>OV884032.1:23483214-24814285 GCA_930367265.1 Catocala fraxini | reverse complement strand
GAGTGGTTTATAGGTAATAGCGAGTTGCACGACACATGTTTACATTCTGGTAACAAATGTTGTCAACGTTACATAATACGGCAGCATATATTAAGACTGCGCCGAGCGAAATGTGCAAATACAGACGGTCACAGTTAAGTGAATGAAATCAACACTTTTTGTTTAATACAAATATAAAATATACATTTACTATAACAATGAATGTGTTTACAATTACTCCGTGTAAAACTTAAAATAATTAATATTTTCGCCTACAAAATTACGTAAATTTTTACGAAAAATGCAAAAACGTAAGTTCAAGTTACGTGATTTTTAGATTATAACAGTAGAAATCTATCGTATTTTACAGCTTAAACGAAACATAAATGGTTATATTACAATTTGTCCGTCCCAAATATTTAAGTTATTGGTTGACAATAAATATACATATCAAAAAAGCACTTCAAATCTTCCATACAATTTTACTATGGCGGCCGCGCGCCGATTTGTATGAATATGCGCCACAAGAGCTCTGTCATTATCTGTTTTACGCTCGGCGCAGTCTTAAGTAACGTTTTGTTATCGGATGTTGTCCACTAACATTTAGAAACGTTGCTCCACAAAAAGTAACTGCGGTGTGGATGCACCATTGCAAATAGGGTGCCAACCATACTTTATAATAAAGTATTGTACGTTATTTCGGGTAAACGTACTTTATTCGGAAAATAAAGTACGTGAAAATACTTTATTTTACCCATGTCAACATTTACAGGTTTTATTTAATTGTTTACTTATGGCAACGCTATAGTTTACCTAAATTGAATAAAAACAATTGTTTATTTATTTCAATATAGACATCATATATTGTAAAGATGCGGTTAAGGCGTTCCTTGATAATAAAAATTTGTTAAATGTTACCAGCATCAACAAAAATATGGTAACAAAAAGCAGGTTAAATAAATAATAGGTACTTTATTTTTGACCTCAGATAGTAAATGTACTCTATTTGTTCAAAATAATGGTGGTAATCCTAATTACAAGTGTAAGTGGCGAAGACCTACTGTCCTTTTGAATGATCCATTTTTCTCATACATTGTCCAACGCCTATACCATGTACGTAGAAGTGACTTGGACCCCCATTCGTCCAGCTATAGTATTGCCAACACAGATTTAGTCTCCGTAATGCTAGTAAACAGTACATACATAGATTCACGCCTGTTTTCCAGAGGGGTAGGCAGAGACTGTGGATTTCCATTTACTACGATCCTGACACACTTCTCTGGATTCTTTCACTTTCATTACATTCCCCATACAAGCTCGCCGGTTTAAGGTGCTCTTAACCCGGCCTTTGTCCAGTACGTGTCCTGATCGAGAAACGATCGCCTAGCGATTGTTCCATTCACACTAGCCTTATAAACTGTCGTAGCCAGTCTTTTCTCGTCCATTCTTTCTACCTGCCCAAACCAGCTTAACATACCCTTTTCTATTCTTGTCACTATATCAAAATTCATGGCGCATCTGTCTCTTATATTAAAAAAAAAATTATTATTATTACATATTACTTATTTTAAAATTACTTGACAAAAATACCAAAAATCATTTTGTCCGAGCACATATCGTGAGACCTTATGCACAGCACAATCATGTACCACAGCTGTATCACCGAAGCACATATAGCTAAGTCATATTTATTGTTTTCTACAACAAAACTCTTCATTTTCAGGTACAAAATTTGGTAGCAGTGGTTCTGTGCACATCTCAGTTGGCGCTCTTTGTCATATATCCATCCAAATCCAAAGGCAAAGATAAGAAGGCGAAAGCAAAGAAAGCCGAATAAATTAAATAGGTAATTCGAATCACGCAGTTGCCTCGCTAGTTTGTATATTAAGATTAGTCGGATAATAGGACAAATTTGTATAGCTTTCCTATGTTAGTTGTGTGTTCAGAGTAATTATGTGTAGAAAAGTCGGACTCAACGAGAACTAGATACATTTTATACTGCATTGAATAAGTATATCTATCGGTAACAAAATAGAGTGCTATTTAAAATAAGAGAAAAATGCCATTTATTGGCGCACAATGGTTTAAATAATCATATAAACCAGTAGATTTTGCTCAAAATGGCGAGTGGGTAAGTTCAACCCGCTCTTATACATAATTACTCTGAATTAATATATGAAGTTACGATTTTGTATGTTGATTTTAATCATAAGGTGCAGTCTTACCATCGCATAATCTATTAATTATAGATATTGCAAACTGTTGTTCAGCGTTGAGATGAGGTTATATAGTATGGCAATCGTGTGCAGCAACTACGCGTGGCATGCCGCAAAACATGACAAGAATATGCCGCAAGACACGACAAAAGCATGCCGCAAGACTTGGAAAGTACATGCCGCAAATCATGGCAAGAACATGGCGCAAACTATGACATGAACATGCCGCAAACTATGGCAAGAACATGCCGCAAACTATGGCAAGAACATGCGGCATGTATGTATTTGCTACACGATTGTCACAATATATTAATGGTTGAGTTATTTGTAATAACTAAGTATATATTTTTATGTAATGCTTCCATGGTCCTGTAGTGTGAGCGTATACGCTAATAGCGATTGGACAGGTTTGATACCTGGGTTGCGCACTCTGTTTTTGCTGCCTGGCAATTGGGTGTCGATAACTCTAACAGGCAATAAGTTTGCGTGTTATGTGGGACCTAAAATATATATGTGAAAAGTCCCTAACCCCTTAGGGAAACACTTAAAAACCCTTTAGAGATATTTCCATAGTGTGATGATAATAAAATGTTTTATATAGCCGATTTAATTGATTATTTTGAGGTACAAATACCAAGTCACGTTATTGTTAATAGTCATATGAATTGATCATGAAATTATTTTAACTAAGGAGAATTGTTTGTATGTGTATTATATTGTAAAGACAATGATAGTATATTTTTGTATGATGATATTAATAAAGTTGCAATTCACGAGCGCATTGAACTTACTTACGTGTGTTTCTAACATTGTCATAGATTACACTGATATAGACATCTAGGTGCCTAGTGCGAATTGTTTTTAAGTTAACGCGATCGAAACGTTTATTGCGTTTGGCTCTCTGATTGGTTAAGAGCTTGGAGCGGGCCAATCGGAGCGCCGAACGTCATAAACGTGTCGATCGCGTTAGCGTTAAAAATAATTCGCATTAGGCACTCTGATTCGAGTAATTTCGGATCTTATAAGCTAAGTGTAATATCTGAATACGAATAATACATAATTATATTCGAATACAATTGTTTAGTACGTGGTAGTTTCACTTATTCGCTCTCTGTTTTAATTACTGAGACGCTATTAGTATCACCTTTACAAGGCTCAAAAAGTTTAGCAAAAGGTATACCTACTTAAAATGGTCAAGGAGTCAACGTACGCATTTATGTATTATCATTTATCAATTATTATTTATTGGTGAATCGCTCGTGATTTGCAATACCTGTATGTTCGTTATGTATACCTAGCTTAATAAGCTACTGATATATCTGTTTTAAATATATACCTAGTTATGTATAGTAAAATCAATGCAGATTATTAATTATACTTTTCTATATAACATTTGTTTTATTTACTTTTACACAATCCTACTGTTATATTCTCCTACTGCACACCTTTGTTATTTTTTTATACAACTAAGGTGGCATGCAAGCATACGGCCCACCTGATGGTAAGTGGTCACCGTAGCCTATGGACGCCTGCAACACCAGAGGCATTGCGCGTTGCCGACCCTTTGGGAAAGGAAATGGGAAGAAGGAGCGCGAAGGGGGAAAGAGGGTGATTGGGCCTCCGGCACTCTCACTCACCGAACGAAACAATAGGAATACTGCTATTTCACGTCGATATTCTGTGAGAGGATAGTCCTTCCCGAGTCGAGCCGACCCATACATGCTGAAATCAGCGAGGCTCTATGCTCGCCTTTTACATCTGTTGTATCTTTCTAATATTAGAATTTTAGAAGTAGAAGAGTGCTCGTCAGTTTCTTGTCCGTTATTCTAATTGGTTTTACGCCCTTGTTTTGTTGAAGTGGCAACAAGTAAATGCAAAATCATAGTAAAGTTTAATAAATGTGAATGGATAAAATATATTTTGATTTTCATTTCGGATCTAACATCTCCACAAATCTCCTACGCAAGCCGAAAATAAACGCTTCAGGTCAATCAATGTAAGTGTGGAACTATAATTAAGTACTCACTTACCTAAGTACATGAAAAAGTGGCGCCATTTTTTTTTCTTTTACGAAAGATTGCTCTGTAGCAATCATTCTAATTCGAATGTCGCGGGGGACTTTACAAACATTTAAACAACGGACACAAATGTACTGATACTGCTCCCCTAAACTAGGCGAGTGCCTGTATTTTGAGAGTCAGTGTACAGCCCTAGAAATGATGCAGTTTAATATTAACTTGTTTCATTTTGCATAATATGCTTGGTTGTAAGAGACAGCGTGCCGAAAACTGAAAACGTATGTTCCGACCATCATTTTGAGTTAAATATCGTTGGAATATACTTTAACAATTTTTCTGAACTTTTCCGTTTTTCTGACTGAACCATCTAAAGTCCAAAACCATCAATTTTATCAACTTTTTGCTCGCAGTTCCGTTCGCGTAAAATTAGTTTTAGGTTATGTAAGTAACTGTACTTATTTTTAAAAACAATATACATGGCCTATGTTACTCGGTCATAATATAGCTTTCTAATTGTGAAAGAATTAAAAAAACCGGTTCAGTAGTTTTTGAATTAAATCCTAAATAATAATAAAACAAACGAACAAACAAACAAAATATCAAATATTTCCTCTATATAATGTTAGTACTTATAGAAAATCAAAAAATACTACAATTTACTAAAATACAGCAATGTAATTAAATCGTCTTAATCTTAACAAGTCTAGCTGTTAATGCGCGCGGGTTCCCCATGCGGTACATTAAAGTCGACGCGACGTTTGTGTTGCGTTATGCATACTTACTAATCATTGATATATAAATCATAGATAGCAGATAGGTACACAATCAGCGTCAAAAAAACGTCGCCGTCGTCATCACGAAATGTGCACCCACTTGAACATTTGGGACAATTTGGGTGCTCTTTTAATTTAGTACCGTTCGATCGCTAAGAGAACAAACATGCCGCAGTGCTCGTTTAAAAATTGTAAAAACCATTCCTCCAGGACACTAAAAAAGGACGGTGTTTCATTTTTCCGGTAAGTAATAATGATATTATAATACTGATTATTTTGTCAAGGAATCGAAGTAAAATATTTTTTCTTTATTTCGTAACAAAGAGCGACCATATTAACACGTCTCATTTAATTGAACCCTTACTAAACGCATTAATCATACATTGTAGTTCCACTTGATTAGTCCGGGTTACATGTTGACTCTGAAGGCCTACCATCACCTTTTAACTAACAACTCAATTTCGATGCAGATCAGTATAGGTTCCTATAATGGATCGCTGTATATCATACCACGACTGACCACGACCTATTAAAGCTGAGTCGCATTTGAAACGCTAGAATGAACGAAAGTTGCAACTTGCATGAGAGTCGGCACGTACCGTATGATAGAAAGAGACGAGTGACGACGCGACGCTATACAAATTACAAATATTTATCTTTCACTCAGTTGCGTTCTAAAACTCAACGAGGTACGCAAATATTACGGCAAGTTACGGTTATTATTTTCTTTTATATACACGATATTATTTAATAAAGGTGCTTTAACTAACTATAATGACTAAAATTAAAATATTAATAATTTTTGTGTTTAACTTATGAATTTTGATTCAACTCCGAAAACATTGAAGTTGAAATTTGATAGTAGATTCGAACGTATAGACAATTGACATATTACGTCAAAGAGTAAAGTAATAGTGTGCGTCAATATTACCTACTTTACTCTTTGGTGTGCGTTACGATTGCTCCGCTAAGTTACACAAACAGAAAAAATCTTCGCCAGAAAAATTGTCGGAATTTGTCAAAATCGAAGAGAACAAACTAAACATTTGTCAAAGTAGAAATAAAGAAGTTATAAGGGTTTAAAGTTGGCCGCGCGAACGTAACGTAGAGGATTGCGCGGCCATGGAGATCTCAGTAACTACTTGGGTTAGAGATCTAATTCTTTTTGTCAATTGAAGACAATAAAATCATCAATCAATCGATTTAATGCATAGACATATTTTACGTATAAATATTAAGTATTCGACTATTAGTTTAAGAAAATAATAAATCATTAAAATTAAAATATTTATACCTATAAATAATATAACCTATACGCGCATTAAATTCCAAGACTTAAATTCCAAGATTTCGACTTAATTCCTTGCAAATAATTAATCATGGAGTCATAGTTATTTGTATCTTTATTTATAAAATTTTAATAAAGTCAAATTATTTTTTTCATTTGATCGATTTATCTTATATCAAGACCTGTTTTATAGTTTGTGGTTGTTTGTTATGCACAGGGCACTTCACTAAGTGGGCGTTACTCGTCAAAAAAGCACGACATTACTGTAATACATTATTTCGAAAAAAATAACGGTAATTCATACGCTGTCAAAAAGAAATAAACGAATGACAAGCTAAACGTTTCAGTTTAGGTTGTCAATTGTCACAGCACGTCATTGTACGAAAATGAATGAACGATATGAGTTTACGATTCAAACGCTATCCAATTCACAGCTGAGTCGTAATGAAACAGTTGCGCCTACATTGGATCGATTTTAATAAGTCATCAACTCATCATCTATTTTTTTTAAATAACATATATTTTACTTTATAATGATAATGCGATTGTATAATTTATTTATTGCTAGACTTGTTTTATTACATGCCATAAATGTAATCGTCTAACTTTTTTTTTATGATCCTAACGATATCCTTATAGTGGATGTTTATAAAATTTATCTTCATATTTGTGTTGGATTTTAGCTTTCCTCAAGATCCCGTGCGATGTGCAAAATGGATATCCGTCATAGCACAGCAGCGATCACAAGATTTTTTTAAACCAACTCAAGGGAGCGTCGTGTGTTCCAAGCATTTTTTAGAAAGTGATGAATATATTACTCCTAAAGGTATCAGAAGGCTACACAAAACAGCTGTACCTCGAATTGTATGTATCTTTTACATGTTCAGTGTCAGTGTCTTTTATGTATGTAGTCAATAACTATGTGTTTTGTCTACAGGAAACAGATGACGATGACGTAGAAAATGATTCTTGTTTAGAAAAAAAATCGTATGAACAAAGTTACTTAAAACCAAAAGTAAGTAAATGTGTACATACTTTGTATTTTAGCCACTTTCAAATAATTTGTGATATAATATTTATTAATCTCATATTGACTGCACGAATGGGGTACTGGATTAAGCGGTCGCCTCGCCGTTTTCCTCTGCGCAGTGTGTTGTGGGTTCAATTTCCAACCGGGATAAAACTTAGTGTGATCCGCAAATAGTTGTTTTTGTCTGAGTGTTCTAATGTCCGCTGTTTAAATGTTTGTTAAGTCCCCTGCGACACACGAATTCCGTGAGGGAGTTGTCTTTAAAAAAATATAAAACAAAATAAACAATAATAATAGTAAGAAATATTACATACTTACAGATTATTCTGACGCTATAATAAAAAGTAACATAGCGTGTTGGTACTTGCAAAATTATTCTTTATTTCATGTTTTATTCTTGTTGTTTCAGACAAATATGGCAGAAAAAGTTGCTGAAGTTCTCAAAAACCCTACATCGTCATTAAGCATTGGTTCAATTCTTGACACAGCTAAAATAGTTGTCATGGAAAAAGAGCTGCATGCTTGTAAAAGGCTTATGATATCGAAAAATAAAAAAATATGTAATTTACGTAAACAAAACACCAGACTAAAGAAAAAATACAGTAATCTGAAGGATGTTCTGATAACATTGAGTGAACTTCAAACTGTTGACCAATCTTTACTTCATGAGTTGTCAAAACACGTGGAAGTAACAGACACATTTAACGCCATGTTTTTAAAAAGCGTCAAAGGATTTTCTCTTCTTCCTTTGTAGAAGAACTTGAAAATGAATTGGGCTGAAAATTTGCCATTACTTAGCACTTTTATTTGCCAGCTGCATATACATCGGGAAAATGTTTAACACTTGACTACCTCATCCGAATACTTTGTGTAATTGGTCCAGAAGTATAGACGCCGAGTCTGGTTTTACAGGCGAGTCATTTGATTGATTAAATTAAAAGTCAGGAAATGGAACCAAAGAAATAATAGGTGCTCTAATTGTTAATAAAATGTCAATCCGACAACAAAAAATATGGACTGGTAAGCGCTACGAAGGATTGGTTGACTTGGGTCTTGGCGATACATATGATACAAATGTTATTGCCAGTTAAGTGTACTTATGTCGTTATGTTAGTTGGGGTCATGTTGGGATAAATGAATCTTGTAACGCGCAACCCTATTGGATAGTATGCGCCCCACACGCACATCTCTATCTCGCTAGCCACCGAGCGACGCGCGAGTCCCCCCCCTCCCCCTGCTTCTCAGTCAGTCGTCGTCACGCCACAGACCGGGAGGCGGGAACCGCACGCGCCTGGCGTACCTACGATTTATCTTTCCGTACACGGCAGTGCCCCAAATTACCCGAAATGTAATGTATAGTCATAGTACAATAAGAATAGTAGGTTAGCTAAGGCCGATCGGCGAGTTAATTGCCTACTATTGCGTTGACGCACAGGGTTGTCACTTTTATTTTTAGTTAAATATTAACAGTATCCGTAAACGTGACCGTATCCGAAATTCAATACCTGTAACATCCCCGGTATCTAGTACCTACTATTATATATTATGTGACTGCGGGCACATTATAGTCGCTTAGAAGTATGTATATTAAAAAATTAATTATGAACAAAACATCTCACATAACACCTCTGAAGTACATATTATAATTATTAATAACTACGTATGTAAACTAAACAACTAAACTATGACTATAACCAAAGCTATCTTACGAAATAAAATGCAAATCAAATTTGAAACATCAATCACTTAATTCACTCAATCCAACTGACTAGTAAATGCTGAAATGAATACCCGTGTTAATATCTACACCGTTTCAACAAAACACCACGGCGCAGGGTTTGTCGGCGCGCGCGCTTTGTTGCCGCTTTTATAAGTGATCGCGCTCATTACCTACTTCACAATTTAAGCATGAATATCTTTTTTTTTTTCAAATAATGACTAAACGTTATATTTCGCGATATAACTATCTAAACACCTTATATGACGAGGAACTAGTTTAATTTACTGTCGTTTAACACATTGTATTATACGTTTTGTTTGCAAGTACATACCTACTTATAACATAGTACACCAGACTCTGAACAATTACATATCTGTGAACTCAAATGCTCAATTCAGAAACCTGAGCTAGTCTATTAGCGTACATACACATACCTAATTTAATTAGAAAAATGTTTAGGTTGGTATTCGCTTCTCGTTCAGTAGGTATTTAGAAGAATGATAAGTCCGGGTTTGAGGAGTTGTTATTGAGGCACCCGAAGACACTACAATATTTTTTGGCTCTTTTTGAAGTCATAATAACGTTTATTACAAAACTAAATGGATATAAAGTGGCCAGTGAGAGCAGCGAATTCGAGCGTGCGAGCAGTGTAGTACGTGAATGCGCGCGTTCAAACGCGTGGCGCATCCCGTACAGAGTCCCCGGCCGCCCCGTTTGGCTGTGTGATTGTGTGCGTGAAAAGTGCGTGCGTACACGGCGCCGGCGACTCACGCGTACATTCAAACCGGCGGCGGCCGATTTGTATGAAGCTATCCTACTATTCTTATTGTACAGTGTACTATGGTATAGTGTTAAGTTCGTAACATGTAAACTGCATGTGTTTTGATAAATAAAGAACTTTTTACCACTAAAATCTTTTAAAATCCCATTAGCATATTCTTCAATATCAAGTTTGACAGCTGAAATGAAAGTCAACTTAATAAAAATTTGTTTACATAAATGTGACTCAGTTGGTGTAAAAGTGATATCTTTGACTTTTGATGGGTGCAAAACGAATTTTGCCTGTATGAAAATCCTCAGCTGTAATATTGACGATTGTGCAAATTTGAAAACCCATTTCAAACACCCTTCAGGCAAATATGACGTGGTAGTATTTCTAGACGCGTTACATATGGTCGAACTGATGCGTATTTGCTTTGAGTCAAAAAAATTAATCAAAGATGGCAATCAAACGCTTATAAAATGGGACCTAGTACGTCGTCTTCATAACTTACAAGAAGAAGAGGGACTGCATCTTGCCAATAAATTATTGCAACGCGACATATCATTCAGAAATGAAATTATGAAAGTAAAAATAGCAACGCAACTAACTTAACATTAACTTAAAATAACTTAAAGTCGAAGTGTAGCTAAAGCTATCGAATTTTGCCAAACCCATTTAAATCTTTTGGATTTTAAAGACGCTATTGCAACAGTTGAATTCATTTTAATTTTAAATAATGTTTTCGATATATTGAACACTAGGAGTTTAAATGAGCATAGTTACAAGAAATCGTTTAGTGGTAGTGGCGCTGAATAAATAACATCTTATTTAGAATAAAGCTAGAGCATATGCGAAGTCATGGAGGACAGAATAATAATCCTAATAGTGGAACCACACAGCCCAGCGGCATGCGCCGGCGGCCTTGCCGCCGGCGTGGCCGCCGGCTTTGTGTGCGGCATTCGCAACAAAGACGACGGCCATCTTGCCGGCGAGGCCGCCGGCAGCGGGGGAACAGTTCGATCACGGTTTTCGATGATAGCGGTGTCGTTTCATATGCGTTGTGTAATAAATAGTGTATAAAATGACTGATTTCCATTGGGACGACAGTGCAGTTTTATTATTAATAGAACAATTTCACGAAAATGAAATACTGTGGAAACCGAGAAATAAAGATTTCAAAAATCGAATGAAGAGAAATGATGCGTTGAAAAATATTGCGTCTGTGTTCGGTAATGAATGTTCAGAAATTTAACGAAAATTGAAAAATATAAGTAGCCATTTCTTTCGGGAACACCGGAAATATGAAGAATCAAAAAAAAGTGGATCAGGAAGGGATGATATTCAACCACCAAAGTGGTTTGCTTACAGAGCATTGTCATTCCTCAAAGACAAGAATAAACCTGTATCCACTATAAATAGTGAAAATATTTCGGTAAGTACCTAAAGATACATTAGTGTTTATTGAATTGGTCACAAGTTGTCTACCTATCGTTTTGTGTTTATATAAATTCTTTAGTGTTTATAAAAATATAAGAAAACTAACACGTTTAAATAGCTATATTATTAATTTCGAGAAAGGTTACGGTAGATACTCGTAGTTACTTACGGTATAGTTTTGTTTGGTACTAGTGATGTAACCGAGTGATTTTAAAATGTCACAAGTAGTGTATCAAATAACTTGATATCGTTTTTATTTTCTTTCAGATTGTTCTTGATGACAGCGCGAACTCACGGCAAAATGGAAACAAAACTACCCGAAAGAGGAATGCTGAACCAGATCCAGAAATAACACAAGCTTTACAATTGTTGCGAGATATCACATCTAAGAAACGCGATGACGTTGATGTGTTTGCTGAGTTTATAGCTTGCAAATTGAGGAAAATGGATAACTATACCAAGTGCTCAGTTCAAAATCAAATCCAAAACCTAATTTTTGAAGCTGAAATGAATATGTTTTCGGATACTCGTCGTGAATTTAATACTTCTTCAAATATTCGTTCAGGTTATTTTACTCAGCAACCAGTAACATCAACGCCGTCAACGTCGCAATCTTATTCAACCCGAGTACACGACTACATTGTGCAAGATAGCTCAGATAACAATAGTAATGGTGAAAGTCTTCAGACCCTTATGGAACTGAATTAAAGCGACAACTTCACACTCACGGTACTTCACAAAATGTCGCCAGCAATTTTTTTTTTTGAGGTTTCTTGCGTATTTCTTAGCTATTTTCTTATTTTTTTAATAAAAGCCATGTTATTAAATACACAGATGTATTGGTTTTATTACAAACTAGGCATCTACTTATAAACATTCAAAATATAAACACACTTCTCACATTATATTCGGTACTGCCAAGGAAGTTGACCCTGTTCAGATAGAAAGTAATTCTGTAGCTCATTTCTAATAAACGCTGGCTCAAAATTAGCCGTATTCTGCATATTATTTAATTGTATAAGTACTTCCACTGTGAAATTCCTGTTACCTCGCCTTATAAAATTGTGCAGACACACACAAGCCATCACCACAAGTTTTGCTTTTTGAGGTTGTAAATTTATACGTGTATGAAGAATTCTGAATGTTTGTGCTAAAATGCCAAATGCATCTTCTACAACCATACGTCCTCGACTTATCCTGTAATTGAAAATTCTCTCCGGTGACCCCTTCGCATGATTTCCTGAAAATGGTTTCATGATGTTGGACGAGATAGGGAAGGCGTCATCACCGATAAAATAAAAAGGCACTGGCGTATTTCTTCCTTCTAATGTTTTTGGTTGTGGTAAGTGTGCAGATTCATCTTGTATCATTTGAAACAAACTAGTGTTACGTAGAACTCCACCGTCAGATATGCGCCCTTGGCAACCGATATCTACGTATAAAAAGTTACAATTTGCATCAACCACGGCAAGCAGAACAATACTGAAATATGACTTGTAATTGTAAAATTCTGATCCACTATTACTTGGACATATTACACGAACGTGTTTTCCATCAATGGCACCTAAACAATTTGGTACATTCCATTTTACCATAAAAGTTCGCGATACTGAAAGCCATTCTTCCTCTGTATTTGGTAATCTTACATAGCCCGACAAGGTTGACACCAATGCTTGACACACGTCAGAAATAATTAAACCAACTATTTGTGGAGAAACTGTGAACAGAGTACCTAAAGAAAAATATGACTCTCCTGTTGCCAGGTATCTCAAAGCTATTGTTAACCGAACTTGAGCTGGTATAGCACTTCTCCAATTAGTATTCGCTTTCGATATTATGGGTCCAGTTAAGCATAATAGTGTTTCAAAATCTTCACTAGAAACCCTCAGAAACAATTCAAATTTCGAACGAACAGTTCTTCGGTTTATGTCATCCATTCTAAACTCTTGAAGCATTCCGGGGACATCACGCCTATTTCGTAGACTTGGTCTCATCCAAAATCTTCTTTTGCTACTTTTTCTCTTTTGATAGAGAATATACACCAAAATTGCGGCAGCAATTGCGATGTTATCGCCCATTTTTGTATCCAGTATCTACGTACACTTCTCACTTCACCGAAAGTCACAAGACAACTGAGAATATCGATTCACAGCCGCACTTGCCGGCGGCGCTTACCGGCGGCTTTTTGGCGGCTTTGCTTATCGTCAACCCGCCGGCAGTGCCGCCGGGCTGTGTGGATCCACCATAATGCAGTGCACCTGAAGTCCGCTTATAAAAAGATGTTAATGCATTTAGAGTTACGTAGAGCAGCTATAGCTCAGTGGGGAGACCGACAGACTGCAATGCAGGAGGTCTGGGATTCGAACCCACGTCGCGCGCCTCTGACTTTCGGAAGTTATATGACTTCGAAATTATGTGCGTATTGATTGACAATTATCGCCTGCTCCGTGCCTCGGAGAGCACGTTAAGCCGTCGGTCACGGCTGCCATGAACATCTATGGCAGTCGTTATTGGGAGAGTGTCGGCACAAAAGAACCCACTGGGTCGAAGTGTCGCAGTGTCGATGTATTTATTGTTTGTAAAGAAACAGAAATTACTATTAGGCACTATCAATGTACTAATAAAAGTTTAGTTATTTGTGAAATTTATACCAAGGTCTTATCATCATTTTTGGGAGTCAGCTTCTTTTCTTCAAACTGCCATATTAACAATCATGTTAAAAATTGGATTAAATCTATTATCGAAAAATATCTTAAAATAAGATTGCATTACCTATATACAAATGAAAGATACGGAGTGTCTGTGTTTTATCAAAACAAAGTATTGGAAAAATCTTCATGAAGCGGAACACAGAAAGATAGACATTTGCTATGTTTAACCCATTGGTTATGTAAAAAACTGATTGTGATTCAAAATGACGTTGGTATATGGATTCATTAGCATTACTAACAAAATTTTTTTATGTGTGTGTTTCGAAATGATTTGATATACCGATGAGTTGTGTCGCGAATGGAGGATAGATGTAAGTTGAGATATGGTTGATGTGTATCTGTTTATGTTTAGATGTGTATTTGATATGGATATGCGGTGTAGTATGTGTATGGTGAGTAGTAGTGTGTATTAATATGTTATTAGTGCACATAATGGTGTAATAAGACATTGTATATATTTGTGTAGTTGACACAATATGACGAAACTTAACTAGAGTACAAAATAGTAAAGAAATATATAAATCTAATTTGTATAGTATGATGAGACATAGATGTATGGTGAAAGAGTTGAAAATGTTATTTATAATCGCTAGTTTATCAGAGTATATTACTGTTAAAATTACTAACTAGCTTATTATTATAATGCTGCAAAATATATCTTATTGGAATTAACAGTAAAGTAAACAGCTAACAACTGCATTAATAGCGCGGGACATAGGCATATTATAGACTTTAATTTGTTTAAATCTTGTTCGCAGTATACTCGGGCTGTCTAAGAGCCTTCTTGTTTGTTTAAATAAATATGGCCATGTGAAGTCCAGCAATATTTATAACCATTCGTCTTTGCAAACTCTTGAGCGAGCGCATACAAGTGTTTAGATCGTGGCGTTAAGCTATCTGATATGTATATTGGTAGGCTCGGCCCATCAAGTTTGATTTCTTTAGTGGTAAGATGGTTAACCTTATTTTCTTTCTGTATTTTTTTATGGAGCTTAGGGTGTTCTCTTTTGTCAATACCGAGGTGAATTTAACAATTAGGTATTGGCGGGGTCTTAGATGTTTTGGTTTTCATACGAAAAATGTTTTATACTTCTGACTTATCGATACAAACATTCAGTGCCTAACCAATATTTTGTACTATTTCAGTTAGGCTATCCTTCGATTCATACTGTTGTTGTGGAAAATTCTCCAATTCAAAACTAGGCTTGCGGGCGTTACGTTCAAGGCTCTCAAGAATTGGATGTGGAAAAGGATTGAATGCACAACCTTTTAAACTACTATCAAACTGTACAATAAACAAACAGTTTTATGATTTAATGTTATAATTCATATATTAAAATTTTACAACACATCCCCACACCCCGCATCACACCATAGGATATAAATATTAATACCCAGAAGTTGTATTTGCCCCACAGTGTTGCTGTATTTACGCAAGCTTAAGTATTATTTTGTTTAAAGCTGCTAAGAAGCTATTTTAAATTTGTTGAACTTTAACGTTGATTATGTCACTAGTTTATGAAAACAAGGTTCCTTGTAATTAAGACTGATAGTTATGTGATTGAACTACACATGTAAGTAAATAAAAGTATTTCAATCCAGTTAATCTGTATTTCATTGTCTTTTGAAATGTTGTTACAATTGACCCATACTAGGGATCAATTGTAGCAGTAAGACTCTTCGAATTCTAACTGGATTTTCTCTACGTTACACATGATATAAGTGTTATTTAAATGTAAGAGATAGAAGATAATGGAATTAACTAACTCATAAATGATTTAAACTTTGGGTATTGCCGGCAGATTTTGCGTTATAAGTCATTTTACAAAAAGTGTTACCATTGTCCCCGGTCTACCCTACGTACATTAGAACTTAATTTTTGAAGAGACATTCTAGAGATAACTGCAGCACTGGTTCCTTGGTGGCAGTGAGACTCAGCGTGGCATCAATGCGGCCCTTTTCAAACGGGAACACATTCTTGAAGTTGCCTGTAGGCGCGCTCATGTTACTGAGATTATGTGCACCCTGCGAATAACGGTTACTAGTACTCTCTGTATACATAACTATAAATAACAAAAGATTTTAACTATAAATTGGTATCTATATCTATAATAAATTAAGCTCTTGTCTGCCGAAAGCCCAGATATAATTCAAAAGGCATGGTCTCGCCTAGGCGAGCGCCTAGGCAGTGAGTGCCTCTGTACTGTAGAGGCAGTCACCGAAATGTTCGCCGATTTTGTGACCTGTAGATATTTTGCCAACTGGATATTCTGCAACTGAGCGTACAGAAGATTGCAGCCTTGATATAACCTACAAGTATATCCATGTGGTAAGTGAGATTCTTAGAGCTCTACAAGGAGTCGCAGCTCCTTCAGTGTCCTGTGTCTCGTACATAGATACTCCTATACGATTGGATCAGTCATGAGCGGTGCTCCTAGTGCTGCGAGTATGCATAGGCTACAATAACATAAAGTAAGCTGTATGATTGCATTTAGGATTATGCTTAAAAAAAGCTAACTTTCGCACTAGAAATAATTTCTTATTTCTCAGGGGATTTTACAAATATTTTGAGAAAGGACACAAAGAATACCAAGATTAACACCTATTTGTAAATTGCAAATTTCAGTCCCGTGTGGGGATCGAACCAACAGCACTAGACGCTATAGCAGATACCAGGTGACCAGGTAGTGGCAGGTAGTCGTCGCCGGTCTTGGCGTAGTGGCCATACTTGCTTTCTAGCTTATTACAATAAAAGGACTTACTTCGGATAAAGGACAATCCAGTCCGGCTAGTTTAAGCATGCCACCGATGAATGGTTCTTTGTTGATCAGGTCGCATAACTTGTAGTGCATCTCTATGAACGAGCGTCGGTACTCGTTGTGGAGGAACTCACTGAAGATTATGTCGACCTACAATTGGATAAGTTTTTATTACACACAACCACTAGCGAAAGTACTTTAAAACAATATCTTAGGAAACGTGCCTATGTCTCAATAAAACATAATTATAAAAGGTTTAATAACACCTTTTATAATTACGTTTTATTGAGTCACAAAAGTAGGTCCGCGATTTTGGTAAAACTTGCTTGCTTACATTTTATTTTAATTGAAAACCTCTTAAAACGATGAGGAATGCATTCTTCCTATAGATTGTATAACAGTTTTGTAAACTTTTATTACATTTCATCAAGAGTCAAATCTAAATAGGTACCTTTTTAAAATTATATTATGGTTTTCTTACCGTAATATTGTTGTTCCACTGATGTTCAAGAAAGCTGTACAAGTTTATGTAGTACGGTGACTTGCGACCGTATCGTCTAACGTTCATTACAGCGCTTCTTACATATTGTGTATTCATTAACGGCACGGTGGCACGCTCGGGAATCACCTTCAAACCCTGCAAAAAGTAGATTTGTTGTGATTATTGAAGAAGATATAAAAAAAAAAAATATTTTTAGTAGGTATGTCATGGAAAACTGACGTTTAGGTATGTATGTATGTATCTTATGTGGGGGCCAGTCAGTGCAGACCGGCGACACTTCGACCCAGTGGGATCTTTTGTGTCGACACTCTCCCAATAACGACTGCCATAGATATTCATGGCAGCCGGGACCGACGGCTTAACGTACTCTCCGAGACACGGAGCAGGCGATAATTGTTAATCAATACGCACATAATTTCGAAAAGTCATATAACATCCGAAAGTCAGCGGTGCGCGACGTGGGTTCGAACCCGAGACTTTTAGATAACATGGAATGTCTTTACATCGAGTTAGGTAACAGGTCCTTTCACAAGGTCGATAAGAGAACCGCAGGCATTATAGCTTTTATATTTATAACCTAATTTGTATATTAGATACCTACCTAATACTTAATAATAAGAAACAACTAGATCTGTCCCATAACTACAAGAGTTCGTTTAAATCCTTCGGACAAAAAGTCCAAAAAGGCTATGTAGCTGAAAGATAGGTCATTTGCAACATCACGCGCGGAAATAAATCTGCATATGACTCAAAAATGGTTAATGTTGATGTTGAATGTTGCTGGATTCCAACGTTATTGCTTTTATTAATAGTATCAATAACTTACTTGTATGTGCAACCAAAAAGCACACAATATCAATAACGTCAATTTAGGTGAAAATAGCATGGTACGATGCAGAGGCTCGTCACAACCCAATGAAGGGTATGCTGTGCAAAAGTTTCAATAATAACTGACTGAACATTTACTCAAACAATGCTACCCAATGCTTATTGATAATTGCAATTCGTACAAAATATTTAAACGATTTATAATCGTAAGTAATTTATTTGAAATTAAGGGTTATTACTCTTTCGTTTCTGATATTCGCAAATAACACCTCAATTAAGATTAATTTATTATGTGACCTATGTCTATATTGTATTTTTTTAGGCTCTTACAGAATTCTAAAAAACAATACTAGAATGCCATGTAATAAATAACAACGTTGGTAAACAAAGCAAGTTTTATGGGACAGAAAAACTGAACGTATAAAAGTTATAAGTATATTCAATATTGTTTTACCTTTATGCTGTGGTTGACAATTATCGCCTGCTTGGTGCCTCGGAGAGCACGTTAAGCCGTCGGTCCCGGCTGCCATGAACATCTATGGCAGTCGTTATTGGGAGAGTGTCGACACAAAAGATCCCACTGGGGTCGAAGTGTCGCCGGTCTGCACTGACTGGCCCCCACATAAGATACATACATACATACCTTTATGCTGACATAACGGAGATTCCTTTTTAACCATGGTCACAGGAAGACTGGCTGTGTTCATCTAAATCTAGAAATAGTTAAGTAAGGTAAGTTTTTAAACTTACCGAATATCTTTTTATTGCTGTTTTTTTATTATTTCGGAACTTGCTCAAAGTATTATGATTTCTTGTTGTGTTTTGCTTCTGCCTGTTCTTGTGTAAATCATTAGTTTTTAAAGTGATCCAGGTGGACCCCCAGTGATCCACGGGAGACAGGCTGGAGGTCTAAGATGGCGTGTTAAAAAATTGTGGTCCACAATTTCTAACGCCATGTTCATCACGAACATTTATTTGCTTTCGATAATGAAGAACTAAAATGTTGGCTTGACTTCAACTATCACTGTAAGCAGATAATATATTAAGAAGCTCAGTGACTGTTACTTGTAAAAAATTGCATATTCCATATTCAGTGGGTCTCGAACCTAAAAAAAAGAAATGCTCTGATAGGTGAACCGAGAATACCAAAAATGTTTTTTTTATTATTAACCAATATAGATGCCAAGGAATATATTAGAAATTTAGCTGCATCGGAACCTGCTAAATATTGCAACTGGTCTATGAAAAAAAAGGCTGGGAAACTCTGGTGTAAATGAATGTAAGCTTGCTACCTATAAAGATTAAACACAGAAAGCTATAAGTTTTATAAGATAGTAAGTACCTACACACAGGTAGACAGTGGAGATGTAGTCTGCCGTCATAGAGAAAGAAGAATCTAAAAAAAATGTTGAAATTAAGATATACATATTTGGAATCAGTAAAAAAAGACGGGAAGAATCTGTCAAAATATTAAAAATATATTATATTCTTTACGACGCGGACGGTAGTGAACTCTGCTAAAATTGTAGAAAATAGACAGTTGTTGTTCTTAAACTGTTTACTGGGTTGAAGTGTTGAAGTTAACTTTTACATATAGCCTTATGGTAGGTACAGTCACCCTTAATAAAAAGTAGGTATACGCAACAAAGTCTAATTACAATGTTTACATCTAATACATGTAATATGCTAAAATATTATATACCTACATTAACAGTGGCAAAACATTATATTTCTTAAAATTGTCAATTCTAAGTAAACATCTGTTCCAAAAATTTGCAACCCTTGGTTTTTCACAACCGTAGGTAGGTACTTGTTATTAATGAAATCGATTTAAGTCAGCAAAGCATTTTATTGATCTGATGAGTGTTTATTACTCAATGTACATATCTACATTAAGTAATAGTTACTGTTCATACACAAGGATTCTTCAATACTGACTACATATTTACAACGAATATAATCGTACACAATTGCAAAACCTAAATCGATTTAACTATAATTTCTCTGAGTATCACAAATTAAGTCATTATAGATAAAAAAATTGATAAGAAATATCATTTTGTATTAACTGGATACTACAATAAACATAATTCTTAAAAACTAAAACTCTCTAATAGGCGTCATAGAATTCCACCGCATCACACTCGACTGGTAGAGTGCCCAGAAGACTGGCAGCATTGCCACGTTGAATGGCAATGCTTATACTTTCCGCGAAATAAAGGCCAACCCTCTGGTCACTGGAAGTCATTATTTGATTTATATCTAGTATAAATATTTATTTGTTGCATTGTTATTGTATATACAACTGTTCCTTAACAAGGTGGTTTGAATAGGCATGATCCATAAATAGAGATAAATATGAAATTACTCAATCATTTTCTAACAGCATACGACAATGCACGAGCTCTCGTGTTCGATAACCCGGCCAAGAAAGTGTGATTAGATGTTTCTGGTAAGAATTTCTCAGTAACAACAAACGTGCCCAATAAACATTAACAGATTCGCCCTCTATTAAGTAGGCTCTAAGACCATAGACCATAGCTGGTGACATGAAGGTGTAATACACCAAATACTTCTGCAAAAACGTAAGTTGAGCTTTCTAAGCCGTATAACACGTTGTCGAAATCCACAGAAGCAGAGTCATTAATCGCAAGAGGCATGCCATAGGGTACAATTCTGTAGCTCTTTCTGTTGCGGTATGTTCTTTTTTTAAGGGATAAGAGGCAAACGAGCAGACGATTCGCCTGACGGTAAGCGATTATCGCCGCCCATGGACACCCGCAACACCAGATGAGTCGCAAGTGCGTTGCGGGGTTTTTAAAAAACAGTACGCTCTTTTCTTGAAGCTTTGAAGGTCGTATTGGTCCAGAAATATCGCATGTGACAGTTCGTTCCACAGTTTTGTTGTGCGAGGCAGAAAATTACTGGAAAACGCGCAGTTGTGGTCTGTCGACCATCTAAATGATGGTGTTGGAGATGCTGTCGCGTAGGACGATGGCGAAAAGAGGCGGCAGGAATCAGTCAGTAAAAGCGATACAAGATGCATAGCGAGGCCACATCTCTACGCAGCGCCAAGGGGTCTAGCCGATTTGAAACATTATGCAGTCGACCATTCGAGTCACTCTCTGTTGAATTATTGTGTTTTATAATTTCGCATACGTAACGTATCGATCACCCATCCTATTTTTATATGCAACCACCATATTATACAAGACCTAATAATAAAAAGATGAATTTGACGCAGTAGTAGGTACGTATAATTTGAATTCGCCACGTTCACGCCATTTCTCGTTTTTTATATGTGATTCAACGTAGATATTTCTTTTTGTTATACATGGTAAAGCAAAACGCATATCAAAGTCAACTTCGAAGAGTCAATTAAATCCAATAATAATACACTTATTAAATAGAACCAGAACATTCTGTATCATAATAACGACGACGACCGCAGAGGTAATGACTGCCAAGATATACCTACTTATACATATATGTATTTACTACCGTCTAAAGTAGTTTGCTATAATATAATATATAGCACAGTATATTAATATATATTATACTGTGTGTCTGTGACGGGCTTTATTGGTATGAATTGTGGTATTCATATTATTGTTTTAAGATTTGTATAGTCAGTGATACAATAATATGTTGTATGACTGCAGTAACACCTTGCACATACGAGTCGTAAACTGCCAAAGCTAAAAATGAGTGGTAGAGCACAGCACAATCTCCAATTAAACGTTGGGCATTACTTGACTGGGACAACCGACAGAAGTATGCTATGAGCAGGGAGACTAATCATTCCCCCTTGTCCTGGCAAGATAGCAACCTAACCTATCAATGTTTGGAATGACAAGACATAATTAAAAACCTATTGTGTGAGGCTGGCGGTCTGCCGCTGCAACTTAATTTTATATTATTATTTTTGGAGAACTTACAGCTAATAAATACAGTTAAAACAATAATAGCTAAATACTTTATAGGTTAAAGCAAATCGATGGTTATCATTATTATACTTTTATAAAAAGTTGGAGACGAACAGATTGTGTTATCTACCAGGTTGCAAACGCTCATAGTAATATTAGGTGGTAACTGCATAAAGTAGGCAAAAAGATTATCTGCAACCTTAGTACCTAGTTAAAAAAGGGTCTAATCATATCTCTCGCAAGTTGGAAGAGCAATGGGCAAAACACACCACTCAGCGGACAACGAGGTGTGTAAAAACGGCAGGATAATCTGTGTTCTTTTCTAAAACATTGTGAGATTGTCCTGATGGTGTAGTGGTTTAATTAGTCATCATGCCACTGCTGTTATGGTTTCTTTGTCACGACAAAAAATTGTGTGGTCTACAAATAGTTGTTCGAATGTTTGTGTCCGTTGTTTAAATGTTTCTAAAGTCCTCTGCATGACAGGAATTATTCACAGAACAGGAACTTTGAATTCGTTCCTTCCAAGGTACAACACCCTCTCATTACGTAGATCTCATGATCGCATGTTGATCAACACAATTAAATGATAAAACTTATTTTGATAAGTTCATTGGCCTCATACCTTTGTGTTGTACTTATTATATGTTATCAAGGATCGGTTTGAGCCGTCCTCTGATTCGATGACCCGCAGCGGGCACTGTGGTCGGGCGGTGTGCTTTATCATGCTATACACTCCGGCGATTATTTAATCCATATATAAAATATTCCTTATTTACTTTTATTTATCCTGCACACTGTCCTTACACAACATACGCTTCTACCTTTTTACCTACATACAAAAGAAGGAAATACTTAGTTTATGAAAGTTTCCAAACTAAGCATGCTTACATGAAGAGATTGTTTTTACTCTTGGGGCCTTTTTTGTACAATAAACTAAATAAGTTATATACATAGATTACATACATAGATTCACGCCTGTTTCCCAGAGGGGTAGGCAGAGACTACGGATTTCCATTTGCTACGATCCTGACACACTTCTCTGGCTTCATTCACTTTTATCACATTCCTCATACACGCCCGTCGGTTCAAGGTGCTCTTAACCTGGCCTTTGTCCAGAACGCCTCCGATCTGATCAAGAAACGTTCGCCTAGGTCGTCCTCTTGCGACTGTTCCATTCACACTAGCCTTATAAACTGTCTTAGTCAGTCTTTCCTCGTCCATTCTTTCTACATGCCCAAACCAGCTTAACATACCCTTTTCTATTCTTGTCACTATATCAACTTTCATGCCGCATCTCTCTCTAATCACACTATTCCTTATTCTATCTTTCAGAGTCACACCACATATATTTCTCAGCGCTCTCATTTCTACAGCGTTTATTCTGCTCTCATGCTTCTTTTGCCATACCCAACTTTCACTTCCATACATAAGTGTGGGCGCTAATAGTCCTCTATGAACAGCCAAACGTGCCATTTCGGAAACATTTCGACTGTTCATAAAAGCGCGTAGAGCTCCATTCACTTTGTTTCCCGCAATCGTTCTCCTTTCAATATCTCCCTCATGTTTACCATCCCTTGTAAATAAGTTATTAGATATATATATATATAGCATTAATCATAATCATTGTCACATAGTTTTAACAAAATATAATAAGCAGCGATAGCTCAGTAGGGAGACCAACAGACTGCAATGCAGAGGGTCTCGGGTTCGAACCCACGTCGCGCACGTCTGACTTTCGGAAGTTATATAATTTTTTTAAATTATGTGCGTATTGATTGACAATTATCGCCTGCACCGTGCTTCGGAGAGCTCGTTAAGCCGTCGGTCCCAGCTGCCATGAACAAGTATGGCAGTCGTTATTGGGAAAAGTCAGTACCCTCTAATATTCCGACACTGGTCTAACCTTAGGGTATCGTTAGCCTTTTGGGTTGCGGAGGTCAGGTGGCAGCCGCTCCGTGTAAAAACTAATATCTAGTCAAATCCGTTTAGACTAGAAAAGCGGACCCCAAGTGACTTGGGAATAATAAAGGCTAAGAGAGAAGAGTTTTAACAAAATACCTACCTACCTAAAAACACTTACGTATTCAGATACAAAGAAATTGCTAGTAGTTGTAAAATAATTTCTTATTGTTTAAGGAATTTTTCATTTATAATTGTTATTGTTATAATAATATAATAATAATATCAGCCCTGTATTAAACTGTCCCACTGCTGGGCACGGACCTCTTCTCACTGTGAGAAGGGTTAGGCCATAGTCCACCACGCTGGCCCAGTGCGGGTTGGCAGACTTCACGTATCTTCGAGAACATTATGGAGAACTCTCAGACATGCAGGTTTCCTCACGATGTTTTCCTTCACCGTTAACTCTTTGCGGCACAGATTTTTGTTACCGATAAAAGTAAAACAATTATCAGAAAAATGTAGTCTCTAGGCCTAAAATAAGTCATATCTGTAATTTTTTTTTTAATTCCTTACCATGGGGGTCTAATATGGGGTGGTTACCTAGGGTAACCACTGTGAAATAAACGTACACAATTTTACGAAAAATAATGTATTTATTTAAAATCACAGAAATGAGATCAGAATCAAATTAGGAACATTAGTATTACAAATATTCATGATGATCATTAAAACAAGTTTTTCCTTCTCGGTAGCAGAGAGGTACCTTGCATATCCTGCAGCTCCATACAGTACGTACAGGCATGTCTTTTGTGCTACATACACTGCAGCGTCTTGAAGTGCCTCTTACAGGCTGATGGTTTGCTAGAGAAACCCTTATTGCACGTGGGACTTCAGGCTTGTGCTTCTTGATGAAAGAGCAGGTAGGTGAGTTAGGTTTGCTGGAGCTGCGCGACAGTCCTCTCTTGTTACTGACATATGCAGGAGCCAACATATCTTGGTAAACATGTCGCCGAAAATCTTTCAGGCACAATTCATCTAAACAAGAGTTTGGGTCTTTTTGGAGATCTTTATAGATGATAAAAGCGTTTACCACTGTGCAATCTAGAAAATGAAAGAATATACGATGCCACCACTTCTTTGACTTGCGATCGATTGCGTAGCTCCCTTTCAGCTGGTCAAATTTATCCACGAAATTCATGTTCTCGTTGTAGTCCTTCAAGGCTAAAGGACATGGAACTTCAACCTTCTCTCCAGTTTTCTCAGTTCTTGTCACATGAACCTCATTTCGTGGGTCATGAAAGTTAGTCAAGATGAAAACAGAACGTTTGTCTTTCCACTTCATATAGGAAACCATCTGATTGTCGCTAACTCTATAATCGTACTGCCCGCGTTTCAATTGCCTGTCAGTTTTCAAAGCAGGAAGATGTTTACGAGTATAATTTACCGTACCACATGCATAAACGTTTTTTAGTCGTAAATCAACCTGTAATTCATAGCTATTGAAATAATTGTCGAAATATACCCTGTGGTTCTTGTCCTCTAATCCCTCACAGAATCTCATGACAACATTTCCTCCTAAGTTAGTTTCCGTTTTATTCGCTATCTTTCCAGTATAAATTTCAAAATCTAAACAATAGCCAGTAGAAGCACACTTCGTCCACACTTTGTACCCTCTCTTTGTAGGTTTCTTGGGCATCTGCTTCAAAGTACTCCTGCCTTTGAACTTTATCATAGATTCGTCAATAGCAATTTTTTCTGTGTGATTGTAATTTACTTTATAAGCTTCTCTAATCATCTCTATGAATGGTCGAATCTTGTATAATTTGTCGAAATGAGGATCGTTTCGCGTAGGCTGTAGATTATTGTCATTCAGATGTAAGTTACCGAGGATCCAAGAGAATCGATTGAGTGACATAAAAGATGATATGTACTCATCACGTAAATCAGGTGAAGATGACCAGTAGTCTCTGTAACTTGGACTTTTTTTTATACCCATCACTAAGTTCAGAGCAATGAACACCGACATTTCATCCGTAGTAACTGGTTTATAGGTATTTCCTTTTTGTTCAGCATATAAATTCGTGTGAAACGTTATGTGCTGTATGACGTCGTCTGCCCAAAGCAATTGAAAAATTCTAAGAGGGCTCAACTGCTGGCGTGCTGCTAAACGAGATATTTCTTCAGGCAAATGGACTGATGGTGTATAGTCGTCAGGAGCTAAAATTGTGTAAGCTCGTTTCCATTTTGGAGGTCTTATGGCAGGGACTGACGGCGTAACAGCTACGGCAGCGGGCTGTCTATTCTGTACCAGCTGAGCTAGGGGAATCTCATCGTCAGAATCAAACTCCTCATCAGATGGTAAAAAACTCTCACCTAGTGTAATTTCTTGCGAATCATTTGCCCTTCTTCAATTTCGAGTAGATCTTCTGTGTCTGAGCCATCACCACCAGCACAGCTATCAGTATCTGAAGGTATCTCTTCAAACAACAGCTCGTTTTCAATATCCCGGTCTGATAACTTCTTTTTAGGCATTTCCTGTAAAAATAATCAGTTTATTATTTTTGATCAAAACTTCGCAAAAAAATGTTAGTTGTCTCACAGTGGTTACCGCCGCTAACCACATTGAATAAGCTCACTTTTTACAAAAAGTACGGCAGCCGGACATTTATTTTTTGCCCAACATGTATTTAGATAAATATATTGCACACAATAAAACAAAAATTTGAATTTAAATGATAATATTTACTTACCAGCAAAAAAAAACTCGCACGCACCATAGAAACCACAAATACGACGATTTTGAATGAAAGTTTAGTACAGTAGATGACCGTGGCGCTGGTAACAATTAATTGTCTCTGTGCCGTTTAGGTTTCCTTAAACGATCGTAGTACACAGCACTTCCGTAAGATAGCGCCATTCTTAAATACGCGCCAAAATATAGGTGGTTAACTATGATGACCACCGTGAAGAAAAGAGTTAAAGCAAGCGATAATTAACTATTTAATACGCATATAACTTCGAAAAGTCAGAGATACGCGCCTTGGGTTCGAACTCGAGACCTCTGCGTGGCAGTCTAACGGTTTCCCACTAGGCTATCGCTGCTATTATTGTTAATTTGTAATTTAATAAATTAAAATTGTATTATTGTTATTGTTAAATTATTTTAATTGTATACTTAACTATATATGTTTGCAGTACATGTATAAATGTTTTTTGTAGACCCATACTTTATTAACAGTAGAGTAAAAATATAATATCGGAAAAAGCCTGAAACACAGGTCTCTGACCTAGTTCAGGTAATACAATGTAAAAAACAGACTTCATAAACAAGTCTCTTGTGTCCAACATTTAAATTGTAAATGTTTTTGTTTAGATTAAATATAGTTTTAATGTGAATTAATTACAATAAGTAGCCTGTAATGTGTTTTGTAAAGACTGATATTTATTGAATAAAAATTTATTATTATTATTCAATTATTAATATTTGTGCTAATTCTATTCTAAAAATATGTATGAACTAATTAAAATATCACAAAAACACGCCGTCTGACTGTTAACGTAACTAGTCTAAATACAGTCATTAATGGCTTGCAGTGCCTGTTTTTCCTTTATTTTGATGCGAATCGCTTTTGCGCTGTAAAGAACAGTATCAAAGAATTACCTGTATCACTCAAAAATCTAATTATAAACAAATATGTAAACTTTATTTTGAAGTTTAATTTTACCTAACACAGACACACAATTATTCACACAATACGCATTCCGTAGGTGTAATGAACTTAATTATTGAAACGACATTCTAGAGAAAACTGCAGAATTGGTTCCTTTGTGGCCGTGAGACTCAGGGTAGTGTCGATCCGGCCCTTTTCGAATGGAAACACGTTCTTAAAGTTGGTTGTAGGCGCCGTCATGTTCGTGTAATTATGCGCACCCTGTTAAACAAAACTGGATTATGTGTTCAATTGTATAAATTTAACAAATTTTTATTCTTACGAGAAAGTAGCACTGCCACAATACACGGGAAAGGAGGAAGTAAAAACATGTAAGGTAATGTAAAGATGAACTTTTTAGATGGAAAGCCAACTGTATTCTGACTTGAGATTAAGTTGCTCAGTTCGAATTGCCGTAGAACTACCCACACTTTATAGAAGATCAAATAACTCTATCTACTATCGTGTTCCTGTATTCCTGGTGAGCATGATTTCAAAGATTCTTGGCTGGCCACGGACTGCGTGACATGATGACCCAGCCTCGTCGGAGGATCCTCCCTTTGTGTTGAGGAGAAAACACTGCTATCCTCCACAGGCGCAAGCCACATAGGAAAGGCGTCTGGCGCTCGTGTAGCGTATCTATGTACTATACACCATGGCAGAGCCAGATACCATTTCTGTGTAGCTTACAGAAGACACTGCTCTGTCAGCAAAGGATCAGTTTAGTTACTATAACTTTATATTTTAACTAGTTTTTACCAGTGGCTTCGCTCGCGTAAAAGATAACGTACATTCCTTCTATGTTGTAAACATAAAAATATTATGAAATGGTTATAACTAATGCAACTTCGATTGTTATAGAGCAGTGATACCTTTTCCTAGTGTTTTTTGCGTCACTACAGTATTAGCTTACAACTAGGCGGGACATTTGCTTGCTTATCACCTTAGTTGTACACACAAACAGTACTTACAGCGTGTATAGGACAGACTACCCCGGCGAACTTGAACATGCCGCCGATGAAAGGCTCGTCGTTGATCAGGTCGCACAACTTGTAGTGTCCTTCTATGAACGAGCGGCGGTACTCGTTGTGGAGGAACTGACTAAAGATTATGTCCGCCTGCAGGTATAAAGGCTCTAATTAATACGAGAGCTATGAAAAATGATTTGTTATACGATATAACAATTAATGAGTTGACTAATGTTATATTTCGATATCCGAGACACGAATCGATTAAGTTACGAGCAATGATAGACATCTTATACATACAGGGTGTTTGGCGCATGGACCGACACAATTTTTTGGGGGTTAGGGGAGGGCATATCCTAGTTTTCACCCATACACCCCAGGTCTTAAGTGTACCTGTACTCGAGATACGATTTTTTTATTATTTTTTAAAATTTTCCTGAATTATCACATTTAAACCGATATAACTTTTTAGTTTGTAGTCATATTTGCACTAGATAACTTTTATTGGATTGCCTAATGTATTATTATTCTTCAAAAAACATAAATGGTTGGGAATAAATGCTAAAAAAGTACTTGCCGAGCTTCAAAACTCTTAAAAATGAAGTAATGTGTGCAAAACATGTAATTCTAAATTAAATATAAAAAAAACTAAAAGCACTTTTGACCTTCGATTACTTAAAAAAAAATCTGTACTTAATACCCTTTCTAACGATGTACGACATGTCCTTAAAATCTTTCAATATGTAATCACAAAACAAAAAAGACTACCTAGCCAGTGTCAGGATAATGAAATAACAGTTTAGGTTTTAAAATGTTTTTATTGAATATGGTTACAAATTTTGTTCGAACTGACTTCCTCTGTTGCGAATGCATGCACGACATCTTTTTCTGATTTCGACAGTCGTCGTCCTTAGCCGCATTTCTTCTTTAATTATTTGAAAAGCGCTATTTATTCTTTCTACTAAAATTTCCCTTGTAGGTACTTCGGTTGCGTATACTATTTGTTTAGCGCGTCCCCACATATAAAAATCTAGGGGTATCAGGTCTGGTGACCGTGCAGGCCAAGGAATTGGGCCACCTCTACCGATCCAAGCATTTGGAAAACAATTGTTCAAATGCTCTCTTACTTGTCGCTGACAGTGTGCTGGACAGCCATCATTTTGAAAAATTATTTCTTCTCCTTCTAATTCTGGTAAGACCAATTCCGGTAAGTCCTTCAGTAGAAAATTTAAATAATTTTCTCCGGTTAGACGCTCTGGTAATAAGTGTGGACCGATCAGATGTCTTCCAATAACTCCCGCCCAAACGTTCACACTGAACTTTGTTTGAAAAGAACTTTGTCTTTTTTTGTGGGGATTATGTCCTTTTGGTCCCAATAATGGAGGTTGTGGAGATTCACAATACCCTCATGACTAAAATTGGATTCATCGGTCCACAAAATTCTCCTCAAAAAATTGGCATCTTCGAGGTCTGTATGCATAATAAATCTGCAGAATTCCAGTCGTCTCCTCTTATCATCATCTATGAGACCTAGAACAATAATTGATAAAATACATGAGAATTGTACAAATGCGACATTTTTCCTAATGTGAACTAACTCAAGAAAAATATTAAATGACTTTTTGAATAACAAGTAGTTTTTCAAACAAATTTATAAAGGTTAGGTTACATTGCTTAAAAAATAAACATGAAAAGGCCCTAAAGGAGATATGTAATCGTTTAAAACACTTACCTTGAACAGGCGTGTAGTGATATGCATGCCTTCCTTCTTGCCGAAGAACTGACCAGACTTTCCAAATCGACAAGTTAAGTCTTTCAGCTACAACTCTAATACTTGTCGTTGGATCCTCATCAAAAGCTTGTAGAATATTTTCATCTACTGCAACATTATGTTGCCTTACATTGACTCGAGATTCTTGGAAATGGATGCTTCCTGTCTCCCTCAGACGTCGATAGGTTGTAGAAAATGTCTCGTGGTGTGGTACACGTCTGTTAGGATATCTCTCCTGGTAAATTCTATGTGCTTCACGAGCATTACAATTAGCGCAGCCATACGCCAACAACATGTCAGCATACTCTTCGTTACTGAATTTAGGCATTTTAAAGAGAACGTTCAAGACAAAATCACTAACAGTTTAGAAGAACAGTTCAATAAACAAAACTTCACAAACAGTCCAACAAACAAAACTTAATAAACAGTTCTACAAATAAAAACAAATTTAACAATAAATAACAACGAAGATGTGAATTTCACGAGCACTTCCGATGGCAAAGATAGTCAAATCACGACTAAGCAAGGATCCCGCCACAATACTGATCCAATAATAGACAAAGACAATTCATACGCAAGAAAGAGACAGACTATTTACCTGTTTACCACTGTTCCCCAAAACGGGTTTTTATGTAGAGTGCGTGTACGTTCCTACTTTGATTTTGATAATTTGATCATTTAAAAATTATTTTAAGACTATGTCGTATATCATTAGAAAGGATATTAAGTACAGATTTTTTTTTAAGTAATTGAAGTTCAAAAGATCTTTTAGTTATTTTTATAATTAATTTAGAATTTCATATTTTGCACACATTACTTCATTTTTAAGAGTTTTGAAGCTCGACAAGTACTTTTTTTGCATTTATTCCCAACAACTTATGTTTTTTTAAGAATAATAATACATTAGGGAATCCAATAAAAGTTATCTAGTGCAAATATGACTACAAACTAAAAAGTTATATCGTTTTAAATGTGATAATTCAGAAATTTTATAAAAATAATAAAAAATTCGTATCTCGAGTACAGGTACACTTAGGACCTGGGGTCTATGGGTGAAAACTAGGATATGCCCGCACCTAACCCCCAAAAAATTGTGTCAGTCCATGCGCCAAACACCCTGTATAATGACAAGGATTCACTGTCGATAATGATCAAACTGTAGTCTAACGATGATTTCCAATAAGCTACCTATCTATTTGTGGATATCTTTGGACAAAATAAAAAAAATTACGTAATTACACATAGGTATTATGTCAAATTCTTATGGCTAGTAAGGAAAAATATAAATTAATAAAAGTTAACTTAAGTCTTAAGTTAGCTTAAGTCTAAGATTTTAACTAAATCCGTCATGTTATAAAACATAATTTGGCAGTTATGCGCAGATACCACAGCACATTAATCTAATGGTAGCAAAAATATATGAAGGCTATGATTTTGTGAAAATATTCTACCTAATTTAAGGGATACTAGTTTTGCAAATATCTATCATCTAGGTGCTTCTTCTTACTGTAACATTGTTGTCCCACTGGTGTTCAATATAGCCATACACGTTGATGTAGTACGGTGATTTGCGTCCGTACCGTCGCACGTTCATCACTCCACTCCTTACGTATTTTTTATTCATTATCGGTATGCTTGCACGCTCAGGAATCACCTTCAGGCACTGTAAAATATTATATACTTTTTTTGTTTATTCATATAAAGTGGCAAACAGGCATTCGGCCCACCTGATGGTGAGTGGTCACCGTAGCCTATGGACGCCTGCAACACCAGAGGCATTACTTGCGCGTTGCCGACCCTGTAAAAACCTTTTAACACCCTTTTTGATGAACCCTATAACTATAACCCTATAACCCTGACTGACTAAGGTTTGACTCTGTAGTCTTGTGGTCTCCTCCTCAGTCAGTCAGGTGATGTCCTTTGGAATGAAATTGTATTATAGATCTTTTAGGAGTGTTTCTGGGTTTTTTTTATCAAGTATATGCTGGCAGTCTGGAGTCTGGAACTATGTTCAGTAGATAAAACGATCTCGCCTACCATGTGTAACTTAAATTACAGCAAAGAAAAGATGACGAGAGTAGCCGTGCGTTACATGTAAGCCACAAATAAGGACTCAAATATCAGAAGTATAAGGTACCTATCTTATTGAGATAAACACTACCACTACAAATGGCAATCATATACTCGTATTTTATTGAAATTATAACGCTTATTGACATCTTTTCTTGATAATATAAGTATACCAATAAATATATTTGACATGAAAAAGTATAACAGGGCCTAACCGCCACTTATAACATTATTATTGCATGCGTCAGAACTAGACAAAGCTATACACTTTGTAACGGGCTGCTTTGACATGACATACACATACAATAGGAATGATTTTAAATTTAACAAGAGAACTGTCTTTTTGAATATGGTAAGCAGCAAGATAATGCGTTAGCTCATTGCTATTCCTAGTACCTACCTATATGTCAAGATAATACCAACCATAACAGCTCATCTCACACCTTCCTTGCTGAAAGTATTACAATTCTTGTTAATTATAATAAATGTATTATTAATCTTATATTGCATATAATTATGGTACTAATTGGCTAATTAGCAATAAATGAGAATAAATATTATTGAAAATAGACTCACATAGATCTTCTTTCTCTACGTTTAGAAGTATAGAGAATGATTGATATTCACCAACTGAAATTATACCTTTGAACCGATTCTGTTAAAACGTGACGTGTGGATGAGATATTTAGACAGAGTTGTGTTTAGTCTGTACTTGGTAACTCAAAGTTAAAAATGCTCCTTGTAACTGTTATAATTATAAACATGTTGGTTCTACAAATATTTTCGTTTTATAATGATAATAATAATAAATTACAAATCAGACTAAAAAGATTTATTTTGTTCTCCGCTTTTCAGTTTCCTATCACCTCGGTAATTTTATTTGTCAAAAGCTTTACTCACCTCCATATGGAGCCAAAGAGTACACGTTAATAATAACGTAATTTCAAATGAAAATAGCATCGTGCTGCCCAGATGACTCTTCGCTAGTCAATGAATGGATACGTAAAGATTTTGCAAAACTGATCCAATTTATAAAATTACTATTGAATATATATATGTCAAAGCACCTATTGAAATTCTGTCAACAGTTAGAATTTGTTAAAATATTTAAACTAGGGGGAGTTGGGGCACAATGTATTCTTTTCCTCAAAAGTGCTTAGGATTGAATTGCCCTATAAAGGCAAAGGATATATATAACATTAGGCTTATAACATTAAAATATTGTACTCACAATGTTTTTTTTTTATGTGGCTTCAGCTTAATCCGCTATGGTATTTTCTTCATTATCTGTCCCTTTTAAGTTAGTAGCGATAATATAAATATAGGTATTTACCTTTATCTACAAATAATGTTAACACGGAATTCATTTCTTTTGGATAACTAGGAAGCAGAACGATTATAATCTAATCCTTGACAAATATTGAAAATTATATACCAATTCGCTTATTTTCCTTTGTTCTTTGGTTCTTTTCTGTGTTTATAATATTTCATAGTAGGTAGTGTCATAATGTTGCCTTTTTTGCTTGTGCAGAGCCTGTGTTTGTAGCTGTAAAAGGAAATAATGGTAGATCGTGTTTTTATTGGAGGTATTTTAGCATTGTATTAGGGGTTAAAGTATGACATTGCCAATTTGTACTGAAAAATTGAAATTAGTTTTTTCTAAAATGTACCATATTTATTTAATTGAAATATTTACCCGCAATGTCTATAAATTGCTGTCATCTAAACGGAAGTTCATTTATGCCTTTACGAAAGAACTCCGGGGATATATATTCGACAAACTGTGTGAAAGCATTTTGTACTGACTCCTGGGAAGAAAATATTTTATCACGTAGAAAATTGTCCAAATCACGAAAAAAATTGTAGTCCGTTGGAGCAAGGTCTGGCGAGTACGGAGGATGACGTATGGTTTCTAACTACAGCTCCTGTAGCGTTACAACGGTTTCTCGTGCAGTGTGAGGTCTTGCGTTATCATGGAGCAATAATGGTGAAGATCGATTCACGAGTCGGGGCTGTTTTACTGCCAGTTTCGCCATCATTGTTCGAAGTTCAGCACAGTAAACATCTGTTGTTATTGCTTGATCATACCAGAGATAGCTATAGTGAATAACACCATGAAGAGACCACCAAACAGTTACCATTATCTTTTTATTGGTAAGCTTTGCTTTAGGGCACTGTTGCGGCGTTTGACCTGGTGTCAGCTATTGCATTTTTCGTTTATGGTTATCGTAAAGAATCCACTTTTCATCACATGTAACAATTCGATCCAATATTCTTTCATATCTGTACCGATTCAACAAGGCAACACAAGTTTCAACACGCATTTCTTTCTGCAGATCAGTTAAATCATGAAGCGCCCATTCATTATTCATATTTTTTTATTTTATTGATTTGCTGCAAATGAGCCAATATTGTAGACAGTTTAACGTTAAACCGTGCCGCTAATTCCTGGGTAGTTTGACTCGGATCGGCTTCCAACATCTCCTTCAATTCAGCGTTATTCACCTGTGTGGACGGTCTTCCACGCGGTTCGTTCTTCAAGTCGAAGTTTCAAAGTCAAAAATCATTTATTCACTTAGGTCACAAAGTAACACTTATGAACGTCAAAGGAGTTAGTGAGTTTATTACATTTACTGAATTTAAATTTATGTTAGTTGCAAGGTTCAGGCAAAAGGTTGAGCCTATGAGAAGATACCTGCAAGAAACTCAAGGCCACTTTTTTAAATCGCCACCATCTTATTATTTCAGTATTTTACAACTCATTTATGTTCCAGGTGTTGCAGTCATTATGCCATATGTCACTGTCCATATAAAACTAAATTCTAAAAATAAAGAAATATTTAATAATATTATGTAAGAAGCATTTGAGGTTTGAAATAATATTTATCAGTAGGTAGCCATTTGTAATAGACAGTAGTATGGCATGAGGACGCATACACTTACACTTTGTGACATGAAAAGCTAGTTCGTGACTAAATGTAGCAAAAACAAAATTTACGTTAATACTTATAACGTTTGTTTAAAAGAAAAGAAAGATACTTTAAGACTGCGCCGAGCGTAAGACGCGGTTGGACTGAATGACAGAGCTCGAAATTCAAATCAGCGCGCGGCCGCCATAGTAAAATTGTATAAAGGATTTGAAGTGCTTTTTTGTTAAATATATGTATCTTTACTGTCAACGAATAACTTAAATATTTGGGACAGACAAATTGGAATATAACCATTTATGTTTCGTTTAAGCTGTAAAATACGATAGATTTCTACTGTTATAATCTAAAAATCACGTAACTTGAACTTACGTTTTTGCATTTTTCGTGCAAAGTTACGTAATTTTGTAGGCGAAAACATTAATTTATTTTAAGTTTTCACACGGATTAATTGTAAACACATTGATTGTTATGGTAAATGTATATTTAAGATTTTTATTAAACAAAAAGTGTTGATTTTATCAATTTAACTGTGACCGCCTGTTTTGGCACATTTATCAATAATACTTTACTAATTTTACAGAAATACCCCACAAGTCAGCTGCTTTTTTTGAATTAAGTGATTTAAATACTTTTATTTATTATGTCATGCGGATGTACATATTTAAAACTAAACAGGACTTTACTCCCCTATCTACTATCCCTAAGGATAGCGTGGTGGAGTCTAAAGTCCTGTTTAGTTTCAAAAAGATCTTGCTCACTTAAAGCAGAATCCTTGGTTAGCCAAGGATTCTGCTGAGCAAGATCTTTCCATTACTAAAGCGTTTAAACAAAAGACGCACAGTGCGTTCATTAGCAGACTCCTCTCCAAACGCAGCGTTGATATTGCGAGCTGTTTCTACCGGGTCAGTACCGCGTCGGAACTCGTATTAAAAAATTACTCGGATTTTTGATGTATTCATCTATCCCGTCTAAGCTGAATAAAAAGGAATTGAATGTCGAAAATCGAATATTGCACATTTTTTAAAAGAAGAATCTCATAGGTATCACGTGAAAAAGTTTCACTCGAAAATTTCACACCATGAAGGTTTTATGTCAATTCAAAGTATCTATTACTATACAACGGCAACTTAATACTTTAACCTCTATTATTTTTACGGAGTTTGATGGTTGTATTTCGTTGCATATTGCGGAGTATTTATACAAAAAGATATGATTTCCTGGGATGTAGTGAATCATCCATCGTTATTTATTATACAATGATTTGCTCAATTTCACAGAAAATATGTTTTTATGTATTATCGTTTTGGACATCCACTACATATTCGAAAGGAGTATTTTTATACTTCATACTTCTTTTGCATGCTAATTGTTAGTAAATACACAGATCAAGAAGATTGACAGTCCTTGGTGATCCACTAAAACCCATGTTCCCTTATTATACCTAGTTGAAATTATTAAATAAAATGCGTGTCTAAATATATCCAATTTATTTAGAAAGTGGACTATTATCCTACTGTTTCACAAACAATATTTATCTGATTGATCTATTGTGTAGTATGTTTTGTATTCGTTAAATAAACTGTTATTGAGATTATTAGAATTCCGTATCAAATGGTTTAATTGCTACTAAGTATGCCTAAATATAGTTTTAAATGTTTTATATATAATATGTTCTTATATTAATATTTAAAAATGGATGGTTACTATTTTAATGGACTTTGGTAACTTATTAAATATTTTGACTGTCATATAATTCGGTCTTTTAATGAGTATTGTGATTTTACGATGGCAAGTGTGCAAGGTGGCAATTGGTGTTTTTTGCGAATATTCATATTATGGACGTCTTTCGTGGTTATAAAGGTAAGTATTATTGTTCTAATATTTATTGTACGTCTTTGGCAAAACAATACATTATATGCCTTAGTTATATTATTCATTGAAATTAAACTACTATATACGGATTTTATCGCGTTATTTACTTTACACATTATTACATTACAAAATTTTGAAACTGTTACGCTACTACTAGATACTATTATTAAAATTACCATGGCTGCTGAAAAGCAACCGAAACGTCGGGGAAAGTGTAAACTTAAATATAAATAGTTTTAATAGTTTTAATAATTTAATTAGCTTAAAATTAGTAAAGTTTAATAGTATCTAGTAGTAGTGTAACAGTTTCAAAATTTTGTAATAAAGTGTAAAATAAATAACGCGATAAAATCCGTATATAGTAGTTTAATTTCAATGAATAACATTCGCGTAAACAGAAGACAATATTATATTATTAATTTACATCTGAGAATGTGCATTAAGTATATCGAATATAATATGTATTCAGGGCAATGTCATCATTCAATTAAATCAGGCTTACCACTTTGTGTGCTATCTATTCGAGCTAATATTGTGATGTATTTTTTATGGTATTAATTAATATGTTTGACAGTGTTGCCCTATATTATACAACACATCTGTGGTATGGGTATGCATATTATGTGTAGTAAGCGGGTAATGTTTATGTGTTAGTGTTATATTTACTAGAAGGGAACGAATGTTACTTTGGACAGTTTGGTTTTAAGCTAAATGTATTTTGAATTCTTCTGATTATGTAATTTGATGATGAATTATTAATTTATTTATTTATTCGGAATAACAAACAGCAACACATTGTATAATACTAAATTGTATAAACATGATACATATACATAAATGTGCACTCACAACGTTATCCACTTAATATATTTATAATATAATTAATCAAGTAGTAAACATGACAATTTTTATTAATATTAATAACCCTTGAATGGAAAACTTAAATACAATTTGCAATCATAAAAGTAAGATAAGTTTAGTGGAAATTATTTAAACATGATATTAAACTTTTTCGAAATGTAGGTGCTGACATATTAAATATATCCAGTTCAATGAAATATGTATTAAAATTATGACATAATTGACGTAGAGGTGCGCGAACTCCAGCATTGGTACGACAGGACGAGACAGCAAAGAGAGGACGCGCACGCACATCACGTCTATTAACTGTTCTAGGAACAACATAGCATAATTTATTAGTTATAGCGGTGCAGTCACATCTGTTATTACACACATCGTGCAGGGACATTGTTTTGAGAAATGAGCGTCTGGAATTCAGGCTAAAAACGTTATATTTTTCATGTAAACTATCATATCAGGTTACATACCTGTGAGTACATCTATAGTGCATTGAATTCAGGAATTACAAGTTCTAATGTTTTGCTGTCCAGTTAAAACCATATTATTATAGCAATTAGTAATACAGAGATTATGGAGTGATGAATATGGAGAATACCAGTTCTATTTATTTATGGAACCCTAAAATATCAATAAACTTGTGGTAATTAGTCGACCTTGGTACCGTGGATATGGAAATCGATATAATTACCTACTCGTGGCACTTACAAATAATTATATAAAATAATAATAATAAATAATACCTATCTATATATATAAAAATGAAGCCCGGTTTTCCTTGGTCACACAATAAGTTGAGAACTGCTTTACCGATTTCGTTTATCTTCTATTATAAGTTTACAAATACTTTGTAGAAGGCGCAATTTTACTTAATTGAACTTTTCTTTCTTACGGAAAGAAAAGATAAAAAAATTGCGCAGCAATTTGGATCGCAACCTCTGTCGGGTCAGCTAGTTTAATATCTATATATTACGAGATATTAATACGAACCTATGTTCGTATTAATATCTCGTATTGTACGAAGTGTGTAAATTAGATGCGACTGGGCAATCAATGTTATAAATATGTTACTTTCAGAAAGTTGATATAATATGATGATAGTCGTCAGAAATGTGATAGTTTTTTTTTCTTGTTATTATCTGCGATCAGTCGTGGACTATGAGCAAATCGGTTGAGTGCATAGTTATAGCATGTCAAGCGTGTCTCCCAGCGGAGTCAGCTACTCATTGTGTATTTATTATTACTGGATTTGATCGAGTTCTAAGACAACACGCCACCTTAGGAGTGTTTCACGTTTGTTTCCATTAACTGAGCCGCTAGGTCATTTGGGTGTTTTGCCAGCCTCTTTTTGTAGCATGTAGTACAATTTCGAATTTCTTCTTTTATTGTACTTATTTTCAGGTTTTCATGTATTTCGGCATTAGTAAGAAACCATGGCACGTTTAATAAGGTTCTTAGTATGATGTTTTGAAGTCGTGCAATATGTTAAGATTTGAATTGCTAGCACTTCCCCACAGCTGAATTCTGTACATCCAACTTGGTTTCAGAATGCTTTTATAAATCTAGAGCTTGTTATCTGTAGAGAGTTTTCCCTATTGGGACGGAACTCAAAATAGCAACAGCCAATGAAGGTTTTTTGTAACGGATGTTGAGTTCATCTCTTTTTCTTTTTATATGCTCTTTCCAGGTTAGGCGTCGATCCACGTGCATGCCGAGGTATCGTACACTATCACTGTTGCAAAAAGTTGCCATCAAGTCTGGTGGACAGTTCTCCCGCCTTAATGTAAATGTAACCTGTACAGATTTGTTGGCGCTAAATCTATTTCTGTTTTATTTATCTAGATTTTGCCCGAGGCTTAGGTTGCCCGGAAACAGTACCTACTACTGATTTTGTAGATGGAAAGCACCTTATGTCCTACGTGTAGACAAAATTTCATGATCAATTCAATGATTGGTCGAGTAATTAAGGGGTGGATGCCTAACAAACAAACTCTCATTAGCATTTATAATATTAATTAGGATAACTAAGTGTATGTTTGTATGTTACTGCCAACATGCACCGAAATCATGCAGGCTCTGCGAGAATACCAGCGTTGTGGATACACTGCAACATTGCTGACGCAGGAGATTATTTGTTCTTATACTTCTTGCTTGTTTACTGTTACCTTCTTCTTTCTTCTTTTCGTGTGGTTAGTGGCCAACCTGTTGTCAAGAGTTGTTCAAGCCGCCCGTAGGCCTCTGACATAGCTAAACGACTGCTGTCAATTTGGCAACAACCGGGACTAACATTTTACGTGCCCTCCGAAGCACGGAGACCATCAGATGAAATACCACTAAGCGGTAACCCATCTATAGACTGGCCGCATCCAACGTTGCTTAACCTCGCTAATCGTTTACCGATCAGTGAGTGCAACTGGCTATGAGCGCCTCCCTGTTTCCTTATGAGCGTGGAACAAATAAAATTTGATTTTTTTAGCCTCGATGGCGTAGTGGTTAGTGTAACCGACTGCCACGCCTGAGGTCGTGGGTTCGATTCCCGCGCAAGTCAAACATTTGTGTGCATGAACATGGATGTTTGTCTTGGTCTGGGTGTTTCTATGTATAATATGTATGTTTTTACTAAATTACAAAAACGTAACAAAAGTACGTATTTACAAAAAAAAAAGTATATATTATGTATGTTTATCCATTGTCTTAGTACTCATAGTACAAGCTCTGCTTAGTTTGGGCTATGGTGTTGTGTGTATGTGGTAGAATATTATTATTATTCTTTCTATCTTTCTTTCACTTGTGTTGACAATTTGAATAAATAGTAAATAGATATGGTTGTTAAGAGTTTACGTGAAAGAGATAGTTGTCGATGAACAATTACGCTTTAGGTACCTGGTAAACAAGAGTTTTGTTGGACCGATTTTGTTTTGAGAACATTAGTAAAACATCCCAACTGAGACGTTTTTGAGTTATCTCATTACTTACGCTAGTACCATGTGCTGCTGCTTTTTGGTATGTATCATAGCTGGTATCGAAAAAAGCGTAGTGTTTTAAGTGGTCGCTTCACCCTTACCATTGCGTGTCATGGGTCCGATCGCCAAATGGGAAAAAAAACTTGTCCACAAATAGTCGTCCTGACAGGGATCGAATCGGATTCTTTAAGAAATGTTTGTGAACTTCTCATGACACAGGAACTTTACAATTTACAAAAAACTACTAAAATTCTAAAATAACGCTGTATATGAAATTAATAACAATATTAGCGAAAGGGACACATTTTATTTTTATTTTATGTGCAATATTACATCGCCACAATTTTTTCTTTAAGATCCTTTATTTCTTTTAAGTGTATCCATTTGATGCCGGCCGCGGACGCAGCACTCGGTGGCCTTGATATACACCTGGGAACAATAATTATTATATTATTACTTAATTTCGGCAACTCAATGACTACACCACGGTAATGTTATCTAACAGTATTCTAGCTTCATACAAATGGTCGGAAAGCGAGTCATACCTACGCGCGCGCGTTGAGGTCAGTATACACTTGGTTCGCAGCCAGTCGCCAATGCGCTGCACTGATGAACGCATGATGTGATGGTTTTGTAAGCGTGCGATTTGTTAATATTTGATTGAGTTAAGTACAAGTACTTACATAACAATTATGGCAAAGTGCGATTGAAATTGAAAGTTTTTTTAATTCAACTTTTTGTCCAAGTGCGTATTTTTTTATACTATTAAATTTAACAATATAGCTCTTCGAACGTCTCAGTCGAGTCGCAAATATTGTTCATTCTCAAATATAGGTAGTATTTTATTAAATGTACTTATCAAAAAACACAACATGATTTTTATTGAACACTTCCTATTTCATTCAGAATAAACTTCGTATTTTTAAATAAAACAATATTTACAATCAATAAACTAGAAAGAAATTCAAGTAGGTAGATGAAATTAAAATACTGTCGGTACGCAGCCCTCTCGCCTGTTTACGTACTGCGCGGCTGTAGGTAATTATTTCAAGGACAGAGCCGAGTTACAATACTGTTAGATAAGATTACCGTGACCACACTGATGGCGTAGACCACTACGCCATCAGTGGCAAGGCGCGCAATTAAACCATTAATTGGGCGCCTTGCCACTGCCTTTACGCCAAGTGTTGCGAGTTCGAATTCCACACGGGCCAAAAAAATGTGTGATCTACAAATGGTTGTGCCGAATCTGAGTGTATATTGTGTTCGTAGCTTAAATGTTTGTAAAGTACTGCGGGTACTTTACAAACATTTAAACTAATTTAACACAGGATTTATTCCCAGTGTAGTCTTTTATTAAAAGATATGCAAGAAAAGTAATAATTCGGTTAGCCATACCGGTGGATGCCACAAAAAGGAAAAATTTTGAAATGTAGCCCGGACAATGGTAAACGTATGTTGAGTTGGTGACGCAAATTTGGGACTGCTGATATCTAACAGTAATCTACTATCGGCTGATTGATTAATAATTTAATACAAACACTGGTGTGATTTTATCTGTTATGTATGACAATACGGACGCCCGCGACGAGACTCATTCACCCCGACAATTGACGAACATTTATTTTTCAACATGTGCATTTTATTATATTAAATGAAACAAGATACAAAATAAAAAATCTAAATACGGCTGTTTTCTACGTGTTACGGAATTTTGATTTATTCTAATAAGACGTAAACGCCATATAACGTCCTATATACGGCATATTAGCATTAATACTTTGGCTTAGCCAAGCTTTGTAAAAGAAGTAGTTAACTGTTGATATTTTTAAATGTCAGTGTAGCGTCTACCATACAATTTGTTTACGTTCATTTGGTTAACTTTGGTTTCGATTTCTTGAGATAAATATCTTTTCAATCTTTAATATTGTCTTCTGTTTACGCGAATATTATTCATTGAAATTAAACTGCTATATACGGATTTTATCGCGTTGTTTATTTGACACTTTATTACAAAATTTTGAAAATTGTTACTCTACTACTACTATTAAACTTTACTAATTTTTAAGCTAATTAAATTATTATTAAACTATTTCAGAGATTTCAGAGAGCCCATGGGATCTGTGACAAGAAACACCTGGACGCCGAGCTTCAACATGTCAAGCAAGTACTGCAAGACAACAAGCTCCAACAGCCGCGCCGCTGTCACAGATCCCGAGAAAAGCCAGCCACAGTCGAGCGCCAGCCTGCTATACTGCCTTATGTAAGGGGTGTCACTGACAAGATTGGCTACATCTTGAAGCAAGCTTCAATCAACACATACTTCAAGCCGCCAACGAAGATAAGTCAGTTTTTACCATCCGTCAAGTGCCAACTACCTTTACAAGATGCAGGGGTCTATAAAATAGATTGTGACTGCGGACTCTCATACATTGGTCAAACCAAGAGAAACATAGGCACCCGCATAAAAGAACACATAGCTGATGTAAAACACCAACGCTCGTTGAAGTCTGCTGTGTGTGAACATGTGCAACAGGGGACCAACCACTACCTGAGATTTGACAAACCACAGATTCTCGCTAAAGAACACCGATTCCTACCAAGGATGCTTCGCGAGGCTATTGAAATCAAAAAACATCCTAATTTTAATAGAGAAGATGGTTGGAATGTACCACCAGCTTGGGATCCAGTAATAAAAATAGTCAAACCCAAGAAGAAGCAAACCACAGCTAGACTTCATGATACTTTGAGCTCATTCTGCGTAAATAGAAACACCAATGATTAAATTATGTTCGGGTACTTTGAAATAACTACACTGGAACATTGAGACAACTGCCATCTTAGTCTCCCCGTGACCATGGCTGCTGAAAAGCAACCGAAACGTCGGGGAAAGTGTAAAAATAAATTAAATCTAAATAGTTTAATAATAATTTAATTAGCTTAAAAATTAGTAAAGTTTAATAGTAGTAATAGAGTAACAATTTTCAAAATTTTGTAATAAAGTGTCAAATAGCAGTTTAATTTTCAATCTTTGTTTAGTTTATATATATATTTACCATGAAGGTTTTCATATTGCTGATAGTAGGAACTACAGTTAACTAAAGTGAAACTACATAATGCTTTTAGAGTAGGTACATGCATGAGAACGATTGCTACAATGTTGCGGAAACACGTAGTGCTAAACTATTATTATTAGCATCAAGGTCAGCCCATGTGGACACAGCAGTAGGATATGTAGAAGTTAAGCAAGATGGAAATTCCTGCATTGTTAAATGTAGAGTGACACCGGAACATAGAGTAAAAACAAAGTTGTACATGGTTACAGCTGTTATTGACGAATCTCTTGAGAAAATCATCACAGTAGAATGCCATGATTGTGCAGCTTCTGCAGGAATATGCAAACATGCCATTTGTTTTGCCATTTGGGTTATAAATGAATAAACTACGCCGAGTTCTATATAAATGACAATCATGACATTGTCATTTTTTGACATTCAACCTTTTTTTGCAGCATTACTAAGGCACACTAAAATACGTATATATATATGAAGTCATCATATAATTTTTAGTTTTAATGTTTTCTCCAAATTAAGGGATAAAAATATTCAAAAAATATATTTTATTTGGAATAGGAAGAAAAGAAATGGTATTTTTGTTTTAGACGTTCTAATTTTGAAATGTTATCGATTACCGTAATTTTATTATTATAATTATAATTATTATATTATAAAAAATACCTGTAAAATAACTTAGCACATTTATGGGTTTAAAACCCATTTCTTATCTGCATTACCTATACGTTTCATTACACGCATAACAGTAATTGGCTGTATTTAACGTCATACATAATACTACAACATTAAAATAATTATTATAGTTATATTTCAGTAAGGCATAACAAATAAATTTCTTCTCACTCTCTTTTAATGTATTTTTTTGTAATTGTAATGTATTTTGTTATTTGAAGGTCATTTCCTTGGATTGGTCTGGTCGGTTAATTATCTCAGATATCATCATATTTCACATTATATTAGTTATTTATATATTTATATTTATTTATATATTTGCGAATTAGACCGTCCATGCCGCCTTTGTTGAATGAATGAGCAGAATACTTCTAAGCTTTACAGTCTATTAATTGACATCGCCGCATTTGGAAATTACTAAAAAATAACAAATACATACTCGACTTTCTTTCCAAGCAAGTTCTCCATCCGAAGTCTGCAGTATAACCAAGGGCCTTGGTTCTTGTGTTCCTCTTGACAGAAACACAGCTTAGCTTTCTCATACTTGCAGAATTCCTTAAGCACCAGGTCGTAGGGGAAGGGATAAAGCTGCTCGATGCGACACATCGCAATCTTGTCTTCAAGTTTTTTCTCTCGCCGCACTTCATCGATCTTGATAGCAACGTTGCCAGAACAGAATATCAGCTTTTTGACACCTGCCGGATTTTTACTTGCAGGCCCACCTTCTGGGATAACCCTGCGAATATACATAGGTGCCGATTTAATCACTTGCAATATTAAAAGAGGTGAATCAGACCACGATGTAATACGCAAAAAAATATCTACTTTTTTAAAAATAAAGATAATATTTCAAAAAGCCAGCGTAAAAGTAGCGACATTATTTCTGCGTTTTGACCAGTGAGTACAAGTTATATGCCTTCCTCTCTCATTGATTTTCTTTTAACCAATCTTTAATTCGTTTTCATTAAAGTACAAGTGATATACCTAATATCGTAGATGGCCATAGGTTACCGCTTATAGCCGCTAAGATTATCAGTCGGGCTGTCTGCTTGTTTGCGACCTTTGGTTACACCTCAAATTGTATGTAGGTATGGGATAAATAGAATTTATGAAATGCAACACTGACCTCCTAAATTCAGTACCCGGGTAAAACTCAGAAAAGTTGGATCGATAGAATGGGTGCTTGAGGCCGACCTTCGGCGTAAAGATTATAAGTGGCTTGCGGAAGGGTAGGGCGATCTGACGTCGTATTAAGTGGAAGTAGTTGGCTGGAGCCGTCACGTTGGCTACTGTCCAATTTGCCCGACGTAGTTGCTTTACTGTTTACAGAATAAGATTCACATTAATACCATCGTCTATTAGTTGTAATTGCATATTACAAATACACAGCCTGCTAAAGACTGGACTAATATAATCATACGAGGATGCGTAAAAACATTTAGACAGGAATTTTTTATCAGTTGTATACCAACGATTAAGACATCGAACTTGCAAGCGAGAGGTCATGGGCCACAGCCCACAACCGTAGAATTACTGACGGGAACAAATATTAAGCTTAGCTGGAAGATTAAATAGAAAAACTAAATTGCTGGTAACTTGGGAAAACATAATTTAGCGGTATTATAATAGTTTAGTACAAGTAAAGTATTTTGACAACTGAAAGTACAACTTACGCGCCATGTCTTTGTCGTCTAGATTGGGAATCACGTCTTCGTCATCATCGCTTTGCGTGAGGTACCTCTCAACACGCGCTGACGAGTGCTCCGGACCCTACAACGTACAGTACTGGCCTTCAGAGCATGCTATGACGGATAGCTAATATAAAGTATAATATAAAGTAGCCATATCATTAGCAGCTATTAAACAGCAAAATAAATTCAACAGTTTTAAGAAAGCATGGGCTTTTAGCTGCATCTACGCAACGGGCTACAATTTTGCTTTCATTGATGCACGAGACTTTCGGCAGCCTTGCTGAAAACGGTCAGATGCATGGTGCAATTCTGTCACAAGGTCAAACAATTGAAAGACGCGCCTATATTGTTTGCTCTCGACCTTTCGAGTGTCCATTATTATGGCGCAGTTATTATAATTTTGCCTTTTATGTTTTAATGCTGATTAGGGCGTTAATGTTTCGTAGTTAGGCGTGCGGCAGGCGTCTCCTCCTAATAGGTCGTACCTTGCCTATTTATTTATTTGTAACTGGTAAATCTATGTAACTCTATCTATTTTATCATGACGCTATTTCATTTGGCGATCCGCAAGAACACACAATAGATTATTTATCGCTACAATTAGATAATCTAATCGAGTTCAAGCGATTCTTGTACGTTGGCGAGCTATGCACTGGTCAAGCTGTGTACATACTCGTTCACAAGACATCTGTAGTTTTATATAGTGTCTTCAAACCTCAGACGTTGTAACCCTAAGTTGTTCCAGCAACTATATTTTAAGAAATAATATTCTTGGGAGTCCTATTCACCAATAGGACTCCCAGAGCTTCTTAATAAAGAACCATGACCACCAATGTGAGCGAGATGCGCGGTCATCAGTTACAAAAAGCTTACATTTCAGGGTCATCATTATGAGTTTGGTCTTTCAACAGGGATACTAAACGTCTGTGATAAGTCAATGGACATTAAGGCCCGATCCTATTTTAAAGAAACCAGTGGTTGGCCAGCTAATTTTGACACATATTCTATAATATGTTAAATCGAAGGCATTACTTGTCGGAAGTCCATTGTAATAAAATTATTGGGAAGAGAGGAACCCGCCACGCACCTTTGTATTGCCCACCCCAACTATTGCAATAGAAAAAGGTTGACAATACTAAACTCCTCTGAAAAGGGACAGCTAAGACAGAACCACGGCGTACTCCAACGTGCAGTATTCCGCATCGAGCACAAAATATGTGTCGACACGTGTTTTACCCCAGCGCGAGGCATCTTCAGGACTGTATGGCAACGAATAAGAGAAGAGTAGCGCTGCGCGTCTTCTTTTATCGTTTTTACTCTCTATCTACGTAAACATTTAACTATCCGTAGATAAAACGTCTTGTTTTTTGATATAATAACTGGGCCTTAAGCATAACTGGCAATACTTACCATACCATCAATGCCGTGGGGCAGTTGCACCACAAGACCAGATTGGCTGATCCACTTGCTCTCGCCGTTACAGATGAACGTGTCGTATATGGACTGGCCCGTGTCAGCAAAGTCACCGTACTGCGCCTCCCATATGCTGAGGAGGTGGGGGCTTGAGTACGAGTAGCCTACTTCGAAGCCCACGATACCTGCATTCACAATTTGTTGATCGATTACGATTACCAGAACTGCAGTACTAAAACAGTCATGTATTAATTGGCTTTTCATTATATGTTTTTCAGCTTTGACAGCCGCTGAGCAAGTGTTAAGGGTAAGGGTCGCGGGAAGCAGTTGGGTGCGGGGGTGGCCCAAGAGTTTTTCCACACAGTCCGTGTGTGGAAAAACTTGGGGGAGGCCTATGTCTAGAATTATTTCGGCTGATATGATGATGATGAGCAATGTGTTACTGGGTTTTTCTGTCACGAAATTCTTAGCGTTTAGAAGATTCTCAGATGAAGTTAGACGTCTATTTACTATGAGCTGCCCAAAAAAGCTGACTTCTATATTGTTGCTTGTATGGTATTTGTAGATAAGCAATTTATGCTATTTGGGAAATTATATATTGTATATGCTTTGGATTCAAGTCAAATGCAGTGCAGTATTTTTTGATGTTTCTTTGTTGTGAAATTCTTAGTAGCACAGACACTAGAAAAATACCCGGTAGATGGCAACAGGCTCGACTTTATTGTGATGGAGTTAAACATATAGCTAATAAAGGGATAGAGGTGCCATATGCCTTAGTCTATCTTTTCAAGAATATAAAATATTAAAGATTGGTAGCTTTGCTTGCTTTAATGACTCGCGAACGTAATGCTGTGGGCCTGAGCTCCACTTCGTAGGTACTAAGTTAAGCCTCAATTTTGCTTTGTTGAATGAAGGTATTTATACAAAAATGCCGTTTTGTTATTGGATCTAGGTAGCGCAGCATTAATAGTTATATTGAGGAGAGGCCTTCATAAGTAAGCTTACTTTAGAGCGCGCATATATAAAGATAAATTGTAAATATCTCAGCGCCAAAGCTCTACGCCAAAGAGACAAGAGGCAAATGAAAAAGATCAAATAAATAGAATAATGATATTTCCTTGTTTCAATACATATTGGTGAGTAGCAAAATCTCACGCACTTTAGTCCGTGTGTAAGCGCATTCTATATTTATACAGCCTTTGTAATTGTAATTGGAGTCCCTTTTCTGCATTTGAACTCCCAGTTGGTCCATTATGCGTGAGATTGCCGTGAGAGGCCGGTTATGGAGATAGCCAGCCCAACACTGCCCAGAAGCACAGAAGGTTACTGTGGTTTTCGCAGGCTTCGCGGAGTGACCTCGGATTGTTGAGGATTTCCTTACGTTGTGCTGTTACTCCCACACATTCTAGGATTACATGGGCAGCAGATTCTTCTTCGGTCAGACATCCCCTACAGAGTGAGCTGTCTTTATACAGCCTTACTAATATTAATATGCGGATGTGAATTTGTTTGTTTGTTACGCTTTAACGCTTTATCTATTCGACCGATCATATTTGAATTTCGCATACTCCTTATCAGAGGAACAAAAAATGACATAGGGTACCTCTCATTTAGAAAAAAGGTACTGTTATTAACTTAACATTACTGAAGCTGCATTTACGCAAGCAAAACCGCGGGCATAATCTAGTTTGTATGTATGTTATATGTATAAGTTATATGTATGTATACTCTGACGCCTATTCTAGGGAGTAATCTCTAGTAACAAAACTCCAAGCACAGTGTAATCCAAAATATAGCGGGAGATATATTTGGTTATATATCAATCGAGGGTATACAAGATATCCTCGATTGATCTCCAGCTATATTTTGGATACAGCAAAATTTTAAATTAACTTACCGCACTCCGAGAGCGAACTGTTGTGAAGATCGTACTTCGCCTGGTCAGGATACAGAGTATCCAACACGCGGTACATGGCACCGTCCACGCCTTGATGATGGTATACATGGTGCCTGGATACCAACTAGTGTTAGTCTTCTAGAGAAGGTACTTAGAACGATAGTAAGCTATAAATACCTACAAGGGATTGCTACCAGCATTCCACAATATTATATCTTATTATCCTTGCGGAGCCGAGCCGCCGCCAGGTGAACCGGGCGGCGAAGGCGCGCATATACGCAATCTCTGCATTGGGCACTGCTGGGTGGGTCGCAGATGTACTTTCAGTTCCAGCGACCCAGCCACCATACAAAGCAGCAAGCTGGCACACCGTGGTGGTTTTAGTCGGTAGGCCCCAAGTCTCAGGAAAGCCCGACATAAGCCTCTCGCCTCCCCTTGTGGAGAGTGGGTATGCATAAGGAGCATTTCATAACGTAAAATAAAAAAAGCTATGTTGTTTATTTGACACTATTTTACATAATTTAGAAACTACTACTATTAAACTTTACTTATTTTTAAGCTAATTAATTATTACTATTATTAAAACTAAACTATTTATATTTAAGTTTACACTTTCTCCGACGTTTCGGTTGCTTTTCAGCAGCCATGGTCACGGGGAGATGAGATATGATAAGATGGTAGTTGTCTCAATGTTCCAGTGTAGTTATTTCAAAGTACCCGAACATAATTTAATAATTGGTGTTTCTATTTACGCAGAATAAGCTCAAAGTATCATTAAGTCTAGCTGTGTATTGCTTTTTCTTGGGTTTGACTATTTGAATTACCGAATCCCAAGCTGGTGGTACATTCCAACCATCTATTCAAATTAGGATGGTTTTGGATTTCAATAACCTCGCGAAGCATCCTTGGTAGGAATCGGTGTTCTTTAGCGAGAGTCTGTGGTTTGTCAAATCTCAGGTAGTGGTTGGTCCCCTGTTGCACATGTTCGCGTAAACAGAAGACAATATCATAAAAAAAGTTAATTCTAAAATATTGAGTTGACATAGTTGCAATATAAAGTGTTTCCAAAATTCAGGTTTATTGAAATGCTTTTCGAGCCGTGTATATATGTATGTATATATCTAGTATCATATTAGGTTGTATCACCCACCTGTGCGCCATGGTGCCTCTCTCGACGTCTTCGCCGGTGAATCGTATGTGTATCTTGTCTCTAAGCAGCGAGCCGTATGCCAGCGCCTCGCCCATCGGCCAGTCCGCTATGCCATCTGCTACCTGACCAAACATAATAAATTACTAGATTTTGCCCGCAATTGCCCTCGCATTATATAATCTAGATTTTCTTAAAATTACTTTCCCTTCGCAAGAGTCCTCTTTTTGTGGATGAGAGGTACCTGTATGACCTTTTCTATACCCCTGATAATCGGTCAAGTAGTTAAGGTATGAAAGCGTAACAAACAAACGTGAGTTTGTTTGTTACGCATATATAATATCATATAATAATATAATATTCTACCACATACACACAACTCCATCTAGCCCAAACTAAGCAGAGCTTGTACCAAGGGTACTAGACAATGGATAAACATACATATATACTTTTTTTGTAAATACATACATATTATACATCGAAACACCCAGACCAAGACAAACATCCATGTTCATGCACACATATTTTTGACTTGTGCGGCAATCGAACCCGCGACCTCAGGCGTGGCAGTCGGTTACACTATCCACTACCCCACCGAAGCCGACTCATATATATTGTTTGTCGCATATATAATTCACTTTATGTGTTGTATTATATACACATAATGCGTAATGTGTTTATAATGTGTAATGTATTTGTAAATGAGTAAGTTATGTGATCCTGAAGTATGTATGTATCTTATGTGGGAGCCAGTCAGTGCAGACCGGCGACACTTCGACCCAGTGGGATCTTTTGTGTCGACACTCTCCCAATAGCGACTGTCATAGATGTTCATGGCAGCCGGGACCAACGGCTTAACGTGCTCTCCGTGGCACGGAGCAGGCGATAATTGTCAATCAATACGCACATAATTTCGAAAAGTTATATAACTTCCGAAAGTCAGAGGTGCGCGACGTGGGTTCGAACCCGAGACTCTCTGCATTGCAGTCTGTTGGTCTCCCCACTGAGCTATCGCTGCTTCGATCTTGAAGTAAGTATGTAAATTTTTAGTTTTATTTTATATTATAAATGTATGCACACATTTTACCTTTTTTATTTTTTTGTTCGTGTATTTCTACCTCGCAATCGCATTGGGTTGTCCTGTAAAGATTGTGTGGGATGTGTTTATAAATAAATAAATATATAATGTCAGTTACCAACGGAAAACAATAACGAATGAACTAACTATATTATTTTAGTTCTTGCTGTTGGCTATTAGCTAGCAGCCTAACTGCGATTAGCCTGGCACAGGGCTGTGTTCCTAACATTACAGAAGCACAAAGGGGGGGGCAAGGGAACTAACGGGATGGTCCGGATAGTAGAAGGAAAGTTTTCCTTTAAAAATACATATCACTTCCTAGGAATTTTACAAACATTCAAACAACGGACACTAAGGACATTCAGACTCGGAACAACTCCTATTTATGAATCACAGATTTTTCCATCTCGTGTGGAGACCGACAAAACTCGGCGCAGTGGCAATAACAATGCGAGCACTTTACTTATTATTACTTAACGGTATTCTGTAATAAGTTTGTAGTTTATGGTTGAACCAGCCCCCATTCATACTGAAACATACAAAGTTTTAATGTACTACAGTAGGCCCCGGTAATCCATCCGGCCCCTGCTGTCTAATCCGGCGTCCCCTTTAACCCGAACTTATTCGAGCCACCACTTTTTCTCGACGTGTTGTAGTTTAAATACTAAATAGTCTTATCAGTTTGATTTTTTGTTTGGTTAATATTAAGTTGGATTAGAAGGCACTATTTTTCAAAAAATTACTCTATGACAATACTCTATAATCCGGCAAATTCAGTACTCCGACAAAGTCGTTAAAAATGTTTGTCGGATTACCGGGGGTCCAACTGTATTTATGAATGTCAAGTTAAAGCTTCCTGCAAATTTATATATACTATTCCTAAAAGATACGATTTTTATACTGTCTGGCCATACTAATATCGCTAAGGACCAGATGCTATATTGAAGCTGTTCTATCCGATACTGTGTGATAAGAAGCAGCGTCGTTTAGATATTTATGTTTGTTCTTTGGCGGTATTTGAGAAGGTGACACTGGATTATCTAAGCTATCTTTAGTATAATAATAATTATTAGTTTATTGATTTTTGTTACTGCATTGCTGAATTAGGTCTGTAGTCTGTAATAACAATGTATGCTGGCATTAATAAATAAACATACCATTTTCTTTCGGTTTGCCAGCAACTTGATGATACCCTTATGAAGCTCGAAGGCCCACTTCTCCGGCGGCGTGCTGAAGTGGTTGGCTATAGTGCTTATAGTCTTTTTACACACACCCGTAGGTTGGATCTGAAACCAATCAGAAATAATTATATGCATCCACTCTGCTTCCATATTTTGTTATGATGCCCCAGTGGCGCAGTACGCAAGCGGTCTCCCTGCCGTGGTGCTATTGTAGGCTCGGATTCCACACAACTGCCTCTGTGGTGCTGCAAGGAAGGAAAGTGCTGTGCGTGTCTTGGGTCTGATTCCCGGGTCAGGCAAACACTTATTGGGTTTCTCTTTCAGGCGGCATCTGGAAATGTGTCCAGTGGACGACAATTCACTCGCACCCATCACCTTTTCCTACTTCGAAGATACATGGGCATATGTATGTATGAATGCCACACGTTAAACTGAAACTATATGTACCAAATTTAACTAGCGGTTTCGCTCGTTTGGTAACAGTAGTGTTTCTGGACGGCCCTATGTCCCTTTCATACCCCAACGTGTAAGCGAAATTTAATCATGATCGGTCAAGTATTTAAGGCGAAAAAGTACAACACCACATTCACATTTATAATAAACTAGATTGTGCCTGTGGCTTCGCTCGCGTACATGTAGGTTAGATCAGGAATAGTACTTTTTTTCTGAATAAAAGGTACCTTATGTCCTCCTTTGTTCCGTAGACAACGTGTATGCGAATTTTAGGCATGCAACAAACAAAAAATATCGCCCTTGCATTTATAAGATTAGTTAGTTTACCTGTGGTTAGGATTAGGATTCACAAATGATTATTGTTTAGGCAGAACCTAGTCAAAAACACAAAAGGAAGGAGAAAGTTACCTTATTAGGATCAATGGCTTCAAAGAAGCCAGTCCAGGGCGTATCGACCCATTCCGTAATGCATAGCTTGGTGACCTTCTTGGCGAGATTGAAGTGTTCGTTGAGTGTGTCCATGTACTCCTTTTGCCAAACTTTAATATCATTGTCATTGACCACACCTTCCGCTTTTAATTTATTCGCGTATATCACATCAACTGTAGATGTAAAATATATATTACTAGATAAGGTAAGGTTATGTTAATAACAGCACTTTTCAAAATTAATTGTGTCCATGGGCGGCAGTAATCGCTTACCATCAAGCGATCAGTCTGTTCGTATCTATACCATAAAAAAGAAATAAACATACCCTATGTTACTCGCTAATAATATGGGGTATATTCCACTACGATCACCAGGGTGTTCATCGGCGAACCTAATAAAATTATTATTTTAGTAACCTTCAAATAAATATCACTAACGCAATTTAAAAATTTAAAAAACTTAATATATTCTGATACCATTATTAGTTAACACCCCGATTCAGATATGTCCGTTTCGACTGCTCGGACACAATGTCGTAGAAGAAAAATTTGTAAAACACTAACAATGAATGTCGCAATTTCGTAGATCCAATATTCAGAAAGTTGTAAAGGTTTAACCATGGCGCGGTCGAAACGTGGAGAACCGCGAGGCCACGCATATCTCTTAAACGGCGATTAGTAGAGGTCCCATTATTTTTGCTAACCACTGATACGATTTCGAAGAAAACGTAGACGAATAAAGTCCTAATGTTTGAACTTCACGACTTACAGAACTTCAAACCTATAGCACAAGTTAGTAGAAGGGTGACCAAGATTTAGGGTGCGTCAATTAGACATTTCCAAAAGTGTCGTTTTTTTATCACGTTCGTATAATGACGGTTAGTTACATGGTTAAACCTTTACAACTTTCTGAATATTGGATCTATGCATTTGCGACTTTCATTGTATACTATTTACAATATATATGTATAATATAATAATATAATATTCTACTACATTCACACAACACCATCTAGCCCAAACTAAGCAGAGCTTGTGCTATGGGTACTAGACAATTGATAAACATACACATATACTTTTGTTTTTGTAAATACATACTTGTTATACATAGAAACACCCAGACCAAGACAAACATCCATGTTCATGCACACAAATGTTTGACTTGTGCGGGAATCGAACCCTAAATAACCCTAAACGAAAATAATATTTACAAATTCCTTCGTAATGTTGATGTAGTCGTTTTTCTTCTACGACAATGTGTCTGAGCAGTCGAAACGGTCATATTCAGAGCAATCCGACTCGGATAGGTTAGGTTAGTAGGTCTAACGAAGCTTTGCTACCGCCTTAGCGGTCCAGATTATTTTTTTTATAACCACCCAGTTACAATAAGTATTGAAGTATTTTTAAAAGTTGCGTTAGTGATATTTATTTGAAGGTGATTTTAGGATACTAAATAATAAATTTATTGTCGTCGCCTATGAACACGCAGGTTATTATATTCGCGGGTGATCAAATGACACTAAAGAGTCGACTATAATGACCCAGGTGATTATAGTGGAATAGACCGATAATATAGCTTTCTAATGGTGAAATAATTTTAAAATCGGTTGAGTAGTTTCTGAGTTAAACCCTTACAAACAAACAAAAATTAAATCTTTCGTCTTTATAATACTAGTATAGATAGGTAAATAATCGGTACTTTACGTAAATTAATATTTATTTTATAGGCAGTTCTATGCTAAGATAGAATGAAAATAGTAAAGAATATAATGGGGAAGTGTGCCAGGATCGTAGCAAATGGAAATCCGTAGTCTCTGTCTCTGCTCTCCAGAGGGGTTCTGGGAAGCAGGCGTGAATGTATGTAGGTATGAAAATAGTAAACGAGGAAAAAGACAATCCATGAACCTGCGACCTCAAAAAATCGTGTTGTCTCCCTGCTAACCGAGTTATACATGTTTCTTTTTTATAACTTGGGGAAATGTTCTTGATGCGAACCCCTTCGCCACAACAGGAGGAGAGATGGTTATGTCAGGCTCTCCCGAGACTTCAAGCCTACCGACTAAAACCACCATGGTGTGCCAGCTCCCTATTTTATATAATGGATGGGTCGTTGGAATTGAAACTATTATTCATGGTCCTACGGCAAGATCTGCTTTATGAGTCTTCTTTCCTTTGTTACCATATACAGTTCTTTCGTAGGTTAAGTATTTTTCTGCTAGGATATTCTCAACAGCTGCACAGAGTAAAGATCCCAGTAGACACCAATAGGCTCACCTAACTTTACGAAAAGCCTTCGGGGTCCATGTATTACATTATGCTTAATGCTGCAGTCAAGCTGAACCTGATCATCTCCATCTTAATGTATGCAATAGAATCACATTTGAAGGAGATCACCACCTAAATTTCTTTGCGACCATGGTTGAAAAGCAGGTTATATCAGCTCTGTATTAAACTGTCCCACTGCTGGCTACGGGCCTCTTCTCAAAGTGAGAAAGGTAAGGCCATAGTCCACCACGTTGGTCTAGTGCGGGTTGGACAATAGATTACACATAAGAGAGAGAGAGAGAGAGAGATGGATGACGGAAATCATTCTTAGACATGCAGGTATTTATTTTTGCTCGTCAAATGACCACTCTTCGCTTGATGGTAAGCAGTCGTGTGGTCTAAGAGCAGTGGCCTCCACACCGTCCTATTAGCAGCTGAGGCGATGTTGAGGTCTCTACTTTGACGGCCTAAAAAGATGCATTTTCACGCCCCGCTCAAAGGACCCAGGATTGAAGGAAGATGGCAACACGTGTCTTGGCAGAGAATTCCATGCCTTGATCGTTTGGCAGAGGTATGAGGACCAAAACTTGTTGGTCTCTAGTCGGCAGGTTTCCTCACGATATTTTCTTTCACCGTTAAAGCGAGCGATAATAAACTATTTGATTCGCCCATAATAAACTTCGAAATATTTATAAACTAGAATTTGCCGACGGTTTCGCTCACGTAAGATTAGGTTAGTAACAGTACTTTTTCCTGGATAAAAGTTACTCTATGTCTGAACCCCTGACGTGTATGCGAAATTTCATAATGGTCGGTCGAGAATTAAGGCGTGAAAGCGTAATAAACAAACAAACAATCTCACTTTCACATTTACAATATTAGTTAGGAGTTGGATAGTTTTAAAATTCAAAGGCTTAGAGATTTCTCCTTACTAGTTTCCTCAGCAACAACAACATGTAAATATAAATAATATATTGTATAACGACTTACTAGTGGACAATGTCCTGATCTTCTTATACATGAAGGGCTGCGTGAACATGGGCTCGTCCTCCTCGCTGTGTCCGTAGCGGCGGTAGCACACCAGGTCGAGGAAGATGTCCTTCTTGAACTTGCAGCGGTACTCGATGGCAACGCGCGCCACGTGCGCCACCGACTCCGGCTCGTCGCCGTTCACGTGCAGCACCGGCGCGTCTATCGCCTTCGCCACATCTATACGTATAATAATAAAACTTATTCGGCCAAAAAAAAGAGTACAATACTTAAATCAACTTCAAATCTTAATATCTAATCCTTTTTAAACTAGTTTATAGCCAAAATATGTAATAATCATATTTCTGGCAAGAAAGGACACTTTGCCTGAACTAGATGCGACTGTGTTTCAGACGATTACTGATCTATTTTAAAAGTGGACATTTATTTAAGGAACCTGTTGAAAAATTAATAAATATTACTAAATATAAATTGAAGCTAAAACTACCTGCACAAGTACAAGCAACTGTGTCATACAATAAAAGGCTTAGGTACCTAAAGTATAATTACATCATTTTAATATTTGTAACAAATTCTCTGTCTCTACGTATAGTGTGACTATATCGTAAAGTGTGACTTTGTATGTTCTTTTCTCTTTCTCTTTTTAAAAAGACTACGCCCGCACTTGGTATAAATTCTGTGTCGCGGGGGACATTACAAATATTTAAACAACGGACAACAGACCCGAAACAATCATTTGTGGATAACTCATTATTTTTCCCCGTGTGAATGAATGATTTGGGGCGATTCACACAGCGCAGTGTTGGTGGCGAAGCGACCACTTAAACCACATTCGTGCAGTCAATCCGTGTAGCAGTGTCGTAGCGTAGTGGGGGCGGCAAGGGTGGCCAGTCCCGGGCGGCACTTTTAGGAGGCGGCAAAATTTCACAATAAATAATAATAAAAAATATTTGAACTGTTTAAAACACAATATTTTAGTACTGTTCTTGCTGGAAAATTCTTTAGAGTTTCTGAAAATTATAGTACTTTAAACTGAAATACCTAAATAAGAGAGCGGCAAAAAATAGTTTCCGCCTCGAGCGGCCGACACCCACGCTACGCCACTACCGTGTTGGTGTTTGCGTTTCAGCTGTCTTATCTACACAGTGGCTAAACTAATTTGAATGTGATTTTATATATATTGAGACAAGCTGTATTAAATATTGAAATCTGTTGGTAAATGTGGTGTAGGTATTAAAAACTATTCTGCTGATCTAATATTGGCAGTATTGTAGTTATGGGCGCATACAACAGCAGGCATGTTGCCAACATTCCAAAAAGTAGGCACTATACTCGCAACACATAGGACAGAAATAACGCTAGTCTGAAGTCTTAATATGTATCTTGCTTACCATAAGAACACAACACTGTTTGGTTGTGGTGTTTGGTTGCAATATTTTGTAATAATGTCCTCCAGACCGAATTTCGATCACAGCGGCCAATCTTAACGGAGACTGGCCATCTGCGCAGGATATATTACAGTGCACAAGCGTGTGCGCGTACACAAGTGCACTCTCTGTTCCCTCTATTCATAATCTGATGGGACGGCAATCCGACACGACCGGAGAGAGATCAGGCGCAGAACCAACGGCTTTACGTGTTTTCTGAGGCACAGGGGTGTCAACACGGCCAATTTCCTAATTCCGAGCTGCTATTGAGGTGTCTTATTAGAAAAGCCATATAACTATTGGTTGTCTTGACCCGGGATTCGACCCGAGACCTCGCGCACAGCAGTTGCATTCACTGCCGCTTCGGAACTGCGTAACGAATGTTATGTAGGGTAAGGCATGCTGCTTTAGTGGATCAGGTAGTCGCTAAGGTAGTCTGGAACAAAGCAATAAGCTAGGTTGGTGAGCAAGGCATCAATTTCAATTACCTGAACAATATGGCGTGCTCCTGGAGAATCTAGGGTCAGTGGTGTAACCGATCTGATTGTTGGAGACTATATGTATGGCCCCGTGAGTGGTGAACGCTGGCAGGTTGGTCTGCATCACAGTCTCGTACACCACGCCCTGCCCGCATACTGCTGCGTCACCGTGCATTATGATTGCCATTACCTGCGAACAATGCCCAATATTACAGCGCTGTTGTTACAATTGAGTCCCTTAAACACAAGTATAATATTAGAATTTAGAGTTTAGGTCAATTTTGTTAATAGTATGATCTGATTAGCGACAGCCTAAGGGAAGACCGTTGAACTACTACGCAATGGTCTCAATGTAGACTTCCAGTTTGTCTGACTTTTTTAAATAGTTAATTATCGCTTGCTTTAACGGTGAAGGAAAACATCGTGAGGAGACTAGCATGTCTGAGAGTTCCCCATAATGTTTTCGAAGATAAGTGAAGTATACCAATCCGCACTGTGTCAGCGTGGTAGACTATGGCATAACCCTTCTTACACTAAGAAGAAGCTCGTGCCTAGCAGTGGGCTAATACATTTATATGATTTGGATGACATAATATGCTTTATTAGTCTCTTATTAGTCACTTTAGTGCTTGCACTCGCAACGTTGATTGACTCCAGGTATATTTGACGTTATAATTAGACTACACGTGGAACTACTGCTAAACAGTTTTAGTAATTTTATCAGATATTTTTAAATACGTACAGTCCCAGCAGTGCGAAATAAATTATTGCTAATTAACGGTTATCGTTAACACATTCCCGGGCAGTACGTCGAGAGACGTGATTTATGACCCTCATAATATGGCACTACGGCTGTAGGCGGCGATTTAAAATACACACACACGGCTTAGAATTCACTTGGTATGAATGTCCGCCTACAGGCGGTTACGTCTCTGAACTTTACTGCCACAACACATACTTTTAAAACCGTGTAGTGTGGCAATACGTCCCCAGACGTGATGTCACTTTGTATGAAAAGTTTGTGTGCCATATCACAAATTATTGAGAGTAGTTTTGTGTTCGTGAATGTGATAATTTAATTTTTCTTTTTTTTTTTTTTTTTACATTATCCCCTAAGCATGTAAGAAATTAACCTGCATCATACTTGTAATGCAGCACCATAAGTGGATTAGTTGATTTAGTAACCTTTTGCTTTGCAAGTCTTCACATATAAATCTTGCTTAGAGATGGACCTTCTAACATACTTACTAAATCTCTCTAGCGGAATAGTCCAGCTAACTTACCCTATCGCCATTTGCATCTCCCATCCAGTGCTGTTCAGCTCGTGTTTTCCCTGCAACCACGGGAGTCACCGCCTCCAAGTGAGACGGGTTAGCGCTCATCGACACCTTTATGTATTTGTTCGTGCGACGTATGAAGCGGTTAATGTAAGTACCCAAGTGGTACTTGACATCACCAGAGCCCTACAACATTAAAAGATAAAACGAAATTGATTAGTACTTTATACAAAGCATTAGAATCATGTAGGCAATAATACAACGAATAAAGTTATAACTATTTTAGAGATACAGAAATCAAGACAAATATTCAGTCTTAAAAAATTTGGAACTATACTCCAGCTCTTTTTGAAGACTTAATTTTGCACGCGGCCTCGGTCGCTCGGAAAGCGGCACAGTGAGTATTTTGTGGACGAAAGAAACCCAATGTTCTTTGTTGTATCCCTGACAACGTATATACGAAATTTCATCATGATCGGTTGAGTAGTTAAGGTGAAAAAGCGTAAAATACAAACAACCAAACTCACATTTGCATTTATAATATTAGCTAGCACCGCAGCCAGATCAATTTTGTGCTGTGTGAAGTTGATGGGTGGGTATGTGGTCATGGGTGGTATGTGATGGGTATGTGATCTTTGTGATACCAACTCAGTAATTTCTTATTTCAAGAGACGGGAAGGTATAATAACTCTTCTAGAATCAAAAATGTCCGTAGACTATGAAAATTAAGAGCTTTAAAATTCGGGTCCACACAATTATTAAATAAAAAATTAATTATTGATTATATACATTTTTTAAGCCTACATAGGGTATTGTTTTTTTATTACGCGGTGTCGGCTGCGAAAATGCCGACATCGCGACGAGGACGCGGTCGTCCCCCCACCCATGGCAAGTACGTGGGTCTTGGCCAGGCGAAGGCAAAACTTGTCGCCGCATTGCGAAAGGCCGACCAAGAGGAGCGCATCTCTGACGAGAATAGCCTCATTGCTGCAGCAGCCCAACGAGTCGCTGCGGGAAGACAGCAACCTGTGGTGGAGCCAGATGCTGAGGACTTACCGATGTCACAGGCGTTCGAGGCTGCGAGCCTCCTCGCCGGATCGATGCCATGGGACCTGGAAGCGGCGCTCCTGGCGTCGCTCTATCGTTGGCGCCAGGAGACGCTTGCTCGGGGCGAAGGACCTATTCTTCCCGCTGTCGAGGTGGCAAGGTCCGAGTTCCGCCAGGTCCTAGTGGAGAAGTGGAAGGAGCGACTTGTGCACCCCAGTGCCGGGCACGCCACGATCGTGGCGGTAAGTCCCGTGTTTGAGGAGTGGCTGGAGAGGCGGCATGGCGCCCTCACCTTCCGGCTGACACAGGTAATGACTGGCCACAGTTGTTTTGGCCAGTTTCTGTGTCGTATACGCCGGCAAGAGACGCCCGGTTGTCACCACTGCGGCGACTGCCGCGACGTTGTTGTGGACACGGCGCTGCACACTTTGGCGGATTGCCCCGCCTGGGCATCGCAGCGCCGTGAGTTGATCGCGGCAGTCGCATTGGTTGCCCTCTCGCTTCCGGCCGTAGTTCAGTCTATGGTCCGGAGTGAGAGGTCGTGGAACGCCGTCGCCTCCTTTTGTGAGGAAGTCATTTCCATCAAGGAGGCGGCGGAGCGGGAGCGGGAGCATTTAAACCCTCTCCCCAACCGCAGAACCGGGCGCCGGAGGGCGCGAGATGACCTCCAGCCACCCTGAGGATTGACCTGGGGGTGGCGGGCTTTGTGGGCCTGCCCGCCATCCAATCAGCACCAGGTCCGAGAGGCGGCGTGCGTGTCCCCATGCGCGCCTCTGTGTCTCTAGGGGGGACAGTAGGGATAATTTGTGAGAAGTGCCTTTGGGTAGGTCTGTTCGTGTAGTGGCCTGCCGTTTCATACGGCGGGCCGAAACCTCGGCGGGGTCGCGACCGCATGTGCAAGTGATTTGCGCGGCCCCGTCGATAGTGGTTTTGTCGAGGAACACCGTGGTAGGTTTAGTCGGTATTCCGGGAGGTACATTATCTTCTTAACATCTTTCTGTTACCCCGGTGAGTCCGACATAACCCCTCCGCCCGCCCCGGCGGAGGGGTAAGTTTCAAGCATTCCCCCACGTAAAAAAAAAGGGTATATTTTTATTAGTATTTGTAGTATCGATATTGTTAGATGTCGAAAATGAACCTTATCTAACCCTAACATTTAACATAAGTACATATGTTAAAAGTTAGAAAATAATTTTCTTCATTCATATAAATATCAAATTAAAGTGCTTCATTTTTATAATATTGTAAGTTATTATACATTTTAAGTTTCATATTATTACGTTTTATAAGACACTAGCTGACCCGCACAACTTCGTCTGCTTCACATAAGAGAATTTTCCCCGTATTTGCAACATTTTCCATTAGTTCCCCGATCCTATTGGTCGTTCCGTGATATTAAACAGCCTATAGCGTTTCTCCATAAATAGGCTATCCAACACAAAGGATTTTTCAATTCGATCCAGTAGTTCCTGAGATTATCTCGTTCAACCAAACAAACAAACTCTTTAGCTTTATAATATTATAGTATAGATTTGTATGGCACACTTACCGGTTCTTTTGGTTCCATGGGCTTGAACTGTGCAAAAATGTCTTTAAGCTGTTTGCGACATACGTTCACCAACATATTTAGACGACCTAGGTGAAAAAGACATATAATATGTATATATTACTGCTGAAACTAGCTCACGTCGTAGCTTCTTTTACAAGCTCTTAACGCATGAGGTCGCGTCCAACATACAGCCAAATGGGATTCCTCAAGGGTCGATGTTATCCCAAAAGCAGTTAACTAGGATTACTCGAGGATTGATGTTGTGTCCCAGATAAAGCTGAGTGTGGATTCCACAAGAGTCCATGGCTTATCAGTTATCACTTATCACACATAAGGCCAAATGGCGATTCTATGAGGTTTTATGTCATGTGCCACACACCTAAGAGATAATTATACAACGATCGAAGTTGAAGTTTGTTTTGTTGTATACACACATAAGACGTGTGTTCTTAAATCATATTTATATTTTTAGGTGCCACTATCTTTTGACAGGTTAGGTGTCAGAATAATGTAACAGTATTTATTACATTCGAAATATTACCGAGCATCATACGTAAACTATAATATCAGAACTGTATTAAACTGACCCACTGCTAGGCACGAGTATCTCCCCAGTATGAGAAAGGTTAGGCCATATTCCACCAGCTGCACCTGCAGACATGCAGGTTTCCTTACTATGTTTTCCCTCCCGTTAAAATGAGCTCATCATCCTCTTGCCCTGGTCACAATTTATTTGGGGTCGGCGCAGTATGTCCTTCGCTTCCATATTTCTCTGTCACCCGTCATCTGATAATTTACCACTTTTCCTTTCATATCCATCCTCACAGAGTCCATCCATCTTTTCCTTGGCCTTCCTATCCCTTTTCGTCCCTCTACCATTATATCCATCACTTGCTTACCTACATAAGTATCATCTCTTCGCATAACATGTCCATACATAAAGAAATATAATACTCTCGCTCGATGTGGACGTGTTTATTATGTATTGTAGCGCAATATATATTATAATGTTATAAATATTAAATGTTAGACTTGGTGAATAATTAAGTGTGTGACGAATATATCGAGTGATTGCAGTTTTCACGTGCATAAACGAAACAATGTTTATTGGTTTTGTCTGACTTCAAGTATTGAAAAATGGCAAGCTCCAGCCCATTTGGGCGCAGCCAACTAATGGGAAGAAGCCCTCCGCCGTCACCATTGCCCTCACCGTCTCCTCGTCAGGAAGTAAAGCCGCCTGCTGCCACTGCTGAGCCATTTGAGGTAATCCCTACAGCGGATATACAGAGATGGATGAAGGCTATAGATACCTATTTGAGTGAGGTCTCTACAATTGCTGCAGAAAGCAAATTAAACTACGAGTTACAAATCTGTGCCGCAAAGTAAACAATGCCTCATCTGAAATGGCTGTACATTATCAGTCGCTTAAACAAAAAGCACTACAAGCACAAACCACAATTCAGCACCTACAGGAAACGCAGAATATCTCGAGCACACTCGAGGATATTAGGAAAGTAGTGAAAGGAAACTGCAGCCACACCGATAAGAATTCGTTTGCCGATATGGTCAAGAAAGGCAGCAATACTTTTGTCCGCCCTAATAACATCAGTGCTGTTACTATTTATCCAATGGACAAAAGTAAAAGCAGTGACGACACAAAGGCTTTGATCCAGACCATAACTTCGCCCGAGGAAATGAAATTACACGTGCGCGGCGTCAGAAAAATAAAAAATGGCGGTGTTGTCATCAGCACAGAAAATAGAGATGACATTGAGAAGCTTAAAGGCTCAAGTAGACTCATTGCATCAGGCCTTTCTGTTGAAGAGCGTGCTAAGCGACGACCTAGGATAGTAGTTATTGGTGTTCCTACTGCACTCAGTGAAAAAGAGGTCTGAGTGTATTTTTGAGCAAAACCTTGCTCAAAAATTCCCAGATAAGACACGGGAGTCATTTCTAGGCTCTACCAAACTGTCCCACAAATCTGGAAAGAAGAATACTTCTACGTGTAACTACATCATAGAAGTACCATCTGCCATCAGAAAAGCCCTTGTCAATCAAGAGAGAGTTTTTATAAACTGGACATCATGCCCAGTAAGAGACTTTACCCTCGTGACAAGATGCTACAATTGCCAACAATATGGCCATGCTGCGAAATTCTGCCGCGAAACAACACCTACTTGTGGACACTGTGGTGAAGCTGGTCATACAATCAAAGAATGCAAAAAGACATCGCCACCGGCCTGCGCAACTTGCAAAAGATTTAAGAAATCCAATGACCACCAAACCGGACACGAGAACTGCCCCGCTCGAAAGTATGCTAAAGACAGGTGTTTAAGTTCAATTGACTACGAAGGCGCCTAGAAGCGCCGATAACAAGAAACGAAGCACATCTACAGGTAGGAAATACTTTTAACCGCGTCTAATAATTGCTAATAGACTAATTGATGATCTTGACGAGTTTTCAATTTCAGACTCTAAGGTCTGTAAAATTGAAGATTGTCAAAGATTACTTCCATTATATGACAAAAGTCTAACGATTATGACGCAAAATATTCGTAGTATTTATAAGAATTTTCAGGAACTTGAAATACTACTACATACTATGGCAATAAATTGTGACATAATAGTGTTATCTGAATGCTGGTTATCTAAAAGATCCATTGGACTACCAACACTAGCTGGATATAGATCGTTTTGTAGCGAAAATATAATCAACCAAAACGATGGCCTAGTAGTATACATTAAAAATTTCATTTTTTTTCATTTCATTTATTCAATACAAAAAAACTTTAGTAGTGTAGAATTTTAAATTTACATACTAAATGTGCACATATAATGTGCGGTTTCAATTCCCGCACAAGTTAAACATCTGCGTGCATGAACACGGATGCCCGTGCCCATGAAATGATTTAAATGCTGAAATAGAAAAACCAAGTATTCACGATTGTAACAGTTTGCTCCTTAAAATTAATAATGACACTGCCATCTTGTCAATATATAGGCCGCCATCGCTAAATGTAGATAAGTTCCTGAACTCCCTTGACTTAGCACTAAACAATATATCATCATATAAAAATATTATTATAACGGGTGACATAAACATAAATATTATATCAGGGAGAAATGACATCCGAGGACATGATTACCTCAACATATGCTCTTTTCACGGTCTCTTGCCAGCCCATACCTTTCCTACTCATCAAAGTGGATCTTGCTTAGACTACTTCATTATTAAAACAAGCCATCCGTCATGTACTTTTGTTACTAACTCAACAATCACAGATCATCACGCTGTCTTACTAATAATAAAACTATCACTTCATAAAAATAAATGCATACATAGCTATACTAAACTAAACATAGAAAACCACGCATTTGATATACCTAACATAGATTTTGCCCCCGTTTACTCATGTGCTGACCCCAACATTTCACTCGATTACCTCATAAATGCATTGCAACATGTTGTTCACAAAAATACATATCAATTATAAAATTATCTAGCAAACATAAAATAACAAAGCCTTGGATTACACAAGGTCTTTTGCGATGCATTAGGCCTAGAGATAAACTACATTTGTTAGCAAAAAAATCACCTAATAATGAGATTATGTCTGTGACTTACAAAAGGTACCGAAATTTTTGTAACAAACTTCTTAAGAAATTAAAACTTCAATATAACAAGACAGAACTTGAAAAGGCGGGCACTAATAATAAACTTGTTTGGAAATTCATAAAATCCTGCTCTTTTATCACAAAACCTCAAGAACCAGCTGTGGATCTGCTTCAATCAGAATCAAATCCAACTCTGGCGTTGAATAAAGTGAATAATTTTTTCGCTAATGTCGGTAACGTGCTAAGCGAAAAAATTACATCGCAGAGCCACATTCCATCACATCATATCAGATCGCCTACCTCAAGCCTTAAATCTTTTGTTTTATTAGACACTGATGTTGACGAAGTGATCCAAGTAATAACAGGTCTGAAGGACACACAACATGCGGTAGGATGGGATAATATACCTACGACCATAGTCAAAAGGTTTAAACACTTCCTTGCGCCTCCTTTAACGCATATTTTTCAAATCTGTTTATCTGAAGGGATATTTCCTAAGTCTTTGAAAAAAGCTATTATTATCCCAGTGCACAAATCTGGCGACAAAAAATGTGTAAATAATTACAGGCCTATTTCAATTTTGCCAACGTTGTCAAAAGTTTTAGAAAAACTAATAAATTACAGATTAGTAAAATATTTAGAGACTAACAATATACTTTCAGACAGGCAGTTCGGTTTTAGACCCCAAAGATCAACAAGTCAAGCAGTTCACATGTTGACTGATCACGTAGTGGCTAATATGGATAACGGGATGCATGCTATTGGGATCTTTTTAGACCTTGCCAAAGCTTTAGACTCTGTATCAGTTCCTATACTACTAAAAAAGCTTGAATATGTGGGAATAAGAGGTACACAATTAGAATTATTTACAGACTATCTTAGGGACAGATATCAATGCGTAAAAATTGGTAAATGCTTTAGCTCAGATATCCCCAATGCTCCTTATGGGGTTCCTCAAGGCAGTATACTTGGAGTTACGCTGTTCCTGATCTACATTAATGACCTATGCAACCTAAAACTCCAAAATGGTATCATGGTATCTTATGCAGATGATACAGCCCTATTATTCACGGGCAAAACTCGAACTGAAGCGACTACACACGCTCAGCATGGCTTCAATACAGTTAGTAAATGGCTTTTTGATAATGTACTACTAACCCTAAATACCCAGAAAACAAAATATATTCACTTCTCAATGCGCAACAACACATATGATTCACCTAATGACATATTATTTGCTCACAATAATAAATGTCATTCACACGCTGACGTCGCATGCACATGTCCTACTTTAGAATCAACACACTTTATAAAATACCTCGGCATAACGCTTGACGCTAATCTAAATTTTCGCAATCACCTTGAGTTATTATGTAAGAGAGTACGAAAGTTAATATTTATTTTTAAAACCATTCGTAGGGCCGCTAACTTCAAATTATTAAGACAAGTATACCTGTCACTATGTCATATCTTACTGCATTACCTCATGGGGTGGAACATCGAAAACGATTTTATTGACACTGGAACGAGCTCAACGGGCTATTCTAAAAGTGGCGACGTTTCGACCTTTCATGTTTCCTACCTATGAGTTGTACCAATCCACTAATGTCCTAACTGTTCGCACATTGCTTATTCTGCACACCGTGCTTAAACAACATGCACTACTTCCATTCAGACCACTTCCTCCAGACAAGAGACGAAAAGATTTAGTATGTACTAAGATTCATGCCAAACATGCCTTTGTAAATAAATTCTTCTTATTCCTAGGACATTTCCATTTGACCATTTTTATATAATAGATTAAATAGAATTTTAGATATATATAGTCTAAGTTATAAACAATGTAATGTTATTGTTACCAAACACCTGCAAACACTGACCTACTCCGATACGGAGAATTTGCTTACAGTTGTAAAATAGTCTTAAGTCATCAGTAATTTATAATAATATGTAATTTAAGTATTTTATTGTATCAATATACATATTTTATTTTAAGTTTATGCACATTGACCTAAACTAATATTACTTGGCATATATTTTTTGTAAGTAGAGATATAGCCTGAAACACAGGTCTAAACCTAGTTCAGGCAACCACTTTATTAAACCTAGCGCTTGAAATTAAATTAGAATGCACAATGTCGGCCGATTAAAGTATAAGTAAAACATGTACCAGATTAAGGACAATTATAATTTATTGTAGTATAATATTATTTTAGACTAATAACTAAAATGTATACCCATGTATTATTATTGAATAAAATTATTGAAATACCAAGCTAAACGATTTCATTTCACCTTCTCGTCTATGGGCACCACTTTCAGACTACCTCTTACGTATTCATTCCTAATTCTGCCCATTCTCGTCACTCCACACATCCATCGTAACATTTTCATCTCTGCTACATGCAATCGTTTCTTATCCATCATCTTAGTAGCCCAACACTCGGCTCCATACAGTACGACAGGCCTTATAACCGCCTTATAAATGCGACCCTTTAAAACGAGCTAATATGATATAATGAGAAAACGAGCTAATGAGATAATAAGCATGTAACTTCGAAAACTCAGAAATGCGCGCCTTGGGATCGAACTGGAGACCTCTGCGTAGCAGTCCAACGTCTCCCATTAGGCTTTCGCTGCTATCGCATACGTAGCTACGGCACAAATATTCGACAAACCTCGATGCTGCATGGCCATTACGATGGATTGAATGCCGAGCCTAGTACTGGTGTCCACGATCTCCTCCAGCATCACAATCATGCTCTCGCCACCCTCAGAACCGAAGCGCTTCTCTGCTGGCCATTTGGTCGCAAAGAACTTTTCTAGGCTAATATAACAAAACTTACATTAATCTTTGCCTAGGTAACATTATGTAGATATAGTTAAGAACTGCTTTGATAGATACATAGCGTTTTATTTATTTAGAGTTTTTGTTACAAAAATATAAAACGGATGCAAAACTTATGACGAGGCCAACAAAAAATCATTGGGTTTTTCTGTTAAGAAATGTCAATAGCAGTCCGAAGTTAAGAAGTTAGCAGTGTTAGGCACGTGCCTCGGCAAGCACGTAAAGCTGTTCTATGCTGCTGTCCTGCGCCTGACCTCTTTCCGGTCGTGTCGGATCATTGTCCCCTCGGATCATGAGTTAGGGAACAGAGAGTGCACTTGGTATGAGCACACACTTGTGCACTAAAATATCTCTTGCGCAGATGGCCAGTCTCCGTTAAGATTAGCCGCTGTGACAGAGACTCGGTCTGGAGGACATTATTAACTATAGCCAAATGCTAAAAAGCCGCAGTCTAACAACTATCTATATCTATTTTTAAAGGTAAACTTGTCGAACTTACAAGACAGACTTAGTGAGCCGCCTCATGATAAGCTTTTTCTCTTCGACGCTTTTCTCGTAGGCTCCGGGAGTTTCCATACGTTCCCTAAAGAACTGCAAGGCGTCCAGGTCGTATAGATGCATGTACTCTACGCCTATTGAACCACAATACACGTGCTCCAAGCGATGGATTATTTCCCTGGATGAAGATATAGTATACCCGTAAAAACTATATAGGTATCTTATTCTATGATTTGGTACCATTGCTGGCCCTAGACCTTGACCAGGGTAGAGCGTGATTGTCTTTCGTGTCGTTCTACTTCCGATTTATGTTAAAACGATCTACCCGAGGGCCGCTGCTGTTTGGTACCAACTAAAACCGTCAAAGCGAAAATCTTATGGTACAACTCTATCTGTCCGTCACAGCTGTTTATCTCAGCAACTACTTATGCTACCATATTTGATGAAAATTATGAATTATGCGTTTCCAATTTTTGAAATATTATTATTTGGGTATATATAATCGAGAACAGAGGATTTTAGAGTCTGGACGTGGCTACGAAATAAATGAAATAAGATTAAACGTCTCACCTGAGCGTCAAATACTGCTCATTTCCTCCTATGCAGGTTCTATCGGGCAGTTTGAACTTCATATCCATGTGTTTTTCCTCTGTATGACAATTAACTAGATCATATTTTTATATGAATAAGTGATTGGGTCTGCCTTCATAATGTAATAATCTATACTGTGTAATGGCTATCATCGATTTTAAGAATTAGGTAAATAAACGGGTAGATTTCAGTGGTTTTTGGTAGTGAGGTTTAAGATGGTGATTTAGCTATGCGCATGGGAGGCAATCATTCATCACTCAGTCACTTCTGCCTGTGTAGTTGTGGGTTTGACACACAGATTTCGGTTCTGCCATCCACCAAAAATGTTCCGAGACCTTTTGACTTGCCTGACAGTATCCTGGCAGTTTGGCGTATTTAAGTAACTACGTAAATGCAAATATTCGAGCTCATAGCGTACACTAAGCTGGTAATATATTTTAACATTTTCAACTATTATGATATGCATACCCCAATGCAATAGACTACGAATTTTTATAACTTAAATGTTGTAACATATAATGCCGCTCCAGCGAATTCCCCTAACGTACAAAACATTATATGTATGTATGTATTTGTTTCCTCTGCTGCGAGATTTGAAGTGCGAAGCGCTCGTTACAATTTTTTTAACTCAAATTTTTCTTTTAGCTTCTTATCTGCGTTCAGTCGTGGACTATGAGCAAACATGTTGAGTGCATAGTTATAGCATGTCGAGCGTGTCTCCCAACGGAGTCAGCTACTCATTGTGTATTTATTTTTACTGGATTTGATCGAGTTCTAAGATAACACGCCGCCTTAGACGTGTTTCACGTTTTATTTATTTATTTATTTGTTTGTTGTTTTGTTTCCATTAACTGAGCCGCTAGGTCATTTGGGTGTTTTGCCAGCCTCTTTTTGTAGCATGTAGTACAATTTCGAATTTCTTGTTTTATTGTAATTATTTTCAGGTTTCCATGTATTTCGGCATTAGTAAGAAACCATTGCACGTTTAACAAGGTTCTTAGTATGATGTTTTGAAGTCGTTGCAATATGTTAAGATTTGAATCGCTTGCACTTCCCCACAGCTGAACTCCGTACATCCAACTTGGTTTCAGAATGCTTTTATATATCAAGAGCTTGTTATCTGTAGAGAGTTTTCCCTATTGGGACGGAACTCAAAATAGCAATAGCCAATGAAGGTTTTTTGTAACGGATGTTGAGTTCATCTCTTTTTCTTTTTATATGCTCTTTCCAGGTTAGGCGTCGATCCAGGTGCATGCCGAGGTATCGTACACTATCACTGTGTTGCAATAAGTTGCCATCAAGTCTAAGTGGTGGACAGTCCCGCCTTAATGTAAATGTAACCTGTAAAAATTTGTTGGCACTAACTTTTATACGCCACCTTTTTTTCTTTTTTTTAATCTTATGAAACCCTCCCTATGCATACCCCCTCGCCACAAAGGGAGGCGAGAGGGCAATGTCAGGCTCTCCCGAGACTTCGGGCCTACCGACTAAAACCACCACGGTATAACACTCGCTGCTTTGTGAGGTGAGTGGGTCACTGGAACTATGACAACATTAGAGACCCATCCAGCAGGACTTAAAAATACAGAAAAGGAGAAGGTTGCGGGCGACGAGTCTTGGGTGACGCCCCGGCACAGCCACGGGCGTCGCTGCGACTTAATGGTTGGTGGGCAGGAGATCCCTGTTCTCCCAGCCGTGACCTTTACTAGGGCCAAGAACCGAACACTGGGGTACACCTGCTTTGATCTTCTGGAGAGTTGATGTGGAATTGCCTTCTTTTATCTGATACCATCTATTTGAGAGGTATGATGTTTGGAGAGTATAGTAATTTTGTGAGATATTCGATTTGATCTTGTAAAACAATCCTTTGTGCCAAACCTTGTCGAATGCATGTTGGATATCCAAAAATGCCGACGAGCAGTATTCCTTCCGTTCGAATGTGTTTCTTATTACGTTACAAGCTCTATGGACTTGTTCTATAATAGAATGGTGTTGACGGAATCCAAATTGGTGGTCAGGAATTGTATTGTTTTCTGCGACCATAGGCATAATTCTGCGTAATAAGATTTTCTCGAACAATTTTGAGAGAATTAGTAATAAGCTAATCGGCCGGTATGAGGTAGCTTCATGAGCAGATTTACCCAGCTTATGAATCATAATAATATCAGATATTTTCCATATAAGAGGAAAGTATTGTACACGTAAAATGCCATTAAAGAGAGTTGTTATAAATGTTACTGCTTTTCTTGGCAGCTCAGCTCTTTGAGAATTTCCTTAATAACTAAATCGAATCCTGGCGCTTTTTTTTTTGTCTTTCAGCATTTTATAGCTCTTCATACCTCACGAATAGTTGGTGGTTTTGGTGGTAGATCTAATTGTAAGTCTTGATTGAGGACTATATCCAGATTTCTCTCAAATTCGCTTGACCCTACACCATTAGGAGTAAATATTTCCGAAAGATACTTCGCAAACACATTTGCCTTATCTTGGCTTGTCCTAGCCCATCCATTTACAGACCTTATAGGAGGCTTTGTTTCTTGTAGCCGATCTAAAGATTTCGTAAATTTCCAGGGCAAATAGTTTGTGGCTTCCGTAGCTGTAAGGGACTCAAGTTTTGACTGTAGAGTGTTGTTGTGCAAGTTTGATATTGCGATTTCAAGATTTACGATAGCTGTATTCCATCCAAAGCAGTTTTATCCATTGGATGCCTACTTTGATGCCATTCTTCCGAGTCGACGTTTTTCAAGTATTTTATGTTTTATATCTAAGGGCAGGTTCGTAGAGCTGTTAACGGGCTTCAGTTCGGGAGTGCATTTCCAGCAAGCTTCTTGGATGAGAGCTGTTATATACTTAGCAGCTTCTTTAATGTCCTCTGGTGACTTAAGAGCCACGTGCAGCTGTATGTGCTTTTCTATGTAGTGTCGAAACGCTCGCCAATCTGTGTTTCTGTTACAATGTATTCTGTTCATCATACTCTATAAGGGTTGTGCTAAGAGTCAATATAACTGGAGTATGATCAGAAGAACTATCAATACAGGACTCTGCCTTAAAGTAATACCTCGAGAAACCTCCAATTAGAAAGAAGTCCAAAGAGTACCTTATTTGGGTCTGTCGGCCAATATGTTGGTTCCGATGCTGTTATTGCATACTTATAAATGATTAGTATCCATACTTTGCTTTAATTGTCGACCTCTAGTTGTTATCAGTCTAGATCCCCAATGTTTACAAATTAAGAAAAAATAAAAATGAAGGTTTAAAAGTGAACTATAGACAATAGATGCACTTCGTTAAAGAGAGTACTTACTTAAAGTGGAGCCTAGCTCCCGAGCAACCATTTGGCACTCCAGTCCCTTGGAGTCGAGCGACAGTTTCTTCGCCTTTTCAAGCATCCGCGCTGGGATTGTCAGTTCCAAGGGGTCGGTTTTAGCCAGCAGATGACCTCGAGCCTGTACCATATTCATGTCATACGCTTACACGGAAATTATTGTGCTAGGGGCGAGTTAGGAAGTCTAACGTCATATTATCCTTATTTTTACCACCCTCATCGCCTTGGTCTGTTTAGGTTGTCAAAACACGTCATAGTACGAAAATGAATGAACGATATGAGTTTGGGATTCAAACGCTATTCAATTCACAGCTTAGTCGTAATGAAACAGTTGTGCCTACATTGGATCGCTTTAATTATGTCATGGTACGAAATAGCGATGCAGTTCAGTTTAGGTCCAAATCTCAATAAGAGGTGGTGGTAGGTCCTGAGGTTGGTATCAAAATTGCGATTACTCACACCACGTATGCTGCGTAGGAAAGGGTTAGTAACACTGTTCTGTCTATTATCTCAAAAATTGGTCTTGTTGGCGGTTGAAGAGTAGGGTTGCTGTTCCTGTAGCCTCCTACCCTTCTCAAGTGTGTAACTATATTAATCTTTCAAGCATTAAAGTCCTCTATTAAGGTTAAGGTTACCTTAAATGTTGAAAGGTTTTATGTTTACGGTTTTCACGACCGCCAACATATAGGTGAACCGTTGCTTGTTCTTGTAATATGCTAAAGCATACATGTAGTAGTGTCAGCAATTGCTTAAAGGTCCATGTGTGTTATTTAGATGTAAGGGGCTAATTTGTGACAGGGAGCGAGGGCTAGTGAATAGCCGCGTAGGCCACCTGACGCGGTGTGAAGTCGGTTCGGAGAATAGTCCGATTTATACATATCGGGGTATTCTGCACTTATAATCCTACTAGCGACCTGCCCAGGCTTCGCACAGATAAAACGAATCTTTAACAAATTATACATATAAACTTTTCTTATGAATCACTCTGTCTATTGGTGAAAACCGTATGAAGATCCGTTCAGGAGATTTTGAGTTTATCGTGAACAGATAGACACGCACCGGGGACTATGTTTTATAATATGTAGTGATGAGTGTAGATAATACAACAGTTTAGTGCCAAAGCAAAATCTTATATTATGCCACCTAACAATAGTGAAGGTGTCATAATTAATCAGTGGTCACGACCTCATTGATTTACGAAAGTCAGATCACGCTATGCTATAATATGGTTGACTTCAATCCATTAGGATGGAAATGTATCCAACCAAATTGATGTTAAATTTGTTAAATTTATCACATAATTACTCACTAAATGCAATAATTAACACATTTATCCATATTTTCAACGTTTCCACATGATATCTTAGTGTATTTTAAAGCAATTGGCACTTGATTAATAAATAATTATTTGATTTGAAAAATCTTAGACGAAAAGTGAGGTTATTTGTCAGATGAAAAAATATCTATAATTTATGATTAAATAAGGCTGTACGACAAAAAAAATCGTTTATGTCGTAAAATTTTTAGTAATTGATTAGATAATCGAAATTTGTTCAACAATTAAAATTAATTTGCTATAAAACACATGGTATTTAGCGTTTCTTGCCCGTGGTACTACCAGTGGTACTTACCAGTAGTACCACGGCCAAAATTTTCTTCCCGTAGTACTACCAAGCAGTCTGTGTCGGTGTACACCTTCATCTCCTAATTTCGAAATCGTTTTGTTGTACAATCGTGGTATCGGCTTATCACAACTTTTCTTTTCATTTTGATAAAGCGATATCTATCGTCTTCCTTGCTACATTAGGTTCACACCCGTGTGATGTCCTTTGCAATATTACTTGGTCCTATAATGAATCAATCAGTAATTAGATATTTTCAAAAAAATTAAATTAAATTTTAAATTATTTAAATAGATAAAACTTACTTTTATTGTCAAACTTCCAGAGCACTTAGATTTCAAAAAACTTTTACTTAAAAAGAAATTATATTCGAATGTTAAAATTTGTTATTTCACTTTGTTTTCTAGGATGACGAGAGCGACTGCGAGTAAAAAAGGGTTAAAAAAACACATGAGTTAGATGCAGTGACACTGCATAACATTGCACTTACTTCAATAGATATAAAGCCGACGAATGGCTTCGAAAAACTGCACTTCTTGCTACAAACAAGACCCTTTTCCAGCAGAAACATTCGCCAATCTTTTGCTTCTTTATTGCAAGTTCGAGTATTACGATTTAGCAGCAGATGTATTGGCTGAAAATGCTCATTTCACATACAAATATTTAACACCATATTTGTACGATTTCTTGGACGCTATAATTACTAGCCAAACATCACCCGAAGAAGCGTTCCAAAAGTATGAAGATATCGCTTCTAAGCACGCTGAACAACTAAGGAAGCTTACTAAAGTCGTACAAGAAAGTAGATCTCAAGGCGACAATGATCAGGTGAAAAAAGCTGTAGTTGAATATGAGGAGGCTCTGGAACGCTACATACCTGTAGTCATGGCCCAAGCTAAGATCAACTGGGATATGGAAAACTATGGACAGGTTGAAAAGATTTTTCGAAAATCTGTTGAGTTCTGCAACGAGTCTGATGTTTGGCGGGTGAATGTAGCTCATGTGCTCTTCATACAAAAACAAATATAAGGAAGCTGCAAGTTTCTATGAGCCTATAGTCAAAAAACAATATGATAACATTCTAGATGTAAGCGCAGTTGTGCTAGCTAATCTATGTGTTTCTTACATAATGACATCACAAAATGAAGAGGCTGAGGACATCATGCGCAAAATAGAAAAAGAAGAGGAACAACGAATATTCGAAGATATTTTACTACAGTGTTAGTAGTACCATAGGTAGAATTTTTTGCCATAGTACTACTAGACTGCTACTAAAATTTTGCTCATGGTACTACTGGTAGTACCACTGGTAGTACCACTGGTAGTACCACGGGCAAGAAACGGTATTTAGAGGAATTTAAAATTTAAATTAATCCGTCAATAATAATTACTAATTATTCCTTAGGTTATTATTTTAACAATGTAAAATTATGTACCTTGCAAATGTTTTTTACTGTATATATACTATATTCTGTTTGGTCAACTGCGGACATCGAATGATGGCCACAATTATAGCGCGGTAAGTCATTATTGTAGCAGTGTTAATGACATTTCTAAGTCTTTCGCTGCATCAAATCGAATGATTCGATTAGGTAATTAATAGATTTACAATTGACGCTACAATTGGACGTCACTAAAATACCTAGGGTCATGTCAATGAACCGTTTGTATACCTTTTGATATTGTTGTATTGAAATTGACTATAGCTATGGATGTACATTTCTTCTTATCATGTCGATGACAACAGCTTTTAAATAATTTTATCCCAGTGCACGTGGGGCACGTCAGCAATTAACCCATTGTCTGTGGGGATGCACCGCAGTCGCACTTGTTTGCACTTGGGTCGATATAGCCTTGATATATATTTTTTTTATTGCCCTTGGTAGCAGAGGAGCAAGTGTCCCACTTGATGGAAAGTGGTAACCGCTGTTCATGGACTTCAGCAGTATCAGGATGCCGTGAAATAAGAACTGTCTTTAAATCTCGTTTGAAGAAGGACGCGACATATAGCGCTGGGTAAACATCGACAAGCAGGCAATTTATTCCAGAGCTTGCTCGTACGTAGGAGAAATGATCGCTGAAAGCGTACCGTCTTAGATTTGAACGCTTCCAGGTGATCTGAATGAATCCTTGATTGTCTTTAGAACTGCCAACCTGGGTACGTAACCTATTTAATGCCTTCCAGGTTGGCCATGAAAGTTAAATCTATAGGTATATATAGGACCGAGTAAAATTGTGGCGTGACAAATTTTCAATGCCTACCTTCATCCCACCGGCAGAAAAGTTACTCCCGAGATGTACACTGATGTAGAGTCTATTATTCTATGGTATTTTGTTGATACAATCCTCACCTGATAACTTCTGATCAAACTCTGAATCGCTAAGTGCAACTCGAGCTGAATAGAACTTTCTTCAACATCCTTTTTTTTATTTTGGGTATCTGAAAAATTTTACACAGATATTTACTACTTAATACAGTACTAATAATACATTGTTTGTGGCAATATTAAGTATATTACTAGTGTATCAGTAATACGACAATATTCTCTACAATTTCTTCAAAGAAACATTGTACCTATTGTCAGCAGAGTATAATCCTTGAAGGCCTCCTGGCAACCCTTCTCAGTATAGGGACTAATTAAAGGTTGTTCGGCTGCAATTTTATAGGGTTGCCTAAGAACGTAATTCCAGATTATATTGGAGATTTGTTTGTGCCGTACTACATACGGCAGAACTAGAGTTCTGCTAGATATGCTAGAGCATATCTTGGTGGCCGCGTGCTGTTGGCGGTGTCCTTTGACATCGCCGACGCTTTTAACAGTCTATCATTCAGCTGTGTCTGGGAGGCGCTCCGATATCACGGACAGCCCTTATATCTGGAGCAGCTGGTGGCAGACTACCTGTGAGGAAGGGGTGTCTTTCTTGAAGTTGGTGACGAATATATGTGGCGGCCCATGGCGTGCGGTGTCCCGCAGAGCTCTGTTCTTGGTCCGCTCCATTAGGATATCGGGTTCGATAGGCCCTACGTGGTGTCTTATATCCCGGGCTGAACGTCAACAGTTATGCTGACGATACTCTCGTCACAGCCCTAGGAGATAGACCGCTAGGCCCCTGTAGGGTCTCCTAGGTGGTCGAGCTTATCGAGGCGCTAAATTTGAGAGTGGCTCTCTCCAAAAGGGAGGCCCTTGTTTTTCATGGGCTCCGTCGCAAGGCACTCAGCGACACCCCGTTAGTGGTGGGCTCGGTTCGTGTCCCAGTCTGTCAATAAAAAGTACTAAATTATATCATTCATGTGCACAACGCACATGGGCGACATACTTTAGTCCTTATTTTTTGACAACATAGCATGTACAACGAGATACTTACAAACTGTTTTTGGACTGTACTCATCTTCAACTTCTTCAATCTTTAACGATGGGCCACAAAGACTGTCGTAAAATTTGTCCCATGACTAAAAAGAGATTTTAAAAAAGGACTTAAAACAAACATGGTCGCGTCTATAAGATATGTCGTAGCGCAATATTATAATGGGATCAAATCGTTTTTAAAAGCTGTATAAAAGCTATTTATTATTATTAATATTTAAAATAGAAAAATTAGCAAGATGTGACCAGTGCCTGATTAACTATGTCAAAAACGAAGCAAATACGTAGGCACCCATTGAAAGGTTGAGCTAAAAAAATTTAGGTATCATGTGCATTTTAAATTGAATTTTCTAGTACTTATTGGCAAAAAGTTTCTTTCAAGGTGATTTGCTACAGGCCCGCGCTAGGTATGTGCTCTGGATGTGAAAGAGACAAGCGTCGTCCACGTTGTTTCAGTCAATATTGGGTCGCACTTACTACTAAGTACATATTTATATACTCACTGCATCGACCGACCCTTTTGTATTGGCCCAGTCTAAGTATTGCGCTTCAAGAAAGTTCGCATTGGTCCCGCTTAGAAATGACTCCGCTTTCGTTGAGTATTCGGTGTTATTAGTTTTACATTTTAAACACTGGAAATTAAACCTTTTTTTAAGAGGTGACACCGAAAATTCTACTAGAGTCTGATTGGAAAAGTCTACCGTTGCCAGTTCTTTGGTTACCGTAGGAATTAAATAGGTCCGCCAGGGAAATACAAACCTCTTTTAGTACTGCTCGTTGCCCGATAGAGTAAGAGTTTCGGCTTTGGCTTTGCTTTGGCTCTTGATTAAAAAGATCATAGACTAAGGTACCTAACCACTTACTTATACGACGTCTTCATGTCATAAGGTACCTAACCACTTACTTATACGACGTCTTCATGTCAGAGAAGATGGCTATTGGGGCTATTTGGCTAAATATGGCTGATTTAAGATCAATCAATAATTTTATTTACTGAAACATATACAGCGGTGTACCTATAAGTACATTTATACTACTGACCCCTTAATTCAAACTATAGTTTTGGTAATTTCGTAGACTATTAAGCTGGGCCGAGTTTATGGCTCTGCTTTCATATATATCAGCAGCATAGTGTTGCTTGTTGGGCTATTCAAATGTATTGGCAGGCTACATGAGATGGACAATATTTTTCAGGGCAAAGATAATCTATGGACACGATCTATAATAATCGGGGACTGTCTACAGTGCGTCACCTTTTTACATTCAATTAAAACCTACTACTTTCACAAAAGTCAACTTTTTTAAACTTCACGTAGAGAGAAGGCTAAGTACGATAACGATGCTGTCCCTTTCACTCCTAAAGCTAGTTTGTTTGTGGTGCTAGTATAAGCATGGACGTATTATACTAACAGGACTGAGCATCATTAGACCCACAAAAACGAACCGAGTGAGACGCATAGAACGGAGGCTGTTTGTTCTCTTCTAATAGGGTGACCATGTATTTTATTATTCATAGGAAAATCGTGAGACTAGTCACGTTTAGGCATGATAAAACCGGTAAAATTTATGAATTTAAGAAATTATAATAGCGTTTATAAGCATAGACAATTTGTATGTATATAATTGTAGTATGATCTTAGGGCGTATTTTTTAAAACCAGTTCCTCAATAGAGTTATTTGACTTTACAAAGATTCAAACAACAGACGCAAAGAACGCCCCGACTCGGAACAACAATTTATGGATCTCACAATTTTTTTTGTGTCGTTTGGGTATTGAACCCACAACACTGCGCAGCGTGAAGTGGCGAGGTGACCACCTTATCCGCTGCGACATCCGTGTAGTTTGTACACTTTGAATAAATGTTCGAGTGAATTTTCACCAAATTTATAATATCAGTAGGAAGTAAAGGTATAATAGGAAAATAAAACGAAGATGTAACGTTATAGTTAGTCTATCTAGTTTTAGGGACTAGATTGACCAGGGTAGTTATGTAGTCGAGATAATTAAAAGATATACTAAATAATAATAATTAAAAGATTTGTAATTTTCTTTAAATTGATGGTACTGTATTACTCTTAAGCTTTCGTCATGAGTTTGCTTCGTAGAAGTCTTCAGGCTTGAAATAAAGATCACCAAAAATTGTGTTTTGTGCAGTACAAAACACAATTTTTGGTGATGTTTTGGGATACAAGTATAACATCCAACCATCTTTATTTCATTTCTTGCTTTGTCGGAAAGCTGTAATATAAATAATATTACAATGTATGTAAAGTTAGGTACAGTTTATTTGTATATCTAATGTTATTTATTCACAAAAACAATCGTAATTAAAGGAGAGCGTATGTAAATAACTTATAGGTTTCGATAAAAGCGTGTACCTAAATCTAGAAATCTAGAAGGACAAATAAGAGAATTCAGAAGTTAGAAAGAAAATGCATGCAATATCTGAATTATGGTCACTAGACTAACGCAAATAAACAAATTATTTGCGAATTGCTTACCTGTGAAATGATTTGCTGCAACCACTATATGATTCGCTTTTACAAACCTTTATACAACATTTTTGGACCATTTTCACGGTTAAAATTGCAGTTGTAGTTAACAGTTTAACAAAACACGATAAGACCGATGCTAAGTTTAAGGATACAACGACAGTTTAGACGCCAAACTACGCCATGATGTTTGCCAGAGATACCAGTTAAATAATTATAAAAACTAACAATAATTTTATTTCAAGAACTATATTTATATTTTTGGTATTCAGCAATATAATTTTATAATAAAATATGTTTTATAGATACAATCGGTTTAATTAAAGATTAAGTCAAACTTTTGTCTATATTTTTCCTGCAATCGGTAAATATTTATTACTACTTTCAATAATTTTGTCGTGAGGAAGTGCGAAAAAGAGACAGAGGGCATCGGTACTGCCTATCTCTCTCATCTCGTTTTGCCTCTGTTATAAGTTGTTTCCTAAAGTAAATCTTAAGCCGTAGGCATATGTTTTGTTTTACTATGACAATATTTTGAGAGTGCTCAGTCCTGTTAGTATAATAGGTCCATGAGTATAAGAGAGCCATAGGCAAGCGAAAAACGCTGTGACGTAGTCGCTTCCAACATAAAAGTAAACTGTACTGATCCTGTTAATGAGGAACAAAACCACTAGTTCTTCCGCTGATAGTATTCTATCACGAGACAATTTAGTTACTACGCTCCGTAGAGAGGAATCAGGTATGAGGCAGGCCAGTTAGGTACACTTTTACAGTAGGCTTCTACTAGTACTTTTAACGGAGCGCCGACTGTACCCAACCCCTCAAACCTTTTAATATGTGCTTGTGGTAATAGAGTCCATTAATACGTCTATATTCGTATTATTATTGTATAATCTCGCTTTACATGAGCTAGTGCCTGTTCAGTTAATAATAAGTACCTATACATAACTATGTACCTACTGTGGTGTGTGAACATACCTTAGGACTGCACACGTTTACATATTTTTGTGTAATCCTTAGTATTTGTAATGATCGTGCCAAAGACATATCAACCTGAAATCAATAGTTCACATAATTTATGTATATCATACATAGGTACCTTTTAGCTACAATTGCTAGTTTTAGGAAGGTTTTGTACTGGGGTATAGAAACTGTTAATTAAAAATTAGCCTATAAGTTCCACTGTTCATCTATCTTCATGTATGCATGTTCATATTATTAATATTAAGGTCTTCCAAACCTAATTTCGACCCAACGGCCATTATTAATGGTAGCTGACCACCTGCGCAATCCATTCTACAGTGCAAACAAGCGCAAACAGGTGCACTCTGTTCTCTAGCTCGGCTGACGGCAATCAGAAACGAGGAGAAAGCGAGATCTGATGCAAGATCATCGTCTTAATGTGCTTTCTGAGACACGACAGTCTCTAAAACACCGCCAACTACCTAACTCCAGGTTGCTATTGAAAAATGAACATCTGACTAAACGTCTACTTACTGTAAATATTCACTGTTCTAATTATTTTACTGGACTGCATTTGGCTTTGTAAGTAATTTTGCAGTTAAAACATAAATAAAACCAAAAATTAAATATAACAAAGTTGATAAACTATACAAAATTCTGTCATCTTCAGAAAAGAATAAATTTGAAAGTAGAAAGGTCTATGATATTTAATAAATTATAGATGTTTGCAGAAATATTTATGCCAGTAATTAATGAAGAATAAAGGATCATTGAAAAAATTATGGTTGTAGGTACAGACATAAAGGTAGGTAGGTATGTTTAAGCCAAAGAATTTGGTGGAACCTCATTTAATTTTGTAGGTAGTCTCCTTATTCCCCTCTCGGGTTTTTTTAAGACGCACTCTGTCTCTATTCGCTTTTCTTAAGAGGCTTTGACAAAAGTAAAATATACAATAGCGCAGCCGTACCATCCTTTTCTAGAAGCACTCCTGTAACTTCGTTGTGGATAAAGCTAAAGAACATAATATAACTATATTCCTAAATTCTCTATTATTTTTAATATATAAAAATAATAATAATATATTCTATCACATACACACAGCACCATCTAGCACAAACTAAGCAGAGCTTGTATTATGGGTACCAGACAATGAGTAAAAATACATAAGTATATACTTTTTTTAATATCAGTAAACTAACATTAATCTTTTAAAACAATATTAAAATAAATAAATTGGTTAAATAAGGAAGCCTTGCAATTACCAATTGCAAGGCTTCCTTATTTGTTTTATAATTTCGATTGCTATTATTGAATAGCAATCAAAATAACAAAAAGTTGCGTTTCGGGTTTCGGGGTAAATCCGAACAGCTTGTTGGCGATGCTGCTAATGAGGCGATGTACTCACAACACACCGCAAGGTGTGCGTAGTACTGGGTCGGGGCGCTGGTCTCTCGCAAGTAGCGTCTGGCGGTACCTCTAGAGAGGGGTAGATAGGTGGCCAACCACCGATTCACAGGGGCCGTGTTATCGGGCGTCCGCAAACCCTTCTCTGCAGACCCACACGACCCCACCACCGTGCAATGCGCCTCCACAATACGTTTAGCGGAGGCGCTCTAGCTCATGTCCGGCGGCGTATTTCCTTTCCGGTGTACTATAGGAGGTAGTACTGCCATGGTTTGTTACGATAATTCCCTTTAAGAACTCGTGCTCAATTCAAGACACGTGTCCTCCTATCGCGCACGGGTTTGTATTTTATTTTCTTACTCATCCATCACATAAGTCCCCAAAATAAACACGGATTTGTGGCATTCAATCGCACATATACTTTTACAAACCCAGTATCGTTTCTTGTAATGTGTCGACGGAGCCCCGCTACGCGGGGTACCTATTTTGCGTGGTCACGAAAAAAATTACCACTAAGATAACCTATCCAAGTCGGAGTTTCAAGAGTCGGAACTCGGGGTGTTATCAATATATCTTCTAGTTTTATAATTTAGTATGTTTTTAATTATTTGAAAACACGCTAGTCTCAAACGCTGCACAGTGAAAACACAAACGAATGCTATAACTCACAGTCAACTTACAATGCTAACTGGCGAAGCGGCGAGACGCGAGCGGTGCAGTTTGTTACGCGCAAACTTCATGGCTAAGTTCCATGCATAGCCTTGAACACGTGTAAGGCTAAGTCCAGATGAACGCGCGGCGACTGCACTGCTGTTCAGATGGCGGCGGCTTGCGCGCGGCAGTCTAGCGTGAACATTCAGTGAGAATGGACGTGGAGGAGGCAATTTGCTTGTGGATTTTATACCGCAAACTGCGGCGTCGCCGTCGAAAGCAAAGACGATACTGGGTGCACCCTATTTTGAGTCAAAGACTTTCTTTCATCATGGCCACAGAAAATTAACACTAATTCTTCCCAAGACTTTCTTTTTATTATTCTATCAGAATAGTGCTTCGAGATAAGATTCCAAATCGCATCTCTTTTTTCAATTTCGTCAATTAGTAAATCAATAGATATCTCGTCTTCCATTTTCGTGGCTCCGTGTGTCCGTCCGCCTCAAACCGCGTGGGTCAACTGAACACGTCGATACAGGATTGTAGATCTTAAACCACGCGTCGCCGCGCGGTTACTCTCGGTTCAAGATCTAGCGCGCGGTGCATGGCGGTGCGCGCTGCGACGCGCGGTCATGTACACAACAACATTGATTTGTAATAATCTTAAACCGCGCGCCGAGCCAACCGCGCCCCGCCTCGCGTTCATCTGAACTTAGCCTTAAGATGAACCTGAAGAACAGTTTGCATTACAAAACCGTGCGCGATTGGTGGACACGTGCCTTAAGTTTAAACACGAGTTTGGAAAGGGAATTAGCGTAACAAACCCGTGTGCGTTTCTGGGCAGTACTGCCTCCTGTAGTACACGGGAGAGGAAATACGCTGTCCGGCGCTGCTTCTTCAATAAATTCGCTGATAATGGTATCAAGAGCTCTCTGCCTGAGTGGCACCACTCACTGACAGAGCAATCGCGAGAACAAGAGGCGATTCTAAGAAGAAACGTGCGACCGCGGCACTGGCGTTGCCGCTGTCGTTACGGCTGGTGCGTCGGCGATAACAGGACCATAGAAAAAACACTATGTAACTGAGAACAGGACGCAAACCGAGTGACATGCACATTGTAACGTTGCCGCCGGCGGCCCCCGCGATTCCAATCCCCACTTCAGATCTCCCCAGTCAACGCAAAGAACGATGCCACTACTGCTGAAGAGGCAGCTGGACGCAGGAAGACGTGCTACCCCTCCCACATAGAGGAAATTATTTGGAACTGGACGTTCCACATCAAGCGGCTAAAGGAGCTGCTGGACACACATGTGAAATGTGCCTGAGATGTCCAGCGCTCGTTTGGAAAAGGCATAAGATAAATCTTAGTCCTCCCTTAGAGAACCAGGAGCAACGCCTTCTACGTCGCCTCTGTCATAAGGAAAACGACCTATCTAAATATTTTTTCAATATTATGATTTTTACATAATTATTTGAAATCAGTACAAAAAAGTATCGTATCCGCCAGTAAACTTAAAAAAAGTATTAAATAATATTTTTTGCTAGATTCTTCTTTTTCCTTTATAATGGCGGTAAGGTACTTCACCAAACTAGAAGAAAAGGCATCAGGCATTCAGAAACATTTAATTAATATTTAAGTGACTCATTAGTACAGGCTGACTATGTATAATCTTTACCCTATTATTAGGTATCCCTTAAGTGTTTGTTAAATGTCCCCAAGTGTGTCAGCATAATTATTTGTCTGTTTTGTGTAGGTAACTAAGCATGTTTGACTTTGAAAGACTGTTAAGAGAATATAATTTAAAATAAAACAAGGTTATATTACTGGTTAATTATGATTTTATTAGATACTTATTTAAAGGAATTGGACCGTGTTGTGCAGAAATGATCCAATCTACAAAAACAAATTAAAGTTATGCTGATTTGAAACATAAGTTCATAACTATATAGAAAATTTGAAACCATTGTTTAGATAATATTCATCAAGGTAGTAGGTAGAATTACCATCTCCACCTGTTTCACATCTATGGCATAATCAGCATGTTATCATTAACCATTAAATAAATAAACAGGGCCTGTTTCTATTTCAACCAGAATAAATCTTTCGATTATGAATGTTAACAAAATTATGTTGTCTGTGAATATTCCTATAAACAGCCATCCAAAATGCACTGGATGGTCCGGTAAGACTTAATAAAATAAAAAAAATTATGAGCCACCTAGAGCTAGAAGAAAGAAAGAATACTAAATTATTTTAGTGCAAGCATCTTTACATCAAAAACAAGCTCAAGACAATAATAAACATAAAGCGGTTTAATAAAAATAAAATTGAATTAATTAATCAATCAGGAAAATTTTGTTAAAAAGCTATGAACATAATATTTGGATATATAATAATAAAAACAAAAAGCTATATGCAGTAACATATTATATGTCCACATAATATGTACACTAATATGCCAATTCATCAGTTTGGCTCCTAATAAAATAACAGTAACAAAAATAAGATACAATTATTATATAATTTAAAATATAAGAGTATAAGGGATAAGTAGATATAAATACCGAATGAGGTCTAATCCAACCGATTAGAATACTCATTTGGGTACCTACTTACTATTTGAATCAATTATAAGCAGTCACTTGACAATTATATACCAAACCCAAAGCATTGATTTTGATGTCCTAATATCGGTAGAGGCGCCAAATAATTAGCTTCAGACGTAGTGAATAATAATGGAAGGAATTCAACCCAAAGTGTACTTTCATATGAAAATATAATATCTGCAATATTAAAGATACAAAAATTGTATTTGTTAATCATTTCATGACCTTTCACTTTCCATATCACAGGGGCACACCGGTACCTGTTGGCACATTACTTTAAACCATTTTTTTTACATTAATTGAATTGGGTTGTTTGTAAATAAAAATTGCGTTACATTTGTAACACATATTCGAGATTCGCGCCTTTTTAAGCGTCGACAAAAACCTGACAAGTGACAAGAGTTTAGTGATGTTGACAATCGATTATTTTCATAATTGATTCCTAATCTTGGTCAGTTATACGATAACATGCGTTAAATTATTGATTATGTCATAAGTATTACTCATAATAACATTTTTATTAACTAACTGAGCTCACAGCCATTATACTAAAGAATAAAGTAGCTTTCTACCAGTTAAAGGATCTATACGTCTGTTAAGTAGTTTTAGGAATAACCTCCTTCAAACATACGAACCCACAAACAACAACTACGAACTGTGTTTTCTCTATGTGGATGAGGATAAATAAAATTAGGTGCTAGTATCATGTAATCGTTCTATTTATTATAGAAAAATATAAATATAGACTTCTAACGATTTTGATAAATAAATATATTGGAAATTATGGACGTTATCTTACATATTACAAATATCACAATCGGAACATTACAAAATTATAATAGGCAGGTGCTTAAAATTAAATCTTGTGACTGTGACAGGTGAGGGTAGACAGTTGACAGTGACAACTAACAGCAAAAATAAGTGGTAATCTTTGGTAGAAATAGCACCGTCTCACCGCGCGTCGTCAGTAAAGAATGAAGGACGGATGCACAGACAGAGAATATTTTCGCTAAGCTCAAAATACCAACGAAGTGTTAGAGCGAGAATTTTCGATTAGGTATGCATCATTAGAGCGAGCGATATAAGTAGGTACCCGTGTGAAATTATTTTGCGAGCAAGACTTTACTGTGTTCCAATCAGTTCTAAGGCGAGGTAAACTTTTCACATCTATGATATAAACTTGCAATTCAAATAGAAATAATTAAGAAAATATGGTTCAATTGTGTACTGTATAGAACGTGAATGTGATGATTCAATATACAATAGCCCAAATAAATTCCCGTTTCATTAATATTCTCCCTGTACTGGTAATTATATTGTGACGTTTAAGGTTTAAAATTGACCAAAATTTGAATATAAGCAGAAATTAATATACCTAAGTAAAAACGAAATTTAACGTAATTCTTATAATGTGTTGTCATGTTTTAATAATTGAATCCTTAAAAGGGTACACATAATTATGTGTCTATATTCCAACGGAATCGATATAGGAATACGCTGTATTGGTTTTAGCCTCAACATGTTACGTGTTTTGAGTCCGTATTTTAAAACAAATTATTATTATTCGCTTACCTATTTGTTTTTCGATGTCGTAAATCACTATTTAATAATAAATATTAAAATTTCAATTATTTAAACAAATTCATGCAAGCGAAGACGAAGGGAACACTAGTTTATCAATGTAATTATAAAACTCAATCATGACAACACTGTTATTGTCACACATGTGCATTATTTTTTTATAACATATTTCATCTGTCATCTTTGACGAGAGGAGTAAAGAAAAGGGCCTTTGATATAAAACCATTCAACATCAGCCTGCTAGGATACCCTAGTTTATTAATAGTAATTTAAATAGGAATATTATTGTTATAGCGCATAGGCTGCGCTCAGGTCACTATCCATCTAGAAAGTTTGGACATCTCATGAAAAAAGACGATACGCCTGATTGTGATACTTGCGGAGTCCTTGATGATGTCCAACACTTACTGATGGATTGTGTCAAATATCAGCGCCAAAGGAACTCGTTGATGTTCAAATATAACCTTAACGTGTACGATGTAGGACTTTTCATTAATATCCTAAGTGACCCTACTTCAAATGCGGCGTTAGACCTATTTGAGATATATGTATAACAACGACTTCCTCTGTTGCCTATTATGAAATAGTAAGTTAGTATCTTAGAATAAGCCACAATGGGGCTAACATATTACTCTGTAATAAAAGCCTCTAAATAAATAAAGATTAAAAAAAAAAGGCTGTCCTCGTTAGTCTTAAGTCTTGTACATTCTATTTCTCTTCTCCTCTCTCTTCTATTCTATGGTCAGATGACACATTTTAGGACTGGCTACAAAATCACATACAAGATATAAATTCTATTAAATTTTAAGCCGCATTCTACATATTTCATTATATTTTATAATCGATTATGTAACCGATTACTTATTACACCATCGATTACGGTAGATTATTAAAATAATCGAGTATAACGTCACTAAAGTTGTCATTGTTCATTGTTGTGATTATTGTTGTGAAGTGAACATAGCATAGTGTTTTATAGGTGAACTCGTGCATGCCGGCACTTTACGTTATTAACCAAGGTAAGTGCTTCTTTTATTACAAAACTGTTACATATTGTGTAATTCTGTTGATGACGAAGATATTTACACAATTAGAAGTTTGAATTTTATCGTATTATCCATTATATTCGATATAGAATGTCGCTAATTTATATTCGCCATATTGGATTGTTTCTCACGTAATTTTAGTATAAAAGTTCTAAATAGGATCGTATATTACTTAACTATTATGAATAATCATAGTTATAGTATTATCTTAATGAATATACTTACCTAGTTACATTTCTAAGAAAATACTATGATAAAATCCATAACATTCATCATCTGTTGTACATACATAATTATGAAAACAGCGCGCTACCCATATTCAATATGCTATTATGAACTTTGTCATTATTGCGTTATGGGTCATAACAGCATGTCGTTTCTGTTGGGGTCAGAAACTATATTTTGGTAGTTGTATTTAGAGATGGGCATAGCAATAGTTAAAACTATTTTTAACAGCTTTTAATAGTTTCTCATTTGCTTATCTGTTTATTCTCATTACAATTTATAAAGGTATTTCATGAAAAACATTGCCTGTTGTTATAGTTAATTACTGTTAATCTGTTAACTTACTTTATTACCAACCCTTTATAATTTTTATTAGATACCTTTAATTTGTACAGGCTTAAGACTATCTAAATGAGATTTAAATGATTTTATTTGACCTATATTTCATTACAATGTTTTATGTAGGATAAAATTACAGTCCTAGTTTACAGTCCTACTTAATATTCAGGCGTACTTAAAAGTTGATTGAATATGTACATGGCTACATATTTACATAAATGTATTTTATTTTAACATTAGGTATAGGAAACTTACAGCTAGAAATACAATTAACATAATACTAATAAGGTGTTGGCCATAAATGTATTGGCATAGGTATATAATTACAGTTTAAAATATTACCTACTATCATAACATAATTTTTTGTGTAAACTGAAAGTATAAATATACCTATTTTTACATACTTAACTGGCGTTTTAATCCCTACATCATTAATAGTGCCTAAGATTCATAATGTCAATAACTTATAGCTATATAATTAGTAGATATTTAAATGTAAGTAAACTGGCCACATGCCACAAACATTCATAAAATTTCGATAAAGTAATAATATACATGTTTATGTTAGATAGAGAGGGTATCAGTAACCCCATCGATTGGCATAATGCGGGTGTACAATAGGGTGATCGAGCAAAGTGAAACAATAAATGCACACTTATCACTTTTATTGTCTTCACAATAAATTATCACGAATGTCTTGCACGAAACAAATGACAGTTTCTAGCACGGAGGTCCGCACTCGCCGACGGTAAAATGATTTCCGTCGAATATAGGGCGCCTACATTTAAGTAAGCTCTGTCGTAGCACCCCAAGTTGGCTGTGTGTTGACGTCATCGCAACAGTGCTGCCACATTTTCACTAACGTGCCGCGTTTCGTATCCGTAGTACGGTTACGAAACGCGTACGGTATGACCGTCTCCGACACATATACAGGGTGTCCCGAAACTCAATGATAACCTGGTAACTGGCGAGAGGCTAAGGTATAAGAGTTATAAAAAAAAATTAAAGACATCTATGTCACTAAGTCAAGCGAAAATAGTAAATTTTCGAAAAAGTTGAAATTTTGACACCTCTTCTCACAGTTTTAAGTACTGTGATCACAATTTTCACAATTTTACAGTGATTTTTTTAATAATGTAATCTCAAATAACAGTGCTATTAATCGCAACTACAAATCAAAGTAATCAACATTGTTAACTAAGTAAAATAAATTAAGTATTGACGAGTTATGGTTTACAAAAATATTGTCAGTTAACATTGACTCTCCATGTTGGAAAAAAATCTAGCACACTACCCTTAGCATGTTATTTCAAAAGATGGCCCATTTAGTCTAGATTTCAAAATGGTACAACACTTGCCACTTTTCTTGCCAATCAAAATGCTACACCGATTTCTTTTGCGAAGGGATCCCTCATAAAAAAAAAATTACTTGTTACTCTTTTGTTTAAAAAGGTCGGCGTCTCCATTGTTTGTAATGAACAAAAGTGATAAAATGAGATAGATAGTAGTTATGCTGTCTACCTTCGGTAGGCAGGAGTAGCTAGTGCCTATCATCTGACAGACAGTTCTTTTCCACAAAAACATGTTTATGACGTCCGTCTTGGCGGTCGGTTGGACACTGAGTGAGTCGCAGCCTGCTCGTATACATTTATTGGCGACGTCTCCAGCGCGCCAGAATATTCAGACTCCGAACAGAGCTATTGGTCGTGGCTACGTTTAGCAGATTGGCGACGTTGCCAAACCGTCGCCAAATGAGTAACTGCCGTACGTTCCAAAATGAATTGAAAGATACGTAGCCATGTCTAGTCGGTGAAGTAAGAAACTTATAGTCGACAACTAGTGAAGTTGCGTGTCGTTTAAAAACGAGTATCATGTTTAGTAGACAAAATTAACTAGTTAATAGTTCATTTTGTCACGTTAAGATGCAATCAACCGTTGATTTAACTAGCTCGGTGATTCAACGCCCACTACTAGCGCTATGTACATATATACATGTACAAGTTGAAGACGCAAAATACACACGGCACGGCAAGGGATCCTTTGGCATCCCTATATGTAAGCGCACACAGGCGGTAACTATGCCGTGATATCCTTAGGTATGCCGCGACGTCCTTAAGCATACCGAAGCATTAGACAAGGGCACGTGCGCGGGGTAAGGGCGGGCGCTGTCTTGCCGTGGTATCCCGAAGGCTGCCAAAGCGTTCCGAGGGATGCCGAAACGTTCCGAATGCTACCGACACGGCATGCCTAAGCATACCGCGGTATTGTTTTTGTACTTACGACTGTTAACATAGAAATTTTAAGTTTATTTCCATACGATTAGGTTATATTTTTATCGTCGTCTAAACATACCTTGCCATGCAGTGCCGCCAATGGGCGCCGGGCCTAATAGTATGTTTCTAACTAGTTCACTGAATAAAACGAATGATTCGACTAAGTAATTAACTGAATTATAATTAACACTGAGATGGCGAGATGAATTAATTATTTTCGAAAGTGAATGGCAGGGGATATATTCAAACAGGGTGATTTGAAGGTAAAGGCAAATACTTTTGCCTAACAGTGGGAAATAACAGAAGGCTAAGGGAAAAATAAGAATGAATAGGTATTACAATTGGACATCGCTAAAATGTCTATAGTGATGTTAATGAACCGTTTGTTTACCTTTTTGTTAAATTAGATTGATACAGACAACTAATCTTTTAAAGTTATTGACATTCTTTTGATTTTATCGACAAATGGTGTTGGACATTATTAAGATGTTTTAGATATTATTTATATGTTTATGATTATTTATATAGAACGAACGTGTTATACAATGCTTTTCACCAATAAGGGACCGCCCCAAGAAATATACGTAAAATTTTCGAGAAAGCCGCTAAAACATAGTAAAATTCGATAGAAAGAGAGACTCTTTTACTTTTATTTTAAATAATTTCTTCCCTTTTTTTTGCCTTTGTGTGTTGTTTAGTTCAAGCTATGATCAAGGCGGTGTTTGTTGCCTGGTTTTTCGCTCGCCCCATCGCCGTCGTAACAAACGGGAATTATGAAAAAGGAATTTATACCAATCTAACTACTTCAACATTTAATTGGGACAAATGGGAACATGTTTTCTCCCTTCGGTCTTTTTCTATCATCTTTCCATTTCCATCCACATATATGTGCTTCACGTGCACCTAAAAATGCTTAGTACCGAAAATGAATGACAAGGCTAAGTGTAAGACATCTCATTGATTGACAAACTTAAAACAGAGTAATACTCGGTACTCGATTACTCGGTAAAACTATTACTCGGCGCATCTCTACGTTTTACAATATCGAACCGCAATATAAACTCGGAGCTTTATGATCAGTAGCCGTACACACCACACAACAGACCGAAGACAAATACATATGACGGGTAGGCAGATAAATAATAAAATAAATAATACTTGCCTATCTCCACTGGCTAATAGCAAAAGATATCTGGACGGCACATAGTCCTTTGGGAACACTGCCGCGGAGTAACGCATAGCAATATACCGGATCATGGACTCCTCACTGTGCATGTAACTGTGTCCTATTTAGACGATATCTGCAACAGACATCGACTGATCTCGTCATTTTTAATAGCTACATACTCTAACTAACAAAACTGAAAAACTATCCACCATCAAACACAGAGGGTCTATGTGTTTGATGGTGGGTCAATCATCTTCTATTTCTATTTTGTATATTGCAATAATTATAATAAAGATCATAATGTTATTAAATAAATTAAGACGGGCCTGGTACCCATGACACAAGTTAAGTATTGCTTTGGGTACCAGTGTTCGAACAATTATTGTCTTCACCTAATATTGTGTTAACTTTGCTGTTTTTAAACTGTGTACTTTTTCTGGGCATTATTTTTATTATTATTAATTATTAATTTAGAAGTATGATGAAGTAGGGTGCAAATCCAATGATTAAAATAAAGTAAAAATAACCCAGAATATTCGCATAAAATAACAGCATTTTTTATATAACCCGGCAAAGCTCTAAAAATCCCCTGACTTTGGTTATTTTACTTTATTTTATTATTCTACAAGACATTTCTTAAATAATCTTCAAACATTATGTTTTTGTATCTGTAACAGTTTGAATGTTAATAGGCTTACAAAAGTGCCCTTTTTTCTATAGTAAAATATAACATAAACCATAGCATCCCCTTTTTGCAGGTTGCTTTGGATACTTCGGCAACAGAGATATAATCCAGAATTTTTGCAAAAGATTCTATGGACTGATAAAGTGATACTACCTTCACTAGAGCAGGCATAACAAATCACCGAAACATGCATGTTTGGGTAACAGAAAATCCGCACTTTTGAAACGCAGTTTTCTGTTGACATGTGGGCAGGTATCATCGATGATCAAATTGTCGCCCTTTTGATTTACCAAGTAGGCTGTCGCAAGAGACCATTTTGAGTTTCTTTCGAGATTCCTTACCAGGGTCTACTCGAAGATATCGCATTGGCAACACGAAGGGGACATTGGTTCCAATTAGACGGTGCACCTGCCACATTTCGCACCAATGATACGCGACTACCTACAGCAAAATTATCCGCAATGGGGATTGGAAGAGGCGGTCCTGTGGCTTGGCCCCCCAAATCACCTAATTAAATATGACCCCACTAGACTTTTATTTTTGGGGATACATTAAACAAAAACTGTATGAAGTGGCAATCCAAAGCTGCAAACAATTAGTTCAGCGGGTCCATGAGGCAGCTAATAGCTACAGAAATTAAATTGGAGGCCAGTCAGGTGTGGAGGTCGACAGAGTGTTAGTTTACGAGCTGTAGCTTGCATGCACGCAAACGAGAAAAACGGATTTTGAAAATAAAATCAAATAGTTGCAAAATAATTAAAATTACAATAAAATATTACTTTTTAATGGTGTATGTTTTATTTTTCATAATTTTAATGGCAATTTAGATTGCCAGAAGCCTGACCGAGTCAAATAGTTTATTTAACTAGAAAGTATGCGTAACGCATTGGGTTTGTGTACAACCGGTTTATACCTGCGAAAAGGGGACGCTATATTGTTTGTGCTATCTTTTACTATCGAAAAAAGGGCACTTTTGCAAGCCTTTTAACATTTAAACTGTTAGAGATCCAAAAACACAATGTTAGAAGATTATATAAGAAATGTCTTGTAAAATAACGAGATGGGTGTAAAAAACCCAGGATTCAACCTCTTCGTCTTAAATGTAAAAGCATTTAAAATACATGTGATCTTGTGACCCCTATATCTCGGAGGTCTTTTGACCCACAGGGCCCATATCAGTCGAGTTTATAATATATAAATTCGACTGAGGTATGACCCCAAAGTGTCTGCACACTAAGTTACAAGTCAAACCAATCTGTCACTAGCACACAGACCCACATAACTTAGATGTTAATAAAATAAAGTAAAATAACCAAAGTCAGCGGTTACTTTTAGAGATAAATTACCGAGTTAAATAAAAAATATTCATTTTTTGTGCGAAAAATCTGGGTTACTCTTACTTTACTCATTACAAACTACTTCTAAATTGCTGCAGTTCTGTTAGTTAGAGTATGTAGCTATTGAGAAAGAGATTTCCATCAAGAAGGCGGCGGAGGGGGAGATGGAGCGCTTAAACCCTCTCCCCAACCGCAGAGCCGGGCGCCGGAGGGCGCGAGATGACCTCCAGCCACCCTGAGGTTTGACCTGAGGCTGGTGGGCTTCTTGGGCCTGCCCGCCATCCGATCAGCACCAGGTCCGAGAGGCGGCGTGCATGTTCCCATGCGCACCTCTGTGTCGAGTCCGTCTCCCCTCTAGGGGGGGACAGTAGGACTTGTGAATGAGAAGTGCCAATGGGTAGGTCTCTTTGACCGCATGTGCAAGTGATTCGCGCGGCCCCGTCTATAGCGGTTTTGTTCATTTGTTCCCAACGAGTAACACCCTCAAATGTCACACTGTTACTCGATGGGAATGTTTTTAAGAAAAAATTCCCAACCAGTCACACTGTTACTCGATGGGAACTTTTTATTACTAATTTCCCAACCAGTCACACTGTTACTCGATGGGAACTTCTTATTAGTAATTTCCCAACCAGTCACAATATTACAGTAGTTAATGAAAAGAAGAATTAAATCGGTTTTTACTTTAAAAACATTTATTCGTCATATTGCTGGTGATTCTCCTTTGAACGTTTTATTCTTAAATAATTAAATAAAATTACAATACCTAAATACATACATACATACATACATAGACTCACGCCTGTATCCCCGAAGGGGTAGGCAGAGGTGTAATATTACACCCACATCTCGCCATCTATATTTAAGTCCCACGTAATAAGGGGGGGGAGGTACCTAAATACAATCAGCTTTATATAATATATCAGAGTAAATCATCACATTTTACAACAATTATCAGTTCTAATTTCTAATGTTAATTTGAACTTTAAACAATTTTCCAAATACATATAATTAGCCATAAGTATGTTGTGACAATTAAAATTATGTATAGCAAAATAAAGTTATGATAAGCCGGCAACATCAGTTATCGCGAGTGTGTAATGGCGGTTATTTTGGCTACTTCCCATTTGGTAAACTTCCCATTTCGTAAACCTCAAACTGTACCTACTAAAAAGTTGCGTTTGGTAAACATTTCGTTACTTCATACATTTAATCCCATTTGGTAAACTTTGTTAGTATTGTTATTTTTGTACGGTACAGTCAGTGTCAAATTAGTATTAAATTAGAGATGTATATATTTTTAAATGCTTCAGTCTTGAGATAGTATCTCGACCATCAAAAAGAATGGCTGATCAAGAAGAAGTAAAAAAAACGTATTAAAGTCTGTAAAAATACCACGATGCTACTAAAAATACCACGTGCTTTTCCCGCAAAAGAAGCACCGAGCGGGTTCTCAGGTAGGGATTTATTGTCCTTACCATCGTTTTAAACAAAAGGTGTGAATGAGATAGACATAAGTAAGTATACGTAAATTATATCTATTACCGGGTTTAACTTATCAGTTCACTCGTTTTATGCATAGTGCAAGGTCGTTGCAATGTCGGGTGAGGGATCTTCTAGTGGTGCAGTGAATTTAAAAATTATTAATAGTACACGAGGCGGTGAAATTTTATTACGCGCTGGGCATCAATATTATAAACAGAAAAATAATAAGGACTCAAGTTGGTGGCGCTGTGTTAATAGAAAAGATGGATGTTCAGCAAGTGTAACTTTGAATTCAAATCGAAGCCATGTATTAAGAGAAAATGCTCACTGCAGTTCTAATATTCCGAATTTTGAAAAAAATGAAGTGAAAGTAGCCATCGAAAAATGTAAACAAACTATATGTGAAGATCTGAAGCCGATTCCAGCTACATACAGGAAATGTACTAAAAAGCTGAAAGATAATGGTTATGAAATTATTAAAGAATTACCAAATTTTGACAAAGTTAAAAGCAGATTGTATAGACACAGAAATAGACAACTAGGAATCACAAAATCTCAGCACTCTAACTCTACAGAAATCGTGATTCCTGACCGTTTTAAAGACAATTTATTGTTTGATGAGATTGACGGTGAAAATAGAATGATTGTGTTTGGTTCAAAGAGTGCAATTGCACATTTAAATGACGTCCGTCACTACTTTGCGGACGGAACGTTCAAATGTTGTGCAAAGCCGTTTCTTCAACTATACGTTGTACACGGAGACATAGGAAGTACAGAAACTGGGACAAATATTGTACCATTTTTTTATGCAGTGTTGACAAACAAAGAAGAAACTACATATGAAAGACTGTTTTACAAACTAAAATTTCATTTACCAGAGTGGACAGCCGATATTATTACCTTGGATTTCGAAAAAGCTCCAATAAATGCAATTAAAAAGACATTTCCAAACATAATTGTTAAGGGGTGTTTTGTTCACTTTGGCAGAGCGCTATTAAGAAAGGCAAAATCTCTTGGCTTATTACAACATGAAGAATCTCACTATCACGTCAAACTATGTATGGCTCTGGCACATTTACCAAAAGAAGACATAAACGATGGATGGCTATACGTTATGAGTCAAAGGTAAATTAATTTTGCAGTATTGAAATGAACGCGTTTAGTTCTGGATATTTCTTCTACCGCCATTTTCTACAGCCATTTTTATGCGTTAGAAACTAGGTAATATATGGTTTTTCGTATCATAATCTTCAACGAATTAATTCTGTTACAGTTTTGAAGAAAAAGCTATAACTGAATTCAATGATTACTTTGTGGATCAGTGGTTGGAAAATGAAGATATGATGAATATTTGGTGCTGCTACGCACAAAGACACCGCACTACAAACCTCATGGAATCTTGGAATTGGAGTTTCAATAGTGAAATTGGAAAAAGGCCATCAATTCTTTTATTTTTCGAAACGATATCAGGCAATATTAAACATTATGAAAATCTTCTGAAAAGGTACATATTTTTGTTTCAATGACCTGTATTTTTAGGCGACACATATGATAAAAATTATACATTATTACTTTAATTAATCATAACAATTTTTTACAGCTTTTATAATAATGGAGAAAGTATATCAAAACGAAGAAAAAAATCTATCCAAAATGATATACGAATTAACAATATTCTCGGCGATTACAAAAGTGGAAAAATATCATTGGAAAATTGTTTGAACGAATTATCAAGAATTGCTTGTATCACTTTATAATTTATTTATTGATTTTTAACTTTGTAGTGTAGGTAGTAAATTTTTTATGTTAATATTCCAAATCTGTGATTATATTTTATAGTTGATTTTGTGTGTAATTTTTAATGTTAATGTACCAAATCTGTGATTATTATTTGTTTTTATATTTAAAAGTTGATTTTGCATGTATTTTTTATGTTATTGTACCAAATCTGTGATTATTATTTGTTTTTATATTTAAAAGTTGATTTTGTATGTATTTTTTATGTTATTGTACCAAATCTGTGATTATTATTGTTTTTATATTTTATAGTTGATTTAGTATGTACAGTGTAAACTCTATATAGCGACACTGAAGGGATTGTGCATTTTATGGCGTTATAGAGAGTTGTCGTTAAATGGAGAGAAGAAACATCAGAATTAGAAAAAGAAAAAGTTTATTTCCGACTATTGTTAGTACATAGTTATGTGCATAAAAAAGAATGTTATTTGAACGCTATTGCGTATAGTCTGTTATTTTTGTCTGACGTCTTTTGCTGCACCAGTAATTTTGTTGTATTTTTTTACTTATTTTATTCATATCTAGCAATATTGAGGCATCTTGGTTATAAAGGAAGTATTGAATATGATAAGGTATAGATAATCCATGACTCCTACTTATGAGTCATGGTCAACAACAGTCTACACGTACAAGCAATCCCAATTTGTAAACAAAAGAACGAATTTCTTAGAAAGTTCGGTATGCATGATGCCGACAGTCGAGTTTATTGCGGGCTAGGATAATAAAGCGACAATAGATCGTACACAGCTGCGCAGTTTTTAATAATTTTAGCAACTTAAAAAGTACTTTTTATTACTCAATTGTTGTCGTTATTGAGAGTGGGTGTAATGCTATGTAGAGTGAAACATTGTATGAAAGACAAGCTAAACCAACCAAAGCCAATTGATTTCGACGCTTAAGGGAGTTTGTCGTTAAATAGAGTGACGTTACATGGAGTTTACACTGTATTTTTTTACGTTAACGTACCAAATCAGTGACTGTTTATTTTTATATTTTATAAGTAGTTGATTTCGTATGTATTTTTTTATGTTAATGTACATTAACATAAAAAGATAGTACCAAATCTGTGATTATTGTTTTTTTATATAAGTTGATTTCGCATCTAGATTGACTTATGTTATTAAAAAAATAAAACTTGTCATCGAAATAGTCAAATCGAACTGTGATTTTTCTTAAATTTTTTGAAAGTTATTTGTACACCCCACTTTTTATTTCTGTTTTTAAATATCAATATGTGTAAATGGCATACGTACACATAATCCGACTATTGTACCTGTGATTAAAAATATTTAACAAAATAAATGACAATGTTATCATTAGTTTCGTTTTTCTTTTTTTACTTGACTGTACCCATTTCATCTGAAAGTTTACCAAATGGGATATAACACAAAAAATTATTGAAATGTTTTCGAAATGGGACTAAATGTATGAAATGTATAATGTTTACCAAACGCAACTTTTTAGTAGGTACAGTTTGAGGTTTACGAAATGGGAAGTTTACCAAATGGGAAGTAGCCGTTATTTTCCATGCACATTTAATGTAAAAATACTTTTGCATCCCTCTTCCCGCGGCCCCGGCGGCGGCGGCCACGTGTCGTAAGTGGGGGAGAGGGACGCAAAATGAATTAGTCAGAGCAGTGCAACGAAGCAAAGTGCACGTTGTCGACAATGTCAGAGCCCACCGCATCTAGTTCGTCCGGTCAAGTGCCATTAAATTTAATTAAAAGGAATGGTGGGACAATTTTGCTACGAAGTGGACATCAATTTTATGCTAGACGAAAGCATAGTAGCGGATTAATAGTGTGGGCGTGCACAAAACGAAACATTTGCAAAGGAATCTTGAGAATAAAAGTAAGTACCTATATAATAAAGTTTACTGATAAACCTATGGTTTGTTTGTTAATCAATACGTTTATTTGTGAATGAATGCTTTGCATTATTTTCATAAAACTATAGATTTGTTTTATTTCAAGCTACTTAAAGTCCTAAATACTTATTCGTTTTCATTTCTTCCAAGCATACGCTATTATTAAAAGCGGCTTAAAACATTTTTTCTTAAGGCTTTTAAAATTGCTTAAAACTTGTTTCAAAATGTATTATTAATAAAGCCGAGTTTACACTATAAGACAACATTAGGCGCGCGACAAGTGACGTTCAACATGTATGCTAAGTAGTAGTAGATGCGTCATACACAAACGCGGCATAAACACTTAATCGATTTATTTGGAACTGTTATAAACACGTGTTTTAAAACAACTTGTTTTAATCATACGCAGGGTTAAACAATATGACGAATATTACTAATACGACAGCTTTGACTCCTGTTATTATTGTTGCTATTTTCTATTTATAGGATCAACGAATACTAGACGAGACTGCTCATAGCCATGCTCCAGACTTTGCGAAGAACGAAATTGATGAATCAATCCATAAATTAAAGACTGAATTGTACAAACCGGACTTTCCTAACATTCCACAAAAATACAATTCCATGATAGGCAACCTTAAAGATGCCGGTATAAATATTGTATCCAACATACCAAAATTTACTAGCGTTAAAAGTACACTGTATAGACAACGGAACAAAGAAGCTGGAGTTTCAAAGATGTTATTTAAAAACGCTCTTGAAGTCGAAGTGCCACCAAGATATAATAACTTTTTGTTAGCAGACTACTCAAATAAAACTAATAATACACGAATAATAGTATTTTCCTCGGTGGAAGCAAGGCAAATTACATGTGAATCAAAAGAATTTTATGGCGATGGCACATTCAGAAGCTGCCCTTCTCCATTCGTGCAATTGTATACAATTCATGTAGATACTGGTAGTACAATAAACCACACAAATATAACCCCTGTGATATATGCTTTAATGACCAACAAAACAATGCAGAGCTACTTAATTCTGTTTCAAATGATTAAGTCGCAGTTGCCGGATTGGAATCCAACAAAATTTAAACTTGATTATGAAAAGGCTGCAATGAATGCCATTATCAAAGTCTTTCCAACAGTCATAATAAAAGGTTGTTATTATCATTACAACAAAGCCATTTTTAAAAAAGGAAAAAGCCTGAATATGACCTCACGAACGTCACAAGATTTGAAGGAGGTGCGAATAATTGAACTTAGTGCGATTCTTCCATTATTGCCCGAAAACGAGATAATTAATGGATGGGTTTACATAATTGCTAGATACGGAGATAGTGAAGGTACAGGCACAAAAAAATTCATTAACTACATGGAAAAACAGTGGCTCCGTGAGGAATATTTAAAAGTGTGGTGCGTTTTTGGTGACGCCCATCGCACAACAAATGCACTCGAATCTTGGCATAATAAACTAAATAAGACCATTGGAACAAAACACCCGAATATTATGCATTTCTTGCACACAATTGAAGAAGATTCTTCTCAGAATACTGTCAGAAATGTTCTGAAACAACAAGGCAAACCGTCAAAAAGAAAACGGGGTAAGAAATCTATATCAAGAGACGAGTTTATTCAGGAAGTGCAGCTGGAATTAACACAAGGTCTTATTTCAGATGGCCATGCTTTGGAGATTTTACGACACTAGAATTAAGAAATGATACTTATTGTAAAATGTGGTGATTTACTGTGATACATACATATAGGTACAAACATAAGGTTGATTATATTTAGAAAATTCTTCTTTAAAGTTCAAATTAACATTAGAATTAATAACTGTTAATTGTTGTAAAATGTGATGATTTACTGTGATACATGCATATAGGTACAAACATAAGGCTGATTATATTTAGAAAATTCTTCTTTAAAGGTTCAAATTAATATTAGAAATAAGGACTGTTAATGTTAATTATTGTAAAATGTGATGATTTACTGTGATACATGCATATAGGTACAAACATAAGGCTGATTATATTTAGAAAATTCTTCTTTAAAGGTTCAAATTAATATTAGAAATAAGGACTGTTAATTATTGTAAAATGTGATGATTTACTCTGTTATATTATATAAGGCCGATTGTGTTTAGATATTGTTACTATGACTAAAACATTAAAATGAGAATTACTAGCAATATGACGAATGTTAACGTGTAACGTCCGTAATTAAGTAACTGTATTTACCAATGTTGTTATTTTGTTGATTTTAATAAAAATTTAAAAAACCGATTTAATTCTTATTTTCATTAAGTTCTGTAACAGTGTGTTCCCATCGAGTAACAGTGTGACTGGTTGGGATTTTTTTCTGAAGAAATTCCCATCGAGTAACAGTGTGACTGGTAGTGTGACCGGTTGGGAATTTTTTCAGAAAAAAATCCCATCGAGTAACAGTGTGACATTTGAGGGTGTTACTCGTTGGGAACAAATGGTTTTGTTGAGGAACACCGTGGTAGGTTTAGTCGGTATTCCGGGAGGTCCATTATCATTTCAACATCTTTCTTTTACACCGGTGAGTCCGACATAACCCCTCCGCCCGCCCCCGCGGAGGGATATAGATAAATGCTATATCTCTCCGCGGGATCCTCTATCGAAATCCTCTATCCCAAATAGATGTACAAGTAGTTAATATTTTTTAAGATATTGTATTGTTGTTGTTGTGTTACGAAATTAAACCTATATATTCTTATATGAATATTTGTGATCTCTTCTGTCTGTTAACTTGATGTTTAATTGTTTCAATGTATGCACATGTGTTGAGTTGCAATCTAGAACTAAACATAAGCTTTGATTGTTTTTAATTTTTAATAAGATTGTAATTTGTTTTGTGCAATTAATATATAAAATAAAAAAAATAAAATAAATGCAAATTTATTCAAAATTTTGTAATAAAGTGTCAAATAAACAACGCGATAAAATCCGTATATAGCAGTTTAATTTCAATAAATGCATTTACCAGGTAAAAAAAATTTTGCTATTATATTCAATAAAAAACGACAATATTAGTCGATGTTTGTTGCAGATATCGTCTTAATAAGACAAACGGTACAAATTATATTAAATAAAAAGTAAATTCGATAGAAAAAGTATACAACTGTAGTCTACCCTCTTTTAGCGTTTTTCTCGATAATTTTACGTATATTTTTGTCGGGTGGCCACTTATCGGTGAAAAGCATTGTATACGACGACATACTTGATGGTATAAATACTTACTAAAAGTGTTTCCACAACATGATAGGCGTCCGTGGGCTTTGACTCCTCCCTTCTCGCCTGTTCATACTTGCTTATCATACTAATATTCGAAATGCAGAAGTTTGTGAGTGAGTGTGTTTGTTTTCCAGTGATAGTCTATACGACTGCGAATCATGAGGTCCAATTGGGTCCAGGGTTTCAATACCCGAGTCGGCAACGCGTTATTAGGTTTCGATGTGAAACATCTATTCGCGCACCTTGGCAGTAAAACCCTGTCATATGCCGTGGCGACAAACGGCATGACGTTGTCTTATGACGTCGCGACTCATGCACCCTTTACGCCACCGTTCTCGACTCACTTATGTGTGTGTGCGCGTATACTATAATCTACACTACCTATTACAATTTTACGTTGAGTTTGCGTTTGCAATAAGTTTTGAATATTATGTCATATTTAATTACTTTAATAAATAGACCATCCCTTCATACAAACAAGTCTCGATGTTTTCTGCCAGGCGACCCGCGATGATTAATTTAATATGTTATTTCTGTTTGGGATTTATGAGAGGCTGTACGGAGTCTGGAAATGTGCCCTGTAAACAGTAATAGGCTCGCCGCGTATTACGTGGGAACTAAAACAAAGGTGACGAAAACTGGGTGCATAAAACATCTATGCCTACGCTTTCGGAGGTGCAGGCGTGAGACTATGTATGAATGCAGATACCATTTATGTTTCTTTTTTAGTAATTATCGAAACGCCCAACAACAGGAGAAAATGAGCACCAACGCTGATTTTTCGGTAGACCTTTACGACGAGGACGATGAGCAGATGGATCAGGAAGACGACGAGATTGAAAGCGTCAACAATAGGCCTGAAGAAGCTTCAAGCGACGATGATGAGGTACTTGTCTCATTTTGATAATGATGGTTTTTGATTAGATATTTTGATAATGGGTTTTAAACTTATCCAACTTTTTCCATTTGTCGGAAGTTCAGTTATTTTATAAATATTCAATACATGATCTGTATAAAAAGGTATCTTGTAATCTATCTCTAGGTGTGGGTGCTTTGATGCGTTAAATAGTACTTCATTTTTGGCGAACGCGTGAGATGTTCTGTTAAGACTGCGCCGAGCGTAAGACAGATAATGACAGAGCTCGCACGGCGCATACTTAAATCGGCGCGCGGCCGCCATAGTAAAATTGTATGGAGGATTAAAAGTACTTTTTTGATAAATATGTATCTTTATTGTCAACCAATAACTTAAACATTTGGGACGGAAAAATTGTAATATAACTATTTATGTTTCGTTTAAGCTGTAAAATAGGATAGATTTCTAGTGTTATAATCTAAAAATCACGTAACACAAGCTTACGTTTTTGCATTTCTCGTGCAAATTACGTAATTTTGTAGACGATAATATTATTTTAAGTTTTTTACACGGAGTCATTGTAAACACATTCGTTGTTATGGTAAATGTTTATTTTATATTTGTATTGAACAAAAGGTGTTGATTTTATTCACTTCACTGTGACCGCCTTTTTTGGCACATTTCGCTTGGCGCAGTCTTAAGTGAACTTACTATTTTTGATTTTTGGTTTGGTTACCGGTCACATCTTTCAAAGTCTTTATTAATTTAAGCTTACTTTATTATAGATTGACCCAGACTGTGGCTCCCCGCCAGCTGCAATACCATACTCGCGAGAATGCCGCCGTGACAGGTCACGGTCGCCTATTTCATTAGCACCAGAGCCGTAAGTTTAAAAACGCTTTTTCACTTTCCTCTCCTGTAAAGAAGGAGCTACATATGCTAATAATGGTGTGCAGTTTGGCGCAGGTTTATATAAAAGTGCCTCCGCCAAACGTCGTGAGTGGGATACATGATGAAGTTGGTATTCCGGTCGATGACGCAGTGGACAAAAATAGTATGCCGGATGGACGACGAGTGCGTGGAAGTGGACGTGGGCGTTCAGGCCAGGGTCACGGGGGTGGACGTTGTCAACTCGGTAATCCAACCTGGCAGGTCGGTCACCCACTCGAAGAAATATGGGTGACCGATGACGATGTCCCCTGTGAGTGGCGTGAGCGTGTAAAGGATGCTGAGAGGCGGCGAAAAGATAGAGTACATGTAAGTGCGGCCGGTAAAAGCACCCGAGAAAGTAATGTGGATGAAGGGGCAGATAGCGCGACCGAAGAAGATTCGATGCTGGTTGGTGAGGATTTTCATTTCAAGTGGTATTCTATGGAGACTTTTCTAGGTAAAGAAGAAGAATTTAGACCCATGCGTACCGGTTCTGTTCTGAAATATACAAATGCGTATGATGCTTTCCGTTCCTATTGGGACGATAGCATCCTACAGATTATTGTTGATGAAACAAACCGGTATGCTAGCCAAATTCGTTCGGCCCCCTTTCACACGGATTGGTATCCAACAAACTCTCACGAGGTGTTGTGCCTTTTCGCGTTTTGGATGATGTCGGGCATTATAAGAATGCCAACAGTGCGCAGCTATTTCTCCAATAACGTGTTGCTCAAAACTGATATTTTTTCCCGCATCACCACGCTAAACAGATACAACAATCTCAACAAGGCTCTGCATTTTGTTGAAACCAATCATGCCTCTGGCTATACGTACTCAACCAACAATAGCGCTGCAAACTATAACCAAACACACCGTTTGAGGCCAATCATTGAACACCTTAATTCAAAATTTCAGTCAAATTATATTTTGTCAAAAGACATTTGCATAGACGAAAGTCTCACACTTTGGAAAGGTAGGCTAAATTTCAAACAGTGTATTCGGACGAAGGCCGCCAAGTTCGGAATAAAAACTTTCGAACTCTGCGAGAGCGCCACCGGCTATCTGTGGTCTTTCCTTGTGTATACAGGAAAGCAGAGTTCTAATGATCACGAAGGTAACATATGGAAAAGTTCTACAGTAGTTCGGAAGTTGATTAAACCCTTACTTAATAAAGGACATCGGTTATTCATGGATAGCTGGTACAATTCTCCCCTTCTTGCACGCTTTCTCAAACGTAACGGTACTGACTGTGTAGGTCCTTTACGTCCGACTCAACAAAATGTACCCAAACTTGTAACACTAGCTCCGCTCAAGCCAGGCCAGCTCATTGCTAGACACTCGGGAGACATCTGTGTCTTGTCGTGGCTAGACAAAAATCAGGTAAATATGATTTCTACCTGCCACGATTCAGCCGTTGGCTTACCAACAGTCCCATCCCGTCCGCCACCACATCCTCTGCCATACAAGCCACAGGTGGTACTTGACTACGACAGATCGACGAGTGGTGTACATCTTAAAGATCATATGCTTGAGCCGTACTTACTTGAGCGTAAGCGATGTGCTAGGTGGTATATTAAGTTTTTTAAGAGCTTGCTTAACTGCTCTATCCATAACTCACGCATTATGCTGGAGTCATCTACGAATGTCCGGCAAGATAATCTTCAGTTTCGCTTAGAATTAGTGCATGCTATTCTCGCCCAACATCATGCTTTCATTCCACTTACTCCGCGAGCAGCCGCAGCCCGGAGTGATGTAGTATTATATCCTCAAATTGTTGAACACCCACATTGGCCCGGTCGCATAGCGCAATCACCCTACGAAGCGGCTCATAACCGCAAGGGTCGACAAAAGTGTATCGTATGCCTTAAAAATAAAAAAACCACAAGAACACATTTCCAGTGCGAAGAATGCAATGTGCCATTGTGTGCAGATAAATGTTTTAAAATATATCATACTACTCCACAGTAACATATCGTGCGGTACACATGTGTGAGTAATCTATTGGCATGCAAGTTTTATAGAATGTATGTAAATCTTGTATGATTGTTATATTTTGGATCTGAGTGATTATTCGAGTGCCGCTAACAAAAGCGGTGTTACTTATAGAACTAAGGCTCGTAATCATAACGTAGTTGTTATAGCCTGTAGGTCATTTTAAGATCTGTGCGTGATTGTAGGTCAACCTGTAAGCTAAGATATGGATCCTATATCATATGTTCCTATTTCATTAAATGTAAAAGTATTATTAGTACCTAAAACCGCCGGAAAATAAGACTGACATTTTAATTTTGTTATATAATATGTACTAGTTAAAAACTACGTGCATATATACATTTAAGTTATGGTAATAAGTAGTATCCCAAACGTTTTGTGGAAGTATATCAAATATATGGTGATAAATATATCTTGATGTTAAAGGCAAAGACCTAAATCTTGCCAATCAGGTATGGCAAGGCAAAGCTAAACTAAAAAATAAAACATTGGTCAAACGCCGAATCCAATATTGTCTTTCGACCTTTCACTAGACAAAGTTAAAAGCGATGATGTTCAGTGGTTTGACGATAACATAGATACGAATTAATAAAACTTATGATATTAGAAATGCAAATATGTGTAACGCTTTCACGCCTTAACTCCTTGACTGATCATGATGACATTTCGCAATCACGTTGTCAGGGGTACAGAAAAGAACATAGGCTGGCTATATTGAATGGATTTTGCGTCGCTATAAATCCGCAAGCGGACATAGCAGCCACATTCGTATTCCGCAACAAGAGAAACATAGGCAGTATCCAGATAAGTCATTTGAATATTATCGAATGACAATTCAATAATTTGGTGTATTCATATATTTACTAATATTATGTTTATAAAACATAATATTTACTTATATAATAAGAATAGTGATATATAATATAAGCATAAGTTAGTAGGTTCGAATCATCGTTACATAAAGCTACATAAAGTTCACGATTCATTTGCGGGACTCTGTATACATATTTTAATAAACTACCTAATGATATAATAAATTTAACGTTACTCAAATTTAAAGTGTTTAACCTTTAAAAGTTATGTTAAGGTACTTTGTGGTTATTTTGTTAATTTTGTATTTGTTATTTTCTTAAAATGAACATTTTTAGTATTAACTTAAAGTTTGTTTTCCCCAATTTCAGTCACGAATTTCCTTTTATGTGTCACAAAATGTGAGTGTATGCTAGGCATGGAAATGATTGCTACATTTCATTCAATTTCATTCAATGAAATGACGAATTTTCTTCACAGTGATTTCACAGGTGAAATTTCGCAGTCAATGATTTTTCATTCTGAGTCGCAGTAACTGAGTCACTTGTTTTACTTTCGTACCTTACAGTGCAATGCTCGTTTCTCTTAAGTAGTAGTTCCAAATCAATGCACTCATTGTTCTAATTTAAATAATATTTAAAGAATAATTATTACTACCTAACTTATATGCAGTTAATACAATTTTAAACTAACATGAAGATTTATTTACACTAATAACAATCTCTTCTACGTACGAGTAACTAACAGTAATTCTAACTTCAATTAGAAAACCTAACGAACTTCGTGTTCAAGTAACAGTAACACGTGCTGTGAAATTTAATTTCTTATAGAATCTTAATGTAAACAAACACTGCGAAATTGTGACCTGCTACTTTTTACTGCAGAGAAAAGCGGGCCTTATAATGTTATTTGAGAGTAAGGACTATATATATATGTATTCTCGAACTAATCAAGGTCATAGTGCATCAATACGTCACCACGCGAGGCGATGCGATGAGCCGGTAATAGATACGAATTAACAAAATAATGTTTGTCTCTTTCTACCATGCACTGTAATCGTTCGCTAGGCGTCGCGCTTACTCGATGCAACTGTAATCCTCAAGCATAGGTAACCACTTTGGCGATCTGTGATTTCATATCGTGAGTGATTTTTAGCGGGCGTAGTGAAGCGAAGTAGCAATTGCGACTGATGAAAAATCATTTCATATGATTTTTCACTGTTAAAAGTGAAATGTTCCATGCCTAGTGTATGCACCCTCATGTCATACTACTGTCTATTATAAAAAAACAAGTAAGTAATAAATATTACTTCAAACCGGAAATGCTTTTCTTATATTATCATTTTTATTTTGTTTAGTCTTATATTGACAGTAATATATGGCATATTGTGTAGTCAATATGCCATATATTACTACGCACCTTGCACATAAATAAATTGTAAAATACTGAAATTGTTATGTGATAGCGATTCAAAAGAGTTACCGTGTAGTTTCTTGAAAGTATCATCTCAGGCTCAATCTTTACATTAATAAACTAACATTAATGTAAATTCGTTAACTCACTAACCCTTTTGGCGATTGTAAGTGTTACTTTGAGACCCAAATAAATAAATAATTTATGACTTTGATGTTGATGTGTAGCAAAATTTAACGAAAGAACCATGCAAGAAACAAAACTTAGAACAGCTATATTTCCTGAAGAAAAGCTGGCTGTTACATTTAGTTAAGATAAATAATATTGTAAATAAAACAAATTATTTATTGTGATTAATCAATACTTTCATTTCTAAATCACGATGCGGGTAGTGCAAGATATCGTTGTGGCGATGCTAAGTAATGCATGCATGTATGGTAAGTAAAAAATTCCAATCGGCTTCAATTCTTCAATACGTGGTCGATTGCCTCAATTGAGTGTACTGTTTTAGCTGATTGAATTGCAGAATGACCTTGAGTTTCAATAGGATCGGGTGACTGCATGGACGAATAGAAGCTTGTTCTCATAATATATGCTTGGTACGCCGCACAGTGTTTCTACAAAACTATTCTTCGGACACCGCAATTTTATTTAAAAAAAAATCGGAATTTCGACATGCTAAATCGTCTTAGTCGAAGTGCTTTAGCAAATATCTTTTTCTTGTAGCAAAAATTGCGAGCACTCTTCTTTATTTATTGTCATTGTGACTACCCCTAAAAAATAGTAGTTATTAACGTTCAATTTTAAAATAAAATGTTATGATGCAATAATCAAATTAAAATTACGTTAATCCGGATAAAATTGTGAGTAAAATTTAGAATAATTTCTAGATACCATGGAATTGGGATGTGTTATTTATATATGTAGTTGTTTGGGGAAGCAAAGACAATAAATTCAGTGTAAATTACTTTTCCCAATACGTAAAAACAAAAAAAAAGCGTATATAAATGAATACGAGCTAATAAAGCTACGAGATTCGTTTTAAGCTCTAAAATATACAGCATGAAAGACGCCATCAATGTCCTTAACATTGATTTTGCGTATATTGCTAAGTTTCAGAGATATATATCTTTTTCTAAATATCGGGCTGAAGATATTTTTATCTCAAAAACTATTCATGCTATATAAATGGGGATACAAAATCTTGTATTTAAATGGTTATATCTAGCGGTTCTTTTACTATAATGGGGTGTACGAAAAATAAGTTTCTCTTAACACTGTGCGCCGGCGTTGATACATCTACTGAGTTATATATGTATGTTGTAGGTCTTGCTTCTTATGTACTAGGTATAGCCGGGATGATTATATGAATATGTATTATGGGATATATTATATGAGTTACGATACTTGATTTTATAAATCAAATTCATGACTTCTATACTGAACTCGCCTTCTATTCTGAATTTGCAATTTTCTCCGTAGCCCAGTAGTTCCATTCTCTAGTTCCATTATGGGACTACTGGGATTTTTCTCCCAATAGTTCCATGGAACTGGCATCCTGTTTTATGCAAGATAAATGTAGTCTCATTAGTTCCGGTACAGTTAAATCGCAAATGGGATTGGCTGCCATATATTAACAGATCAGATTAAGTATTAGTATTATTAACAAATAGCGATAGCTCAGTGGGGAGACCAACAGACTGCAATGCAGAGGGTCTCGGGTTCGAACCCACATCAAGCTAAAGAGACTGCTACTTGCTGAAATCACTGTTACACTTAGATCCTCAAGTTGCTGTAATGTGTGTAATGGTACCTAATGCAATAGGTTTGTTATTTTTTGTTTTTATTATTTTATTTTATAATTAAGCTAAGTGTATGTTACTAGTTAAAAAGAGCAGCGATAGCTCAGTGGGGAGACCAACAGACTGCAATGCAGAGGGTCTCGGGTTCGAACCACGTCGCGCACCTCTGACTTTCGGAAGTTATATGACTTTTCGAAATTATGTGCGTATTGATTGACAATTATCGCCTACTCCGTGCCTCGGAGAGCACGTTAAGCCGTCGGTCCCGGCTGCCATGAACATCTATGGCAGTCGTTATTGGGAGAGTGTCGACACAAAAGATCCCACTGGGTCGAAGTGTCGCCGGTCTGCACTGACTGGCCCCCACATAAGATACATACATACATTATTAACAAAAACAATATTCATTTTATACATTATTATTTATCTTTATTTTATTTCTAGCTCTACTTATGAGAACCGCGGACAAGTTTTCTCTAAGAAATATGGTATAGTGACTTCTCCACTGAGAACTGTCATTTGCGAATTTCATCATTTCATCTGGTATCAGGATTTAAATTAAGTCATATAAGAAAACTGTTTTATGTTATTATAGTTTTCTTATATAACTTATTTAATCCGCCGTGCCATGTCTCTACAAAATTTGTTGTTCTGTGTCTTTCGCCAAAAGCAAACCATAGATTAATAAATTCAGCGTCATGCAACCAAAACCGTTCCATGTATAGTTTTAACCTATTTAACTTTAATTTCTCGGATTCATGTATAAACTCAATGTTATGTAATAGTCGTATCTGAGACTTAATATACTCCCACCCTTACATTATTTTATTACTAGGTAGCAAGGGTAATCAATTACACTTGAAAACCCATGGCCGTATATAATGATATACGGCCATGGGTTTTCAAGTGTAATTGATTTGAATGCCCAATTTTTTTTCGCCACAAACACTTTGATAACACCAATGGTTTTGTGCTAGAGGAAACACATTCTTAAAGGCATCTATAGTTAAAACTAAAGTCAGTTACATGTAATTCAAAGTCGACTGCTACGTTTTGTCATTGCGTTTGATTTAAACGGTACTGGTGAGTATTGCCCTGCAGGATATACCGCACATACTAAGAATAAAATCAAAGGTATACAGCATTATCGCTGCGATTGAATTCGTTCCTCTATCTTCCGCTGATAGTATTAGTCATTACAAAGGTCATGTATTAATTATTAGTAGGTAATTATAAATTCTGTGACGATAATACCTAAGCGAAAAATCGAAGAAAGTTTAATAAAACCTATGACACTACATTTACTAATCTTTCCTGCAATCTACAGGAAATTGTGGTCAGCCTATTTCCTTATTCAGAGAACAAAAACAAACAGGGTCTTTTAATTTCTTTCTGGTATCGTATTTGTTGCACAATTTTTTACAAAATAATTCATTTTTGTGTTTGTCTTATCTTTCATACGTTATGCCTAATAAAACGAAAACAAAATAAAATGGAGGACTGAGGGCTCGAAATTTACCATGATCATAACTTTTAAACAACTAAAAGTGGTGACCTGTTCTTGCTTTCACAAATTTTCATAATTTATTTAGTAGCATATAGGATTTCAAACGGCAGCTGTAAGTTATTACTTTCATTTTATTTGCAGAATAACTTTTTACGTGTATGAGAATTGAGGGCCCATTTTGAACGAAGATATACGAAGTAGGACAGTGTTTTGCGATAATAGCTTGTTTTCACAAATTTTTTTAGACATTAGCCTAGATTTTGACATTAAGACTTTTTCTGTAGGTAGTGTCCATAGTTTATCCGGTACAGGTGGGCCCTCAATCCTCTATGTGAGAATTGAGCCAACTTTATAATCCATAACTCGCTTATTTGCCTTTCACAAAATCTGATTCCAACTGTCACAATTCTTTACGATTGTTCACTAAATCCTAAGCACATTTTCAAAGAATTTTAACAAAGTAGCCCTCACACTACTCGCACATTTAATATTAAGTTGATATAATGTTGTATTTTTTTAAGACATCTGTACGGTTTTTAATTCCTGTGATGCGGAGTACTTTAAAACGTTTAAACAAAGGACACAAAATACACCCAGACTCAGAACAACAATTTGTAGATCACACAAATGTTTCTCCAGTGTGGAGGTCGAATCCACGACACCAGGCGCAGTGGCGAGGCAACCACTTAAACGACAACGCCATTCGTGCAGTCATATTTTCTATCGCTTAGGTAGGAACCAACTAGCTTAAGTTTAGGCCATAATGCCTGGACTTTCGCAGCAGTGTATGAAGATCAACGTAGTCATAAGCTTTGCATGGCTCATCGCGGCACAACTACCATTGCAAACTGGAAACTTACACCTACACATCTTAGGTTGAACCAGTTTCTTGTATAAGCTAAAAGAAGGACCGAGTACAGTTTTCAGCAAGCTTATACGTTTTCTCGTTTAGGCGCTGCGATATTTTATCGAGTTTTCAAAAAAGAGCGATTACTTACTTGAAAATTATAAATAATTTCTGGAATCAAATTCTGTCACAAATGCGCCAAAAGGTGCTGGTGTATGTTTATCCTACAAGCGCACATACAACAGTTTTAGAAATACACGATTCTATAAAACGTTACTCCAGCAGGAAATGGAATATCTCGAAAACCTGAAGATGCACAAATTATATTTTCGGCTCACATTTTAGCACAAATATTAACTGTCTGCCCATGCACAATATTTCTCTATAAGATTATTCGTTTAAATATCTCGTTATTTTTTTTCAAAACGATAACACTTTAATTTGTGTGCACAGGGTGCACATTTACGTATTAATTTACATACGTATTAATGTACGTATTAATTTACAGCAGATTAATACGTTCCACTCATATCACTTTATAACAGGATACACTTTCCTGCTGAGGTAACGCACACGATATTTTTTTATATAAGTAATATAATAACTATATCAGAGTGCACTTTTCTGAATAAGGATAACAAGTGACGCTTATTTCCTAAAAGAATGTAACATTTAGTCCAACAACAAAGTCGAGAAATAATTACATACACTGTTTAATTTTTGAACGGCTAATCGATAAGTACACGAATGACGTCTGTCATTGTCTTGTCAACGTCACTAACATTAAAAATACCATTGTTATTTGATATGTGGATTGGCGGTATGAAATGATAACCTAATTCAAAACAAAACACAAAACACTATAATAATGTCCTCTTATTTTGATTACTTTTGTAAAAATATAGAAAAACGTGCAGTATTGCAAGATTCGCAAGAGGGTGAGCAAATTAAAGGCTCCTGCTACTCTATGTGTCCTCCAGATGAAGTTAAATTGTAGGTATCTTATATCATGTAGTTTGTATTAACTATTTTTAGTTGTATTTTATAAATCCCCTTATTTTTAATACAAATAAACATAATTTAAATAATGTTTGTTTTTTATTGTTATAATAAAGAGTATTTAAGAATTTTATTGAGTCAGGAGCAGTAGTTTTTATGAAGATGATTAGTTGACTGAAAGTCTAAAGAAGTATAAACAATATGTAAAGTAATAAATGACAAGCTGTAGATATTTAAGTACGACATTTGGCATAATAAAACAATACTATCTTTAACTTTTCACAGGTGAATAGTTAGTAAATAATTTCATACTGACTAATAGGTTAATTATATAAGTAAGTACTAAACATATCATCATAAACTTTCTTAGGGGTCCATTAATTATCAATCACTGCACATGTCAAGGTGGAGTGGAAACATAATAAAAAAGAAAAATTGGGTGAACCAATTAGTTGGTCGTCATAGCTACATTTCTGCCAAGTTCATTACACATATAGATAATTATCTACTCTATTATATTTTGACTGCCTCTATGGCCCAGCAGTAATTAATCCCACTGTTGTGCATGAGGCCTCAGATTCGATTTCCCGGTGGTGCCAAAAAGCTAAGTGAGTTATTGCGTTTTTCTGCTAAGAAATCTCAATAGCAGTCCAGAGTTAGAAAGTTGGCTGTGTTACCACATGCCTTGGTAAGCCCATAAAACTGTTGGTCCTGCGCCTGTTCTCTCTCAGGTCATGTCATTGGTTTATGACAGTTAGGGAACAGAAAGTGCAATGCACTTTTGTTTGCATGTACATTTGTGCATTATAATTTCTCCTATGTTGATAGCCAGTCTCCTTTAAGATTAGCAGCTGTGACTGAAATTCAGTATGGACGACATTATTATTCTGACTAAAGTAAGTAGTCATTAGCTTATGAGATATACAGGGTGTCTGGTAACTAATGGATAACCTTGAAATGTCTTATAGTAGAAAAGATGGCCGTGCAGAAAGAAAACTCGAAGAGTGCAATATCTAGTCATACTCTTGACTGTCTATCTATTAGCATAATTAGTGTTTAATAATAAAACAACAAAAAACCGATGGAATTCATTCATTTATGGTCGTAGTGTACAAGAAACTCAAATATGGTAATTAAAAATAAAATCATATCTCGGGTAGTAGTTAGGATAGATTCATTTTTAATTCTTTTTCTGAATCGCTGTTAAGTTCTTCTATAAGACATTTCAAGGTTATCCATTAATTACCAGACACCTTATATATTAGAGAAGGCAGATGTGTATGCTGTATGATTAAACAACTCGTCCAAACTCTTATTAAATTTTTATATTCTTTGCTTATGAAATTAAAGTATAGGTCACATTAATTTCATCAAAATTGGTTATATGGTGAAGTTATGTATTTTACATTTATAATATTTTATTGATATGGATTTATGTATCATTTTGTTTTATTTACTGTTTAAAAATAGGATAGTGTTATTATTATATTTTAATTGTAGGCGAGAAACATCAAAACTAGTTCATGTGCTGGAAGTGTTGGGCAATGAGAGGAAGTTGGTGAAAAGTTACTGCCGGTCAGCAGCTGACTCATACATTGCAGTGCCGAAACTATTGCGACCATATTCGGTGCTTATGAAAACTGTGCAATATTTACTGCTTAAGTAAGTTCAAAACAATTGTGTTATAGCTGTCTTGTATATTTTAATTGTACAAAAGTTTTTGTTGATAACAAGTATATGGCATACGTCATTATTCTTACTGTTGAAAAGAGTATTTAAACAGAAACATTTTGTAAATTTAAATATTTTTGCCTGTCTTTCCTCCAATGAGTCTTTTTAAACTACAACAAATTTAAGAATATATTATTTATAATATTAAATATCTATAGAAACAAATATATCATATGTTTTGGTAATAAGACAGAAGCTAAAGCCACTAGTAAAAATCAACGATATATTATTTTGATGAAACTGTTAACATTTTCAAACAGCCAACTTTGAAGTATTTCTCCTAATTAGCCGGTTGGTGCGCAAGTGCCGCCTCCGTCGCCAGCGCTTTCTTTACTTCGGAGTCAACATTTTAATGGTTCATCCCTGTATAGTCTCACCACAGTTATGTTCTATTTAATTACTTTATGAAATATAGTTATAACACAAGGCAAAAACTTAATTTTCAGTGTAACCAAAAGATCAGATGTACCTCAGTCCATAGTATATGATTTTGTGAATGACCGCCTCAGAGCTGTGAGACAAGATATGACCATACAGAGGATGCCTCCAGAAGACTGTATCCAGTTACTGGAACCCATGGTGCGGTTCTATGTTTATTATGGCTATTTGTAAGTTTTATTTATAATTATAATATTCACCAATAATGATTTCAATTATGCTACATATTTCTTTTGTTTTCAACTTTCATCACCTTCATACTACACACCTTCATACCGTGGGATACACTGCAACGCAACAACTCCGACTCACTAGGGCACACGCACCGCTCACCGCACTTCGGCTCCGACTAACTGGGGCACACGCAACGCTAATCGCACTCAGACCTGACTCACTGGAACTAGCGGCATCTTTCACTGGCACTGGCAACGCTCTTCAGCAGCATCGACAGCTGTCTCATCAACCTGATCGAACTTCGGTCTTGGGGGGCAATACTGTTGCGACTCCGCACAGACGAAGAAATTCCGCCTACATCTAACAGATGGCACTAAATACGCTCAAATGACGTCACAATCCTGCATCGCGCAAGCGGAGTTTACACAGCGACTAACTATATATACAAGCTCTCGACATCAACAGTCAGGCCGCGGCCCGCCAGGCACGATCAACCAGCCTGGTCCGAGGTTCCTCCCTTTGTGTTGGAGGGACATCACACCCTGTTCCTCCACATTGGTGACCCCGACGTGATCCAATGTGGAGGAACAGGGTGTGATGTATATATATGTATCTGTACTTATCACATGTTTATATTTGATAAGTACAGAAGATATTTAGTTGCCCCGTTCTGTAAAATTTGCCACAACTAAGTTACGCGATATTGTCTGTTGTTAGTTGCGCGGTATTGCAGTATCAGCGATGCTATGTGACGTTCTGTGTTCGATTCCTGGTTTCGGCTACGTTTGATTGGTTTTGATGATACTGCCTCAGTAGCGCGGCGGTGAATGCGGCGGCTGTGGAATCTCGGGTTCAATTCTAAGGCAAAGTGATATACTTTAAAGTTTAAGTGATATACTTACAAACATTCAAAGAATGGACATCCAGACCCGGAACAACTATTTGTGGATCTCACACCTCTACCTACATTATATAGGTGTACTTTGTATGTATGGCTCACCCAAATGGGCCTGTAATACCTGCTGCCTACACCTTCACGTCTAGACTAGTATGAATGAATAAATAGTCTTATATGATTAGTGTTAATGTGTTTGTTATTTTCCAGGTTAGCTGATCTACCTCTAAAAGATTATGATCCAGTACTCAACAAGAAATATTTACTGGAATGTACCAAATGGTATCTTAGTTACTGCGACAATATAGTGCTGAAGCCAGATGTAGACATAATTACTGCAAAGTTAAAACATATGAACCGTAATCAACTGGCTTGTGACAGAGTACTGATTGAGTGTCTTTATATATTGTGCAATCTGGATAATGTATATCCATTGTACAGATTTGTTAATTTACCCAAAGAAATAAAAAGGTTGGTGCAATTTATTAACACGCTTTTATTAGCTTGGTATGTATGTATCTAGGAATCTATGTAACGGAATCTTTGAACGTGATTTTCACCCCATTCAAACCGTATAAGATAAATGAAATAAAAAAATATATGTTCAGGTTTATTCTATACCACCAGTAAAATGCGTGGTTAAAAGGAATTACACGATTTCAAAATCATCCTGTATACTAAGCGGATAACAAAATTTAAAAAATGTGGTGCTAAGTATGGAACAAAAATATGTCCAAATTTAATAAATTGAGGCATATGCTGGGCTATATGTAGTAACCTGTACTTATTTTATGTTTCAGTGAACCAAAGCTACAAGTAGCGTATGAAATAGCAATAGCAAACCTTCAAGGAAACTTCATCAAAGTGTGCAAACTGCTTGAGAACCTGTGCCCTCTCACATACTGCGCTTTGTTTTCTTATTTACCAACCTTGCAAAGGTATGATGATGAACACTTTTTTATATCATTACATATTATAAAACAAAGTCCTCATCTGTCTGGTCACGATAAACTCAAAAATTACTGAACGGATTTTCATATGGTTTGCACCAATAGATAGAGTGATTCATGAGTAAGGTTTAGGTGTATAATTTGTTGAGGTTGTACTATCCGTGCGGAGTCGGGGCGGACCGCTAGTAGGCTACAATTTGTACCATAATTTGACCCTTGAAAAAGGAATCATATTGCTGCCAGCCTCGCTGTAGCATAAGCTGGGGTAACTGCTTACAGGCCGCACATATATTTACTTGCTAATGTTTGCTTTTATTTTATTTTTATTTCTTTGAGATAACAAACAATTGTGTAATAAAGCTTAATACTAATACATAGATCTTATAAAAAATTAAGTAATTACACAACCAGCACCATTATCCATAAAATAATGCAACGTACAAGTAACTAGGTGCAAGCAAACCTTAGCAAACATTATACAATTTCTATTTTTATGAAATTTACAACATATTTAGAGTTTAATTAAAATAAATATGTTTTGCGAGTTTGATATCAAACTAAAGTTATTCATGAATATTAATAATATTGTTTAGGATACATTTCTTAAATTGTGCAGGTGACAAAGCGAATATATCAGTTTCGGTAAAATTATCGTTATAACTTTTCATTATTCGCCGTAAAGGAGCTCTTTCACCAGCGTTGGTTCTGCAAAACTTAGGAGCAAATAGTCTATGAGTATAAGTATTACGGATACGTTGTGAGCGACTAGGTATGCGAAGGTAAATTTGGTTTATGAGTTTATTACAATCAAATTTATTGTGACAAATTTTATAAAGGATCGTCTGATCAAGATACATCCTCCTATGTTTAAGAGTTGACAGAGAGAATTTTTCTAGAAGAGTATAATACGATGACCACCTTTTTACTAAGTTGTAATTTAAGTTTCGTAGATATTTATGTTCGACTGATTCAATTTGGTCAATGTATTTGTTGTACAGTGGATTCCAAACACATGTGGCATATTCCAGTTGAGATCTAACGAGAGACTTGTATAAAAGAAAATAAGTGGCAGCCTTCTTAAATGAGCAGCAGGTTCGCCTCAGAAAACCGAACATTTGGAAACCCTTAGCCGTGACGTGATCAACATGAGCGTCAAAATGCAATTTTGAATTAAAGAATAAGTCTTTAATCAGAGAGACTTTTTCTAAAGGAGTATTACAAAGCAAGTAACTGAATTGAACGATATTATTTTTTTTGGTAAACGAGATTGATTTACATTTGGGTAAACTCAATTGCAGTTTATTGGCCAAGCAATAACTAGATAATCGATCCAGATCCTGTTGTAATTTGACACAGTTATCAATGGAACTTATTTTACGGAATAATTTAAGGTCGTCTGTAGTGGTGTGATAAACGGCTTAATTTCGACAAAGCTTACAACGTTGTGTTTATATTGAAAAACGGGTTTTTGAAAAAGCTTTTCACTTAAAACGCTTTTTGTAATTCGTTGTGAAAGCGGACATTAATGCTGTCGCTGCTCGCTTGTCAAATCGTTTTATTATTGCTGTATTAAACGTTAGTAAATACACTAAATTAATTTAATATATACAAAATTATAACTATTGACTTTCACAGGTTTCATTTTCGCACTTAAAAGTGCCCGTTTATGAACTTACGAAATGGCTGCGAAAAGCATACTAACAATGCATCGAAGAAAAATAAATCGTTTTAACGAAAGTTGCAAATAAAACAAAAATATTTTTATTATAAATATTATTACGTACAAACAACTCGTAATTTAGTAGCTTAATCCTAATGTTGACATGTTTGTTTGTACATTAGTCTTTATGTCCTAACGCATTGAGTTCATTTTCAATATTACTTTAAAAAGCATTGAGCAGTGCGGCTAACTTAACGTTCGCGAATCGTTGTCGTCCAACGCGCCACGCGCCAGTCGCCGGCGTCCAGCGGCTGCGGCAGCGTTACAGTTGTGAAGTTGCTTTCCGTTCAAAAGAAATCGGCGTGTACTTATAAACGAACGCTTATGCTTATGTTGATAAGCAGATTGTGTTTAAAGCTTTCGTTTAAACGGCCACTATTAGTCGTCTGCATACAGAAGAAAGTTACTGTTTTTAAAATACGTATTTATATCATTTATGAATAGTACGAATAGCAGAGCTCCCAGGATTGATCCCTGCGGCACACCAGAGGTCACGCTGATCACGTCAGAGCAAAACCCTTGAACTGCAACCTTTTGGGTTCTATTTTTTACACAAGATGTTAGCCAGCGAAGCAAACTTCCACGGATACCATTGTACGCGATTTTCTTTAAAAGCAATTTGTGGTACACCTTATCAAAAGCCTTACAGAAATCAGTATAGATTGAGACCACTTACAGTTGATTATCCATATGATCAAACAAAAAATTTGAGTAAAGAAGTAAATTACTTACTGTGGAGCGATTTTGATAAAATCCATGTTGTTCGGGAATAACGATATTATGTAGGATAGCATAGATTGCCTTGTGAACTTAATCGCTCTTAAAATATTTTTAATTTTTATTTTTTGTAGATAATATAGACCGGTAATATTTTCAGACGCGCTCTACAAGTGCTGAGCCACGCGTACCACAGCAAGCGTCTCACAGTGCCCAGTACAGTTATAACACAGTGGCTCAAGTTCTCCGATCAGACGGAAGCGGAGACGACGTGTGCTCACTACGGGCTCAAGGTAGAGAGCGGGGCAGTGCGCTTCGACAAGACCGAGTTCAATATAGATGCTCATTTGGTTAGTTGTGTTTACTTGTAAATAATATTTGTTAATAGCCGAGTGTGTAGAATAGGATATTTATTTTTAGGAATATACATGCGTGGTGGACTATATCCTAACCCTTCTCGCACCGAGAAGAGGCCCGTGCTCATCAGTGGAACAGTTTAATACAGGGCTGATATTATTATATTCTATCACATACACACAACACCATCTAGCCCTAACTAAGCAGAGCTTGTACTATGGGCACTAGACAATGGATACACACACATATTATTATATACTCTTTTTTTATATTATATAATACATTTAATACTTATGGCCAGTTTCACAGCTATCAATTAAAAGTTATCCGAAATATAAATAGCATGCTGCCTCACTCTTGTTAGGTTAAAGAAGAGAGATGGCGAGACTTTTATAAAAAATGCTATTTGGAGGTGGTGGAACAGGCTCCTAAACTTTTAATAATTCAATAGTTAGTTATCACTCGCTTTAACGGCGAAGAAAACTATCGTGAGGAAACCTGCATCTGGGAGTTCTATATAATGTTCTCGAAGATATGCGAAGTCTGCCAACCCGCAGTGGGCCAGCGTGATGGACTATGGCCTAACCCTTCTCACACTGAATACAGGCCCGTGTCCAGCAGTGGGATAGTTTAATATAGGGCTGATATATTATATAATACTTAAATTGTACTGAACTAAACAGAAAATGTGTTGATGTTTAATATTTTATTCTAACTAGGAATATATTATGTCTGTAATTCACAAATGAAATCCGTTGTTCCAAAAAATGTATGTATTTCTTTTCTTTTTCAGCACCAACTAAGGATGCAGGATCTTCAAACCAAATTCAATAAAGATAATATTCTAGATATCTATACTTACGCTACACACGAATAGTATTTGTATTACATAATTCAAGACTTTTTATTGGATATAAAAGTATTTATATTACCAGATCTCATCGGTTCTATACAATAGTTTATAATAAATAAAACCATTTATGATATAAAGGAATCCTTTATTTGTTTTATTTACATAAGAAAATTCTCCTAATTATGCAATAACTAATTACAATGGACAACAAAATCTATCTAATATCAAATGGTTGCATGGCTCCCAATGTCCAATTCATTCCATAATTATATATGATGTGTACCTTTCTATTATAATTTACTACGTCACTATAGTGACGTCAACTCATTTATACTATACATATCAATATATATGTAAAAATAGCCGAAATGTAAGTTTGTATTACACTGTCGAACGAGTGAGGGTAGTTGAAAACTTTAAGCTAATTATATTATAAATAGGAAATACTCTTGTTCATTATGAAGTAGAAAGTACGTTAGCAGCATATTGAATTAAGTAGATACATATAGTTGGCCTAACATGCCAAGAGAGTTTTGTTTACTCCCTCACAAACGATCAATCACAGGCAGAAAATTAGTTAGCTTTTAAAATAGCTAGCACGGATGGCGCATTGGTTTAATTTTGTACTCCACCACTGCCAAAGCGACCAGTAAGTTTCTAGCCCTACATGAGCCAACATTTATTTTGAAGCAGTATAGGAGTCGAGGTGTCACGGCCGTTACTTAAATTTTTATGAAGTCCATTGTGATACTAGGACTAGATGTGTACCCAATATAGCCGTAATTAATAGCCATCTATAAAAAAACAGCTAGCAATATAACTTTATTCTATAAAAAGCTTGAGGACGCAATAATACATATAAAAACATGCACTACTTTTTATACAAATTCTAACCTTTAATATGTATTTACTTAATTCCAAATCTGATTGGTAACACTTATTCTTCGACAGTACAACACAGTTATATAAAGATGAGGGAGCAATATATAACAGCTTACCCTACTTCGAAACAGCCAAGAACCACACTCCACTTTCGCAACTACACCATAAATAAATTAATCCTTAAATTGAAACAATTTCATTAAATCCGCAATGTTGACCATGCTTAGTTTTTATAACCACTTTTTTAAAATACGAGTCACAGATACAAAATAATAAATGCTGTTAATGTTCCTATTCGATAGATCACTGAACAAGTGAGTGCGACGAATGGATCAAAACAATTTTGATGAATAATATCAATATCACAGATTGTAAAATCATGAAACCACATAGTCGATATTGCGGAATTTCGATGCAAAATGTCGTTATTGGTAACTAAACAATTAGGATGACATACAGACCAGCAAGCCTAATAGACATTAACTTTTTCGACGCCCATGCCTAAATACGCAATGTCTCGCCCAGCGCCACGCTACAAATGTATAACTACCTACATACAGCTAAAACGTAGGTATGGGATGCTTTTCTATCGATAAAAAATAATCACATGTTTAAATTGAAGTTTAATCGTCAATTTACGAAGACAAATAAAAACTGATAACTGATTACTAACTGAACTGATTTCATAATTTATTTTATTTTATTAAAAAATTGTAAGAAATCTTAAAATATGTTGTCAGTAATAAAGGAATAGATTCATAGATTTATTAGAGGTATGTTATATAGGGTACATCTCTATTTGTTTCTCATTGTAATATTATATCCCTATTTATAGTATTCGCAATAATTCGTCAGAACTATAATATTCGCCACTCATTTAGCACTGTGAGGACACGTGCGCCTACGTAGGTACGATTACAACGCTGCACTACACTAAGTCACTTTGACCTTGAAACCCGCTCGCTTGTGACGTCACAGATTTACTTGTATACAAGCTCGTGGCGTTGAGGGCACTAACAATTCGCCATTTTGTAGGGATGGGTGTTTCAAACGGACTTTCATTATCGACAATAGTTAAGTGAGATAAAACGTATTCATAAATTTTGATTTGGAGAGAAAATGTAGTTAAAATTTTGCACTTTATTATATGAATGTTATTTATTGACCTCATTTTGTTTTAATAATAGTATTTATAAACATTTCGAAGAGAGGAATCATAACGTGGTAACTATTGTGTTAATTGTGTCCCATCACTAGCCTACTTTATATCAAGTGCTTGGCGCTAGGGGCATTACAAAATTTTGAGACGATTATGTTTTCGTTAATGTAAAAAAATAGAGCTTGTTTTGTGCGAAAAATTAAAAATACGGCTGGAGACAGGAAAATCTTAAAAAACAAACAAAGAAACCTTTAGATATCGTAAATTTATATGATTACAGTAGTTACTTCAAAAAGTCGTGGCGCTGAGGGCACGAAAATCTCTTACTCCTATACAAGTCGTGGGCGTTGAAAAGGTTAAAATAATGAAGTTCTTAGGTTAGCTTAACGTTAGTTACATTGTTGGTATGCGGGGACTACGTTAGATATATAAATCATTATAGATTTTAACGCGTTAGTATAAATCTTATGCATATATAAGTATTCTGGTACCAAATTCTTGTAATAAAATTTTAGAAAGTTGTGCGCATGTCCGCGTACGTTCATTCATAAGGAATGGAGAATGGATCATTACTATATAATCATAAAACATTTTTTACTTTATTTAATTTTGTTTATTTTGCAAGTACGTCGTATTTGGACTTTGAACACTACTAAAATTACAAAGATCAATATGCGTCTTTTATGCATTTCTGCGTTAACCAAATGTCTGCCGTAACCACAGACACAATAAAAAACATTGTACCTTACATGGATCTCAGCATTCAGAGTCCCCAAAAAAGCATTATGCTTTTTTAATATCTATCAGGCTTGTCGGTTGGGATGATACAATCGAATTAGTGAATTCGTATGTCGTAATACCAGTACTGATGACTATCTAAACACTCTCGCTCAATAAATAACCAACATATTTGAGAGTAAAGCATAAAGACACAGCGTAGCAACACTTCAGATAACACACGAGTTATATTTCATAGGACGATGTCAGTGAACAATTTATCAATGATAACAATTTAACTCTATCTTATAAACCGGATTGAATTTGACGTTTATACATCAGTTTGGTAGCACCGAGATGTTTATTTCATAAAATAGGGAAGGTAAACGGAGATAAAAGTAAATTAAAAACGTTCAGGAACCATGTAAAAAGAAACTAAAACATATTCAAGTACAACAAAGTTAATGTTTATAACAAGTTTTAAGACGATAGTCTGCGCGTGATTTCATTTGCAATACAACACATAAAAACTGATAAATAACGTATTTTAAAACAACAACAAAAGCTCTAATGTACAAGAGGTATATCGTTAACTATACAGAGAGGGGAGGTTTACCTTCCCGGTGTCGCCAGCGAGCTCACCGTACTCGTGCCTGAATCGCCGGAACTAGCATCACCGGTACCGTAACGTAACAATATATAATCACCTTAAACACATCGACAACTAAATTTATATTGTCCTTTTATAATGAATTTATCGATAGCTGCGTACGCGCACAGCGGTACTAGTTTCGGCGCTCACTCGCACTCGCACACACCCTGCGCGCCGCACACTCACACCCGCGCGCCGCACTCGCACACTCGCGCGCCGCACACTCACACCCGCGCGCCGCACTCGCACACTCGCGCGCCGCACACTCACACCCGCGCGCCGCACTCGCACACCCGCGCGCCGCACACTCGCACACGCGCGTGCGCCGTGACGCAGTAGCGGCGCCGCGCGCACACTTCGAGCGCAAGCGCATAGTGTACCTTCCACTGGAACAAACCAACGATTGAGGTTTATTATATTATTGTTAAATCTATGGCTGGATGTATCAGTACAAAAAACAAAACGAATAATTCTCAATACGATAGAATTTTTTCAAAGGTCTCTTGTTATCTTGATTTACACGTAAAGCATTGATAATGGAAGATAAATAATAAACATTCTGTGAAAATTGCATGTGGTAAGACATGCAATTTTCAGAGTGTATTTCTCATTATGACGGTTCACGGAGATACAGCCCGCTGACAGACAGACGGATAGACGGATTGTCGGACGCACAGCGGAGACTTAGCAATAGGTTCCCGTTAGCACTTCGAGTACGGTTCCCTAATAGTGTGTTTGTTTGTACCTGGCGATTAACCATACCCTGCGGTTTAACGAATGCGCTAAATAATTAGTTCTATATTAGTTCTACCGAAATATATTTAATATGTACTTTGACCCGTTTTGGAATTTATAAAAATTTACGTCAATCATAATAGTTAGCCAGCGATGTACTTATAAATTATACTCTTTAGGAAAATAAAATGTACCTAGGCAATTAGTTCTTTACCAACTCTAATTATATATTTAATTTTTACTCATTGAATTCATTGAATTATCAAAAAAAAAAAAATAGAAAGAAAATTAAAGCTAGCGATGTCCTTTTAAAGCACTTAATATAAATTCGTGTACACGTTTTTAATTTAATTGAAATAACGTTTACATTTTATAGAAATATCCCAGTTAACACATTCACATCCTCATAACTTTTACACGCTTCATACGCCATACATTTTACTAGTGTACCCGCTAGCGGAGTCCTGGGTAATACAGATGCGCTGGGTGAGCCCATGACGTGGGTCCGTGGTATACAGCAATGATTCGTAACACAAAACCCTCTCGTTATTAGGAATATGGTCATAGTTCTTCTAGAATATAGATATATATTTCTGTAATATATATATAGGATTCCTGTAAGTATTCTAGTGCCGTCTTCTAGTTAGAATGTACATACACTAAGATTTGGGTAAGTAACGATTTTTTTTATATTCGCTGTCATCATGAGACATGAATCGTCAACCTTTTTAGAAAGATCAATTAAAATTGTTTATTTTTCAATGTATTTCTGAACATACATTAATCACATCCTTTTATTTACTAATTTTCTTTTTACTTATTCTTTTTTCAAATCAGCACAAGATTACCAAACGTGGTAGTAATTTAATTAGCGAAACCCAAAATGTTAATTCCGAATCTCAGAATATGTGTACAGAATATGAAACTTTGCCAAACAAAACCAGGGTGTCAACAGACAGCCAGAAAACCTGTGTCTCGCAAGATGATTTACCTGATTCTCAACCTTTTGACGATTTATCCTATTCTAGAGAAATTGATAAATATATCCACAAAAATAAAACTATCGCAACAAGAGAAATTGGTACTATGACGGAATACGAAGGTTGCAACATGAGTGCAGAAAATCAATTTCAATGTAACGAATATTTTGGGAGAATGGTAGCATTGACGATGTCAAAGTTTCACGGCAATACACGTTATAATAAGTTGAAGGAAATATTGGATATTTTGAAGAATAGTACCATTTAAAAATAATTCTTCTGAAAAAAAATATATTCAGTCAGTCGACTATAGGAATTTATGACATCAAGAGTTCTTCTAGAAAATCCTACGAAATAATTATGAATAAAATAAATAAGTTTGAATAAAAATTATTTGTATAACTTCAAATCATCGACATTACATTTAAATGAATATAAATTTCAGTTAATAATTGATTAAAATGTCTTTAAATTAAGTTGATTTTGTTAATAACATTGAAGTTGTTTGCATAATATTATTGTTTACCAGCCCTGTCATACAACCCACGCGGAGGGTGCTTGGAATCTAGGAAGAAGTAAGAAAAATAAATAAATCACATATTTTAAATCTAAAAACCAACACCACCGCTACGATGATCTGTTAAATACATATACAGCAGTATTTTATTTTTATTTTTTATTGTTTATTTGCAAAATAAAATAAAAATATCATATGAGCCCTTGGCGTGGATTCGTGTGCTAGGTAGGTACTTAATTTCTAGGAATAATTAAAGCGATGTAATAAAAATACCAAATCAGTAATAGTGAGGTGGTGCTAATTCGTAAATATAAAGAACATGTATGATCTTGTTATCACACAACTTTGTGGATTGATAATATGATAGGGCGCGTCGGTTGGTACGGATTGAAACACTGAATGGATAAACTGAATATATTGGAATTAACTTTATAAACTAAAATGTGTATGATATGACGCGATATGTTTAATGACTGATTAATAATTGAGAACGCACGGCGTTAATGATGGCTCGACGCGAACTAAATGTAATATTAATGAAAACGCGTGTATCGCGTAAAAATGCTGAGTTGAGAAATGTACGGTTGCACCGTACAGAACAAAACAATCAATAAAAAAATATATACATATTAGCACTTATAAAAGCATTCCACATGTATTGTATGTATTTACATAATATGTAACAACTGTTCATTTTCTACATCATTATAGAAAATGAACAGTCGTTACATATAGGGTAGTCATATATTATTTTTGCTGACTTTGAATGTAGCATAGCTTGTTGTAGTAATTCTTAATAATAATAATAATATTCGTAATAAATTCTTTGAAATCAGTACTTTACATAAATCATAGGTAATAATAATAATGTTACATTTGTTACTTATATATTTCTAAATACATATATGTCATAGATAAAATACACCCATTTACTTAGAAGGACATTGCTAGCTTTGATTTGCTTTTTATTTTAATTTTGATAATTTAATGAGTAAAAAGTAAATATATAATTAGAGTTGGTATAGAACTAATCGCCTAGGTAGATTTTTTTACCTACAGAGTATAATTTAATAGTATATCGCAGGCTAACTATTATGGGCCTGCCCGCCATCCGTTCAGCACCAGGTCTGAGAGGCGGCGTGCGTGTTCCCACGCGCGCCTCTGTTTCGAGTCCGTCTCCCCTCTAGGGGGGACAGTAGGGATAATTTGTGAGGAGTGCCTTTGGGTAGGTCTTTCGTGTAGTGGCCTGCCGTTTCATACGGCGGGCCGAAACCTCTGCGGGGTCGCGACCGCATGCGAAAGTGATTCGCGCGGCCCCGTCGATAGTGGTTGTGTCGAGGAACACCGTGGTAGGTTTAGTCGGTATTCCGGGAGGTCCTTTATCTTTTCAACATCTTATTTTACCCCGGCGAGTCCGACATAACCCCTCCGCCCGCCCCCGCGGAGGGGTATGCGTCATGCATTCCCCCAAGTAAAAAAAAAAAAGGCTAACTATTATAGTTGACGTTAATTTTTATAAATTCCAAAACGGAACAAATTTCGTAATCTATATATTTCAGTAGAACTAATATAGAACGAATTATTTAGCGCATTCGTTAAACCACAGGGTATGGTTACTCGCCAGATACAGACACAATCCTTAATACAATATATACATAAATGACACAGATGGCGTAGTGGTTAAGGAGGTCACTACGCCACTGCCAAGTGTTGTGGGTTCGACCTCCACACGGGACAAAAATTTGTGTCATCCACAAATGGTTGCTTCGAGTCTGGGTTTTTTTTGGGGTATCTTCTTAGAATGTTCGTAAAGTTTCCCGCAACACAGGAATTACTCCTAGAGTGGGAAATGTCCTTTAATAAAAAAAAGACTGACGGACAGGAGAGAATTAGTAATAGGGTCCCGTGGAAGCAATCGGGTACGGAGCCCTAATAAAAGATATACATATCCAGTACCCACCTTAGTTTAACAGTTTGTTCTAGTTGTGCTTAAGAAAGGCGTCGTCAAAGAGTTCCAGCTCGTGGGAGAGGTAGTTGGCCTTGTTGCGCAGTTTCTTGGCGGACGTGGACGCGTCGTCCAGCATCTTGATGGCCTCTCGCACCTCACACAGCTCCGTGTCCATCTCTGTCGTCGCTTCGTCGATGAGGCGACATAGACGGGCGAACATCGTCGATAGCTCCCTACAACATAACACTCAAGTGGTATTAGCTAGTTATTTTTACATAGTTAGGTTTGTCTGAAGTTGTGGCGAGATTGCGGCTCTCCTAAGGGTTAACCACCGCTCATGGAAATAGTTTTGTAACTTTGATATTACAGCAGGAATACCGAAGAAATAGCCATTCTATTACTTATAACGGTTCCTACTCTTATAAGCAATAGAATGGCCTATGGATACGAAGGGCTAATGCCTTTAGTCTAATCGCAAATCTGCTTGATGTTTGACACAGACAGAATTTCTAACATCCTGGCAAAATAATAAATGGGTAATCCTAATGTATACGGGACCTTGTCATCGTTAATTGGAGAGAAAGCAAAGAGTACAACATCAATGTCATGGATAAGGACAAACGTAGCAATGATTCGAGAATCTGGGTCCGTATACAAAAGTTAACCTGTATTCCAACAAGACAGGTCACTATTAAGATACAAGGATAATTTTTTGACTATACATATACTGACTACCTATCTATAATAAAACCAGTTTATGATGTAACTTCTCACCTTTAGGCTTCACAAAAGACGGCCGCTGTACTGTGACGCAGAAATGGCGTTCCAATCATCAAACTATTGTTTCCCGCCTGGGTGCACATCTTATTAGTTCGTATGACAAGTTTTAACTTGTTATCTCAAATAGTTTGTTAACAGGCATTATTGCAGTATACGTCTTACGTGCTTTTGGTTAAAATTGATAAACCTGAATATTGTGCGTTTATTAAATGTTTCGTTTTGGATGGTTAAACCACTAAGGAAATTCATCCGAAGTTGATAAAGTTTTACGAGGTCTCTACTCCGTACGTTAAAAAAGGGGCAGACGAATTTAAACGTGTTCGCACATCAGTCGAAGATGACCCTTGTGAATTACACGCAAAAACTTCGACCACACCGGAAATAATATTAGTACAGATATAGTACGTACTGCTGCACTTGGTGGCTGCAGTTGGCGGAGGTGAGGTCGACGATGAGGCGCAGCTTCTTGCTGGCGTGCGCGACGTACTGGCGCTTGAACACGCGCTCCTGCGCCTTTATAATATTAGTACAGATATAGTACGTACTGCTGCACTTGGTGGCTGCAGTTGGCGGAGGTGAGGTCGACGATGAGGCGCAGCTTCTTGCTGGCGTGCGCGACGTACTGGCGCTTGAACACGCGCTCCTGCGCCTTTATAATATTAGTACAGATATAGTACGTACTGCTGCACTTGGTGGCTGCAGTTGGCGGAGGTGAGGTCGACGATGAGGCGCAGCTTCTTGCTGGCGTGCGCGACGTACTGGCGCTTGAACACGCGCTCCTGCGCCTTTATAATATTAGTACAGATATAGTACGTACTGCTGCACTTGGTGGCTGCAGTTGGCGGAGGTGAGGTCGACGATGAGGCGCAGCTTCTTGCTGGCGTGCGCGACGTACTGGCGCTTGAACACGCGCTCCTGCGCCTTTATAATATTAGTACAGATATAGTACGTACTGCTGCACTTGGTGGCTGCAGTTGGCGGAGGTGAGGTCGACGATGAGGCGCAGCTTCTTGCTGGCGTGCGCGACGTACTGGCGCTTGAACACGCGCTCCTGCGCCTTTATAATATTAGTACAGATATAGTACGTACTGCTGCACTTGGTGGCTGCAGTTGGCGGAGGTGAGGTCGACGATGAGGCGCAGCTTCTTGCTGGCGTGCGCGACGTACTGGCGCTTGAACACGCGCTCCTGCGCCTTTATAATATTAGTACAGATATAGTACGTACTGCTGCACTTGGTGGCTGCAGTTGGCGGAGGTGAGGTCGACGATGAGGCGCAGCTTCTTGCTGGCGTGCGCGACGTACTGGCGCTTGAACACGCGCTCCTGCGCCTTTATAATATTAGTACAGATATAGTACGTACTGCTGCACTTGGTGGCTGCAGTTGGCGGAGGTGAGGTCGACGATGAGGCGCAGCTTCTTGCTGGCGTGCGCGACGTACTGGCGCTTGAACACGCGCTCCTGCGCCTTTATAATATTAGTACAGATATAGTACGTACTGCTGCACTTGGTGGCTGCAGTTGGCGGAGGTGAGGTCGACGATGAGGCGCAGCTTCTTGCTGGCGTGCGCGACGTACTGGCGCTTGAACACGCGCTCCTGCGCCTTTATAATATTAGTACAGATATAGTACGTACTGCTGCACTTGGTGGCTGCAGTTGGCGGAGGTGAGGTCGACGATGAGGCGCAGCTTCTTGCTGGCGTGCGCGACGTACTGGCGCTTGAACACGCGCTCCTGCGCCTTTATAATATTAGTACAGATATAGTACGTACTGCTGCACTTGGTGGCTGCAGTTGGCGGAGGTGAGGTCGACGATGAGGCGCAGCTTCTTGCTGGCGTGCGCGACGTACTGGCGCTTGAACACGCGCTCCTGCGCCTTTATAATATTAGTACAGATATAGTACGTACTGCTGCACTTGGTGGCTGCAGTTGGCGGAGGTGAGGTCGACGATGAGGCGCAGCTTCTTGCTGGCGTGCGCGACGTACTGGCGCTTGAACACGCGCTCCTGCGCCTTTATAATATTAGTACAGATATAGTACGTACTGCTGCACTTGGTGGCTGCAGTTGGCGGAGGTGAGGTCGACGATGAGGCGCAGCTTCTTGCTGGCGTGCGCGACGTACTGGCGCTTGAACACGCGCTCCTGCGCCTTTATAATATTAGTACAGATATAGTACGTACTGCTGCACTTGGTGGCTGCAGTTGGCGGAGGTGAGGTCGACGATGAGGCGCAGCTTCTTGCTGGCGTGCGCGACGTACTGGCGCTTGAACACGCGCTCCTGCGCCTTTATAATATTAGTACAGATATAGTACGTACTGCTGCACTTGGTGGCTGCAGTTGGCGGAGGTGAGGTCGACGATGAGGCGCAGCTTCTTGCTGGCGTGCGCGACGTACTGGCGCTTGAACACGCGCTCCTGCGCCTTTATAATATTAGTACAGATATAGTACGTACTGCTGCACTTGGTGGCTGCAGTTGGCGGAGGTGAGGTCGACGATGAGGCGCAGCTTCTTGCTGGCGTGCGCGACGTACTGGCGCTTGAACACGCGCTCCTGCGCCTTTATAATATTAGTACAGATATAGTACGTACTGCTGCACTTGGTGGCTGCAGTTGGCGGAGGTGAGGTCGACGATGAGGCGCAGCTTCTTGCTGGCGTGCGCGACGTACTGGCGCTTGAACACGCGCTCCTGCGCCTTTATAATATTAGTACAGATATAGTACGTACTGCTGCACTTGGTGGCTGCAGTTGGCGGAGGTGAGGTCGACGATGAGGCGCAGCTTCTTGCTGGCGTGCGCGACGTACTGGCGCTTGAACACGCGCTCCTGCGCCTTGGCCGTCCACGTGAGGCGCTCGTACGCGTACAGCGCGCCGTACAGTACGCCCGTCACCGCCACGATACGCCACCCCACTGTCTTCAGCAGCTGGAAACATATTATATTATATTATATTATATCACCAATATTGTTATAGATATCAGAATGCTTAGTGTGTTTGTTTTACGTTAACGCGATCGCCACGTTTATGACATTTGGCGCTTCGATTAGCCCGATCTCTTAACCAATCAGAGAGCCAAACGGGGCACTATGTGACGCGAATGGGTAAAAACGGCATGGCAAGTATTCTTTGCCAAAATGAGCAGAAATGCTTTTAATATAATGTAGATATGAGTTAAAATGTATCATGCTAAAAAAAATCAACACAAACGCGGAGACGCCGAAAGAAACGAAATTCGGAGAAATCAGGTTCTTTACAAACATTTAGTTATGTGAGTCCTGGGGATATACATGGTAGTTTTTTGAGTTACAAAAATTATTTTGTTGACTTTTATATTTATCTATTTTATTTGATTTTGGGCTGCCATTATGGCAGCTAAACGTCAAAAGATATAATTAATAAACCAGGTAGGCGCTTCAGCACGAAACATGATAAATAAATTATGAATATGTACAGAGCGAAGATGAAGTAATTAGCAGCTGTCATTCAACAGATTTGTTTCTGACCCCACTGCGAAGACAAAGACGCCGATGTTCTTGTGCTTACTCTTTTGATTCATACTTCAGTGTTTTTTAAATCCAGCCACGAAAGTAATTTGTCACTATTCACATTGATGGCACGGGGAGGGAAATAAATAATCAGAGCTAAAGAGCAAAGATGTGTACATGTCTAGGATGTTTACCTGCTGCACGTTTTAAAATTTTATATTGTGTTTGTGTTATTTTTTTTTTAGTATGTTTCTAATACGAAGTCACATTTTACAGAGCGATAGTGACGAGACCGTTTCAATCGACACATCACGAAATCGATTACCGATTAACTTTCCAAACAAACTGTAATCGTTTAGAATCGAAAGAAAAATGATAGAAACCAAAAACAAAAAAGGAGTCCATCTAAGTTTGACATATCGAAAGAATAGTTATAATGTCCTCCAGACCGAATTTCGGCCACGGCGGCCAGTCTTAACAGAGACTGGCCATCTGCGCAGGAGATATTATAGTGCACAAGTGTGTGCGCAAACACAAGTGCACTCTCTGTTCCCTAACTCTCATGACCCGATGGGACGGCAATCCGACACGACCGGAGAGAGATCAGGCGCAGGACCAACGGCTTTACGTGCTTTCCGAGGCACGGGGGTGTCTAACACCGCCAACTTCCTAACTCCGGGCTGCTATTGAGATTTCTTTACAGAAAAACCCAATAGCTTTTTGTTGGCCCGACCCGGGATTCGAACCCGAGACCTCATGCACAGCAGTCGCATTCACTACCGCTGCGCCACGGAGGCAGTAAATAGTTACATTTATCGTTATTAATAGAAAAAATAAATTTGACTTTTCCTTGATTAATTCCTAGTATCACATACATACTTAGTATAAGGGTGAAATAAATGTGATATAACAGATTTTGATTTCCAAGACGACTACTCTTTAAAAACTATGGGATATTTGAACCATACGTCCAATATCACATCCTGAAATCCTTTTTTTGAAAAAGTAAATATATTATGGGTTTGAAGAATTGGATTTAAGGTACGTTGCAAAGTAATAATAATTAATACCAAATACAAAGGACAATGAACAATTTGGCCTATGAATCAACACACAATCCACCTAAACAATAATTTATATTTTATTTTATGACTTTATAATCAATCATTACAATCTCACGGACACTTTCGAATCTTATTTTCGTTTTACATCGGCCTCCATTGTAGTTACATCTGAGATACGCAGTGTTGACATACCTACAGTTTTTAAAATATGTTTACGGTTTAATTAGATAAATTATTACCTATTTAGCTTTTTCTTACGTAGTTAATACGAATGCTATTCTATAAATACCATTATTGAACTTTATAGATATGAATTTAAACCAATTTCTTAAAAGTCATAAGTTTTAATGAAAAGTACCATAATAAATACCACTTTCTCGATATTATATGCTTTTCTATAGTGCAAGCATGGCAACACTAATCCACGTCAACTGAACACATTTTTTGTTTTATTTTATCTGTATTTTCAGTTGCTTTTCAAACATTGATTGAATGTCACTGTACTTATTGCGCGTGTACTTTGAGTACCTACCTACATACACCTTATTTTGCGACATTTTATGTTAAACGATTTTATTTATGACTTCACAACTATGCTTGCACAACTGACTTTGGTTCTTCTAGAAATATAGACCTCCGGCTGTGATTTACGGATCTTGGCATACAAGTCAAAAAGTATATTTTGTTTACATTTTAGTAGATGCTAACTGAAATAACAGGTATGTAATAAGACAGTATTGCAGCAATTGCATTATGGGCTGCAGAGCTATCGGCTGCTGCGTTGCTGCATATAAAATATCAACTCAATAACTATCTTTCTTTTTTTTATAGCACCTATTCTAAGTTATTTTTGAAACCTACAAAGCTAGAATTTATGACGTTTGTGGTTCTGATTAAAGACAAACAAAAAAACAAACAACCCACTTGTTTAGTTGATTGGTTGACTGATTGCAGTTGTAGGTCTTAAGGCCCCTACCTACCTAGCCCATAATGGCCCATATTATATCCTTATTTCAAATGCGACCCGCATTGCCAAACACACTTATCATATAAAATAATAACCTCAAAAACGGTACACAAGTATTTCAGTTAGTATGCAATATTCAGAAGTGTCCGTGACATATATTCATTTTTAATTGAATGTGGTCATCCTTAACCACATATTTATAATTTTTTTGTGACTGTTGGTTCTTAGGGTAATAATGTATGGCAGCTGAACAATGTCATTTACAATAGTATTTCCCAGACAATCGCTTTGACCTCGAATTAGTTCGATTTTATCCGATTTATATTATCGCGTCACTATGACTGAAAGTAAAAAAAATACTCTAGTGCGTAATCATGGTACTGTCGTAAAATGTTATTTTATTTTGATGTTTAAATTATTTAAGACCAATATCAATAGAAATTATTAGTTAATAATGTTTGTGAAACAATTACATCATGTTTTGTAAAGATTCTAATTATTTTTAAATAGTCTTTAGTATCATAAGTAATCATTGTTTAAATAAACAATTAGCAATTTATATGAGATGTGCAGAGCTACGTGCTACGAAATGTCAAAAGGGACTTCTTCGTATTTGAAACAGACTATAGTTTTAGTTCTTTTTATATTCTTTATTATGATTTTTCCAAGAAAGTATTAGCTTTATTAGTTTTATCACAATCATATTTGTTTTTTAGGTAAAATCATATACTTAAATTTCATAGACTGGACATTAAAAGCTGTAAGCAAAATTTAATAAGTTGCATGTTCAATTTAGTTTATTCCAAATGTTACTTTGTATATAACAATTAGACTATTAGTAACATTAAAAAACATATAGAAAAGACAAATAAAAATTTTATTAGTGTTTTATTCAATAATCTAAATATAAGTCCCTGGGACTCATGGTGGTGATTAGTGAGATTTTAATAGGGGTGGTGGATTAAGGGTTATAGCTAGGGGCTTCGACAACAAAGCGCAGGCAGCCCAATAGGCAAGGCCAATGACTTGCAATGGAGAGGACGGCATAAATCTTACCTATTGCTCTATTGACGTCAGACACGAGCATTCTAACTTGGCTAGAGGGATTAACAAGTATTCTAGAAAGTGCACCACATTACTAGCAATTAAAAAAGAATCAGCAAATGCTCGGCTGACAAAGTATGGTATTACAATCAAGTATGATATAGTTTATTAGATAGTAAAAGGTTACCGATAACTACAGACGCTTGCAATATCGGGAGGAAATGCTCGCCCTTTGCAGATCCCATACTCTTGTTACGACTTCCATGTCTTGTGATGACTACCTTGGAAACGTCTAGATTTTCTAGTACATAACAGAAGATTTATACTGCCGTCATAGGGAAAAACGACGTAGCTGCCGAAAAATATAGATTTTATTTAAATATACTGACCGATGCTTCTTTTTTTACTGAATCCAAATACGTATTACTCAATTTCGAAAAACAATTTAGATACGGCTTTTTTCTTTATGAGGGCAGAATAATTCGCAATCGGTTCAATGTTGAAAACGTCAACATTAAACTGATCCGTTACCGTTCAAAAGGTAAATATTACTTACAAGTCCGGACAGTAGAAGGCCGCCCATGGTCCCCTGTGACGTGAGCGCCCCCAGGGCGAACTTGGACACGACGCCCCACTCCTCGGGCGACAGCCCCACGTGTCCCGCCAGCGTCGGGCCGTTAGACGTGCGCGACACTTCCATTGATGATGGGATTGAGCTCACTGATGGTGGGATCTAGAATACACAGTAGAAAAGATTAGTTAAGTACTTTTTGTAAGTTTAACCATTCGATACATAATAAAAAAAATGTCGTGTCTGAACGTCGGTATCTGTACACCTATGGTCGAATGAATAAACTTTATGCAGCAAAAATTGACAATTTTAGATTAGTAAATTGAAGTTATAAGTATGTTATTATGAGAGCGAAAACTAATTATAATACGAGAGTATAGCGTCTTCGTTAGAGAATTAGCATAGCAGTAACTATTAGATGGCGTTCGAAACTTTCGGTCACTATTTTTATGACTGTCTGAAATTACAAAATACAAACAATAAAACCACCCAACCCTTACACCAACCGTTCTTGGAAATTTTATATTGTAAACCACCCAACCGACCCAACCCCTTGGATAAACAATATGCTAAAATACAGAGCGATACAATTCTCAGTTAACACAACAACCAGGGGAATTGTGGCCAGACGCTGCCCACAAGGTGGTGTACTTTCGCCACTCCTATGGAACAGTGGTAGATGACTTAATACGAAAACTGAACGGCAGAGGGCTCTTCACAGTGGGATATGCAGATGACATTGCAATTCTCGAGACCGGATGCTTGGAGGGCACACTATGTGACCTCATGAGATCTGCCTTCAGAATAATCGAAGAATGGTGCATAAGCCATGGTCTATCGGTCAACCCGACAAAAACAGAACTCATAATGTTTACTCGCAAGAGAAACTCAAACAACCTCAGACTACCGAAACTATTCAACACCAAAATAAAATCTATCAACGAAGTCAAGTATCTAGGGGTCATACTAGACAGCAAATTGCTGTGGAACAAGCACCTTGACTACAAACTACAACGAGCATGCGCATGCTTCTTCCAATGCAGCAGAATGCTCGGAAGGACATGTGGACTCTCTCCAAAAATAACACTGTGGCTCTTTACCGCCATAATTAGACCAATAATAACATATGGTGCTATCGTATGGTGGACCAGGACTGAACTCAATACCGTCATCACCAAGCTACAGAGATTCCAGAGAATGGCATGTTCAGCAATAACAGGGTGTATGAGAACAACACCGACATCCACCCTCGAAGTCATCCTAGGGCTAGCCCCCTTAGACCTCTACATACAACAAGAAGCGACTATGGACGCGATACGGTTGAAACACCAGGGCCTGTGGGGAACCACTAGGAGCCACATGCATCGATCTTAGAGCGAACTACAGCTTACGAACCACTGCTCGCCGCCCCGTATGACATGATCACCAAACAACATCTATTTCAAAAAAATTACCATATACAACTTCATGAAGAACAGAGAGATTAATCGGGTATCAACGAGGTTCGATTCACACTGTTGGCTCAAAAACCATACAGAAAACGGGCGCGGGAGTTTACGCCCTGGATCTCAATATTAACATATCTATGACGCTAGGCTCACACAGTTCTATCTTCCAATGCGAATGTGTGGCCATCACAGAGGCCGCTACCGCGATCGACAGAAGACGGATTGAAGGCTACAGGATACGAATCGTCTCCGATAGCACAGCAATACTTAGAGCCCTAGAGAGCAATAGCTGCAACTCCAGGCTCGTTTATGAATGCCACATAGCTCTCAAAAGAATTTCCACAAAAACATTGTGACCTTACAATGGATAAAAGGGCACAGTGAATCACTGGGCAATGATGCTGCAGATGAGTTGGCTAGAAGAGGATCGGAAACTAACACGGAAGGTCCACCTCCATTCCTCCCTCTACCATTCTCACAACTAACATACTAACAACATGGATGCGGCTTCGAACTCAGAGCTAACATAATAAACGCTGGGCATGGACAACGGACTGCAGTCAGTCGAGAGCAGTCCTACCGGCCATCTCACCACGTCTGACACACCGCCTGCTCAACCTACAAAGGTTTTACCATTCTCACAACTAACATACTAACAACATGGATGCGGCTTCGCACTCAGAGCTAACATAATAAACGCTGGGCATGGACAACGGACTGCAGACAGTCGAGAGCAGTCCTACCGGCCATCTCACCACGTCTGACACCGCCTGCTCAACCTACAAAGGTTTGGACCTTCGGACCATCGTGGGGACCCTAACAGGACACTGTCCCCTGAACAAACATCTGTACAACATCGGAGCAACAGACAGCTACTCTGTAGGGGATGTCTAACCGAAGAAGAATCTGCTGCCCACGTAGTCCTGGAATGTGTGGGATTATCAGCACAGCGTAAGGAAATTCTCAACAACCCGAGGTCACTTCGCGAAGCCTGCGAAGACCCCAGGAAACTTCTGTGCTTCTGGGCGGAGTTGGGCTGGCTATCTCCATAACCAGCCGACTCTCACGCATAATGGACCAACTTGAAGTTCAAATGCGGAAAAGGGAGTCCAATTACAATTACTACTCATCCCTTTTTGGGAATGTTGTCATTTTTAATGGAAAATAAGAATAGTAAGTGGTATATTGGTAGGGATTAATGGAATACTGCAATCACGGAGAGATGACTCAGTAGCAACCACAGCAACTCAAGGAACTGGGGTCACATACCCGATGCCCTATTCTTTGACTAAAATAGTTCATACCGATGTGTACTGTGGAGGGTTCTTAAGTGCTATCTTGTTGGTGTTCTTCCCCTGGAACCGCTGGATAAGCGCGGTGATCCCGTAAGAGAAGCGGAAGGAGAGGTCCTCCTGGAAGTCTGCGCAGAGGTTGTCGCAGTTGAGGCGGTACAGCACCTCGAAGGGCTGCTGGTGCGGCATTATGTACGACGCCGCCGCCGCGCGCTTGTGCATGGGCAGGATATTGTACATGCGGTCTGGAACAACGGACAGACATTATACACATATATGACATACTGTTCCAGCGCGTACTAATACTGTCCACGTGTGTATAGCTAGATGTGTTACATACCGGCCATCTCCTTCTGCGCCTGGTCCATCTCGTTGCCGATGTCGGCGGAGAGTCGCTTCTTGAGCCGCGAGCCGAGCCCCGCCTCCACGTGCCTGTGCAGCGCGCGCTTGTACTGTTCCAGCGCGTACTAATACTGTCCACGTGTGTATAGCTAGATGTGTTACATACCGGCCATCTCCTTCTGCGCCTGGTCCATCTCGTTGCCGATGTCGGCGGAGAGTCGCTTCTTGAGCCGCGAGCCGAGCCCCGCCTCCACGTGCCTGTGCAGCGCGCGCTTGTACTGTTCCAGCGCGTACTAATACTGTCCACGTGTGTATAGCTAGATGTGTTACATACCGGCCATCTCCTTCTGCGCCTGGTCCATCTCGTTGCCGATGTCGGCGGAGAGTCGCTTCTTGAGCCGCGAGCCGAGCCCCGCCTCCACGTGCCTGTGCAGCGCGCGCTTGTACTGTTCCAGCGCGTACTAATACTGTCCACGTGTGTATAGCTAGATGTGTTACATACCGGCCATCTCCTTCTGCGCCTGGTCCATCTCGTTGCCGATGTCGGCGGAGAGTCGCTTCTTGAGCCGCGAGCCGAGCCCCGCCTCCACGTGCCTGTGCAGCGCGCGCTTGTACTGTTCCAGCGCGTACTAATACTGTCCACGTGTGTATAGCTAGATGTGTTACATACCGGCCATCTCCTTCTGCGCCTGGTCCATCTCGTTGCCGATGTCGGCGGAGAGTCGCTTCTTGAGCCGCGAGCCGAGCCCCGCCTCCACGTGCCTGTGCAGCGCGCGCTTGTACTGTTCCAGCGCGTACTAATACTGTCCACGTGTGTATAGCTAGATGTGTTACATACCGGCCATCTCCTGCGCCTGGTCCATCTCGTTGCCGATGTCGGCGGAGAGTCGCTTCTTGAGCCGCGAGCCGAGCCCCGCCTCCACGTGCCTGTGCAGCGCGCGCTTGTACTGTTCCAGCGCGTACTAATACTGTCCACGTGTGTATAGCTAGATGTGTTACATACCGGCCATCTCCTTCTGCGCCTGGTCCATCTCGTTGCCGATGTCGGCGGAGAGTCGCTTCTTGAGCCGCGAGCCGAGCCCCGCCTCCACGTGCCTGTGCAGCGCGCGCTTGTACTGTTCCAGCGCGTACTAATACTGTCCACGTGTGTATAGCTAGATGTGTTACATACCGGCCATCTCCTTCTGCGCCTGGTCCATCTCGTTGCCGATGTCGGCGGAGAGTCGCTTCTTGAGCCGCGAGCCGAGCCCCGCCTCCACGTGCCTGTGCAGCGCGCGCTTGTACTGTTCCAGCGCGTACTAATACTGTCCACGTGTGTATAGCTAGATGTGTTACATACCGGCCATCTCCTTCTGCGCCTGGTCCATCTCGTTGCCGATGTCGGCGGAGAGTCGCTTCTTGAGCCGCGAGCCGAGCCCCGCCTCCACGTGCCTGTGCAGCGCGCGCTTGTACTGTTCCAGCGCGTACTAATACTGTCCACGTGTGTATAGCTAGATGTGTTACATACCGGCCATCTCCTTCTGCGCCTGGTCCATCTCGTTGCCGATGTCGGCGGAGAGTCGCTTCTTGAGCCGCGAGCCGAGCCCCGCCTCCACGTGCCTGTGCAGCGCGCGCTTGTACTGTTCCAGCGCGTACTAATACTGTCCACGTGTGTATAGCTAGATGTGTTACATACCGGCCATCTCCTTCTGCGCCTGGTCCATCTCGTTGCCGATGTCGGCGGAGAGTCGCTTCTTGAGCCGCGAGCCGAGCCCCGCCTCCACGTGCCTGTGCAGCGCGCGCTTGTACTGTTCCAGCGCGTACTAATACTGTCCACGTGTGTATAGCTAGATGTGTTACATACCGGCCATCTCCTTCTGCGCCTGGTCCATCTCGTTGCCGATGTCGGCGGAGAGTCGCTTCTTGAGCCGCGAGCCGAGCCCCGCCTCCACGTGCCTGTGCAGCGCGCGCTTGTACTGTTCCAGCGCGTACTAATACTGTCCACGTGTGTATAGCTAGATGTGTTACATACCGGCCATCTCCTTCTGCGCCTGGTCCATCTCGTTGCCGATGTCGGCGGAGAGTCGCTTCTTGAGCCGCGAGCCGAGCCCCGCCTCCACGTGCCTGTGCAGCGCGCGCTTGTACTGTTCCAGCGCGTACTAATACTGTCCACGTGTGTATAGCTAGATGTGTTACATACCGGCCATCTCCTTCTGCGCCTGGTCCATCTCGTTGCCGATGTCGGCGGAGAGTCGCTTCTTGAGCCGCGAGCCGAGCCCCGCCTCCACGTGCCTGTGCAGCGCGCGCTTGTACTGTTCCAGCGCGTACTAATACTGTCCACGTGTGTATAGCTAGATGTGTTACATACCGGCCATCTCCTTCTGCGCCTGGTCCATCTCGTTGCCGATGTCGGCGGAGAGTCGCTTCTTGAGCCGCGAGCCGAGCCCCGCCTCCACGTGCCTGTGCAGCGCGCGCTTGTACTGTTCCAGCGCGTACTAATACTGTCCACGTGTGTATAGCTAGATGTGTTACATACCGGCCATCTCCTTCTGCGCCTGGTCCATCTCGTTGCCGATGTCGGCGGAGAGTCGCTTCTTGAGCCGCGAGCCGAGCCCCGCCTCCACGTGCCTGTGCAGCGCGCGCTTGTACTGTTCCAGCGCGTACTAATACTGTCCACGTGTGTATAGCTAGATGTGTTACATACCGGCCATCTCCTTCTGCGCCTGGTCCATCTCGTTGCCGATGTCGGCGGAGAGTCGCTTCTTGAGCCGCGAGCCGAGCCCCGCCTCCACGTGCCTGTGCAGCGCGCGCTTGTACTGTTCCAGCGCGTACTAATACTGTCCACGTGTGTATAGCTAGATGTGTTACATACCGGCCATCTCCTTCTGCGCCTGGTCCATCTCGTTGCCGATGTCGGCGGAGAGTCGCTTCTTGAGCCGCGAGCCGAGCCCCGCCTCCACGTGCCTGTGCAGCGCGCGCTTGTACTGTTCCAGCGCGTACTAATACTGTCCACGTGTGTATAGCTAGATGTGTTACATACCGGCCATCTCCTTCTGCGCCTGGTCCATCTCGTTGCCGATGTCGGCGGAGAGTCGCTTCTTGAGCCGCGAGCCGAGCCCCGCCTCCACGTGCCTGTGCAGCGCGCGCTTGTACTGTTCCAGCGCGCCGCGCTCCGTGCGGAACGGCGTGTCGTACTCGTCGATCAGCGCTGATAGACGACGAATCTCTTGACTGAGAGTCAACGATACCTGAGATACAAAAACACTTACATATGTTAGCAGTGTGAGCTAGGTATGTTGCCATTAAAAAATTTAATAACATACGAAATATACTATTACTCAAAATTTTTGAAACGATTATTCGACAATTCTAATTATATGAAAATGTTGGTCATTCTGTTTATATTTCTAAAATATCGATTATTAGAAATCTTATATTTTGGTCAATTTTGATTATTCGAAAATATATTTATTCGTAAACCTCGATTATTCGAACATTTTAAGACGTTAAGCACTAGATTACAAAAAAAAATTAACTTAATTATTTATACGAAAATACACATTTTTTGAAAATTTTTAATTATTTACATTTTGATAAGCCTATATTTTCGATTAATGAATTGAATAATGGATTCATTCACGAAATATTCAAATTTTTTTAAAATGGTGTTCTCAGTAATGTTTATTTTTCAATTATGTCTATTAATCCAACCTGAAGATTTCGAATAATTTAATTAATCAAAAGCTTCAGTTGTTTGAAATATTGTTCACATTTCTAAAATATCGATAATTGGTAATCTTATTTATTTGTAAATTTCCATTATTCGAAAATTATATTTATTCGTAAATCTCAATTATTCGAAATCATTATTCTTGGTCAATTTCGACTATTTGAACATTTTGAATCCGTAGGGGATTCAAAATGTTCAAAAATAATAATGAAAAATTATAATTATTCGAAAATTACTATTCGTAAGCATTCAAATTACAATCGTATTCGAATATTCAGCGTTTTGTCGGCACATTTCGGTCATTCGGCTCTAAATACAAGCCTAGAATACAAATCGTTGTATACTCTGTCCCAATAGAATTAATATTTTATGTAAACAATCGTTTCATGCCTAATTATATATAAAGTCATTTAGGAAATTCAAACTTTCTTTGAAAAGTAGTCAATGAATACAATAAGCCGTATGAAAGTCCTTATTTTGATAAATATCCATAAATTTATCTTACAGAAAAATATTTTATAATAAAGTCTCTAAAAGTTGTATACCTTTTTCTCAAATTTTATTGGTATAGACTATAGGTACCTTATGTTCTACACTCTCGACCATGCGGTTGATCTTGTCCTTCATCTGACGCGTAATGGTGGTCAGCTGTTCCTCTATAGCTGACAGCTGTTCGTGTAACACTCGCTGCTTCTCGACCTTGGCTGACTTCTGGTCTGTCGCTGTTGTGTATACCTGAGAAAATAAATTATGAAGAATGGCAATCGATAAACATAAAGCACGCATAATACGAGGGCAAGAGTTTCAACGAGAGTCGAAAGTAATAATAATATTTGTGCTACTTGTCACCTGATACTAACACAATATAAGTGACATATTATTACAAATATGTCACTTATATTGTTGTAGTGGAAAATATAATGTGACATATGCAGTCATTAACTTTCGTGCATCTATATAACGAAGTGTATTGGTGAAACAGAGTTTGTTCGAAAAAAATATACTGTGTACATGTCAATATTCTTCATACACACAAAATTAACCACCTAACAAAATACATATACCTTATTTGTCATTATAGGTTTGAATTTAGGGTTCCGATCAGATTCCGAGATAGCAGAGCTGTTACATAGCGGCCGTAAGGTCAATGACATTATAATCAAAACATTAACTATATAATAATATCAGCCCTGTATTAAACTATCACACTACTGGGCACTGCTTCTCAGAGTAAGAAGGGTAAGCCATAGTCCACCCTTGCCCAGTGCTGGTTAGCAGACTTCACATATCTTCAAGAACATTATGGAGAACTTTCAGACATGCAATTTTCCTTTATCTTTAAAGCAAGATTAACTATTTCAGTCACACATAACGATATGCGCGCCTTGATATCGAACTTAAGATCTCAGCGTGGCAGTCCAACGGTCTCCCATTAGGTTATCGCTGCTGTAAACTATACGTCAGCCACTTAATAGACATTTTCTTCTAAAAGTGTACCATCTTTAGACGTAGATTAGAGACTTTAAGTGACGTCACATCTATCCTAGCATAGTGTCACTACGAAAGCTACACTTCACTGTTTATTACCAGTTCTAGAGCCTGCATGACGTCACTGGCAATGTTCTTCCCGCGGCGCGAGTGTTGCGCAAACTTGGTGCGCACGGCAGACTGGCTGATGCACTCCTCGAACTTGCGCTCGAAGTCTACGAACTCGAAGTAGCGCACCTGGTGGCCGTCCGCCAGAATTGGTGCTGCCAAAAGACAGATGGAACACGGTCATTGAAAAACCTGGATAGTCTAGTTTTGCTCACTGAATTCTTTATAGGAACGACTTAAAATTATTTAAATTATAATAAGAACATTGGGCGACTTATTGGCAAAACCACATTCTTACAAAAATAAATAAGAAAAGCGAAAATTACAGCTACATGTTTATATTAAAAACAGATGACCGGGGTATGTTTTAACTTTTATATGTTGTTCACACTCAACAACAAACACTATTCAAGAGTAACTGTCTTGTGAAGAAAGAATGAAAATAAGTTGCAAAATGAGGAAACAACTAATAATTAAAATTCAGGTATTTGAAATCAGGTTGCCTAGTGAGGATAACTGGATAATCTTCATGCGCGTGTATTTTAATAGCTGTCACGACACAGTGGGTAGAGTGTATCTCTTTTTTGTCTATTGTCAATTGCTCTCATATAAGAAATTTTAATTATGATTTGTATTGTTAATAAACATTTGGTGTTTTTTCAAAGTGTGTTTCAGAGTGGCCATGAGTTTCTAGCTACTTCTTCTTCATGAAAGCTCTACGCCTGGAACAGGATTTTTGCAATGGTAAATTTTTATTTCCATTTATTTATTTTAATTAATACATCAGTTAATTGATTCAAGACTTGTTTACACATTTTTATGAAAATGAAGAGTTTTGACTTGACTTTAACTTTGAATTACCCTTACACTACCGGAATAAAAAGGGTTTCTAGTGGATTTAAAAGTTCTTTGTGTTGGATTTTAGGTAATAAATTATATGTAGAGTATTTAAAATTATTTAACTTACATGAGACAGGCTTCTCTCTCTCCCGCATGCGAGTGAGCAGTGCTTCTTTGGCAGAGATAAAGAAGATGCGCTCCTCGGCCTCCTTGGGTGAGCACACGCGGAGCTCGCGAGATAGGAAGTCTACACAACGATTCGCGTGTTGTGTTCGTACCTGAATACAACAATTTTAATATGCTTTTAACGTCTCAAGAAAATCGGGAATATTTTCTAGGAAATCGGATTAAGATTTTAAAGTTAGGAACTTGCTCTTGTGCTTTTAACTCTGGATTACAAAACAACATAACTGCCTCCGTAGCGCAGAGGTATTAAATGGCTGTTGTGGTGCGAGGTCTCGGGTTCTCATCGGGTCGGGCCAACAAAAAGTTATTGGATTTTGCTGCTACGAAATCCCAATAGCAGCCCAGAGCTAGACAGTTGGCTGTGTAATAAACCCTCGTGCCTCAGACAACACGTTAAGCCATTGGTCCTGCGACTGATCTCTCTCTCCGGTTGTGACGGATTGTCGTCCCATCGGATTATGAGAGTTAGGTTACAGAGAGTGCACTTGTGTTTGCGGACACACTTGTGTACTATAATATCTCCTGCGCAGATGGCCAGTCTCCGTTAAGACTGGCCGCCGTGACCGAACTTCGGTCTAGAGGACACTATATTATAATCAACATTCATTACGTTAAATGCGTTAATGAAGTACTTACTTGATCCAAATACTCAGGTTCAGATGCGGATGCGTCCCATCGATTGTTCAATATAAATATATTCGGTTGGGAAATTTTCGTCGATACTTTGTGGAAAAAGTTTTTCTCCTGGAAATATAATTAAACTTTTAGTTCTGATATTCTATCGGCTTCTCCTGGAAAGTATCGGACTAAAACCTAATTTTATTTGAAAGACTTTGACTTAGAAATTTGCGTTTACTATTTCGTTATTAAGTTTTGACGTACAAATATGGCGGATGCATAATATGTATGTGTGAGTGAATTGATTAGGTATTTTCGTGACATTTTTATATTTGTACGTAACACAACCGGCTTTAATATGACTCTGTCGTATAAAGTAACAGCGAGTTTTCAGCCAATTGCAGTTGTGTAATTGTGTACGAGGGGCGTTCAATGAATTCTCGGTATCGGGATGATATACTAATGATGAGAGTAATTAAATTATCTCATTAGTTAAAGACACTCTTTGAGGGTATAAATATAAAATTTGATTTAATTGTCACCATTAGTATTCAAGATATCATTACGAAAAGGCAAACACGATGACAGATGAGACAATGTTAAAAAAAAATCTAGCATCGCGCTGTGATAAAATTCCTTACAAAATAAGGAAAGACTCAAAAAGTTATTCACGAAGAAATGGTGACTGTTTACCAAGATTCTGCTCCTTCATTATCTACTATTCAAAAGTGGTCTAGTAAATTTAGACGGGGTAGAAAGAGTATTGAAGACGACCCACAGTGTTTTGGGATTTTAAGGGTTTTTTACTGATTGAGTACACAAAAAAGCGTCAAAGTATTACCACCGCATCTTACGCCAACACACTACGTAATTTAAAGGAGGCAGTAAAAGAAAAAGACGTGGAAAATTGACCGCAGGTGTCTTGCTTCTTCAAGGCAACGCGCCGGTTCACACAGGGCGCGTTGCTAAGGCTGCTGTGCGGGAATGCGGATTTGAAGAAATCAATCATCCACCCTACAGCCCAGACCTGGTCCCTAGTGATTACTTTCTGTTCCCAAACCTTAAGAAAGATGTTCGAGGTAAATGTTTTTTCGACGCTGAAGAGTTAAAGGCGGCAATTAATGAACATTTTTCAGACAAGGAAGAAAAATATTTTTAGGTTGTATTGAAAAGTTACTTTTCCGCTCTAATAAGTGCATCGAGGTGATGGTAGACTACATTTAAAAATTTATTTTTCCAGAGTTTTCTACTTATTCTTTCATGCCTATACCGAGAATATATTGAACTCCCCTCGTATGTACGAGCAGTCTGACCGAATTGAGAAAAAGAGCAAACTTTTTAGTTTCGCAGGTACCGTCTGTGAATTTCTAGGTTCATGGGATCAAAGCATTTTTTTAACAGTACTATGCGGTATGTTTAAAGTGTTTGGTATCTTAGTACAGGACAACAATAAAATTATTGACACAGCATGTGTCGACAACTCGACACATATGTACGATGAATCAGTACGACAGCTGACTTTATTATGTACTAGAATAAATGAAGAAATAATAATTTTGTGTTAGTCATTATGTAAAATCTTTATTAGACGTAAGTATACTTAATTATGATGCTGTCTCTAAGTAAATCGCTGTGCATAATCGGCGTAAGCACACGAGCTTGTCTTAGTTATTGATTATGTAAATGAATGTGTTTATTCTGTTGATATGCCTTACAAATAAATAAATAACCACTTTAACTGTTGTTTGAGTTGGGACAGTACTCACAGTGACCATCGGGCACGCCACGATCGTGGCGGTAAGTCCCGTGTTTGAGGAGTGGCTGGAGAGGCGCCATGGCGCCCTCACCTTCCGGCTGACACGGCTGGCCAGTTCCTGTGTCGTATACGCCGGCAAGAGACGCCCGGTTGTCACCACTGCGGCGACTGCCGCGACGTAGTTGAGGACACGGCGCTGCACACTTTGGCGGTTTGCCCCGCCTGGGCATCGCAGCGCCGTGAATTGATCGCGGCAGTCGGATTGGTTGCCCTCTAGCTCCCGGCCGTAGTTCAGTCTATGGTCCGGAGTGAGAGGTCGTGGAACGCCGTCGCCTCCTTTTGTGAGGAAGTCATTTCCATCAAGGAGGCGGCGGAGCGGGAGAGGGAGCGTTTGAACCCTCTCCCCAACCGCAGAGCCGGGCGCCGGAGGGCGCGGGACGACCTCCAGCCACCCTGAGGTTTGACCTGGGGGTGGCGGGCTTTGTGGGCCTGCCCGCCATCCGTTCAGCACCAGGTCCGAGAGGCGGCGTGCGTGTTCCCACGCGCGCCTCTGTGCTGAGTCCGTCTCCCCTCTAGGGGGGACAGTAGGGAGTGGTAGAAGTGCCTTTAGGGTAGGTCTTTCGTGTAGTGGCCTGCCGTTTCATACGGCGGGCCGAAACCTCGGCGGGGTCGCGACCGCATGCGAAAGTGATTCGCGCGGCCCCGTCGATAGTGGTTTTATCGAGGAACACCGTGGTAGGTTTAGTCGGTATTCCGGGAGGTACTTTATCATCTTAACATCTTATTTTACACCGGCGAGTCCGACATAACCCCTCCGCCCGCCCCCGCGGAGGGGTATGCGTCATGCATACCCCACGTAAAAAAAAAAAAAAAAAAAAAGTACTCACAGTGACCATAAGCGTGGACTCAGCATTGGCGACGAGCACGAAGACATCAGCGTCGAGGCAGTACTGGTCGATCCACTCGTCGAGGTTGGGCGTGACGTCCACGCCGGGGCTGTCCACCAGCACGACGTCGTCGCGCAGCAGCGCGCACAGCTCGCGCGGCCAGTACACGTGCACCAGCGCGCACTCCTGCAGGCGCGACGCGCACAGCGCGTGGCCCAGCTGGCTCACCGACTGGACAGGCGAATACTACTTGTACCTCACTTATCTCACTTGCTTTATATAAAAACCCATAACGTGTTATTTGTTAAGGTATGATTCCCTAAGATAACAGATCTGTAAGGTCGACGTAAGGTATAAATACGAATGCGAGTTTGTTTGTTTGTTACGCTTTCACGCCTTAACAACTCGACCGATTATCATGAAATTTCGCATACACGTTGTCTGAGGTACAGAAAAGTACGTAAAAACACAACACCACATCCCTTCTCCTAGGAGAAAAAGTGTTCCTGAGGGATAAAAAATGATTGTCAAATTTACATTTAAGTTACATAAGCTAGTAAAATAATAGAAATACAGTGATATTTCTTTCATAAGACAAATCCACAACTCAGAAACCCCAACTTAAAACTATGTTTACTTTTTCTCTTACAAAAAGAAGATCTATTCTGGACAAACAGCTGCATCGTTAAAGGCATCATCAATTCAATCCTTGCACCATCAAATTGAATGACATTAACACTCCTATACACTCAAGAAACCACTGCAGTCCGATTCCTGTATTCAAGAAACGAGACGTTTTAACTAGGAAGAGAAAAATGTTCACATATTTGTCATAGAATTTGGGACAAAAAATGTATGTCTATAGTTAAAACGACTCGTTTCTTGAATAAATAGTACTGAGTCCAGATCAACTAACAAATGTTAGAATATATTACCTGCACATTGAGTTTCTCCTCGGAGCCGTCAGTACGTAGGAACGCCTCATCGGTGTCTGACCCCTCGACTTGCAGGAAGCAGTTGGTGGTGTGACCGATGCCACTCGGCAGTATTTTGTCGTGCAACATCGCGTTTATCACTGTGCTTTTGCCGTTGCTCGTCCTGAAGAGAAGAAAAAGAAGTAACGTGAATTATTTGTTCGTAATAAATTTGGAGGAAAGGCAAATTCTTTAATAAATTGTTGCAGAGTAGATGGTATAGCTATGACAATACAGCGTCGGCCGTGAGATAGAATGAGAAGAGCGGTCGGTTTAGGCGCCAGAAAAATAAAAATTTCAGGGCAAACTTGTCGAAATTGAGGCATAAAATGGAAAATTTGAGAATTATTATATACAATAAAACCGAATTAGAATTTACGTGAATTAAAAGCATCGACCAAATGCCGCCGAAAGACATCTCGCTGTAACCTAATCAAGGGTTAGGGCCGGCGTTGTGAGGATGCATTGAAATAGTTTATGGTAATGGTTTGGCCCTGTATATAAAAATGCTAGCTTGGATCTCCAGTAACCCGTTACCTAACTCCCTCTACCTACTCAACAAGTCGCGATGACGAGCATCGTCACTAAGTGGAGCGTAAAGGGTCTTTTACCTTATAACTGACTTGACTTTAGATGGACAGTTATTTTTTATGAAAAGACAACTTGCGTAATAGAGATATCTAATTTGATTTGGCGCAGACTCTTATAATCTGCCCGCGATTTAATTTATGATGATCTTGCTAGACTATTTTTTACACCACTGAACAAAATTACATGGACTAGAATCCTTCAAAGTAGCGTAAATGCTGAAGTTTCGAGCTGACTGTTTGTACTATGAAACGCATTTATTCCGATATTCGTCCAGAATTCAGTACGTAGCCTATTGATCGTCTTTAGCTTTTTTATAAAGAAGTCCGTACAACAATCGCACGAAACACTATTGCAAGAATTTGCTGTTTCGCCCGAAGTTTAGTATAACCATTTTCATGGTAGACCTACTGCTCAGCGGTTAGTTCGTGACACCGCAACAAAGAGATACGATGATTCTAAAAACCATTGTTCAAATCCATGGTCCATTTCACAATTAATATGTTCAATAAACAAAGAGAATCTTGTTACAGCTTCTTAATAGTATAGATATAAAGGTAAATTCCTTGCTTAATAAGTAGTATAGGGCTGATCAAAATCGCATTATAATAATGCGCGTCAGCTGCTAAACTTGTTCCAACATTAATCAATACAGAGCACACATGGTATGACGTGATTGTTGATCTTGTTTTGGCAAGAAGTCGTAACATACATATTTGTACGACTATACATAATCAGCTTTGGTCGCTGTTGATAAACACTGACTGCGCAAGTATGATGCCCTCTCGAAATACCTGGCTAAGCTTATATTCACGTATAACAAACGTAGATGGCTTAGAGACATGAATATTAAAATAAGTAAAATAAAAAAATCAATTGCCCCATTTATGATAGAGCATCACTTAAGAATGGCTGGACTGATATGAATGGTTTTTTTTTGTTGTGTCTGTAAACGTCGCTACAAGGTTTGTATGATCAAAAATCTGCGAAAAATTCGCGAGAAATTACGAAAATTTATATGGTACGTTCATATAAAAAAATTATTGACATTTTTTATATTGGCTTTACTTACTTACAATGTATTTTTGTATAGTTTGACAGAATAACGACTGTCGAGTCAGCTAGTATATTATAAACTAAGTGTGCCCGCAGTTTCACCTGCGTGTATGATTACTGCGCCGCCCCCGTGGGTCGTAGCGTGATTTTATATAGCCTATAGCCTTCCTCGATAAATGAGCTATCCAACACTAAAATAATTTTTCATTTCGGACCCGTAGTTCCTGAGATTAGCGCGTTCAACCGAACAAACAAACAAACTCTTTAGCTTTATAATATTAGTATAGAATTGAATGTGCGTTAACAACTCAACTGATCATTATAAAATTCGCACCCACGTTGACTGGGGTACAGAACAAGATATAGGGAAGTAAAGGTACTGTTCTCGAGGAATAGAAATTTACTGACAAAATTTAGAAAGACTCGAGCAAAGCCGCGGGCAAATCCAGTAGGTACTCTTATCTATACTAATATTATAAAGCTGAAGAGTTTGTTTGATTGTTTGTTTGGCTGAACGCGCTAATCTCAGGAACTACTAATCCGAATTGAATAATTCTTTTAGTGTTGGATAGCCCATTTATCGAGGAAGGCTATAGGCTTTCTTACATCACACTACGACCCACGGGGGCGGCGCAGTAATCATAAACGCGAGTGAATACGCGGGCACATCTAGTATAATATACTTGTGCCATACCACAGCAGGTTTTCAGAGGGATCACTTGTTATACATAATCGTTATAAAACCATTGGCAGATGTGTATTATTACAGACAGACACATACCGACAGCTTGATTTTTAGGTTTCTCGTAATAGGGATGCACACTGCCAAACATTGCGCTACTAAGAAATTTCTAACAGATAAATCTCAACGAGACATTCCCCGACACAGAATTCGAACCCAGGTCGCCATGATCGTCTGCTAATATATGTCAGACAGACGTAACGTGCAGTCGTTACTAGGGATGTTGCGAATATTCGCATCCGCATCGATAATTGCAGAGCTGCCGCATCGATAATTGCAGAGCTGCCGCATCGATAATTGCAGAGCTGCCGCATCGATTTGGACATCTGCATCCGCATCCGCAATAATCAACGCGGATGTTAATGTGGATCCAGATATAGCGCAGGTTAAGCCAAGAAAGAACATGTACCGATGAACGGCGCGATGATTTTTCAAGTGAAGATGAGAATCAAGAAACACTAGAAAATGGTATTGCAAAATTTATGAACCTTTGCAAAACAGGCTTTGAACCTGTAGAGATGATATTAAATACTTTTTAGAGTTCAAAATACTCTTATACAACAGCTTTGTCCGTCCGTCCTACAACTTTCAACTCAAGAACCGTAAGAGATAGAGACTCGCGGTCAACGCCATTCGACTCAGCATTGTCGATATACCCCGAAATGACTATGACTTTTGACATCTGACCTCAACGTGGTTCAACAACCTCACGTGGTTTCACGTGACCGTTGCATATTACTTGAACCAGTTTTTAGAACTTTAATATTTACGGCAATTCATTGCCGATTCTCACTTGTTATTAAATAAGATGCACAATTTTTTTTAAATGCCGCATTCGCAATTGCGAATCTTCTGCATCGATTTGGACATCCGCATCTGCATCCGCATTCGCGGATGTGAGCCTTTAAATATCCGTATCCGCATGTCAAAAAGTCTGTATCCGCAATATCCCTGGTCGTTACCACCAGGCTCTTGTTATACCTAATCATGAAGCTATAGTAATGTTGCAAGCTGTTAGAAAAGAGTGCTCACCGTCCGAAGAAGGCGACCTTCATGTGATCACGCTTGAGAACCTCACGTATGGCCTGCACTTTCGACAGGTACGCCTCCACATTGGCCAGGTCTTGTGGCGTCGCGATGCCCTTGTCACCAGTGACCGCTGTAACACATAGCAACAAACTTTTTACAAAACATAACTGAAACATAGCGTTCTTGACTTTAAAGGCTACCAAATGGTCGGACGTTCATACAAAAAGTCAAGCAAATCCAGACGGGATATGCCGGACTTTTTGTAGAAACGTCCTATTCCTAACGACTTATCACATAGCCCGACAATTTAAGATAATTGATTGATTAATTTTTTTTCAACATGAGTAATTCTTGTGTCGTGGGTGATTTCACAAACATTCAAACAGCGGACACAAGGAACACACACATACTTAGATCAACTAGTTGTTTATCACACATATTTTTAGAGTTCGAAAACACTCTTATACAACAACTTTGTCCGTCCGTCCGTCCGTCCGTCTGTTATAAAACTTTCAACTCAAGAACCGTAAGAGCTAGAGACTCGCAGTCAAGGCCATTCGACTCAGCATAGTCGATATACTTCCAAAATGACTATGACCTTTGACCTCTGACCTCAAGGTCACGTGATACCATTTTTTTCGAACTATAAGATTTATGGCAAGTCATGGCCGTTTCTCACTTGTTTTTATGGTCGAACCCACAACACTTGGCGCCGTGGCAGTGGTGAGGCAACAACAAAAAGTCACTACGTGATCCGTGCAGTCCAGTCTAAAGATAACCATAATGGAAATCTTTACAGAAACGATTATCCAAAGCTCTAAAAATAACAACCTGACACCGAAAACGTCATTGACATGACGCAGTTCTATAACGTACTTATTCCTTCATATATAATCATCTCTTTCTCATATTATCTTGATATACATGTGTAACCATTTACCTGGATATCAAGATAATATTTCTAATTTATTTTTATTCGAAAATTACATCAGATCGCAATCCAAATTAAATTTATAATGTATTAATTATAAAAATAAAAACGTTACTTATTTTTTGTTTTAATTTCACTTTAACAGAATTGTAAACTTCATCATTTTTGTCAAGCTGAGGCCCGTTACAAAAAAATATCTATATCTAATACGCAACATTAAATTTTTACATCCCCTAAGGAATTCCGCTATCGCCGAATACGGGTGTATACAGGCGAGACATCATGGATTTGATTCTATGGTCTTATTATAAGGTTTTACAATGAGGAAATTCTCAGTAACAATCAGGCAATTTTACGTGAGCTTTCACACATTTATTCAACGTGACCATTGACCACGTGACCATTCTACGCCTATACTCAAACCCTTGGGACATACAGTCGTCAAATAATACCACGATAGCGCGTGTCGCGGCTATTAAAAAACTGAATGAACAATACAAAACGCAAAGTGGCAATTTAAAACGTCCTTCAGTCCGTTCCCTTTATAGTAGTCCCGTTATAAAGTGCGTCAACGTAACAAGACCTTTAACCTTGACTGTACGCGTAATGTTTGCATGGCGTTGTTACACAAGCATGGCTTTTGTGGAAGCTTATCTGGATGTATGCCAAATACACTCAAATATCGTTCCTGTAAAATATTTGCAACGTTACAAATCGTTTTTATTTATTGTTTTTAATTATGTAGGGGATTGGGAGTCCGCGCAGCCGGATCGATTCGTAAGTATCTACAGCGATGTTTCTAACGTTATTCCTATAAAAACTGATATTCACTCGTAAATGTAAGGCCATCCAGAATGTTCAGAAGGTCTACCACGACTTTTATAGCACTTTACTAAAGCTGAGAATCGACGATTATCGATAAAATACTCGAATTAATCGAAACTGCAAGGAAATTTGGATAATTTGATATTGCAGATACAATCGGGTAATTCACGCGGTATTAGCGCACGGCAATATTGGGAGGATGACTTAACGAGAAAGCAACGGCCATCACTGCCCTTTGAGGCTTATACGAGCCGACTTCGAGCTTGATCGATCGACCACTATGCATGAATCATGCCATCATTAAATCCAGTTTTGAATATTCGATTATGACAATAAATTCATCAACACTGTAATGCCGGATCATATCATATACGAATGGTGACACATTTAATCGTCAGTTTGTATTTTCATACATAGTTAGTTCAAGAATAAGTCTGTTTCCGCTACGGACGCTTTTAGAACAAGCATGATGACGGACAAACGTAGATAGATGCGTCAAGAACTATGAAAACTCATACTCATAGTAAACATACCGATAACTAATAGAACCATTAGATTTGATTTTCATATCGGTATCTTTTCTATTTAGATATAGTGGGTACTTAAGACTGCGCCGAGCGTAAGACGCGGTTGGACTGAATGACGGAGCTCGGTATTCAAATCGGCGCGCGACCGCCATAGTAAAATTGTATGGAGGATTTGAAGTGCTTTTTTGATAAATATGTATCTTTATTGTCAACCAATAACTTAAATATTTGGGATGGACAAATTGTAATATAACTATTTATGTTTCGTTTAAGCTGTAAAATAGGATAGATTTCTACTGTTATAATCTAAAAATCACGTAACACGAGCTTACGTTTTTTTCATTTTGCAAATTTACGTAATTTTGTAGGCGAAAATATTAATTATTTTAAGTTTTTTACACGGAGTAATTGTAAACACATTCATTGTTATGGTAAATGTATATTTTATATTTATATTAAACAAAAAGTGTTGATTTTATTCACTTAACTGTGACCGCCTGTTTTGGCACATTTCGCTCGGCGCAGTCTTAAATATATAAACTTAGAAAAAGTTGCACGGTACATTGTAATTTAATGATGTTTTTATGTGAACATGTTTACACACATAAATCCATACGATCCAGGTTCGGTCCAGAAACTGTAAAAGTTAGGGATGTACTTTATTATACAGAATCTGTCACTAGAATGTTTTCTATGCATTGTGGCGACGTCTTTCAGAACATGGTACAGAATTTTAATGAAGAAAAAATCGGAGCGTTGGATTTCATTTCAGTTAATGTAAAAATGTACATATATCGGGTGTACAGAATGGAACATAGGCTACTAAACATACAATCATTGTATTCGATTATTGTCAAGTAAAATATCGAAGCAATAATTTAAAATCTATACTAATACTAGCTATCCCGACAGACGTTGTACAATAAACACGTAGAAAAAAAAACTCAAATCTAAACCATCCTCGAATCCACATGAACACACACAATTTTTTTATCAAAATCCGTCCAGCCTTTTAGAAGGAGTTCAGTGACATACACACGTACAGTAGAATTATATATATAAAAAAAAACAACTCCCTTCGCAGTTTGAAATAAGATTTATGTCTTGGCCTTAGTATAATAATAATAATAATAATAATAATATTCTATCACATACACACAACACCATCTAGCCCAAACTAAGCAGAGCTTGTACTATGGGTACTAGACAATGGATAAACATACATATATACTTTTTTTTTTGTAAATACATACTTATTATACATAGAAACACCCAGAACAAGACAAACATCCATGTTCATGCACACAAATGTTTGACTTGTGCGGGAATCGAACCCGCGACCTCAGGCATGGCAGTCGGTTACACTAACCACTACGCAATCGATACTATATTCTTTCGATGAACAGGGTTTGGTATAGTGCGGCATTTAGCCAACGCTACAAGGCTGAATGAGATCAAGGTTCATTCATGGATATAGAGTGCAATAAGACGTGCATAAAGGTTACGTGCGAAGATAATCCCCTGATGCTTCCGACATCTTTATTTTAACGCTCGTCGCTTAGCCTATATTATATTGGTATTTATCCTAACTGCGAATGTGAGTTTGTTTGTTTGTACGAGAGAGTACGCTTTCAGGCCTAGCTACTCGACCGACTATCATGAAATTACGCATACACGTTGTCAGTGGAACTGAAAAGGATATCTTTCATCCAGAAAAATTTACTTTTATTAAGGCCCTTTCTTTTTAACCTGCGGATATGCACCTGATGCCTGATCACACAAGGTGGGGCGAGAGGGTTATGTCGGGTTCTCCCGAGACTTCGGGCCTGCCGAATAAAACCACCACGATGTGCCAGCTCGCAGCTTTGTATGATGGGTGGGTCGCTGGAACTGAAACCACATCAGCGATCCACCCAGCATTTTAACCGTTATTAACCTAAGATTTACGCAAGCATAATCTAGTACATAGATATTTTCATGCCTATATTCAAGTGGGGATAGACAACACAATTTTAGGTATTGGTATTAGTGTGAGAGTTTTGTCGCCTACCCGGCACAATGCCAAACTCCGTCCAACTAAGAATTTCAAGTCAGCGAAAACATTTTTTTTTTTTTTTTACTTGGGAAATGCGCCTGGTGCATTCCCTCTCGCCACAAGGGGAAGTGAGAGGGCTATGTCCGGCTCTCCCGTTCTTCGGGCCTACGGACCAAAACCCCACGGTGTGCACGCTCGCTGCCTTTTATAGTGGATTGGCCGCTGGCGAAAGTTACTACCTCAGCGACCCACCCAGCAGTCTACAACTCCTCGGCGACGCCCCGGCACTAAGTCAGCGAAACCCTGACCCAACATTGCTTGACCCAGGAATTGACCCCATAGCATAGTAGTCGCTATAAAATTGGTAATTATGTATGGTTTACACACTGTGGAAGTATACACCTGTTGAGATAATAAACGGTTATCGTTTATTATCTCTGTTTAAATTGAGCGCACGGCTAGCACAATGGTATAGAGGGTACAACAGCATAATGCCGAAAGTTCGATGTCGACACGAGACAAAAATAACTATATGGGCACAATTAGTTATGACGGTGTACAAGCCCGATCAAGGAACTACTCCTAGTATAGAAAATGTTTTAATAAATAACATCATGGTAAGATGAAATTATTTAATGATACATTGGGGTCAATTAGTTTTGTTGGGTCAACGGATACAATGCGACGCTTGATTTTTGCTTATTAATTAATAAAAGGCACGCGGCAGCGTAAAGTGTTTACGCAGCGATGTACGGTTGCATTGCGCGTACAAGGCATAACGGGACGAGTATTATCACCGTAATTTAAGCTTTTCGTTGTAATTCTTGATGGCAACAAAATGTATGGAACAGTATTAACTGACTGTATTAATATCATAAAAGCCAAAGTAACTTTGGTCTGAATTTTACATTGTACGCTAAACCATACATACATAGATTCACGCCTGTTTCCCAGAGGGGGAGGCAGAGACTACGGATTTCCATTTGCTACGATACTGGCACACTTCTCTGGCTTCATTCACTCTCATAACATTCCTCATACAGGCTCGCCGGTTTAAGGTGCTTTTAACTTGGCCTTTAAAGCTAAACCAATTTTGATTAAATTTGATATGAATCTAATTTAAACTTCGGTAAAAGAAGTCACGGAGATCACTTTTCTTAAACGCTGCTGACGTCAGCAACGTAGCCAACGGCTCATCTAGTAGTAAGCGGTCATCTAATAAAAACAACTAAGCTGCCTACCGTAAACTACATAGATGTCAAAGAAAATCTCATAGTAGCTGGTGCCGTATGTTGTAGTATGTGTAGTTTCGCCACTGTCACTTGCCCGTGTGTTGTGGGTTCGATCCCTATAGGAACGGTACAAAAATTGTGTGCTCCACAAATAGTTAATCCGAGGCTGGGTGTTCGGTGACTGTTGTTTGAATGTTTGTAAAGTCCCTGCGATACAGGCATTATTCTTAGTGCGGTTAGTTGAAAGAAAGACTAAGGGTAACGCCATTGTACTTGTTCCTATTGCTACTTTAAGTCAACATTCCGAGAGTAATTTAGTTCCAATATTAGTTTCATACTAAAAAATAGTAAAGCTCTACTACTCAAAAATACGAATAAACCAATCCGATATAAAAACCCTCATCAAACCTATGTTAATAATATCTCTTAATTTAAAACGTAATAGAACTTACAAAACGATTTAAATAATTAATTCAATATGACTAATAGATTCTCGCTGGTCGTTAGACGTGACGTAAGCATCAGAGAGCATGTGCTCAGCTCAGGGTTACGCAACTTCATCAACGCGGAAATGCTGATTATGAGGTTTCGGCTTGACTACCTCGATAGTAAACTGGGTATATTTTTGAAGACGATAGCCAATCTGATGGTATGAAGTAACTGCTCATGGATATGGCTATGTTGTCTTGACACAAAAACAAGGTCAGCAAAACATAACCAAACAATTATACGGTCGGCTTGGTACCAAGTAGTTATCTTTGCCTATTTAACTAGCAACACTAAGGGACCAAGAGCATCACTCGCACGTTGCCAAGTAAGATGTAGAAAAACGAGGAAAGAGGGACGAGATGAAAGAAATAGAACTGACACGGACGGGGTGGTTAGACCGCCGGTGTTCTTACTCGCTGAACGTAACCTAACATAACAGATGTTGTAACTTAACGTCGAGGATATTGAGTTTCTGGTGTCTTCTATTAATTGCTTTGTGACAAGTCAGCAAATCAACTGATGGTAAGCAGGTACTGCAGTCTATGTGAAGGAGAAGAGCGGCGGTGGTAAGAAAAGTGACCGGGAATGTTTGGGCCGCCGGCGCTCTGTCTAAGACTACGCAACAGTATTCTTTCTGCTCATTACGTTGATATTCTAGCTGAGAGTTGCACTTCCCCAGTTGGGCAGCCCATTCATAAGACATATAAATGTAATGTAATATTTCCATACCTCATGCCTAATCCTTCGGTATTATCACGGTTTTGTATGACCAATGTTTGTTTTTGAATACAAATACAACATTAAAATTCCTGAATGTACACAGGTTATTACGAAATGTCACAATAAACTAAATGATTATGACCTCAATACAAATGGTTCATCATTGCTTTATGTGATCACTGGAGCACATTGTAGATACAGCTTATGAATACTGATAATAGTTGATATCATGTATCAGTTATCTGTATATTCACCATCAATATATTAAATGTATCTTATTTGTAGAAGTAAAAATTTGTGTTATTATGGGTGTAAACAATGTTAGCCAGTGAACAGAGGAAAATATACATAGCATAGTAAAGACTGTTGGAAGAGCAGCGATAGCTCAGTGGGGAGACCAACAGACTGCAATGCAGAGGGTATCGGGTTCGAACCCACGTAGCGCATCTCTGACTTTCGGAAGTTATATGACTTTTAGAAATTATGTGCTTATTGATAGACAATTATCGCCTGCTCCGTGCCTCAGAGAGCACGTTAAGCCGTCGGTCCCGGCTGCCATGAACATCTATGGCAGTCATTATTGGGAGAGTGTCGACACAAAAGATCCCACTGGGTCGAAGTGTCGCCGGTTTGCACTGATTGGCCCCCACATAAGATAAGAGACTGTTGGACTGCCACACAAGTGTCCAGTTGGATCCTTAGACATGCACCTTTGACTTGAGGATATGTGCATGGTAAATATGCTAATTATTGCTTGCTTTACTGTTAATGGGAAACATTGTGAGGAAACCTGCATGTCTGAGAGTCTATCAACCCACACTATGCTAGCCTGTTCAAACTGAGAAGATGCCCACGGCTAGCAGTAAGTTAGTTTATAAACACTACTTATTATAAAATACTGTATTTCTGCATATTGCCTAAATATGTAGGTAACATTATGACGTAAGCTGCATGTCTCTATTTTGATACATGCATTACTACCAAAAAAATAGTAGAGAGCAATTAAAAATTATTAATCAAGGTTGTAAATAAATCAATTTCTAAGATATTCTATAGCAAATCTTCCTAGTTAGTAAATGATAAAACACAACACATTATAATATACAATTTATTTGTCTGCTTCTATGGTTGTGTTCAGCTTTCTTATTTATTGCATAGACTATCTTTCCTTTCAGGGTATTCCTGCGTTGATGTTAGTAATCGCAACAAACAGTATAAAGGCTAATTAATCATCTATTGATTTCTGTAGATTGAGTACCATCAAGTAACTAACATTGAAACATATGAACTTTCACATTTATAAGATTAGTAGGATTAGTAATAATGTCAAGGTGGCAACTTAAGCGGTTGTTAAATTCTAATTATAATTAATAACTATTAATAATATACCAGATGTACCTGACCACATGATAAAAATAAAAAATATTATAATAAAATTATAATCACAATTAATAATACTTAACAACTAAAATATATAACTTTTATAAGCTACTATTTTATTAATAAATCAAATTATATTAGATTTTATTTGTATTAAAAAACTCTGACAGCTAAATGTGATTGTGATGTTCTAGGCTTTATATGTTCAGAGTTTATGTATGAAATCATAATATATTATCAAATTATAATTATCACAGAAAATAGCAGACAATTTTCCCTTAAATTACCAAATGAAATACTTTAGATTAATAGAGATAGAAATAAATAATAACATCAGCCATTCCTAACCCACCCTGCTGCTGTTCATATTTTGAAAATGATAAGGGTTATATTATAGCCTTCAATAATAACCTGCATATCACACAACGTCAAAAACATTGGAATAATATATGTGAAATGATGGTAACTATTATGAAAAGATTAACTATTAAATACTTCAATGACTTGTTTATACAGCATGTCTGTTTATCAGTTAGGTAATACAATAATGTTTACATTCTAAATATTAATAATACAAACTGATTCTTACCATGCATGAAAGTGACAGCATCCTTGACGTAATCATCAATCTCAACAAATATATCATTGATCTTCTTCTTGGCCCTCACAAATATCTGCAGTGGAGAGTCCACATTTGACATATTCACACGCACCGCCCCATTGTTCAGCATTGCAACGTTATGGGGCCCGTCGCCAGCCATCATTGAAATTGTACGGTTAACATACGCAGCCATACGGGAAGGAAAGATTCACTGTTGTCGTTAGGTGGACCTTATGCCGGACAATGCCAACAATATAGTCACTGTTTCACTTCTACTGTTATAACAATACATGCACGGTAAAACTGCAACAAAAATGTAACAAGGCATAAAAAAGTGCAAAGAAAAATAAATCACAGGACTGTGTTGTTTAGAACTTAAAACACACATTGGTACACATACAATTATTAATAATGCTACTTACACTTTGTAAGTCAAATTCTAAGATTAAATCATTATTACTTGAAAACCTTGAATTATAGAAAACTAGATGAAATACTGTTTCTGTCATCCATTATTTTTCCAAGATTAAGTTATATCTGCCTATGTCAAGTAGACTAACCACTATTAGAAAAGCATCAACTTATGTTAGCTCTATTAGTGTTAATATTTATGTACCTTTATTTTACTTTAGTAACAGTTTCTCCTAGTCATTGTGCTGAAAGCATGCAATGCAAGTACCACTGAAACACATAACTGTGCTATCAATCATAGGTGAACCAGGTAAGCAAAGCCATTGAGGTTATGTTGAGGAACCACCTATAGTAACACACTCGAAAGACGAAAGAGGGAAACTTAAAAGAAAGATAGTGCGGAAAAGCATAACACTAAAAGCATAAATATACTGAATGCAGATAATTTGCACCTTATCATCATCATCCCGTTGCATCATCGCAATCAAGGAGCATCCCTGTTATCCGAGCCGCGTGAAAATTTGTAAACACTTTAGTGTTAGCTATATATTAGAAATAAAACATTATCAAGAAAATACGATGAGACGTAAAACAACTGACAGCCGCTAAATATAAGTCAAAATTGATTCGCGATAAAATTTTCTTATAGCACCCATTGCAATTCTATAGAAATATAAACGAGGAAAAATATTTACTCCGCTTACCTGAGCCTTAAATCATCATCCTAGACATTTTATTTGCTAGTTTACATTAATTTCGGCAAAAATTACCAATAAAAATTATCTGATTTTTTTCGCCCTGTTTTCAATTTACAATTTTATTAACACTCATAATTTTGCTGTTCTTACTTCTACTTCTCAGTTATACTATTGGCTATACTTTGGAATAGGTAATTCTAACCAATCAAATGATGGACTTGGTTATGCAAGCTAATACGTTTCGTTATGTACTACTGTTTTGTAATACCTATAATGTCCTTCTGAAGGTTTAAGTCGAGTAATTTATGAAAAAGCATGTAATTTAATAATCTGTAAAAGTTCCATATTTGTAACAACAACAAAAAAATATGTTTTATTATTAATTGTAACGTTTATCTTACATAAGTCCAATAATTCACATTTTACAAACAATACGTGTCATTTATGAATACCAGCTGCGTTTTATTTTATCGCTTACCATATCTATACATTTGCTTTTGTAATTATTATCTCAGATTTTTCTTGTGTAACAAACTTATAATAATATAAAATCATAAACATTCAGTAAAAATATTGTCTATACTATGGTACCAAGTAACTTGCATTAATAACAAAACGTTAAGTGTCAAACTTTGTAAAGTCAATGGCGGATAAATGTTAAGAACGCCGCCGCTTGCTTTGAGAACGAAGTTTAAAATTAGTGAGATACAAATATTTTTTACAGCTTTTAAAAGAAATTCAGTGGTTGTTGCGTTCAAAGTATATTTACATTTACAAAATGTCTCGTTCTGTGCGTGCGGAAACCAGGAATCGTGTCAAAGATGATATCAAAAGAGTCATGCAAGCTGTGGAAAAAGTTCGCCATTGGTAAGACGGAAATAATAAGACTATTTCAATTTACATTTATTTTTGTGATTATAAAATAATGTCGTGACTATTCTCAGGGAGAAAAAATGGGTGACAATTGGCGAAACAACTATGAAAATTTATAAATGGGTACCTATATCAACAAATGAACAGAAAAAGAAGCACGCGGCTAAACGTGAAAATAAAGAGAACACATTGACACCCAAGAAAGTACTCGATTCGTCTAACTCCAACTTTGGTATGGCTGAAGATTCGAACACATGTAAGTACTGAATATATCAAAATTCTATGACTAAAATCCCATTTTGTAAAACTACAGGCTTCCTTCTTTAAATTGAGTGGTCACGACATTGTCGAGTACTCAACAATGTTTTTGGGCTATAGTCATGTAGGTCAAGATTCAAATTATTTGTGAATAATATGAAGCAGGAACCTTGAAATGATCCTTTAAATTTCTAACATTATTATTCAATGAATTAATTATCAAGACAATAAGTTGAGTACATTATTATGCATTTAAATAAAACAACAGAATTATGTACTATATATAACAAAATTTATTTATGTGAACTCTTAATTTACTCTCATATAATTTTTCAGGTTTCTCCACAGTAAGTGACTCCCAAGGTCCCACTGAGTTTACATCAACACCAATGAACTTCTCAGAGGACTCAAACTCACAGAGTAGTGGCACCACAACACCAGCCAAAAGATTAAAAACTGACTGAGGATTGCTAAGGAATTAAGTGTTTCACGGTACAAGCCTAACTTATAGACTGCTTGATATCATAATTATAGACAACAGGTCTAGATTGTGTTGGTATGAATCATGCAATTCGCAGGATGCTTAGTTCTATGAATGTTACTACAGTCACTGTTGTAAGGAGATAAATATGTTTTTTTTGTGCCAGTCACTTCATTTACATAAACATATGGTCTAACCAATAAATATGGTCCATTCTGAAGATTAATTGATATGGTCCAACCAATAAATATGGTCCATTCTGAAGATTAATCAATGCAAAATGCATTGATACTCTCTTACAAGCATAATCCAATCTGCGATGTTTTACTTGCTCCTAATTAAACACCACAGAAAGTGCAATTATCAGCATAGAATAGTCATATTGATCAGGTGTCCATTTCTGACTAAAGTTTTTTTGCAATTGCTACATTAACTATCTGAACAATAATTTTGCAATATTGTCAGTTTTTATTTTGGAAATCTGTCAAATTTATCTCTTCAGTAAGTTATTTGATAATTTGGCTGTAAGGTGAAATTCTTCAATTATCACATAAACCTTGATAAAGAAATAATGTTGGTGCGTTAATAGTTTTTGTAAAAAAGTCTGTATATGTATTCCTTAAGTTAGCTATCTATCCAACTATTAGAAATCAGCTCCAAATTCTGTAAACATATAACAGCTGATTACATTTATCAATGGCCTGACATTACATTATTTTTAATATATCCCTAAATTAAATGAGCATAAGTTGAGATCAAAGACCAACTACTAAAGAACCTAAAATATGCTATCCTGTCCCGTTGTCTATAATTTTAATGTGTTCAAGTTGCGAAGGTTTTGTAATATAGACCGCTTAATGTCTATGGAACTTTTAAAAACTTTGTGGTATGTGCTGTGAGTTGATTTCATGTGTGCATTCTAGTAACTTAACTTATTGTTGCCAATGCATAAGTGTTTTACTTTTACATGGTTTGTATAGCTAATTAGTTTTAATTTATTTTGGTATAAATTCTGTTACAAAATACTTAACATGTGTCAAAGAAAAGGATGAAAGACTTCGGATTATCAATTTGATCCGACCAGTTATTATCACAAAATTTTGTATGTCTCTGTTTATTATTGATAATTATCTGGCAAAATATGTCATGTGATTTTTATCAGACTAGTATCCTCTGATAATGGATTTGCCTAACAAGTAAACTATATAATAACCTTATATAATATCTTGATAATTATTATCCTTCGATTAACAGTGCATTCACACTCAGAGATCACAAATCGGTTGACAATATGGTTTCATTTGTGAAAATGTATTTATACTTAATTTATATATCAACACCAAATGCAGTTTGCTTTTGTTTCTTCATGGTCAAACTATATTGTGAAATGAATTTGGAGACTGTAGCAGTGTGAACATAATATGTTAATAGTGTTGACATGAAAATTATGATTGTTCAAAAAGTCTTATTATCATGTGAAAGGGATGTAGAAAGTTTAAATGATATAAAAGAGAATAGAACAGAATAAAGCGGATGAAATCAGTCTGCTTTAGCAGTTGAAGACCTAACTAGAAGGATCCTCCATTATGAAAATGTTATTAACTAATGTATACACTTGAAAATTCCTTTATCCTCCATCTAGGCATCTGATATGACATGTTTACAAATAATAGACCTATAAATGATGTGAGAGACATCTGACTATTCCTGAAGGCTTAACCTATTGAGTTATAGTGGAACACCTGTGGCCAGGCACAATAAGTTTTTAATGATGTCTGGATTCCAAGGCTTGACTTGTTATTATAAGTGTGATATTTAACTTAAAATTGCTGGCGGATGACTGCTAATTTTAGCTCTTAATCAGACATTTAAAACTTCTCCATTCCTATTTACATGAGAAAATGTATCATCTCCTTTGCCTCTCCCCTTGGGCAGACATAACTCCATGTATGTACATATTTATACCAAGATTTAGTTAATTTTATTTGGAAGTAGCATAATATAATTTGCTAGCTCAAATTCTGTCTTCTTATTATTGTAAATATTATTTCAGTTTCATGAAATGTGACTTAATTAGATTAATTTAAGTATAGAATATAAAATGGTTATATTAAAATGGTTATATAAGTTTACTAGACGTGTCCGCGGTTTCACCCGCGTTTATGATTACTGCGCCAATCCCATGCGTCGTAGCGTCATGTCTCGATAAATGAGCTATCCAACACTAAAAGAATTATAGAATTATTTATTTATTAGTATAGATAAAATATGATTATTTAGTTTACTTGGATATTGGTACATGTGATGAGAGATTTTATCACAAAAGCTGCATGGTACCTATATTAATAGAGTCTGTATGTGAATAACAACCTGGGTTAGATAATTTTCATTGGTAATTATAATTGGCATCCATAATTATGTTGATACTTAAGGAAGATAGAAATGTCACATATAGGTACCATTATTTAACTATTTATATATCATTATTTAATTATTATTGAAGATATATATAATTACTTTTTGATATTTATCATGTACGTAAATTATACCACACCCTGATATTAACATACCATACAGTTATTACGAATACTATTCTTAGGAGGTAAGATGTATTATTTATTGACGGAATTGATTATTTCTTTTATCCATTTTAACCAACCATTGTTACCTAAAAATTATGATTTTGGAAATGTATTTTTCCACATTGTATTTTGAAAGATGGAGCTGAGAAATGTCTCATGGTTGCAATTGATCGGTAGTGGTATTGGCCGAGAATTACGATTAGATAAATCGATTTGCTCGAATTGTCATCGATGTTAATCGATAGATATAAAAAGAAAGACAGTAATGTGGCCATTCCTTACGCCATATCCAATGTCTTATCAACTTACGAGACTAAGAATGTAATGCCATCTATTTATACTGTGACATAAAGCAGCTACAAGTACAAAAACATGTCTGAAAGTTGCCACTTTTGTTATTTCTAAAAACTATAATTTGACCGAAACCGCTGTACCGCGCCTTAGAAAAGCGCGGTGAGGTGGGGGCCGAGGAAAAAGAGCATGAGTTCACATGAGATCGATATTGTCGGACAGATCTTACGATGTCGGTTTACAATATTTTAAAGCTTTAAGGTACGACTGGCGTGTAAACCCCCAAATCAGTGTACCTAATATTTCATTTAAATTAATTAACTATCTATAATATATTACAGTTACTTAATTAAATATAACCGAAAAATACCTATATTTAATGACAACAACAGGTAATGAATAAAAAATATATTTACTAAATTAACTACAGTTATTCGTTGAAATTAAACTGCTATATACGGATTGCTATAAACGTCGGGGAAAGTGTAAAAATAAATGAAATCTAAATAGTTTAATAATAATTTAATTAGCTTAAAAATTAGTAAAGTTTAATAGTAGTAGTAGTGTAACAATTTTCAAAATTTTGTAATAAAGTGTCAAATAAACAACGCGATAAAATCCGTATATAGCAGTTTAATTTCAATGAATAATATTCGCGTAAATAGAAGACAATATTACAGTTATTCGGACATAGATTCTGCTTCAACTTCCGTTTCGCCATCGAAACTTGAATCAGAGTCGTTCTGCAAATTTATTATTAATGGCTTGATCATATTATCAAATCTGCTATCGCGATCCCAGTAATTGTTTTCTTCTTTTTTGAACATGATCATCACATTTCTGCCATTTTGCCGATGTGAACTCCGAAAACTTATTGAATATCTTTCCATCTAGAGAAGAGTTAATATGGTTTTGGGCTATGTAGTTTTTAATATCAGCCCAGGCTAACTCTATGGGATTCAAATCTGGGTGGTACGGCGGTAAACGAAGAACTGTGTCCATGGGCCTTCAGGAGTTCATCAATTCTGTACACGGGCTCTTTTTTGTATTATCGATAAGAAGTAGCAGTTGAGCTTTGTCATAGCTTCCGAAAATTCAACATTGTGGGGCTGTAACCAGTTCTGCATTTCAGTGTTGAGGCTTGCTATGGTTGGCTTCTTGTCAACCTGAACGCTGTGGTAAGACGCGTTGTCCATGACAACTACAGAATTCGGCGGCAACTTATCTTTTAACTTTTCATCTACCCTCTTATAAAAAGTAGGCATGTTTCCATGATAGTCGCTAGTCTTAGCATCTGATTTGAATATCGTCAATGCAAAATCAACCAAGCCATTTCGACATCCAACGTGAAGAATTACCAAACGCTGTCCTTTTCCGATATCAGCGTGAATTCCAGGTTCGGACGATGATTGCCAACATATGCTGACATGGTGACTGGCGTTAATGTATGTTTCATCAAGGAAATATATTTTGCGGTTTTGCGTTCTGTAATTTCTGATTTGTGTCAAGTATTTTTCCGCCACACTGTAATATTAGGCTACTCTATAAGGAGATGTCTCTTCGATTTGCTTTTTTGGAAACTGTCACCCATTGTGTGTAAAAGGTTTCTTAGAAATTCTCGTCCACAATTTAATATGCCCTCTTGTTTCAAACTTAATAGTAACTTACGGACACTCGGCACTCTTTTTTCAAATTCGTAAAACTGATGAATTTTTCTTCTGATAACTCCTAAATCAAAATCATCAACAACATGTTTTCTATATAACTTTTTGGATTTTTGGCGAATTAAATTTCAATCGGCACAAATTTTCAGTTGATGAATTGCCCGCTTTTATCACATTTCTTACGGTTTTTTCGCAGTACCCCGTAGCCTCCGCCACAATTTTGGCAATACTCGCATCACTGTTACTGCCTGCTTTTCTTTTCTTAAAATATTCGGCCGCTTTAAAAATGACGGTCTTGATATCACGAGATAACGCACGACCCATTTTTGTATGTTTATCTCATGTGCGTCTGACATAGACAGTCCGGTACAAACAACGCTAGCTACCGCCGTAAGCGTTGACGGCAGACTGATGGAACGATGCGGCCGATACTTCCCCCCGTCTCGCCGCGCGCATACTTAAAGCGCAGTACACCGGTTTTGGTCAAACTATAGCTCATTATTTCTGCTATAATTTTGCCGTTACTACCGAAAACTACGTGTAGCGGAAATTTGGTAGCTAATCTGACCTGTATTTTTGCTCATCCATTTGTCCGATTCGATGGATTTTTATTAAGTTTCTGACCTTCTGACTGATAGGCAGCCAGAAAAAGGGAACTATATAAAAATATTCTTGCTTCCAAATGCCGTAGACTCCTCAGAACTGGTGGCTTTAAGATTTCAGTCTATCGCTAGATTGAAAAGTATGCAATGCGTTAAAGATAGGGTTTGCGAGCGGCCATAGGTACAGTGACCTGTAAAAATGCATACCCATTTCGAAACTAAAATGGTATAAGCTGGTAATTGATGACATCTAACGGAATCTATACAAGAACTGTTAAGTAGTTTATTTATATCGTAATAGATGGCGATGCATTACTATAAAATAAAAAGAAGAACATTTCTTAAACAATTTTTAAAAATCTATTCACAATAGTTTATTTAAAAAAAGAACACATTTTAAAGTAAAACAAGAAGCAAAGAATTACAAATAAATTTATAAATTTATAGTGGGTAGTTTATTTTATAGATACTTTCGATGACTCGCTATTTTGTTCGTAGTTAAACATTATTCTGTCCATGTGTTCGAGTGCCTTTTCGGTTGAGACGATAATTTTTTATAAATTTCACCTTTTTGCTAAAATAAGTACGCGTTGCAATATTTCTAAAACAACGCCATCTAGTTCATTCATATTCTTTCTAATGCGAGTGTTTACAGGATTTTGGACCTTAAGATATCCATGCACTATTACAGGTGACTACAGTAAACGCTTACTATCAAGCAAGGCTTGCATATATTTGCTGTTGAACTTATTTGTATAGAAAAATAAATAGTTATCGGGCAATATAGAATCGCAGATCGGCGACCAAATTTTCGTTTAATACGTAACAGTTCAAGCAAGAATAGTGCCAATCAAATACATTGGCAGATTTTATAAGATGATTGATGTAAAGATGTATACAAAATATTGACGTAGCCATAGCCAGAGCGGGGCAGTGTAGTGTACAGGCCCTAAGGATGTTCTCGGTAAATACCGAAGCGCCTATCCTACAAGCAATATGTATCTACTATTTTGCTATCACTCAAACAAGCATAATAATATAGCTTATTTTTGTACATGTCACTTTTACGAAACTGTTGAATGTGTTGTGAATTTTAACCTAAATTGTGTACAATTTACAGTCCATATGGCCTCGCCTTAGTCCAATTCAGCAAACATTCTAGCTGGGCCATTGGAGTACTACCAAAATACAAATGCTTGCAATAAATAAAATGGTAATAATTATAATTGAAAACCGTATTTTTATGAAATTATGTGACAAATTTATTGTAAATGTTAATTGAATGTAATATATTATGATAAGATAACAATAAATACATATATTATTACTAAAACATTTTTCCGAACCTTTCGTTCGATATTTCCGACTCGTAAGTCGTGTGCGACAAGAGAGACGCGAACGAACCCAAGCGGGAGTGACTGTCCGATATGTCTTCCATTTCTTGCATTCCGATAATGTCGTTCACCAAATCAGAAATTGTTATTTTCTGTAAAAGTAACAGTTATTAAAAATATGAACGGTTCAGGGACTAGCTTTAACGGTCACCGTATCTGCCAAATATTGCGAGTTTGTCGCTAACAAAGTTTTTGTTAGGCGCTGTGCTGCGAGACTTTTGCCAGCTGCGCTGGTACGACAGCTACTCTCTTTTAACCTCTCTTTTTTCTTAGAGTGGACAAGTCATGTGTTAAACCTATGTTGTAATCGACCAAGAGTGGATTCAGAGGAGGGCAACTAAAATTTTTAACAAAATAGGGCTCTCCATTAAGAAAAAGTTTTTAGGGAATCCATCAATGGTTTTATTAAGAGATATTTGGTCTGCTTAAGAGGGAACTAAAAGTTTAGCACATGATAATAATTGCTCATAAACATTTTATGATACCTCTGGCAGAAATGAGAAGTCCCCTTCGGTCATGAGAGCTCTCTCTTCAAAGCTGTGCCCACTGAGTATAGACAGCAGATACCAGGTCAGTTCGCGGGAAAAGCACTCGCCTGCAAGTAGACAAATAGTTATACCTAAATGTTAATAACACCCTGCCTTGATAACGTAATGGCATAGGGCTTAATTTTACTGCCAATAATGGCATAAAGCTGATGTTTACTGCCCATCAGTCTGTGGCGCATGTATATACGCTCAAACAACATAAGTTTATGAGGAACCTGGAATCAAACGGAGCATCATACGTCTAGCCGCGACGAAACCAATCTACACACTAAGCGACGCGCGAAATTGTTATCTTTTTTTATACGTGGCAGTATATATAGTCGTCACGCCGCTGTATAATGTTATTACGTTACTTGTATGAACAATAAACGGGATATAAGAAGGTTTAAACATCGAAATTATAATCTCAGTTGAATCAGTCTACGTGTTTCAATATAACCCCATCTACAGAAAATCTACAGTTCAACCTATTATACAAACAAATAGAAAAACTTACGCTGGAAATCGCCGAGCTTCAAACCAATCAACAACGTGCGTCGTATCACTATGGCACCACTCGTCCGCATAGCAACAACCAATCGCGATCAAACTCAAGATACCGTTCCCGCTCAAACCGCAAACCCGGCGATCCCGACTGGCTGTGCTATTACCACCTGCGCTATGGTGATGAAGCACGTAGATGCGAATCACCGTGCGCAAAAAAAGAAGCAGGAAAACTAGAGCATACATCGACTATGGCGGGCGTCGATGTTATCAAACCAAGCTACCGCCTTTGCGTTATCGATCACAACAACAAAGAGAAGTTTCTAGTCGACACGGGTGCAAACATATCCGTATTAGCCGCAAAAAATAAGAAACATGTGAAAGCGACTGAAAGTACCTACAAACTGTTTGCTGCGAACGGTACGGAGATACGTACCTACGGCGAGCGTACACTCGAGCTCAACTTAGGTTTACGTAGAAGCTACAAATGGACGTTTACCGTGGCCGACGTGAAAACATAAATATAAGAGGCGCAGATTTCTTAGCGAAACACAAATTACTTGTCGATCTACATCAAAGAAAACTCATCGACCGCATTACCGACCTCAGCGTTAACACCATCAAAATCCATAGCACCGAGGAAGCGTGATAGGCATAGGCATAGGCGTGATGGTGGCTGATAACGTATACGACGTTATCACGACATCTTGAAAGAATATCCCGACGTACTGCGACCCATGTCACTCAAACTCCGACTAAGCACAACGTAACTCATCACAGTCATCACATAGAAACAACCGGCCAACCAATCTATTCAAGGCCGCGCCCCCTGCCGCCCGAAGCTGCGAAGTTAGAATTTGAGAAGATGATGGAGATGGGAATCTGTAAACCCTCAAACAGTCCACGGGGTAGCCCGCTTCACGTCGTTAAGAAAAAAGACGGTCCGCTACGCGTGTGTGACGACTATAGAAGATTGAACGCCGTTACAGTACCCAATCGCCACCCTATTCCGAGAATTCAAGATTTTACGTTCCAGCTACATGGGAACAAAATCTTTTCAAAACTAGATCTCAAAATGGCGTACTTCTGGATACCTATTGAAAAAGAAGATGCTGCCAAGACGGCCATAATGACCCCCTTTGGCCTCTTCGAATTCAACTGTATGACGTTCGGCTTACGCAACTCCGGCCTAACATTTCAACGTTTCATGCACGAAGGACTACGAGGGCTCGACGACAACGTATTCTGTTTCGTCGATGATTTACTAGTGCACTCAGAAAACCCAGTGGATCACAAGCGTCACTTACAACAAGTTCTCGAACGACTCGACAACTACGGCGTCACTCTAAACATCGATAAATGTGAGTTCGGCAAAGACAAGATACAGTTCCTCGGCTATGAAGTTACACCGGACGGGATCAAACACACAGAAGAACGCATTCAAGCCATACTTACGTTTCCCAAACCAACTACAGTGCAAGAGTTAAGAAGATTTTTAGACATGATCAACTTCTACCGTAGCTGCCTACCCCATCAAGCCGAATACCAAAATTTACTAAACAAGTATATACACAATAGCAAGAAAAACACCTATACAATGGACACATGAAGCTGAAAAAGCCTTCGAGCAATGCCGACAAAGCATACTCGAGGCCACTATATTATCGCACCAAATAAATACCTAACGGCCCGTTATGCTTACTAACCGACGCGTCTGACACTAGCCTCGGCGCAGTCCTACAAAAGAAAATAGACAACGTGTGGAAACCACTCGCCTTTTACTCAAAATCAATGAGCGAGACGCAGTGAAGATACAGTGTATACGATCACGAACTTCTAGCAATGTATACAGCTGTTAAAACCTATGCTGACTGATAGAGGGCAACGAACTGATCATATGTACGGATCACAAATCATTGACGTACTCACTAACACGAACGCCGAATAGCAGCAACACCCCGCTTCGAGAGCGACAACTTCATTACATAAGTCAATTCTGCACTAACATCATATACATTCACGGTGATAAGAACGAAGCCGCTGACGCGTTATCACGTATCGCGGAAATCAAACTACTGAACGAAACGATGGACTACGACAAGTTATCTCAAGAACAAGAAACGGACGCCGAGCTACACGATTGCATGAATAACTCTAGACTGAAGTTTTACCGCGTAAACCTACCGGGAGTCGAACGACCTATTTGGTGCGAAACATCGACAGCGAACATTCGACCATACCTACCATTGCCTTATCGTGTCGCAGCCTTCAAAGCACAACACGAACTAAGTCACCCCGGCATTCGTACAACAATAAAAATAACGACAACAAAGTTTTTCTGACCATCTATAAACAAAGATACAGGTAGATAAGCCAAAGCGTGCATCAGTTGTCAACGAGCGAAAGTTCATCGACACGTCATAGCCCGCTCGGCGAGTTTCAACAATCATCCCGTTTTGAACACCTGCATGTGAACATAGATGGGCACCTCCCGCCATCAGATGACTATAGATACTTAGTTACTATGATTGACCGCTGCACTAACTGGCCAGAGGTAATACCTACTCGTGACGTCACAGCCGAAACGGTCGCGAAGGCAGTGTACGAGGGATGGATATCGCCGTTGGTATGTCCCCTGCGACTTACCACAGACCAAGGGAGACAGTTCGAATCGTCTTTATTTCAAGCTTTAATGAAGAAAATAGGCGTCCCTCGAATACGTACTACTGCATTTCACCCGCAAGCTAATGGGAAAATCGAACGATGGCATTGATTTCTGAAAACGGCACTGATGGCAAGAGCAACCGATAACAGATGGACCAATGTATTACCTACAGTATTACTAGTACTTCGCACCGCCCTACGTGAAAACTCAACCGTAAGCCCGGCCCTGATGACATTCGGATCAACGGTACGCGTCCCATCTGATTTTTTCGCACCTACCAAGCCGAACATTAAAGATGCGGAATTTGTCCGTCGGCTGACTAGCGTTACAGTCAAACACATTCATATACAAAGACCTCGGGACATGTACACATGTGTTTGTGCGCAACGATACCGTGCGCAGACCTCCCGTACCACCATACGACGGACCATATCAAGTACTTCAACGCAGTACCGACGGCAAGCACTTCTCACTGAAACTTCCGCTTCGCACCGCAGTAATTTCAATCGACAGATTGAAGCCAGCCCATCTACTCAACGAGTAAGACTCGCCACAAAACACAACATCAACAAACACGCCAGCCCCGGACTAATCACCCACACCAATGCAGACAGCTTCATCACCGTCACCGCAAAATTCCTACGTCACCAGATCCGGCCGCGCGGTGAAACAAAACGTACGCTTCACTGAGGCGGGAGTGATGTGGCGTATGTATATACGCACAAACAACATAGGATTATAAGGAACCTGGAATCGAACGGAGCATCATTCGTCTAGCCGCGCAGTATTTATAGTCGTCACGCCGCACGCACATACGCTCAAGAATTCCTCGTAAAAATGTATAATGTTATTTACTTATCGCTGATTGGTGCGAATAAATATAGTACACATTAGTGCTAGCGTTACTTGCATGAACAATAAACGGGATATAAGAAAGCTTAAAAATCGAAAATATATTCTCAGTTGAATCAGTCTACGTGTTTCAATAAAACCCCAGCTACAGACCTGGCTTATACCTGCCGGCTGATCTACACCCTAACCATTACCAGCTACGGACCTAGCTTATGCCCGCCGGCTGTTAACGCGTTAAAAGTCTTTATACATAGTCACAGTACAATCTCGCTAATCCAAATACAAAAGCCCGACACGTTCAGTAATTCGGTACTAAACGGACCGGTGAAACAGATAATCTGCTTGTCATTTTTATTACGCTGTTAACATTACGTCATTCGTGACGCAGTGTGCATAAGCTTTTGAATTTGATTTCCTTTCGTTCAGTGTTACTGGGTTTTACTGTCAAGAATTTCTCCTTAGCTACACGGACTCAAGACATATGTTTCGAAGACGGCAACAGGGTCGTCACTTACTATTACGTGGGTCTTAAGACTACAGCTAGCGAAATGCATCATCTTATATCACTTCGGAGATATATGCGTATGACTATAAATGTAGTACATACAAATTTTTACTCATTTTTCTTTCCATGACTAGCATGGAAATAAATCGGAATTTTCCATTAAAGCAGTTAAATATTAAGACTGCGCCGAGAAAAATGTGCCAAAACAGGCGATCACAGTTAAGTGAAAAAAATAAAATAAAATCAACACTTTTTGTTCAATACAAATATAAAATATACATTTACCATAACAATGAATGTGTTTACTATTAATCCGTGTAAAGAGCAGCGATAGCTCAGTGGGGAGACCAACAGACTGCAATGCAGAGGGTCTCGGGTTCGAACCCACGTCGCGCACCCCTGACTTTCGGAAGTTATATGACTTTTCGAAATTATGTGCGTATTGATTGACAATTATCGCCTGCTCCGTGCGTCGGAGAGCACGTTAAGCCGTCGGTCCCGGCTGCCATGAACATCTATGGCAGTCGTTATTGGGAGAGTGTCGACACAAAAGATCCCACTGGGTCGAAGTGTCGCAAGTCGTAAGTCGAAGTCTGCACTGACTGGCCCCCACATAAGATATATATTAATCCGTGTAAAAAACTTAAAATAATTAACATTTTCGCCTACAAAATTACGTAAATTTGCAAAATGCAAAAACGTAAGCTCGTGTTACGTGATTTTAGATTATAACAGTAGAAATCTATCCTATTTTACAGCTTAAACGAAACATAAATAGTTATATTACAATTTGTCCGTCCCAAATATTTAAGTTATTAGTTGACAATAAAGATACATATTTATCAAAAAAGCACTTCAAATCCTCCATACAATTTTACTATGGCGGCCGCGCCGATTTGAATATGCGCCGCACGAGCTCTGTCATTATCTTTCTTAAGTCGGATTAAAGAGATTGGTTAGATGGAAAATTCAATAGGAAGGCGAAGGTAGAACCAGACTAGTATCTTTCCAAAAAGTTCTATACGCTGACTGCATATAGGAGTCTTATGTGATAGGTACCCGATTCAAAACTCCTATGGTAGAATTTTTACATAGTGGGTATAATATAAATGTAATACCTATACCTACCTACCACAACCAATAGGTATGTCAACGTAAATCAAAAAGTGCAAGTGTCCACAGTGACTCACAAAAATGGTGCCACAGATGAGCTTCCAAAGAGAGGATCAGACTTAAATAGTGTTATATCCGAACGAATCGTGTTGATACTTTTCTGCCAACTCAAAATATGGTTATAGAGGCACGGTACTACGAAACTACACGAGAAAACGTAGACAGAGTAGCTGACTACTTCATGTCGGCCACTTACACTCGTCAAGCTAACTAATACTTACAGGCACTATATATCAGTCGCTAGAAAAAAAATAACAGAAACTCATAGTGCTGACACCGAATAATTTAGTTAACAATAGGAAAGGATTTTTCCCTTACCATTTGTAGTAAGCATTTCTATAAACTCTTCCCTTGGCATAACATAAGTGTCTCTGAAAATGTCCGCGAAGTTGCTAAAAGCGAGACTAATCCGTTTGAAGCTTTCACCAAAAGCAGGTCTGTGATTCAAGTAAAGTTTGACGAATTCGTCAAAGTCTATTTCTGCCACAGGAGCACGCAAATACACCTTGAATTTGGCTTCTACTATCAGATTCTCCAACTGTGAATAAATAATATTAGGCTGTCAGATGTGTAGATCAACTCTCTCACTGTCTCTCACATACACTTGGACACATATCTAATATGATGAATAAAGTAACCATTAAATGTTTCCGAGAGTATACAGCGGCTGCTTTTTCGCAGGCACCATGCGCATTATCTCGTGTATTATCAAAATATCGACTACCCCATTGTATCATACGGGCATGTACAGCTGTCGATTGTCAGACATTGAGGTTTTTGTCAGTCAATCCTCAGCACAGAGTGAGGTTCGTATATAGGCTCAACTATTACGTAAGATAAAATTAGATACCATAATGTGATATAATAGAGCTCTATCCAAATCACTTATTGACATCCGCGGATGCGTATACGGGTATTTGAAGTCTCACATCTGCGAATGTGGATGCAGATGTCCAAATCGATAAGGAAGCTCCGCAATTGCGGATGCGTATGTTGATGTAAATAGTGCATCTTATTTAATAAAAAGTATTTAATATTACCGCCTTTGGTACAAGCCTGTTTTAAACAATTATTTACTAGGAACACTGGCTGGTGATGGCAATACAAATCTGCGTACTATTGTTGATAATATTTTAAATTCTTCTCCATGAATGCTTTCCCAATCAATGAATGCTTTTTGTTTGGGGTAAAATAGCAATTTCTTTTTTATAGCGTTTGTTAAACCATTTTCTGGTGTTTCTTGATTCTCATCTTTACGTGAAAAATCATCGCACCATTCATCGGCCCACCCATTTTCTTTCTTGTCGCAACCTGCGCTATATCTGGATCCGCATTGACATCCGCGTTGATTATTGCGGATGCGATGCAGATGTCCAAATCGATGCGGAAGCTCCGCAATTGCGGATGCGGATGCGAATATTCGCATCATCCCTAATCCAAATCTAAACTAGACGAAACCTAATGACATTATCATATAAATTTAAAAAAATATTAATGTGATGTAATTACCGCATACTCCGAAGGAAAAAATCCAAGTGCCCTCATTAAATCCGGTAGCGAGTCTATTGGTATATAATCCCTCACACGTCTTATCGCCGGCGAAAAAGTACCCTGGCATAGGATCTGGATGTAGTAGAACAGGTCTCTGATCTCTTGGAATAGCCAGCCTGGCCGCATATCCTCAATCAGACAGTAGTATGGATCTAAATCTATACCACCAGCTTTGATTGATGCATCTAGTGCTCTGAAAATAAAGTAGACTGTTTTTTTATAGATTTTACAGCAGTTACCGAGGCCATATCTTAAATTTTAATTGCGATAGCTGCGTGCCTTCTCATGTTTACTGCAAGTGAAATATTTATAAATTTTAATTTGCTAGGCAATAACGTCAAAATTTTTTCGATCGCTTAACCGCTAAGCCACCGCGTATACTCAATTGTAGTGCTCTTGGTTTAAAGTCTTCTTACTCCAGTCAATACACAATATCAGAGCTTTGTGCGATCATTCCTAACGCAATTAGAATGGCCGAATATTATGCAAATAATATATAGTTCACACTAGAACCATTGACACGAAGAAGAAGAAGTCAATACAAAGTCATTCGATCCGTCACGGATCACTTTAGGTACGGCAGATCTTTTCCAAATAACCTAACGCTATGTTCCTGCGGCGAGTAAAATTAGGGTAATAAATATCCAAGAGAACCGCCGTTATCGCGTAATAATTCGTGTCCAAGGGTCGCTCTAAATTCTAACTAACTACTCCAAAAACAAAACCTATAGGAACAACACACATTTAAAAAATACCTCACACCCATTCTGAAAAGCTAGCAATACCTATAGCATGCATAAGTATTGACTGCATTCGCAGACTACGAGCAGTCACCGCACACATGCAAATAGGTAGGAGATTGAAAATTGCTCGGTATATTTATCCCAATGACCGTGGTTAGATGTTGAAAGCTTTTGATAGGTTCGTTAACGTGCTTGCAGTATCCCTGGTCTTACAATTACAGAATATTTTATAACCTACCTAAAATTGGCAGCCCAATGGACCATCGATGTGTCTTTCTCTCCAATAGTAAACATAATGCCTAGGTCTTCTCGGTAGCACATATCTAGTATCTATAAAAAACATAAATAATCGTCATCACAAAAATTGAAAAAAAGGCACACTCGCGACTGGTCCTGGCAGAGAAGAATAACTCTTGTTTAAATTATAATAATATTTATAATAAGCAAGGCCAATATACGTCCTACGTCCCTCTGGGTGTTTTATTAAAATTGGTTATTATAAAGTTACCTATGTCAATAAACGGGAGATCTAGCGCTAAATTATGGGACTGGTAACTACAGAACAGAGCGTTCTGCCTCTGTTCTGTGCTGCTGTGTGTAACCAAATCCAATTTAGTTGCGGCCCAGGATATCGTGAATAATTATTTTAATGTTATGCTAGGTTTACCGTACTGTTTCACGGGCGCAGCCGTAGTGAATGTAACTGCAGTCCACGAGGACTCGGTTTTGATTTCTGGGTCGGGTATGTATGTCTATTCGTGCCTCTATCAGGAGTGCTCATGATAAAATAGTTTTTTTTGTATTATAACTCGCTTATCCCTGTAATAACCCTTCTGCCATAACATATACCTATTATGCTAGCCCTTATCACCAATTTAATGTTTTCGCTTGTTGAAATTAAAAACGATTACCTTATTTGGATGCCCCAGCATTCCAACATGCTTGTAAGGGTTACCGTCGAGAGGCAACTTCTGCAGTCCTATAACATCACTGGTGGTGAAAATTAGGTACTGCAGCACTTCATCCGCTTCGTGCTTTTTCACCAGCTGCATTCTACAGACAGGGCTCTCGTAGCGGGGTCCAAGCACCGTGGAAAGGGTCATAGTAGTCGCGTAGTTTAATATTTTGTATTTATACTGAAAGCACGTAAAGCAACGGAGTCAAGAAACTTGAGAGGATATTGCACATTATTTGCAACAGGGATGTTGCAGATGCAGATTTTTTGACATCTGCGGATGCGGATGCGTATACGGATATTTGAAGATTTACATACATGGATGTAGTTACGGATGTGGATGTTCAAATCGATGCGGAAGTTACGCAATTGCGGATGAGGATATTGATAAAAAATGTCATCTTATTTAATAGAAGTATCTAATATCACCGCCTTCGCAGGTTCAAGCCTGTTTTACAAAGGTTCATAAATCAAATACCTACTACTGAAAAACTGTTTTTTTCTTTTTGTAACCTACGCTATATCTGATCCGCATTAACATCCGCATTGATTATTGCGGATGCGGATGCAGATGTCCAAATCGATGCGGAAGCTCCGCAATTGCGGAGGCGTACGCGAATATTCGCAACATCCCTGATTTGCAAATATTAGGGGTTAAAGTATAAAATTTCCGATTTGTACTGAAAAATGGAAACTATTTTTTTCTAAGATGTACCATATTTATTTAATCGAAATATTCACCCTCATAATCTATACACTGCTGCCATCTAAACGGAAGTTCATTTATAATGCCTTTACGGTAGAACTCCGGGGATCTAGATTCGACAAACTGTGTGAAAGCATTTTGTACTGCGTCCTGGGAAGAAAACTTTTTATCACGTAAAGTATTGTCCAAATCATGAAAAAATGGTAGTCCGTCGGTGCAAGATCTGGCGAGTACGGAAGACGACGTATGGTTTCTAACTGCAGCTCCTGTAGAGTTACAACAGTTTCTCGTGCAGTCTGAGGTCTTGCGTTATCATGGAGCAATAATAGTGAAGATCGATTCACGAGTCGGAGCTGTTTTACTGGCAGTTTCACCATCATTGTTCGAAGTTCGGCACAGTAAACATCTGCTGTTATTGCTTGACCAGAGCTGAGAAAGCTATAGTGAATAACACCATGAAGAGACCACCAAACAGTTACCATTACCTTTTTATTGGTAAGCTTTGCTTTAGGGCACTGTTGCGGCGTTTGACCTGGGATCAGCCATTCTATTTTTCGCTTAATGTTATTGTAAAGTATCCACTTTTCGTCACTTGTCACAATTTGATACAATATTTTTTCATTTCTGTACCGATTTATTAAGGCAACACAAGTTTCAATACGCATTTCTTTCTGCAGATCAGTCAAATCATGGGGCAAATGAGCCAATATTGTAGGTAGGGTAACGTTAAACCATGCTGCTAATTCCTGGGTAGTTTGACTAGGATCGGCTTCCACCAACTCCTTCAATTCATCGTTATTCACCTGTGTAAGTAGTCTTCCACGTGGTTCATTCTTTAAGTTGGAATTTCCATTACGAAAGCGTTTAAACCAAAAACGCACGGTGCGTTCATTATCAGTCTCCTCTCCGAACGCAGCGTTGATATTGCGAGCCGTTTCTGTCGCATTAGTGCCGCGTCGGAACTCGTATTCAAAAATGACTCGGATTTTCGAAATATACTTCTTTCCAAGTCGAAAATCAAATGATGCACATTATATTATAAAATAAGAATATTATAGGTATCATGTGAAAATTTTATGTCAATTCAAAGTATCTATTACTATACAACGGCAACTTCATACTTTAACCCCTATTATTATGCGTATACATAAGGTTGGTAGGGAAAACAACAGATTTTCTTGAACAGTAAGCATTGCCAACAGGCTACAAAAGAAAACTAATGGGTTTTAGGTTTTCGAAAAATTACTCGGTTCGTGACTAAAAACAGTGTACCGAATAACAATATTACACTTATAATCGTAGCAAATAAGGTGCGATTGAACACAGCCGCTCCATGCATAACATAAATTATAGCATAAGTGCATAGCATAAGTAAAGCAAGCGACTTAAATGTCCAATATGAATAACATATGAAAAATAGAACATAACAATAGATTTTCGATGTATGACAGAATTAAATAGAAATTACTATACATTAATCTGTCACGGGACTGCGGGCGAATGGGTCTGGGTACTAAACAGATTACTATATTTACCTCATCAGTGGCCATAAGTATCAATGGCAAGTCTATCCTATATTCTTCTGGATCAAGACCTTCAGGCATGGGCCACTCGATAGCAGCTAAAGGTATCGCCGACTGGTCTATTCTGTCCAAGCTCAATATCTCAAGATATTCTTCACTGCTGGCTGCAATATCGTATTCTACCATGATCCTGTCCTTTCCTATGGACAGTAGTTTGAAGTCACCTCCCACATTTTTCTCTGGGAGGAACATTAAGGTAATAATTTCTTTGTAGTGAGCCCGGTGCTTGCCTATGAAGACCCATTTGAATCCGTTGCAGTCGTATTTGTAGACGCAGACTGTTTTACCGACATCCTATGAACATTACTTACTTAGATTCGAAAAAAAGTATTACAAAGAATAATATCCTAATACTAACTAATATTATAAATGCGAATGTGAGTTTGTTTGTTATGATTTTACGTCTTAACCACTGGACCGAGCATCATGAAATTTACATGTTGTCAGGGATTCATAAAAGGACATAATATGGTACCTTTAATCAAGAAAAAGGTACTGTTTCCAAGGGATACAAATTTATTGACAAAATCTAAAAAAAACATATATGTTATAAACTGTAGACAAAACGGCACGCTAAAGTCAGTCTGCATGTTTCTCTGTGTACAGAGTAGGTACCTCTGATGTAAGAAAAAGAAAAAGATGTTATAGCATGGACAATGCAATGAGAACGGATAACGCAAGTAAAAATCCGTTGTTCTTTTGGTCCTTAGGACAACTCCCGCACCAGAAAAAAGACCTGTGTCGCAGGGAACATTACAAACATTCAAACAACGAATTGTTAAATATTAAGTCATACTCTTTTTGACGTCTATTGGGAAAAGTTATAAACTATTAAAACATCTCCGCGGCAACAACTTGTCCGTTTGCCCCAAAAATATTTTAAATTAAATTAGTTGCTGTGCCGCCCGCCGCCGCGGCCGTTATATATCTACTCACATTTATTATTATTATACGCGCGCTCGGAATAGCTTTTTTTATACAACTATTTTGGCAAACAAGCATTCCTGGTGGTAAGTGGTCACCATAGCTTATGGACGCCTGCAACACCAGAGGCATCACTTGCGCGTTGCCAACCCTTTAGGAAAGGAAGTAGGAAGGAGAAGGAGCGGGAAGGGGGAAGGAGAGTGATTGGGCCTCCGGCACTCTCACTCATCGAACAAAACAATAGTAGGAATACTGCTATTTCACGTCGACATTCTGTGAAAGTAGTTCTTCCCCGGTTGAGCCGGCCCATTCATGCTGAAATGAATGGGCATCCCCTCTTCTGAGAGGAAGATCTTATCTAACATCAGAACGAAAAACTTTTCTGCCGCATTATGAATTGCGCTGCTTGCTGTTGCATGATTAAGGACGAGGAGGACTATCTACAATGTGTCATAAATAGCTGTAACAAAATGTGCCATCTTCTTTGTGCGGGCGGCAATACACTAATTGAATGGCACACTACGTGGACCTGTCCTGAGTGCCGCTGTGCAGCAAGGAGGGGAGGTGATAACACCTTGGCTCTTCTTGGTTCTGCTAAGAAGCCATCTGAGTCTTGTGACAGTAATGTTACACTAAGGAAGCGCGTGGTTCCACTACGTCCAGCTCAAGAATGTTGTACTATCAACCCGATGAATGTGCTCATGACAGAAGAAGTAAAAAGCTTAAGGCTGGAGATGCAGGCGATGAGTGATCGAATTAGTAAATTAGTTTCTACGATAGTAACTTATGAGGCAAAAATGGTTGTCTACGCAACAGAAGTCAAAAAGCTTAATAAAAAACTTGAAACTGTTTCCAAAATCACAACGACTATAGCAGTTACTTCCTTCCCTGTACCTCGGACACATTGTAATGCAATTAAAACTGCACCAGAAAGACTGGCATCGAGAGTCTCAAGAATCCAAAACTTCGCCTCAGTCATAACTTGGGATGAGTGCAGTGCCCGCAGTATCGCAAACTAACCCGGCTATACCAACCCGTGAAGTTGTAACGACGCGAGTACCTAGTAAACGCAAGCAAAAGAAAGCGGATACGCCAACAAACTGTGGCATCCCGTTGACACCTGTTAGTGGCCCGTTAAATAAACGTTTGACAATTGCTTCGACCAATATAGAAACGGCAGTCTCGAACATCTTTAGCCAACGAGAACAAGATCTAGTTGATGCCGGACTCTGGACTGATGTAAAACCAAGGCGAAGTTTGAAGGCAGCTTCGCTGTGTGGTACTCCAGGCCCAGCCATAACGACCCTGAAAGTCACAGAAGTATATGCATCTATGAAACATGGAACCTGATGCTGTAGAATGCGTATGCGAATGCAGACACAATAGACTTAATAATGCCTAGTATTATAAGACTGGACAAATTAAAAAACGACATGTACTCACAGCGGTTGCCATTGTGAGAGAGTCAATACTGTAACTGATTTTATTGATGGCGTACATGGTGTCTTTGTAAGGTCTCCCTTCTATCAGGTCAATCGTATTAGGGTCCAGGAACACCAGCTCGCCCGTATTCATCCCACATACGAGATGCATACCTTAAATGTATATAAGGTTACAAAATATCATTTTTACTAATATTATATTATATTACAACTGTGAATGGGACTTGCTTTGTTACGGATTCACGCCTAACTATTTGACTGATCATCTTGCAACGCACATACGTTGTCAGGGGTACAGACACGTTGACAAATAGCTGATTGAAGTATAAAGAGCACAAAATGGATTTCACTACGTTTATTCCCAAATCATATTACGAGCTTGCTTCTGAAATTTATACACTACTGTGGTCCGCCTTATGCCAAGCGGTCCCCGTGGTCTAAGTCAGCTTGCAAAACCTATCGGGCTATTATCACTCACACTCTGTGGATCTGCCTTGTTGGTCTTTTAGCTTTGCGCTTATATTTATAGATGGTCCTGAAGCCCAGGGGTTTATTCCCTGCTAGGTAGGGCATCAACCTTCAAGCCCACATAGGCGTGAATATTGTACGTTTTGTATATGTATATGATTAAATGATACATACCTGAAGGCGAATATTTAATACAGGTGACAGAGATCTCCGGCACATCAACTTCAACGTTAAAATTTATAGAACACTCTTTGGCTGGGATTACGACTGTGAAGTGTTGTCTGAGGTTGAGACTCTTAATTGTCTTGTGTTGAAGAAAGTTGTACAGCTTTATTGAGCCGTCAGCGAAGCCCATACAGACAAAAGGTCTGGAATTGCAAAATGTGACGTCAGAAGGTAGAAAGTCGGAACAGATTTTCGTATAAACTTGGAAGAGTAGATTGCCTGAGTATAGGATTTCCAGGTCTTAAAACATAAAAGCCCGACAGACCAAACAGCTTAGCCAGACATTTAGATAAAAAAGCTAAATGGGTGATACTCACAAAAATTGTACATTTGCAACTTTTGTCCAAGAGTTTCATTATTAGATTTAAAATTTAAATATCATGGCAAGTATTTTATGTTATCTCTACCATCTTTAGTCTTAAATACGGTTATTTCTATTAAAATAATATGATGTTTGCATCAAATCTTAGTTTTATTATAAAGAAAAAAACGTTGAGAAATACCTCTCTATGCAATTTTTGAATGTCCAAATGACGATTTGAATTATTCAATGAGTCATTGTTACGACGTTTAAACGTATAATCTAAGTTTGACTGTTGTCAAATAAGTCTCTTTGATTGTAGCATTTGTATAGAAATACATTTTAATGCATAGAATATTTAAAAGATTTATAAAAATTATTTTTATAATTCTTTTAAATATTCTATGCTAAAGGTTGTTATTTTGGTAAGAATTGTTGGTTTTATATATTATTTCACGCCTTTGGTTACTTATAGTATTATATTCTTAAATATATTGAGTTATTGCGTATACATTAAGTGGTTTCAACAGTTATTTTCCGAAGTTATAATTTCTCAGGTTTTGTTCTCAGTTGAGTTATACCGCGTAACATAACGAAACTGAGAAATTGTAAAGCCGATTTCACAAAATTACATTTATTTCAAAGGTAAAATTTTACTATACTTTAAAATGTATTGACGCATGTCACGTTGCGCTAAAAATGGCGAAAGTGATTAAATATTTTTAAACAAACAAAATTAAGATATTGCTCCCGATGATTATATATTATATATAGCGCAACACATTAGAGTTAAGATTAGATTAGAAGATAGGTGTAAAGTCTATTGTTTAGGAAATTTCGTACATTATTTTAAACATGGATAAAATAATTAAAATAATAATAAAATTAAAATAAATTAATTGTTTTGAGATATATTTTTAATAAACAGGAATAATAATAATAAAACTTCTTTCTTTCTAAGTATGCCTCCCGAATGTTCGGGTTATTGATGGCCTACCAATGTTTACAAGAATCTCAAATAAAGTTTATAATTATATCATATAAACCGATTTTTATTGTATTGTGTGTTTGATGTTTTTATGTTCACTGTGTACCTTGCTTAATAGTATCAGTTTCGTCACACCGAGCCTCAGTGTTGTTACATATCAGTTTCGTTACAAATTTAAAATGTACACTTTTTCTGAGTATGACTCAAATACTCTTAATTTTTTAGTCTTAGTATATACACTAGCGATGGGTGAGGCGGAAGGAGCGGAAACTAAGACTTGGCAAATGTCAACAAAAAAGGTCAAATTTAAAAAACCGGACAACCAGGGCGCCGCCTAATTTGGCCGGACACGCAAACAAAAAGCCTCATTGGGTCTGGCTTATTCCGGACGCCTGGCCACGCTGCATGAGTAGTACTCATCACAGGGGCAGCTCACCTGTTATTATGTACTCATTGAGTACATAGTAACAGGTGAGCTGCTCCTGGTGTTGCAATGCTGGTAGTAATTGCCTGGGGTTCCATTTACTACCATAGGCTGTAACAGCTTACCATCAGGCAGGCTGTGGCGTTTATTGACCAATTGTACAGGAACGTGGTCTTATGACCCTCCAACACAAAGGGAGGATCCTCCGACCAGGCTGGATAATCGTGCCTGGCGGCCCAATTTATTGTTTTCGTCTTGTCTTTCCACCTACGTAAAGCAATACTTGTTGCTGTACATACGACGACCTTAAATCTGTGGTTAACCCTTTTCCTTAAACAAAATTGCGATAGATAAATGGAATGGCATAATAACTTTTGGCCCCACCACTACTCCGCATCGTTTGTTGCAAATTTGATCTCCGCACGAGACAAAGTGTGACTCACAAATATTTGTTCTGAATCTGTGTCCTTTGTGTTCATTATTTTAATGTTTTTGAAGTCGTACGCGGCGCAAGAATTTCTAGAGCGTTATCTTTTATTGTATGAAATATATTTGCGTACATAACACAGTAATATCAAAAATATCGATCACGACTTACTTTGCTGGATGGACAGTAATACTAAGCACCGCTGATACTCTACTGTTCAAAATTGTAGTTAATTTCTCTGTCACAAAATCCATGAAGCAGATTCCTTGGTTAATTGTGGCTAAAAAACAACGAGAAGCAGAGATAACAAAGATATCACAAAACTACAAATGATATAAGTAACACACATCTATATCCTGTATTTAAATATATGTACATACAACGTCTTAACCAGAGACACAATGCTTTTCTATTGTGTCTAAGGACGAGACGAGAGGATTATGGGTAGATATTTAACCCTGAAATTAAACAAACTTTATACGGATTTAATCGCGTTGTTTATTTTTTATAAAACACTATTATTACATAATTTTAAAACTTTAAACTACTATTGTTAAAAACTTTTACAAGTTACTGTTTACTTCAATTTAAGCTATTATAATTATATTATAATTATATTATAATTATAATAGTTGTTTAACATTTTCAATATTATTCTTTGACATATTTACGTATATTATGACATGTTATTATTTCATAGAATTAGATGACAGCCAAATTTGCATGCCCTATGGCTGGATATGGTCTAAGAACAAATAATTGTACTAGCATTAAGATCTGCACAGAAATGTATACCCATATTCGCAAGAAATAAATGAATTATGAATTATGAATTATAATACTTAACCCTACTGGTTATTTGTGAAAACACTGGCAACAATATCTTTATTTGTGAAATAGAATAGGTACAGTAAGCAGCTGTACTAGTGCATTGAGACATCCTTATTACTACATAATGCAACAATGTGAAATCTAAATCCAAGAGATATTCGCGCTTTTCGAGCCCGCCTTGTACTTTACGTATTGTACTTACGTGACGGGCTCAAAAACTAATATTATAATTGTGTCTTTCGTGGTTATTTAACGAATTCATGCTAGCATATGTTTATGAATATCCTGTCAAGTTTACTTATAAAATATTAGAGGGCTTACATATAAGAAAATCTCTGACAATAAATGGTTTGCCGGCGATGGTAGCATCAGATGGTATCTTCGACAATAGAAGTTTCTGATTCATTTTGCCTGTCTTAGGATCCTTCTTTGCTTCCACTCTCTCCCAGCAGAGACACGCTTTCTTGCCTGTAACATCACCATCGAGTTACGTTTACTTTTACAGGTAGTTTAAAATTATTTAGTGGAATATATAAAACAACAAGGGACACCGTGTCAACTCATAAGGCGTATAATCTTTTTCTACAATTGATTCTACAAGCTGATATTCTTGTAGATTCATTTGTAGAAATCCTATTAACATAATATTTTGCACTACCAACAATGTATTATAATAATGATTACGTTTTGTTATGTTATCGCTGTTACATTCACCAAGTAAGACAAGTACAACTTTTGCTTTAAGAAGCTGTCATCGTGTAAATGGACTTTTAGTCTTATCTTGCAAGTGGTCCTGAGATTTTATCCTTTAAGCTAACGGTGCAGAGCCTCCATAAAGCAACTACAGGAACTCATAAAATTAATCACTAGGATTTTCCAGGAGATGAACATAAAGTTAAAAGCTAATCTGACGTTATACTTACATGTTTAGAGGTTGTGAATAGTGACGGGTATAGTAACACGTAGACTTTAGATTTCAGAATGTATATATTTGAGTTTTGACACCTTAATTTAAAGTACATTAAATATTGCGTTCTCCTAAAAAAACTTCTAAAATATTTACACAGAAATATAACCAATAGCGAGTCTTACATTCGACGAATAAGAAATAAGTTTACTCTACGCTCACTTCCGTGCGCGGCGCTAACGTCGGAACGAGCCGTTTCCCGCGCAAATGGCGCTTGTGGTGTGAGGTGTCGTGCGTATGCGTTTCAAGGCTGCATACGTGGTACGGTGGCTACACATGCTTATGAAATTGGCTGGCTTGTTTAAGCCGGATGGATTAAACATTGGTTACATTTAAATTTTTTAAGCCCTACGTTAAAGTGGGCGGCCTATCGCTGACCATCGGAGCACATTTTCAAACTTCTTGCTGCCTTTGAGAATTTCCCTAGGGAAAATTAATTCCAGAATGTTTAGCTGCAAACTCATAGGATTTTTGCTGGGTTCACGTGGGCGAAGTCCCGGGCAGAAAATAAACGTTAATAATTGTCAATATACATAAGCTTACACTTGGTGTCAAATAACTGGTAACTCCTGGGGGAGACGTTGAAGCTGATTCCCTTGATGCCCTCAATCGGCAGTCCGTGCAGCCAGTATAACAACTTGAGCTGGTCGTCGTAGAAATGAAGCTCAGCGTGGCTGTTTGCGGTAAGTATAATACTGCAATATAAAACGTACTGTATATCATCCAGTCATCGGATATTCATTGTTGCCTCCCCCGCATCCACGAAAGACTTCAGCTTAGTTCCGATCAATGAAGCCTGCGTTCTCACGTTTCCGAAGTGATGATTAACTTTGACCACGGACCATAACATCATCTCTCAAAGCATTATCAGAGCAATAACAATACTTGGTGCAATAATGAGAAAGCGCGTTACAGAAGTTTGTATCTCGTTCTACCGCGTGAAATGACCATGCTTTAAGAGCGGAGACGGTGGTAGAGCTCTTAAGTCGTTTATTCATCAAGTGAGGGGCGCTGTGGTGTCTCACGATGCGACCACACAAGTTTAAAAACAATGAGCAAATGGAGTTATACCGTTCAAATACCTATGTGTGCTGTTTCTGACGATTTCCTAATAGAAAAGCCAGCTGAGACATGCAATCCAGATCTTTCGTAAGCGTAAACTAAAATATAATTATATCCTACACTTAAATATAGTTTATTATATCGCTTTCTTACACAGCTTTTACAACTGACGTAAGAGCAAAAAGACTTACTTATCAATGCTTTTAATAGCATTGATCCTCCACTTATCAATCTTGATTTCCTTAATGAACTTCAAGTCTTCGTAGTCGGCGGCAGTATGCTTGGCTTTGTCATTGTACTCCATGGTATAGCCGAAGATCATGACACTGCCGCGGCTCGTGGCCACAAAGATCTGAGAAGTATTCTCCACGAAAGCGTGGCACATTAGTCTCTGGTGCATATCCTGAATAGACACATTCAACTCCGGCTGGTTTATCTTCAACTCGTAAGCGCCTGTCTCCCTGGCCAGGCCGTGGTCAGTATCTATTATTTTCTGTAATGGTAAACTTTTTAGTTTTAGTATAGCGATTAAAGTGGTTGTATCACCACTGCAACTACACCGAGTGAGTTTGAAATAAACATCAAAACAATAGTTGATCTGAGTCTTGGTGTTCTTTGTATCAGTTGTGTGAATGTTTATTTAGATCCCCAGATACAAGATTTACTCCCGGAGCAGTGTTTGCCAGTATCTGTTTCCTCACATAAGACATTACAATTTCTTTGTCAAATACCATCCTAAACAGTTTTGTATTACGACCTGATAGGTGCAGCAGCACTAGTGCGCAGACCCACCTTACATCTATGACACTAGTAATTAGTCCCTTCGCTTACCTACCATACATAATACTTACAGCATTCTATACTATGAAGTAAGCTAAGCAATTCAAGCGCTCGACTAATCTTACAACTAAACAGCGGTAAGAAGCACTTACCCTTGAGATGCCGATCCAAATACTGTGTGGCGAGAGAATTAAAAACTGTTCCGACATGACTGGATTGAAGGCTACCTCAGTGATACTATCACGCTCCAGCGACAAACGCGTAGTTGCTGCAATTTAATTCAAAATGTTTAACCGGACTTATGGCCAGTTTCACAACTATCAAGTAAAAGTTATCCGAAATATAAATCGCATGCTGTCTCACTCCTTTCAGGTTACAGAAGAGAGATATGGCGAGACTTTTATCTTATAGGTAAATTCTATTTGTAGATTGTGGAACAGGGCCTTAGACTGCCAAGCGACCAACAAGAGTCTTGAAGGTCATATGTATTTGCACAGGATAGCATTTATCTATAGATACATATTATTTTATGATATTATGATTTTATTATTATGGTATTCAGATATAGATAAAAGTCTCGCCATCTCTCTTCTTTAATCTAACATGAGGGAGACAGCATGCGATTTATCTTTCGGACAACTTTTACTTGTTCGTTTTTTCTTGTTAGTTAGGAGGTTAAGGGTCTTATTTTATTTACATTTTCAAAGTGCTCGAGCATTTTCTTATCCGCTCAATATGAGTGGACCTTTAGAAGTTGTAGTTCCTCCCACACAGTACTAATAGTAAGTAGCTTTTACTTATTACTATTGATTGTCTATGCCCGTAGTTGTACTACGGGCATAGACAAACTATTAGTAAAAGCAGCTGTAAATGTAGCTTAGCAGGTTGGTGATGTTCACTTAATCTTCAGAAAAGCTACACGCACATCGCAATAATTTAACTGGTCACCGTCAAAGGATCAAATATTGTGAACTAGAACCTCGACAAATATGATGTTATTATTATGCAAACAGTAGTTTTGAACCTGGTCTTTTATATACTTCAGGATACTTTATCGCGGAGCTTATTAAGGACTTGGAACTTATACCAAGTAAGTGGTCTTTTAAATAACAACTAATATACGCCTTGACTTAGGAACTACATATTATGTCGGTTAAAAAGGACTTACCATGTGGCACATCTAAACCCAAACTCCATATCCACCAGTAAATATCATAGGAATCACTTTTGTCGTTGGTGGCCGCCACGGTTAGGAGATGCTTGGCATCAGCGCTCAGCGCCACCTTCAAGATTTTATTCGCTGCGTGCGGGGAGAACAGGGTCCTTTGAGGGTACAACTCCTCCTGGTTCCATATTATGAGGATGTTGTCAGGTCCAGAGTCAGCCGTGACTATCCAATGGCCTTCTCTGTCTTTCGCTAAGCATGTTACCATATGTCTCTGTAAAAAAATATCAGTTCAACGAGGAGGAAAAGGAGAAATTTGGTAACTCGAGAATCGGGCAGCTTTAAACAATGTAAGATGCGCCGTCAAACTTGTGATGATCACAAAGATCTGATGTCCGAATATATGTACTTCAATTAGATGTCAGAGGTCGGAATAATCCGTTCCTGGAGGTCTACCATGAAACGTTAATGCCGAAGTTTCGGACCGAATGTTCGTACCGTGAAACTCATTTATGCCGAAAATTGTCCTAACTTTCGGTATGTAACCTCTTGATTGTCCTACACCCTTTAATGAAGTCGTAGTCAGTAAGTCCGAACAACGGTGTAACGTCATTTTGAAAGAATAAATCTGAAAAATACCGTCATTTTTAAAGTAAAATTTATATCCCAAACTTTGAGCTGGACGGCAAAAATTCTAATGATATTTTAATTAGTAGACCTATTGGTGTCGTTTTGTACTCCCTATAGCTGCGATCTATTGAAAGTCAGGCCAGATGATTGGTCACACAGGTGACTCTAAGAAAAATAGCATATAAGACCAACCCTGGTCTTAAATTTAGGTACGTAGTATAACTACTTACGTATGTAATCCGTTCCTATAATAATAATCCTAACTAATATAATAAATGCTAATGTAAATTTGTTTGTTTGTTACGCTTTCACGACTAAATTACTCGACCGATCATCATGAAACATCGCATACACATTTTTAGATATTCAGAAAAGGACATAGAGTACACATAGCGACACATCAACCTAGACTGTTTGGATTTTGAACTATTAGAAGTTGAACGCTGCGAATCGTGCGACAGAGTGCGTTATATTTTTGTTATTTTGTTTTATTCACGTTGAACGAGACGCGACGCTCTATCCTTACCATTACATCGATACCACTATGCACGGTCCCTTTCCGATAATACTTTTGTATGTAGCGTAGTTATGCGTGTACCTAACTTGATGTGTAGCCGTATGTACCTTCCATTAAGAGAAAAAGTACCTACTGTTCTCGAGGGATAGAAATTTATTGACATAACCTACAAACATAACCTTTTAACGCGAGCGAAGCCGCGGGCAAAATCTAGTATAATATAATTTTAAAAACAAATAATGATTTAAATGAAATAATATAATTATTAATTTTAAAATATTGACAACTTCCATATGTATATGATTTAAACAATATACCTAATTTAAAAGGACATTATCCACTTTAGGCCATCCGTGGACAGGAAGTTATAAAAAAAAATCATGAATATATTTTATTTATTTGTCGTTTATGTTATTTTAAAAATCTTTGTGTAAGTGAACACAACAAACTCTTTGATGAAACTAAAACTCAGTGCTCTTTTCGATTCGTAATAAGCCGATTACGATCGCGATTACACTAGCATCGTAAAATACTACTGGAATCTAAAAGCTTTGGTTTTTTAATGACTGCCCGTACCCAACACACTAATCCACCTGCCCAGTTTCTTGATCATATACTACTTACATATTATGAGTCTGATTAATAAAATATTCATGAAAAATATGTTGTTTTATTTGATTAATTACCATTTTTAATAACATATATATGTATATATAATTCTACTGTACGTGTGTATGTCACTGAACTCATAAAAGGGCTGGACCGACATTGATAAAAAAAATTGTGTGGATTCGAGGATGGTTTAGACATGGTTTTTTTTTCGTGTGTACAGTATAACGTCTGTCGGGACAGCTAGTAACATATAGAAACCTATCTAAATATAAAGTCTGATACAAAACTAGGTTTATATTCTCCTTTTTACTGATGTGAAGTCTATTGATATCATATTATTAGCTAAATGACCTTTCCACGATTGGCCAAAGTGTCTATAAAAAGTGGGCAATTCCCTTTGGGTGGTGGGCTTCGTGGGCCTGCCCTTCACCCGTTCAGCACCAGGTCCGATAGGCGGCGTGCGTGTCCCCACGCGCACCTTTGTGTCGTGTGTCCGTCCCCCCTCAAGGGGACAGTAGGGTTAAAATTAGAAGTGACCAAAGGGTAGGTCTTTTCGTGTAGTGGCCTGCGTTCCATATGGCGGGCCGAAACCTCGGCGAGGTCGCGATTGCATGTGATAGTGATTTGCGCGACCCTGCCGACTCTGGTTATGTCGTGGAACACCGTGGTTTAGTCGGTATAAATGGGATACGACGACATAAGCTCTACGTTGACCCCCGGAGAGGTATGCGTTAACTCACCCCCACATAAAAAACAAAACAAAAAATTATAAGTTATGGTATCTATCTATGTACTATGTAAATTTAGTTTAAGTTATGCTATCTATCTATATAATATGTAAATTTAGGTTAAGGCATCTATGGGTCTATGCAGCCTGAAATAAATGGTTATTATTATTATATAAACTGTATTAACGACATCAAACATTGCATGCGCGAGAATGATATACCGTTACACAGTGTATAGCATTATATATCATATCACTCTCGGTGCTTAAACAGATTCTGGTGAAGATCCTATTCAGCTATTTGAACACACTTACATGTCCTTGCAGTATCTCCATCCGGTGTGTGGTCCAGTTATACAGCACACCGCAGTTGCAAGCCGCGTAGAACGCGAGAGTGCTGCCGTGATTGTTCAAGTTGTACATTCCCGCCTTGATATTGTAGCCGTGGATCCAGCGTATGTTCTGTGACAGGCGAAAGCAAAAATAATAAATATTATAACGTACCACTTAGTAATACGCTTACCTACAAATAGAGTACAGGCGTAAATATTAATAGTGATCTCTTAGTGGGCGAGCGTGCGACTGCCACGCAGAGTTCACGAGATCGATCCCAAGGCACACACCGACATTTCGAAGCTACGTGCGTATTAATTCATGAATTGTGCCTTTTCGAAGTTATGTGCATATGAATTAATTAATAAACGCTCTCTTTAACAGCGAAGAAAGATAGGGGAAACCTGATGTCTGCGAATTTTCCGTTATGTTATCGAAGAAATGTGAGGTTTGTCAACCCGCGCTGAGCCAGCGTGGCTATGGCCTAACCCTTCTCACACTGACAAGGCTCGTGCCCAGTTGTACCCATAGCTGGGCACGAGCCTTGTCAGTGTGAGAGTTAATGTACAAGGTCGATATCAAATACAGCCGGTAATAGAGTTAGCGTTACAGGTCACATCAACAAATTTATATACTTTACACATTTTTTTATTTATTCCTTTATAAGCAAAAATAAGGACACAATCGCCTGCCAAACTGCATTTCAGTTTGTCGGCAGTAATCTCATGGATATATAAAACATTGTTGTGATGTAATTCTTATGATTCGAATTCGATATAAATTCGTATCTTATTATTATATAATCATAGCATTGCGCTTATATCTCCAATAGGGTAGGCAGATGTGTATCTATCACACACAGATATTTCATAATCTATGACTTTATCTGGGAATATCATAGTAGATGAATTTGAATAAAATTTTATCAAATCTGGCAATCGAACCCGCGCTCTCAGGAGAAGCAGCAGCGCATTCACTACCGGTGCGCCAGCGAGATGCACAAGAAAATACAAATTTTATGGTCTTTAAAAAATACATTAGATTATTTCAACAAATATATCAACATCCGATATGGTCTAGTGGCTAGGATACCTGGCTCTCACCCAGGAGGCTCGGGTTCGATTCCCGGTATCGGAAATCGCTTTTTGAACATTTTATAGTTTAATTCTGTATCTCATCGGTAAATTTGTTTAGAAACAAATTTACCGTTGCGCTACCAAAACACATTCACTGCCTATTATAACTTCTATTTACATAAGTAACATTGTCTTCCTTTTTTTTATTTGGTGGAATGCATTGACATGTCGGACTCGCCGAGAGAAAAGAAAGGACATAGGCTACCTTTTGTTGTAAAAAAAGGCACGAAGGGGTTAAAGTAAGGGATGAATGTTTGTATGGGAAATCGTCATTATCGAAGATAAAACCATGAGACTTTGTATTTAAAGGCACTTGATACGAAGTAAATAAACATTTGCTACGGCGTTTTTGTAATTTCGACCTACCCTACTCATCCTAATCCTAAATAATATTATAAATGCGAATGTTTGTTTGTTTGTTACGCTTTCATGCCTTAACTACTAGACCGATTTTTATCAAATTTCGCTCACAGGCTGTCAGGGGTACAGCAAAGAACATAGGGTACTTACATCCAGAAAATAACTACTGTTCCCGAGGAATACAAACAAATAAATTTTAGATAGTTGTCCGCTATAACAACTCGGTCTACTGATATGAATGAAGTACAAAGTGACGCCTGGAGTACAGAAAAAGGGATCTACTGTATCCTGTACTTATTTAAGGTAATTGACAAAATTGTCGTAAGAAGTTTGGTAATATACAGAATTGGAATCATATAAAATTATATTTTTATACTAAAGTACTGTTACGTGCTGGGCTCGACAGATAAGAATATAAACAATATTACCGAGTAAAACACGTTTTATTTAAACACACAATTAAATTTAAAACACAACAAACACTATACCACACTTTTTCACTGTACTGCTTCAAACTCCGTAGTATTTCCGCTTCCGTTCGCTTCGATGAACACTTGATCGCTTACGATTGTAAACTGACTCGGCGGTGCGCGTGCGCCCTATTTATACGCGGGTAAAGCGCTTCTAGAGCTTTCCAGCAACGCCGTACTCGGCGTGTAAACAGCACGATGCTTCGAGAAAGTACCAGCATTCTCTCTAAGATTCTCGTACCGTACTACGCAGTTCCATAAGATGTCAATAGATGGCGGTGTAAATTATTAGACGGAACTGCCGAGTCTTTCCCCCAATGCCGAGAGATGTCACTGGGCGTAACACTGCCCCCCCCTCTTAGACATGTTCGTCCCGAACATTGTTGGATCCGTAGTAGCGTGCCAATCGATTCACATGAACGATCTTTGGTGTACCTCGTGGTCCTTTCTGGATCCGGTAGCTGACGTCATTTATCTTAGTGACTATGCGATAGGGTCCATCCCATTTTGCCTGCAACTTAGGAGATTTCCCTTTGCTGCGTACCGGATTATGTAACCATACCAGCGATCCTTCCTCGAAGCCTTTATTGTTCACCTTCCTGTCGTAACGAGTCTTCATCCTCTCAGACATCTGCTGACCGGTCTGTTTGATGTGCTGGTGTACATCATTCATCTTGCTGCCAGTGCGTGGTCCCTTCATGGCAGAACAACTCGTGCATTTACGGCACCATTCTTCAACGTCTTTTCGACAACGGATCCAATAAAATCGTTCCCGGATCTTAATCAGAGTTCTCTTAACTCCCATGTGGCCTCCTGAACTCCCATTATGACAGAGTTGTAAAACTTCCGGTACCTTGAGCTTTGGCACGACCATTTGCAGGTGACACTTGTCACCTCGGGCATTCTCCCATTTCCGGCACAGAACTCCATCCTGGATAACCAAGCTTTCCCACTGTGCCCAATAACTCTTGGTGGTAGAGCTCATTGCCGCAACTTCACTCCAGTGAGGTCTCGATGCTCCTGTTTTCTTCCATTCGAGGATGGATCTTATGTCTTTGTCCTCTTGTTGCGTTCTCTGCATAGTTTCCTTCCAGTCTTCGCTAAGATCCGTCCTCAACATCCTCACTAGTCCTTCCTGCTTAGCCTCTTGCCTGGCGCAGTGCTTACACTGGTCGGGACATGGCCTACGTGACAAGGCATCCGCATTACCATGTGACTTGCCACTACGATGCTGTATTACGAAGTCGAATTCCTGTAGTTGTTCAATCCATCTTGCTACCTGTCCTTCTGGGTCTTTAAACTGTAGTAGCCATTTCAATGCAGCGTGGTCAGTTCGCAGGTGAAATTTCCGTCCCAATAAATATTTACTGAAGTGCTGCAATGTCTTTACGACAGCTAGAAGTTCCCTTCGTGTGACACAGTAGTTCCTTTCAGGTTTGGATAGGGCCTTGCTGAAGTACGCTATTACAATCTCATGCTCTCCTTTACGTTGAGATAACACGCCACCAATGCCGGTGTTACTGGCATCTGTATCTACTACAAATTCATGTTCATTGTCGGGATAGCCTAGAATTGGTGAATTACACAGATGTTCCTTCAGCTTCTGAAATGCGACGTCACAGCTCTCATTCCAGCAGAACTTTATCTTATCCTCGGTGAGCTTATGCAGAGGCCGGGCGATGTCAGCAAAGTTCCTTACAAACCGTCGATAGTAGGAGCACAAACCAAGAAATGCCCTGACTTGTGTCTCCGGAACTGGCCAGTCCTTGACAGCAATGATCTTATCCGGGTCCGTTTGGATGCCTTCTTCGGAGACCACATGTCCTAAGAAGTTCACTTGCCGCCTGAACAACGCGCATTTCTTTGGACTTAACTTCAGGTTGGCTCCTCGAATCTTCGAGAGAACGCGTTCGAGGTTGCGAAGGTGATCCTCGAAGGTGCGTCCTACTATGATAATATCGTCCAAGTAGACCAGGCAGGCGTCTCCAATCAATCCAGTAAGTACCCGTTCCATCAATCTCTCAAAAGTGGCAGGGGCATTACACAATCCAAAGGGCATGACGTTAAATTGCCACAATCCTTTGCCTGTGGAGAATGCTGTCTTCTCCTTATCTCGAGGATGTATCTCGACCTGCCAGTAGCCACTTTTTAGGTCTAGTGTAGAAAACCACTTCATCCCCGTTAGCGTATCCAGAGTGTCGTCAATCCTTGGCAACGGGTAACTGTCTTTCTTTGTGATGTCATTTAGCCGACGATAGTCCACACAGAAGCGCATGCTGCCATCCTTCTTCTTAACCAAAACCACTGGTGAACACCATGGACTGGACGAAGGCTCAATCACACCTTCTTTCACCATACCCTCGATCATAGTGTCAACTTCATGTTCCCGTGCCACTGGTACACGTCTTGGTCGCTGGCGGATCGGTACCTCATTTCCTGTGTTTATTTTGTGTTGAACTAGGGCAGTCTTGCCTATGTCAGCATCACTTGTCGAGAAGATGTCGGCAAACCGGTTTAACATCATCTCAGCCTTGTTCTTTTCTTCTCTCGACAGGTTATTCTGGCAGTCCTCCAAGAGAGAAGATACGTCGTACCTTGCCCCTTGAACTTTGGCGTTGGTAGGCTGTTCATGGCATCTACGCATCCCAACTGCTCCTTCACAGGTTCCCAATATCGTGCCCTTCTTGAGTACCAGTTCTTTGTCGCTTGGGTTCAGTGCACGTACCGATGTAACGTTGGTATTTCTAGCCAGAGTGCGTGCAATCTTCCATGAAGCATCGTTGTCCAAGCCTTCTATAATTACACATCGATTTTCCTGATCAGAATTCCTTGGTAGACAAACCGGTATGATTGTTTCCGACCTCGGACGAAGTACTACTTTCTTCAGGCAGTACACTTTGCCTGATGATGCGCCCTCCATGAATACTTCTTCTGAGCCACACTTCAATACTCCTTGACTAACGTCGATCTCACAGTGATGCTTCCGTAAGAAGTCTAAACCCAGGATGCAGTCGTCCACTATGTCAGCCACGATGACGTTGTGGCGGTAAATTTTATTACCTAGTTTCATGTCCACCCCCTTCTCACCTCGGACGGTTATGTGCTGACCGGTAGCTGTTCTTAGATGTATACATTCATGGTTCCCGTAGTAGTCCCCAAGAAACCGTCTTGCTAGTCGGAAACTGACGACTGTCCGAGAAGCTCCGGTGTCCAATGTCATCTTGCACGGCATTCTGTTAATTTCGCCTTCGATAATCAGGCTGTTTCCGTCACACGATTGTGAGATCGAGATCCTTGGGGCTCTCCTATCACCAGCCAGCACCCGCCCCGTAGTCCTGGCGTCTACTCGTTTCCCTGCTGTTGTTGCCCGGCAGGCACATCAGGTGTTCCTTCTACCGGCGACTGGTTACCGCTGCGTGGACTCCTTCGCTTCGGGCAGCTCAACCTGATGTGGCCTCTCTCACCGCAGCTATAGCACCGGGGCGAAGTCGACACTTCCCTGATACGGTGAGCTCGATCATCCCATCGTACTGCTTCCACTTCCAGAGCGTGGGCTAGGGCGTCCTTCAGGTTTTTAAAATGTCCGAGTCTTACTGCGGCCCTAACCTCCAGGTCTCGGATCCCGTCGGTGAAAGCTTGAACGAGGTTTCCGTCGATAAGCGCAGGTGAGGACTGGTACGCCTTTCGAACCAGCTTCTCCACCTCCAGGGCCCACTGCTGCAGGGTTTCACTAACACGTTGCGATCGGTCTTTCAGCTGGGCGCGAAACACGTGTTCCAGGTGTGCGTCGCCATATCTCGCCTCTAATGCCTCCAACAGCTTCTCGTACGTGATGTCTTGACCAAGCGCCTCTAACACGGTCAAGGCCTGGTCACGAAGCCCCAAGGTGAGAGCGGTCAGAGCCTGTTCTTGCGTCCACCCGTTCGATTTCATGACGGCCTCGAACTGGATCTTATAGGCTGACCATGACGATGATCCGTCGAATGGTGGGACTTTAAAGCCTCGTGGTGAAGACGCCACAACCGCAGGTGCCACGATCCCATCGCCAGCCTTGAGCCCACGTATCGTTTTCTCCACCTCGGCGATGCGACTTTCATGGCGTTGGACTTGCTCTTTCACCTCCTTCATCTCCTTGCCAACCGTTGCGCTGAGATCTTTTAACATCATCAGCTGCTCCTCCTGGCGGCGCATACCCTCCTCCTTATCGCGTTGCAGCTGTTTCTCAAGACGCCGTGCCTGCTCCTCCTGGCGGCGCATGCCCTCTTCCTTATCGCGTTGCAGCTGTTTCTCGAGGCGGCGTGCCTGCTCCTCCTGGCGGCGCATGCCCTCTTCCTTATCGCGTTGCAGCTGTTCCTCGAGGCGGCGTGCCTGCTCCTCCTGGCGGCGAGCCTGCTCCTCCTGGCGGCGTGCCTGCTCCTCCTGGCGGCGTGCCTGCTCCTCCTGGCGGCGTGCCTGCTCCTGCATAAACGCCATCAGAGTCGCGAGGTCAGGGTTCACCGGCGAGTGAGCTGCACTAGATGGTTCCGCTGCAGCCGCGGAGTCACGTGATTCACCTGACTTCGGCGAGGGGGCGTCTCCAAAGCGCCTCTGGTCCACATCTTGCTGGCGCTGGTTCCTGGTACGCACCCCTTCCACTTCCTCCTTTGGTAGTACTGGCATATTCTTACCTTACTTCTGACACCAATTGTTACGTGCTGGGCTCGACAGATAAGAATATAAACAATATTACCGAGTAAAACACGTTTTATTTAAACACACAATTAAATTTAAAACACAACAAACACTATACCACACTTTTTCACTGTACTGCTTCAAACTCCGTAGTATTTCCGCTTCCGTTCGCTTCGATGAACACTTGATCGCTTACGATTGTAAACTGACTCGGCGGTGCGCGTGCGCCCTATTTATACGCGGGTAAAGCGCTTCTAGAGCTTTCCAGCAACGCCGTACTCGGCGTGTAAACAGCACGATGCTTCGAGAAAGTACCAGCATTCTCTCTAAGATTCTAGTACCGTACTACGCAGTTCCATAAGATGTCAATAGATGGCGGTGTAAATTATTAGACGGAACTGCCGAGTCTTTCCCCCAATGCCGAGAGATGTCACTGGGCGTAACAGTACCTTTAACTTTTAGTATTATTATTAACTCGATAGATGGCGCAGAAAGGCGATATAGATTTGTAATGTTGAATGTACTAACTAAAATTAATTCACTCCAAAATCCAATAGATGGCGCTAAAAACATTTTAAAACGTAGTATAATTTTGTATTATCAATGGCCATATCAAATTGATAAATAATCGTGAAGTTTGGAGAAAGGAATTTAGGGGCCGTATTGATGGGAATTCGATTAATTTGTTTATAAATATTGATTTTAACCGTTTATTTATTTGTTACTACTATTCTAATAATATTGTTGGTTATGGAAGGCGTCGTAAACAAGTGACGTCACGAATCATCTGATCGAGCGGGTTATAAAAGCGTGCGCAGTGCGCAACGAGTCACTTTGGCAGCAAGCGGCGGACGGAATGGACGCATGTAGTGTGGTCGTTGTTGGGTGGTATCAATTATTATGTTTAACTTTGTTTATTAATTTATTGCCGTAATTAACGGTTACAATGACCATCCTGCAAAATTTAATGATTATTATTTAACAATGAAAGCATGTTTGTAATTATTTTTTAGGCTGTTTCATTTCTGGCGTTTACAAATTAAATGTATACATCACATCGTTCTCTTTTAAGGTTAGGTCTACCTACGTGAGGTTGTCATGTAATAGATTTAGATTGTGGTAGAAGATCGCGTTTCACGTCTCAAGATTCCAAGCTTTCTGCGATCTACAGTAATTCGAGTATGCGGAGTCTTTTTTTTTTGGCTACAACCGTCAGTCGTTCGAAACTATTGTCTCACGGTTGAAAGTGTTGGAAGACCGTTCACAGGTAATAGTGACACCAGATGCTATGATTACTGAAGTGTATTGAGTGCGGCTACTGAGGAGGTGGTAGAAGCGATACAATCTTAAGATCTGTAAATAATCACCTTATTTTTTTTTTATTCAAGCGATCTTTATATTATCCAATTTTTCGAAGAGAAGATAGAGGATGGTTATACGTGAATTGAACAGACCAAGATTATTGTGTCAATGACAACCGACAACCGCCACGTGTGCATCGGAAGGATGATGTGGTTTTGAATTTGTGTGGTATGCGAACTTTGTGCTTATGCCAACAGTCGTTGCAAGGTATGCAAACTTTGAGCCTATGCCTACAATGTTTGAATTTTTTTGAACTGTTTCACTTCTGATTTCGACCAATATTGTAAATGTTTTAGCTTTGCAGTTTACATTGTTCTTTTTTCTTTGAGCGATAGTATATAATTTATTATTTTTAGGTTAATTGTCTTATTTTTAATTCTATTTTTCACAATTCATTTTAATTTCTATTCATTTTTATCTTTAAGCAATAGTTTCTCAGTTTTAATTTTTAGGTTACTACCTAACCTGTATTACTGTTTTTTTTTTGTTTACTGTATTCTTTTCGTTAAGTGTTTATTACTTTTTTCGGCATGCCTCGCAAACGTAATTCTAACTTATCTAGGAGCTCATCGCGGGCACGGGCAGCAAAAATGCTCGATCTCAAGAGTCATCCGTTCATGCCGAATTAAAGAGGCAGCGAGAAGTTGCTTTAACAGCTGTTGAGACACTTTCTCAAAGCCAGGAAAGACTGGAGGACCAAGTCACCTGCTAGAGAGCCTTGAGAATCCTTCAAACGCAGATTCGTTTAGATGTATAAGCTGAACGCCAAGCAGCTTTAAGAGCAACTGAAACATCTCATCAAACGTAACGCCGTTTGAATGAACAAATTCAACCCTAGAGAGCTTTAACAGCTTCTAAGACGCCCCTTCAAACGCAGTTTCATTAAAAAGAACAAGCCAAGTGGCAGGCAGCTATTAGAGAGGCAGAAACTCCAGAGCAGTTGCTGGTGAGAAGAATTGTTCATGCAGGAATGCAAAGCGAGCGACGACAAACTTTTATGCGTAACACTTAATCCGTATTTAATAAATCTGCATTTGATTACGATCCTTTTATCTGTATTATCTTTACTTCTATACTAATTTTATAAAGAGGAGAGATTTTTTTTTTTGTAAGGATTTAATTCAAAACTTTTCAAACGATTAAAAAAATATATTTCCATTAGAAAGATGTAGAGGCGCACATAGGAACACGCATGCCGTCTTTCGGACATGCAACTGATCGGGTGGTAGGCAGGCCCACAAAGCCCACCACCTAGCGCCCGCCGGCATCCGGTTTTAGGAAAAAAGGTTTCAAGCGCGTCCTTTCCCGCTCCACCGCTTCCTTGATGGAAATTACTTCCTTACAATACAGGCGACAGCGTTTCCACGACCTCTCGATCCGGACCATAGACTGAACCATGGCCGGTAACGAGAGAGCAACCATTCCGACTGCCGTGATCAACTCACTCGCTGCGATGCACAGGCGGGGCAATCCGGCAACGTGTGCAGCGCCATGTCCACAACAACATCACGGCAGTCACCGCAGTGATGACATCCGGGCGTCTTCTGTCCGCCTTTGTGACTCAGGAAATGGCCAAAAAAAAAAGGAAAGCCGTGGCCAGTCCTTACCTGTGTCAGCCGGAAGGTGAGACCGCCAAGCCACCTCTCCAGCCATTCTTCAAAAACGGGATCTATCGCCACGATCGTGGCGCACACGAACATATTATAACTTAACCTAACCTACTTTTACACGAGTGAAGCCGCAGGCAAAAGATATAGTAGTTCAAAATAAGTTTTTTTATATTTGTATTGATATAAGTATACCTAAATGGGTGCCAAAGTCATGATTCGCCCGAGGCGCCTAGATTGGTAAGTCCGGCCCTGCTGATGACGAATTTCCATACAAACTTTTATCACTTTTTTCATCCGCTTCTTGCCCTCTATGTACGTATTTTTATGAAATTATTTATCAAAATCGGTTGTGGTTTAGGCGCAATAATAAGGAATTCCCATACCATATTTCAACCTCTGCATGCCTTTTTTTACAACAGAAGGTAGCCTATGTCCTTTCCCAAGGTCTAGTCTATCTCTGTACAAAATTTCATCGAAATCAGTTCAGTGGTTTAGGCGCGATAATGAGGAATTCCCATACAAACTTTCATCCCTTATTTCAATCCCTTCATGCCTTTGTTTACATCAAAAGGTAACTTATATCCTTTCCTAAGGTCTAGTCATCTCTGTACCAAATTTCATTAAAATCGGTTTAGTGGTTTAGGCGTGAAAGCGTAACAGACAGACAGACAGTTACTTTCGCATTTATAATAGTAGGGAAGTAGGGATTAATAAAGTAGTATTAGTCATTGTAAACACATAGGTATATTTGTTACCCTTACTCAATTACCTGTATAAACAAGTATGTAGGTATACTGCAGTTAACCAGCGCTTCTATCTGAAGTACCTAGTTCATGATACAGCCCTTCAGACTTCGACTTTGGCGACCATGTTATAATAGGTACCGTTTTGAGCTGACTAACAAAGAAATATCGTTATGAACGAAACAATCTTTGTCTTACTTTAAGGTTTTGGAACTCATTTGTTTGCGCTTCCCGGATGTACAAATAAGGTTGGTTGATCCTACGCCCTTGCTTTGCTGAATGTGGCAACAGAAAAATGAAAATTTTTGTTATAGTTTATTCGGTAATAAGTGTTACTTTGTGACCTAAATTAATAAAGATATTTTGATTTAGTACGCTACTGGTAAAAGGGACTCACAAAAGGTGCCAGCTTCTGATTCTGCAAGGTTTCCGTGTCGGGATCAATACACACGCTGCCCGCGCGTGATAGCCGCCCCGCGCTGTGCGTCGATAGAAGCTCAACGTAGCTCGTCTTGCGGTCCCCTGTGTTCACGTTCGGCATAGACATACTCGTACGTGCCATTGCGTTTTATTTACCTTGTACTATATATATTAAATATATCTTAATAATAAATTAAGTAAATATCTTTAAACACTTTATGATGGAATTGGAATATCAAAATTGACAATATATTGACATATTTTATCATTTTTACTATTATTTTTAAAGCGTTCGAATTCCAGTACAATTTAACCTTATTGGTTTTGCCAAAAGATTAATCTTAAGTAAGCTTGTTTCTCATGATTGTCTAATTTGGACTTATATAGTGTTTACGCTTATGTTTAGGTATATCCCGGTTCGATCACCGGCCAGGTGTTACTGTTAGAAATGCCTCAGTACCAACACGCAGTAGTCTGGAAATATGTTCGGTACATGGGAAAGGCTCACTGAGTCCTCCTAAAGGTCCGTCCACATACGCAAAACGCACAAATCAGCCTGACATATGAGTAAATGAATATAAATATAAACAAGGAATAAATGGTTTTAGACATGTGATTTGTACACATTCTACAATATTAGACAACGGGTTGAATAAACAAAATTGCTATGGCTAAGCATTTGCTAGACCCTGAACCAAACCACTGGATAGATTAACAAACACCTGCCACAGGACTTCTTCACCAAACGTTAATATTATTAGGCTTAGTACGCATGCATGCTGAAACAGCCATAAAAAGACTCTCTATACCAGTGCAGGTACTAGCGCCACAGTACATACATATACAGTATTCTATCTTCATACAAACGGTCAGAACTCGAGTCATACCTACGCGCCTCGACGTTGGTATGCGCTTGATTCGCAACCAGTCGCAAATGCGCCGAAGTGACGAATGGACGGTGTAATTGTTTGTTAAGCAGTAAGCTTACGATTTGTGATGTTTGATTTTATTGAACACTTTCTATTTCATTGATTACGATTTTCTTTTTTATAATATAATATACATATCGCACTCTTAATAAAACAGAGACTTATCTCAGTATTTTGAATTAAACAAATTTGAACTCTATTGCAATGATTTAATACAAATATAATATTAGAATTTAACATATACAATTAGAGTTCAAATTGCCTTACTTTCAAATTTCGAGTTAAGTCGCTGTTTTATTAAGAGTGCGAATTATAATATTTACAATCACTAAACTAGAAAGAAACTCAAGTAGGTAGATAAAATTAAAATACTGTAGGTGGGCAGCCCTAACGCGTGTCTACGAACCGCACTGTTGTAGGTAATTATTTCAAGGACAGGGCCGAGTTACAATACTATGTATGTACTGTGCTAGCGTTCTTTAGTGACTGACTATAATCAGTTAATCACATAAATTCAAACATACAAGGCTCGCGTTTAACCGCAGTGCGTGCTAAGCCTTACTTATTGTACTTACGTAAAGCCGTTGAAATTTAAAAAACATCAAAATAATGAATATGTACCATTTGTCTACATATTGGAGCCAGTAATCAGCAAATGTATGTACACGGAGAGACTTAGTTCGTCAGTGTGTAGACATGGTTAGTGTTGTGTGTCGAAGTACCGACAACGACAGTACAATAATAAATGACCGATTGAGGGTAGTTGACGTAACCCGCACTTCACAAAGGTAAGTCGTATTACGTCGGTAGTAGGCACAATGAATAGCCATGAAACACGCATCTGCTTTGCAAATACGGTGTATTTGTGCATTAGGCATACCTACTCTGATTTAAGTTTTAAACTTATTCTCCTAAACGGAGTTACATAAATAATTATGGCTGGAGTTTGCATATTACTTATTCATTATTTTCTAATTATGGTAATTGGAATAAATTAAGTACACAATTATGTCAGTATTGCAGTAAACAGCCATCTGTAAACGCAGCCTATTTATTCCAGGAAACAGACGTATGTATATTATTGTTCAATACAGGATATGAATAGAACGTTTAGACGAACATTTATCTAAAATCCAGCCTACTTTATTGAGTAAACATAAACGATTAAAATACTATCAAGTTAATATTTATGAATAACAAGAGGCGAGTCTTCCGGCGAAGGTCGTTAACCAGATCAACACAATATATGATTCACTATCTGGAGTCAAAGGTCGGGTGCGCACTAACATTATCTGCCATTTTTCCTTCAGCTGCGATGAGTACCAAGTGCTTTGTGTATTTGCTAACTGTTCTAAGTCTCAGTGCCGTGACATGTAAAACTATATGGACGTACGTAGACCCGCCTACAGCCGAAGAGGTCAGTGTTTACGCACCTTGTGTAGGTACTCAGTAGATACAAGATTCTGATATATTTTATTAGGTTTGTGTTGCGATATGTTTCTTTGTTTTCAAGCTTTGTCTTAGTGCTTTATATTTTTATCATGATATTACATAAATACAAACGAACGTTAATAATACAATGGTGTTTCAAATACATTTTATTACATAAAGTATAATAGTTAAAAACTTAAAGGAATAAAATGCCGACTGTTCTGTTTCTTCATTTATTTATTAAATAAGATAAATCATTACAACAATGAATAATGTTAAAATGTTTAGAATAGGTAAGTAAACAATGCGAGTCTTTATAAAGTGCACTTACGAAAATGAGTGATACTAGTCATCATTTTATCGGTAGAAAAAATAATAAGAAAAATCAAATAAAATATTCTTCGATTTATACCTATTTACATATTTTTTTAGTAGTTATGCATTTGTACCAAGAAAATCTTGTAACTTTTGAACCAGGTGGTTAATCGTGTTGAAACAAAAACAAAAATGATAGTGAATGTGTAGAAAAGACTATTCACACCCAAAAAAACGCCGGTGACATAAAAATAAGGAACATTTTACAGCAAAACTGATTTCCGTACAGTATTTTTTTAAACATTGTTGTAAAACTCAACAATACGTCCCCATTGCCCGTAGTAATTATTAATCGACGTTAATCGGTATCTTATAAGCTTTAAAACAACATAAAAATCACATCTGTATCCCAAAGAAAACACTTTTTATGCGAGGCTAAACAAAGACCTTGCCTTTACCTTGCTTTACAGTTTGTTCGAACATTGCATTATCTAATCTCAGGTAGTTTGATACTTAGGTCCTAATTCTTTATTATAAATTACTAAACATACACTTGGGCTAGAGTTCTGCCCGACGTGGGCGCAGCAGCGTCGTGCCCTCGTCGAGACCATCGGTGCGGATCTCTCGCTATCGGCCGTAATCCGCTCCATGGCCGATAGCGACAGGAACTGGTGTGCGGTCGCATCCTTCTGCGAGGACATCATCTTGCAGAAGGAGGCGGCGGAGCGGGCCAGGGAGGAAAGTCTCCTCGCTGACCCGATCCGTCGCCGGCGAACTGGGCGGCGTCGGCGCGCCGATGCGCGCCTGATGCCCCCCTAACGAAGCTGAGGGTGGGAGATTGGGGTATTTATTCTCCCACCCGCACTCTTCCGCGTAGAGGCGGCGTCTCTGGTGCACCCAGACGCCGCCGCCAGTGTTGGTGCCCGCGAGGCGTGGGCAGTCGCTGGGTGGGCCGCTGATGTTGTATCAGGTTCCAACGGTCCACCCGTCAAGGCGAATTGACGGTGCACAGGGGGGTTTTAGTCGGTATGCCGGCCGTGTTGTAGGCCGGTGAGCCCGACATAACCGTCCCACCACCCCAAGTGGGGCGGTATGCAAAAGGAGCATGTGCCCCCTCAAAAAAAAAAAAGAATTACTAAACATACACTTATTTTTCTCTAAAGGTTCGAAAGTAAAAAATACAAAATACCAAGTAGAAATCGGGATGTTAATTTAGTTTCATCAACTTACAAAAAACTGTTAATGTAACAAGTTTTCAAATGACTACCGCGTTGTTGCAAACACATAGTACTTCGCAGCAAAATCTGTTACGTTGCTCATCTTATCATTGCTGGATCATCCTCCATTGCACTGGCGCAGTTTGAAATTTTCTCCTGCAGTTCTACCTCACTATTGATGGGAGAGTTATAAATTCTCTGCTTCATTGTCCCCCACAGAAAGTAATCAAAGTGTGTCAGATCGGGTGGACGCGCAAGCCACTCGACAGGCCCTTGCCGACCAATCCATCTATTGAGATAGCTGTCATTTAAATAATTACGTACGATTCTTGCATAATGTGCATGGCATCCGTCCACCGGCGTTTTTTTGGGTGTGAATAGTCTTTTCTACGCATTCACTATCATTTTTGTTTTTGTTTTAACACGATTAACCACCTGGTTCAAAAGTTACAAGGTTTTCTGCGTACAAGGTGAATAACTACTAAAAAGAAATTTGTTAAATTTAAAAACAAGGTGAATAACTACCAAAAAGAAATTTGTTAATGTTAAAAAAATTGTTGTAAAAAGAAGTTTGAAAAAATGTTAATAGGTATAAATCGAAGAATATTTTTTTTAGTTTTTTTAATATTTTTCTACCGATAAAATGATGTCTAGTTTCACTCATTTTCATATGTGCACTTTATGAAAACTCACACTGTATAAAGACAAGTAAGTAGTATCGTAATTTATTACCGATTTAGTTAAAATACTATTTAATGGATTACCATTTCAAATTAATCTAACATTAAAAGTATAAAGTGTCTCTATTTAGAAATTGTGTTGCATTGCATGGCAAGTACTTATCGTAAGTTGCAATCCGCATAGTGTGATATTTAAAACGCTGAGACTCATGTGTTTTTAATTAGTGGTTGGTAGATTGACTAGTGGCGGCGATACTTGGATGTTTACGAAACACTATGCTTAGCACTCAGCAAAGATTCTAATGCTTACGGTCGTTGTGTTGCTTAAACGTATGTATAACGTATGTTGCCTAAACATATTTTACGACTCAGAAAATGTAATTCAAGCCTGTATGAGCTGCAACTCCTTGGCGCAAACTCTTGTCTAACAACCTTTCAGGCAGTCCTTATAACAAACACTCAGACATACCTATAATAGAAAATGTGTGTTATGTCCACAGTTATCATTTCTGAAAAGATATGGCTACTTGCTGGAGGGGGAGAAACAGGTGGACGCGGACTTCGCGTTCACCCCTCAGTCGATCTCTGAGGCGCTGAAGAAGATGCAGGCCTTCGCAGGACTGCCAGAGACAGGCACGTTTGACCCTGAGACCAAACAGGTGCGTACCGACTTAGACAAGGTAGAAATAAGAATGAGTGGGTACAGTTTACGGTCGGGCAGAGTAGGGTCATGTAAACAGAAAACACCAGAAAGAAAGAAAACAGAAAAAGTTAAAAGAATGACAAGCTTCTTTTTTTTTCGAATTCTCGTCGATCTGATTCGGACGTTCTCGGTACCGTGTAGTTAGCGTGATAGCATGCATAACTGCTAATGTTAAGATTGAAGTTGTCTGGTGAGGAGAGCAATGGTTAAAAGTAGAAATATCGGAAGTCACACCGAAAAGATATAACCCGTGACAACGTGAGCCCCCGCCCCTAAAAAAGTACCATAGCAAAAACAAATACGGATTTGTGCGTTGTATTTTTTATGTGGTCAAGCTACTGGGTAAAGCGCCATTTATATTTATTGAACCCGTGTTTATTTGCTTTTCCAGCTGTTCAAGAGGAAGCGTTGTGGAGTAAAGGACATAGAGAGCGAATCATCGAGAAGTCGCAGATATATCATACACCAAGCCTGGACGAAGAAGTCTTTAGCATACAGGTCGATATACAATTTATTGTAAAGTTAATTTTGGCGCAGTGAAAATGAATGTGACTGCTATGCATAAGATTTCGAGTTCGATGCCTAGGTCGGTTCATATGTTTTATGGAATTTTTTGTCAATAAACATTAAGTAATAACGGTAATCATGACTGTTATTAAAATATTTTTCTACGTTATGAAAAAGAGTCAGTACAAAAAGGTGTGAGAATGACTCTAAGGTAGGAAAACTACCTTACGTTTAAAATCGCGAATCGTATTTTTAAATTAAATGTGTTGTAAGAAGTTTATGTAAAGATTATAGAAAATTATAAATAATAGCACAGTTTTAAGAAATTAGTAACGCAAATACCACTAAACGTATATTGATGCGATTTTTGAGAAACTTGTGGGATTTTATTTATTTACAATATAGGCCATGACGTTCTGTGCAAACTGTAGACCACGTAGAATCAATCACGGTTAAAAACAATTCTTCATAATTTATATTGGATTAAATCATTAATTGATTAATTATGAAGCAAAACAGCTAATATTTCGTACATTAACTGTTTTCTTCATGATTATTTTAACGTTAACTTTTAGAGTTGTGAACGGGTCGAGTACGTTGGAGAAGTCGCGCGTGGAGGAGCTGATGGCGCAAGCGCTGGCGGTGTGGGCGCCACACGGCGGCCTGCACTTCAGGAAACAAGACACGGGGCGCGCTGATATACAGGTGTCCTTCGTCGCCGGCGCTCACGGAGATGGGTAACTAATCATGATATTGTACATATATACGTGCACACATAGCATACCTAGGCTGCACATCGCCGAATTGTAAGGCAGGGTACTTTCCTAAAAGGCATTAATCGAAATAATCTTTATGTTCAGAACTTATCAATGTACGACTTGACAATGTCTCTCTTGGATTAGAATCGAAGGCAAGAGTTCGATTCTTGATTAAAATCGAGCAATTGATATGATTCACGCTGACTATAGAGACAAGAAAATGAGATGACGTTACCCGAAGCCATGGCTATTTTAATTCATTCTAAACTAGCTTTCGTGCGCTAGTTGGTATACAATAAAACATAAATATGACAATATGACTACGACCTTTATAGATTGGAAGTACTACTGTTAACAAATTTGAGACTAGCTTTTTCTTTGTCCCAAGTCTCAATCTCAAAAACAACAAAATACCAATAATTGTGTACCGTTGCCGCACCGACGGCAACGCTACCAATAATTGTGTATCGTTGTCACCGACGGTTGACAATAGATGGCGCTGTACACAATACTCGCTTTGCTACACAAACCTGAACCACGCAAGTGAAGTTTACACAACTAGTAACCATACAGTATGTATACAAAACCCTGTCCGATACATTAGGGGCTTGTTTAGCTCTTAAAAAACATGATAAGAAAAATAATAAAATGTCTATGTCACCGTAAAACGGCTACATAATATTTTTAAGTACAGTATTGATCAGCATTTTTACCCTCAAATTTCGGAAATTCGCACAGACTAGCAACACTCCACTAAATGGCGTCTTCTTTGATACATTTATTTGTCTATTAAAGTTCGTCGGCTTTTCTATCAAAGTTCATTAGCCGCGCGTAATAAAAAAAATTACAATGCTGCTTAATGCACCGCGCGAGGGATATAACTATCGATTAATAAAAGTTATGGAAAGTATGAAATTTTAAGGATGAAAGTTAATTTTGTTAAATGCAAATATGAATACTCTTGTATACAAAACTCTAACTTTAGGTAATTATACGTTTTCTTCAGAATACACACATAGGCTTACTACTGTATCCCTGAAGAGGTAGGCATAGATGTATTATTATATCATGTTTTACCAGCTAAGTTTTTGCTACGTTTACCGGGCACATTTTTCGACTCCGTGACCATGTTGTTGCTGAGAAATACGTAACAGACAAAAAACAAATAACATTTTTGCGCGACCCCTTTATCCAACCTGAGACCTCTCGATCGCACTCGCCAGTTTATTCAATTAAATTCTATAATTCTATAATTTCGATTGATATCGCCATATAAAATGGCGATATTAATCAAAAATATCGGTGAAATTTAAGTCGTTGCTTGCATCCCCAGCTATTATTATTGTATCCTTTAACGCGTGCCACAATTTCGTACTCAGTCTTGCGCTAAAATTACTTTCGTTCGGACTTCCGCCATTAAGTGTTTTCCCTATTAGCTATGTCGTATTCAAACGCTGAATACTTTTACATGTTTATGTGTTTTTTAAGTAAGAGTGAATGGTATTATGTAGCTGCGTGTAGGGAGTACGAGGAACGGTTCTCTAGACCCTAAGGTTTAGTAGTCCCAACACCTTCGCAATCGTGTGCAATAGTGTTCGTGGTGATTTAAGAAATATGTGCCAAATGTATGTTTACGTTGGAGGTGGATATGTGGAGCACGGCCAATGGCGCTTACAACAAGTTAATATTTTTATTACTTACTTAGAAACTTAGATATGGTAAGCTAAGCTAGAATACTCAGTGTCGTCCTAAAAAGTACTCCTGTACTACTTTTTATTTTTAAAAGAATGAACTTCGAGGTCATTAAATCAATGCAATATTAGCTGATGCGTACTGTAGGTTACTATGCTATAACGTCAACACGTGTTCGCCGGCGAGCGGCTTATGTAGCGGCTGCTGACGCTACAGGCGCGCTATTGTGTGTGCGCAGCACAGGAGTCGTGTACCACACCCGCTCAGCTAGGTCGCGTAATTATGTAGTCTATTTTTGTATATCTATTTTAAGTTTCTGGTACCCGTAAAGAAGGTATATATCAATGTGACCATCATTTCTTCCACCTCACATTATCATATCGCCCCAACATTCGTGACCCACGACATCAAACACGCAATCTTCGGAAATGTGGCACCGATGCTCGTGCACATGGTCAGCGGAATCAGAAAAGCGCATGTGGCAACAGCGGATGTACATAGCTGGAGGTAACCGAACACGCATACGAACACATGAGAGACGACTTGCCCTTTTCGCTCGTACCAAGAGGGCTTAGGACCTAGCTGCGCTGAATACCGGAGTCAAGACACGTACAACCAAAGTTCAAACACAGGACGCAGTTTGCGGCCATCGGACAGGGTTTATTATACACATTCTATAGCTATATACAAGTGCCTGGCATCAACTGTCAGGCCCTTGTATATATATTGCTTCCTTTTCCCCAGGTTTCCGTTTGATGGTCCCGGACACGTAGTAGCTCACGCGTTCCCTCCTCCCCATGGAGTCATGCACTTCGATGACGACGAGCTCTGGGGCGATAACCCTGAGGAGGACGATGACGACGCGACGGACTTCTTTGCAGTCGCCGTGCACGAGATCGGTCACTCACTCGGAATGGCGCACTCCAACGTGAAGGCATCCGTCATGTATCCTTACTACCAAGTGCCGGTGGAGCGTCTGCATACTGACGATATCCGTGGCATGCAGGAGTTGTATTGTAAGTAACACCCATATCATTGGTGAAGGTAGCGATGTTTTTTTACGTCATCGGGCCAGCTTGACTAAGCTTGCAAAATATTTTTTATGCCTTTTATGAAATTAACATTAAATTAATTTATAGCTAGCATAGTACAATAGAACACCGTTGATTATGTTTTATGCTGATATTAGAGATCATTTTGCACATGGCTAATTAAACAATAAACACAGCCTACCGAATCAATCCAGTATAAACGCCTTGTCCGCTGAAGACATATTTCGTAGTCGAAGGTGGCAGTCACCTATGTATGTATATTTAATTTTTCCTTTGGCAAAGTTGTCAGCTGAAATCGGCAGACGACCCAGTGCAAGCGAACCATTAGAGTATCAGATCGTAGCTAATAGATATACATCATAGAAAACGGATTGACTTATTTGTATTGCTCAAGTTTTCCTAAGAAATTTTGAACCTTGACTTTTGACCTTGATTAATTCAAGATGTTAGTCATGACTTGTCACAACAGGCAAATTTCTATAGCAACTTATGGACATATTTATTTTTGTTACACAGTAAATAACCAAGTATCCGAAGAAGTAACGGAGAGTCCAGCGGTCCCGCGCTCGTCGATAGAGCCGAGGTTGTCCAGCACGAAGGCCAGCAGCGAGGACGAAAACTACATCCCGGACTTGTGCATGACCAACTTCGACACGCTGCAAGTGTTGCACGGCAAGATCTTTGTCTTCGAAGAAGAGGTATGACAGCAGTTAACAAATAAATTATCTTGAGCATCAATTTTGTCTTGTTCATACTACTATCTGTGTAAGAATAAACCTGTCTCTTTGTCGAGTTTTAGCAGTTAAATCAATAAAACTAGTTTACAATTGTGATATTAACTTAGCTTAAAATCTGATAAAAGAGTTGCGCTAAAGATAAAAAAGCGGTAAAGTCTCTTGCCGCTTTTTCTGGCACAGCGTTCTGTTTGTTACAGATTTACGAGTAATCCACTACCACCAATATGCTTATATAGTTTAAAAATAAGGAAGTGCTTATAAAATAAGCTATTAGGCAGTGTTTAACAGCAATGAATACATTCGTTATATGTACTTGCTGATCGCATTGTTCAATAACTATACAATAGATGACGCATAGCATCGTCTTAAATGTAAAAAACAGAGATCATGTTTAAGCACTGACCATGAATAACACAAATGGCAGAGTCACGACATGGTTTGTCGAAATCGCAGTTTCAAGTCCTGCTTCGTGGAATGTCTTTTTCCTCTGTTATAATTACAATCGCACTTTACTCTGACTCAACTCTATAGGTATGGATATATCTTTATTTTATTTTGTAGTGGGTATGGATTCTTAGCGACAGGCACGAGATTGAGGCAGGATATCCGCAGCGCTTCCTCGACGTGTTCTCTGGACTGCCTCCCTCCATCAATATTATCAAGACTATCTACGAGAAAGAAAACGGAAACATAGTCATTTTCTCAGGTACAGTTGTAATATTAAAACGTGCGTACATTTAACTCCATTGATTTGGAAGTCAGTACCCTTAAATACTCTTATATCAACCATTGATTATTATTGTTACCCCATTGAATTGCAGCGGTCACATAAAGCAACAACTTGCACTAACTTTTTATAATCACGTCCGGTTAAATGAAAAAACCAAACATTATATTATACTTTATTGGCAGTATAAGGTATAAGCTATAAAATAGAAAAGTTGATTTTAGTATATAATTATGTTAAGCTTTTCTTTCTTTTTTACGTGGGGGAATGCATCGACGCATACCTCTCCGCGGGGCGACGGAGAGTTTATGTCGGGCTCACCGGGGAAAAGATACCCCGGTAATACCGACTAAAGCTACCACGGTGTTCCTCGACATAACCATAGACGGCGGGGCCGCGCGAATCGCTTTCACATGCAATCGCGACCCCGCCGAGGTTTCGGCCCGCCGTGTGAAACGGTAGGCTACTACATGAGACACTTCCTCTACTGTCCCCATTGTGGAGGAAGAAAAACACGACTCAGAGGCGCGCGTGGGAACACGCACGCCGCCTCTCAGACCTGGTGCTGATCGGGTTGCGAGCAGGCCCACGCAGCCCACTACCCCCAGGTCAACCTTCAGGGTGGCTGGAGATCATCTCGCGCCCTCCGGCGCCCGGTTCTGCGGTTGGGGAGAGGGTTTAAGCGCTTCCCTCTCCCGCTCCGCCGCCTCCTTGATGGAAATTACTTCCTGACAAAAGGAGGCGACGGCGTTTCACGATCTCTCACTCTGGACCATAGACTGAACCACGGCCGGAAGTGAGAAGGCAATCAGTCCGATTGCCGCGATCATCTCACGGCGCTACGATGCCCAGGCGGGGTGGTACGCCAAAGTATGCAGCGCCGTGTCCTCAACAACGTCGCGGCAGTCGCCGCAGTGGTGACAACCGGGCGTCTCTTGCCGGCCTATTCGACACAGGAACTGGCCAAAGCAACCGTGGCCAGTCATTACCTGTGTCAGCCGGAAGGTGAGGGCGCCATGCCGCCTCTCCAGCCACTCATCAAAAACGGGACTAACCGCCACTATCGTGGCGTGCCCGGCACTAGGGTGCACAAGTCGTTCCTTCCATTTCTCCACTAGGACCTGGCGGAGCTCGGACCTTGCCGCCTCGAGAGCGGGATGAGCAGGTCCTTCGCCCCGAGCCAGTGCCTCCCGGTGCCAGTGGAAGAGTGACGCCAGAAGCGTCGCTTCCAGGTCCTAGGACATCGATCTGGCGAGGAGGCTCGCTGCCTCGAACGAGATCGTGCGGTATCCTCTTATCAATCTGACGGCCAAGGCGCGCTGTGGCGCACGAAGCGCTGGAATGTTACGGGCTGTCAGGTTGTCCGCCCAAACTGGGGCCCCGTAGCGGGCCATGGACCGCACAGTATATATGTTAAGCTTATGGCAATCTGAGCAAGATTATGAACAACCCACGAAGCAGGTCTTAAATCTGTGCATAAAATAAACTTAATTATTATTGTAATGTGTATTAATTTTACTAAATTATCCATGGTACCTACATGGGGCGCACTGAAAGTTTTGCACTTCTGGCTTCTCCAATTGCCTCCAATTTGCCAATTATTTTTTTATCACACATTAAATTGCTCCGTACGCAAAGATAATGGAATTGACTCGAAAAGATTTTAGAGCGATAATTTTTTTATGATAATAATAATAATAGTGCGGTGCTTCCTTTCTCTAGAGCCCTAACCACCGATAGCTTGGTCCCTGCACCTGCTACCGATGGGTCTCCGTGGTCCTATTTAATATATTATATTTTTTTATATATAATGTAAAATATAATTACGAGAAAATATTAAAATAAATGGAATAATAATAATAACATTTATTTCTCTTCTACAAAGGCATCTTATATCTAACAAATATACTTATTACAGAATGTAAGCTGATCCTTTGTGAGAGACTGGTATCTGCACTAGGAAACCTAGTCACGCAGATAACGAGGCCCCTTCTTAAAATAGTTATCTATGTATAACAATGACATAAGTTAGGTAAAATAAAACCTTTGCTGAGAGAACTATCAAAGGTTGTCTAAAAATTAACTAAAATAAACAAGTACATATTTTAACTATTAATTTGCCTCTATGGTCAATATGTGCATGCGTGCGCGTGCGTGTGCGTGTGTTTGTTTGTTTTGATTTTATTTCATAAGTTCGAGGTACTTTTCAGTTGAATTGTAGTCACATTTTAAATGGTATGTGGTGAGAACTTGTTTACATTTTGCCTTTGTTAGGGGATATACATACATATATGTAAAATTACATTTATTTTATTGTATAAGTAAGAGCCAAGAAACCCGTAATTCCGGTGCGAAAGACTACTTTTGTAGAATTTTGCTGTGCAGACCTTACTTTTTTTATACTTGTGGGCATTGAGTTTCGGGTTATAGCCTAAAGAAGAATGTTTGCGCAAAACTGTACCTATGCATGATAAATAGCTGACGAGCCGTGAGGACTTGACATTTTTCGTATAGTTCATAGGTCGGGTCGTAAAATGGTAATACATGGGCTACTTTGAGGACTGCCCTCTGGGCTAGTTCCTTAAAAATGCTTTTAGGAGGGAAGCACCTCATTTAAGCACCGCGAGTCGATGGTTCGTTGAATTTGAGAGAGATCGAATTTCTTTAAATTACGAATTTCATGAAGGCTTTAACTGCCACCAACGAAAATAATGTGGCAACTGTTAAGCGGCTAATTGAAGAAAACCGACGGATCACCTATGAGACGATTTGAGGACTATTGGGGATTGGTATATCCCAAATTCAGAAAATTTTACGTGAAGTATTAAAAGTTAGGAAACTTTGTTGTCGCTGGATCCCTCATGAACTGACGACGGAGCAGAAGCGAGCTCGCGTCGAATGGTGCTCTCAAATGCTGTAGTTATTGTCACAGGAGATGAAACGTGGATTTATTGTTTTGAACCCAATAAAAAACAGCAATCTCGAGAAGTAGGGTGTTTGAAAGTGAGAACAGACCAACAAAATTGAGGCACGCGAGAAACATGGGTAAAAAAAATGATCGCGTGTTTTTTCTCGGCTACAGGTCCCATCTGCACAATTCCACTTGAGAATCAAAGGAGTGTTAATGCCGAGTGGTACTTTACCATTTGTTTACTCAGGGTGTTGCAAAAGTTCGCGTAAGACGACCAAGAAGCTGCATTCTCTTACACCATGACAACGCTTCTTCGCACACAGCCAACAAAACAAAGTCATTTTTAGCTACGAAAAAGTAGAACTCGTCACCCTCCTGCACATAGCACCCTGAGATTTCTCAATTTTACCTAAAATCGAAGATTTGATGAGAGGTTTCACTGTTACCAGTTGGTAAAAGTGAAACCTCTTATCAAATCTTTGATGAGATGCTGTTTGAACGCCCGCCATGAATGCTTCTTCGGAGTTCCGAAGAGGCAGTGATGGTGTTCAAACAGCACGTAGAAAACATGCCATCAGATCTGTAGTCCTCGTGTTTTCAAAAATGGGACGATCGAATGGAAAAATGTTTGAAATTTAAAGGAGAGTACTTTGAAAAACAATAAACATAATATTTTGGTTAAAACGTGTTTTTTTTTATTAGTTACGCAAGACTTTCAATGTGGCCTAGGTATAAGTATTCATTACCTAATCTCTGACGAAGAACTATCAATAGCTTAGTTGGCATAGCGACGACATGGTTTTTTGGAGTCGCAGGTTCAAGTCTTACTTCATTATCCTATTTCACGTTCATTAATAAGAAGTAAAATGTAAAAATATAATAATATTATCGGCCCTGAAAATTAACTGTACCACTACTGGGCACGAGCATCTTCTCAGTGTGAGAAGGTTCAGGCCATAGCCCACCACGCTGTCGCAGTATCTTCACATATGTATACTCGAGAAAATTATGAAGAACTCTAACACAGACCGATTTCCTCACGATGATTTCCTTCACTGTCAAAGCAAGCGTTATCTAACTAATTAATACGCTCATATCTTCGAAAAGTCAGAGTTCTTTAGCATCAAACTCGAGACCTCTACATGGCAATCCAACGGTCTCTCTCTATCACTATATAGTCAATAAATAATAACATGTACCTACAACAAACCATTTCAGGTCGTGACTTTTGGGAATTCAACGCAGCCTTTCAAATACTAAGGGAAGGTACTATATCCGAATATCTAATACCGGACGAGGTATCGGAACTCACGACGGTGTTTCTGTCCAACTACAACAATAAGACGTACCTCATTGAAGAAGAAAGATACTGGCGGTACGACGAACGTACCGGGGAAATGGATGAAGGGTATCCGAAGGAGATGTCAGCGTGGAGACAAGTGCCGTATCCTGTTGATGCAGCTATTATATGGAAAGGAGGTTAGTACTCATGACCACTTTAGATCGGTAGCCACATAAAGCTTGCAGTTCTAGTAGAAGATTCTGCATACGATCAACAAAAGATGCAATAAGATTCTTTGTAGTTTTTGTTGCACTACCCAAACTATACCGGCGCAATATACGCAACATTTTGGAGCTTTAACCTTTTGAACGCCACGCCATAACGGCACCTCCATGTCCTGTACGCCAAGCCCGAAAATCGATATATTATATATTGTTTTTTATGATCAAATATTTCAATAACTAATAACAATTTTGTTTGCTGTATACAATTAAGTAATAACTGGGGATTCAATTTTTAAGTTGTGTCACTAAAACACAGAAAACTAATGATTTAATATGTTTATTTTGTATTTTCCTGTGAACCGACAAAAAACAGTTTTGTCGAGTATAGACGACGTTGGCGCACAGGGCACGCTTTCGCATGTCGAGTGTAGACGACGTTGGCGTTCAAAAGGTTAAAATCAATATTAGCGCAAGGCTACTTATACTTGCCTTCGCTAGAGACCATACTGACAAGCCTACTAGCTTTTTTTATATAACTACTATCCTATATTATGACAACCCAAAAAACCTTCGGTTTGGCAATCTGAAGATTGGATTGGATTGGATTTTGCATTCGTACATTACAATTATTTTATAGTGTGTCAAATTAAAGCTAAATTCATTTTATGACTTGTGTTATCAAACAAACGTCATAATACTTTTTACTCTGTCAAGTCTCAGAATACCAGACATAATAAAAAATCTATTGTGCCACGGGTGTGCAACTGCGATTTTATAGGTTAAAATTTTGTCAGTATTGTATTTTCTTTCCAGACACTTACTTCTTCCAAGGCCCTCGGTTCTGGCGCTTCGACAACACTCTGGTGAGAGCTCACGAGTACTACCCGCTGCCGACGGCACAGGTGTGGTTCCCTTGCGACTCCACGCCTGACATGAACCGGTACATCACTAACGATGGCCCCTGAGTACGCCTATTATTATGTTAAAATAAATTGTAATTAGTATACAAACGCGGAACCACGCAGGTGGAAAAAGTGGTCTTGGTGAGTGATATTCTGTTAAAATGCTGCCGTGCTTACAACGCTGTTGGAACGACGAAAGACCAGTTGGTCTACCATGAAAATGGGTATCCGGAACTTCAGGCCAAACAAAACAAAATTACAACTAATTTTCTTTGGTTTCCTCTCTTTCAAAATAAGTAATATTGTGTTACTCCGTTATTAAGACCGCTTCATAAGTGTTATAGACAATCAAGAGGTTATGTACCGAAATGCATGACGAATTTCGAAATAAATATTATTCACGGTTCGAACAATCGGCCCGAAACGTCGGCATTTACATTTCAGGGTAGGTTAGGTTTACGATTATTCACTTATAGCTGCAAAACTCGCTCAAAGCTGTGACGGCCGTGAGTCAGGACTACTTAATGACAGATATTACTCCATAATATAAGTAAACATTATACCTACATAAAATATGTAAATGACATAATGAATTTGTTTTCTTTATTATCTACATGACTACATGCTCTATGGCCGATATTTTAGACTATTGAATCACAGCGCCAAACCTGCGTCCAGACACAAAGGTTTTTAAATATGTCTGGCGTTAATGTATGTATATTTTTTTAAATTATAATGTACTGCACGCGGCTTCGTTCGCCTAAAAGTAGATTAAGTTACGTTATGTTAATACAGTACATACTTTTTTAAATAAAATATAGCCCATGTTACTCGGAGATAATAAAGCTATGTAATAGTAAAGGAATTTTAAAATCGGTTACGCTGTTTTTGAGTTTATTCCTTACAAACAAACATTTTTAACTTTTTTAATAAACTGGAATGAAGTCGCTTGTAGTAAGCAAGTAACGAATAAAACAACAAATAGTTTTAATTAAAAATATATCACTTTTATTAGAGTTCAAAATCACATAAATTAAAAATACACAGGTGTACTAAAGAACTGTTTCGCCGAATTGTTGAAATGTCCGGAATGTCCACGTTCTATTTGTCATTAACAATAATACTGTACCTTTATATTCACCATAGTAACAATAACATCTATTCGTACACATTTTAGAACAACAATTAATAGTTTCCAAAGGATTTGTACTATAAATATTCAAAGCAAAATTGTATTTGTTCTTGTAGACGATAAGCACCTAGAGTTGTTTTCATGGACATTGCATGTCCTATCACTTGTGTGCAGGGTATTTGACTTTCTAAATAAATAACTAAAAAAATTGACAAATATGTAAAAATATTAAAATCATTTAAAAAATTACGAAATTTAATTCGTTTTAATATCGATAGCAGACTAAGACATCACTATTGGTTAGTGTCACCATAAAAGGCTTACTCCTTCCTCGTCGTACCACCAACTCGTACCACCAACTCGTGCCACCACTGGTACGAGTAGGGAATTCATTTTTCTTCGTGCCACCGATTGAAATTTTATGTGACGCCATATGATATTTGCTGTACTTACATTACTTAATAAAAATTATAAAATAAAATACAAATATCTTATATGTACATTATGTGCATGCATTTTGTATTGCTTTATTTATGTATAAAATAACGTTTTTCTATGGTAAGTCATTAAAATTCAGTCAATTTATGATTATGACCCGTAGTACAATGGTGGAATGATGTCCAACTAGTTGTACTACGGGGACAGGTACCTAAAATAAATTAGAAAAAAATAGTGTAAAACAAAACAAATGAACATCTACAAAACAAATGATTATCAGAAAGTGATTGTCTCATAGTCATTTGTTTTGTAGACATTCATTTGGTTTATAGACATGTTCATTTGTTAAAAAATATTGAGTGATAATTATTGAAGATTATTTACAAAACAACAATTTACTTATACATATTAAGTACATAATATTTATTGATATCAAAAGGTTATTAGATAATAATTATGTAAAGCAACTTAATGTGTATTTGGAAATGACATTTCAATCGTTGGCACGAAGAGGAAATCAAATTCCTTCTCGTACCACTGGTGGCATGAGTTGGTGGTACGACGAGGAGGACGCCCCATAAACTTGCACAATTTGCTTTTTGTAACGATATACATATATAGCGTGTTTACTTTTGCGCGAAAGAGCAGGCGTAGATACAGAAATATAAAATTTTGAATTAAGCGACATAATGTTGAATCACGTCGATGTTAGAAATACATAAACTTAAAATTGGATGCGCTTTTGACACAAAAGTAATTATTGACACGACTCTCTCTTTAGAGAGCTTCAATAAACAACTTATAAGTTCATTATAATTATTTTACATATTAAGTTTTTTTTGACGATCTCGACGGCGTAGTGGTTTGTGTAACTGACTGCCGCACCCAAGGTCGCGGGTTCGATTCCCGCACAAGTAAAACATTTGTGTGCATGACCATGAATGTCTGTCTTGGTCTGGGTGTTTCTATGTTTAATATGTATGTATTTACAAAAAAAAGTATATATGTATATTTATCCATTGTCTAGTACCCATAGTACAAGCTCTGCTTAGTTTGGGCTAGATGGTGTTGTATGAATGTGATAGAATATTATTATTATTATAACTTTAATTTTAATAATAACATTTTAATGTTGTCAAATACCCTATCACTGAACAAGAAATTGTGATATATTTACATAGAAAAACGATTTTTTATAGTTTTTAATACAAAAATTGGACCGACCCATTGAATTTTTAACAAATCGAACGATAAATATCAGTAAAAAAGTAATAAGAAACAATGTATTTCACCCCTTGATTATAAAACTGCCCCATTTTAACAAATTCTGAAATGCTAACAGTAAAAAATCGGTAATATCTTGAAGGGTGACGAATATTAATAACATCGGTAGTTTGACTACGTACAGCGACGACATATCGATATGTTGATGAAAATCGACTAATACATACACATCACTAAAGTTGATCGATGAAACAAAGCTAAGTATTATAAACACAAACCTGATGTAGTTCAACATGTTTTTTTACTAAGACATAGTTTTTTTATTTTTTTTTTTTTATTATACCACATATATGTGCACGTTATAAGAGTGACTATAAATTTCCAGTTAGGGTTTTCCACATAAGCTCAACCCTTAAACTTCTCATTCATAAATGTTACTTTGTGACCTAAACAAATACTTTTTAAATAGAAGCATTGCAATGATGGCTAAATAGATTATAGGGACCCAGTGATTAGTCGATTACTCGAGACGAATGTGATCGTTATGGTGCCACTGTAGTGCGGTGCGTGACTCGGAGTGATGGTTGAGGGGGTGGTGTTTAGCTGCAGCACGACGCTGGGTTGGGGTCCTTGCCGGACCGCTTGGTGATGTTAAGACGAGTGAACTCCTCGGCCACCGTGGGGTGGATGCCCACTGTGTTGCCAAGTTGCTCCATTGTGATGCCGCATCTGAAAACATTGAGTATTTTAGTAACTTGATGTTTGTTGCGAGATTCATAATCTGTTGGCTTTAGAACTAGATTTGACTACTTGTAGTGGTTTACATCACTGCGACAAATCTAATGCGCCGCGTGGTGCAGATTTTAATCCCGCACGGTATAAAACATGTTGTAAATAATGTTTCTCGTCAGGGTTATACAATGTTCAACTTGCGAATAATTAGATTATTCTAACTCTAAAATACAAAGAATTATTTAAATCTACTCAAAAATTAATAAAGTACAAGCCATTCAAATCAGGTATGTAAATAGTAGGGGTAATTGTCAAATGACAGTAAAGAATGCACAACACAAACTATGACGTTAGCGCTATTCAAACGCTGCTGTGCGGGGCAGATAGGGCAATGTCCCCACTACAGCCCCACTACAGCCCCACTTTATCTTATACGCAAATTTAAAACACAAATTACCTTCTTATTTTGCAACCACTTTTGATACTGTTCACACAAAAAGATTTGTTTTGTTTCCTATTTGCTCTTGTGCGTAAAATGATGTAGGCAAGCATAAATAGGCAACTAGTCTATTGTATTCAAATAGCTTTCGAAAGCAGTTTTGCATATCACTAATTGGAAATTATAAGGCTAAGAAATGGTGACTGTACTCACTTGAGAGCAGCAGCGAAGCCCTGTATCACCTCCCCGGCGTGGGGTCCCACGAAGTGCAGCCCCAGGATCTTCTGCGGCGCGTCACGCATGGCGACCGCCTTCAGGTAACAGTTCTTGATGTTGCGCTGAGGGATGAAGAACTCTGTCGGCTTGTAGTACGCATGGTATACCTCCAAGTTGTCGGCTCCGAACCTAGAAATTGGAATAAGGCTAATGATGACCAATCTTTTAAAATAAGACATCTCCCGCACTAGGCGTCATTCCTGTATTGCGGGAAACTTTACAAACGTTCAAACAATGGACACAAAGAACATCCAGACTCGGAAACAACTATTTGTGCATCGCACAAATTTTGGTCCCGTGTGGGATTCGAACCCCAAAACACTCGACGCAGTAGCAGCGGCGAGACGAACACTTAAACCACTACACCATCTGTGCAGTTAATGATATTTAAAAAAACAAGTCAGAAACGGCAACGAATTGCCTTAAATCTTAGAGTAAAAAAAATGGTTCAAGTAATATGCAAAGGTCACGTGATACCACGTGACCTCGAGGTCAAAGGTAATAGTCATTTCGGGGGTATATCGACTATGCTGAGTCGAATGGCGTTGACCGCGAGTCTCTAGCTCTTACGGTTCTTGAGTTGAAAGTTGTATAACAGACAGACGGACGGACGCACGGACGGACAAAGCTGTTGTATAAGAGTTTTTCAAACTCTAGAAAGACCATGCCCGCACAAGGAAATAATTCCTGTACTTATTGCATATATTTACAAACATTCAAACTATGAACATAATGTACACCCAGACTTGAAACAAACCTAAAACAATACACTAGCCGTGCAGTCACATTCTATTACAGCATAAATCATAATGCTTGTATATACGAGAAATGAGAAGGATAAGGATAATGAGAAAGATATAGAACATCAACATTTTGCTATGTATGTTGTTGCTGTTGTGGATTTTATAAAACTTATTCTTTATTCTTTTACATACACGGGCTCGCGACATGGCGTAGGCAGAGGTATGACATTTCACCAGACACATTCTAGATTTTCATCTCTTTAAACAGAAAACATTGTAGCTAGAGTTGCCTGTATCATGAGGGATTTTACAAATATGCATACAACAAATTCAAAAACTCTCCGACTTGGACTAACTTATTTATGTATATGTAAAAGTTTTCTAATGCGGTATCGAAGCCACAATACTCGACCTACTGGCAACGGCGATAATAGCACATACACCACTGCGCCATGCGTGCATCTCAACACTATTAATCATCACATGTTTAGTCCAAAGGCTTTTTTTAATAAAAATCTAATGAAGCATTTACTCAAGGGCGGTAAAACATCTTAATCTATATACGGACGTCATAACTATTCACACATAAGTTTTATTAAAGTGTTAACCTTGAAAGCAATAAACATCTCCTTTAGTTATGTGATATGTCAGACCACAGATACACTATCGATGCCATCGACACGGACCTGATACCGCCATTACTGACGACGCATAGATAATGGACACGTATATACACACATATCTGATAAAAAAGTTTATTTATATTTTATTTATAAAGCTCTTTTATTAAAACTGTATTATGGATTATGGAAAAGTAGTCACTAAAACCTCTTTACAGCGTTGTCAGTTCGAATTTTAAACGAAACAAATTTATTGTTTACTTCAAAATCCTTGGCGGTGCGGCAGTGGCGAACCAATTACCTGAACCACTATGACATATGTGCAGTCTAAAGTATTCTAATAAAAGTAATCTACTAGCAATATTTTTTTAAGAATTCATGTCGCTAAGCATTGTCGCTTAGTGGTAAATGGTAACTGGTAACGTAACCTATTTTATTTTTTAACGTCTTTAACACAGTGAATGCCATGTAGTAGACACAATAGAAAATTGTTCGCGGTCATTTATGACCGGCATGGCGTTCAATGTGTTAATCACGACGCCTTTCTAATCTTCGGAGACGGTCTATGTGACCAATCATCGCCCCCCAGTCGACTCCGGGTCACGGTGAGGCAACTGTAGTACTGATGGTACTGACGGTAACTGACGATATGTTACCTGGCAGTGGCGGCGTCCTCGCTGAGCCCGACGCAGCCGTACTCGAGCGGTGTGAAGATGGTGGTGGCGACGTTCTCGTAGTCCATCTGCTGCGCGCCGGCCGCGAATATGCGGCGCGCCAGCAGGCGGCCGGCGTGGATGGCCACGGGCGTCAGCTCCGGCCGGCCGTGCAGCACGTCGCCCACGGCGTAGATGTGCGGCACGTTCGTCTGCTCCGTCGCCGCTACGATCTTGCCGTTTTCCGACACACTCTGGAAACCGTTTAATACATTACATTCATTACATTACATTCAATACATTACATTCAATACATTACATTCATTACATTATATTCATTACATTACATTCAATACATTACATTCAATACATTACATTCATTACATTACATTCAATACATTACATTCAATACATTACATTCAATACATTACATTCAATACATTACATTCAATACATTACATTCAATATATTACATTCAATACATTACATTACATTCATCACATTACAGCATTAATTCATTCAATTTAATACATTCACGTTCTTAACAGCTGCTCAGAGTTTATTACACACCCACACACTACATCGTAATGTAGGTTTGTGGGTGTGGCTTACCCAGGCACTTGAATCATATTTCGTAAAATATGATTCAAGTCCCTGAGGTAAGCCTATTGGCCACTCCTCCGGATTCAGTACTGCTCCAGAGAATTTCAAGACATAACTTTTTAAAACAGTACCTGTACCGGAAATGAAAACGAAGACTACTGCTAACTGCTGTGTAGAAGGACAGCAGTCGCATTCAATACAACTGCACCAAAATATACTATACTAGATATGCCCGCGGTTTCACCCGCCTTTATAGTTACTACCCACGGTAGCGGCTATAGGCTATAGCCTATAGTCTTCCTTGATAAATAGGCTATCCAACACTAAAATAATTTTTCAATTTGAATCAGTAGTTCCTGAGATTAGCGCGTTCAAACAAACAAACAAACTCTTTTAGCTTTATAATATTAGTATAGATTATAACTCAAAAATTTAAACAGCATAACTATTAAGATCAATAAACTCACTTGATAGGAAGTGGTGACAATCGTTATCAGCTAGATAATATGATAGAAAACAGTGAAAGCGCTGCTTAATCCTGGGATTTCGATAAAACTCGATCAGCCCTATTAGGTAAATGCATGACTGTCAAAATATGGGTATAGGGCGGTGGAATCTAAATATGGATGACCTAACTCTGCTTAAACCTACAGATATAGAAGGCTGACGTTATTTTGTCACTGCGCCAGCTCTTAAAATCTGGACTCCGTTTCAGCAAATTCTTAGACTCTGGGCTCCAGACACAATACCTGTTTCAATGTGTCTGGAATAGCTGGTATTGAAGGATTAAACAAGCATTGAAGTAGTATACTCACGGTGACTCCAGCGGCTTCCAGGTTGAGTTGCTTGGTGAGAGCATACCGACCAGTCGCGAACAGTATTGTGTCGAACACATCCTCGCTACTGTAACAAACACAAAGGTTTTGTTAAAACAATGGCCAACTAACATTTTGTTCCCACATCGGTTATGGAGCAGATATAGACACGGTATCTACATACGAAAAATGAATCAAACAATCTAGTGGCAGATAATTTATGACATATTTTTCATACAATATGTGTCAAAATTTTAGTCTGTCCCAATAGAATTAATATTTTACGTAAACAATTGTTTCATGCCTAATTAAATATAAAGTCATTTCGAAAATTCAAACTCTCTTTGAAAAGTAGTTAATGACTAAAATAAGCCGTATGAAAGTCCATCTTTTGATAAATATTCATAAATTTATTTTACAGAATAATATTTTATGATGCAAGTCACTAAAAGTTGTATACCTTTTTCTCCAATTCTATTGGGATAGACTATAGTTAAATATCGCTCGCTTTAACGGTGAAGGAAAACATCTTGAGGAAACCTGCATATCTGAGAGTTTTCCATAATGTTCTCGAAGATAAGTGAAGTCTGCCAACCCGCATGGACTCGCGTGGTGGACTATGGCCTAACTCTTCTCAGACTGAGAACTGCAGTCCGCGATCTCTGTCACCTACCCAGCAAACAGGTTTAATTAATATTGTCTTCTGTTTACGCGAATATTATTCATTGAAATTAAACTACTATATACGGATTTTATCGCGTTGTTTCTTTGACACTTTATTACATAATTTTGAAATTTGTTACACTACTACTACTATTAAACTTTACTAATTTTTAAGCTAATTAAATTATTATTAAAACTATTTAGATTTAATTTAATTTTACACTTTCCCCGACGTTTCGGTTGCTTTTCAGCAGCCATGGTCACGGGGAGACTAAGATGGTAGTTATCTCAATGTTCCAGTGTAGTTATTTCAAAGTACCCGAACATAATTTAATCATTGGTGTTTCTATTTACGCAGAATGAGCTTAAAGTATCATGAAGTCTAGCTGTGGTTTGCTTCTTCTTGGGTTTGACTATTTGTATTACTGGATCCCAAGCTGGTGGTACATTCCAAATCCATAGTAAAGTTTAATAGTAGTAGCAGTGTAACAATTTTCAAAATTATGTAATAAAGTGTCAAATGAACAACGCGATAAAATCCGTATATAGTAGTTTAATTTCAAAGGTTTAATTAAGTTTAATAGAAGGTATGGTTTTGTCCCAAGCAATTAATTGAGTATAACGTAATATAATTGGTAATAATATTTTGTTAATGGCGGTAGGTACGACCGTAATGATCGCATACAGGATTGATGGTGATTCCTCGATCACCTCTTCCTCCTCCTCCTCCTCGATCTTCTTCACTGCTTAACTATTTTGTCTAGTTAATAAATATAATAGACTTCATGATACTTTGAGCTCATTCTGCGTAAATAGAAACACCAATGATTAAATTATGTTCGTGTACTTTGAAATAACTACACTGGAACATTGAGACAACTGCCATCTTAGTCTCCCCGTGACCATGGCTGCTGAAAAGCAACCGAAACGTCGGGGAAAGTGTAAAAATAAATTAAATCTAAATAGTTTAATAATAATTTAATTAGCTTAAAAATTAGTAAAGTTTAATAGTAGTACTAGTGTAACATTTTTCAAAATTTTGTAATAAAGTGTCAAATAAACAACGCGATAAAATCCGTATATAGCAGTTTAATTTCAATGAATAATATTCGCGTAAATAGAAGACAATATTAGTTAATAAAACTTTTACGTATTTTTCATTACCCTATATTCCATTAGAAATGTTCTGCAAACAACACGTAGCACTTTGCTTCATTACGACGACGTGAGTTTAGAACAAACAAAGGCACTGCTGCATTTATATTATTTATAGTAGTTAGGTACCTAACATAGGAACAAACTATTGTTTATAAGATAACACCGCGAAGTAGTGCCCGTAAAGATAGGATTATACGATTATTTATCTACATATATAGTACTCGTGAATATATACTACATTTGGTCTGGTGATTTCTGCCGGGTGACCTACAGTTTTGGTTGTCGATTTACATGCACAACATCGGTTCTGCTGAATATAACACTGGGCAACAAAAACATTTATATTTTCTGCTGCATTAATTTTGTTACTGGTTTTAATAAACACCTTCATAAGTCATACCCGAAATGTATTTACTTTGTATGGATTGACTCTGGTTCTTGAGATATTCAACATAAAGAACGGTTCCATCAGGACATTAGAATAATGAAAGAAAGATACCAAGGCCGATGGGACAGCCATATTAGGATGGCAGACTATTGCTTGAGTTTAATAAGGGTTTGTCCTGAACATAAACACAATAAAAAAGCTTACAGATAAAGCTTTTTTCAAATATTTATTTTTTAATAACATATTATGTATTAAGATTTCTTGTCGTTATTATATAGCCGCTTCTAAAATATATATTTAATATGTGATTGTATTTTTATTTCGATCTTATTTCATTCATATAGTTATAAAGTCTTATCTCATAAACTAGAGTCAATTTAACAAATTTGATATTTTTCTCGTACTGAACTTACACAAAATTGACTTCAACTTACCATGCCGCAAAATGACTGTTCCCCAGTGTAATTAAATAAAACGATTTCATTTTATATTAAATCCGTCTACCTATGACAAAGATCTATTGTTCTCGAGCTATAAGATCAAGAATATCTGTCAACATACAGGAACAAAGTAGACGCTATAAGCAGTATTTAGAGACTGCCGCTAAATATGATTTTGGCATATAGCACTTGTTTCATTTACTCCTATTTACATTCGCACTCGCCGATTGAGATACCTTTAACCTGGTATTCTCAGAACGTCTACGATCTGACCAGAGAAAGTTTTCAACAACAACATAACTAGACTACAGCATATGGTCAATCAGCACATCTTCTGAAGAGTGGATGAAATTGTCTTCTGTCTACGCAAATGTTATTCATTGAAATTAAACTACTATATACGGATTATATCGCGTTGTTTATATGAAACTTTTTTTTTACATAATTTAGAATCTACTACTATTAAACTTTACTAATTTTTAAGCAACCGAAACGTCAGGGAAAGTGTAAACTTAAATATAAATAGTTTTATTAATTTAATTAGCTTAAAATTTGTAAAGTTTTACAGTAGTAGTTTCTAAGTTATGTAAAAAAGAGTTTCATATAAACAACGCGATATAATCCGTATATAGTAGTTTAATTTCAGTGGATGAAATTGCCTAATTTCATAAAGAAAGTCCTTTAGTGATTAGTCTAAGAATAAGGATCCTTCCTTGACTTAAATATGTCTTAATAACCAATTCGCGCAAATAAAAACTATAAACTAGCAGTACTTACTGTTCGTGCAACTCTGTGTTAAACCAGCGAGCCTTCAGCTGTCCAGACTCGAGCTTCTCCACAGACTCAGGGATGCATTTGTGGCAGAACTTGACGCCTTTCTCCTCCATCTCGTTGGTGACCATGCGCGCCATCTGCTGGTCGAAGCCACGCAGCGGCACCGAGCGGATCAGCACCGTCGTGGGAAAACCCATGGAGTTCAAGAAACCAGCGCATTCTAGACCGATGTCTGTGTGTGACGGTTAAGGAAACGGTAGAATTTCATGTATTAGTATTATATGAAGTATTCGCAACACAGACTGCCTGTCTTATCATAGACAGAAAAGCTATTGGTTTGCGACTGCAGTGGCGTTAAGTTTTGATAATGAAGAACAAAACCCACTCTCGCATATCCAAAAGAATCGATATGTATATTTGATGTGGTTCGATAAGAACACCATTTCTATCAATTGCCATTACTGCCCTACGAATTCGATGAATTTAGATCAAACTAATATCTAATCGCGTCTCGGCATACAGTAGTCTAACTATTTGAATCATCATAGATAGAAAAATATATCATAAAACCAGCTAACATTTATATGAAATCACGTAAATAAATATACGTTTAAAGTACTTTATATTTATTGGGTATCGTTCAACTCGTGCGAGCACGACACTCAGCGCCGGTCTGTGAGTATAAACAATAGTAAAATATTATAAGAGAACGAATCAATTATTGAATCGAATAAAGATCATGGCTCCGATTTAAAAACGCGTAGCGCGAATCGTGTTTTACGTTAGAAAACAGTGGTTTATCCGAATCCGGCGTCAAGACTATCAGACCAAGATATAAAAAATATGAGATCATGTCCACAGAGAAATTTGATAACAGGCTGTTATACGCATGTCATCTGCGGGCATTGTTGAACTCAACCAATCATTTTACAAGATGACACGCCATTGATTAGCCTTGTAAAAATCGGGTGATAAAGCCTATAATCTCTTGGAACTACTAAATCGATTATAATATTTCTATTCTCTTTTATAGAAACGCGCACTATCTCTAGTATACCCATCTACACACCTAGTAACTCATATCATAGTAACGCGTTGCATTATGCTGTTGTTTATAAAAAGGATACATCCAGCGCCAACAACGAGCGTCTTGCCGGGCGGGTGTCCTAAACTGAAGATATCGTCACTGCTGATGCAATGCTCCACAGCGCCAGGAATATCCGGGTAATGAGGCCTGCCTCCCACAGCGATCACGAAATTCCTCGCCGTCAACTCTTTCTTTGTACCATTCTTTAAAGTAGCAATAACGGTATGACTGTCTTTGAACTCGCCCAAACCGTTGATGTATTCAATCTTCTTGTCTCTCAGGTCTACTCTGGTGACCCAGTTGACTGATTTGATGTGGTTCTGCACTGATTCGGTGAGTGTTGGCCAGCTGATTGTTATGTTCTGTGCTTGGGGTACTTGCCAGCCGTAAGCTACAGCTTCCTGTAATAGCGTTTTTGGCAGAATGTAATAAAATTATAGTCGTCGACGAGTGAAAACCTCATAATTGTTTAAAACAAAAGAAAGAGCAGAAACTATTTCATCGCTACACAATAGTCGAAAAAATTATGAGTGATGCTTCATATGCCGTGTTTGTATAAACATTTGCATTGATTGGCCATAACTAAACAAAACCGTTTGCATTACGAGGGGAGGTCCAAAAATTCGTGGAATGGAGGGGATGGAGTGGGGATAGGGGCACTCGCTTAATGTCATACTACTTGGGGACTCATCATTATTATATAAATAGAGTTTCAGCCCTGTTGCGTCATTCCTTTACGAACACTCGCCTGCTAAACAAGTCAATCCGGAAGAAAACTGAATATATGGAGAAAATTGAACACCGTGCCGTGATAAAATTCCTTACCAAGCAAGGAAAGAATGGCCAAACCAGTTTAAATGAAATGCAAGCCGTTTATGGGGAGGATTGCCCTGGTAAATCCATGATTTATAAGTGGCATGGTCTTTTTAAACATGGTCGAGAGTCGATTGAAGACGACCCCCGCTCTGGACGGCCAGTCGAGGCCACCACATCAGACTTCATCGAAAAAGTGGAAATACTTATACTGGAGGACGCTCGTTTGAAGAAAACAGTTATCTGCATTAGTTGGAGTATCAGATACCACCATTTTGCGGATCCTACATGACCATCCGGGTATGGCAAAAGTCAGTGCAAGATCGGTACCGGGAATGCTCACACCGCTTCAGAAACAGCACCGTGTCGATACTTCAAAGCAATTTTTGGAGTTGTGTGGAGATGAACTTGCACAGATTTTGGAACGTATTATTACTGGAGATGAAACATGGGTCCATCACTTTGAGCCTGGGTCAAAACAGGAGTCCATGCAAAAAGGGCACACCACCCCCAAAGAAATTCAAGGTGTCAGAATCGGCTGGAAAGTTAATGGCTACTGTTTTTTGGGATTTAAGGGGATAATACTGATTGATTACAAAGAAAAGGGAAGAAACATAACCGGAGAATACTACGCATCGATACTAGACAAACTAAAAGAGGCCATCAAAGAAAATCGTCGAGGAAAATTGGCTAAGGGTGTGTTGCTCTTGCAAGACAACGCACCAGTTCATAAGAGCAGAGTTGCAATGGCTGCTCTGCACATGCACGGCTCATCACTAGTCCACCCACCTTACAGTCCAGACCTGGCCCGTAGTGATTTTCATTTGTTCCCCAATTTAAAAAAAGACTTAAGAGGTAGAAAATTTTCCGACGACAATGAGGTGAAGGAGGCAATTTTGGCCCATTTTGAGGCGAAAGACAAAAAATATTATTTCGACGGTTTAGAAAAATTAATTCATAGATCCAATATATGTAATCAGCTTAAGGGTGATTGTATTGAAAAGGAAAAATAGATTTATTGTTTCATTTAATTTAGAACCCTTTCATTCCACGAATTTTTGGACCTCCCCTCGTATTTGGCCAAGTATTACCAAAATTTGCACAAATACGTCGCATGCAATGCTACCGTACCATAGATGACTTTGTATGTTTACTATACTTAGCGGTAAAGGCAAACAGTGACGACAAAGCATCGTCAAGAGTCATAAGTGATACGACTTCAAGGGGAGGTAGACTGCGTCAGAATTATGACCGATATTGCCTTATGAATTATTTGATGACTAACTTGTAGTATTATGAGGTTTCGTCACTCGCCGATGTCGAGACAATGATATAGCATAGTAATTAAAAACCAAACAGAGTTTATCATTTGTATTTATTAAACTTTACTACAGATTAGATAAAGAGTCATGTGTTTCGTTCCACAACGGTTTATGTCGACGACTTTGGCTTTTCAGTACACGCACACTTGGACAAACGTGGATTATTCTTGACTCAGATATTATGTTCTCTATTCACCTGCGGATTGGTTAAGCACTGAACGGATCTACGATGTAATTTTAAAACACTTTGCACGTCGAACCGCTTGATCTCCGGCATATCTTTACATCCTAAAAGCGATTCTAGCAAAACGTTGATAAATAAATCAAAAAGTTTGACAAGACATAACTACAAAAACTATTTATAAAATCTCACTTATGAATGCTACATTATATTGTCGCTTATGAAGTATAAGATCCTACCGATATAATAAATAAAAAAGATTTTGAACATGCTTCGATGTTCCTCGCTTTATTACGTGTAACCAGTTCAACCAGAGATAGACCATCTCCCAGATTTAACATATAGAAATTTATTATCCTGCATTCGCATGAGATATAAGCCGCGGGCTGAAACTAGAATCACATAAATAAACGCTACATAGCTACAGGTCTTCAATAACGCTTAATGGTGACGCCCACGTGTGATGGCTGTAACGACTCTACCAACTAACTCTAACATTAGTGTAGTTAACTGTTCGACGTTCTTATTCACTGATGGCTTTTGAGGGAATAATGAATCTTATTAAGTAATGCTGGCCGTATATAAATAAAAAATTACTTTATACAATGTTGTCGATTGACTTAATGATCTCGTCATCTCTAATACTGCTTGTCTTAAGATGCCACAAAAGGGCGCGAACCTATGTTATCCAGTTCGATTTAGTGCTCGAGCTTATTATTATGATTGTTACTGGTAGGAAGTTGTCAACAGCAAAACAAAAGCAATATGGCCGGTAGACAGTAACTGGCTAGTCTAGTGATTCCTAAAGTGGGTTCCGCGGAACCTAGCGGTTCCGTAGAAAAGTCACCAGGGTACCGCGAAGTTACTTATATACCACAGTTAAGTACAAATATTATTTTGAATTAGCGCAAAATACGTGAGAAGTAATAATTTTGTTCTTATTTAAATTATGTACAAGTCTTTGATTTGTAATAATATGATATGGAGTTCCACAAAATAAAAGGTTTTTGGTGAGTGTTCCGACACTCAGTACTCTATTATTCGACACTCTTTTGTTTTGTGTGTGGTTTATAACGGATTATCTTAAAAGTTTAGGATTAGGAACCCCTGGGGTAGCCCATTGTTACAATACTGGCGAGGCACGAGATTTAGACCGATTAGTATTGTAGCCTCATGCTACAATACTAATCGGTCTACTTCTTTAGTTATACGTAGCCGCGAGTCTATTCATATATGTGCATTAAAAAATGAATAATCGAATACCGTATTTAAAAAATGACGTTAATCATTTTCATTTCCTTAAATAGGCTACTAATATTAAATTAAAATGTAGATGAATCTAGATAAGCAACAGTAACTAGTTAACAAAGTATCGTATTCTAATGACTTCGAAAATAACTGATATTATATCGCGCCAGACTGTGATAAGAATGTATTTGTTTGTTCAATGTCAACAACAAAATCTCCACATCGTCTAAAAAGTATTTAACCTTCCATAAAAACAAATTATAGTTAGCTGCGCCACTAGGTTTGCGGCGAAGTCTTATAGCGCGGGGATCTCATTGAAACACCAAATACAAAGAACACTTGACCGGCCACAACTATAATTTGTGGGTCACATAAATTTTCTCTGACTCGTTCGAGGATAGATGCCCAAAATTCGATAAAGACTCAGCGAATGGGTGATGGTATAAGTACTATAACATTTTGATTCGACATGTAATAGCACTTAAACCTTGTCAACAAATAACTAAAAATTATATAATCTTGTGTTGTATTCTTGAAAAAGTTTACTTTCGAGGACTCCTTAGGCCTGTGCAACGCTGTGCTGTGCTTCCGATTTGTTCCATACAGCGCAGTGACTGTTTCTTAGTACTTGGACATAGCAGTTATGATACTATTTGTATAGGAAACATCTAGACGAATTATATATTGGTTCGTCACCATGGACACAATGCCGAACTTCGTTTTGTGTGGAACTGGAATTCTTAGAGAAAATCCAATAACAGTCAAGTCAAGCGGTAAGACCCTGTACAACAGTCATAAGTTCATAACAATACCGCTAGAAACTGTAAACTGCAGTTTTATGGTTGAAACTAGCATTTGATACAGCTCATACAATACATATCAATAGAATATTTTACATATCAATAGAAGCGGTCAAGTTTAAGATAACCAACAGGCAAAACATAATTACATATTCATTGATGATGTAATTGATGGAAAATGTCCATCGAACAAAAACTAAAGACACGAATGGAATATCTTCGGATTTATTTCTTATGTTAAGAAAACTATAGTCGGCTAACGACTATCAATAATTATGTCTTCGATATGTACTCAATTTCGTTAAGAGATGCTAATAATTCTATTTAAAACAACGGAATACTTTACATCTGGTATTTATTAAATTCGACTGGCGGCAAATTCCTACGCTCAGTGTTACAATTTTAGCACAATCGAAAGCTGTAAACATGCTGTAAATATGTTCTGTGTGGTTACATTTATCGGTAGATCATAAAACTGCCGTGGGTTATGTATTCAGAAAGGTCTTGTGCCTGGAAGCCTGCTTAAGCCGGCCACTTAAAAAAGCAGCTGACGGAATATAGATGTGATAGACCTCTGCATACCCCTTTGGATATATATGTACATAGATGTCTGACTAAGCATGTATGTATATACACACAACTGCCTCTGTGGCGCAGCGGTAGTGAATGCGACTGCTGTGCATGAGGTCCCGGGTTCCAATCCCGGGTCGAGCCAACAAAAAGTTATCTGTGTAAGGGTTTTCTGTTAAGAATTCTCAATAGCAGCCCGGAGTTAGGAAGTTGGCGGTGTTAGACACCGCCGTGGCTCGGAAAGCACGTAAAGCCGTTAGTCCTGCGCCTGATCTCTCTCTGGTGTTGGATTACCGTCCCATCGGATCATGAGGGTAAGGGAACGGAGAGTGCTCTTGTGTTTGCACACACGCTTGTGCACTATATCTCCTGCGCAGATGGCTAGTCTCCGTTAACATTGGCCGCCGTGACCGAAATTCGGTCTGGAGGACATTATTATTATATACACACGGTAAAGTAGTCGTATTTCCACCTCGTCATGTTGTTCCTATCACTATAGTGGCATAGTGCATACGAGAATTCAATTTGAGACATCTTGCTTCCGTGCCATCGCGTAATAAACATGACGCAACATGTATTGCAAATTAGTACTCATAGGCTAGTCCGAACCTGAGCCAATTTCCATCGATACGTAGCAATGACTTGCAAAAACGCGGGACGATGACGTCACAAACACAACATTTTCCTTGGTAGCATGAGTGTTTTTATGACTACGATACGAGTGGAAGAGCCCGTGGGCAAATATTAGATGACTGTATGAATGAGACAAAGTGTCTGAGGAAATACCACTTTTTTAACGAAAACCGGTTTAGGATTAATAACACTGTAATTGTGTTTTGTTCGGGTAAGTACTAAGAGTGTCGGAGGCATTCAAATCTATCTCTGCCTTCCTGTCACCCTGCTTCGAATTCCTTTCCACTAGATTCGCACAAGTAATACCATGGGTATTGGAAGCGGTTCTAGGTTATGGTAATCGCTTACTTTCAGACATACGGACGTGTGCTGATTTTCCACCTCGGAAGTATAAGAAATAACAAAACGAGTTTTGTCCAAAGGTCTATGACAGGTATGTATTTAAAGGAGAATTTGTGACTCTCGATTTGAAACACCAGGTGGATTAATAAGGGGAATATTTCATAGTTACATTATTAACAATGAAAATACAACAAATTGAGTCCTCAAATACGTTATCTAACCATATCCCGATCACACAAATTGTTTTAAGCTACAACCGAAATTGCTGCATTGGCCAAAATCGGCAAAGTACAGTAATTAAGATTCAGCCTACTTGATCTGTAATCTCAAATAACAGTACTATTAATCGCAACCACAAATCAAAGTAATAAATATAGTTAACTAAGTATAATAAATTAAGTTTTGACGCGTTATGGTTCACAAAATTATTGTCAGTTAACTTTGACACTCCATGTTGGAAAATAAATGTACCAGTAGTGTGGTACATTTATTTTCCTTGGCAAGTTATTTTAAAAGATGGCCCATTTAGTCTAGATTTCAAAATGGTACAACACTTGCCACTTTTCTTGACAATGAAAATGTTACTTCGTATGCGTTTTTTTTTTATAACTGGTATACCTTGGCCTCTCGCCCGGTACCAGGTTATCGTTGAATTTCGGGACACACTGTATATACCAACGGTTTAATCACCATACAAACGTCTTTAGAAAGTAATGATCGAGCGGCATTGTCAAATTAATGTGAAATACATAACAATTAGCGCTTCAACCTTGATTCCTAAGTGAGGCGAAGGTGCGGTGCCTCCAGGGACTCGAAATAATGGTTGAACTCGTAAAATTACTGGTTGTTGTTAAGGTCATCAAGATTACGTAAATTTGAATAGTGGAAATACTTTTATGAACAAATAGTGTAAATAGTCTAAGCAACCTAGTAAAGTTTGCGACCGTCCAAAAATGAAGTCCCGCTTCCAGCACAAAGGACAATGATTACTGAACTCCTGGCGACAGTAGAGCGCCTCCTGAAGAAGAAGTAATCAGGATAGAACAACGCTTCTTGGAAATACGAAAACTCTATTCACGACATAAAGAAGATGAAGTCATTAGGCTGCGACCGTATTTTTTTTTAAAGTCGGCCTTTGACTTGCCTTCTGTGATAAAAGTTCCTAAATTTTACTGTAATTTACTTTGGTCTAACCTTTAGGTACACTACAGGTGTGAAACTATCTATGCCTTTTCAACCAATTTCACGTCGTCAGGCTTTTTAATTAAATTGAGGTTAACGCACGAATATTTCCCAGGTTAGAAAGGAGATTTGAAGAGATTTCACTTAATCGTTAAATGCTACTAGAATGGGTCACTGACCTTTTCATTAGCTATTCACGGGATATACGGAGAATCTTGTTACGCTTTCCTCGATACAGGCTTAATTAAGTAAACACATAATTATAGGGATTGCAGGTATTCACTTGCGGGACACGTAAATCTCTAATGGTAGACTACGGCAGCAACTGGCATAAAACTATTTGATTTTATTTTTAAAATCGCTTACAGACTTCGGCAATAGCTCACATTTGACAACAGCCAAGCTGCTACCTACCGTAATACTTTACTCTCTTTAGAGCTAATTTAAGGAAGGACAAATCATAGAGCTCGGGAAACACCGCAACGAGTAGATTATTCCAAAAGCTGCACGTAGGTATTTCCAAAACGAATCGCTAAATACCCACTATGCTGGGGATTCCAAGGTTCCAAATGGAATAGATGAACGCTATTTCAGTATAGAGAGGTTAAACGAAAGATTTTTATCCGATCTACTTAAAAAGGGCTAAATCTGATGCAACGAGTAAATTCACATCTAATCGTGACCAGCTGACCGGCAGTCGGTCTGAGTGCGGAATTAGTCATGCAATAAAAACCCTACATAATCCGTAGCGATAATTAGCATTTCAGAGTGCCGTCACACTCGTTAAATATGCGATGTGGGATTTAACGTAAACGCCATAGCTGTTTTCAATCTACGTCTAATTTACCATAACCACTTCGCGCCTCAATATCACCAAAGGGATCGGCAGGGATGTGTATCCTTCTTCGCGAACGCTAAATCTTACGTCGCATTTAAGGGAGAGCGATTTTTAGCTCCGGGTCACTAAGGATTTAACGGACATTACTTCGAAAACTAAAACCATATCTCGGCTGATTCAAAATTATTCGGTGTCACTACTTCTCCATTGCCCTATATCTTCAAGCCTTTAAATCTAGCCTTTTTACCTAATAGAATCAAACCTCACACCAGATATAGTACCGAAACTTCATTCCACTACTAGGTGAGTATTTATCGACAAAATAGGATTTGTAATTACTGAATTAAACAGCTATGAAAGATAGACAGACTGATAGTTGTACCACAGGGATTTCTTTTTCATTATTTTAGTGCGCAATCCTAAATTCCAATAACACAGGCTCTCCTGAAAGTAAATCCGTAACCAATTTCAGTTGGAAAACTATCGATCTATGCACAGTTTAATAAAAAAATATCTAATAACGTCATAGCACAAAAACGGCCAGATTGCATTGAATGGAGGGCGATGACACGGCACTTAAGATTAAAAATCTTCATAAATTGCTTGATGAATATAACAAATTACAAGAATGTAATTCAGGTGTGGGTGTGCTACGCCTCAGCCCTTAGAAGTGTCTTGTCTATTTCATAATAGCTAAAAACCCTTCAACCAAAATGCAATGTCATCGCTTGCTTATCTTATTTTTAAAAAAACTGCGAACTTAATGTTGTGTTTATTATTTTAAACCACAGTGTTATTATTTGCAAGTTACAGTTTTATATGCAAATTAGCTTTTCTGATGCAAAATCTTACATTATAATTTACGTATATCAGTGGTCGGCAACCCGCGGCTCGCGAGCCGCATGCGGCTCTTTGACTCCTCGGCTGCGGCTGTTCCACGAAATGTTTAATGCAGGCATGGAATATTACTTATTATCTTGCCTTGTACGAAATTTAATTTACTGTTAGGTAAGACTTATTTGACAAAGGCAAGCTCGAGAGTACTTTTAATTCTAATTTTGCCGTAATAACGGCCCCTGCTAAAGCAAAGATTAAGTTTAGAAAAATTGCTCTTTGAATTCGATTACCCTTGTGAATTCTCTATATTTGGCTTTTTTGGACGACAAGGTTGCCGACCATTGGCCTATACATTACTTGGCTCCAACTAACAAATATAACCATTATATATTGATTAGTCATAGCGAAGCGCCTGCTTAATATGTGAGAAATAACGTGATACCCATCAGGTTATTTCTCACTCGTCGGCGGCGAGCGGTCATCCTATTAACAGAGGTATCACTGGTACTTTGCCAAATGCAAATACCTCCTTTTGATAAACACAGCTTCTTCTTAGAGTTGCCGCACTATAGGTCATATCCCGGCACTTGTCAGGACGGCTAAAGATAACGAAAAGTCGGCGCACTGTCAATGACGAAGAACCTTCTTAAACCATCACTATCTTTCAAGTCATATGTATGTACATTGTACATACAGGTGTCCTAGAATATTTGAATCAAATTGTAACGGAAGATTCCTTAGGTAAGGACTTTACAAACAGCTAAATAAAAAAATAAAAATAATGACATTTGAGTAAAAATAAAAAAAACAAATTTTTTAAATGTACGAATTTTTCATACTTTTAAGTACAGGTAATTCGTTTATGGCTAATTTTCATTTTCTTTCACTATTACTATTTTTGAAGGATTGATTCGTCAAAGTACAAACGTTTTTTGTAATCCCGGCATTATTTTGGTGTATTTTTTCTACCAAAGAAAATCTTGTCTGTTTGTTTTTTATTTTTACACAAAGGTCATAATTTTTTTATTTAGCTCGTTTGAAAGATCCTTACCTAAGGAATCGCCCGTTACAATTTGATTCACATATTCTGGGACAACCTGTATATCTCTAACTGCCAAAATTGTTTAATATTTTGTACGCCGAGATATTTCATAGCTTTTGACTATTACTAACGATCGCTTATTTTCATTACTTACATATCTTAAGCCACGTTTGAATCACTCAGACAATGCTTTTTTCATTGTCTCTGGTTCCGGCTAATTAATGAGTTAAAAATAGTTTGCTGTTAGTTAGTAATGTATTCTTTAAGATCTATGGATAGACTGCCATCGTTCTACAAGCAGTATTTACTCACTGTCTTTCGTCCGCACTTTCGTCTACGTGGACTATATATGTATATGAATATGTATGAATGCTCCATAGAAAATTAATTACGCCCGCCTGCCTACTGCTTACACGTAAATTTCTTTGCACCGTATCTCCGGTTCGAATAAAAAGAATAAGAAACACGTGATTTAGATTTTAAGTACCATCTATACTGAAAACCTATCAGAAGCAGTTCTGGCTTCTGGGCCTATTAAAAGTCGATCCCAATTAGTTTTTTAAGAGGATACAGATGTCATATAACCCATTTTCATCTAGGTCGCCCTTCCACTGGATTAGATAGTGTAGTATCTTCTAGATGTCTAGTATATAATTTTTACGTAAAACCGTTATATTATTAAAGTTAAAAGAGTATTTAATCTACTAGCGTTACATTCACCGAATTATCACCTTAACCTATATTGGTGTCAATGACCGAAGCACTAAGGTTTCATAACTACAATGTCGGTTTAGTTCTCACGTATATAATTGTTCGTCTACTGTGAAGCATTTACGAACTTAAATACTCTACTTAATACAAATAGTCCTGCGATGCCAAGACGTGGAGATTTACAGTAGATTATTCCACAAATTAGGAACCGCTGAGCAAGCTAAGAAACGAGCTATTTAGTTTATCAAAGGCTTTTCTTTGAAGAATTAACTTCGGAAAGAAATCTTGACGGAAAAGACGAAGCAAAGTCACCGATATGCCTCAGGGAAGCATATGTGGCAATGGACTAGTGGTATCTACCGAAGGACCGATGGCCGTCTGAGCAAACTAGTCTAAGAGGGGAGTTGCGCGGTTTGTAACGGTTTCCAACCAAAGCAAAGACCGAAGGAGCACAGCTGTATGAAATAAACATGATTTCTTTCTTTCTGTTGTGTCGTAAATTGAGTACCCTATGTCGAACAGTGAATTAAGGAATATTATATAATAACTGGCCATCGCAACGCCTTTTTGTATACGTAGAAGTATATTAACTAGTAAATCCACATGTACCTATGGTTCGATATCAATTCCATATCATTACGGTTCAATTTCTTATCAGTAAAGATCTTATCACACATACATACATGTGGCCATATACCCGATAATATTTTGTACCAACTTATTATTTCGGCTGTTGTATTATAATGATAACATTTTATTAATCTTTTGAGCGCCAACCTATGTCGAACGCGATGTGTCCTCCAGCGCCAAGCTATAAATCTATAACAGTTGAAAAATGTTGCCTACTTCAATTTTGCTGTTTTTAAAATAAACTAAGCCAATTTAAAAAACAATGATATAAAAATGTGAAACTAGAGTTTTAGGCAATAATAAACTTACGCACAAAATAACACAAACTATTTTTTGTGTGTATTTGAATTTATAAATTTTGAGTTTACACGTTGTTTTCTAATACATAGACGTGGCGAGGAGGGCACGGCAACGTTTGTCTTCTATACAAGACCATGGCGCTCACAAGGTTAAACATTAGAAGTGATTATTAGGTAGGTATACATTAGAGATGAAACGGATAGCAGTTTAGCCGGATACCGGATATTCGGCCGCCGAATATCCGGCGGAACGTTGCTGTTTGGTGCATTACTCATTCATGATAGTGGCGCTAACATGGTGAAGGGTGTTCGTTTGGCTGAGTACGATTCTGCTAGATGTTTCTTACATAGAGCTTCAAAGAGCTATAAATGAGTCGCTCAAAGTCCAGGCTGAAGTGACAACAATGATTGCTACTGGAGACAACTTGTGGCACACTTCAATCACTCAGGTTTAGCTCAAGAAAAACTGCTGACGATTCAAAAGGAACTAAAATTACCCGAGCAACCAAACATTAACAAAGTTTGCCAAAATCTATCTTTCAGCACCTTGCAGCAGTGTGTACAGCGAAAGACGTTTTTCTGAAGCTTTAGGCCTTATTTACGAAGACAAGCGGAAACGCTTAGAAGAGAGCAGAGAAATTAGTATTCATTCACCATAATTTGCCCTTAGTGCAGTATGAGCACTAAATCATTTTCTAAGTTGTAGAATTATCTTTTGATTACTAATTGTATTTCGTAAGTGATACTAACTAAATAAAGCGATTAATTACCTAAGATATATATTTTTAAAGCCGGTATTCGATCGGATATACGCTAGTTATCCGGTATTCGGCCGGATAGCATTGAGGCCGCCGGATAGGCCGGATACCGGATAGTTAGTATACATAGACCTGTATAATGCCCAAGTGGTAGGCAGACGAGTATCACAGTAATTCCTGGCCGTTTCAAGTTTCACGTAATAGGAAGCAAGGGTATTGCTGGCTACCGGGCACATTGCTAGGCAGTATTGGATACTAAGAATTACCTGACAGAAAAACGAATAACGCTGCTCGAATCGAACATTAATGCAAATTTATTCCATTCGGCGAGATACAAGAAAGAGATAAACCAAATAAATAATTATATATATAATATGTAACGGGTATTAACGCGATCATGCATAATGTTTACCTTTTTTACTACTGACTGTCAGCTTGTGACCACGGCCGGTGTAACCTGGTCGAAACGTCAAGCATAGAAAAGGTAAACATTATGCATGATCGCGTTAATACCCGTTACATATTATATATATATCATGCAACGCGAAAGTTTAAAAGTCAAATAAATAATTGTTCTAAAATGCGTTCAAATTTTCTTATTTAAAAAAGCAACTCGCGAATTAGGAATTATTCCTGTGTCGCGGGAGACTTTACAATTCAAACAACGGACACAAAGAACACCCAGACTCGAAAATACTATTTGTCGACCCCACAAATTTTTGTCAAACAGCTGACTCAGCGCGGTGGCATTGGCAAGGAGGCCACTTGAACAACTACGACACCCGTGCAGTGTTAGATGCAATCTAGCCGAAACGCAAGTTAATATCTTGCTATCTTTGATAACTCCTGTATCTGGTACACACGGCTACACATCAAGTTAGACACCCTATATACGCATATCTTGTATCTTGTATCTTATGTGGGGGCCAGTCAGTGCAGACCGGCGACACTTCGACCCAGTGGGATCTTTTGTGTCGACACTCTCCCAATAACGACTGCCATAGATGGTCATGTCAGCCGGGACCGACGGCTTAACGTGCTCTCCGAGGCACGGAGCAGGCGATAATTGTCAATCAATACGCACATAATTTCAAAAAGTCATATAACTTCCGAAAGTCAGAGGTGCGCGACGTGGGTTCGAACCCGAGACCCTCTGCATTGCAGTCTGTTGGCCTCCCTACTGAGCTATCTCTGCTATTATATACGCATAACTACGCTACATACAAAATAGAGAATTGTCGGAAGGGGACAATGCATAGGTGATGTCGATGTAGTGAGTAGTATACATAGTTAGATAGAGCGTAACAAAAATATAACGCACTCTCTCGCACGATTCGCAGCGTTAAACTTCTAATAGTTCAAAGTCCAAACAGTCTAGGTTGATGTGTCGCTGTATGTACGTTTAAATGAGTAAAACTATACATGAACAAAATTATTACTATTTTTAACAATGACAACTTAATAGGTAAAACCCTCATAAGGTGAGGAAGGAAAATTAATGTTATTATGTAATGAAATAATGAAGAATGGCTACATTTATTTAGGTCAATTATACAACATTTACTTATAATTATTTTATCTAGCTGTACAACTATATTTATAAAATGTATTAGGCTGCTTTAAGTATATGAAAAAATGGACAAAAGATTAACCGAGAAAGTAAATATTCTAAATTTTAATGGGCGAATCGGTAGAAAGTAATACCAGCAAACGTACTCTAAGCAGTAGAGCGAATAATCTTTTAGGCAACTAATTGTTCAAGATGATTGAATATTTTACTCATACTGTGCACACCTACGCATTTCGAAAATAATTCTACTACGTCATATAAAGTTTATATGCTTGTTTATTTAATAGTAACAATCTGGCAACCTGCTATCCAAAAAATGACCAAGTAAAAATAACTAAACAGCCAAAAATATAGTATAGTGAAATCTAAAAATCGTAGAAAAATGAAATACGGTATCCTAATCATATTAGCTATCCTAACACAATATTATAAACGCGAATATAAGTTTGTTTGTAACGCTTTCACGCCTCAACTACTCAACCGATCGTCATGAAATTTTGAATATACATACGTTGTTAGGAGTACGAAATGGACATAGAGTACCTTTCATCTAAAGAGTACTGCTCCAGAAGTTGTTTCTCTGTTTTAAAAAATTACATAGCCTACATTTACGCGAGCGTAACTACGTGTAAAATCTAGTGACAAATAAATTTTCCTATATTTAAAATATCCTTTTAAAGCCTAAAACAAAATTTGCGATTACTTACATCATACCTAAAATGTCACTAGATGTCGTTGTTTTAATAGCCTCCCTATAACCGACATTGACCTAGATGGAGCCCTGCGGTGAAATCTATTATATTCTAATTGAAACTGCTTTAATATTATAATGAGTAATCATTTCATTCCGAAGCCTTTTAAGTTGTTTCGCAGCTGTATAATATGATACCATGTATGTAGTTCCAAATGTCTATTGCCTGGCAACCTTAACGAGATCGTTAACAACAGAACAGAATACATTTTTTATTTTTCAATTATCTTTGCTACAGGCATGATCTAGTGCTGCCAAAGATAAAATAGTTTATTTATAGGGGGAAAAATCGATCTCTTGCGCTTTTATATTGTAATAGCATTACTAGTTAATAGCCTGATAGATTTTTAAAAACATACATATATGTCAATTAAAAGCGTATTATGGAAACTAAGGTACGATTTATTCTTTATCTTGATCAAATACAAGTGCAAGCAAGTGGTCATTCAGCACCTCAAACAGCAAAACTATGAGAACATAGAAAAATCTTTACACCCGCTTGAGTAATGAGGAACACCACTATCATATACACTGATATCGTATATACCTAGCGATCTATACACCCACCTTTTGCCACTCTCACATATACTATACCAAACACGAACCTACCTACGAGATAACACGCTACACAATACTACACAATACACTGACCCTACACAATACACCTCGCTTACACACATACTCACACCCATCCATACACACTCTATTATACACACATACTTGCTATCTCTGTTCTAGTTAGTCTAGTAAAAATTGATTTAGATGTATATATATATATATGTATGTGTGTGTATGTATATATGTATATATATATATATATATATGTATGTATATGTGTATGTATATATATGGACACATAGATATAAATGTTAAAATAGTATGTATTTACTTTTCCATATGGGGGGGCCTGGTGACCTGTGGCACAGGTTTTCGAAACCTATTTCAGGCACCAGTCCTTCACAAATGAAAAGATATTTACTCATTTATAAACTGTATCTGTAGGTGTTAATATTGTATTATATGTTTTTTTGTTTGTGAAAGAAAATAAATGATTATTATTATTATTATTATTATTATTATTATTTATGTTGCATCAATAATAGAATAATAATAATTTGTTTGTGGTAGCTGTCATGGATCGTTTAAATGATTTGTTTATGTGAGATTTATTTAAAATGATTATTGTATCTATTCGTTTCCCAAATAAAGTTAAATCAGTTTAAAAATAAGTCCGACCCGTTACCGTAACCAGGTACGTTTTATTTGTTCCCCAATATTTTTAACGAAAATTAGACTATGTCCAGTACTGCGATTCTAAACATTACGACAATTCAATTAATCATCGGTCCTATTTAGAGTATAACATTTTTCGATCAGTAAAATTTGATTGTCTCAATCTTTTCTGTATTCAACACGTAATCAATGAATGACCTAATCGGATTCTATAGCAAATTTTATTTTATTAAGAAAGGAAAATCTTGCAGCCACACTACATAATATAATCAACAGAATCACTTAAAACTAGGTAGTAATGCAGCCTACAGCGATGTTCACTGGTTACCATTAGAAAGACGCTAGGAAAGCAAGCATACTCGTACATGTATACTATCCAGGAAAATCTAAAATTGTTATGAATATATTGACAAAGTACATGACAATGCGAAAAAGATATTCTATCGTAGCTTAAATCTAGACGTTTCTGACTCGCTATATATGTGCGAATTCTATTTGGACGACGTTATTTTATTCTAAATCACACTTCGACATTTTTCCGTAACATTGAAATGTTATTTAGTGTTCAGAAACACTCAGCGCAATAATTGCAGTGCGTGTAGTAACCATAAAATCACATCGCAAAGCTGTATATCACCGACATTCTTCAAAAAACACATACGATCAATAACCATTCATCATAACAAAGCGATGAATGGTAAAGTTTGTGGCTCAACTCACAACACGAGTGTTAGACAATAAACAGTTCCACACGTATATTGTACACACATGTCTGTGTATTATGAGCTCCGTGAGTGATTCATGACAATGCATACGATGCGGAGATAAAGCTTATACAACTAGCTATGTAAAATAAACATTAAAGACGAAAAAATATTACATGTATTTTTTGTGTTGCCGTAAAATAGTAGGTTTAACATAATCATTGTTGAAGATAGGTATATAGGGTGGCTAACTTAATATTCCCTTTACTATTGTTTTATCAATAAGTTACGAAATAATAATAATCTATCCACCACGCCGGCCCAGTCCGATATACGGGTTAGCAGACTTCACATATCTTCGAGAACATTACACGGATCTCTTAGACATGCAGTTTTCTCACGATATTTTCCTTATCCGTTAAGTGAGCGATAAATTATTATTTAATACGCGCATAACTTCGAAAAGTCAGATGTGTGCCGTGGAATCAATCTCAAGATAACTGCGTGGTAGTCCAATGTTCTTCCACTACCATTGCATATTGCAATTACGAAAAACAAAATCTAAATTACAAACTGGTTACTACAATATAAATTGAACAAAACTATTAGAAGAATTGAATTTAGTTAAGCTGATTTCTGACATCCAAAGACATAATATTGTATTCTGTTTACGCGAATATTATTCATTGAAATTAAACTACTATATACGGATTTTATCGCGTTGTTTATTTGACACTTTATTACGTAATTTTGAAAAACTGTTGCTCTACTACTACTATTAAACTTTACAAATTTTTAAGCTAATTGAATTATTATTAAAACTATTTAAACTATTTAGATTTAATTTAATTTTACACTTTCCCCGACGTTTCGGTTGCTTTTCAGCAGCCATGGTCACGGGGAGACTTAGATGGTAGTTGTCTCAATGTTCCAGTGTAGTTATTTCAAAGTACCCGAACATAATTCTATTGTTGTTTAATTCGAAGCTTCTTCTTGGGTTTGACTATTTTTATTACTGGATCCCAAGCTGGTGGTACATTCCAACCATCTTCTCTATTAAAATTAAAATTATGTTCGGGTACTTTGAAATAACTACACTGGAACATTGAGACAACTACCATCTTAGTCTCCCCGTGACCATGGCTGCTGAAAAGCAACCGAAACGTCGGGGAAAGTGTAAAATTAAATTAAATCTAAATAGTTTAAACAGTTTAAATAATAATTCAATTAGCTTAAAAATTTGTAAAGTTTAATAGTAGTAGTAGTGCAACAGTTTTTCAAAATTATGTAATAAAGTGTCAAATAAACAACGCGATAAAATCCGTATATAGTAGTTTAATTTCAATCCAAAGACATTAGAAAAAAAATTGTAGGTATATGTAATATAGAAATTACACGGCCACGGTCAGATGGACTAGGTTTCTCGCGGGGTTATTCAATTTCCAGTATCCTGCTTCGACACGTTTGTAATCATATGCATATTATTGTCATCTTATCGCAATGATACCAAAATGGTAAATGAGAATTGTGTAAGATCATTTTGTAATGGATACACTACAATGTTCAACATAAACAAGATACCTAATCATCCTAACAAAGAATAAAAGGAAATAAGTACTTACTAAACATGCGTAAATTATAATACCTCAAGTGATATGTATAGATATGTAATGACGATACATTAATATTATTTTAGGAAAACGTTATTTTTATATTTTGCTGAGAATAAATAGCATATACTATTCGTAGAGGTCAAATATATAAGGTAATGTTACAGCCCACAACATTATCCATACGCAGGCTAGAGGCAAATTTTAGGATGGAGCGAAATCAGACTATGGTGCCTTCCTTATTTTGCTTCTAATGTATACATACATATGTTTATTCGTACCACCGAGCCATAAGGGCCACAACACCCACTGGGACATAGCGCCTGGAGCAGCCGCTAAGATCGAGCTTTGTTAGAGCCAGTCTTGTCCATATGGGTATTATAAACATAAAAGGGTCTGTCTTACTAATACCAAATACAATTTTATTCTGATACTGATCTAAACTTACGCTATATATAGAGAATGCGATCTAGCATTGTAATATAATGAATATTTGGTAACAAAGCTATTATTTTGGATACATACTCTAATTATGATTTTTGATTATATTTAAACTGCCATAGTGGTGCCTTGATTAGTTTTGGTAATGATACCAGTTATCAGAAACAGAACATTGCTTGTCATATAAAAACAATATTTTACAGAATAATAATAAAATATAAAAATGTAAAAGTGTTTGTAGATCTATTACATTTTAATTTATATATCGCATTCTTAATAAAACAGCGACTTAACTCGAAATTTGAAAGTAAGCCAATTTGAACTCTAATTGTATATGTTAAATTCTAATATTATATTTGTGTTAAATCTTTTCAATAGAGTTCAAATTTGTTTAATCAAAAATACTGAGATAAGTCTCTGTTTTATTAAGGATGCGATATATATATATATATATATATATAAAAAGAAAGTATAAAAGTGTTATCTTAAATAACTGATAAGTTAAAGTGTTTAATATACTGCCTAGAAACTGATTTGATAAAATATTAAATTCATACAGTAAACTTTACTTCCACTATAAAATGTAAATAAAATATGAAATTAATAAATAGTGCAGATCATAAAATACACAGGCAAAGAAACAGAATAACTTGGCATTGACATTGGCGACATAATCATAATAAACATAAATAATAAAATATTTGTGGAGCCAGCAAGATTGATCTATAACATTTAAATTACTATTTTCGACATTATTTTGCTGAGGTAACGCACACTTATAATAAATGAGGAAAATGACAATTCATAAAGCAGGATTTGAACAGTAACACCATAAACCATTATATTGCGAATTATATTATCATAGTTCTACATCGGGATTGACATTTGCCTCTATATAAGCATCTAATGCTTATACAAAATTTTAATGTACTAAATGCAACTTTTCATGATAACCAAATCAACTCATAAACTAACTACAAAATAAAAAGAAAAGGAACATAACCAAGAATAATCCATGTTTTCTTAGGACTTAGTTTCAGATATGAGGTAGAATTGAAGGGTAATGGTTTGGGAGCCACGCCACTTACCATTTTCTACAAGAAAAAGAAAAATATTTATGAACCATTGTGTTATGAAACTGTAAAAAGAATTAATTACAAAAATGTAAGTACATATTGGTGACTTTTAAATTAACACCAGACTGCTTGCTATTCATAGACTAACAATAGATTTTTAATTACACTTTTGTGTCACACAATTTAGTGTAATTAAATTTTGTATTAATAGAAGTAAAATCTTACATGTATACTCTCTCCGAGCAAGGCTGCTTGATGCATCAGCTTCTTGGGTATACACCCTACATTGACGCAAGTCCCGCCAAGCCCCCATTTGGAGCCTTGAGGCGACGGTGTCACAAAGTCGAGAACCGTGACGCGAGCGCCCAGGTTTACTGCTTCCTTTGCACAGGCAAGCCCACCGGACCCACCACCAATGACCGCCAGGTCATAGTCGTAATTTCGATCTATAATGTGCATCACGGACCAGTCAGTGGTTGTTATTAAATTGTTACATATTGATGAAATGATAAGCTTTTTATAAACTGTTTAAAGCAGTTAGTTGCAGAGTATTTTATATTTCCATAATAATATTTCCTTTTATGTGTTATAATTTATAGGAAACGTAATTTAAGAAAATAGAGCTCTAACAAATACAACATTTGCATTATCTTATTCTAATCATTAAATTATTGAATAGCAGGCAAATAAGCGATAACTCAATTTATTTTAAGGACTTTTGAACGTTATTTCAAAACATCTGCATTTCTAACAGTCAATTTAAAAATAATGTAAAACTGTATTTATAAAGTTCTGTCAATATTAACCTTCATATAATTTTAAATATTCTGTTATTTTAAAGAAATGTAGAACTATAACCATTGAATTAGTATTCCCAGGCTTTGCTTATATGAGAATGAATTTGTTCAATAGTGCATATTTGAATAATAGATAGTTGTGTAAATGTCTGGGCTGTCCAGTAGTCTGTCAGCTTAACCATTTAAGGCATAATGATAAAAGCACTGTATTTGTGCACCAGCATTTGTATACTAATGGATGAATTAAATATGTAATGCAGAATGGTTTAAGCACAAATTTTATATTGTCTTGAAATCTTGTTAAACCTTTAAGCTAATTTAATTGCCTGTGTTAGGAAAGGTTCAAAGGTATAGTATACTGGGTGGAGGTTGTACCTTCAACCTACCAATTGTAAGTCCTATGTAAGCACTGGTTATCTATAGTATTATGGTTATAATACATTTTTTTTATTATTTTGAAACGAAGAAGTAACATGACAACATTGACAAAGTAAACAATGACAAAGCAGTGATTAAGACATTTAGGCTTTCTGCAACTAAGTGCTAAATTAATACCATAAATCTTATCATTTCCAGGCCACGTATCTGAATCATTAATTAAAGATAGAATTTACTTAACATTAGAAGTGCAGACAATTAATCATGATCTGAAGTAAACTTAGGAACCCCAAGCAACCCAGTTTAGTAACAACAGCAAGTACAGAGTCCGCTGCATATATACATGATACAATGTGCATTTTAAGTAGTGCTTGAGGCTGCTGTCATACCTTCTTCGGTATTGTAAAGGGGTGCGATCAACTTGATCTTACGGCCACAACTCAGCCAGCCTCCTAATACCACCAAAAAAATTGTGTAAACATATAAAAAATCATATGTATATTTATAAATGACATAGCACCTTTGTGAATAGGAAACTATTGCTTAGGAATATATTTGTGTTTAATTTATAATAATATCTAAGTAATTATGAATAATATGAAGCTAACACATAATTTAGTGTCAATTAATTCCACCATCCCAAGGTTCAATTATGATAAACCCTGATACAGTAAAGAGAAATCAAAGCAATACCATAATGTTTTCAATACATTGCATATGAAATTTAGGAATCTCATCATACGTATCTCAATTCGTATGAAGCTAAATGAAATTGGCAACTACAATCGTTAAAAAAAACTGACTAGAACTGGGTTGTTCGAGTTGCCCAATTATGAAAGAGGTTAGACGATTATCTAAATTTCAAAGTGTAAATCGCAATAATTTCAAGACTACTCACTGCTACTACGAAGTCGTTGTGCTAATATAACTACTCTTTCGGTAGATATAATGGGTCTGATCAAATTATTTATCCTTACAAAATTACTTAGGATTGTCATTTTGACGTAAATGTGACAGAGAACTAAATACGCGCACCGGATAGCAAAAGGAGGGTTGTAAAACTTATCTTTGTATCAAATATTAAAAATCAAGTTATTCTAACTAAAGTACCGCTCAAGAGATGATGTCTGTATTGATCACTGGTGCGAACAGGGGCCTCGGCCTCGGGATGGTGAAATATATCACTAAGCAGAATAACGCACACAAAATAATCGCGACGTGCCGAAATGTCTCAGAGGTAAGATAAATATTTTAACTTACCCATAGGTGCCATCACTCCAAATGTAGTATAATCTTATCACAAATTAATTATTCCACACCTTGAGAACTTCTGAATTCAATAATGCACTAAAATCTACGACGTTTCGCGATCAAATACTATTCGTTAAAAGGCGTAAAGCGCTTTTTGTAGCAATCAACTACAAGTGTGCGAAAGGGACAGCTAACCAGATCTTACTTTTAATAGGTAAAGTGACGTCATTGACATTGAAAACGTGAAGAAGTGTTGCACCACATAATGAAACACTTTTTTGATATGGTATCACACAATCTATCTTTATTATTTTCAGGAACTGAAAACATTGGCTGAGACGAATAAAAATTTGGTTCTTTTAAACTTAGGTAACACATTTTTCTTTGTCATTTTATCCCCAAAATAAATTTATAAAAATCATCACACATCTTTGAAGTACATATTGCCACAATAATTATGCAGTTTCTCATGCAGTGTGAACCAATTTTCTAAACGTTTATTGACTGTTAAATTCAATTAGGTATTTCGTTATCCTGTCTAGCATCTTATTAGCCTAATTACTTTTATATACGTTTTATTAATGGTTATGCCGGATCTAAGATAACTGAAATTTAAATAATTAGCTAGAAACTAGAAGATACTATATCTTATACGGAAAATTCATATTAAAAGGCTTTTAATTCTAACTATACATTCATTGACGCTTAGAGCGTAGCGTAAGTTTGCAACAAAGGTGCAGCGACAATAACGCTTATAGTTTACACCTAACATATAATAATTATTTCTCACCATGTTATTTAAAAAATGTATTTATTATTTGTAATAATTATAACCGTCGTTGCTGAGGACTAGAAACTTTGCATCATGTATTTTAACTCCATATTCTAATAGTATGTACACACGGCACCACATCAAGTTAGACACCCTACATACGCATAACTACGCTACATACAAAAGAGAGAATTGTCGGCAAGGGACAGTGCATAGTGGTGTCGATATTATGGTAAGGATAGAGCGTAACAAAAATTTAACGCACTCTCGCACGATTCGCAGCGTTCAACTTCTAATAGTTCAAAGTCCAAACAGTCCAGGATGATGTGTCGCTGTGTGTACCAAATATCAGTTGACGACCTCAATCTTAAACTGCATTTATTAAAGTCTGATCGGAATGTGTAGGCCCGCGTATCTTCTTTTTCATTTAAGGATTTTGAGAATATTAATTAAACGTATGTCAATCACAATGTATTTTCGCCACGAAGACTACTTTTTCGGTTAACAGTAAGCTGTTTTAATCATCTATTACGACACCGTCTAAGACATAAATTATACAGAAAAGGCGTAGGGCACGGACATAGGAAACGGCATGGCGCAATCATGAAACGGATAAGGTTACAACTGTTGCAATAAAAATATATGGACTTAGACCAGACAACTCTTAGAGCTGGTATCTGACCATTGAGGACATGCAATCTTATAATTTTTCACGATTATCGTCGCTGGCACTTGTTTAATATTATTTTTATGTTTCAGATATTACAAACACTTCATCTTTCGATGAGATATCTTCACAAATAGCAAATATTGTAGGCAATCAAGGCTTAAACTTATTAATAAACAATGCCGGCATTACCACTAAATTTACCAAACTAGGTTTTGTGAAAGCTGAACAGCTTTTAGATAATCTAACCGTTAACACGGTTGCACCGATCATGCTTACTAAGGTTCGGCACAAATATGTTTTCTTTTTAACAAACCATAGCTATTATAATAATTATAACATAACTATGCTTATTATTTTAGAGTTTACTACCTATTCTTAAAAAAGCAGCAGATGTGAACAGCGACAAGCCTATGGGAGCACAACGTGCTGCTGTAGTCAACATGAGCTCTATTCTCGGCTCTATAGCAAAAAATGATCAAGGAGGCTTTTATCCATATAGATGTTCAAAGGTAAAATTTTCGTACAGTATTTATTAGTATATATGGATACGTATAAGAGATAATTCACATTACAAACGTTACTTATTTTATTTTTATTTGCCATGTTCATAGGCGGCGTTAAATGCAGCAACGAAATCAATGAGTGTCGATTTAAAAAAGGAAAATATTTTAGTGGTCTCAATGCACCCTGGCTGGGTTAGAACAGATATGGGTGGTAAAAACGCACCACTCGATGTCGATACAAGTGTTGAAGGTATGATCCGCACTATATACAAACTCGGAGAAGGTGATACTGGAAAATTTCTGCAATACGACGGCAGTGAGTTACCATGGTGAAAATATAAAAGTGTAATTTTGTAATTCTCAAAATAAATTACTTTTCACTGCATAGCTTTAGTCATTTATATTTTCAGGGATATTAAGATATGACATTGTCAATGTTAATTAGCATAGGGCGATATAACTTAATAAATGTTTTATTATAAATTGATTATAAACTCTAAATTATTATCCGCCTTTATAAGTGTAAGCAAGATTCCAGTAGTGTAATTACCTACCGATTGTAGATACAATTGGTACGTTACTACAATATTATATCGAAAGCTCTAAACCGCTTATTTGTGTATTTTACGTAATTTTAGGTATTTCATAAAATCCTGAATTTACTGGCGCTATCTTACAGTAAAATCTATATTTATTCTTCTATCGGCCGATGTAACACTTATTTGGTTTATTACATTTACATATATTCTACCATTAATTAGGCTTTTACTGAATAAAAAAGGTGTATTCAGTATATATTAAGGATTTCTTAATTTAATGGTTAAGGGTGAGTACAAAATACTGCATTGTTTAATGAGAAATTTGTTTTTTAATTAATTTAATTTATAATCAATGACGGTCCTCATTATAAACATTTGATTTAAGCAAAACACATATTTTGTAAAACAAAACCACAGTTTAGAAGAACAGTTATACTAACTTTTTAATAAACAAGCCACGGATCTCCGTCATATTGCAGCAGCCACAAGCCTATTTATATAAAAAAAAATTGCTTCAACTTAAATATTTCTGTTTTTCGCTACTTAATCAATTTTAACTTCACAACGATCTGGATATAGAGAGAATAAGTACAAACTACATACTATTTTACTAATGCTACACACAATATCTTTATATAAGAATGGCCATTATATTGGTATATTAATCAGTTGTTTCATAACAAAAATAATTTCATTTAAAGATTCAATTGGACCAAGTATTAATACCGTTTCTATGATATAAACGGTATTAAATACATCACTATTATAATAATATGGCAACATTCTACAATATAGAAATAAATTATCTCTGGCTCTCTGTCATGTACTTCTAAGATCCATAGACATTTTAAAATTAAAAATCAACATACGGTAGCCAGTTTGCCACACACATAACTACTATAGTAATTAATTAATTAATTTGTGCACACCTGTGCAAGCTCGATATAATAGGTACCCATGAATAATCATTCTGCAAAGGGTCTCTTGTTACAGGCTTGATATAAATGCTTTACATGTATTGGCTTGATATAATGCCAACCATACCTACTTTATAATAAAGTATTGTACGTTATTACAGGTAAACGTACTTTATACTTTTTTAGGAAAATAAAGTACGTGGAAATACTGTAAACTTTTACAGGTTTTATTCAATTGTTTAGTTAAAGCAACGCTATAGAGATTGCCTAAACTGTATAAAAGTAATTGTTTCGCAATCTTATTATAGACATACCTATAGGTATTATAAAGATCCGATTCTTGATAATAAATATTTGTTAGATGTTACTAACGTCAACAAAAATATTCTTACAAAAAGGCAGGTTAAATAAATAATACTTCATTTTCAGATCTTGTAGATTCTTGTTCTTTTTTTTTTACCTAATATAGTAAATAATTATACTCTATTCATTTAAAATAAAGGTGGCAACCCTATTTACATCGGCTATAACTATCAAATTGTCTTTGCTGTATAATTATGATATATGGGGGTTGAGGTAAGGAGAATCATCTGTGTACATGAAAAAGTGTCCGTCAAAATGCATTAAATTAGGGTGGCGCCAAATTAGCATCAGGGTAAATTTTAAAGGAAGCGCCAAATATTATTAGAGTAGGATTGAAAAATAAACAAGGAAAGAAAAACATTTTCTTAAAATTAAATGATAAAATATCAATAAACGTACTATTCACAGTTCACGAAATAAAATCACTCTAGCTACACGTTGTCTCATAATAATTCTTTAAAGTTATATTTACTACATTATTTTGTACTACGCAAGTAGTGGAAATTTTCAATAAGTAAATACTTTAGTCGACAATAATATTCATTTTTTTAACTCGGCATACTTCAATTCGTTTACAATTGCTACATTCATACCATACCCTTTGTCTACACCAGCGCCATTCTGGCAGGTTTTTGAACTGTTATTTATAGCTTACAGCTGGACACTTTTTTAAATTTTCTACCATATGAACTCTATGACTCTCCTTACCTCTACCCTCCATATTATGATAGAGTACAGCGACAGCCCTATGCAAACTTAATGACGGCTCGGAAGTTAGCTGCGAGTGCAGGTGCATTCGATTTCGTTTCAGTTCCTTTTATTTTTATTGGTTTAAAGTGTTCATAAAACTATGAAATACCTAAGTACTGTTTTATAAGTATTACGGATAGGTACATATTTATTATACAGGTTTATTATACGAAAAATGTTAAATATATGTAGGTACTGTCAAGAAAGATCAAGAAAAATAAAACATATTTTATTCAATTTAAAGCATACATATATTATATTTTAAGGCGAGGGCTGTATCCCTTCCATAAAAGGTTAACAGAACAAACAATACTTAACTAGAAAAATACCAAAACAATTAACAACAACAACAAATTATTATGAACTCGATTGTACGTAGACAAGAAAGCGCGCACATGCGCAGTATACGGATATAACTCGCACACTAATGACTAAATATAATACAAGACGTGAAGAGCGAGGTGAAAGGTAAAAGAAAGGGCGCGCGAGGAGGTGCTCTGCCACCCAGTGCCGCTACGTCCCGCTGACACCTAATATTGGGTTCTACTGCGCAATGACTCGTACGATGTTCAGAGCCGCCATTAAGATTGTATTGGGCTGTAGGTACATATGTAGGTAATAGCACAGGTAATAGTCTCACATACCAAAAATAATAGTCACGAGCCCGTTCGCTCCTCGAGGTTCGCCTCCTAATAAGAATTTGTTAGGTTTCTTCTTAAAATCCACCCAAAAATAGGAGCCCCACTAAGCGGGGCTCCGTCTTTCTATGAAAGGGGCGAAAGTCAAGGGGCGTATGGGCTCGTAGCTCGTAGGTATCTCTAATATGTGGGACTATAAAGTAGATACTGTTTGTATACGATCGCCACATGCCGTTGTCGCTATCGAATATCCTTAGCGTAGCGTAGCCTACTTATCTACTAATAAATGAAATAACGCCATCTATAATTTATGTAATAACACAAGACATACATAAACATTTCAAACGAATGCAGAGTTGCATATAATCTATAGCTTTATCAATATTATGCTGAATGGTATTGGAATAGAATATGAGTGTTGCTGTTGCCTTGGTAACTGGTTGCCAACGGTACACAATAACACTCGGCCGACGTAACTGCTGCAATTGAAAATCAATACCACGCTTCTACTTTTGCTACAGCTACGGCGTACACTTATTGAATAAACCAATTATAATATGAATTATTGAGGTACCTCTATAATACGGAGTTTAGGATATAACTTTATATGCTGCGTCCGTTTTGTTGGCCAGTAGGTAGTTTTTAAGTTATAGGTAATGTCTAAGAAAATAAGAATATATTCTTGTGCAAAATTCGGAGCGGCTATTACTTAACAGATATAGTATTAAACGCACGGGCGCTATTCATTAAGTATTGGTGATTAGGTACAGTCATAAAATACCGATTGTAACATAATGTTACGTGCTGGGTTCGACGGATAAGAATGCAAACAATATTACCGACTAAAACACGTTTTATTCAAACACAACATACACTATACCACACTTTTTCACTGTACTGCTTCAAACTCCGTAGTATTTTCGCTTCCGTTCGCTTCGATGAACACTTGATCGCTTACGATTGTAAACTGACTCGGCGGTGCGCGTGCGCCCTATTTATACGCGGGTAAAGCGTTTCTAGAGTTTTCTAGTAACGCTATACCCGGTATGTAAACAGCACGATGTATCGAGAAAGTACCAGCGTTATCTCTGTGATTCTCGTACCGTACTATGTAGTTCCGTAAGATGTCAATAGATGGCGGTGTAGGTAATAAATTATTAGACGGAACTGCCGAGTCTTTCCCACAATGCCGAGAGATGTCACTGGGCGTAACAATAATTTATGTACAGCTTGTGCGATTCTGTAAAGTTCTTGTTTATATTCGCATGAACATGAACAACATCGAACATGGATGTTTGTCTTGGTCTGGGTGTTTCTATGTATAATATGGAAGTATTTACAAAAAAAAAAAAGTATCTATGTATGTTTATCCATTGTCTAGAACCCATAGTACAAGCTCTGCTTAATTTGGGCTAGATGGTGTTGTGTGTATGTGGTAGAATATTATTATTATTATTATTATTATATTGAGCCCACGCGACCACGGTAATAATAACGGTATGCCGCGGAATCAGAAGTTATTTCTATGATAAACTTACAAATAAATCCGGTTTAGATTTTTTGAAGTAGGTTTATAATAAAAAAATGTGGTTATTATATAATTATTAAAAGGTATAAGAATATTGAGTTATAACGTCAAATGGTGGCAACATTAATTAGTTGTTAATTTAAATAATTGAATGAAATACATCTTCATTAAAATTGGTAATTATACAGAGTGATTGGTAAAAAACTGGACCCCATTCAGTACACGATTATGGACCCGAATATATAAACGACCTAACTGAGTAAGGCAATTGTCGCGCAGCACTATAGCATACTAGCGCCGAAGTATATATTTTTTTAAATATCTTATTCTAACTTCTTTATTCATACTCACACAGTCACACTGAAAAAGACACTCTTATTTTAATGCATACTTTTTGTCATACCTATATGTAATTATTATTATAGGTATAGGTATTTACCTCATTATTGAATCCAACCGCATTATCGTCGCCTTCGCTATAATGGCTTGAGAAAATGGCGATATTTATATTATAAATGTTTCTTTTTTTAATTTATGTCTTAGATTTATGTTGTCACAATCCTCCCAAGTCCACTTACCCATTCCTTGCCTCATGGTATTTGCGATGACTGACTGATGTTGTGTAGGCGGGCGGGTCTGCTCTGTAGGAACTTGGTGTGGTGGTCCATTTGGTGAAACTGCAATGTAAAACGTAACTTTAACCAATGTTACTTACCTACGTAGTAAAAACTAATATTCATTAGACGCGACGTAAAGCGTTATTTTAAAGAGCTCTTGACTGCACGAATAACGTATTGATTGAAGTGGTCGCCTCGTCGCTACCACTGCGCCGAGTGTTGTGGGTTCGAATCCACAACAGGACAAACATGTATGTAATCCACAAGTAGTCATTCCGAGACGAAGCTTTGTAGAGTCCTCCACCACATAGGATTTATGGACAGATAGGGCGATGTATTAAAAAAAATGGAAATTGTCCACAGCTGCACATGTCGATATGTAGGGACCTAACATTGAACCTTCATACAAATGACTTCATGGATGACGCAGCAAGCAAGCAGGTTTGAAGCCCATATGGGATAAATTGTTTGATCCACAAATTTTGATATGAATCTGGCTGTTCTTGTGTCCGTTAATTACATGTTTAATTTTTGTAAAGTGTTCCTCGTGTCGCAGGCTTTAATCTAAAGGATCACCTAATGAATTGATGCCTTAAAAAAAGGAATCGTTTACTACACTACGCGAATAAGTATATGGTATGAATATAACTCAATCAGTTAAATCGATTAAAAGATCATAATCACAAACATCCACATTATATGGATTTAAATACGATAGATGATGGATTGCAGTGATTGCACCGTTGGTACAACGTGGTATAAGTTTAAGCTTATGTTTGCAAGCAATCGTGAGTTTCCGATGCCCGGGTCAGAAAAGTCTTATTAATAAACTTTCAGAATGAGCATAGAGTCTGAAAATGTGACCGGTAGACAGCAATTAACTCGCCTCTATTAAGACTTAAAAACAAGAAATATTAATAAAATTTAAACCTAAATTTGTAGACATTATTTTTACAAAGATAGCATTTTCTTTTTAATCGACTTTTCAACATCATACATTCTAGTCGATACTTAAACAACACTAGAAGCTGACTCGGGTGTTCTTCGAATGAAAAATAAATAAACAAAATGTTTTGAATCGAGATAAAAAAGACCTAGAATGGGACACATGTCGTTTGTTATTAATCAGATAGACATGCCCTAAAATATGACCACACCTTTCTGTTACGCTGTATATAATTTCATTACTAAACATGCCGTACGACACTTTTGCATTACGCCTGTATAATTCTACTGAGCAAAGTTCAACTTACAAGTTTCCTATCATATGCTATGCTACTAATGAGAATTTCTTATCAGATAAACCCAATATCACTTTGCCCTGTAAGAAGGCAGACAAACCCCTCTTCAGGAAGGATATACCTTTAATAATGGATTACTAGTTAGAGGATAAATAGGATGAAATTCGTGATGGAGATATACAGCAAGCAACATAAGTATAATATTAATTTTATAAATTTGTCAATGTTCAGCATACTAGACATTGTACGCAACGTCGCCCACGTTAATGTAGAAAGCTACATTAATGCGGAGAAATAAATTTGTATCCCCCGGGAACATTACTCTTTTTGTGGATAAAAGGTAGGTAACCTCTTTTTTTCTGTAACCCTTACAACGTGTATGCGAAATTTTATGATGACCGGTCGAGTGGCTAAGGCGTGAAAGCGTAACAAACAAACTCACATTTGGATTTACATATAAAATTTGTTAGGATAAAATATCGTAAATATTATCCTGTATTTTACACTGCGATTAAATCAACGATCTTTAAACTATTACAGCTATATAGGTATAAAACTATCAATTGTTATTAGATAGGTATTTTAAAAGATAGAGCAAATCAAAATCTTGCTCGATTTATGTTGCTGACAGTACATATAATATACGAGTATATCCCTAAATTAGGCAGATAAGCGAAAGCACATACACTACACTTAGATAAAAGGAGAATTTAAAAATAAATATATCCTGCATTTAGTGTGTCTATGTTTATAAAGAGTATTGTGTAATAAGTATTTAACAGTCACGATACGATAAGTCACAGCCACATTGTACAGTCACCTTTAAAAAGACAATGCAAACATAATGATACATACATACAAGCAGACGAAACTTTGTAAATAATACAAGTATTTACTTACTTTAATTGACATGTCACGGTACATGTTATGTTTTGCCATAGTAGATGTACCATGTTAAAAATAAGGATAGGTTAGGTTATATATGTAAGTAAAAATACTTTTTTCAGGATGAAAGGTACAGTATGTCCTTTCCTATTTATCTGACAACGTGTATGCGAAATTTCATGATGATCGGTCGACTAGTTAAGGCGTGAAAGTGTAACAAACAAACAAACTCACAATCGCATTTATAATACTAGACTAGGTTTTGCCCGTGGCTTCGCTCGCGTTAATGTAGATTTATGATAGAAAGATTTTTAGTAACCTACATGTTACTCTGGTGTATAAACAATAATACTGTAAAGTTTCATCAAAATGCATTTAGTAGTTTTTGCGTGAAAGAGTGACAAACATCCATCCATCCATCCTCACAAACTTTCACATTTATAATATTAGTAGGATAGTACTACGAACTACTTAATCCTAGTTAGGATTTTACATTTTGAATGTCATTCAGTCAACACAGCCAGCTTGAAGAGATGCATTACGTTATTGAGATACCGATTAGGTAGGTCTCATGTCGTCGTAAATAAAATTGCTATGTAAGTATGTGCTGCATAGGTATAGGTACTTATTTAATTTTAATAACATGAGTAAGTACTTACTGCGTCAATGTATCACTATGATAATGATTCAATTATTATTAGAATAATCTAAAGATAAGTAAACATTCATGTAATTATAAATAAGTTTATATTTACAGTCCACGTTATTATATTAATCACCTCTTTCGTTCATTTACAGTTACCTACATAATTTTAACTAATTTAAAATTAATATTGTAGGCTATTCGAAGATATTTTAAGCTATGTAGTACATGTTACCGTACCCTTAGTTTCTTGCAGGTTTCTTCTTATAGGCTCAACCCTGTGCCTAAACCTAGTAACTAACCGAAATAATAAGATTGGGTTTAGTAAACATATTTTACCGAAGTAGTATTTAATCTTACGGACTGCTCGATAAGTTGCCTGTCAATCGGCTGTCATCTTTTTGTGCAGTTGTCAAATACAATCCGCGGCAAACAGTACTTGCCACATACCTAACCATAAAGTCCGATGTCCAAAGGCTTCCTCATGCTTCCGAGACTGGCATAAATGTCTAGTAATGGCACTAATAGGTACACTGCTAAGTGCATAGCAACTGTACCTACCATTTATTATGTATGGGTTATGTTAATTACCCTTCAGTAAACAGTGAAATCTAACCCGAAAATCAGAACAGCTCTTGCTATAGAGTCTCCGTTTGGCAAAGATTTAAATTAATTATTTATTACTTAAGAGTGAAAAACAAAAATTAGAGAACACAATATCTTCATATTTTCATTTAACATTAAGTGTTAGAGAAGATAAAGCGTCGTTTGACTATTTGCTGCCTAAAAACATTATACTTTCGAAATCGTCCCTACAGCTGGCTCACGCGAGAAATACCTATAAGATACGCCTTCGAATGTTTCATGAACAATCAAAGTTGCTAAATTTGCCTCACTTACTAAACTTAATTTCACGTGTTACGTCAAGACCTACGCCTCTCGGGTTTTATGTTTCATCAATTCATCATTCATGGCTTCATCATCTACGTTTTTATTCAAAACGGGCTTATATTTAGCTGGGTATGTCTTATGTATGTTAAAGTAATATATTATACTATATTTTTATAGATCTAAAGACTTTGTTTAAAGACGCTAATAACTCATAGGTAAACCTATAATAGGACAGGATCATGGCAACAAGGTACCTAAGAGATTTCTTTACAATAAGTTTAAATTAATTTCTTGTTGTTTAATTGTTCTGTGGTTGTAGCTAGATATATAAGTTTTCCAGCCCGTGTCCTAAACTTACCCAAGTGTCCGTTTTATATAAGTACTTCTTTTTTTGATTTATGGGATGTAACAAGTGAAACATTAGTCTAGATCAAACTAAGCTTTAGTATTTGCTTCCGCATGTTATTCAAATAACATTTATTAATTTTATCACCCGCAGAAGCCAAGTTGCATTTTTTTTAAATGAATTTTATTCATTAGTATTATCTATAGTATGTTTGTTTTACTTACACAAAGTGGTGCTATATCTGCAGTATATTTGCATAAATTCAGACATGTGCGCTTTATTATGCGACGTAAGGCTCAAATGATAAGTCACAATTTTCTTCACGAACCCCGACATCATATTTTACGTGTCTATTTATGTATAATATCAGCGAGGGAAAAGGAACTCCTGAACTTCCCGAACCGAAACGGGCTGGAAAAAAAAATATATTATTTGTTACGGGTGAAAATGTAGATTGCAGTGACAAACGGTTTATGTTACAACTAAGATATAATTATTTTTATATTTTATTTATTAATTTGCAATTAACAGATAAGTCTGAAATGTCCTAAGATTAAAGTGGATGTATTTTGTTTTATCTAATTGACTCTTTTTTATGATAATAAATTTTCTAGTTTTACTTCAATAACCACAATCATAATTCCTAACAGAATGAAAAGGCTTTGTGTTTTTCCGGGTCCAAGATTTTTCCAAGAGATACATATATTATAATGTAAATCGTTTAAATACCAAAACCTAAAACAATACAAGTAGGCTTTCTAATAATAACATAGGTACGGTCGGCCAAGAAAGTGGTGTACCAGTTTTGATTTAGTGTCCTAGTCATCGAAAATTACAACAAGGTTCATACTAAAAAGGATATCACTGAAAGAGATGCATAATAATGTCGTAAACCTAATTGATAATTATTCATACGTCATAGGTCACTTATAAATGCATGACATTTTAACCTTTATTATAAATGGATAAGACATTAATTTCTACAAAGAAAATTTAAATGTTTCTAAACAAAAGTAATAAAAATTATTTAAATAGACAACCAAATTCTATTTGTTAAAGAAAACTGACAATTGACATGACTGTAAATTATATCGACGTGCTTCAAAATGCAATGCTACATCGACAGTCCGTAATGTTTACCCGGAGAATGAAGTGCCACAATTTGATTTTGTTCAAGATAATTGTTTAATTCATAATGCGAGGATCGTAAGAGCCTGGTTTTGTTCACACACTCACGTAAAGGTAATTCCGTGGCTCTCAAGATCACCGGACCTAAACCTGATAGTAAATCTTTGAGGCCTTATGGTCCAAAGATGGTCGCATCAAAATGAAAGAACCAAACAAGCTCTTATTAGTCGCTGTAATTCAATCTGGGAGGAAATGCGGGGAACTGATATTTGCTCCCGGCTTGTTGGTTCAATGAGGCCTCGTCTTTTAGAGGTTACAGAAGCGAATGGCGGTTACACGCGTTTCTAATTTTTAATTTTTCCTACCTCTTCTAAATTTCACCATATAACTATGTTTATGTTTTTTCATATTAAGTATTTTAATAGTGATTGTGACAATTTAATAAAAGGATACATCTTTTTTTAGCTTTTCTTTCGGACAATATAATAAAAACTAATCCCGAAATAAACTGTTTTATTGAACGCATATAGTAATTACAAGTTTACATAATTGGTAAATTCCGACTGATGGACTCGCCTTGTGTCAGAACGCTTGTTTTTTTTATTTTGGTCGTCGATCTGACCACTCTCCGTCTGATGGTAAGCAGTCGTGTGGTCTAAGAGCAGTGGCCTCCATACCGTCCTCGTAGCAGTCGAGGCGATGTTGAGGTCTCTACTTTGACGGCCTGAGAAGGTGCTTTTTCACGCCCCACTTAAAGGACCCAGGATTGAAGGAAGAAGAAAACACGTGCCTTGGCAGAGAATTCCATGCCTTGATCGTTCTACAGAGGTATGAGGACGAAAACTTGTTGGTACGCGCTCTAGTCGACTCTACCGTGTAAGGATGGCATCTGAACCCAGCACGCGTTGCTCTGGATAGGAAAGGGGAGGGCGGGATAAGGTGGAATAACTCTTCAGAGCACTCCCGGTGGTATATTTTATAGAAACCAATGAGGCAATGTCTCTACGGAGTTGCAGAGATTCCAGTGAACTTGTGACCTCTGGATCTCCGATGATACGGACAGCCTGCCGCTGTAACCTATCGAGAGCGTACAGCAAGTACGGCGCGGAGCCATCCCGAAGATGAGAACAGTACTCCACGCAAGGGCGTACTTGTGCCACAATAGGCACAGCTGCCCAGGCGCGAAGAACCGCCTCACCCTGTTCAGAACTCCGAGTTTTCGCGAAGCTTGCTTAATGAAGCTCTCGATGTAGGTTTTGGGATTAAGGGAGTGGCAAAGATCCATACCGAAGATGGAGAGGCTATCACGTATCACCGGTGAAGTGTTCTTCAAAGAAGAGAGGGGAAGGAACGGAGACTTTTTTGTTGAGAATGCGTATGCCTGGGTCTTCTTGGCGTTGAACTGGGCCAAATTCTTGGCACCCCATTCAGAGATGCGGTTCAAGGTCTGGTCAAGTTCAACGACAAGATCCTGCCTTTTCCCCTCAACCTCAGCCTGTTTGGCCCCAGGATGTCCGAGATATCGCCCATGCACGGTACTGTCGTCCGCATAACAATGCCGAGATTGAACATATTATCATTGATATGCTGGAGAAAGAGCGTAGGGAATAAGACGGACCCCTGAGGCACTCCTGCATTGACCTGCATACATTTGGAAGCGCGACCGTCGCAAAGGACCCGAATACGACGCTACTGCAGGAAATTTGCAATCCAGGTGCACATTTGAGGGGGCAAGCCATAGGCCGGAAGCTTGGAAAGAAGAGACCGGTGCCAGACTCTATCGAAAACTTTGGCTATGTCAAGGTTGATAGCCAAAGACTCGCCGTACTTGTCCATAGCCTCACCCCAGCGGTGCGTGACGAACGCTAGAAGATCACCCGTTCATCGTTTAGCCCGAAAGCAATTACAAATTTGTAGATACAATTTTGTCATCGAAATCTACAGGTGTTAACTAAAAATGTTAACGTTTATTAAACAGCACTTGTCGTGAAACTTAACAAATATGTCACGTATTTACAAAATAGTCGGATTTTGCTTTGAGGAAAACAATTTAATTACATATCATCCCCTCGCCATTGATTTTACGACGTCATTGGTTTCATCAAGTTCAAACTAAGAACAGCTGTCACGTCACATACAGTAATCATCGTTATCAATAAACAGATAAAGATGGCAATAGAAGTTATCAGATCGATTTGCAAGCGAAACTAATCTTTATCATCTATGAATCTGCAAGCGATATTCAACCTTAGGGTGATACACCACTTTCTTGGCCGACCGTGCCTAACAAACGGTAGTACTGAATCACATCTACATATTGCTCATTTAAATCTATAGGAGGCGAGCCTACTGCAATCCATCGGACGTACCTTTTTTTAGGACAGACATCTCGCGCCCTAGGAATAAATACAAATTTTATAAACATTCAAACAACGGACACAAAGAATACCTACACTAAGAACAACCATTTGTGGATCACACACACTTTTGTTCCGGATTCGAACCCATAACACTCGGCGCAGTGGCCGGGGCGAGGCGACCACTTAAACTATTACTACATCCGTACAGTCTAAAAGATTGCTCCTATGTTACCAAATATGTGAGGGCATTGAAACATCTTCTCGTGCGACGCGACCCCCGAGGTTGTAATTAGGGTTGCTACCTTTATTTTGAACGAATAGAGTACTTTTACAAACTGAGATAAAATAAAAGTACGAGCTCCGAAAATAAAGTATTATTTATTTAACCTGATTTTTGTTACCATATGTTTATTGATGCTAGTAACATTTAACAAATATTTACTATCAAGGAACGTGTTGATCAGATCTTTACGATAAACAATTGATTTTATGCAGTTTTAGAAGTCTCTAAAGCGTTGCTTTAGCTGAACAATGAAAAAACCTATAAAGTCGACATGGGTAAAATAAATTATTTTCACATACTTTATTTTCCTAATAAAGTATAAAGTACGTTTACCCGAAATAACGTACAATACTTTATTATAAAGTACATCCTCTCTCTTTACGACTAGTCTAGTTTATAATATAGCGTTCTCATACACCAACTGTCAAGGTTATATTAGGCGGAGCCGATGTACCTTCCAGTGCCTGAGCGCACCTTCCGCGACCAGTTATAGACAGGTATTGCCCCAAATCTCGATTTCTCCATCCTAACCCCAGATATCCGGTTCTCGTAAGCGAGCTACCTAGTGCCCAAGTGACACTACCTATTCTCCAGATAGGTACCGGAGCAATAAAGCCGCTCACCACCTGCAACTCTGGGAGTTGCTAATGAAAACCTAGCTGATGCCGACAGAAAAGCCGCTTCCCATATCTCCAGTATGGTACCGGAGCTGTATAAGGCACCCTCACTTTCCGACGTACATCTATACGCCTACCCAAATAGGCCTACAAGCCGGGTGTGGCCTGAGTCACTCCAGCTATGACTCTTAATTGCTGAGCAGGCAAGCGCCCGAGATGCGTTGTGGCAGGAACCACGCCTCGCGCGACCGACTGGTTCGCACTAGCCGCGCATGAGTCCGACGCTCGAACGCCACGTGCTTGCCGAGCAACGAACATGTCGGCCACATACCCCTGCGAGTCCAACACCAATGTCAGGCACCGCGCACTCTAATCAGCGGTCGATAGAACACACCTTTCGAGGTGCTGTGGGCTTTCTGACCTCGCACTAACCTGGTCCAAAGAGGGAGGTCCAGACCTGTAGTTCTCCCCTCGAAACTCTTTCTACTTGGGTGCTGTAGATAGGGATATTATAAAGTACAGTTGAAAACCCTAGTTGTAATAGCAAACAGAGTGTCCCAATAAAAACTAACGATAACGATACTGAAATTCAATGCCTATGCCAATATCACATTTATGAAACAAAATTGTAAACCTAAACATTTGTTTATTATTATTGTACCTACTTAGAAGCTTGTTAATAACCTGACCCGAGAAAATTATCGTATACTTATATAATATAGCTTCTGCGTACATTGTGTCCTCTCCAAAATCTAAATTAATGTAAATTTCACAATAATTAGCAAGTGAATTAAAAGCAGAGCGACAGTGTGATATGCCAGGACCATACAGAAGAAAATCAGCTTTCTCATTCCTCCAGGAAAATAGCGTGCATATATCATATGTACCTAATTTATACTATAATAAAACTGTAGAGGTGAAAAAGTCTGTTCATTGAAGATATTTTCACGAAAATTAGCTAAAAAGCTATAAAAATGCTAAACAACAATATTTGATAATTTTTATAATTTATGTAAGTCTGTCTGTCCGTCTATCTGTATGTTGCTAGGTATACCGGGGGATATAGTGACCTACACGTTAATTAACACTGTAATCGATCAGGGCGATGCTGTCAATTACCTGATAGAATTTTTAAATTCTTTAAATGCTTCTGGTCTTCCAGCGCACAATATTTCGCTAAACATTGGTGTCCCAATCATGCTCTTGCGTAATCTGACTCCACCAAAGTTATGCAATGGGGCTCGACTAAAGGTCATCAATCTTCAGCGAAATATTATTGAAGCCGAGATTTATCTGGTTGTGGAAGTGGAGTAATAGTTTTTATTCCCCGTAATACCTAATTATTTTCCGTTCCAATTCTAACGAATTTAATTCCCGGTATGTCTTTGCTTCGCAATGACGACAAATAAATCGCAGGGACAGACACTTGAAACAGCTGGAATCGACCTCCGAACATGTTGCTTTTCACATGGTCAGCTATACCTACGTAGCATATTAAAGAGAGAGCAGTAAAAATAATTTATATATTCTATGTGACGGTGGCAAAACAGTTATGTTGTGTACAAAGAAATTCTCTAAAATGTCAAAATCAAGGTAAAAAGGAATAAATATTGTCACGTTTAGCAGAAATGTCATGCTGATTAAATCCCGACATTTACGTGAACGAAGTCGCGGGCACAGCTAGTGAGTTTAATAAATCTACGAACATGACTGTTTATTTTTATATTATTACGAATACGAATTGGCAATGTGTAACTACAAATCTGTGTCAAAGAGGAAACATTATACTCCGAAATGTGTAATATTTATCGGAACTGAAACAATGTTATTGATAACACGTCTATTTATCGTTGCTAATATCCATTGTGCCTCAAACGTCTAAAATATGTTAGTACTTGTACACTGGGTAGGTGCATCCATTTAAATACTACCAATGCAATTTTCCGTAGAGTCTGTTTGATACGTTTTCTCGACTACGGGTCGATCATTTTATCACCAGTTGAGTAGTTTACATGCGAAACAATGTCCTCCAGACCGAATTTCGGTTACGGCGATCAATCGTAATCGCCATTTTTGCTCGAGTATTCCCTCTCTTGATTGAACCTTTGAAACTCGACCAGAGAGAGATCTGGCGCAGGACCAACGTGCTCATTTTGGCACGAAGGTGCCGAAACGTGCATCCTTCCATATTCCTGACTCAGAATAGGTAGGTATTCCGAATTTCTTAACATAACCCAAAATTATTTAGTTCAACACTGGATAAAGTGCTAGAACTCATGCACAGCAGTCACATATGGTAGTGAACCACTGCTCCACCAAGGTGATAACCATAAGGAATAAAAGTAGGATCGTGCCGTTATCTCTAATAGACTGGTTATTGCCTACGTGAGAATGAAACAAAGGTCGTATACCTTGAAAACAAACATTCGTATTAATTTAAAAAACTAAAATACTGAAGTAAAATAATAAATCTGGTATCACGCCTCAAGCTGAACTTATTCTCAGATCGCTTTATATTCAAAAAGCGTTTTATTACAAAATTAAAATACGTATTATTGGTAGATACATTGTTGTACCTACATGTATGAGACGTCGTTGTCATATTTATATACAAATTAAAATATTTTTAAAACTGGTTGAATGATTAAAATAATAGATATATTTACTGTAACATGATGATGTATCTTCGTCCATAAAAAGGCTTGGACAAACGCTAGCCAAATACGCTCCCATAATATTTTGATAGAGTTGTGAAAGAAGGTTAATCTATCAGATGGTTAAATCAAGACTTAGCCGGCCTCAATTTGACAAAAGAGTCTTTGCTGTTACTAAAACTTCTTCACTTTCAAAAGTTCTCGGATTGTCCTGAAAAAGAAAAGAAAAGATATCGGACTGGCCTTAATTTTGCTGTTCTTTTCCAAAGCCAACATTCAGACTTAATTTTTTTTTTATAATTACCAACTAACTGAAATAATCCCTAAACAAAAGATCTAATTGAAAACAGGTAGTAGTTCCGCTGACGTGATACCAAATATTATTTTATCTACCTAACTCTCTGCTTATTTTAGCTCAAGCTAGGAATCATATGCATTATGATGTATTTTGAACATGATCAATATGACATATTAATTATCTACTTATTATTTATATAAAGATTTTATGTAAGACTGGGTTGATAAGTAGATATATACTTATATTTTTTTAGCTATCCGCATCCACCATAAAGATAGCGCATGGTAATATACCTACAAGTAAGAAAATGTGTGGCCCTAATACGAAAACCATTTATATATTTTAAGACTCATGTTACTTTACAAGTAGGCACACATCTGTGTACCTACATGTAAAGATTGATTTATAAATCCTACCAACAGACTAAACGAATATTATAACAATTATGTAATCCCTTTTTAATTGTGTTCAATAATATTTACGCGCGCAGTCCTTACCTAATGAAATCTACGCCATAAAAGCACATTCAGCGACTAGAGCACATGACAAAATTATTGTAAGTATAAATCCATACTTAGCTCCCTTCAAATAAAACATACATTAAATGTTAACTTTAAAACGGATGAGCCAGAGCAAAGCCTAAAGGGCGCCAAAAAACTCTGTCACCGCTGATCACATGCAGCCCGAAATCTATTTGCTCCAATTTTAAAAGGGACTATAGAGACTAGGTTCTTATAGGATGTACGTTGCACTTTAGGATTGTGTATCTAGAACACACGTGAGTATAAACTGCATAAAGACAGAGCAAATAAGGTCAATAACTAATGAGTGTCAAAACCAACTCGTCGTAACTAAATGAGAACAAGATACCGCTTGTACACAGGATATCTTGATCATGTTAACCGTTAAAATCACAGTATGTATATCTATCATATTCCTGGCTAACGTGATGCGCTACAGAAAGTCCCTCGCTTAATACACAGACAATCGAATAAACAGCATTTCCGTTGTCTTTTTTATAACAAGGCGGGGACATGCGAAGAACTGACTGGATATAAGGCCTTACATTTATAAGCATGTGATACGATATAATCAGAAGATTGATGGAGGATGAAGTGATATCAGATGCTGGGAGCAATCGTTCGTAATAAATCGATTCGAGGTAGTTAGTAGTAGTTATTTTGTGGTTTATCGATTCTAAGGTAGTGATCCCAGTTCAGCGATTTGGATAAGGTATCCTCGAGTTAACTACGGTCCAGGTGCCGATTTTGGCAATGCAGTTTTTTGGATAAAAGAACCATACGCATCATATTACAGTTACGAGCCCGTTCGCCCCTTAATAGGTATTTGTTAGATTTCTTCTTAAAATCCACCCAAAAATAGAAGCCCCGCTAATCTTTCTATTAAAGGGGCGAAAGTCAAGGGTCGTACGGGCTCGTAGCCCATATTACATATTAGCGAACTTAGACGACAGAAATGCAGTGGATTGCGCCAACAGTAGGTACTAATATAAATCAAAAATTAAATATTGGAACTAACCAAGGTTGCTGCACTGGTCCTTATGAGAGCATATGGTGTCGAGATAATTTATAACCATTTTTTTCAAATCACCCTGTTTGCTTTTAGTTTTGCTACAAACTTAATATCATACACAAATTCTATAATTTTTTTACAAGTATTTACGTTATGCATGAAATATGAATCAAGATACTTCTGAGGTCGCTGACAGTTACGTTTTATAGTAATTCTGTAATATAGTTTCTTATCTATGACTCTGTTCTATCATAGCCGATACCTTCGAACAATAAGGTTTCTATATATCTATACTTCATAAAAGAATGCTTGATCTCTGCGACAGCTGTCAGTAAAATCACGCCTATGAAGTCCTGAATTTCATAATAGTACAGACAGTACAGATCGCGCAATCTATGATGGCCGGACTGAACATAGCGTCTCCGAATTTTTGCGCATGTACAGTCTGTCAGTCAGTACGGATTGCATCCCGCCCCCGCCCCCTGTCACCAAAGAGACCTAAAACTTACAACTGCGACGCCACTCGCGCAATGTTCAGACCGGCCATCATACAGTGCGAGATTTTACCTGTCAATGTCATACTTTATGGGCATGCCGACCTAATTAGTGATGGGCGATGTATCATCGTGACCACAGACTATAAACTATCGATATTTTAAATAAAACTTAATTGAAAATTAATTTATCTTTTAATTTTATTGTATATTTTAATATCATAACATTATTTACATGTGTACATACTTGATCTAAAATAATAGTGAGTAAATAAAATCCAATTTCTCACCTACTCATGTAATATTCCATCCGTCAACGTCCCATCCTTGGGTTTCGGGAGAAGGCACGCCGCGTTTGGCTCAAAGGCCGTGTTACCAGGCCATAAACTCAAAAAAAGACACGCCGCCATCTTGTTTGATATGAACCTCCACTCTCCTCAGTACGAGTGCCGATAATTTCTATCAGTTTGACATATGTCGCAGAGATCAAGCTACCTTTTATGAAGTATAGTAGCTCGAATTAAAGCAGCGATAGCTCAGTGGGGAGACCAACAGACTGCAATGCAGAGGGTCTCGGGTTCGAACCTACGTCGCGCACCTCTGACTTTCGGAAGTTATATGACTTTTCGAAATTATGTGCGTATTGATTGACAATTATCGCCTGCTCCGTGCCTCGGAGAGCACGTTAAGCCGTCGGTCCCGGCTGCCATGAACATCTATGGCAGTCGTTATTGGGAAAGTCAGTACCCTCTAATATCCTGACACTGGTCTAGCCTTAGGGTATCGTTAGCCTTCGGGTTGCGGAGGTCAGGTGGCAGCTGCTCCGTGTAAAAACTGATATCCAGTCAAATCCGGTTATACTAGAAAAGCCGACCCCAAGGCTAAGGGAGAAGAAGTAGCTCTAATTAAAATACTGTCAGTGTCCAACTGCTGAACACGTGCGTCGTCGCCTAACCCGCACTGGGCTAGCGTGGTGGACTATGTTCAAAATTGTCTAGAATATATATGCTCTAAACCTTTTTAGATATATGTATGTTCTAGATATAATACTAGGTAACGGGGCTTACTCGCGATAAAGTATTTAAAAGGTAATAAATACCTATTGATTGCTTTGACGTTTCGAGCGATTTGCATCGATCGTGGTCACGGGTTGAGTCAATCCCTAAACACGATCGATCAATAGGTATTTATTACACTTTAAATACTTTATCGAGTTACGAACCCGTTCCTCCTTAGAGGTTCGCCCCCTAGTAGGTATTTGTTAGGTTTCTTCTTAAAATCCACCCAAAAATAGGACCCGTTACCTAGCGCTATATGAAGTACGTGTGCAAATCGCGATAGTCTAGAAACGTTTATGTTCTAGATAATTATTTTCCGTTCATACAAGATTAGGCACGATTAAAAATTATCTAGAACGATATAGAAAACTTTCAGACATGCTGCATTTACTGTTGCTTAGGTATATACAATTACAGAGGACTGAAACGACTTTGCTTTACACCCGCGGTTGTTAGGGTAATGTGGGTAAAAAAGCCCCACCCGAATTTAAAATCTGAGGAGTTTTATCTGATATGTCCTTTCCTAGCTGGCAATACTGATGGTCTGGAGCAGTGGTAGGCAAACCGCGGCTCGCGAGACGCATGCGGCTCTTTGACTCCTCGGCTGCGGCTCTACCACAAAATGTTTAGTGCAGGAATGGAATATTATTTATTATCTTGCTTTAGAATTATGATACCAAATTTTATTTTATTTACCGTTAGTTCAACTAAGACTTATTTGACAAAGGCAAGCTCAAGAGTGTTCTTTTAACCGGTCGTATACCGCCGGCTCGCATACCAGCCGGCAGATTTGTACCCGTCGTAGGCCGGTGGCTCGCATGCGAGCCACCAAATTGGCGCCAAAACGCCGCGCGCCGCCTTCGCTTTAGCTTAAGCTAACGTAAAACCAATTTGGTGGCTCGCATGCGAGCCACCGGCCTACGACGGGTACAAATCTGCCGGCTGGTATGCGAGCCGGCGGTATACGACCGGTTAATCCTAATTATTTCCATAATTATGTTTTCTGCTAACGCAAAGGTTATGTTAAAAAAAGTACTCTTGGAACAGATTTCAACTGTGTATTATCTATATTTGGCTCTTTTGGTCGACAAGTTTGCCGACCACTGGTCTGGAGCATTAGACTAAGATCGCACAGAACCATGTTCGCAGGTCCTAAGACTTCTAAACATTTTTTATTTCATTATGATTTATATAATAGAAATACGGATATTAACGCGATCATGCTCAATATTTACATACCCTCTCAAAGGCTTGACGTTTCGGCTATGTTGCACTGGCCGTGGTCACAAGCAAAGTGGCGCGGGTGCGGCGATTGCAGGCTGTTGATTGCGACGTAGATATTTCTAAATCCACCTACACAATTATTTGTTTTGTCCGTGTACCTCACATAGGTACCTACACTTGCCGTGTTTGCTTTTATTCGATTCGAAAACAGAGGGCCTATCTGTCATAAGTTTTAAAGATTTTAACGTTTTGTCGTTGGAAAACAGCAAGTCTAATGAATGCTTACCTTCAACTACCATTTGATTGTACTAGTTTGATCGCTCCAGAGAACAAAAATGCGATGTAACTAATAATACTTAAATTTTAACTAACTTTAATTACATACTGTGGTCATATTGGGTGTGAGGTAGTTGTAGGGGCGACTGTTATGCATAAGGTTGGATTTAGTGCCCGAGACGAGCAGATTGTTATTAAGGTTTCCTGTCAAGAAATACTCGTAGCAACACTGTCTCTAAAACTGAGCCTGAAAGTCGGCAGTAGGCTGATAACTACTTAGGACCTATAACGTCTAAATACATTAATCAAATCAAATCAAATCCATTTATCATCCCACGTAATATGGAACGAACCTTTTGTCGTCTACCATCCACAACTACGTACTGCTACCGATAATTCCCGGACAGAAAAGTCGAATCCGAGATCTCATGCACATCAATAGCATGTAGGTACTACCGTTGCGCCATCAAGACAAATTATAAAATGTAAAACATACAAACCATTTTTATTTTCTATTTTAAAAATAAATTGGATTGTAACATTACTTTAACATTAACATTACATGTGTATACCACCATTAATTATTAGCATAGAACCGGTGAGTGATCGGCAGAGCGGAACCGTGGCGTGTATTGCACTGCGGACGGTTAGACTACCACCATGACCTCACCCAATCATTCGCCGCATTATTTTATACTAAAACAGTACCTAGGCCAATTTAAGGTAATATTCCGCTTGATATTTTCAAAGGTTTTCAATTTATTATTATATTCAAGTCATTAGGTAATTAAATACACATGTCAAATTAAAAAATCTATATACTTAGGTACCTATAAGTATTCTAAATGTGTAATTGAAGACATACACTGTCTCGCACCCCTCCTAAATCAGCTGGACCCATCCCGATGCTTTTTTTAAGTGTACCTTCCTATTTGAGTTTAGATTCACAATTGGATTCGATAGGTGGCGCTGCGATCGTACTAGTTCTGGGTGCTAGACATTTGATTTTTATTTAAAGCCAACTTTCACCCAGGACAACGTCTGTCGGATCCGTAGGTAGATATAATTATATTTATAGGTATCTACTTTACGAACAATAACACAACAGACCGAGGCTTAGGGCAATCAACTGTAGAACACAAGTTATTTTTTCATACGTATGTCGAGCCCACAACAGTCATCACATTGATTGTTAGCGTCTAGATATCTACTTAAACTACACAACACCTTCAGCGCATTGAATTGTGCGTCTGTATGGTGGTGGATTTCAAAGTGGTAGCATACATAGCTACGAATTATTTGGTTAGACCGTTTACGGCTGCAGCTCGTATTCGGTTACCAACTAATGTAAACAGGTATTCGGTTAGCAGTATTCGGTCACCGACTAGTGTAAACAGGTATTCGGTTGGCCGTATTCGGTGACGAGTAGGATTGCCAACTGTACTTTATAATAAAGTATTGTACGTTATATCGGGTAAACGTACTTTATACTTTATTCGGAAAATAAAGTATGCGAAGATACTTTATTTTACCTATGTCGACTTTTATAGGTTTTATTTCATTGTTTACTTAAAGCAACGCTTTAGAGACTTCATAAATTGCATAATATCAATTGATTATCGTAAAGATCCGATGAACACGTTCCTTGATAGTAAATATTTGTTAAATTTTACTAGCATTAATAAACATATGGTAACAAAAAAGCAGGTTAAATAAATAATACTTTATTTTCGGAGCTAGTGCTTTATTTTTTTTCATCAGTTAGTAAATGTACTCTATTCGTTCAAAATAAAGGTGGCAACCCTAGTGACGAGAGCTTAAAACGAAAGCGGTCGCCACATTCGTGTTCAGATGACTAGGCGTTTACACTGAGTTGTTCTGGCGAGTAAGCCATCAGATTATAATACGTAAATGCGAACACAGTAAGTTAAGGTACTTGTCTAATGACATCCAGACTTAATTTCGACCACGCCGCCAATTTTAACGAAAACTTGCCATTTGTGCACGAGTTATTTTAATGCACAAACTGGTTGCGCAATCATACTTACGCTTAATCTAGTAACCCCAAAATAAGAACAAATATGTGGAACAAACCTACGTAGTTACGTACCTACTTCCATTATTGATGATTAAATCTTATTATTATTAAATATAATATTCTCTTCTCACCCATAATCCCATTGGACGAATAGCAGATCAAGCACAGGATCAACGACTCCGATGTTTTCCGAGGCACGGGTGCAGAACACAGACAACTACCTAACTGCGTACATACCTACTAGTATTTTTATTATCTTTACACAATAAACCGATAACTTCTTGTAAGTCGGACGCGGGTATCGAACCCGAAACCTCATGGACAGCCGTCGCATTCACTACCCCTGGACCACAAAACTACAGTGAATCACAAGCGGTATAATTAAGGTACCTATTATATGTGTAGAGTCGCCTCTTACGGTACGATAGACAGATTTTATTCTAATTGTGTGTACTTTTGCTTACTCGTAAGAGTACCAAAGTACCTATGTTTCAGACCTGTTGTAATGGCCGGCTGTCTACTTCATTTAATTGATCCCTTTGGTTAGCTAAACGTGCATACGTAGTAGAGGGTGATAAAGCATTACCTAGTAGTATATCGCAATGTTATTGTGATCAAGAATATTTAGTTGCCTGAGATACAGTTAGTCAGTGTTGACATTTTCACAACATTAACATATTTTGTAAATAATAAGCGCGCGCAAACAAGGGTATTGTTTGAATAATACCTACTTTTCCTCGCAAATCAAATTGGCCAGCTGACAAGCTCGACATGTAATCGTGAATAACTGAATTGCGAAAGTACGTACAACTTGCGTTCAGCATACTACATGGGTATTATGTTTGTTCCTATGGAAAGTTATCTAGTAAATAAAAGTGCTAAAATGGTATCAAAAATCGGATTTATATTTCCGTTTGCTGCATAAGGTTAATGTCAATTAACAATTTGCCAGGTTACAGAATTGGCCGCATAGCCGGTATCAAGCATAACGTGTACTTTTTATAACAATGATACATTTTTTTCAGACCTAATAACCTAAAACTTACAGAAACTACCTACAAAGATATACAGGTAAAGCCTAAATTATCTACAATCGTCAATAAGTTATATACAGATATAATAACAATACAGCAATGTTATATACACTTAAATTTTTGAATTATCTGTAACCTGAGAAACTTTGATTTTTCCTACATTCAGGACAGTACCATTTGCCTTTAGGCGGTACCATGATGCCGACACATTCGAAATGGAACCACTCGATGGGACAGCCCTCAGCGTCGCAAGCGATCATCTCCGACACTTCGTCGTACGGACAGCGGCAGTAGCAGTACACGCTCTCGCCCTCGCGGGCCTCCCGCACAGCGGGTCGCTGAAACGCATACGGCAGACTGGACGTTCCCGAATTCAAATATGTAGGCGGCGGCGGCACTGAACCTTGACTATTAGGTTGATATATTTCTAAGTTTCCTTCATCACTGGAATCAGAATCACTCGATTCCATTGACTCTGAATTCATTAAGATACGCGGCGGCTCGGGATCAGGTATGGGGGCAGTCAACCTAATAGGCTCTATGTAATTATACAGCCTGCTCGATATAACAGTTGATGGTACTTCTTTCTTGGCTTTGTGCGTCACTGGGGATGGCAAGTCCTCTTTTCTCCACTCAAGTTTCGGCGGTTGTTGCGGTTTGAGTGCTGTTACAGGTGTCTGAGGAGATTCCTCATCACTAGAGTAGCCATAAAATTTGTTAGGAACTCGTCTCCGCTTTGACGCTCTTTTCCTACTATCCGCAGAAGTAGCCGGGGTGCTCATCTCGGTTATAGTTGGTGTCGGTTTAGGAGCCTCTGGAATTTGTACTGTATTGGACTGTAATGAGATTGTTATCTTATTAGGGACTAGGGGCAGGGGGGGTACTTCTATTTCCGACTTTGCTATTACATCTTTAGGAATGTTAATTTTTATGGGCCCATGCTTTTTGGAATTCTTGGACTTCTTTTTCTTTTTACTTTTCTTTTTGCCACTTGCTGATTTTACTTTTGTTTCTTCGACAATTGGTTCCTCTTTCATTTCCTCCTTTTCTTTTTCTGGTTCTTCTTCTTTAATAGGGGTGGCGGGTCGACTGGTTTCACCAGATATGGAACCACCATCTGATGGTCCTACCGAAGGCACTGCCATCAACTGATTACGCTTTTCTTCATTCAACTTGTTGGCAATTCGTTGCGGATTTTCGTCATAAAACTCTTCATCCGTTTCACTTTCATCTGTTTCAAGATCAGTTTCGGCAATAGGTGGATCTGTTTTTTCAGGAATAAGTATTGGTGTTTCAGACATACCCATTACATCTACATTAGATCCAGTGCTGACTCTTCGGTTGGGTAATGTTTTCTTCATGCGTTTGGCCTTTTTCTTCTCATTTCCTGAGTCATCGGATGAGTCAGAATCGGACGAGCTAGATGATGAAGATCCACTACTAGATGAACAACTACAATTAGAGCCACACGAACAACTCGAATCACTATCGCTACTACTACTACTAGACGATGATAAATCACCACGTTGCTTTTTCGGCGATTTTTTATTTTTCTTTTTGTCAGTATTAAACAAATCATCCTCGCCATTCATATCAGTAGGTATTAGGCAATAATCGTGATCAGATTCACAAACATGTTTTCTAATTGGTACTAAAGGAGGTGTCTTCTCTTTTTGCTTTTCAACTTTGGCTTGATACTTTTTGAAGTTGTCCCATATGTCTAACACTTGCTGCTCGCTAGGCTTCTCATCAACTAATTCTGTTTTCTCTTCTACTTTGGGAATAATATCAATAATATCTGTACTATTTGATGTCAGCAATTCAGTTTTAGGTAGTTTCAAGTCTTTGGGTTTCTCTTCAAATTTCTCATTTTTAACGTCCGGTGGCATACCACTGTCTGATTCATCACTACTGTCACTCTCTGAGAGATTTAGTGCTGGCAAATTGACATCAAGTAAAAGGGCATCCTTGTCTTTTAATTTCTTTTTCTTTTCTTTTTTACTTAGCTGCTCAGTGCCAGACTCGGCCTTTTTAACTTCAGAAGGTCCAGCTTCCTCTTGAGGAGTATTATTTACTAAATCAATGACAGGAACAGGTTCCTTAGATGCTTCTGGTAAAACTTCGCTTGATGTGGAAAGTTGCTTTTCTGCATTTAGCTCTTCTGATAACTTCTTTTTATGGTCATCTAAATGTTTATTTAAAAGTTTCTTTGAGACAAATTTCTCAGTGCAATCTACTTCTGTACAAACATGTGGGTATTCACCTGAGTGGAACCTTTTATGAACCTTTAAGTATACTGCTCTTGTAAATTGCAAACTACATTCTTCACAAATGAATATTGCTGGGGGGGTGCAGAAGTGATAGACATGCGGCCACTTTTTCTGCAAACATTTCTTGCACATTACACTCTCTGTGCCATGCTTCCAAAATAAGTGGTTTGTTATATCAGGTTTATTTCTGTAGGCAATTCCACATCTATAGCATAAATGATGCAATTTATGTTTCCAAACGTGATTAGAAAGGCGCGCCTGATTGTGACACAACTCTAAGCAGACATCGCACGTGTGGTGAATCTTCCGCAGGTGTACCATCAGTCTAAACTGAGATGGAATAGCATCTACATTGCACAAACAGCATCTAAACTTAATTTCATACTCAGAATCATATGTTCCAGGGCATAAATGACATAATAATTCACTATAACTATAAAAATTAGATTTACACATTACACACAATAAGATAGTTTTTTGATGCATTTTACGATTATGTAAATAGAGATCTTTATGGATAGCAGTTTTAAAATAACACTGAAAACATTCAAACATATAGTCATATTGTACATCATCACACTTATCCACACTGTCATATGAGTCCAAGTTTATGTAGACTGAGCTCAGTTCTGGAGCACCGGTTCTCAGCTTAGCAGTAATAGTCTCTGGCATCAACTCCTCTGCTGTGATACTATCTACTGTTGCGCGAAAGCGATGTTGCGCAACCATATGCAATGCAAGCTGTTCACAGTTTACTGCAATCTTACGCACATGATTGCAATATATGCAGTTGTACATAGTTGATGATAAGAATACTTTTAATAGGTCCTTGAGAGGGTATCTATCTAGTGGCCTATCTAAGGATAGTTCTGTTACAGGGAGACTGGGTTCCTCAATCATTGGCTCAGCTGGTGGCTCCTGTTCTGATGGTTCAGTCTTGGGTTCTTTCTTAATATCCATATTATCATCATCCACTTGTATGTTTTCGTCAACATCCATTGGGGTAACTTCTTGTAGTTGAGGAGGGGACAGTTTTGGATCTGGCATTATTTGCTCATTCTGTGGTTCTTCAATAGTTTTGTTTTCCTCTCGTGTAGTATTATTTTCATCAACCGTTAATTTATCACTGACATCACTATCAGATGAGTAATCACTAGAAGAATCTTTGTCCAACAATTCTTTTGGAACTCTCACTGTCAATTTTGGTACCCTGTTTAATGTATTGATGTCTTCTAACTTGTTATCATAAATTGTTGTTTTCATTGTATTTTCTGATTTGGCTTCTGGTGTTTTAGAACCTGAATCTACATTATTATTTAAGAGAGTTTTTAATGTGGTGTCCTTATAGTTTTCGAATATGGTGGTTTTAACAAATGGACTGTCGGCTCTATCACATATTGTCATTTTAATGGATGGTGTTTTTGGTGGCATTGCTGGTTCAAGTGGTGTTTCTTTCTCATATCGCTTTGGTGGCCTCCTGACACGAGATGGAGGTTTGTGTACATTCTGCTGTCCAACAGTGGGATCAACTGTTGAATTAATAATAACGGGTGAATTTGCATTGTTTAAACTTAATTTTAACTTTATACCACCACTCTCCTTTTCAACAGGGGTACTGATTGTTTCCTCGGGCTTAGTAAGCAAAGCCTCTTTAATGGGTTCATGGATTTCATCTGATACTGGTGAATCACTTTCTTCTGAATGATCTAAACTATCATCACCACCATTAGGAATCATTTTTGTTCTCTCTGGACTAAAAGTGTTTCGATGAATATGAGTTGAAACTGGTTTTGCATCAGGACTTTCAAGTTCCATTCCTGAGTCAACTGTATTGATGGTGTCTTTACTTGTTGTTGCTGAACTCTCTGAACTAATACTTGTATCACTTATCACAGGTTCATTAAAGGGTGTTTCTGCTGCAACAACTACATGTTTGTTTATTAAAGATGTGACAGTTTCAAGCCTATTCTCACTAACATCTTTCTCTTTTCTATCACTTAGAGATTTTGTAGTTTCTTTTGCTATACTTGTAGGCCCATTACTAGAAACTTCATTGTAACTTTTAGCATTTTTCATACTATTATTTTTAACAGCATTTTTGCTAATGAGAACAGGCACAGGTTTTGGCTTAACATTATTACAATCATGATTGAAAAAGTCATCTTGTTCACTGCAAATTTCATCACATGCACAGCACATCAAATAAAAAGTTCCACTGTAAACATTAAAAAATTCCTCTTTACTGTTGTAATTAAACTCTTTCACATTGTGTTTGTTTGTTAGGTGAGCAAAGAGTTTCTCTGCTTTTGAAAACATTCCCAAACAAAATAGGCAAATATGTCTATTGTGTACTTCTCTCATGTGTAAAAAGAGATTCCAGTTTTCATAATATGTTCCACAAGCTGAGCATAGATACACTTTTCTAGTTACTCTCGATGGACCACTATTACTGGCTTCATTTACAAAAGGAGCTGCTTCTGGACTTAGTGCGGGCTCTTTTGCTTGAGCTCGACAAACTAGTTGATGTTCTTTTAACATGGCCAAGGTCTTAAATGACATAGAACAGCACTTTCGACATTTAAATTTCACCATAGGCTGTAGACCCAAGCTCTGTACATATTCTTTCAACTGGGATCCTTTTTCAGTTTTACCCTTTTTGTATTGTTGCAGCTGGCTTTTTGGAACAAGCCGAGGCACTGGTTTATCCCGTTCATTGTTGACATCACTCTCAGCTGATGTAACATTATGAAATTGACTACGATCTATGTGCTTAGGTATAAGTTTGGGTGCTCTGGGCACCGAATTGGCAGGTGTGCTGCTATCACAACTTTTATTCAATGGAGGCTTTCTTTTTTTGCTTGGATTATAGTATTGAAGAGAATTATCTACAAAAGGTCTTTTCCCAAGGTGTATTCTTAGAGGGTTGATACGTTTCTTGAACTTGTCGTCACTCGAAGTATCTGCAGGCTGCCGGCAGTTATCGTAGCGCTCGTCGGGCGGACTGGACGGCTCGCCAGCGAATTCGTGCCCATTGGCCGTTAATTTCACTGGGCGTTCGCCGTATAAATTTGTCAATGATGCTGTAGTGATTTTATCATCTTTCGTATTGACAATATTACCATCTTCCATAGTTTTCTGGAAAAATAAAAACACGTGCTTTTGACTACTAGGAAACAAAAGACGCTCAAACAAGAGGAAATCGAAACATGATTCGAATTATCATCGTAACAACAATAATATAAATATACAATATGTACCTCGGAAATCGTCCGTCCAGCACGAGTGCAAGAATATAGATTCGTTTCCATGCATCCGTTTGATCAGAGCAATCCTTACATCAGGTTTAGTATGAGGCAGCCGCGGGCTGATCATTCCCGTAAAATGGCGTCACTTCGCACAGCGAGGAATGGTGATATCAAAAGCGTTGCTGTTTATTTGTACCACTTAAATCACAGTTCACGAACATTTTTCAGGGCTTATATATCACAAAAAAACACAAACAAAACTAAATTAACCCTAATATATTGTTTATTTCCAAACACATTATCGAAAATCGTAGCGTATTACGAGAAGCTAATTCATGAACCATAAACTAAATTTTTACTTCTTAAATTTTATTTTTTTAATTTCTATGGACTGGCATGGCGGCATTCGTGAACACGTGGTTTTTGACCATAGACAGCAAAAAGTATTAATTCATTACTAAATATAATAAAACTACTTTCTTTTACCAATTGTTATAGTTTATACATTCAAGAAATTATTTTATACAACAAATAAACATTGATTATGTCATAAAAAATATGCTTATAGATGAAACGTGTATCCGAATTTCAACAAATTTTCCTTTCACTTAGTAGTGAGGCCCAAAGGCAAATCACATATCTTTGTGCTATAATCGACTAATTGTAACTGAAGGTCGTCTTTACACTTTATAAAAACATAAGGTAAAGTCAAGGCAGGTTGACCTTGTTTGCCACGGTGAACATAGGAATATATACTCACAAGAATGCTACAGAAAAACCTAACTATTTATGATATAAGAAAATTCTGGTCGGTGTTTTTTATTGTCTAGTTAATCGGAGTTTACATATTCATCTTACTACCATACTTCAATTATTTCTAACGGTAGTCTACTAGTCAGACTGAAACTAAAAGATGAAGATGATTTATGTTTCCAAACAATATATGTATTAGCTAGTATTTAATTAATTTGTGTAATAGTTTTTAAGGAAATGTAAAATAATCATGGTTCGCTAAATAAATGATTTATTATTAATATTATTATTATTATTCAGGTTTTGCAACGAAATATTATGATAAGTATGAAATGCAATTGTTTTTTGTAGTTAGCTAAATGGATTACTACATGAAAAATATACGTATATTGTTATATTGATTGGTACCAGTTACATATAAATACATATTGAAAGTATGTCCTCAGTATCTGGTTGCGGGGAGAAGGCTGCACGCGGCACTATTACATACTTGCGTCTCAGCTTACAAAATTAATGTGTCAAGAAAATAGAAGCAAAAAATTTAACAGTGCAAGAGATAGCATTCCGTATAATACTTACGAGGGTGGGTCAAAAAGTTCGCGGAATGGGGGAAGGGTCACTTTTTGTACCTGAACTAATTGCCACTCTCATTAAGGGTATAAATACCAAGTTTCATAAAAGTCAGGTCATTATTCACTGAAATACAATTCAATAAACAAGTCAATCCGGAAGAAAATATGAAACATGGAGAAAATTGAGTTTCGCGCCGTCATTAAGTTACTTATCAAGGAAGGAAAACATCCTCAGTCTATTTTGAAATAGATGTCTTCTGTTTATGGGGACTCTTGCCCTGGTAAAACTATGGTTTACATGTGGCACAACCTCTTCAAGCAAGGCAGGGACTTGATTGAAGATAATCCACTGGTGGTTTTACTAACCGACAATGGCTGCTTCCTTTCGCAACCAGGAGCAAACCCGTTTGTGTCTGTGTCCTGGTCAAACACAACAATACCAAACCGAGTGCCACAGCTATTATAATTAATATAATTTTGAGATAATTTACTCTTTGACCAATAACTTTGTTATACTGGGCAATAGCCACATTCTTTTGTTAAACTTTACTCTGATTGTAACCCATCTCTTATACTACAACGAATATAAACGAGTGATTGTTCAGCAACGAATATAAAATAAGTAATGAAAGGTAAAGTATATTCTTTAACAGTGCACCTAAGTAACAAATATCCCTTTGTTATTCCAGAACGATACATCGTCTAAATATAATAAATTAGAAACTTAATGTCAACAAACATTCGATACGACTTGAAAATCATTCATGAGCATGAACAAAAACATCACTTGAGTCGACTCATGTTATCGACAATTCAATAAAAAAAAAAACGTTCATCGAGCTCGCCCATTGAGCGCGCGGCGGGGCGTCACCGCGCCACTTATCCCAAACCAGGTGGCCCATGATGCACATTCAAAAATCGGCAAGCGGTTATATGTAAAAACATATGTATAAGTGTGTAAACAAAATACAGTCGAAAAACACATCAGTGTTTGTGCAACGTAAAAATAAATGCCACTTGAACAAAAAATTATTACACATAATCTTACAATAAATAAAATATTGTAAAATTGACATATTATTAACTCACAATACATTCTTAAACAATAAGTACATTTCCAAGTATGTGAATATCGATTGTCGACTAAGCAAAACGTAGCGGTCGCCTGATAACGCGGCCGTGTCGTGTTGTTTTTTGATTATTACTAGAAGTGACATCCTTATTTGAATTAAATCTATGATCGTTGGAACAATTAAATTGGGGATCATAGTTATTATCTCTATGTGCGTCTATGTTAACGACGTTTCCTTATTACCTATTAGTAACAGAAAATGTTATGTTTACTAATACTGTCTCTGAGCTTCTGTAAATATTCCGAATCCGAATCACTGATATTCGCGTCATCATAAAAAACTCCTGGTAAACGAATCGTCTTACCGTAAGTTAATTCAGCTGCGCTCACCCCGCTGTTACTTCTAGTAACAGTTCTTAAACCTAACAATACGATGGGTAATTGATCTGCCCAACTACTGTTGTTGCATTGCAAATGTGCCATCAGAGCCACTTTTAGTGCTCTATGCCAACGTTCTATCATGCCATTACTCTGTGGATGATAAGGTGTTGTGCGTATTTTATGTATGCCCAAATACTTTATTAATTTAGTAAACAGATCACTCTCAAATTGTCTGCCCTGGTCGCTAGTGAGCTTCGAAGGACATTCAAAACCAGAGATCCAACCTTCAAACACTACTCTCGCCACCGTATCGGCAGTAATGTTTTGCATGGGAAATGCCTTAGGCCACCCAGTGAAGCGATCTGTCATGATAACACATATCTATACCCGTCGACTGACGTAGGCAATGGACCTACTATATCCACGTGTAGATGCTGAAAGCAATCAACTCTTTCGAAATTTCTTACACCTGATACCGTATGCCTAGTAATTTTTACACGTTGGCACTGTAAACAGGCTCCATTTAGCAATATCCCAATCCATATCAGGCTAAAAATATTTTTGTTTGATTAAATGTTTACTAGTTTTAGTGCCTGGATGACTAAGATTATGTACTGAATTAAAAGCTAATTGTCTAAACTCTAAAGGTAAATATGATCTAATTTTATTAGTAAATATTTCGCAATGAACATACTTGCCACAGTCTGGCAATAACATTTGTTTAAACTGTAATTTGCCATTTGATACTTGCAACGCTTGCGTTAGGTACTTGTCATTGCATTGCTTGTCTGTTAATTCTGCGAAATTAAGTAGCGTGGGACAGCTTATCGTTTCAATTCTAGAAAGTCCATCCGGTACTATATTATCGCTACCTTTAATATGACGAATGTCTGTGCAAAATTTTCCGCCAGTGTAGGTGCTCTCGGCTTCCAGCTGCTGGGTTCGACGCATTTTGCAGCCTTGGTTCCGTAACGGTAGTGATAAAAGCACATCCAATTCGGGTCGCGACGTCTTCTACTTGCATCCCTACTGCGAGAATTCGAACGAAAGCGCTTACCTCCGCTGAATTTACCTCTCTCTCGCTGTGGTTGCCATGCACGTCGTAACTCTGCGACCTCGATGCTCCGATGTAGCACCGGCCTCCTTGGGTGTCTCTATTAGTGATACGTCGGCTAACTCGGCGGGTCCTGTCGCCTCCAACGCCTTGTCCGCAACAATCGCCAAATTTTCCAGGTCCTTTACCTCGGTTACTGCCAATACCGCCTGTACTACAGATGGAAGATGACTATTCCACATGATTTTTAGGGTCTGATCGGGTGTTTTTCCTCGCGCCAGGTCTCTCATTCGGCAAAGAAGTTGGGATGGCTTTTGTGTTCCCAGCTCCATCTCGCCTAACAGCTTTTGAAATTGCCTAGACTCCGACTCTTCAAAAACTTGTAGTAGCCTGTCCTTGAGTGTTTGATATGTCTGTGTTTTTGGAGCAGTAAGCAATAAGCCGCTAAATTGTTGGATGGCGCTCTTATTCAATTTGGTGACGACTAGATTTTGCTTGGCTGCGTCGCCCAATCTTTGATTTTCCACATCAGCTTCAAATTTGACAAACCACAGTCGCGATTAGTCTGCCCAAAATTCTGGTATCCTTGATAATACGGTGATGCTGGCTAAGGCTGTTTTTCCCTCGACTTTGGGTGGAGTACTCGCTGCTGAAGCCATAGCGTGATGCTGCGGATTCATTGTACGTAATTGTTTTACTCACGAAAAATACCGAAATACTAAACAATTACCAAAAAGTTCAGTTCGTGGTCACCACTATAAGTAATTATGGTAACTGTTATGTATACCTAATCACTTGAGGGTGCCTAGTGCGAGTTGTTTATATGTTAACGCAATTGAACCGTTTACCGCGTTTAGCTCTCTGATTGGTTAAGAGCTTAGAGCGAGCCAATCGGAGCGCCGAACGTCATAAACGTCTCGATCGCGTTAACGTAAAACTAACTCGCACTAGGCATTCAGAAGGTGTTTAGTATGTGAGGAATAATTCATAGACGTCTTTCACTTAACTCCATATATTTACGACTGAGCTCAAGCTTATACGGCGGACGCAGCCGCCACTAAGTACATGCACACATACAGGATGTCCCAGAATATGTCAATCAAATTGTAACGAAAGATTTCTTAGGTAAGGACCATTCAAATGCTGTGAGACAGCATTTAACTGCTTATCACAAGCGTAGATCTGTCGTCAGGCAGGTCACGTACGCTTACTTCATTTCCACGATGTCTCTGAAGGCGCAGCCTTCTCAACCACTTAACCACATAATTAACAAATGTAAGGTTAAACAATTGTATGTTTTTGTGGTTAACCAGTATATTCTAACTCAACTAAGAGCTTACGATTTTCGCCCGGCCCTATTGGAAACTTGCACCAACGTAAACAAAATTATTATCTTAAAGGATGCCATTCCAAGTATGCGTAGATTTATGATAACAAATAATGCATACATTGTTATTCTATACTGAATAGCAATTTATTACAGAAGAACTTAATTTTAAAAAAAACCTAATCAGTAGTAATAATGCTTATGTTACGGAAGACTTCACAAACAAAAAATATGATAACACTCAAGACTCATAAAATCACATATTTATAAATCATACACACCTCACCACAACACACAACAAGGTGACAGTGGCAATGCGACATCCTAAACTAATGCGCCATCCGTACAGGTTGCCAAGAAGTTTTGAATATTGTGTGCGTGTGCGTTTCTCCATAAATTTCTGCCTCGTACAACAAAACTGTAGAATGAACTGTCGCCTATCCGTATATTATATTGTAGTCTTTGCAGTCGCCTGTGGTATTACCGGACCAATATGACCTTCAAAGTTCAAACCTTCAAGAAAAGAGCGTACTCCTTTTTAAAAGGTCGCACTTGTGACTCCTCTGGTGTTGCAAGTGCAAAATATATACATATATTATAATTATTTACAAATCTTACATATTGAAGTGCCGATGCCAATTCTATTAGTGTGTTTGGAGTTTGGAGCTGAAAGCAAATATTTTTCTAGAAGCTCTTGACGTTTTGGACGTCCTATCTGAACCTCGTTTAGCAGAACTTAGAATGTATTAATATTTGACCGGTCATATAATCTTATTTATAATTAAGCGCAATACATAACATCTGATAATAGAACCTCAACAGTTTAGATGAATACTTGCATTTTATACGCATTGTAATCGACTAAATAAATGCATAGTCGCATTAGTCGCTTCGTTTACCAACCTCATTTATTTTTTGCAAATTTGTCAAAAAGCTCTTCGAAGTGAGTGAGGGTGTTCAGTTTTTATAGTTTTCTTTAGTGAGATTTTTTTTCTTTGCGTTTGTTATGTAGACAATGCAGATGCAAGATGATGTCTGATCAGTTTAGAAAGGTAGAACCATATTCCCCGAAGTCTTCGCCGCGAGGCGCGAGGTCACCAGTGGTTTCTCGTCAGGATTCCTCCGGAACACTCAAAACCACCATCTCTCTCGGCAAGAACCCGTCTATAGTGCATAGTGGACCATTCTATTTGATGAAAGAACCCCCTGGTAAGACTGTTGTCCTTGTAAGATACTGTTAGCAAGACGTATTTACTAGCTATAACATTATTTGTATTGATATTTTCAGGAGAATGTGATACCACAGGGGCAACAAATTTGATGGCTTATTATGGACTTGAGCACTCTTATAGTAAATTTAATGGTAAAAAACTTAAGGAATCACTTTCATCATTTCTTCCTAATCTACCTGGCATTCTTGATGGGCCTGGGCAGGAGGACAACAGTACTTTGGGCTCAGTAATAGCTAAAAGGCCTATAGGTGGTAAGGAACTGTTGCCATTGACAAGTGCCCAGCTGGCTGGGTTCCGATTGCATCCAGGGCCACTGCCTGAGCAATATCGCTATGTTAGTGCTACACCACCAAAGCGACACAAAACCAAACACAAGAAACATAAGCACAAGGATGGAGTGCCCCCTGGACAAGAAACTCCCCTACAAGGTATAATACATTGTTTATTTATTAACAAATATTATTATCTATTTTGCTATATTATGCTAATGAAGAATTTGCAACTATTGAAAAAGTTAATTTATATAAAATCTTTAAAAGTTTCATATTAATTAGGGAACAGTAAAAAATGTGCAGATATTGTCATCAGTTGAAAGAATGTGGTAGTCCTTTGACCAAATACTATATCACTCTGGAAGCAGAGACCATGGATTTAATTGTCTATTGGTGTATATTTTCTCTCAATATGATTAAGCTGACAACTAATAAAACACTTTAACTCTTGTAATTCAGTCTTGTTATTACTGGATGTGATTCATTAGACTAATTTATAATTATACATATATATAATTAACCCATCAATTAACTGGAAACTAGACACAATAAAAAAAGCATTGTGACTGGGAGCTGAATGTTTTCCAAGAGACTAATTAATTGGTTTAGTAACAAATGCAGTATCAATTATTATAATTCATATAATAATTGTTTCCAATTTAAATTTCTATTTTACATTAGCATTATTGAGTGTTTATTTAGCACTGAAGCTTCTCAATAGGTCTAGGAAGGTTTTCAAATAATTATGTAATTATTTACATTATGATTATAATTTTCTTAAACTATACATTAATTATGTGGTATGAAGTTGTGGTATAGCGAAGTAGGGCTTACATTTAGAGCATGACCTTCTGACTTTTTCAGGTTATATCCATATTTATTAGTTAATTATCAGTCATGGTTATATAGAAGTAAACATTTTAAGCTAACCTACATATCTTCAGAGCTCTTTGGGATAATATACATATCTCATATGTAAGTATCCAACTGGGCCAATGTAGTGTACCATGAAATGCCTAAATCCCCTCATACTGAGAGAAGAGGCTTGTGTTCAGTTGTAAGACAGTGTATAACCAAGACCGATATATATTTTTACTTATATAAAAAAAAGGGCTAGTAGTTGGCTATAGTTTTAAAAATACTAACCTTTACTGGAATGCATAATTCCTATTAACCATTTTCTTAAGCTTAGTGCTTATGTTGCACTTTCGAATTATTAATCCGATTTGTGTTCTGTTTTAACTATGTAATTATAAATTGAGTATATCACCCATCATAATATTTTTATTAATATATGACTAAATTTAATAAAGTGTAATGTTATTTTTTCTGTAAAATATAAATAATCATATAAAGCCAAACTAAATAACATATTTTTCGATTTGCTCAGCAATTGATAGAAGCTCTATAACAGTTCTGCATATCTACATCTGGTAGTGCAAACAATCGAAAGATAGATAATACAACACTATAGTCAACTGATGTTGTGGCCGTGCAATTATTACGTAAGCAGGATTTAATCCATTTTAACCCACCTTTCCACTTCCCCTTCTCAGCAAAAGTAAACAATACACTTACCCATGCTGTGCTACTCCACCCAATGCTACTCCCTTGCTTACGTAACAAAAATACACAATTTCGGGCATTCCCATAGTTAGTTAGTTAGTTACTTGGACGTGTGTTATCCTCATTTAGCCCCACAATTAGGCCAATTTGCATAAGTAACCGACGTGAAATATTGTTCGGTTACTCATACCACCTCAGCTCCATCCAAAAAGATAATAGGGGACCGATGTTGCGCAGTACATCCTTTATCGTTTCTGGACTGTTAGAAGTTAGTTAGTTAGTTAGAAGTTTCGCCCGTTGGTTGCTCACGCTTTTACAATGTAGGAGCACGTCAGCCGGATAAGGGACTGTCAGTGATGCCGATGTTGAATAGGTGTTTATTGAGTGAGCAGTGGCCTGTTATTATACCCACTTTTTCTTGTGGAACGTAGCAGTTTGCGTGACATTCCCATAACGTCCTTTCTTATTTCGAGCGTAGACCAGTAGGGTTGCCACATACGTATGTTTTATTTAGAGTCTAAATTTAACAAAAAGTATACATAAAGATAATTAATCAATATTGCCGGCGTAATTGTAATTCAAACCCCTCATTGTCGGCCTCGATGGCGTAGTGGTTAGTGTAACCGACTGCCAGGTCGCGGGTTCGATGCCCGCACTAGTCAAATATTTGTGTGCATGAACATGGATGTTTGTCTTGGTCTGGGTGTTTCTATGTATAATATATATGTATTTACAAAAATAAAGAAAGTATATATGTATGTTCATCCATTCTCTAGTACCCATAGTGCAAGCTCTGCTTAGTTTGGGCTAGATGGTGTTGTGTGTATATGATAGAATATTATTATTATTCCGATGTAATCAAACATAAGCCAAGGAATCACCCCCTCGCCCGGCATTGGTGCTTACGTTACTTGAATTACCCCTGCCCAGTAAACAATTAATGAAACTGCAGCTATTTCACCAGGCTGTCTCTGACCATATCTGAAATATCATGTACTTTGAACTGAGGTAGCACGTTACTCGTCAAGTACTAAACGCATTTAATAAGAAGTCGTGCTAAACAGCCTCAGACTACGAATAAAATATATAAATTGTCGTATTACACCGCCATCTTTTACTACATTTATTCAAGCTCTGAAGATGCGGTCGTCATAAAGGCTGGGGCAATAAGCTTTGTATGTAAACCGACTGATGACCGATAGTTTCTGAGATAAGAGTGTTCAAACATATATACTCTTCAGCTTCATAACATTAATATGATCAAATTGTCTAACAGATTCGTCAAATCCTGACCCTTACGAGAAGAAACACAAAAAGCAAAAGCGTCACGACGACGACAAGGAACGCAAGAAACGGAAAAAGGAAAAGAAAAGGAAAAAGCAAAAACACAGTCCGGAGCATGGAGGTCTCACACCCAGCCAGCACCCCATACCTTAAGTAATATAACTAGTTGTAAGATGAACCTATTGAGCCCAAAGAGACTGCACCATAGAGTTTACACAGCATTGTGCTCAAACCAAAAATCTCCTTTTGTTGTTTTTCATGCAGAACAAATGGTAACTGTCTCTCAACAGTGAAATGGCTTTATAGATGTGTGTTAGATACATCATTATGTTGAGAAAGTATATTATAGTCAAGGATGCTGCTCACCTGAATTTAGTTATAATAATATGTTTATGTAGATTGTCTGATCATCTGCAGGGTGAATATGTTTTTGTAGAGCAAAATGAATTTTAGGGACAGTAAATATGCGTTATATCTTGCACATTACCTATTAAAGCAGTTTGCGGCGAAATGCGACCTAACGCATAATTTATGTGTGTTATTTGTCCCGTCTTGTAGTGTTCGTCGCTTGCAAAGGACACCCGGTTAGATTATAACTCAAAATCAATAGATCAAAATAATATGCCTGGGCATAGGGATGTGCACACAGAGATCTCGAGTTCGATCCCAAAGCATGCACATCTGACTTTTCGAAGTTATATGCGTACTAAATTACGAGCTAAGCTTGATCGCCAATCCATCCACAATTGTATTCGAATATAATTTTGATGCAATTACGCGCTTCACCATCTTGCTACTATATATGTAAATAAATATATCGCTACAAGCTATAAAGGGTAATTAAACAATAATATTTATGGATAATATGATGACCTTGGCATCAAACCAATTTTTTTTTTAGATTTATCTACTTGTATGGCCACTGAGTCACAAGTGTCTAATATCTGCAACATCCTTGATTATAATATGTAAAGACAAATGACTGAAATTAGAAGATTTGTTAGTGTTGTGATTTGAAGGCATGGAATAGATGTTATTATAATGAAGTGCTAGCAAAAAGATTCTTGTAGGAAAATACTTTTATTTATTAGAAATATAGAATATTATTTTAAAATCTTTTCTCTTTTAAGTCTTAAGTTTGATGTATAAGCGGACTGATGGTAACAATGTGTATATACAATTTAGATAAAATCTCTTTTTTCTGAACTTGTAATCTTGTCATCTCTTTGGGCTTGACTCTTATGAAGTTAAGTATTAAGTAATATGATACAGTAATTAATATTTCGTTTTTACCATTTTGTTAGATATCTTTTCATATTCCTCGAAAACCAAGATTCATTGTAAATATACATTTCTTTTTGTTTTTAATTATTATTAAGAAGTACCATTCTCATAGACGTAATAAATTTGATAGAACGTTACTATGTTGTTTTATTTATAGCATTGTATGTACACTTGTATATTTCCCAAGAATATTGCACCGTACAAAGTAGGTATATTTCTGTCTTATCAGCAAAAGGTAGATAGGTTATCTACCTTTTGATGGTAAGACACTTAAACAACCGAGGGACAACAGGCGCATTACCAGAACTCTCGTTGATGAGAAAATCTCAGTTACCTTGCTGAAACCGGCGATCCTAGGTGTGGTTACGGTATGGCTCATCTTGGCACTGCCACCATCGCAAACTGATAATCAATTTAAGTAGTGAATTAGTCGAAATTGCCGCCAATACCCTATCTCTTAAACAGGGGCTCGTACACACAGCGACACATCAACCTAGACTGTTTGGACTTTGAACTATTAGAAGTTGAACGCTGCGAATCGTGCGAGAGAGTGCGTTATATTTTTGTTACGCTCTATCCTTATCATTACGTCGACACCACTATGCACTGTCCCTTACCGACAATTTTCTCGACGAGGTCGCGACCGCATGCGCAAGTGATTCACGAATCGCGCGGCCCTGTCGATAGTAGTTTTGTCGAGGAACACCGTGGTAGGCTTAGTCGGTATTCCGAGAGGTCCATAATCATCTTTACCATCTTTCTTTTACCCCGGCGAGTCCGAAATAACCCCTCCGCCCGCCCCCCGCGGAGGGCGTCATGCATTGACCCACAAAAAAAAAAAGTTTAAATAAATTATGCTTTATTTTCTGATCTGCGTTAATAAATATATTCTATTCGTTCAAAATAAAGGTGGCAACCCTATACGTGATACAAGATTGGAATAAAAAATGTTGTAATGTAATGTAATAATATAATATTCTATCACATACACCCAACACCATCTAGCCCAAACTAAGCATAGCTTGTACTATGGGTAGCTATTAGACAATGGGTAAACATATATATTATTATATAATTCTTTTTGTAGATACATACATATTATATATCGTTTTATATATTATATATCGTTAAAACCTCTCACAAAACTAAAATAAAGGAAGTGAGGTTAACACACGCTTCCTGTCTGCAAATTAACGTGTATACCGATCTCATAGTTCTAGCTATCTATCGATCGCCATCAATAGCTAAAGCTGACGAATTCATTGATTCTCTGAATTGCTACTTAGCCACTATTGCATCAAGTAAAAACATTGTAATTACCGGTGACTTAAATATAAATTTAATAAATAATACTAACGAAAATTCTTATGACCGTTCCAACCGATTAAATTATTTAAATATGCTTGCTATGCATGGTCTACTTGCAGGTCATACGTTACCGACTAGAGACAAAAACTGCCTCGATCACTTTATGATTAAACTTAATTCACATAAACGCGCAACAATAGGTATTTTAAATACTACGTTAACAGATCACTTCATAATTTTCCTAAATTTATCCAAACAGAATTTTAATACTAAACCCGCCAAAACAAAAACCACAATTGATATAGAAAACGCAATAGATTGCCTAAAACAAAGTAAACTCGAAAAATTGCTAACAATACACGACCCTAATACAATAGCTTACAGTTTTATAAGTATTCTACAAAGATGCCTTGAATCCAATACAGTAAAGCGGTCAATTGCGCAGAAATGCAGAATTATAAAGCCTTGGATGTCGTTAGGCCTACTTCGTTTTATTCGTAATAGAAACGATATGCAAAAAAGACATAAGCAGGACCCTTACAATAATGTGTTAATAATCACATACAAAAGATATCGAAACTATTGTAATACAATTATTAAAAAGCAAAAACGTTTATACGACAGAGATCAGTTAAGTAAAGTCCAGAAAAACCCTAAAAAACTATGGGAATCTATAAATACAATAACGAATCGAAAACCTATCAAAATACCTAACACGGAATTATTAGACTTACACACCACAGCACAGGACTCTGCAGACACTGTGAATAAATATTTTGCTAATATAGGTAGCGTACTGGCTAACGAGATTATACAAAACTCCAACTTAATGAATAATTACCTAAATAGTCATACAATAGCTCAGAATAGTCATACGCCGTTATCGTCATTTGTGCTTTTGGAAACAGATAATACCGAGGTTTACAATATTATTATGAATTTAAAAAGTTAGAGTTCACCGGGATGGGATAAAATTCCTACTCAACTCCTTAAAGCAGCACATAGTCTTGTCGTCCCAATAATAACTCACCTAGCCAACCAATGCTTCAGAGAGTCTATTTTTCCTACTGCTCTAAAAACTGCTCTAATAACGCCTATATATAAGAGTGGGGATAGAGACGATCCCTCCAACTACAGGCCTATCTCAGTCTTACCTTCTATATCTAAGATTATTGAGAGATTAATAAATAGTCGTCTTATAGCTTACCTTAATACAAACGATTTACTATCATCTACACAATTTGGGTTCAGGCAAGGAAAATCGACCGAAGATGCCGTGATGTCGCTTGCTTCCGCTGTCACCAATACTGTGGACGGTGGAGGCAGGTGCCTCACGGTCTTCCTTGATATAAAAAAGGCATTCGACACCGTTTCTGTCCCCATTCTTCTTAACAGATTAGAGAGTTGTGGTATTAGAGGTTCCCCACTTGCTCTACTCAAAGACTACCTGACCGGGCGCAGACAACAGGTTAAAGTCGGCGACTACATTAGTTCTATGGCAACTGTAACCTACGGAGTGGGTCAAGGTAGCGTGCTCGGCCCGACGTTGTTCCTAGTCTACATTAACAGTCTATGCAATATGAGAATCAATGGAGCTCGTATATACTCTTACGCAGATGATACTGCAATAGTGTTCAGCGGTACAACTTGGAACAACGTCCGGCAATCTGCAGAGGATGGCTTGACTAAGATTGCCGCCTGGCTCAATCATAACCTGCTGACTCTGAACATTTCTAAGACTAACTTTGTCTGTTTCTCGAAATACAACAATTCCCAGCCACCATCAGATTTTGGGATTAGAATTCACAGTTGTCAACATTCTTTAAACGCATCTTGCTCGTGTCCGGCAATCACAAAAGTACAATACACCAAATATTTGGGTATAATCATTGATCAGCGTCTGTCTTGGCAAATACACACTGAGCTAATAATGAAAAGAGTACGGAAGTTAATATGGACTTTTAAAAATCTGCGTCATATAATCTCTAAAAGCCTGCTGTCACAAATTTACACCTCTTTAGCGCAATCAGTAATAACATACTGTTTGCCAATCTGGGGAGGAGCAGCTAAACATAATTTTATAAACTTAGAGAGAGCACAAAGGTCGCTACTAAAGGTCATGTTTTTCAAGCCCTACAGATACTCGACCGAAAGTCTTTACAGACTGGCTGAAGTTCTCACGGTTAGGAAGCTATACGTACTTCAAATAGTCTTAAGAAGACACCGTGCCTTAACTTACGACCCCAATAAAATAAAAGGTAGAAGGAAGCATAAAGTTGCTCCTGTTGTCCATGTGAAGTCAACGTTTGCAAAACGACAATATGAAAGCCAATCGGCGCACTTATATAATTTGATCAACCAACTTCTCAACATTTATCCTCTCACATTTCGTGACTGCAAAGGCACCTTGACTGAATGGCTCAAGACAAAAACCTACGACGAAATCGAAAAACTAGTACAAACAATACCCGACTAAATCTATGTAGGTATGTACTTATACTACAACATTATATATTATGTTACATTAAACAAATTAAACAATAACACTTCCTGACACGTTATACACTCATTCATACTCAAATACACGCACGAACACATATACACACATATATACACGTATACACATAAACACACACATACACATAAACACACACACACACATTTGCACTAACTAAACAATCTGCGCTTTATTTTAATTTTATTTTGATTTATTTTAATTTACTTTCTAATATTGTATTTTCACATTTTCACTCAACTAAAATGAAACAGCGGAAGAGCGAAATTACCCAATCACAAGCAAACTTGTTGCTTAAATGGGAATTTCTAAAAGGGATACTGTAATGTATATTTTAGTTGTTGAATTAAAGATTTTTATTTTTTTATTTTATATTGTTACGCCCAGTGACATCTCTCGGCATTGTGGGAAAGACTCGGCAGTTCCGTCTAATAATTTACACCGCCATCTATTGACATCTTACGGAACTACGTAGTAGGGATGCTTACGAGAATCATAGAGAAGACGCTGGTACTTTTTCGAATCATCGTACTGTTTACATACCGGGAGTGGCGTTGCTAGAAAGCTCTAGAAGCGCTTTACCCGCGTATAAATAGGGCGCACGCGCACCGCCAAGTCAGTTTACTATCGTAAGCGGTCAAGTGTTCATCGAAGCGAACGGAAGCGGATATACTACGGAGTTTGAAGCAGTACAGTGAAAAAGTGTGGTATAGTGTTTGTTGTGTTTTAAATTTAATTGTGTGTCTGAATAAAACGTGTTTTAGTCGGTAATATTGTTTATATTCTTATCCGTCGAACCCAGCACGTAACAATATTATAAATAGAAACACCCAGACCAAGACAAACATCCATGTTCATGCACACAAATGTTTGATTTGTGCGGGAATCGAACTTGCGACCTCAAGCGTGGCAGTCGGTTACACTAACCACTACGCCATCAAGGCCGACTAAGTAGGTATTTTTTTAAAAGATCTTTCAATCCACTTGCACACTGTGTACTTAAGTACAGCGCCACCTCTTGTAGTTTAGTTATAAATTATTAGGGAAATGTCTGTCACATCCTTATAGCAGTATGTAAATGCAAGTTCGTCACTATCGCAGTTTAAAAAGTTTACACCAATGCGACGGTTCTCTATTGTGTTCCCTAACTTTTTTATCCATAATCTTAAGTGCCATAATTTTTTTGTCCTAATCGTCATTTGTCCGAATGACAATTTGCCCGAACTTAATGTCACATAATATCACATGCCATATAATTGAAATCCCTAAATACAATATGCCCTAAATTTGTTAGTCATAAATATTACAATCAATAATATACAAAAGACTTAAAACCGTTTTCAATAAAAGTTATACCTAAGTCCTAAATTCAAATTATTTAATCTTTACCTAGGTATTCTAAAAATGTCATTGTGTTAAAAACTAATTTGTATTACAAAGCTAGATGCAAACGCAATATGGCTATTGTCACGACTCCGGCGCTGCGGGTCTTTTTTTTTATACCTTTAATTTGGCAAACAAGCATACGGCCCACCTGATGGTAAGTGGTCACCGTAGCTTATGGACGCCTGCAACACCAGAGGCATCACTTGCCGATCCTTTAGGAAAGGAAGTGGTAAGGAGAAGAAGCGAGAAGGCGGAAAGAGGGTGATTGAGCCTCCGGCACTCTCACTCACCGAACGAGACACAACAGTAGGAATACTGGTATTTCACGTCGATATTCTGTGAGAGGGTAGTCACTCACCGAACGAAACACAACAGTAGGAATACTGGTATTTCACGTCGATATTCTGTAAGAGGATAGTCCTTCCCCGGTCAAGCCGGCCCATGCCCAGCTGTGGAGGCTCGCTCACAGCGTTCTATTCCTCAGCACGCGGGCCGCCTCGTCCCTACGCGCCTACGCGATTCTAAATTACACTCTAGGGGTAGGGCAAACAAGACTGCGTGGAGTCGGATTTACAGCAATTCGTTTCTGTCACTAAAACTTAATTAAATTAGCAAATGTTCTACGACTAACAATTTTATTATAAATGAACATTCGGAATAATAATAATAATGTCCTCCTGACCGAATTTCGGTCATGGCGACCAATCTTAATGGAGACTACCCATCTGCGCAGAAGATATTATAGTGCACAAATATGTGCGCAAACACAAGTGCACTCTCTGTTCCCTAACTCTCATGATCCGATGGGACGGATAATCCGACACGACCGGAGAGAGATCAGACGCAGGACCAACGGCTTTAAGTGCTTTCCGAGGCACAGGGGTGTCTAAAACCCCGCCAACTTCCTTACTCCGGGCTCGTATTGAGATTTCTTAACAGAAAAACCCAATAACTTATTGTTGGCCCGACCCGGGATTCGAACCCGAGACCTCATGCACAGCAGTCGCGTTCACTACCGTTGCGCCACGGAGGCAGTCATTCGTAAGTCATATGTCCTAAGTATTGTATTATATAATACACATTATAATATAATGCAATACTTAGGACATATGACTTTATTTCATGCAAAATTAGGAGAGATTCAATTATTATAGTACTCGAGTCGATAAACAGAATAGTTTTAGAAGTGAAGATAATTAAAACAAAATTTCTAATTTTTGGATGTTATAGTTACCTACTGAAGTTAATGGCAAACGTGTTATGGATGATTTTCGGACAAACAAGTTTAGGAGAAGAAAGGGACTACCCTATGCGACGCTTGATAGGTAAACAATTTGTAGCCTAGCTCAAATGCAAAATTATTGTCCATTGACGTTGATCTATTGTATCGACAACGTTTTGTGAGGCTTTGTCTATGACTCTCATACACGATGCACGTACTTGGTTGCTTTATGAATCATGTATATAACGGATGCAAGACAGCCGCGCAAGATAATAGTATGATTAAGTATCTATAGTAAGATTAATATTGTAGGTATAAATATCTCCACAGTGAAGACTTCACTCAGTTGACTTTACGTTTCGGGACGTACAGTGAGTTGCAAAAATGCATACTCATTTCAAAACTAAAATGGTATAAGGCGGTAATTATTAAAAAAAAGACCACATTTCAGAGTAAAACAAGCAAAGAAATACAAATGTATTTATAAATTTATAGTGGGTTGTTTATATTATAGATTCTTTCGATGACTCACTATTTTTTTCGTACGCAATCATTAATTTCTGTCACTGTGTTCGAGTGCCTTTTCGGTTGAGATTATAATGTCTTATAGATTTCACCTATTTGCTATAATAAATACACGTTGCAGTATTTATAAAACAACGCCATCTAGTTCATTCATATTCATTCTAATTCGAGTGTTCACAGGATTTTAGACATTAAGGTATCCATGCACTATTACAGCTGACTGTATATGACACAGCAACAACGGAGATTTATTAACTATTATATTTTCTACTTTCTCGCATTGATGTACTACATACATACAGACTGGTGCCGGTATGTCTCCAAAAAGGTAAGTAGACGTGTATAACACTTAAATTTCGCCAATTTTTTTAAATTTCGCCAAATTCTCCCAAGTCATAGGGGTAAACCCATTGACGGTAATGGATCTGGCACTTTTAGACTCAAGTCTAATAACATTGTGGCTCTATTAGGAAATCGAATTCGGTCTCTCACGATCGGTTGCAACATAACATAACTTAACATCTTAGTCCTAAGGAACGGTCAATTACGTCAACATTTTTATTTGATACTAGGTTTTTCCCGCGGCCTCGCTCGCGTAAAAGTAGGATAGGTTAAGAGAGAAACGACACCATTTAGACAAATTAAAATGTAGCCTATGTTACTTGGTGATAAGACAGCTTTCTAATGGTGAAAGAATTTTAAAATCGGTTTATTAGTTTTTGAGTTATAATCCTTACAACCATACAATAACCAAAATTTTCTCTTTATAATATGTGTTAGTGTAGATATAGATTGGGAGCAGCCAGTACTCTGAAATATTGGAACCTGTCTAAGTTTTGAATATCTTATGCCCGTTGTATGGCGGAGGTGAGATGATAGTTACTGAGTCTTAAAACTGATATTCAGCCACACACGGATGGCGCAACAGGCAAATGGTCGCCGCGCCGCTGCCAGTGCGCCGGGTATTGTGGGTTCGAATCCTCACGGTGCAATTATTTCTGTAGACCACAAATTAGTGTGTTGATAGTACTTTGTACTCGTTAACTGTACGTTTGTGTACTCTGAACTATTGTTAGGTTAGTAAAAAATATAATATCGATCACAGCAGACTTCAGAACCATAAGATTTAAGAGGAGGAGGGAGATTATAGTTGTATTTCATTCTATGTTGTCATAAAAACACTTCGTCTTCCGGTGAAAGAAAATAAAACAAACACTTTCAGAGCGAAATTTATTCAAAATATTCAAATTTATACAATACTAAGTCCGTTTTCGCTTCATATAAAAAGACAGTTGGTCATTCAGTTAAATTGAAAACAAAATAAATTAGTAATGCAGCACCAAAATACATACATTGTAGGTACTTAAAATATTATGTTCCTACTTACAACATAGACAACATTACTAGCGGAGGCCGTCGTGGAAGCTTTCTGACCGTCTGGCCGTCAGACAACGAACTGAACACTCGCGCAGTAACTTCACAAGGGGGTCACTCACACCACAACCCTGTACACTAAAGTAATTTTGTGATGTGTTTCACCCCTTTGCGATAGCGCTCTACGGCCTATACATAGATAACACATTCCTCATATATAGATGACAACTATTATTTACTACAAAAATTATCTGCATACAGACCATAGTACATCCAACATTTTATACATCAAACGCAAAGAATTCTCGCATTGTTAGTGTTAATTACGCATAATTAACAGCTGACTGCGAAAAGGTTTGATAAATCGGTGGTTTATACATTTGGTGGACCGATTTTTATATTTCAAATAAGTAAGATATACAAGTCATATTTGTTTGTGACAGTGCCGTTTTACATGTCGTATTTGTACAAACATTTGCATTATTTGGCTAGTAAATAATATTAACTCGATGTTTTTCGTTTATAGAATTGACACTGTTTTGACCTTGTATGCAAACATTTGTACAAATACGACATAATATGTCATTCCAAATAATGCCAAGTTGTTTGAATCATATTGATATAAAGTCTAGAGACTGGCTAAGCATCAGATTACTACAATATTGAGAGAATTGGTGTTTAACTACTCTCTAAGTCTACATTTTAAAATCAACGGTCCTTGGGCATTTTATATATGGACAATTCAAACCCATACATATCATAACGCACCCATCTCAAGGTTTTAAACAAGAATGTGTATCGACCAACACCTTTCACAATTCCTCACAAAAGTTACTTTCTGAAATATAAAAACAGGACAGCCCATTCACAGTTAACTAACATCAATTTACACAATACAAAAGTTTCACGAGAATTCCACGCATTTGATTGTAAAATGGACAAGTAACTAGTGACCGCGTCTAATATACACATCGCAATATAAAACCTACAGATATACATACACGTCCGACAGACACTGACAAGCGCGACACTACCGCTACCCGCATATCGATTCTACTCGTAACAATTACGCATCGATACTATCGTATATCACTAATACATTTTGGTGCGCCATGGCACTGTACGTTAAGTGAGCATCACTAACAACTATATTTATATATATATTTAGGTATATAAGCGACAAGTTCCGATCTTCTGTACACCGTCTGATATAATACGTTTTATTCACTTTATACTCAAACTACTTCGAGATCTGATATCGTGATTAGAGATGTTACGGATGGCTGCTATCACATACTCGGTGCATCCTCACTAATTTTGACATTTACACACTTGACTCGATTACTAATTCTGGTAAGTTTTGCCAATGTAGACGTGATAAAAGTTTATCAGGATTAAATGAGATGGAGTCGGCACTTTACGCGTGCTTCAATATTTTGTCTGACTATATACTCAATAGTTGATTTAGTTTAACGGTATGTTGTTATGGTTATACCTACGTGTTAGTCAGTAGTAGTACAGATTTATTTTAAATACGCTTATTACGAATCTGCAAATCCGCACCTGAAGATTAAACACAGTAGAATGCGCATCCGCATCACATCCGTAACATCCCTGATGGTAATGTTCAGGTAAGTAATAGGAGAATGCCACAATAACAAGGTACAAAACATAATTTACACAATGATAGAGATAAGCATGGTAACTTTGTAGAGTGGTGAATAAACAATCTCGAAATATAGTAAATACTGACCATTGTGGTCAGTCCCACGAAAATTCACCGTCACAGAGTCCCTAACACTATTGGACGTTTTGTTCTCAAACGACTATCACAACGTTCATGGGATACAATTTTGAGCAATCATATTAAGATAAAAGCATTAAGTTTAATCAATTAATAATTATTAATTATCAAAAATGTCGACTTGTTTAATAATTGCATCGCCTCAAAACTTAACTACCAGAATTTGTGATACCAATGGCAAGTAACAAAGCGAAATAATAAAAACGGCAAGCTAAATAAAATTCTTACGTACTATACAGAAAATATGAAACGTAGTTAAAATAAATAATTATTTATTATTAAAATTAAACAAAAACATTAATTAATTATACACATTATAATGATACTTTACAGGGAATATTCAGTTATAAAAGCGATTTACAATTTTTATATAACGGTTATTGATAAATACAACCATGCTGTGCCTTTCGGTGACTCCTTAGGTGGTGATTACGTCATAGTACAGACAGCAAAAGGGATAGGGTAGCAGGCCACACTAACAAAAGACAGGTATGTCTTTTGAAGCATTATTTATTGCACATATGTAAATGTAGCAGATTACTTACACTCGGCATTTTGAACAGAAATTAATGTTTGCCATTGTGACCTGCTGCTACCCTATCTCTATTGCTATGTACGACGAAAGAATGCGAATATGCGTTTATTTACAGAAAACTGTCACCTATAGACACCGGTCCAGACGGAAATGTCGAACAAAACATTACACCTTTCCTAATCTATACATATTTCATGTACGGGAATTGACCACATCCAATTCTCATCTGAACCACTAGCACATCTCTCGGTATCTTACAAAGACTTACGCTTCCATCTAAATGACTTACAGTTACATTTCAAACTGAAATGCCACCGTTATTAATAAATTAAATTAGTATTGCTAATTCACAAATGTTAAAAATATGACGTAATTAAATTCATTGACTGAGAATTGAAAAATATTAACTATACATAATATACATGATTGAATCTGAGGCCTCAATATCGTCTGCAAACATACACATACTTATGCCAGTGCATTACTGACCAGGGAATACTGCAAGGAGCGCTTCCAATAATGACAAAACTAATAAAATACTGAAATAGTTTTCGGGCTGGGTCAAGAATGGCGTCAAACGCAAGCAGCACCGTCTACTCGACAATATAAGTGTCATACCTATATGGTCCGTGTAGTTGTCTTTGACACGCTTGTATTGTAAAGAATATGTCATGCGCGGCGTCTGTAGAAGAAAGCTAGCAAGTTCCTTGTCCTGTGCAGAGTTAAGGCAGAAGGAAAGTAAGTAAAATCCATATTGCTCCCTCTTTAATTTACCATTAAATGTCTTAGATAGGCTTACCAAAGCACACTGAAAGCATGCTAGCTCTAGAATGACTATAATAAAATATTATAAATTTCGGATCGAGCAGTTTATTTAGTGAGTGCCTCTTAAATTAAAGAGAAGGGCTCGTTGTATGTTGTGGTACCGTATATGTGAACGTTGTGTGCGTCACGAGTTTTTGGTAAAACTTTGTGAATTAGCATTACTTGAAACAACCCCTCAATATTTTGCTCCAAACGTCACTTGGTATGAACACGCTATCTTAAAATGCGACGATTATAGAATAAGTTAACATTGCGTGTGATTATCGCGTGGGATATACTTTTATAAATGATCGGCTCTTACCAAAAACGGATATGTTTAGTAATGAAAGTAAAGGCTTTAATTAAATGCTGTAACTTTTTAATAACTAGCCGTTAGATAAACTATCATACGTCGATATAAGCTGACTACATTCTGTGTCTACATAATGTGTGAAGTATCTAAGTATTTTGTTTGAAAACGACACATTGCACGCTTGCAATCGAACATCACTACCTAGCTACCGGAACCATTTCTAGACTCCTTGCAGGTACTGAGAATGTCTTACCAAAATCTCCAATAAGACTTTTCTTGGCCCGGAAATTGAACCCTCAAAACATAGTCCAAACTACATGGCAATCCGTTTATTATTCCAAACTAAAGCCATTCGTTTTTGGTATAAACCAGACAATAGCATCCATTACTTTATGATCAACATAATACAGTTCGAAAATCTAAATAAAAACGTCAGTTGTATTAATAATAAAAAAAGAATTATTATATCGAAAATGCTTGCTAAATATTACAGCGAATACTTCATACAGATATACAAAACTGTTTCGATCTCGTTTCTAGTTATATTTTGTAAACGAATTTGACTTTGGCGAATACAAAATATCACCTAGTCATACATGGCTGTTCACAGTGAATGAACGCAACACACACTTGCATACATCACGGTCAATACGTATTGGAAGCACTTCCATTAATACATACATGTTACGTTTCACGATCGCATCGCTGCGTCCATAATACATGGCTAGCTCGGTACGTAGTTCCATCGCTCGGTGGCGCGGTGAGAAGGCATGGTATGGTGTTATTGTCACAGGTCCTTGAGCAGCGCGGACTTGGCGTTCTTCAGTTTGTCCAGTCGTTTCGTCAGGTGGCTGTTTTCAGTCTCCAGTTCTTCCACTCGGTTCAATGCCTCACGAGCCTGGAATGGGTAGGTAAATGTTAAACATTTTTGAAGTGATTAATGTACACTGTGAAGGCATTTCAAGGCATTTCAAGCATACCGTGTCAGTTTGCCAACTAGCTCAAAGGATCAAATTTACAAGTAAAATTAATAATAAATTCAATTTAAATGGGTTCAGTACTGTACTGTGGTCTAGCAAGCATCGCATATAGCAATTTGTTGTAAAATAAAACTGAGTAACAGAAAGAGACAGAATATACTGTGTATAGCTTTGTCTCATTATCTCATAAAGTAGAATTACAATAGTATTCCTAAAGAGATAGCGGTAAAAAGTTTGATACAGACTGTAAAACATTTATACCTATATTTAAAAGAATAGTTTATGCATAGCATCTTTTGCTTAGCTGGCAAAGAGAAGACACGGAATGCAGAGACCGAATAATTAAATCTTGTATCATTTCACACTTTCCTTTTTCAATTAAATTATATGTTATGTCTGAGCTAAGTACTTAATTTACATAATTAAATTGGGACACAAACAGGGTAGTTTATGTACATACACTTTCCTATCAAACATGCCGAAAGGTTAAAGCGAAAATCGCATAAAACAAGGGCATTGATGTACATCACTATACACGCTATTAGAAGTGGGTGACAAATACAACACTGTGCAAAATGACCGCATTTGTATTTTACAGGCGCAAAATACAGATGTACAGAACGCGGGACAAATAAAACACGAGAAAACAGAAGCAATTTCACATAAATCATATAATCAAAAGATACTATATTGAACGAGCAGTAGTTTTTTGAACCGCAATGCACACGATCCTATAATAGAATATTGTACGTTAATATTTATATATTCTTAAAAAGGATATAGATATACATATGTCTGACTATATACAATAGGTAAATATTATCGCTCGCTATACGCACTCGTCTGTGTGAGAGTGCATCTGTTTTCATCGCAATAATACCGCCTTCTGTATCGTGCTAATTTTGCTGTAGGTTATGTCATATATTCAAACTTTCTGGCTACTAAAAACCTTTTTGAGATTTGCCTCATAGTTATTTTAGTTCATCAAAGTTGCTGCCAGAGGCGTCGCTTGGTTATTATGACTGCTTATACAATTTTCACGTTATATTTGGTTAGGGACAGGCTTGTTAGGTTACCTGCTCGGCAAGAAACTGTATTTACATTATAAATATTATCATAGTTAACAAGGAAGAGAAGATACGAAGGATCGCAACGCTAGCTGGACACATAGAAATATAGAATCAAAAGAACAATTAAAAAAACTACAAAGGTACGCTTGGCAGGGTCAATACAGAGACACTCACACAGACGCGTGTACAGTGAGCAAATATCAGGGTAACTTGACCTGCCAACCGTTGTAAGTACGGATGTATTTACGCGTTTGTTTTCTGGACTTGCATAGTGGCAGTCTTCTGTACGTATGTCTTTCATGACAATTTTAAATATCTGACAATTCTCGTAACAAAATGAGTGACTTTTTTATCTATATGTCTGAAGAACTTTGACATGAATGTATGAATGTTCATCTTTATTGGGTTTTTTTTATTACATTGTCATCAATTAATGAAATTGGTGTATTTGCTGCGACATTGGAAGTTAAAATAAACAATTACTCAAAATAGAGTGCCGATCTAGTCTAATAAACATCAAATGTACCATTTATAAATCGATTTTAGTGTAGATTTGAACTCAATTTCGAACAGGTTTAATAGAGTACCTGCCATCACTGTGTCTTTTTAAATATTGAATTAATCAAGTCTGGTGATAACTGGAAATATCAACTTAGTGCCACCAACAAATGGTTCAATTTCGGTTGCATTTAGCAAATTTTTATCGACTCCAATCCAATAAAGTATGTATGTTTAGTGTGTTCCCGTTATAACTAACGTTTAGCATCAGTTGTGTAACAGCACACGGTAAAGGGTCGGTACATTCTCGTATTATTTGGATGGGTTACACATATAACAAGTCGGTCGGTTGATTGGTTGCATTTTAAGGGTCGCACTGCGCACACACCGAGTATTAGATATAAACAGTACCGTTAACTGTCGCCATTATTGATAACGGCCCAGAAGTCAACAACATCCTGAAATACAAATATGTTTTATTTATACATCACTATTTTGTAAATAACTAACTAAAATATTATTTTTCTATACTCAAGAATAACTCAAGAAGTTATAGAAAGAAAATCAACATAATTTGAAATGATATAGTGTCATCGATATGGTTTAACTTTTATTCAGTACAATTTAATTACTGATTCGTTTAAATAACATAAAAGGGGACTGAATGTTTTAAAATAGAAATATATTAAACTTAGAAATCTGGAAATATTAAATATACAAATGTATATTAAAGAGCGATGTTATGTACAATGCACACAACGTTCTGTAACGCTTATAGTAACGATAGTGTACGAGGCCGCGCAGTAAGGACCAAGATACCATAAGTTTTTCATTTATGGAATGTATTTGTCTTTATGGGAGTTCGTTAAAAATTTATTAATTAATGTAAAATATTGTTTAATATTTTCATAAGTCTGTTAATTCGTTAACAAGGGGTACAAGATTTATAAGTTCTAGAATTTAAAAACGAATTGTACAGCTGGCCTGCTGAATTAACGCATTGAAGTTGCTTTAATTTGTTTTCCAAGTTACCTTAAGACCGCGAGATCATAACCCATTATGATATGTATTTTGGTACGATGTATCTAATTTACAGTTTAGGCTGGAGTTTTGGTATCAAAATATGTTCACCGTACTTAAAGCGATATCGCGCAGCCAACTTTAATTCTGATTTATGGCGAATGTGCGTGGCCACATATTTAATAGTAGATGCGATATTTTTTATTGCGGTAATAGGAAAGTGAAATCAATACGTCCGAAGTGGTTGTATTGATTATATTACAAACCAGATTGCTTTATAACCTTACTGAATAATCATAAATTAGCTCCCTTGACTTCTGACATATCGGATACTATAATATACATATGTGGGCTTTGCCTCCTAACTGCTAATAAATTCAAAATATTTTTTGTAATGTAAAATAAAATAAAGTTTTAAACTTTCATTGCGCTTGATGAATGTGCGCCAAATAAGGTACAGTCACGCCAAGCGAAATTTATCGCGATAAAATCCTTTGATCCGACAGTTTACCAACAGAGGAATTACATGATTGGCTATGTAGATAGTTATCGCACGAATATTCGTATTCATCGCGATAAGTGTGGCTTCAGCATGCGCCTCGCCTGCCAGGTAAGGACAGAGTATGTGTGCGGCAGGTACCTCGCGCTGCAGCTTGCGTCGCTCCTGCTTGAGCTGCTCCTCGTGCTCGTCCTGGTGGTCCTGGCGCGCCTTGAGCCGCGCCAGCTGCGCCTCGAGGCGCGCCACGTGCGCATAAGGTAAGGACAGAGTATGTGTGCGGCAGGTACCTCGCGCTGCAGCTTGCGTCGCTCCTGCTTGAGCTGCTCCTCGTGCTCGTCCTGGTGGTCCTGGCGCGCCTTGAGCCGCGCCAGCTGCGCCTCGAGGCGCGCCACGTGCGCATAAGGTAAGGACAGAGTATGTGTGCGGCAGGTACCTCGCGCTGCAGCTTGCGTCGCTCCTGCTTGAGCTGCTCCTCGTGCTCGTCCTGGTGGTCCTGGCGCGCCTTGAGCCGCGCCAGCTGCGCCTCGAGGCGCGCCACGTGCGCATAAGGTAAGGACAGAGTATGTGTGCGGCAGGTACCTCGCGCTGCAGCTTGCGTCGCTCCTGCTTGAGCTGCTCCTCGTGCTCGTCCTGGTGGTCCTGGCGCGCCTTGAGCCGCGCCAGCTGCGCCTCGAGGCGCGCCACGTGCGCATAAGGTAAGGACAGAGTATGTGTGCGGCAGGTACCTCGCGCTGCAGCTTGCGTCGCTCCTGCTTGAGCTGCTCCTCGTGCTCGTCCTGGTGGTCCTGGCGCGCCTTGAGCCGCGCCAGCTGCGCCTCGAGGCGCGCCACGTGCGCATAAGGTAAGGACAGAGTATGTGTGCGGCAGGTACCTCGCGCTGCAGCTTGCGTCGCTCCTGCTTGAGCTGCTCCTCGTGCTCGTCCTGGTGGTCCTGGCGCGCCTTGAGCCGCGCCAGCTGCGCCTCGAGGCGCGCCACGTGCGCATAAGGTAAGGACAGAGTATGTGTGCGGCAGGTACCTCGCGCTGCAGCTTGCGTCGCTCCTGCTTGAGCTGCTCCTCGTGCTCGTCCTGGTGGTCCTGGCGCGCCTTGAGCCGCGCCAGCTGCGCCTCGAGGCGCGCCACGTGCGCATAAGGTAAGGACAGAGTATGTGTGCGGCAGGTACCTCGCGCTGCAGCTTGCGTCGCTCCTGCTTGAGCTGCTCCTCGTGCTCGTCCTGGTGGTCCTGGCGCGCCTTGAGCCGCGCCAGCTGCGCCTCGAGGCGCGCCACGTGCGCATAAGGTAAGGACAGAGTATGTGTGCGGCAGGTACCTCGCGCTGCAGCTTGCGTCGCTCCTGCTTGAGCTGCTCCTCGTGCTCGTCCTGGTGGTCCTGGCGCGCCTTGAGCCGCGCCAGCTGCGCCTCGAGGCGCGCCACGTGCGCATAAGGTAAGGACAGAGTATGTGTGCGGCAGGTACCTCGCGCTGCAGCTTGCGTCGCTCCTGCTTGAGCTGCTCCTCGTGCTCGTCCTGGTGGTCCTGGCGCGCCTTGAGCCGCGCCAGCTGCGCCTCGAGGCGCGCCACGTGCGCATAAGGTAAGGACAGAGTATGTGTGCGGCAGGTACCTCGCGCTGCAGCTTGCGTCGCTCCTGCTTGAGCTGCTCCTCGTGCTCGTCCTGGTGGTCCTGGCGCGCCTTGAGCCGCGCCAGCTGCGCCTCGAGGCGCGCCACGTGCGCATAAGGTAAGGACAGAGTATGTGTGCGGCAGGTACCTCGCGCTGCAGCTTGCGTCGCTCCTGCTTGAGCTGCTCCTCGTGCTCGTCCTGGTGGTCCTGGCGCGCCTTGAGCCGCGCCAGCTGCGCCTCGAGGCGAGCTACATGCGCGCCCTGCAGCGCCGCCTCCGCCTCGGCACGAGCCGCGCGCGCCTTCGCCTCCGATGCCGTCTTGCGGACCGTCTCCACTGCAAAAGCAAACGTAATTAAAAACCAACCATTCTTACTAAAAAGTTAAAGCTGTTTACTCCGAACAATTTGAAAAATGACTTTAACTATAAAAAGGTGCTATTTACGGCGCTTACTGAAACTTTTAATCACCAAAATTGTCTTGTAACATTCAAAAACACTTACACTCGTTCTCATATTCCTGGTCGTGATGATTAGCGACCCCGTTTTGCCGCGCAGCGCGTTCCTCATTAAGCTGTAGCTTGAGCTTGCGCACCTCCGATTCCAGCGACTGTTTCGAACTTAGCAAGTTTTGCAACCGCACGTCTGGAACAGATATTTTATGTATTAGTATATTTTTATAAAACGTTATATTATAATAAATAACTTATACGATATTAAACAAAATATATAACTATGATATAATTTTCTAAAGATTCTAAACTGGGATACAATTATAGAGGTCCTAAGTGTGAACCTTGAGGTACACTATATTGTATTGTTATAACAATGGCTTTACAAATCCATAATTGCTGAAACTTTGTTATATTAATAATGTAGAAATGAAATCATCCTAGTAAGAAGCAATAACTCTTTCACCTACCAGCGTCTATTTAACTACACTAAGGTCAACCGTGTAAAAAGCTTCTGTGAAATCAGTAAATGTAATGTACCCTGTTTTAAGCGTTAGTTGCATCGCTTAAAGTTTTGGAAACAAGGTCTAGTAACAAGTGACGTATGACGCCGATGTTCTAGACGAAGATGAACGAACCTAGCGTGCCTTCGCCGGCATCGTTGAGCAGCTGTTCGGCGTGGTGCGACACGAGCGCGAGCGGCGGCACGGCGCCCACGGCCACGCCCACGCCGCCGGGCGGCGCGTCCGCGGCGTCTAGCGCGGCGGCCTCCACGAACGCGAAGCCGGCGGCGGCCGCGGCGCAGTCGCGCGCCCGCACGGCGTCGCGCGCAGCGGCCACCTCTCGCGTCACCGATTCATGCTCGCGCTTCAGCCGCTCGAACGACGAGCACTTCTCTCTGTGTTCCCGCTGCAATACAAATTAAGTATTGTTGTGATGAAGCTACAGCCTAGCTAGGTAGCTAGCTAGCTCAGGAAGTGCTTTTCGTTTATTACGTAAGAGGATTTGATAGACGGGTCGCTACAGGTCTTATCTCCCTTATATTACTTATATTATATCATAAATCATATCGATTTCAATACATATAAAAACATCTCTTTCTTTGAGGTAGAAATCAATTATACTCTCTATTTTGCTTTTACAATATGACAAGGTCAATTTAGAGATACTGGCACAACTATAATAATAATAATATTTATTGTCTCAAATAATACAAACATGTTACACATTTGTGTGATAATTAATAAATAACAACTACATGGCAATTATATTAAACTATTAGTTTAAAGTAATTACTACCTAATTGTTTTATGCTATTGAAAGGACACGTAAGTACCTGTAGCTGTGCATATTCCTCGTGCAACTCCTCTATCCGGTCCTTGAGCAGTTCGAGCTGGTAGCCGAGCGCCGCCTTGTCGTTGTCCAACTGCGCGTTCAGGATCATCGCTTTGCGGAATTTCTCCTCCACCTCTTTTAACTCGTGCTGGAAACATACAATTTCATATAAATAGGTTAATCATACATTAACAACAAAGTGTACATTTCTGCTATTGCATATTGATCTTTACACATCGTGTGTTTTCGTAAAATACGTTTAAAGTAATATTTAACACATCTTTTAAGATTTTATTTCTACCATTTAATATTTGCTACGTTTAACAACAAAAAGATTTGACTCATATTCATGTAATATAGATGGAATTCGTCTAAAGAAATGACAGAGAAGATATAAATAATCAATATAGTTAAAATTCAAAGGTCATCAAAGCTGTCTTGTCTTAGTAGACTCATAATTATGTACTGAACAGATTTCATTAGAAATGGTCTAGTGTGAGTAGAAGGGCCTGGTTACCCTAAGATCCTTGATGCTGAAAGTGTCGTCGGTGGAGTCTTCAGAGCTACGTCGCGGCGAGTGCACGACCGTGGCGGGACTAAGCGCCGCCAGCCGCGAACGGTCACGCCGTCCCACTGTCTCTGTCGAGTTCAATAACACATTCTTTAACAACTGATCCAAGAACATAATCTTGAAAATATTGAACTCTACTACTATTTCAAGCTATTTAAATTATAAATCTATTTATATTTACACTTTCCCCCATGTTTCGGTTGCTTTTCATCAGCCATGGTCAAGGGGAGATTAAGATGGTGGTTGTCTCAATGCCTTGAAGACAATTTACGTAATCTAAGGCTTCTTCATAGGTTTAATACACTTCAATTATTGAGGTCGGCTTTTACTCAAACCAGATACGGCATTATCTATGACGTGACTGGCGTCTACCATTAGTAACCCAAAAGGATGAAGATATTAGACCTGTTACCACAGAGTAAATTGAGGTATTACTTCTACGAGTACAAGTCGACGTTTAGAGGGCTGCATATACTGTTTTATACGGGAGCGATGATGAATTTAATGTTTCTATTTTACGTACTTTATCAACATAGTTGTTTCATGTAACGAGTAGGCCATGCAAAATGTCAATTCGAAACGTCATAGCGATCAAATAATAAGATTTTAACAACCATAAAGATAATTCTGATTTCTTTCTTTTTAAAATGTCGTTACTCCGTTGTTCGTACTACTTCATAGTAAGGGTTTAGGATAATCATAACGTTACCTTATTTGTTTCATAATATGAATAGCACTTACTATCGGCCCTAAACTCTGGCATTTATGTTTGATTACAGGCCTGGCCTATTAGTTTAGTCAACAAGTGCTTTTATGGTCAACTTTTTTCAGCAGTCTCGGAAAAATATGAACGATGTTTCATTCGGTTCGGAATGCCATGCAGATGATTTTTCAAAAATTGTTAAAGTTATAAACAATTAACTAAAAAAAATTGGGAGATATAGTTTTTTTTTAAATATCTCAAAATCTAATTGAGATTTTGCAAATGTAAAAATAAGTAAAAATAATAAAAGGCCTCCGAATTTTTTCATTTCTTAAATTTTATATTTAATATGTTTAAATATTTTTTATTGTTAAAGTGTCCGATGTAGGCGTGGCTTGCGCAAGCCAGAGTACCCGTTTCTGGCCGTATTTTCATCCCTCTGGGAAAATTATAAATATTGGTCCTACAATTCCAGGAGTCAAGACATTTTTAGGAAATTTTCTTCTCTTTTTGAATCTGTTTTTTACATTTGAGAAATCCTCCTTTATTAAGTTATTTTTTTATAATATATGTATGTAATTTTGGCAAGCGGAACTTGAATTTTTCAAAAATCATCTACATCTATTTTACCGAAACTGCTGGCAAAGGTTGACCAAAAAAGCACTTGTTTACTAGACTATATCTCTCTACGGTTTGATGATAACGTACAAAGAACAGACAAATTAAACTAAAATATATAATCTGTGTGCCTAGGTGGCGCAGCTGTATTGAATGCGAGTATATGCTGACCGATTTGGTTTTCAGGCTAGACGAAGTAATATCGGGTTTTAAAAGCCTTCTAAGTAAGGAGTATGCACGGAATTCTCATAAGCAACATGAAGTTTGAAACTATGCTCAGTAAACAGAATATTTTCACTGCTTCGTTACGTTCTAACTTGATAGCCAGAGCCTAATTGTTCATGCTATTACGTTTGCAAGTGCATGAACAATTAGAGATCAACAAGTAGTCGATAGGGCAATATGGCATTCAATAGTCTTACAGTAAATCGACATAGAACTAGTAACTGTTACATACCTATATAAAATATGTGATACACTTCAATGTATACATTACAGAGAAATACTGACAGGTATTGTGTGTTGTGTTTTCTTTTATACAAATTTCATATTTGTGTAGCTTATTACGAACGAACACCCACGGCGAAATATGGACATGCTATAATTCTAGGCTTTAGAGCAGAAGTTCCCAAAGTAGTCCAGGTGGGGATCCTAGGGATCCACGGGAGACTCGAGAGGGGTCTAAAAAAGGTCAGCCCGCCTACCGCAGGTTTAGTCCCTAAAAAAGGGTCAGCCAGTAGAGATTTGAGAAAAAAGAATTGGCAGAAATGTAGCTGCTGTCCACCGGGGCCAGCTAAATTTTGAAAGTGGTCGGTAAGAGAAAGAGTCTGGTTACCTCTGCTTTAGAGAGTCAAGACGTAAACTCTTTTAGTTTTTAAAACATACATGTTAGGGCTACAGCCCTAAATATTACTTGCAGCAAATCATACCACTGCACTGCGTGAAACTCTTCTCGACGAAGAATAGATAATCAGATTCAATTATTCATTGATGTTGTGCTAATATGTGCATTTATACGAAGATTTAACCAGATTTAACTTTCATATTCTGTAAGCTGTCTAAATAATTCATGAGTTCATGACTCATGATACCTAATATCGATTTTGCTCTCCATTTCTCTTTCAATATCTGGAATGGTACGACCGGATTGATACCTTATGCCTTTTGTCAGATAAAAAACTAAAGGTAAGAAATATAGTTCACATGAGATGGAAAAGTATATGGTCGCGCCCTCGCTCTGTTCAGTACATAGGATACAAATATCAACCAACAGCTAACTTACGTAGCCATCTCTACACATTTTATCGTTAATGTAAACAGTCTTGGTCCTCACCTGCATACATATCATATGCCTTATCAGCATGGTCTTCCTGTTCTCTCTGCTGTCGCTCCAGCTCGCGCATGCGTATTTCCCGCGCCTCGGCCCGGGCCGCGCGCCGCGCCGCTAACCTCTGCTCTGCCTGCAACACACAACACAACTTTATTAATACACAACATTTAACATTACATACCCTATATACTATTCAACTTATACATGTAAGTAAGTCAACCGAGTAAAAAGGTACTCAAGAGACTATACGAAATAACAAAATCATTATTTCTATTGCCGTAACCCCAAAATATGGCTTCAGAATATGGTAAAAATACTTTTCAAATTGAGTCTACAGTATTTATAGTGGTTCTGTATAACTGAACACTCTGTAATTTTCTTTACTTAGGATGAAAATAGACAATTTATTTGAAACTTCTGTCAATTTTTTTATCTACGACGTACCACAGAGTAATTAGTTATTGAAAAGTACCAACAATCTATTACCTTCTTTAGATCGTCAGTTCACCCGATCAGGATAAGGTGCCGGTCCACGAAACGTAGTTAGCAAAACAAATAACTAAACAGAGACTAAAAAAGTATATATAAACCGAGTAGACGTCGCGGCGTCGAGCCAGACTCTAAGACAAATTCAGAACATGTGATTCAGATATCCCAGTTGGCAACGAGCGAGCCCGGGTAATCGAAGTTTATTTAACAGGTCGATTAATATTATATTTCAAAACGTTGTCACTGTTGCCAGAGAAGCGGTAAGGTTGCGCAAAGACATGTGGGTGGAACATCATTACTCGTAAGTTACTTGTCTTCACAATTAGCCGGCGTCCTAGTTAGTGAGTGTTACGTTCAAATTATTTGTCATTACAAACTAAACAATGTACTGGACAACATCTGAATTTATCTAAAGTTAGAGAATAAACGTTGGACTGCCACGCAGAGGTCTGGAGTTCGATCCCAAGGCGCGCATCTCTGACTTTTCGAAGTTATGTGCGTATTAAATAGTTAATTATCACTTGCTTTAACGGTGAAGGAAAACATCGTGAGAAAACCTATATGTCTAAGAGTTCTCAATAATGTTCTCAAAGATATGTGAAGTCTGCTAACCCGCACCGGGCCAGCGTGGTGGACAATGGCCTAACCCTTCTCACACTAAGAGGCCCGTGCCCAGCAGTGGGACAGCTTAATACATGGTTGATATTATTATATTATATAGAGAATACATTTGAAACATCACAATTTAGATAGAAGTTAAGTTTTGTAAATATTAGTCGTGTCGTTCAATTATTTTACTGTCTTAAACAGTTCTACTGGATCTAGTTGACCTGATCGACCTGAAGAGCCGACAACTAATTCAACTGACCGTTACTGGATAGTGGTTCTAAATAGTCGATAATAGCGGTGATGAAGAAAATTTTAAGATGTGCATTGGTTGGATCTAGTATTTGATAACGCTCAGTCAAACCTATCCTTGGTTGGATTGTTAGTCCGATCATGTAGTATCTAATTATATACCTGATCGCCGAATAAATCCTGTATGTGACCAAGGCTAGGAACAGTTACATTGAATTAAAAAGTATTACATTACCAGCGTAATATCTATCATCCATATTAATTATTCCTATTATCCATTTTTATAAAATTGAATATCAATGTTAGTTATAAAAACCAGTTTAATTTCACTAAGAAATTCTGTTGATTAATATTTGATTCTAACGTATTTGGATGACAGCTAACGGAACTCGTTGCAACGAGTATTTATAATATACGATGAGGTCATAAAAACAAAATAGTCTGGAAGCATAAACAGCATACCATTCATATAAAAAGAAAACAAACATCAGTGGCCCAATTTCCATATTGTTCTTCACAGCGCATTATCTTGTTATAGTAGCAAATAAAGCTAAAACTAAGAACGCACTTGTACCTTTGTGGTGTGAAATCCATACGGAGATACAGAGCGCTGACTGACTTACGTCATATGAAAGGAAGGTGTTGAAATGATCGGAAACGAAGCAATTAATGATATCATCTCGTTGGGGGAAGTGGATGACTGTAATGATCATACTGTACACGAAGGAACGTGATACGAGAAATAAGTTGTTGTTTTTATTCGTATCATACAAAACAGTCGAAGTACGATCATACATTATCAGAAAGTGTTACCCCGTAGAATCTCATTAACATAATGAGTGACGATTGACTGACACAGAATGACTTCTGAATCCGCAGTGAAATAAAGAAATTTGTCATACGCTTCTTACAAATTATATTGATTTCCTATAACTAGTAAACAACAGGCTGCATATTTAGAACCGCCGTAAGTGGTTAAACATAGCATATGATGTCAGTTGAACATAATTTTAATACTTAATGTCAAATTATTAGATCGTATTTACTAAAGATTGATGATAAATTATGAATCTTTTATTCATACAACCATTCAGCATAAATTAATGTTAAATTGATCGATTCACTGACTGGTTTCACCCACGTACTAATGCATAATTTGCAAATCCATATATGATGCAATTTCATTTGTAAATAATAGGCAATTTTGTACAATGTCAGCTGATCGTAAGTCGTTAAAATAAACTTATATGTAATTACTTGATAGGTATTTTGTAATGTTAACAAACAATACCGTGTGCCAAAAAATTAATTAAAATTCTTAGACTTTCGAAACTCAATTACGCGTATGATTTTTGGACACTAATTAATGATGGAGTGAGTAATTAACTGAGATAGCGTGATACAATGGTGTGTAATAAATAACCGCTCCTAAGTGTGGGTGGGACTCGCCCCGACTGTCTAGACTCTGGACTTGATAGCGCGTCGTGTTATTGAACGACTCTTGGGTATCGGGGGATGCCCTCGTGTCCGCCAGACGGGCGTCTAAAGGAGACATAAAAAATAGTACTCTTTTTCTATTTATGTTCTGTTACGTTATGAAATAGCATAATATTAATACATTTAGGAAATTTAGATTTATGTCGGTAATTTGGTAATGCTAGTTGGTAGATAACTTAAGATTAAAAGAATAATCGATAATGCGGTTTTTTAGATGAAGAAGATGTCTATGTTAGCATAGTCATTCCAACAATGTTATTCCCTAGTGTTATTATAACAGTCAAGTATAAAATAAATTGAAGAAATTGGTGACTGTCATCACAATCATTGCTCCAAATCTTGTGTTATGATCATAGTATTAAAACTAGTAAGCAAATGACTAATGTTATTGTTTTTCTCTTTTAGCTTAACTATGCAAGATCCCTATGAGATACCTAATTTTACGGTGGTTGGTAAAATTAGCTAGAAATAAGCTTAGCTTGGAGGCATCACAAGAGGCAAAGATCACACTGGCCTGCGTTATGTTTTGCCATTGTTTTGGGAGCATATCGGCACCTAACCACAAACATACAACAGGTGGTTAGTTGCTATCTTGTAGGAAAAATCAAGAGGCTCGAAGACTTCTGCCAAAAACATCAGATTCGTGATACTTTTGGCGTTGACCCCTAACAATTCTCAAATTAAACTTGAGATTATCCTACTTTATTAGGCCATGCTTCTCAGACCCTTCTTAACTCAAATCCTGGATACGCCACCGATCTCAAATTAAAGCAGAGATCCCGTGATACCCATATTTTTTATATTTTGCTTATGGAGCGTAAAGCGGCTAAGTCTATTTTTGGTTGGCTTTCATTTATGAGAAAATATGATCATATCACTATTACAGCGACACACTTCTTCCAAACTTGGAATGCAGTCGTCTTGTCTAACCTGATACTGTTAGAACCTGCCTAGTGTAGACACAAAGGTATTTAAAGAATTGGCGTTAGTACTGTACCGTGCTTAATAGCTGTTGACTAAACAGGCAAGTACAAAACTCTTGTAAGTGCATATAGGCTGAACGTGTTACACTTTCATCACCGGTTTGGACGTTTGCAATGTACCGTTTTGTCTTAAATGGATATGGTGTTTTTATGTTGACGTGTTACATACACATATGTAATGTACACACATGCCTGTTGCTTGAATAAATACGTAGGTAAGGACACGGGCGTCGCCAGAGTAAGGCCGAGGGGTAGCGGCAGCTCCCATTTAGATCAAGTGAATATGTACTTAACTGTATTTCCGGTTAAATTTATAGGTCAAAAGTTGACCTCTGAATATGTGCCAACTATACAACATACATTACCTGACATTTTACCATGCCGATTTCAAAACGTTTAAATATGGATTGTCGTCATATTATATTATAATGAGGTATTATAACCATATTGTGCCAACTACGTAAGATCCATAATAAACGAAGGAGCCTATTGCCGATCTACCAGGTACATTTGCAAGTGCTATTACAGAATTTTCTTATAGAAACACCTAATTATATTTTTTCGAACCTAAGAATATAGTAACACATCACGGTTGGCCGCAAACATGAGCTCAAACTTTAGCTACGGGACCAATCGCAACGAAAATCACGCACTGCCATGGGCATACTAACGACATAGTCTGGCTAAAATGAAAACTTGCAAAACAAATGTCAAAGACATGAACATAGTAATATTTACAATGTAAAAGTAAATGTGCGGTGGCGCGCTCACAGATACGGGCATTGAAAGTGCACCGTTAAATACGGGCGACGGGAAGTGTGGCGTAACACTCGCAGATAACGCAGCCCTTCCTTAGTTCGCAACGCACTCGTGCTGTTATTACATCATCTTTTGTCTTCCGAACAACCCCGCTGACAAATACCAGCGTCTAAAATTTTCGTCAATATGTGGCGTGTAAAGGGTTTCAAAAGAAATCTAATCAGACAATGTTTTAACATTGATATTGTAATCTCATTATTCTTCAAATTTCCTTGCATGGCATGAATTAGCTCATCAAAGTATACTAAAGACATGCTAACTAGTGCTACCCTAATATAATAAACTAACAATATTCTTGCCTTATATTGATATGTCATGTCATATGACATTAATTTGTCGTCCATTTTGATTCCTTCGTTCATCTAGCTAAATAACGAATGTTTCAACAACCACTGTCTTTTATTTTCTATTTATTATATCTATTATTTGTGTTGCGTGATAAATGGCAATAATAGGCGCTCTATTACGTGGGATTTAAATAAATAGCGATATGTAGGTGTGCCACAGCTGATCCTTGCTATGTCATGCGTAACTGACATCAGGCAGAAAAAGTTAATGCTATACTATTTTTGTAATAATTTTGCATTTTACTAAAACATGATGTTCATTTTAATCACTAAGATGTAAAATCAAGATTTCACTTTTCTACTACAATTTCTACTAACTTTATTCGAGAAAAAGTAAATAAGTTTGTTGACGCTTATTTTTAATCGATAAGCTGGATGTTTTGACTCATTTATGTTTATTGCAATCCTTAGATCTGTCTAAGGGTCCTGCTTTTCCGTGTCTCTACAGAGATTTGATTCATCATAAGGGTGATAGGTATTCATTCGTCCTAATAAATTTTATTTATACTGATAGTATTATTACTACCAGTATAAATAAAATTTATAAACTTATGTTTATTTACACATCCCTACTACGAGAATGAGAGAAGTAAGCCTGATGCTATTAAATACAAATTAGCATACTCATCTAGCACATGAGATCTTTCAATGCAGATTTCTATTACTATAAACTGTTACATGTTACACGTTTTTGATTATCTAGTACTTTAAGTCGGAGAATGTTTTATGATCGAATTATTGCTATGAATAAAAATAAATAAAAATAGAAAAGCTTATGGCTGAGGCATTCAACTTGCGACCTACAGTGTGGGTTCGATCCTCACCCGTTACGCTACCGAAGTTATCGCACTTCTTACTAAAACATAGCTTAGCTGGAGGGACAAACAAGAAAATTTCTAATTTGCATCCCAAATTGCTAGTCTACTTAAACCGTTATAGCTTTGAATTACGGTATTATTTATTGTTATTAATCCAAGATTTTCATTTGTAGGCTCGTTCGAGAAAAAGAATTTGAAATTTCAAAACATAACAGAGAATAGACAATCTCTAAAAACAATAGACATCACAATCGGTTAATGCACGAATCGATTACAAATGAGCTCACCGGTGATAACACAAATATGCGATAAAACTATAAAACTTATTGTCTCCGAACAGTATTAAAATCTTTCTCTATGGTACCATCTTACGTCACTATAACCAAATATTTGCAAAATATTTAATTAAAATTGTGATTCACGCCACATGGCGGGCTGTGTAAATAATAAATGTGTGAGCAGACGAGCGACGATGACATCATCCTTCAACACAATGGCTTAAGGATACGGTCATTCCCCACAGCCGATCCTTGGTAACTCACGGACACTTTTTATGAAGCATTCGTGATATATGACGAACTGATTGCTTCGTCGGCATACGCAACGGTCTTGCGCCAGATCTCGTTTTGATTGCCTGATCGGTTAGAGTGGTGGTTTTGGATATCATGTAATTTGCAGTGTGAGTTCTGTGACAGCAGTCTAAAAACGATTTTACTCATCTGCTTAACTCTAATTATATGATAATATTATGAAAAAGCCTCCTCTGCCAAATCTCAAGTATTGATGAATGAAATTCCAGTTCCAATAAATATTACTGACAAAACTATAACTTAATCGATTCATTAATTATTGATGTGTTTGTTAGTCCAAGCGACAATTGTATACCAGCTAGGATAAACAGAAGTGCTCCATTTAGAGGGCGATAATCTCGAGCCGTCGAGCGACAGGTCGCTGCGGCGCAATCACCGCTGTTTACCAATCCACCGACGCGGACGTATTGAATGCTCATGCACTCCAAACTGATTGAGAGATAATATCCATTGTCGTTCCATTCCATTTACCTCTAATACTCTTGGTAATAGTTTACCTTTATAATGCTTTTTGATTTTGACAGCGTCGCGTCACGATTAAATACAATTTGACCGACAATTCGTTGCCTCATTTGACGCAATGTTTTAATTTCCGGCAATTGTGATTGTTTGGTTAGTCAACGAAGCGAAATGTCTTATTCATACTAATCAGTCTAATCACCTGTTGCATAAAGAGGACGATGTTTTTATATTAGAAAAGTGGCAAAACCATTTTGCTTGACGTCATCACGTAAATTACAATCGAAGCTGACTGTGAAGAATCATCGTCACACTTTTGAAAGACAGAAGCGAGCGTGACAAATTGTCAATGTTACTTAGTTTAACGTAAATTGTTTGTATTGTTAGTATAAACAGATATTTCAAGGATGCTTCAGAGGAACGCACGTGCCGAGTTAAAACATCGCGATTATTCTATTGAATACACCCAGTCGATGACACAATACATTAGCAGTTAAAACAAACGCCCACTCATATAATTAGCACATTCAGATTAACTTTTAAACCGAGAGTTATGGCGACTCGTTAAAGAAGTAAATTACACATTTACAAGTCACATGAAAACCGATAAGGTTAATTACAAACAAATATATTACACAAGGACATTCAAGGACTCTGTGGTTGACCAAACTGTTACCAGATCTGTGTAACGAATACGCCCGCGAAAACTAGTTCTCAAGACATTTATTCAAATCAAGTACATATACTCACATAGAGCGTCAAAATACGAATTGTGAGGTAGAATAGCAGCTCGAGCTCGATCATGTTGAAGCTATGGCGGAGTATGAGATCACCACCCGTGACAATACCATCACACAAGTGTGTCTAGCTGATGTCACATGCGTACTGAATACCATTGTTTGTTTATTGAGTAAATAGCGCCAAACCATAAAATATTTTTCCTTGAATTATTAATGTTAATAAACATAGAAGAAATATGTGACGAATCTATTCGAACGGCATTAAGTAACTATGTTTTGCAACGGCGCAAAGGGGAATAGGTGACTTACATATAGGCTCAAGAGTTTGCAGGCCAGTGTTAACAAGCTCTCCGGAAACGTCATATCGATGCAATCTAGCTCCTAGCAGGACGAGGTCATCTCACCGCAGCACTCGACCGATTACGCACGTGAACGCCACACTGAACACAGCTCCGTATATCTGACCACTAACTACCACGTAACACCTTTAATATCACAGTCATGACTTCAGTTACAAGTAATATAAAATAAGTGTTGCAATAATCTCATTTTCTACCAAAAAATAAAATACTTCAATAGTAATAACGTTATGCACAAAACGAATGATGACTAAAGCAAACGTGTTCACCTGAGACAACTTTACGAACGACCTTCAAATACCCAACGTAGCAAAATATAGTAAGATAAGATAATCCATCTAGGCCTCTTTGAAACCATGAACTAAATTGGGTTATTAGTACACATATTTATACGTTCATAAGGTAAGTGAAGGGAAAGGGATTCCTTAAGCAGATGGCCGTTATATGACTCAACTGTTAACCGTTTTGGGGACCGGAAAATACTTTGGATTTAGCATGACACAACACAGAATACAAAGAAGGTTATGAGGTCGACAATGTACAATTCGACATACGTACATGGTTTTGCTGATCGCCAAGAATGCCAACTATTGAAGGATTTTGTTCAGCGTGAGAGTCTCTACGTAGATCCGTTAATACTAGACTTTGGTTCTCTGCGTCGCTTGAGTGAGTTTCGCTAATCTTACGGCCATTAAGCTTAGGTTGCTCCGCTGCATCATTGGAGTGACCATTAGTAGCTCCGTTCATTTTCTGAATATCCTCGTTCTTGGCCTCGTTCACAGGCACGTGAGAAGACTTTACAGCATCGTCTCGTTCAATAATAATAGTCTCATCATCGGAGTCGCCAAAATCTGCATCTGTAAAGGCGTCTCCGCTCTCGTCGTCACTATTGTGAGGTGTGGCCACTTCAGATCGGTGTCCCATGATGAACGTGACTGATTAGCCGCCGGCTATTGTTTCACTTGTTCGTAGAAAATAAACAAACGGACACGCGCACTGTTTTCAAATTCTCACATCTGCAGCATGCGTCAACAAGTGAGGACGGGGGCGAACCGCCAACTAGATTGCAGCATCGTCTTTGCCGCTTCAATAGAAAGGAAGGACGCAATTTTTGCACTGTACCTAATCTCGTCAACTGCACTCAATAACGAACGGCGATAACACTTATTGCCGCGGTCTTGTATTATCTTATCGATATTTTCCACGTTATTAAGCGTCGCTCCTTGATCAACATTCTTTATTTTAGATGTGCTCAAAACAAAATGCTGTTTGGTTTGATATCAATGAATAATAGAATTTCTATTAAAAACACTTATCACAATGATATAGTTGTTTAGTATCTGTCTGACAATAGAATTGAGTCATTATTAAAAGAACTCGCTTAGATACGCGACACGATAACAAGAATGGCTCGTTAGGTCGACGGGCACGCGTGTGGTTGCGTCGACGTCTCCGGCAGACTGCGACTGACCGCCATGCTTAGCATGCTTGGGCCGCACGTCACTCCGCACCGTGCCGTAAACTATCGCTTTCGTAACAAATCGCAGCGCTACCGCAAACGTACAGAATTAAAAACGGAAGCAAAAGGGCATGGCGAATTGCAACAGTTTTATGTTATGAAGGGAATTTGCGTCATGAGAAAGTTTGTAACGAGGTCTTTGTGGTGTTGCACATAACTCAAAGCTGAAATATCAAAGAATTCTGAGCTCGTGCGAGATCAAACAAGCCCGTGGTATTCACGTGTTTCTCTCTGTTCATGCAAGGTAAATGCATGGCATTTCTAATCGCTAGTCGTTCCTAATTATCGAGTTCTAGTAACTATAAGTGAATCACGGTATAGTTAACCGAATGCTTAGAGCTATATCAGTACAAGTATTATCCGTTAGCCGTGTGAGCGTTTTGATTAATTGCGCATTGTTTTCGTAGCCCGTTCAATGTCAATGAGGAAATACATTGCAAGGAAACAAATATATCTGTATATAGTTTTCCGGTTAGTTAACTGTAAATGCGATATATTAATAGGTTAATATGCAACTGCGTGGGTTTATTTTTAATCCTGCGTTCGGTTAGATATTAGTTGTATATTTGAACTGTTAGCATTATTATTAACACAAATTGTTGAACTTTTGGTAATAGCGTAACCTCAGTTATGATTTCCTCTTTCTTATTAAGCTACTCAAATGTAACCGTATCTGTGTCGAATGCCAATTCATTCTTAATTTAATCTTATACAACATTGTAAGCTCTTTAAAAACCTTTGTATACAGATACAAACACCTATAGAATATAAAGTAGCATATAATTTATTCATTTATTTATTACTTTTACATGGCCATAAATACGGTGTAAGACTATGTATAAACTGACTCGTTTTACTGTGGGTCACAGCGTAATAAGCCGGTGTATCCTGGAGCAGCCAAGTATTGTGTTCTAGTGGTAACCATTTTAGACGGCTTCAAGACGCACGATGCTGTCAGCAGAGGGCATCATTTGTCCCTTCTTAAGAGAAAAGAAGTAGCGATAGCTTAGCCTAGTGGGAAACCGATGGACTGCCACGCAAAAGTCTCGAGTTCGATCCCAAAGCGCGCATCTCTGACTTTTTGAAGTTATGTGCGTATTAAATAGTTAATTATCGCTCGCTTTAACGGGGAAGGGAAACATCGCGAGGAAACCTGCATGTCTGAGAGTTCTTCATAATGTTCTCGAAAATATGTGAAGTCTACCAACCCGCACTGGGCCAGCGTGGTGGGCTATAGCCGAACCCTTCTCACACTGGAAAAAGGCCCATGCCGAGCAGTGGGACAGTTAAATACAGGGCTGATATTATTATAATTATAAGAGAAAAGAGAGACCTAGCTATCAAGTAAGTGTACTGACAGAAAAGAGATTTCCCTTTAACAAAGTCTATAACGCACGGATTACGCCTATCAATACTATAGGCATCCCCAGTTGCTGGACTAAGGATGGGTCTGATGGGATTGGCATATGCGAACCCTGAAGACTTCAGGCTTCTCCCTCTGAAGTGTACGCTGCGACTGATGCAGTACATTCATAGGGATATAGCTCAGGGATAGATCTCGGGGCCGACACAAAAGATCCCACTGGGTCGAAGTGTCACCGATCTACATTGATTGGCCCCAGAAATAGGCATCTCCCAGTATTGCAAGCAAATATAGGTTTTTATTTACATGATAAGTAACATTGCCATCCTTGACGTTAAAAACAAAATTTGAAATGACATGCATTCCGAATCGTATGCGTTCTGCTTAAAACTCTACCACATAGCTGAAAGCATTGTTATTGCATGCGCAAAAACGAGACAAAGATATACACATAGTTAGTAAGACTTCTGGTAAATGTGTGATTAACTCAACAGATATACACCGTCGTACATGTAACCTTGGCATACATAATTATTAGTATTACGACGCGACTAAAATGGTTACAATTATTAAATTTTTTAACCCAAGATAACAGTAATGAATAATAAACATGTACATTATCGACCATTTGTTATTGTAAAAATGACATTGGAATTATCACAGGAAACAATATGTTACGTACATGTGGTTATGTGACGATAAACGTCGTATATTTCTGTATTTTATCCTAATTATAAAGTTTATTTTCAGGTAGGTATAGAGTTGTGTGGAATGCTCAAACCAGGAATCTCGCTTTATCCTTAGGAAATGCCCACTAAGACAGTCCCTTTACAGATGTTCGTTGTCAAATAAATATTATAGTACATATGTTTTGTTCCTGCAGTTACGGTGAAAAAGGTTGTCCGAAATCTGAACTATTAGCAGTGAACTCAATGGCAGGACAGCGGCTCGTTGGGTCTGTTGACTTATGTATACTCATAAATGCCGATTAGGTTCAATATGAATCTCATAAATGCGAAATATGGAGTTCAAAATAAACCTGATAATATAATTATAGTTTTTTTCTATGTTTAATTCCTGTATTGCAGGAGTTTCACAAACATCTTGCAATGGATATAAAAACTTTCAGATACAAACATCAGCCATTGTTATCCTCTGTGGGATGGAAACCCACAATAATCTGTGGAGCGGCAAAAGGACTAACGTGTGTTACTTGTGATTTTAATCGCGTTGTTAAAAAGTAACATAATATGTCCTTCCCAGGCATTCAGACTCCATATTAAATTTCATCAATACCAGTTTAGCGGGTTAGCCATGAAAAAATAGCAAACAGACTTTCGCATTTTTTATTTTCGTATTGATAATACTAATTAGGCGTCGGTCGTTTTGATCGCAAGTTTACTACAGCTCAAGAAAGGGGCTAGCTAGCCTAGATAAAACCTTCATATCCCTATTTCCCTTATACATAATATTATAAATGCGAAAGTAACTCTGTCTGTCTGCCTAGCTATCTGTCTGTCTGTCACGCTTTTACGTCTAATACTACTAAACCGATTTTGATCTTATTTGGTACAGAGACAGACTAGACCTTGGGCAAGGACATAAGTTACTTTTATTGTAAATAAAAGGGCATAAAGGGGGTTAAAATAAGGGATGAAAGTTAGTATGGGAGTTCGTCATTATCAAAGATAAAACTATGAAACTTTGTACTTAGGCACTTGATAGGAATTAAATAAATATTTATTGCAGTGTTTTTGAAATTTCGACCTACATGGTTATGAAATAGGAAATGAAATTTTGTATGGAAGTCCAAACAAATCTGTCAATGTTTACTATACTTATATTTATCGGAAACATGTGTATGATTAGTAAAAATAACGTCGGCAGTTTGTATGTGTATTATTTGCAAAATAAGTACCCTAAAATATTAAAACGCTGCTCAATGTAACTTCATTCTATTATATTTATTTATAAAAGCAATCTTTCAGAGTATGAACAAATATAAGGTATATTGCTTAGTGCTTTTTATTTCAATCATCCTTAAGAAACAAGCTGCAGCTTAAAAAGACAGACCAAATAAATAACACAACCTATCTTCTCTAATTGCCTCATCCGGGAAGCGAACGTCGCATAGTGCGACATAATGAACTTTAGCGACGGACGGTAATATTTTACTTACTTGTGCAAATCTCTTACAATTCTAAAGATCGATTCAGATCTAACGCCAGCCCCAGATAAGATCGCACGTGTACATGTGTGAATAGACATATATAATACTTGACGCTGTTGATATACAAAAAGTGCCGTTAATTAATTAAGTTTTAAAGATAGTCTTATATACTTTATTGTTTAACGTTAATTATACAAGTTATTGTGTTTATTTTCTCACGGCGTGATGTCTTGCTTCTTCTACCACCTCTGTTGTTTAAGCTATGACGAAATGGTTAACATCTAGCATAATATAACGGTAACTAAATTATATAATATTAATACACGTAATAATAACTATTACTCATCAAACAAGCAGATGGGTGAATAGGACTCGCCGACTGGCGTCTGTAAAAAGTCACAAGGAAGTACTTCTGAATGTTAAAGTTTAGTGGTTCGCAAGTTTACTTATGTAACATTTAGGTTAGTTGCTGAATTCAGGCAGGGTGAGATTCGTTTCTAATATTATGTAAGACATCAAATAATCAATACAGTTTCTAATACAACACACTGAGATATTTATTAATAACTAGCTGACTCGCGTAACATCGTCTGCTTCACATGAGAGAATATTTTTGCCCGTTTTTGCAACATTTTTCATTGCTGCTCCGCTCCTATTGGCCGTAGCGTGATGTTATATAACCTTCCTCGATAAATAGGCTATCCAACACTAAAATAATTTTTCAATTCGAACCAGTAGTTCCTGAGATTAGCGCGTTCAAACAAACAAACTCTTTAGCTTTATAATATTAGTATAGATTTTAAGAGCCGATGATAGAATCATTTGTGCATCTATAATGTAAAACAAAATGTATTCACAACTTTTTTCTAAGCAATAAACATATCTTAATCTTATCTCAATCATAATAGACTTTGTAAATGTATGTCAACAGGAAGTACGTTGCACTCGCAGAAAATTGATTAGTTTTAATAGAATAATAGTACATAGGCATAATAGTCACTAAACCATTATAAACAAAACATTGTTGAAAATGATTTATAGGAAAATAATACTGTTTTTATTTCGTTAATCAAGAAATTGCTGAATTATTTTCTTATTATTTATACTACTAAAATGGCAAACAGCACATCTGATAACGAGCGATTACCGTGTCAAAAGACGCTTGAAACGGTAAGCGTTATACCTATTGTCTTGTAGATGATTTTTAAAAAAGGAGTTGCCATTTCACCGTCCCATGGTAAAACTACACTGGTCCCCTTCTGCTCTGCTGACAGCACAGTACTTCTTAAAGGAACCCGTAAACCCTACTTTCCGCAAGCAACAACGCAAAGTTATTCAGCTGAGATTCCTGTACTTTGCATGTCGGCCTTCTCTAGACTTAAACGGAAAGTTTAATTTGTTTTAAATACCAATACATTACTTATTATTGCACTATTAAAACTTAAATATGCTGAACAGCTTTATGACTTTATGAGCTTAAAGCCTGAATAAATAACTCAGTATTGTGTTCAATAACATAAGTAATACACTAAGAAATGAAACTATCTAGAGAATAATGGCGTAATAGAGTGAAAGCCTCAAGAGTGGCTATGAATAGACTACTTCAATAGCCAGAAAATAGGGAGAGCCGGATGAAGTACAGAACTCGATAACATGACTTTAAGCAAACAGTCTGACTTACGATAGAATAGTGTAGAAGATGTAGAAGAAATAGAAGTATTGATATTATTTCTCTGCTTCGATTTAGGTAGAAAACATGTTTATTGTCGACGTTTAAAGAAACTTACGACCAGATTATCTTATCGACCGTTTTCTCTAGGAATACGGTGAATTAGAATCGGTATGGCAGAAAATTTATAGGTTCTGTATGCCGGCAGTTTACGAGGTAGCTATAAATTGAATGTTAATAGAACGTTTAGTAACTGGGACCTAACATGCATGTTCAATGTTAGGTATGTATAGTATAAAACAAAGGTTTTGTTTTGCACTGTCAGGCATTTATATTGTAGACCTTACGCTGACTTCGTGACATACTTTATTCTATGCTTTCGTTAAGAATTATAAACTGTTTAAAACTATAACTATTAAACAACAATATTATCAGTAATCGAATCGGCTGCCAATGTCGTAAGCTCTTCAATCAGAAAACTGTCCTGATTGCCTTATGGGCAAACGAATATTGCTTTCTTTCCTTTTTTAAAAGGATTCTTTAGTATACCTGGCCTATTGATGATAATTAATAAATCATTTATGGGATTTTTAGTTACAAGCCACATTTGAGTTAAGACGAGCTCTTAATAGTTTAATATACACCAAACATCTCCACCAAATTTGATTGGTAAGTTCTTGATTCTTCTCTCTTAGCCTTTATTGTTCCCAAGTCACTTGGGGTCGGCTTTTCTGGTCTAACCGGATTTGACTGGATATCAGTTTTTACACGGAGCGGCTGCCACCTGACCTCCGCAACCCGAAGGCTAACGATACCCTAAGGCTAGACCAGTGTCAGGATATTAGAGGGTACTGACTTTCCCAATAACGACTGCCATAGATGTTCATGGCAGCCGGGACCAACGGCTTAACGTGCTCTCCGAGGCACGGAGCAGGCGATAATTGTCAATCAATACGCACATAATTTCGAAAAGTCATATAACTTCCGAAAGTCAGAGGTGCGCGACGTGTGTTCGAACCCGAGACCCTCTGCATTGCAGTCTGTTGGTCTCCCCACTGAGCTATCGTTCGCTATAAGTTCTTGATTATTAGCTGTTATATGCTGTGCTTCAATCGCTAGGATACTAACCTAAGGATGGAGCTATATTATACCTAGGCTAGACTTAGCCTAGGCGCACCAAACCAAACACCAAATTGTAATTGCTTCATGTATGTCGTTGTTTAAACAGACATTGCCTCAACTTAAAGCAGTGCGTCGCCTCACGTCTTCATAAATTGTTCAATATTGCGTTTAAAATCGCAAAAATTTATAATCTTCGCGGTATTTTTATGAAACGTTGTATTTATCATGCCAAATCGGTGAAACGTGCAACTAGTCACGCAATTCTGATGCACAAATACTCAATAATGCTATTGAAGTGGCAAAATCGATAAGGTTAAGGATTTTGCGGTAGTTGTTAGAAGTCAAGGTTATTTTGTAATAAGCGAAATTTGCCTGCATTTGTACTATATTTCTATGAATTCGATACAAGTGAGTTTCGAGTTAACGAAGAGAATTCGGACGATTCCGCAAAATACCTAGTATCTCCATAAACTAGTACAAAAAACTGTGACAAAAACGATAGACAGATTAATATGAATGAGTGACGTCATTTCTAATAAAACAATATATTATATAATATTCTAATGTTTATTGAAAAATGTCACAATCAGGAATTTTAATACGTTTTGAAATTGCACATAAGATAAAAAGATTCGTAACGCATTTGATTTAGTAATGTATATAATAAAAACAAAATATTAATTGGAAATGTAAATTTTCTGTGTATCCTACACACAACACAAGGTTATTTAGTTGTAATATTGTTTGGATAGAAGTATTATGCCGATTAAGATAATTCAGCTTTGATAGTGGGTTATTTTGCTGGAAGTTTTACCATAAAGATATTAGCCCATATTTCCATAGGACTTAGCAGGCACATCTCTCATGCATCAGATGTTTCACGCTCGTCTGTATACGCACTCTTAAGCTAATCTTCCCTCAAAATGTCCTTAATATTTCAGGGACATTGTCATTATTATAACCGTCTCATTCAATTTGGCTTACTTTCATATAAAATCTACCACAGGGTAAGTTAAAAGGATAAACACATACTATGGACAAACATCTGCTACGCACAGTTTCCTGTATTCACATGTGTAAGCCTGCAAACTTGCTTTCCGCCAACGAACCTAACACAAAGGTGCAAGGACGTCACGGGCACACTCTCCTGCACAATACCCTCTCTATGTAACTCTAGCTATTCATCTTTGCCACTTATTATCTCTTTCCAAGGTCCAATTAAATTGCTGGATACCAGCAAACATAGAAAAAGTTATCGTGAGAACGTGAGTTTAATGAAATTCAGTTATTTTTATAGAGCATTTGAATGAGTAAACGTCAAATAAATATGGATTTTGATTAAAATTAATTAGATTCGATATTATAGTTGAATTACTTCATCCAATAAATTATGTGTTTTAAGGTTATTAGGCAATGCATCATACACCATTTGTCATTTTATCGATCATGATCGATGTTATATCTCATTAGATATAACATCGATCACGATCATCATACAGAAATGATGAAGATCATTTCTGTAAACAACTTATCATTCTAATTCAATAGGCGATAAATTATGAAGGCAAAGTCCGCACTATATACAGAAGTAATTAAGAAGATTCCAATTAAGCACATAACGCATAGTGCACTCGACGGATCGACAAACTGATCGACACTGATTGACAGGCACGCGGACGCACTGCACGCACGTAAAAACTGCGCAAAGGCAACTGTGCACGCGGGCAAAATTATTAAAATGGCTGCCACGCGACAACCATGAGCGGTTGTAAAAACCGATCGCGGACGATTAACGGTAACTGTTCACAGATCGATCGTCGAACGGGATCGATGGACAGGCGCCGGCCGGTGCGGCGACATGCGCATGCGACGCGGACGTAAATATCGTGACATTTGCGACGCTATCCGACGCATTCGTAGCTATGCAAGACGTTCGCCAACGCATGTGAGATGCGCTTTCGTAATAGCCGAGGTGAATGATCGATTGACGATCTATTTATTATGGATGATCAAAGCGATCTTATTATAATGCGAAAGTTTGGATGAATGGATGACTGCATTTGATGTTTCAATAACACCTCGACGACTAAACGGTTTGGTTGAAATAACGCATAAATTTCTATTCATTATTGTATCACTGAGCCATATCGGAGAAACCGTGATCACGGCCAATGTAATTCGGCCGAAACATCTGGAAATGTTCTGAGTATAATTAATATATTTGGCCTTAGAATTTTGCGATGTCTGCTGTCAATAATATTTTAGCATATTAATTATATATATATATATATATATATATATGTTCAGCTTTCACAAATATAAAAATGATATTAGTTACTTTATAAATTTATTTATTTAATTTAAAAGTAAATATTACTTAAGCACTAAAATTGTATCGCGTGTGTCGCGGGAGATTTTACAAACAATTTGTGAATCATATTTTGTCCTGTGTGGGAATTGAACCTACAACAGTCGGCGCACGCGCGGCGAGCACTTTTAGTGTGCTAATGATAGCGCCCTATTACTTACAGCAATGGGGAATCAAACTCAAGATCTCATGCCTAGTATTAAGATTCACTAGGTATCGCGCCGCCGAGGTAGAAATAATCTTTACCGAACACGAGAAGTTGTAGCTCATAGTTAAAAACGTTATGGGCCACCGTGCAGGTCGGTAGACATCAATTAATTATATTCGAGAACAGTATTTAGTACTCTCTCAAGATACAGGTTTCCTCAAGATGTTTTGCTTGACCGTTTAAGCAAGCACTTAATTAACTATTTTGTCGACGTGATAGTTCAACTGTATCTCCATTAGGCCATCGTTGCTATACTACATATTAATTTACTCTAGATAGTATATGCAAAGCTGGTAGGTCACCACCCTCATTTAATAAAACACAATAAAGAGATGCTACAACTTCCTAGGCGCGCCTTATATGAGCAATCTAAAATATAGAGACACTGAACTTGATTTTAACGACCGCCCCGGTTCAGAGAATCGTCAGAAGGTTAAGGAGGCCAATCTATATAGTACACAAAACTATAAATATCACAGAGCATTGGTTTTATTGTCAATATTTTTCAAAACGAAGACACACTTCGTCAATTAACATAACCATTACTGAGCTCTAAATCAAAAGAGAGACAAGAGAGTTTACGAAAGGGGCTTATTTTTAGAACATATTGAAGTGTCCTGTGTGATTCACGAGTGAGGAGAGTGGCGTGTGGACCACACGCGCACGATGCGCCTCCCTCGCGCATTGACAATATCCTTGGAAGGACGCGTTCCAACTACGCGAACGATTTGTGGCACATTGTTTGTGGTGAAAATAGCAATGTGTAGGTGTTAAAATATTAAAATATGGTACCGAAAATAAGAAAATGCATTTATCAATGCTTCAATCAAATCATGTCAAATCATATAGGTATTTATTGACCTAATTCGGGTATTACAAGACTACATTTGTTTTTATTATCCTGTAAAAGTCTGTTGGTCTCCCTAGCTCAGTGGGGAGATCAACAGACTGCAATGCAGAGGGTCTTGGGTTCGAAACCCACGTCGCGCACCTCTGACTTTAGGAAGTTATATGATTTTTCGAAATGATCTGCGTATTGATTGACAATTATCGCCTGCTCCGTGTCTCGGAGAGCACGTTAAGCCGTCGGTCCCGGCTGCCATGAACATCTATGACAGTTGTTATTGGGATAGTCAGCACCCTCTAATATCCTGACACTGGTCTAGCCTTAGGGTATCGTTAGCCTTCGGCCGCTCCGTGTAAAAACTGATATCCAGTCACATCCGGTTAGACTAGAAAAGCCGACCCTAAGTGACTTGGGAATAATAAAGGCTAAGGGAGAAGAAGGATATCGTCTCCGTGCCATACCAGTAAAAGTACTGAAGAACAGTACGTTTCCTGTATTCCGTTTTTATAATAACTACTACTAACTAAAAAACTAACTTTAAGATAATGGACAAAAAGAACACTATGAATTGACACAACTGTAAGAGCATAGTAAAAAATTTGATTGTGGTTTTCCAGTTTCCAACGCTTGATGTAATAATAGTAGTCATTATTGATAAGGTGATACCGAATGGTATCGATTTAAATGACACAGCACAAACATTAGACAACTTTATATAAGTGGAATTGATTTTAATTTAACATATTTTTATATAATATTACCCGCTTTATGTTTTAAGCCCTATATCGCTTAGGGCTTTGCAAATAGGTACAGCACATACCCACTGATGTTAACGTTAAAGCATACCTCCTACTGATTCGGAGGTCGATAGCAGCTAATTTAATGCAAATGAGATGAAAGTTCCCTTATACGCTACAGATGTATATTATGTATCTTTTAACAAAGCCTGACTCTGTATTCTCCATTATCCAGGTGAGTAGTGTGAGTAAATGTGAAACGGTTATTCACAAACTATTTGTCAAATAATAACGTTAACAATGTTCGTTGTTTAAAGTTAGGATTGAGAAGAATATTATTTGTAACTTAAATATTCCCAAACGAATTAGAAGGCCAGAAGACTAAACATTAGGTACTTTCACCACGAAGCAATTTTCATGTGTCCTCCACTATTTACACCGACAAATATATGTATCTAGCGATATTATAATATGAGCTGGATGTAGCAAAAATACTATAAATACAAAACAAATATCAGAATATAACATAAAGACATTCGAGACAAAACGTGTACTTAAACCGCAACCGGCCAGTGGCTTAAGTGGTGACGTCATATGAATGTGCTCATATGACGTCACCACTTAAGCCTCTTGCCATAAATGTAGCCGGCGAGTATACGAACTATAGTAGCCTTTTCAAAGAGACTGGCTCACATACAACAATCAGTTTATAATCATAAGTATATGACAAAATATCACAATACATTATGCAAATAATCCGCTTTCACCGCCAACCGGTCCAGATCCTCAAACAACCGCTATACGTACAAAACATTTTTATCTTTATATACTGGAACAGTAATGCTATAATCGCTTGAATATGTTTTTTAATAATACATTCATATCCTTACATCCGCTGTTGTATCACATGTATGGTTAATTTTAGCAGTTATGTACTAATTTCTTTTTATTTTCGTAATAAATGTTACATAAGCGTACATCATAATATTTATATACAATTTAGTAGCGTCATGTTAATGAGCATAATTGCTTGTAAACATTACGCTCTAGTAACTACGGCGTATGTACGCCTTCAGAACATAAAATTAAAAATAAATAGTAAATATTCTCTTTCAAGTGAAGTTACGTTTTGGAAATAGTACCTAATGCCACCGGTTGTAACCACTGTATAGAAAGCTCCAGAATTAGCGTCCTTTGTTATATTATACAATAGATGGAAACAAATAGGCTTCATGTAAATACATACTTCGGCGAACACTTATAAAACCCTAAAGAGTTAGGTTTGTTTAGTCTATCATAACAATCATATTCCACCAACTATGTTTTCAGGTATAACGTAAGGACGAGTCTATAGCCTTGCACCAGGCACAATTGGAAATTCCTAGCTGAGTATGGATATTTCTTAACCGAAAGCTTTTATAAGACTGTCTCAACCGGAGATCGAAACCGAGACCTCACAATCGGCAATAGGCCACAAACAATATGACGATTTAAATAAATAACGTACAGAAATAAAACAGCTCTCAACTTACACAAGAAACAGTCGTTACATTTCATGTCTCTAGTCACACACATACTCAAAATGTACACTACAACAGCATACAGACACACTTAAGCATTACGCCAGTATATCCTCAAATAATTGGAGCTATATATCACGTTCATACACTATTATCACGTCATCGCTTGGAGCCCGCTGTGCGTTGATTCGGTGTTCCAGATACTCGGTGTCATCAATTAGTGCAAGTTCTTGTTATTTTGCCCATTTATAGTTACATATATTATACGTCGACAGGGCTTAAATTATTTCAATAAGTACTATTTATAGTTGATGATATATTCATTCATTCATCTTACGAACAAAGAAATTTTAGACTAAGTGTCAAGATACTTACTAGTTTTGGTCTAACTAGGCAAACAATTGATCGAGCAGACGATTCCTCGTCGCTGCTGCTCTCCAGACAGTCGGACAAGGACGGTGAGCGTCGCTGCGCCCAGGACTTAGGCGCCTTTTCAGTACACGGCGAAGGCACCACCAGGGGCGCAGGTAACCAGCTACTCTGCCCTCGCCACCACGACACCAACGCCGGCGCCACACCAACCACCATTGCCAGCCCCAAACGAACCATCATGCCAAATATACGAGTTATGACTTATGATACAAACAAAACAATCTCAAAGAGGCATCGCTTCGTCACCGCACTAGGAAGTGCCCTCGTCGTCTAGCAGCGCATTGTCTTAAATAAAAACGTCTATTTTAGATCGATGTAGTGTCACACACTTTCACACATGCAATGTGTCACCAAACCGGCGAGCGGACGCCACAGATTATCCATCAACGTGTCACCGAAAGCAACATCACACGCGCGCGAGCCAAACGTAAACTTTACTATTGCACAGTAACATCAACAATAACGTTAAACTGGTTCACGTGCCAAATGCCAGTGCTCACCGCATCGGCGCTGCACAACCGACACGAAACGCATCGTGCCAAACTAGTGAATGTTCGCAAACGCAAACCGTCAGCTAATTTTCACAGCAGAACGGCGATCGCCACGCAACACGCCGGAAGCAATATGCACTTGCACTTGCACGCGGCGTGAAACGCTATTGAAATTATCGAAAGTTGAAAGTTGAATCGTCCGGGTGCAGCATGGGACGGTGTTCCCTCGCGGTCGCAGACAGACGAGTGGCGGTCGTTGACGCTGGAGGCTCCCCTCCGCCGGCCGCCCAGCCGCCCCTCCAGCCGCCCGCCCAAAAGGGACAACCCCTCTAGTCCTTTAGGCGCGAGAATGTCGCGCGAAATGACTGCTCGATGAAAGGACTCCATATAAACGAAAATATGCAACTTAAACATGGACAAGTGGCGTCTATATTTAGTAGTGGCGTCGAATCTGCTGAGCTGTACGAAATGAATGTCTCTGAGTAGTGCGCGACGCGGCGGCGCAATCTCGTGTCGTAAACTAGGTCAGGTATATGCAACGCTTGTAATGGACGATAAATAATCGTCTAGTTACTCTGTAACTACATAAAAATATTGAGCTAAAAATAACTCTATGGCCAATCGTTGCATAAACATAATAACAATTTACAGTTTCACAACATGAATGTTAAGTAAACCTATTAACTCGATTCTATTTAAGATCACACTGCCGAAGATACCTGCGAAGACTGAAATTTTTCCAAACTATTGGGGTAAGAGAGAATCTTTCCAGTCAATAGTACTACACAAAGGACTGCTACCTTTGTCCAGAAGGGGCGTGCAGAGTTCGATAATGCATTACTGATCATGCAAAATACTGCATTACGGGATTGGTCAGGAGGCGGGGTCTATGCGACCAGGATCGATCGATGCAACTACCATATCACTAATTGCGTTTTTAACGAGGATACAGTTCAAAGACAATACTACAGGGATTCCTAGATACTATTATCATGGGTATGGTTAGTATGGTGACAATATGGTTGAATGTTGCATCAGCCAGACCTCTCGGCAGTGGGGGGTGAACACAGACAGATCGATGCCGCCATTGACGTCAGAGCAGCCCAGACTGAGAGGGCAAGGGTGTTACCAAGTGCTTGGCTCGGCGAAATTCATAGTTATATCTTTGGTTATAAATAAAGATTAGCGAGACAAAGGTGAGGAAGAATAAAAATAGATTTGAGGACAGTCGTTATCCTGATAGAAAAAATATACAGTCTTCCTAAATTCCGTGGCTTATCTTTACGGTTATGTTTGTGATCCGATCGTAAGGTCTCAGGTTTCATTACATGATCGGACAATGTGCTATTAGATTTAACTGCAGATTTTTTTGTAGTCGCACGTCGTTTGGTGACTTTGTAAATAACAATAGACTCGTCACTATTTCGTGAGTCCAAAACAGCCATGCCAGCCATGTGGATATGTAATACACTTCAGATTACCTTCGTGGATATAAGCGCGAGGCTATGGTATGTATGGTAAAATATAGTTGTAGTTGTAGTAGTGTGTTATGTTTCTTATTATAAGATAATTATATAGAATACCCAAGGACGGCACAGAAAGATATATCGAAACAAATTCCTAAATGCTGCTAATAAACTCGAACACCTTTGTTTTACAGTTGACGAGCTTAAGACTGCTCGGAGCGTAAGATAGATAATGACAGAGCTCGTGCGGCGCATATTCAAATGGGCGCGCTGCCGCCATAGTAAAATTGTATGGAGGATTTGAAGTGCTTTTTTGATAAATATGTATCTTTATTGTGAACTAATAACTTAAATATTTGGGACGGACAAATTGTAATATAACTATTTATGTTTAGCTTTAAAATAGGATAGATTTCTACTGTTATAATCTAAAAATCACGTAACACGAGCTTACGTTTTAAAATTTTTCGTGCAATTTTACGTTATTTTTTGTAGGCGACAATATTAATGATTTTAAGTTTTTTACACGGACAGACACATTCATTGTTATGGTAAATGTATATTTGTATTAAACAAAACGTGTTGATTTTATTTACTTAACTGTGACCGCCTGTTTTGGCACATTTCGCTCGGCGCAGTCTTAACGGTCCACCTAATAGTATACGGTAAACACCAAATGTGACCAAATTGCGTCCCTTGGGCTTGCTTCTGCAATGTCAAGGGAACGCAAACAAGCCATTGCCTACCGTAGTGGAAGAGTACACAGAAACGAATATTCTTACCTTCGGTCGGCACGCAAATCTGGCTATTACTGAAATAGCCAACACATCAAACGAGGCTATTCATTATTCGGAAAGAGAGCATACAGTTTACTGTCGGGCAACCTGCAGTTGATTTCTGACCGGCAGGTTACAAGCGTACACGCGAGGGTACACTCACACAAGAGTTTTCTACACCTTAATTGGTGTAGAACATTTCTTGTGTAAGGTGCTTAAGGTAATAATAAAAAGAGGTCAATTTTTGCACCAGCAATCTTTTGATTGCATGTTCGATAATTTGTGGATTTGGGTTACCGCTGCTATTATTTTGAGTGTTGCCGCTTTTAAAATGCCTTGCCATGTTTAACCTAAATCTAGAACGCGAGACACGACAAATATATTATAATGAAGTACAGTAATTGTAAAGCAAATAAGCAAGAGTTGTAAAAAAATTTAATGATACCTAACGAATTTAAGTTATACCTCATTGGCTGGCACAAAGGGCAATAGTATTGTAGATAAATTCATGAACTACAAGGGAATTATGAAATCTATGTTAAAATTATAATCGCAAGAATAACTATAAGGTATTATTACGACGTAAATATGACCAAATTTCATAATTATTTTAAATTAATTACAGATCCAAAAGGGATTCAAATTAATCGATATGTTATCTATAGGTATAAGGTACAGGTATATATACATATTTCTAATACAAAATTACTTTTGTATACACAGATACAAAATTAATTTACCTAGATTATTCATCACTAAGCATTAATAGCTTTCAATATTTTCAAATTTATTTGTCAGTTTATCCTTTTTCACTAAAGATAAACTGACAATATTCATTAGTCAGTTCAACTGCCTTATTATCGTAGACTTAAATTATCAATACGTTTCAAAAGCCTTCACCGTGCTTTCAGCTTTGGCTTACGGAAGCAAAATATCCCTGTGTATTCAAGCTGGCTTTATCCTGGGTCTTACATAATATAGGCGGGAGGCGGGTAGGCTCTCCCGCACGAGGCTGTATGAAGTAGAACGCCGGATCGATGCTGGCGGGCCACCGGGGCCGACGACCCCACACGACCAGGTGCCAGCTGACCTATATCCGATAATACTACAATTTTATATAAAGTAGTACTCACGCGAATCGTATATTTGTAAACGTTAAATCAAAGCGATTTACTTGAAAAGTTTGATTTGAACCGTTTGAAAAATGTACTCAAATAAAATAAAAATAAGTAAGTAATATACGTCTTCAATTTTATGTTTCTATATGGCGTATACGCCGTATATAGAAACATGGTTAGGGCTTCAGATAAAGCTATCCGAGCCAGTTCGGATGAGGGTTATAAGTTAGAACCCATGTGCATCATCCAGCGCGCCTGTCAGTATATGGGCTCCAGCGAGCCCCGAGAAAGCATTATTTTGGGTACCTAATGTCAATTGAATATGTAATAATTTTGTTTGAAGACACCATAGCAACAATAGTTTAGGACTTTAGTGTGTAGACGCTCATTTACTACGATAATAATATAATCATCAAGGTACTACTGTATATACAGGGTGATTTTGAAATCGTGTAATTCCTTTTAAACAACCCATTCTACTGGTGGTATAGAATAACCCTGACATTTATTTTTACATGTATTATTTTTTGGAAATATTTAGCTACCGTTTTTTTTTTCATGAAATGGTTTCAGATAGTCATATGTTCACCACCCGAAGCAATTTGAATTTTTTACTAATTAGAAAATAAAATATCAATAATTAATGTCGTAAATAATAACGGGCGGTCCTTTTTATTGCCGCTTATTATTTACGACATCAGTTATTGTTGTTATTTCTTTTTAATTAGTAAAATTTTATGATTGTCTCGGGTGGTTAGCATATTATGACTACCTGAAACCATTTCACGAAAAAAATTCGTACATTAATATCTCCATAAACATAATTCTAATAAAAATAAATATGGTCAGGGTTATTCTATATCACCAGAAGAATGCGTGGTTAAAAGGAATTACACGATTTCAAAATCACCCTGTATATACACCTACTGTTGGTAGGCTTTTTCAAGTACATTAAAAGCCTAGGCAAGTCACATTGTGTATCTGGAATTTAGCTCAAGGTATCTGCATCGCTAACGACCATCGTTAGTAAAGACATATAATAATAATATAATATTGTATCACATACACGCAACCCCATCTACCCCAAACTAAGCAGAGCTTGTACTATGGGTACTAGACAATGGATACATACATATTATTATATACTTTTTTTTGTAAATACATACATATTATACACAGAAACACCCAGACCAAGACAAACATCCATGTTCATGCACACAAATGTTTGACTTGTGCGGGAATCGAACTCGCGACCTCAGGCATGGCAGTCGGTTACACTAACCACTACGCCATCGAGTCGTCGATATTATAAGACTAACGCAGACTAACCATGTATTTAAATCTATACTAATATTATAAAGCTGAAGTTTGTTTGTTTGTTTGAACGCGCTAATCTCAGGAACTATTGGTTCAAATTGAAAAATTATTTTAGTGTTGCATAGCCTATTTATCGAGGAAGGCTATAGGCTATATAACATCACGCTACGACCCACGAGAGCGGCGCAGTAACCATAAACGCGAGTGAAACCGCGGGCACATCTAGTTATTTATATGACGTCACTGCAGTAAGGAACGAACGACAAAGCAGTAAGCGGGGGACACCCTACTTTACAAAGCATACGCTTGTGCACAAGTTTAAAGAACGTAGTGGCCTCTGCCGGGCCATAGTGCCAAACTATCCTGCTACTGAGAACTGCCTGACAGACAACCTCATTTGCAATTTACCTCAAACGTACGAAAACTGGTTAAACGAGACAGTCTACAAATTAATTTGTTTGTTTTTACTCTACGTTCACTTTAATTTTTGTTCATGCGTCAGTTCCGTAACAATGCATACTGTTTTCTTGTAGTTTTTTTTTTCAAATTACTGAATATTGTATGCATTTAATCTTATACGGGTATCTATACAATTTTATTTACTTCTTTTTATTCATTTACCTAATATTTTATTTATTTGTACTCATGTAGGTACTAATTACGTGTACGTTTGTAAATGCACATAATTATTATCACTACATTCCCTTTTCCAGACAAGCTTAAAAGTATGTCATTAAAACTTACTTATGGTAAATGTGCTTATAAGTCATTTGTGCAGGTGGACCAAGAATATATAATGTGTCGTTAAACTACGTTCACGCAGATTCGAGCAAACATAATAATAAGTAATACAAAAAAATCGTAATACACATCCGCAGAATCTACGTAAATATGTATTTATAACGAATTTGAAAATGCCTATTTCCTGGAGAATACTGGATTCCACTTGCTACAATCCTGACATTTTTAATTACACAAGCGAGATTTTAGCTTAAGACTGCGCCGAGCGAAATGTGCCAAAACAGACGGTCACAGTTAAGTAAATAAAATCAACACTTTTTGTTTAATACAAATATAAAATATACATTTACCATAACAATGAATGTGTTTACAATTACTCTGTGTAAAAAACTTATAATAATTAATATTTTCGTCTACAAAATTACGTAAATTTGCACGAGAAATGCAAAAAAGTAAGCTCGTGTTACGTGATTTTAAGATTATAACAGTAGAAATCTATCCTATTTTACAGATTAAACGAAACATAAATAGTTATATTACATTTGTCCGTCCCAAATATTTAAGTAATTGGTTGAGAATAAAGATACATATTTATCAAAAAAGCACTTCAAATCTTCCATACAATTTTACTATGGCGGCCGCGCGCCGATTTGAATATGCGCGCGCCGCACGAACTCTGTCATTATCTATCTTACGCTCGGCGCAGTCTTAAATTGCAATTACAAAAGTATAATCTATTCTATAGTAACTTTAAAGCGCTTATTCAACAATAACTATAAACGTTTCTTCTCGAATCTTTCTACCAAATGTATGCAGTTTTATTTATTACTGCTTAAACTCGGTAATAATCCTCGAGTTATTCCGGCTGTGGAAGTACCAGAACTCTGCAGAATCTAGATACAGACAGATCGGTATAACGTAGTGTATTCTTGGATGCAGCTAGGTTTTCTGATATGATTAGGCATTGTACTTTCAGCAAATGGAATAGAAGTCTTTCCCCATGAGTTGGCACTGCAGCCATTACTTTTACGAGGCTTCGTGGCTTATGGTATGCAGGCAGGTCAAATTGTAATAAATATACTCTTCTATAAATGCCAAATTAATAGACCATTAGATCTGCATCAACTATGGCTACACATCTGAGTTGCAATGATAGACAAACCCGATCGATCAATATTTAGCGTTGGACTTTTACTGCGCAAGTACATGCATACACAATATAAACGTGGTACTGCTGATCATATACATACCTATACAAGTCACTAACTCACGAGTCGAACATTGATTTGTACATCAACAGAGCTGTTATTACTATAAGTGGACACTATCGTAACTTAAAATGGAATATATCTAAATAAGGTCATATTTAGATTGATTGAGAATGGTCGTTATTACAAGAAGATATTTTAATTATAAATACTCCTTTTTGCTGTTTTTCTTATACGTGTAATTTAAAACTGTTACTGTTGCATTGCGGTTTTATACCCCAAAGCAGTAAGTAATTATAAACATCCATATTTTAACAAATACTTTGAGCTCACATATTGTAATCTATTAACCTTAACAAAACAGACTATGCAATCTGTAATGCGATGTCCTTGCACCCACGCATACAATGACAATACTTTAAGAGATGGCAATAAGCAAAGAATAATAATGTAGCAGTAGTACTGGCAGTACTGCAGTGCCCGCGATCAGCTCTTTTAATAGGCTCTTTAATCTAAAGAAAACATAAAATGTAAAATGACTTGACAACGTCACCACGTTCTATGTATAATAGAGATTTATAACTAAATGAATTTAACTAAAGGCACGAGAGCAATTTAAAATTAATGTCAAATTAGCATAAAATGTATACCATAATGAGCCTTTGTTGAGTATACGAAAGAAGTTATATAAAACAAAATTGATATTTGCTATTACATACGTAACAGGAATGTTGCGAATATTCGCATCCGCAATTGCGGAGCTTCCGCATTGATTTGGACATCTGCATCCGCAATAATCAACCCGGATGTTAATGCGCATCCAGATATAGTATAGGTTACACCAAGGTACAATAAGAAAGAAATCAGTTGTCAGTAGTACGTGTTTAATTTATGAATTTTGCAAAACAGGCTTGAACCTGCGAACGCAGTGATGTTAGATACTTTTTACTAAATAAGATAAACAATTTTCATCAACATCCGCATACGCAATTGCGGAGCTTCCGCATCGATTTGGACATCCGTATCCGTATCCGCATCCGCAGATGTGAATCTGCAAAAGTCAGGATACGCAGCCGCGCATTTAAAAAAATCTGCATTCGCAACACCCTGATACGTAATAAGTCGAGATCTAAATGAAGTGTCTTTGTAAGAAAATCTGAATATCAAATCAACCTGATAAACGTTTGTTACACGTGTACAAATTACCATAATAACGTGAAAAGAACTAGTCAGGATAAACATCCTGACTAGTTCTTTTTCAAAAGCTAGTAATTAATAAAACTATTAATTACTAGCTTTTGCAAGCGGCTTAGCCCGCGTGGTACCTACATCAATAAACAGTAGCCTAGGTCCTTTCCCAGCTTTTTAACTATCTCTGTATCAAATTTCATCCAAATCGGTTTAGCTGTGAATAGGTAACAGACAGAGTTACTTTCGAATTTATAATATTAGTATGGATAAAAGACATTTTAGGCAAGGATGAGACGCAGAAGCACCTGTCTCACCCCGTAGTGCATACCAATATAGAACAAGTACTGCAGTCCTAAACGAAGCGAAGATAACAGTCGAACAATCTTCCATATTCAAATTAAACGAATTATACGAAAGAATATACAGGTGACTCCTAGAAAATATTTGTAAAAACATGCAGACGATTTGTGTCAAAAGCCATGAAAACTCATGGCTGACCGTCAGTTGATACCTTGCTCCCCTAACGTAGGACGTAAGAACAATTGTAGCAGCAACACAGCATAAAAAAATAATACCTTTGTCTTACCGCAATAAAACGATAATATAATGTTTATAACAAACATTAAAACTAAAATCACGGTCTGTGGTCATTGTGACACAAGGCCAAAGGTAATTTGCGTGTTGCGAAAGGCGGTATTCGCGAAAGCTCTCGAGAGGAGGCACGTGCCGGCTCTCAGGCAGACCCGTTACTTCGCGGAAGCATCTGACCTACTGCAAGGCTTATTATACGAGAGTAGTGCGACTACGCGACTAGAGGCACGCATGACACATGTCTATCAAACGCAAACGTGAAAGGACACACGAATTTTGCTTATACGCAGACTTAATAGACTTGTAAGCACGCATACGGTTTGCAATACTGTACATGTTTGGTGATGGTAAAAGTTACTGTAGCTTACAATCGCTTAGAGTACCAGGAGTATAACCCACGTGTTGCCAATCCTACGGCAGAATCAAATATAGGATGATTGGAAAAATTGTTGTTGTTTTCGAGATTATGCGAGACTAACGCACGACATATTATTTATATAATAAGGTGGTTGTTGTTGGAGTCACCTCATAACTGTACGGTAACGGTAACGGTCTCCAACACATATTAACTAGACATTACTACTATGTCTGTCTAACGAATTCTTGTCGCCGCGCAGCTGCTGATAATTCTACTTCTCTCATATGGGAACCTAACTTTGTCATCATAGGAGCCACAAATTCTAACAGCAATAAATACAGAGCGCCTTAGTAACGTGTGCCAGTGTAATCCCTACTAATCCCTACTTCCCTACTAATATTATAAATGCGAAAGTAACTCTGTCTCTCTGTCTGTCTGTTACGCTTTCACGCCTAAACCACTAAACCGATTTTGATGAAATTTGGTACAGAGATAGACTAAACTTTGGGGAAGGACATTGGCTACTTTTGGTTGTAAAAAAGGCATAAAGGGGTTGAAATAAGGGATGAAAAGTTAAAAGTTTGTATGAAAATTCGTCATTATAGTAGATAAAACCATGAGACTTTTTATTTAGGCACTCGATAAGAAGTAAATGAGTTAACATTTGTTCCGGCGGTTTTGAAATTTGAAAGTTCAAATTTTATTTTTTTAATTTATGTCTTTTGACGCTATTCAAGAATCGATCCATTTTTTAGTATCTTCCTAAGAATGGAAGCGCTGCTCAGTCAGGCTATGTGCCATCGAACGGAATAGGTGAAAATCGGAAGGGGTTATATCAGGTGAATACAGTGGGTGTGGTAAAACTTTCCAGTTAAGCGTCTCCAGATAGGTTTTCACTGGTTTTGCGACATGAGACCGAGCATTGTCATGTAACAAAACCACTTTATCGTGTCTCTGATCAAATACCGGCCGTTTTTCTTTTAAGGCTTGACTCAAACGCATCAATTGAAGTCGATAGCGATCTCCCGTGATAGTCTCATTCGGTTTGAGCAGCTCATAATAGATTGCCCCCTGCTAATCCCACCAAATGCAGGGAAGAAGCTTCGAACCATGGATACTTGGTTTTGCAGACGATGTTGATGCATGGCCGGGCTTATCCCACGATTTTCTACGCCTTGGATTATCGTAGTGTATCCGTTTTACATCACTAGTTACAATCAGGTGCAAAAAGCCTTTTCTTTTCTGCCGTTGAAGCAGTAGTTCACAAGTGATCTCTGCATGTCGTATCCGACAGAGCATTGACGCCGTAAGTCTCAACAAGAATTCTGTGTGCTTCAGCTGCAGGTTTCTTTTGAATAAAATAGTGTAATAGAATTCCCCGCAAATACATACAGTTTATTTGCCACCAAAATTAACATTTTCAGAACCAATAAAGAAATAGTAAGCTTTTATTAAAGTGAACTACCATACACTGAAATTTAAGGTTAGATATAGTACTTCCTTGCAGATGCGTTACTATTCGAAATTTCATGCACGGAGTACCTACTGCTACTGCCATTTATGAAGAAACAGCGAGAACGTATTCAAGTGCCTCTGTGTAATCATTACTCGAACAGAAAAAGGAGAAAATGTTTTAATTCTGCGTATTCCGATAATTCCGACCAATTTGCCATTTCAGTTTTTAAAGAGTGCAGATTCCCCTAAAAGCAGCATTTACGAAAATAATAAACAAAACTGTTTTCCATGGGCAACTCTATGTATCCTAAAAATTAAAAATGCTGCCCAAAGTAACTATTCCACGCGAACGAAGTCGCGGGCAAAAGCTTGTAACATAATAGGCACACGTTGCTAAGCCGCTAATTAAAAAAATAGCACGTACCTAAGAAAATAATATAATATTTAGTTATGTATGAAAAACTAAATGATAAAATGGAAACTCGTAAAAATCATTGTTAGTTTTAATTACAAAAATTTATAGTGGAGAGAGAGTTCGCTGTTATTTTACAATTAACCCAGTATATTAATGATGGTTTTAGAAATTTTTATGTATATATGTATTTTCTATTAAATTTCCATTGGCACATTGCACCTATGCTTTATAACTTAACTACCGTTTACTTTTAACCATCGCGGCCTAATTACTTTTAAATATAGAATCAAAGTGAACGAGGGCTTAAGCCATATAATTCTAAAAGAGCATGATTTTTATGCGTCAAATGAGCGTATTGATTGCCGTGTACTATTTTATCTATACTAATATTATAAAGCTGAAGAGTTCGTTTGTTTCTTTGTTTGAACGCGCTAATCTCAGGAACTACAGATTCGAACTAAAATATTTTAATATTGGATAGCCTATTTATCGAGGAAGGCTATAGGCTATATAACATTACGGTACGACTCACGGAAGCGGCGCAGTAACTATAAACGCGGGTGAAACCGCGGGCACATCTAGTTGTATATAAAGCAATTGCTACGCTTTGGTTTTTGAGTTGCACGCAGTGTCTATCGCGGCGTAAGACGCATACTATCTCTTTACTTATGGCTTTATATGTAATATCCAGATAGATAAGCCGTAACTACCGTTATGACATAATCAATCAATCAAATCTGGACTCTCTGTTGGGCTTAGGCCTCTTACGCGGCACACCACGCGGCCTGCCATATCGCGGACATAGTCAATTCAAAAATTCCAGTTATGATGCAATATGTACATATTTCTTAATAATAATAGTAATATCAATCATTGTTTAAACTTTGAAGACAGTTTTAATTGCCTACACGTCCAGATAGCCGTACTTAAATTAACCTATGATAGATTTTTTTTTTTTTTTTTTTTTTTTTTTTTTTTTTTTAACTCTCGGGCACGCCACGATCGTGGCGGTAAGTCCCGTGTTTGAGGAGTGGCTGGAGAGGCGCCATTGCGCCCTCACCTTCCGGCTGACACAGGTAATGACTGGCCACGGTTGTTTTGGCCAGTTCCTGTGTCGTATACGCCGGCAAGAGACGCCCGGTTGTCACCACTGCGGCGACTGCCGCGACGTTGTTGAGGACACGGCGCTGCACACTTTGGCGGTTTGCCCCGCCTGGGCATCGCAGCGCCGTGAGTTGATCGCGGCAGTCGGATTGGTTGCCCTCTCGCTCCCGGCCGTAGTTCAGTCTATGGTCCGGAGTGAGAGGTCGTGGAACGCCGTCGCCTCCTTTTGTGAGGAAGTAATTTCCATCAAGGAGGCGGCGGAGCGGGAGAGGGAGCGTTTGAACCCTCTCCCCAACCGCAGAGCCGGGCGCCGGAGGGCGCGAGACGACCTCCAGCCACCCTGAGGTTTGACCTGGGGGTGGCGGGCTTTGTGGGCCTGCCCGCCATCCGTTCAGCACCAGGTCCGAGAGGCGGCGTGCGTGTTCCCACGCGCGCCTCTGTTGTTTCGAGTCCGTCTCCCCTCCAGGGGGGACAGTAGGGATAACTTGTGAGGAGTGCCTTTGGGTAGGTCTTTTGTGTAGTGGCCTGCCGTTTCATACGGCGGGCCGAAACCTCGGCGGGGTCGCGACCGCATGCGAAAGTGATTCGCGCGGCCCCGTCGATAGTGGTTTTGTCGAGGAACACCGTGGTAGGTTTAGTCGGTATTCCGGGAGGCCCCCGGCGAGTCCGACATAACCCCTCCGCCCGCCCCCGCGGAGGGGTATGCATCAAGCATTCCCCCACGTAAAAAAAAAAAAAAAAAAAAAAAAAAAGATTTTTAACTCTGTCACTCGTGGTTAAACTGCGAACGATAATTCGGGCATTAGGACCTATTTACACGATAACAGTTTTTTAAAGCAAGCGTAAAGCTATGTATCTTTATCTTACTTGGCGAATAGAACAGGTATAGCATGACACTTGCTTCAAGTAATTTGTATCGCCCTCTTTAGAGTAGAATCAGAAAGAGGTTGTCAAACTCTAACTCTGAAACGACTTAACCCATCGTCCGAATAGCAAACCAAAACATTGATTAATAGTGAGTCATGGCTAACATTATTGATGGCGGACGAATAAAATAAAATAACAGGGTATAACTAAACATATGTATACACACCATCAATAACTCACGGGTACTAAAGAGGGTCATAAAAGTGTGAATCGTTGCGCGTTCGTCATCAGGTGCCATATACAGGATCGGGTCAACAGTAAAGTAACTTTATATTTCTTTTTGTTTTTAATCTCTCGCACTATGATTAATTTCTGGTAATTGTAAAGCCCCCGCTTTACAAACCTTCAAACACTCGGCACAGTGGCAATGGCTAGGCGATCACTTATACACCTACGCCCAATGGCGTACTGATTCCGAAGCATTCAATCCCGCATATGCCAAAAGGCAAATAAATATACACGAGAAGCAATGCTTTTATCATTATATCTAAAACGCCGGCAGACGAGAGATTAATTAAAGCTCGAATTCCCAATGATGAGTCAGCTATGCGACATAGTTAAGCGCATAGCATTAGAGCTTGCTTGGTTAAGTCGGACGCTAAAATAGGGAGCCGCGGTCCTTGCAACACATTCCGAGCACATTGCAGACGCAATTAGCACTAAGCGTCACATCACTATCAAGTATCACCACAAGCATGTGTTCCTTCTCTTTCTTTGGTGAATATCGCACTTAGTTGAAAGAGAAGGGTGAAAAAGAAGGGTCAAAGTGAAGGGTGGTCTGTTTGCGGTTGATCGTGAGGACCCAGTTTCGACGCCTGAAGGAGATAAAAATAAATGTGATACAAGATTTTTGGAAACTGACCTTAACTTTTTGTACACATGCCACATTCATTCATCCAGTGCCATTGCACATTGCCAGACTCTTCTGGCAATATGGTCACTTTCTATTTTATGGTACCTAAAATATAGCTAACAAAATGAGGGTGACATTCAGGGATAAAAATTGGGTACAACCCGACGATTAAATCTAGTCTGTATGCCCGATTATTATATGATCTACAGATGTAGATTATAGAATAATTCAATCCTATCATCGATTCAGCAATACTGGACGTATGTGCAGCGGTAGGTAGATCACTTGAACAACTGAGGCGTCCGCCGGTGCAGTGTCGCGAAGGTTCCTAACTGGTGCCATTCGTAAATAGCGCGAGCAACCGGGCCTCATCTATTTCCGCCGCGTGTCGTTTTGTTTAGCACCACGGTCCGATGCATGCGCTCTATGCGCTTGCGCATAAATAGATTAATGCCATCGCCCAGGGTTGCCAAAACACTCAAAAAATATAATTATAATTTCTTACTAAAATAAAATTTGTTTTGTACATATAGGTCATGGGCACTTTCAAAATCAGATGAGAGTTTCGTTCTAAACAGCCAAGGTGGCAAACAAATATATTGGTTGCCTAAGGGGAAACGGTAACGATAATCTACGGATGCTTGGACATATGATGGGGTGCGTTACCGTCCATCCAAAAAAGGGTTTCTGTGTTCAGCCGTAACGCAATATTTTTACCAAGCACTGATTTCCTGTACTTAGTGGAAGACGCTAGTATAAAAACAGCACACCAGCTGCTCATGGAACCTGATATCCTATTCACTTCGCAGTCTTCTGAAGTGCGGATATAGTTTCGCCGTCGTGCTACACCCGTTTAAGGGAAATCGCCGGTTTAGGTGAAGAGTCCGCTGTCCTCCAAATGTATCTCCTTAGTTAATAACGTTTTCTAACCACATCAGCGATCTTGACAGAAAGATCGTCGAATACAGAATAAAAAAATATATCGCGAGTGAATTTATCAGGAGAGGACCAGGGCCGTAGCTCTTCTCTAAACAATTTGTAATGAGTATTTAAGTTACAGGAACAAAACTATTCTCTAAAAAAAATTTACTACATCAAACTGTTTCGAGATCAAGTTATTTATTTGATAATGTTGTCTTTCACATAAAACGTATACCAATATTTGTACTTCATTACATCGTCTAATAAAAGATTAAAAATAAAAATGCTAAACTTATTTGCTAAGAAACGTGAAAATGTGACATTTTAATACAGACTTACCTCGTTGATCTAGTGGCGTAAAAGTCAGCTCATACGTTACTCTCATTAGTTGTAAGCATCAAGCTACGTCTCCGAGAGTTTAATCTGAGCGATGCTAAGTATGTATTACCAGCTATGGTTAGCAGAACCTACAATCTCAGTATTCATTATGCAACGTAAAACATATTTATAAAAAACATTACCACTTCGTCCAATTCCTAGAGTGAAATCAAGATTATCTCGTCCAGTTCCAAAAGTGACATCAAGATCTAACTATCAGGACGGCCTTCATTAGTGAGGTTATAATAATTGCAATGGTATTCGATAAGTTATCACTACGCTATACTAACTTTGCATGGACAAGGGGTAAAGACGCAGCTCTCTCACTTACGTGAAGTGATTGATGTCAACATATTTGATTCGAATATAATTCGAACGATTCGAATGCACATCGCGAGTATAAATATGTGGTAAGCGATTTACTGGAACAACAAGGCAATTTGTCTATATTTATTGTAGTATCGTGACTGTGGCAACCCTATTGATCTCACAGTTCATAAAGCAATAATCGTCGGATTAGATTTATCTCTGATACACTCGATCCGACACTTATCACACACACACATTCAATTCTCAAGCATTCGCTTAATATGCTAATTTTATATTCGACTATCTGTGTCCCGTGGTTTCACCCGCGTTAATTGACTTTTATGATTATTGGTTACTATCAAATGCCTTAGGATCACAGCGAGATAGATATGCATATATCCTTTCTCAATAACGGGCTTTGTAAAGCAATAAATATTTTCAAATCAGACTAGTAGTTCTCGAGATCAACGCGATCAAACATACTAACTCTTCAACTCCAACTATAGATTTTAATATTATTGATACAACAATATCGGGTTTCGTTTCAATATGTTGTTGACCACCAACAAGGATTTATTTCACACATACTATTTCATGTTTTAGTACCGGATTTGGAATATAGAAAAACATGTGCTTGTTGTTGCGATCGCGAATTGGTTGTTTGTAAGATTTAAGGAACCGGAACATTGAGAATATACAATGGATCAACGTGTGCTTACATGATTAGTCACTCCTAACTTCATTCGTAAATAATTTCAGTGACGCGTGAGCACATGCATTCAGTATAATTAGTATTATGCAGGGTGCAAGTTCTACATTTGTATAGCTAGTTTTTACCGGCAGTTTTGCTTTCGTGATTCTAAGCATCTCCATAAGTTGTATATATTGCCGGGATAGCTAATTTTAATAACAATACATCCATAGAAAGACGGAGCCCCGCTTCGCAGAGCTCCTATTTTTGGGTGGATTTTAAGAAGAATCAAGATACCAACAAATACGTATTAGGGGGCGAACCTTGAGGGGCGAACGGGCTCGTAACTATCCTAACTAATATGTAATATTATAAATGGGAATGTGTTTGGTTGTTTGTTACGCTTTCACGTCTTAACTACTTGACAGATTATACGCTGTCAGAGGAACGTTTTCATCCAGAAAAAGTATTGTTATAAGTAACAATACTTTTTTCTTGATGAAAACGTTCTGGATCTAAATCCAGAACGTTTTCATCAAGAAAAAAGTAACCTAACCTACATTTACGCGAGCTAAACCACGGACAAAATCTAGTCCCATATATTTCTGGGATAGCTGATTCTTTCTTCGACTCTCAAACTATGCAAAAAATCACGTCGATCAGTAACTGAAAGAAAGACGAAGCATGAAACACTCTTGCTTCCTTAAATGGGTACAATAATGAAAAATGGGTACAAATGGGTACAACAAAACGTTTTCTTTTTTACTAATTAAAATGTAAAAGAGAGCTAGTGATGTGCGAGATGGTCGAGTGCAATATCAAAGGGCGACATCAGTCAGGTCGACACCGGCGCGGGCGCAGAGGTGTCGCACGAGGAAGTCTATTTCGAACGCGACTTATTTTACTACCACCACCAACAGGTGGCAAATTACACAGTGGTCTTGACAGTTTATATAAAATACGACGGTATTTTATATATTGTTTATATTTTTAAGGACAGTACTTACTTAAAATAGTTTAAATTGAGGTCTATTAAATAATATATAATACGTGGCCGAGGGAAAACATCTGTACTTATCACGATTTTTACAAACAATAAAATAAGAGACGCTAAGAACGTCCACACTCGAAACAATAATTAGCAAATAGAATACATACTAATTAGCAAATTATTATTTTGTGTTTGAATGACACATCATTTCTGGAACAATAAATAAGGTTGCTATTAGTGGTAATTTGGTGGCTGTAACAGCCCTGCAAGCAATTTGGATCACGTTTGGATTTTAGAGTTCGAAAAACTCTTATACAACAGCATTGTCCGTCCGTCCGTCTGTCTGTCTGTTATACAACTTTCAACTCAAGAACCGTAAGAGCTAGAGACTCGCGTTCAACGCCATTCGACTCAGCACAGTCGATATACCCCCGAAATGACCATGACCTTTGACCTCAAGGTCACGTGGTATCACGTGACCTTTGCATATTACTTGAACCATTTTTTTCGACCTCTAAGATTTACGGTAATTCATTGCCGTTTCCCACTCGTTTTTATGACAATGAGTGTTTTAATGTCCACAAAAACGCAAGTGAACACTCAAGCAGAAGATTGCTTAACTAACTCTAAATTTACATAAAAGACTGCACTGATATAAATCACTGACGTGTAGGAGGAGAAAGGGTCTTTTTGTGGGACAGCACAGATACAAATAATAAAGGATTATTGCGAAGCACAGTATTCTTTTGAAAATATTCAGATTGCATTGTCCCAGTGCTGTACAGTACTAGTTCTATAGATTGCAGTATATTCTCCATGCCTGCGCTTCCTCGTAGCAAACACAAACGAGATGAACGTATTTATAGACACAAATTCGAGTTAGATCCTAACACGATAACAAGTAATAACTTATTGAAATCACAAACCTGTCAATAAGATATTTAGAGAGAAGAAAAGAAAGAAAATGTTTTATTTGAATCTCCATACATGCATAATTTTAAAAAACAATAATAAATACAATTGAAACAGAAAACGGTACATGGAGATCAAATTAGGCAACTGCGTCAGCTATTGTTGCAGTATAGACTACAAGGCTGGTATTCTCGCAGGCGTACTAACAATAATTTACACACCAATGCATAAGAAAATAAAACGTACAAAAAATGGGATAAAAATAATAAATATAAACTTATAACAATATATCTATACTATATGCTTACATAAAAGTGTATATTAATATACAGTAGTCTATAAAAAAAAAAATTAAACTGTGTAATATAACCTTATGATATACTACAAAACACTGCATGTGAAAATGACACTTAAAATAAAAATAAAAACGATTAAAAACAAAGTAACAATGTAATGTGTATCCGAACGCCACTTATAGTAAACTAGATTTATTTCCCAAAAATAATACATCCTGTACCTTGCCTATTAAGGCCTGGAGCCTAAATTCAAGAGACGAGACCCTTTAAACACGGTCAGTACAAATGTGACATATTTTCATAGAATATGTATCAAAAATTAACTGCCCTTAGGTGAATAGACGCGTTTCTTGATTATAGGAACTGGGCTTAAAATATAACCTTAAGACAATTATTAAAATCCAGCAAGGCGTTTAGGCTTTACGCTTTGTATCCTAAATGTCTTTAATGGAAACGCAGTAAGAAACAGATAAACATACACCTAAATCATTACCCTCCTAGTGACGCAACCGGGTAAGAAACGAAAGACCCTAATTCTACAAAGAATTAACGACATCGCGACCCAACATTTCACAAAATCTTACGATAAACAAATGAGACTTCTATGCGACAATTATTAGCCTACAAAACGATTACAATTATTGTAAATCAACGCCAACAGAACGGGACACTTTATGTGAAGTATTTTCGTATTTTTTCCAAGTATGTATCGAGTTGGCACACTGTGTCCGTTCGGGATCAACTCAGACGCGGCCACTCGAACATTGTGGATTATATTCAGCGGTTTGATACAGGTGAGACGAGTGCCGCTAGCATAATTTCTTTGTTTAATAATACCTGCTTCGTAAACCACTATCAGCTAGTTAAGTGTACCTAAATAGATATGTATATTCTTATCTTGAGATAATCAAGTATTTTAGTGATAGCCCACATAATTGTTAAGTTTGTAAAGAATAGCATACCTATTGTGTCGTGTCAATAATTAAATAATTTTGTGTTTTATAAAAATATAATTTAAATACTATAATTAGTCATGTGTATATCTAAGAATCAGATATGTGATAAAACGAATAGCCAAATAGTTTGTCTATAACGTTGATATGTTTTTAACTTACTATACTAAATTTTCAATGTAAATATAATAGCGCCCTCCATCGTTGAAGGTAAGAACTACGTACGTATGAGGTACGTACTACGGGTTTAGAAAGGTACTGTGGCAAATTTTATTATGTCTTCCTGACAAAATGAATAATAAAAAGTACCTAAGATGTTGTGGTCAACATAGTTGCACAGTTGTAAATTAAAGAAACCGCGGTTCGTGCCGTGATTTTTTATTCCCGTGTCAGACTTTTAGTTCAACAAGTATTTGTTACTTGTACCTACGACTATTCAGAATTTATGAAAATGTATGTGTTTTATAACTTTAATTATTGCACTAAAATAAAATTGCTAACAAATATCTGAATCATCATTGCTGATCAATTCTTAACAATAGTTCTATATCAAGTATATTTTGCAATTAATTACACTAATTAGAGACCAACTAAATTTGCATTAATCCATGTTGACCTTTAAAGACATTCATGGTCTTAAACTGTGTCCATAATTAGCTTAACTAAGTCAGCTCATGTGGTAGGATTAATGATTCACATGTCAATAATTGAATTAAATGATTTTATGAGACTAATCTGCTTATTGATGCTAGTTCTCTATGAGCTATATGGTCTGCTACAAGGCGAATTTTAATTTATTTAAATATAAGCTTTACTTGAGCCAAGTTCAAAGTAGAATGTTTGTAAGCAAAAAGTTAGATTTTTTCACAATCAATAGCATAATTGCTTTAAAATGAAATTTTAGGCATATAAATAATAATTATACATTTATTAACATAACATTGTATATATATTATATTATAACACAGTATATACATTGAATTTAAAAATCATTCAATAACCACAATCAAGATGCCAGAGATTTTAGTCCAGCATTGGCCCAGTGATCAACAGAAGCTTGTAGTTGAACATTCTACATTGAATTTGGCTAGGCGTAGTATATCAAAAATGTGTTATATACTAGTACTGACTTCTCTGGCAATCTGATCGAGGGCCTGCTCCTCCGCCGTGGCCTTGGTGTGCGTGCGCTGACGCCGCGACGGATCCATGTCCACACAAACACTTCACACTCTCTGTAACAAAACACAAAATAAATTAATCAAACCATAATGTTAATTAAATAGTGCAGTGTGTTTAACTTCAGGTTCAATAAGCATGTAAAGAAAATAGGCTCTGTGTGTGATTTTTATGTCTATACATTCTGTAGGGATTGAGGGACAAATAGAGGAACAAACAAATATTTGATTTCAACACAATACTTTAAAATATTTAGAATAAATTTTGGACTCTGACAGTGATAATTACATGTTACACATAGAAACTAACTCTTCCAGGCCAATTTTCCTGTTAATAAAATGCAATGACATCCATACAAAATAATATTAAAATCATCATCAACTAAAAATAGGTATAGGTGTTAACATTTGGAAAGATTGATCATTCTGTGTGCTATAAAAATGGAGGAGTATGGCAGAGTAATGTTTATATTGTATATAACTGTGAATAGTTTGAACTTGAAATGGACTGACAGGAAAATTATTGCAACACATATCTCTCATACAGTATTGATAGAATTATGAATAGTTGTATATTCTTAGTCATATTTAAAATTAGAACAAATTCCTGACATACCTATGTTTGAAATAATGTATTTAAAATGAAAAATTTTCTGTAGTGTATGAAGTATCAAAGTCTTGCTCACGCTTACACTTTTAGAATACAACAACATTTATAATCTAGTGATAGTATGTTCACAGTAAGCCTTTATAATAAAAACAATTGTATATTATGGGTTTTGGAGTCCATTGTGTTCAATTTAACATAACATTACTATTGTATCATCCCAACAATTTACTCAAAGTTGTATGCTAACCAATGAACCAAAAACAATTGCTAACTATATAAGAATAAGTGCAGTAAAAATATACATTAACACAATTTGCAACAGCTTAAACTTTAAGATAACACAGTTGAGTTGTAACCAAATATGTATGTATGAATAACAATGTATTGCATGTGTGTGTGTAATGTAACCTTGGATTAATTGCTGGGTGCGACACCAATGTGTCAGATGCATGCCTTATCACTGTTGAGGCACTGAAGCGCCTCCAACAAGGTTATCATTGACAAACATATTGTAACTCCTGTTTCAATTGTTAATTATTTTGTAAAATATGTTTTATCATAAAATAATCAATCTATATTTATTTACATTGTGCAGCCTTTTAGTATGATGTTATCATTTATACTGCTTATCTATATTTAATTATCAATGAAACATGAAACTAATATTAAAAAATGTACTAGTAGTCAATAAATAATAAATAATTATGATCAAAAATAAATTGAATTTAATGAATATGATATATCAGCAAAACTGGATACTATTCTTAACTTCAATACCATGTATTTATAGATCAAAGTTTGAATCAACAGGTAAAAATAACTGTTTATATGTAAACCTAGAAACTAGGTCAATAATGTGTAAATATCACAGAATCTGTTACATACCTGTATCATTAGTTTGACAAGATCATGTATCTGTGTGGAAAATAGAGTAACAATAAATGTCAGGTTTACAGGTAAATAAGCTATATATAAAAACCACAAGTTAACATTGAAAAACAAAGATGTAAACTACACACAATGACCTACTGAAGGTTTTACTTAATCCAATTTAAATGTCACAACACTTGACTGCATTCTTTTCTTTTTAAAATTGTCACAGATCACATTCTAACTGACCTAAAACCTCGGACACTTAACTTAGAACTAATAATCGTAAACAGAAGGATTCCACACAGGCTGAGCATAATAAACTAATTAACATAAATTTAAAAACAGGTTGGCTATAACCTAAGGGGTTCATTGCGCTTTTCTCACATGCCTGTTTCCTTAAAAATGTATTAGAGTCACGTCCAGTAGGAAAACGGGTGGGCACAAAGCCAACACGGTTTTTTTATGGTAGCACTACAATGACATCATAGCACACTTACTGGGACAGTTACAGATGTAAACACATCACTGCAACGCACACTATCACCTACTTATCGGTCATTAGTCCCGACACGATCTCACAATTATGCTAATCGACAATCAAGCTCCAGAGAAACGTGAAAAATTCGCAATTTTTAAGAAATACGGCGACACCAATTCACTGCCTACACGATTCACATTGATTATACGTTACATTAAAACTATCCGCGTAAGGTTATGGATTATTTGGCACAGATCAGTATGGTTATGATTAACTATAAGGTTTTACTAACGTAAAAATCGTAAATTATGCCATTTTTACTAAAATTAATTTTTACGAAAGCCATGTATGACATGCATGCCATTGCCATTTAAAACCGTTGCGTTCAAGAATTGCCCGCTGGTATGTCAATTAAGCTAATGGAAGCATTCACTTTTCAAGATTCGTTTTATTTTAAAATCTGGAAATCATCACATATTTTGTGTTTGTTTTATATATTAGCTTTGAATTTTTTGTAAATTATAAGAGCGTTCAATAAAATAAATAATAATGCGTAAGGTGTTGCCATGTTCTGAAACTATACTTACTCTGGCTACTAACTATACTAACCAGGGAAAATATAGGTGTACTTAATACGTACCTAAGTAGGCACATATTACTCTGAAATAGTAAAATTGATGAGCTAAATTTATTATAACGTAATAGGGGCGAGTTTCTTGCTACTCTACTTTACTACACAGTACCTAGCATTAAACTCGAGCTTTTTCTGTTAGTAAAATTTAATATTGCTCAATCCACAAATTAAATCATTAGATTATGATTCGAAAGTCTACCACACAGAATATCCTCTCAAGCGTCCATGACTCCTACGGTGGAGTCATGAACGTTGAGTTCGTTGCGCGTCCGTGAACCCTATGGTGGAGTCAAGAAAATCTTTGGTATTTTTCACTACCAATCATAACAAGACTCCCCCGTAGGGGTCACGGACGCGCACGTAAGTATTTTTTTTTGAGTCAGCCATTCCAAAGGATATAGTATTACTGTGCCATGAGTTTTATGACTTACAATAATATTTATGCTGTATTAATTTATTCAACTTGCCTCGACAGGCTCTTTTAGACAATGTATCGAAATATATGGCCACAAACAAACTTATCGAGGTGCACTATGAGCTGTAGAGTCATGATATTTCTTGAAGCTTTTAAGTAGCAATAGTTTGCCGTTAGTGGACCAATTTTGTGCTTATTATTCAGTAACACAGTAAAAATAAAAGAAAAGTACAAGGTACAAATAAAAGGATTTTATTTATTGTAATATAAATTTCAAGCAATTGCATTTCACAGTCATACAATGTCCTGTAGACATCCGAGCAACTACACTCAACAAATTGTGATAAAACTACAATAATTTATTCACTCTTAGACTTAGGGGTATCATCCTTGTAGTAAAGGAATACAAATGAGAAGAGGAATACACCAATCATCATGGAGAAGGCGCTCACGTAGTACGGGTACGCGCTCGGGATAAAACGCTCATACTGTGTGTGCTGCAGAGGACGTACAGACACCTGCAAACAAAATTCATATCAATAAATATATTTATATCTACATTCATTGCTTTTTATTTTGATCTTTAAAAAAGTTCTTTTTTTTAACTAAATATTTTCAGTTCTATGGTCCAGTACAATACTTTTGTTATCACCTGACTGTGCTTTCATCAAATGGACTGTACAAAATAGTGAGTCAGTCTAGGTCAACTTGGGCTATTTAATTATAGAAGTTTTTTCTGCACGAATGGTGCAGCAGGCAAGCGATCGCCTCGCCTCGCAGCCGCCATGCCTAATAGTGTACCTTATCTATCACATGGAACAACATTGTATGAACCACAAATGTTCGTTCTGTCCAAAAAAAAAGTTTTATACAGTGTATTACGCCATCCTGGATTTAAGGGGGTTACCTGTCAGACGACGGCAAACACCGTTGGGCGAGCACACTTATTTGGACCGTCACAATACTTGGCAACAGCCAGCTTTGCCACTTAATACATATTATAAATTACTGTTAATGATGTGATTTAGTAAGAATGATTAACCATATAACTGACCTGTGTAGAATGATACAGCCTGGTGTATCCAACTCTATCGTAATCAACCTTGAACTGGTACACTCCCCACACATCAGGTACCTTGAACACAGCTTCATACACTCCATTGGGTTTCTTCTGCAGTGTCGTGCGGATGAACGGATCAATACGCACAAACTCCAGCTGGACATCTTTGGCCTCAAATGGCTGCCATTTGCCATTCCTTAGTTCTTCAATCTCAATTCTGTACACCTGTAGGTAAATAAAAATGTTTTGGTTATCATTGTCCTAATTTCAATTATATGCCTCAAATATGGTGAAATCGCCATCTCGAAATATTTCGTTACATTTTCTAACAGCACATCTAGCGGAAATATTTTTGAACTAATCAAAAGAATGGAAATCTTTCATGAATGGTTAGTGACATTTACAATATAGGGACTTGGGAATATGAAGAATACTTAGACATAGATGGCAGACTTAAATGTCTACAGTTGGTAATTGAGATAGGGTAACAGGCTACATTACCAAAAAAAATTTGTATTGTTGTGTGTTTAATAAATAAGTAACATGTATACAAAGTAAGGTATTACATTTGTTAGCATTATGCAAGCATATGTTGGGCTACTAAGAAGATGGATGAGAAACGATTGCATGTAGCAGAGATGAGAATGTTACGATGGATGTGTGGAGTGACGAAAATGGAGAGAATTAGGAATTAATATGTAAGAGGTAGTCTGAAAGTGGTGCCCATAGACGAGAATGTGAAAGGAAATTGTTTGGCTTGGTATGGACATGATACATATGTAGGTAAGCAAGTGATGGATATGAGGGTAGAGGGATGTAAAGGGAGAGGAAGGCCAAGGAAAAGATGGATGGACTGTGTGAGGATGGATATGAAAGGGAAAGGGGTAAATGATCAGATCATGGGTGACAGAGAAGTATGGAAGCAAAGGACATACTGCGCCAACCCAAAATAAATTGGGACCAGGGCAAGAGGATGATGATGCAAGCAAATGTGTATGTAATTGAAGGAAAAAGAAAAGGTTAATAAGGTTACATGTTACTAACTCAATTAATGATTACTACTGATAATTTATATTATTATAATTAATATATTGTATACTCACAACAGTGTCAGTGATGGTGTATGTGTTGGAAGACTGCTTCTCGCCCTGCTTGTGATGGTCCACATTGCGCACGCGCAATCGTCCGCGCTCGCCGAACGCCCATCCGCTCAGGTGCACCGAGAGAGCCTTGTTGCCCGACTGGTTTGATGTCACTTTGTCACCCTGGAGTTATTAAAAGAGTTATTTTATTACTTAATTTCAATTTACATATATAATTATATTATGTGTATAAAACTCAAACGATATTATTACAATACAAACATTTAATATTATTAATAATAAAATGATATCCTATGTACCTAAATCAGACTCACAGTAACAGACTGAAAGGATAAGGAATGAGTCTCACGGCTTCTTGTTAAATTACCTATTGTTAGAAAAAGATTTCTATAGAAATAATATTATACTAGGTTTATGATCATTGCTCTGACAACATGGGTAACAAGTGAGCTTTGAAGTTCCAGACCGAAAAAGACAGCAGAACATTCATTCTATTCATTCACTTTTTATAGCTCATGCAAATGTTATTGCTATTGCCATTGGGCACAGATATATAATTATGTGATAAAAGTAATGAAAATTCAAAAAATCCGTGATACAAACTCACATGAACTTTAGCAATGCCAGAGTTGAAGGCCTCATCAGAGAAGAAGAATAGGGACCCACTAAAGACAATGCGGGCATTGTTCCTGGCCTGCAGGGCAGCAATCAGCACTGTTTTGCGACCAACAGCATGTGGGTACTCCTTGACCTTTAAAAGATAGATTTATATATTATACTTGAACATACATACATATATTATTACTATCTTGCACCAACTATAGTGATAGAAGACCAGATATACTAATCACAGTACATTCATTCAAAGGCATTCATGCTGCTTCCAAAGATCTCTTGATGGAAAAACCAATGAATACTTTGTCTGTCTTAGGAATTAATTTATCACTTGAGAATTATTGATTTTGAATAGATATATTGCTAATGGAAGTGTATCTTAAACCTATTTATAATTACAAATTCTTTGCATTTAGGGTAAACCGGCAAAATATGTGAACTGAATTATTATATTAACATGTCTTAACAAGTTTACTACCATGTCTCATGCAAATAAATAATCATTTCAATCCATGACCTTATGCACAGAAATCACTACTGCTGCACCAACATATTATAATAAAATATTACATAACTATTTTCCTATTAAATAGAATTAAGCTTACTGTGTTAATTTTAACCATAAAGCATATCTCTTGGCTCCACCCTCAGTATAGTTTTTGCACTGGTAGCTGACTTATCAACCTAATGGTTGATAAATCATATAACCCGGTCATTTTCTATAAGCTATAAGTGCTTGGGTTGCAAAAGTAACTGATAGCTAGTTCGCAGTTTTCCAAGATAGCAATAATATTATATTTTATTCTTTAACCTGTCATTTGCCAGCAGCTCGTATACAAGCCGCTACATTATGTACCTCTGTTTACCAGTGGCTTGGATATGAGCCACCAAGTGCCACCACACTTTAAACCTTATTTTCCTAACCTTAAAGCTTAAAACTGATAATAACAATAGTTAAATAAACTATAGATATTTTTGGCAAGAATAATCCACTCTCACAGATGTTGTACAGGTATCAAATTTATTAGTAGATTTGAGGTTTATAAGAAATTTTGGTACATACCTGGCTCTTAGGATTATAACTGTATGCAGTAGAGTCAGCAGTGAGGATGGGCAGCACCAAGTTGTTGTCCTTATCCAAGATAAGACCAGTGCCTTCAAACAGCAGGGGCTGGGTATTCTGTTCTCCTACAATGGTTGGTGAGGAGATCAAGTTCTTAGGGGATACCACAATCCTTGTATGTTCACCATCATCAGATGCATCATAATTGAAGTGGTCAATTACAGCTGCTGATTCTTCATCCATCTGGAAAACAAAACACATTATTATTTATAAGCTAACTTTTGATAAGAACTAATGATAAGACACAACTGTTTTCAAGTTCAATTATGTCTAGCATTCCAGCAGCAGAGAGATTCATTTTTTACCATAGTCTTGTTGTGATTTGTGTTAAGTACACTTATGGCCAGTCCCACAACTAACAAATAAAAGTTTCCAAAAGATAAACCGCATGCTCATATCTCACTCTTGTTAGGTTAAAGAAGAGAGATGGCGAGACTTTAATCTTATTGATAAATGCTGTTTAGAGGTGGTTGTAACAAGCCCTTAAATATCTAATACTATCATTAGTGACTTGTAAAGATATGTATAAATAAATATATAAATATGTACTCTTTTTTACTGAGAAAAATACTAACTGAATATTGACGATAATATTGAGTAAGTAAGTATAATTCCCTTATTCAGTATTATAATCATCATACTCAAGCCTTTACAACTAATCTGCTAAAGATAGGCCTCACTCAAACTACACCACTGAACCTGAAATTGGCTTCTCAAATAAGCTCCATGTTCCCGCAGTAAAGTAGTCCAGGCTGATCATGATAAACAAATAAAGTGATTCTACTAATTATTGAAAATAAACAGTAGCATACATTTTCATGGGAGGGATTGAGATTATTCTTTTTAGACCTCGGTCTCAAACTCAAGACGAGTATAAAGGAGCCAAATTAGAATGCTGGTATCACATGAAGACAAAATATTAATTTACCTCAAATCCACACTCAGAAGCAATTTCTCTATATACATCACCAGCGGCCGCATTGCCAGCCATAAGCAGATTACCGCCATCGTCAATGAACTTGGTGATGGATTCCGTATCAATCTGACCGCCGAACTCGAGAACCGACGGTGCAAACACAATCAGATTCTTGTATAAATATTCGCCATACTTGGATAAGACTAGGTTAGCGTCATCGGCGAGTTTATATGTTAGACTATAGCCCCTATCTGAAAAAGCAAGTTTAAAATCATGAAAGTAATGCATTATCAGCTAATTGCGCTGTTCTGCAAGCAAAACTAGACAACCGCAAATATACCGGCAACTTATCGCCGCTTTATTCTTTCTTACCTTGCAAAGATTTGAAGAACTGTGAGTGTGTTTCTCTTATGTTAAGATTATCTACTAGAACTAAAGTTTCTTGTTCGCCTAACGCTAGCGCGAAGCTCGCTATAATTCCTAAAATTACCGCAAACTTCATTATTGCAAAATTCTAAAGCTGCACCACAATTTACTTCAATGACGTGACGTGTACTAAATACCAATAACCAAACTAGCATAGACAATCACACATCAGTGCTTAGTAGAGACTAGAGATGTACAGTTATTACGGATTCCAAAGAATTAACAATTGTTATTCTGTATTTGCCAAGTCGAATTAACCACTTTATGTACACTTTTGTCACTGGACCATACTTTTATTAGTTGGTGCTGTTGGCAGAATTGGAATAAAATGTTAGTATCTGTAGCGTCAATTTATTTTGATTGACGTTTCGTAAAATGATTTATTTTTGTATCGAAAACCTGATCTTGAAATTAGCTAAATAATTACAGTAAGACGTACGAAGTTGTCGTATTAATAAGTAGTCTTCCATAAGTGTTTACAAAATGATCATATCGCGGTCGAAACACCGCTCCTCGGTGGAAGTGTGTGCCGATTGTGGTGCATCAGGTCAGCGTGATGTTCCAGTTTTAGACATGGTTTTAATTGTTCCTCTATTAATGGCCAAGTGGATTTAGTGTTTTGTTGTGTGTGTAGATCCATCGTGGGCGTCGATCAACCGCGGGCTGTTGCTGTGTGCCGAGTGCTGCAGCGTACATCGCAGCATGGGACGGCATATTTCCCATGTTAAGTCTCTGAGGCAGGGCTCGTGGCCCCCATCACTACTAGCAGTACGTGTATCTCATGAGTTTCACACCAGTGTATCAATTAAGGACAGTTTCCACCAGAATCCACTTTGGCTTAATTTGTGGATTCTATTAATGGTTGTGGTTTATTGTTGCTTAGTCATTTGGACAACAATTGGCGTTAATTATTCAATGAGTAAAGGCACAATCTACTTCCAGTACAAGTCACTACACATGCACACAAAAACCATACAAGATTTTATATTGAAACATGTTAACTTATAAAGTCTTTTAAGTTAGATAACACAAAATGATGTTCCTTTATATTGTAAATAAATTTTAGCCTGAGGAAGATATGTTATTATTAGGGAAAGAAGCCTGGTAATAACATTCTCAGTCTAAAAATTATATTATCTAAGTAATATAATTGCTAACATTTATTACAATACAGATGGTGCAAGCACTGACGGCTCAAAATGTAAACAGCATATGGGAACATTCCCTACTAGACACCTCAGCGCCAAAGCACCTTCGTAAGAAACCTCAACCTAAAGAACCTTTACAGTAAGTCTTATATCATTTTAAACTAATTACTTTATCAATCAAACCATTCACTATCTGATAAGATATATGTGCATTATTATGTCAGATAGCGAAACCGTAATTTAATAGTTTTCACTTATCATGTGTATATGAGTAATGTGCTAAAATAAGGTGTGTTATTTTTGATAAAATGTATTTCGTCCAATTATTTTTCTGGGCATTGCATCTGCTTGCCTATCCACAATTTGCTAGTCAAGGCTCTCTTAATGTTACAATCTAATTTAATTGGAGCAAGTTTATTATTTTCTGTTTAAATATATGTATTTTAAGTACATATATCTAAAGTAGTGAGTCTCTTGAATGGCAGAACCCATATTTTAAAGTAGAATATTTAGCATGAGGATGTAATGATCGGCAGTTGACTGCTTATGCTGATAATGCAATAAGGCAAGTATGCCTTACAATAAAAATATTTTAATAATTTCATTGTTATACATGTTAAGAAAAATGCTATTCTCAATCTTTTAAATGCCTATTATATGGCTGATAGGATATGGACATACTAAATAAGCTTACTATTAATACAGCCCTGTAAAGTCAGAGTTCATACTGGCAAAACACCTAAGGCTGGCATATGTCCTGAGGGCCAGACGAGATGAACCACCAAGTGAGCTTGGCAGACAGCTTCACAGTGCTGTAAGAAGTTCTTCACTTGATACTGCAATGAGACTACTGGCACAGGGTGCTGATCCTAATTATTATAATCAGGTAGTGTATCATTTATTTTATCATCATCACAATTTTCCATTAGGAGGCTGCATAGCACCAGATCCAAAAGAAATGACATCAGTATCATTTTCATACTAATTAATGTTTTATTTATAAGATAAAGCAATTTTACCACTCATTATTTTGTTTATGTGAATTCATTTCCTCAATTAATGGCATGGAGCCAAATATCTCAAGCGGTTTAATGTTGGCTCTGATTTACAGTTTTGTATTTAAATGAAACTGATCCCGCTGCAGTGTAATGATAGTAATAACGGTTACATCATATCTTATTATTGTGTTAGATCATAATGTTCTCACACATACAGCGACACACATATGTTTCACTGAGTAAGGATTTGACTTAAGTCTTTCTTTAATTTTACTAGTCAAACCTTTCAGCTATGCTTATATATTTGTGTTTGTAGTGGGTTCACGTTGGTAATGAAACGGGTCGTATGTCTGGATAGTCGAATCCTCGATCTCTTAATCGTAACTCTGATACCTTATTCGTGGGATACCGTGGCTATTCTCTGCCTTCTGCTGCTGTCATACTTCTTATTTCATTCAAATATACATCTTATGAGTGGGCAGAAGTGTATAAGATTCTATTAGTAATGTTTAAGTCACACGTGATAGTAGACGAGCGTATCGTCCGCTATACGGACGTCCAGAGCCCGTGCCATTGAGATTTTCCTAACAGAACAGAAGAATGTAGTAAGTTTTGGAGACCTGGCACCAGCCGCGGGATATTATGATCACCAGCAACGCAACAGGCCATTAAGTGTATATAACTGTTTTTTTTTCTATTTTGACTTAGTACTGCAACTATTGTGTAGGGAATGTGATTGCTGTGCGTGAGGTTTTGGTTTCGATTTTCGGCAGAAGTGTTATTAGAAAAGATGTACCCTCTGCATATCTCTTAAGGGAAATACAGATCGGTGAACAAGCAAGCAAAATAAAATGCAATGTGTTGCACCTCTATCTCGCCATCTGTTTTATGGTATAACGCTTTTGACTCCCTGCTGGTTAAAAAAATGTTGTTAACACGTTTGCCCGGCTCGGTAATCGAACCCGATCAAACAATGATCGGTCGAACATAAGCGCAAACCACGGAACAGCAAGGTCATTTTTTATACGTCTGCCCGCACTATGAGTAAATCCTGTATCGCGAGGATTTAACAGACAAACAACCGACTCAAAGAGCATCCAGATACGGATAAACTATTTATGGATCACACAATTTATCATCCTGTGCGGGGAACAAACCTACAAAACTCGGCGCAGTGACCATGGCAAAGCGACCATGGAAACCACTATACTACCCGTGCATTCAAATATTATACCACTATTCTTGAATAGGCTTTTGTTATCAAAAGATTTATGCAAAGATCAAGCCATTAAGGCAGCCATTACTGCTAATGTCAATGCATGCCTATAGTTGGCGGCCCGACCTTGATCTATTCTTTGCACTTTGTGTTTACGATAAAAAAAATTATATCACCTGGCATTACCAACTATGTGTTAGCTTCAAAAATTTCAACCCTCATAATAATATCAGCCCTGTATTAGACTGTCCCACTGCAGGGCATGGGCCTCTTAGTGTGAGAAGAGCTAGGCCATAGTCCACCAAGCTGGGCCAGTGCGGGTTGGCAGACTCCACCTATCTTCGAGCACATTATGGAGAACTCTCAGACATGCAGGTTTCTTCACAATGTTTTTCTTCGCCGTTAAAGCGAGCGATTATTAACTATTTAATACGCACATAACTTCGAAAAGTCAGCGGTGCCAGGATCGTACTCAAGATCTCTGCGTGGCAGTCCAACGGTCTCCCACTAAAATATCGCTGCTAATTAAAACTCTCACTTTAATGTAATAGTCAAAGTGAGATACACGCTTCCAGATGGCTCAGTTTAAAAACTAACTACACAGTTTTTTTTTCGACTATCCTATTTCCGATTATTATAAACTAGATGTGCCCGCGGTTTCACCCGCGTTTATAGTTACTACGCCGCCCCCGTGGATCGTAGCGTGATGTTATATAGCCGAAAGCCTTCCTCGATAAATAGGCTATCCAACACTGAAATAATTTTTCAATTCGAACCAGTAAGTAGTTCTTGATATTAGCGCGTTCAACCAACCAAACAAACAGAGACTTCAGCTTTATAATATTAGTATTGTTACGTGCTGGGTTCGACGGATAAGAATATAAACAATATTACCGACTAAAACACGTTTTATTCAAACACACAATTAAATTTAAACACAACAAACACTATACTTCACTTTTTCACTGAACTGCTTCAAACTCCGTAGTATTTCCGCTTCCGTTCGCTTCGATGAACACTTGATCGCTTACGATTGTAAACTGACTTGGCGGTGCGCGTGCGCCCTATTTATACGCGGGTAAAGCGCTTCCAGAGCTTTCCAGTAACGCCGTACTCGACGTGTAAACAGCACGATGCTTCGAGAAAGTACCAGCATTCTCTCTAAGATTCTCGTACCGTACTACGCAGTTCCGTAAGATGTCAATAGATGGCGGTGTAAACTATTAGACGGAACCGCCGAGTCCCTCCCACAATGCCGAGAGATGTCACTGGGCGTAACACTGCCCCCCTCTTAGACATGTTCGTCCCGAACATTGTTTGATCCGTAGTAGCGTGCCAATCGATCCACATGAACGATCTTTGGTGTACCTCGTGGTCCTTTCTGGATCCGGTAGGTGACGTCATTCATCTTAGTGACTATGCGATAGGGTCCATCCCATTTTGCCTGCAACTTAGGAGATTTTCCTTTGCTGCGTGCCGGATTGTGTAACCACACCAGCGATCCTTCCTCGAAGCCTTTATTGTTCGCCTTCCGGTCGTAACGGGTCTTCAACCTCTCAGACATCTGCTGACCGGTCTGTCTGGTGTGCTCGTATACGTCATTCATCCTGCTGCCAGTGCGTGGTCCCTTCATGGCAGAACAACTCGTGCATTTACGGCACCATTCCTCAACGTCTTTTCGACAACGGATCCAATAAAAGCGTTCCCGGATCTTAATCAGAGTTCTCTTAACTCCCATGTGGCCTCCTGAACTCCCATTATGACAGAGTTGTAAAACTTCCGGTACCTTGAGCTTTGGCACGACCATTTGCAGGTGACACTTGTCACCTCGGGCATTCTCCCATTTCCGGCACAGAACTCCATCTTGGATAACCAAGCTTTCCCACTGTGCCCAATAACTCTTGGTGGTAGGGCTCAATGCCGCAACTTCACTCCAGTGAGGTCTCGAAGCACCTGTTTTCTTCCATTCGAGAATGGGTCTTATGTCTATGTCCTCTCGTTGTGTTCTCTGCATAATTTCCTTCCAGTCTTCGCTAAGATCCGTCCTCAACATCCTCACTAGTACTTCCTGCTTGGCCTCTTTCTTGGCGCAGTGGTGCTTACACTGGCCGGTACACGGTCTACGTGACAGGGCATCCGCATTACCATGTGACTTGCCACTGCGATGCTGTATCACGAAGTCGTGTAGTTGTTGCCTGGTACGCACATCAGGTGTTCCTCCTGCCGGCGACTGGTTTCTGTTACGTGGTTTCCTTCGCTTCGGGCAGCTCAACCTGATGTGGCCTCTCTCGCCGCAGCTATAGCACCGGGGTGAGGTTAATACTTCCCTGGTACGGTGAGCTCGATCGTCCCGTCGCACTGTTTCCACCTCCAGAGTGTAGGCCGGGGCATACTTTAAGTTTTTACTGCCTAGATTCCTTCGCTTCGGGCAGCCCAACCTGATGTGACCTCTCTCGCCACAGCTGTAGCATCGGGGCGAAGTTGACACTTCCCTGATACGGTGAGCTCGATCATCCCGTCGTACTGCTTCCACTTCCAGAGCGTGGGCTAAGGCATCCTTCAGGTTTTTGAAATGTCCGAGTCTCACTGCGGCCCTAACCTCCAGGTCTCGGATCCCGTCGGTGAAAGCTTGAACGAGGTTTCCGTCAATGAGCACAGGTGAGGACTGGTACGCCTTTCGAACCAGCTTCTCCACCTCCAGGGCCCACTGCTGCAGAGTTTCACCAACACGTTGTGATCGGTCTTTCAGCTGGGCGCGAAACACATGTTTCAGGTGTGCGTCACCATATCTCGCCTCTAATGCCTCCAACAGCTTCTCGTACGTGATGTCTTGACCAAGCGCCTCTAACACGGTCAAGGCCTGGTCACGAAGCCCCAAGGTGAGAGCGGTCAGAGCCTGTTCTTTCGTCCACCTGTTCGATTTCATGACAGCCTCGAACTGGATCTTATAGGCTGACCATGACGATGATCCGTCGAATGGTGGGACTTTAAAGCCTCGTGGTGAGGGCGCCACAACCGCAGGTGCTACGATCCCATCTCCAGCCTTGAGCCCACGTATCATTTTCTCCAACTCGGCGATGCGACTTTCGTGGCGTTGGACTTGCTCTTTCACCTCCTTCACCTCCTTGCCAACCGTTGCGCTGAGGTCTTTTAACATCATCAGCTGCTCCTCTTGGCGGCGCATACCCTCCTCCTTATCGCGTTGCAGCTGTTCCTCAAGGCGGCGTGCCTGCTCCTCCTGGCGGCGTGCCTGCTCCTCCTGGCGGCGTGCCTGCTCCTCCTGGCGGCGGATGCCCTCTTCCTTATCGCGTTGCAGCTGTTCCTCGAGGCGGCGTGCCTGCTCCTCCTGGCGGCGTGCCTGCTCCTCCTGGCGGCGTGCCTGCTCCTCCTGGCGGCGTGCCTGCTCCTCCTGGCGGCGTGCCTGCTCCTGCATAAACGCCATCAGAGCCGCGAGGTCGGGGTTCACCGGCGAGTAAGCTGCACTAGATGGGTCCGCTGCAGCCGCGGAGTCACGTGATTCACCTGACGTCGGCAAGGGGGCGTCTCCAAAGCGCCTCTGGTCCACATCTTGCTGGCGCTGGTTCCTGGTACGCACCCCTTCCACTTCCTCCTTCGGTAGTACTGGCATATTCTTACCTTACTTCTGACACCAATTGTTACGTGCTGGGTTCGACGGATAAGAATATAAACAATATTACCGACTAAAACACGTTTTATTCAAACACACAATTAAATTTAAACACAACAAACACTATACTTCACTTTTTCACTGAACTGCTTCAAACTCCGTAGTATTTCCGCTTCCGTTCGCTTCGATGAACACTTGATCGCTTACGATTGTAAACTGACTTGGCGGTGCGCGTGCGCCCTATTTATACGCGGGTAAAGCGCTTCCAGAGCTTTCCAGTAACGCCGTACTCGACGTGTAAACAGCACGATGCTTCGAGAAAGTACCAGCATTCTCTCTAAGATTCTCGTACCGTACTACGCAGTTCCGTAAGATGTCAATAGATGGCGGTGTAAACTATTAGACGGAACCGCCGAGTCCCTCCCACAATGCCGAGAGATGTCACTGGGCGTATATATGTGAATATATATATGTGAAAGTTTCTAAAGATGTTTGGATGATAGTTTCTCAATCACACGTTTAACGAATTTGTATGAGAATCACGTATAGATAGATCCTGCATTTACACATCGGACATTTTTTCTCAGTAAGCGATTCCGCTAGATTAAGAAGCTAATAAAATGATATGCTGCGGAATATTATATGCTGTGGAACAGAAGCTATTTTTTTTTATTGCCATCAGTTTTAAGGTGTCTGCTCCGCTAGATGCTCAGCAGTGAGCGGATTTCGAAAAAATTACATTCCTAGCATAGCCAAAAGCAGTTCTCAATTTGACGGCTGACACAGATACTTATTAAATCTTGATCGATACGTATTATATTATAGGTAATAGTTTGAATTGGTCAAAACGGTCGGCAGATATGGTTATAAAGCTTTCTGAATAGACGCAACCATTCAACTAAACGGATGGCGCAAAGACTTAGCCACCACGCCGCGTTTGAGCTGTTGTCGACCCCATATTGGTCAAGAATTATGTGATCCACAAATTGAATAGTTTCCTTGAGTCTAGGTGTTGTTTGTGACCGTTGTTGCAATGTTTGTTGAGCCCTCCACGACATACTAATACTAGTGGATCAATTGCCTGTTTAACACATTGAATGTCGTGCCGGTCATAAATGACCTCGAACAATGCATTTTCTATTGTGTCTACCACATGGCATCCAATGTGTGTAATAAATAAGTTTATATACCATTAATTGTTTATTATAATAAAGTTAATTGTTAATAGGAGAAAGGCTCGACGTGTCTGCACGTAGCATGCCGGGCAGGGCAGCCGGCTCAGGCGGAGCTGTTAGTGACGTGGGGCGCAGACCCCACCGCTCGGGATTCCGGTGGAAACACACCTGCAGAGTGTGCCAGGTATGTGCCAGTAGTAGTAGAGTCTAATAAAAATTTAAGCATGCATAGTAAGCCGACGAGCACGCAGGCAACATATGATGTGAGTGAATGAATTGTGGCAAGTGGAACTACGTGGTCTCTGCCGATGACATCCAGGATAAGGTGAACGTAAATACGTATGTAAATAGAGTCTATAAGACAGAGCTGAGGGAGATAAAAGAGGTCAGGGGTTTGTCACCTAACGTGAATTTTAGCTACGAAGGGGATATATTTTATTTTCTCGATGCGTGTAGAACATATTTTGGCAACATAAGTATACTTAAGTAGGGCAATATAAGCAGCAATATCGGAACACCGGGACGTGTTTTAGTTTTGATAATTTCGACCATAAACGTAGGAGTACTAGTACTTCTCTGGTCCAGTTTGTGGTGGATGCACCAGATCCTATCCAAATAACTTTGTGATGTTTTGCATTCCTGTGGAAAGTAGGGTTTACTAAAGTTCTTAAGAAGAAGCTGAAGTGCAGGAGTTCTTGTAGCTTACGCTGGCATTGCAGCAATTTCTTTAATGTCACAATCACAAGTGATGCTCATAAAGCAAGATTACAAATGTTTCGTTTACCTTTTACTCCTAAGAAGGTCATAAGCTTCTTGCCACTTTAACAGTATTCAAAATATATATATATATATATACATATATTTGACTAATAAGTCGAAATATTGCTCTATAAATTTTATGTTATTTTTAGAAATATTGTAGTCTTTGATGATTGTGAACATCACAAATGTCTTCTATATCTATACTTACATATATTATAAAGAGCAAAAGTATATACTTATGTATGTAATGAATAAACTCAAAACCAAAATTTTAATAATGTTCTCCAGACCGAATTTCGGTCACTGCGGCCAATCTGGCAAGACTGGCCATCTGCGCAGGAGATATTATAGTGCACAAGCGTGTGCGCAAACACAAGTGCACTCTGTATTCCCTCATTCTCATGATCCAATGGGACGGTAATCCGACACGACCGGAGAGAGATCAAGCGCAGGACCAACGGATTTACGTGCTTTCCGAGGCACGAGGGTGTCTAACACCGCCAACTTACTAACTCCGGGCTGCTATTGAGATTTCTTAACAGAAAATCCCAATAACCTTATGTTGGCCAGACCCAGGATTCGAACCCGAGACCTCATGCACAGCAGTCGCATTCATTACCACTGCGCCACGGAGGCAGTAAGTACCATTAGAAAGCTACTAAATCCAGAAGTAACATAGGCTACTTAACATCACGCCACGGAAGTGGAGCATTAATTACGAACGTAGGGAAAACCGCACAGGACAGCTAGTAGTGCATATTTGCCGGTAGGAAATTGAGGCATATGTTGGCTTTGTTTTTTTTTGATCCAGGAAAATCCTTTATGGATACCCTCTCCCCCGGGAGGGGGGTGGGGGGGGGGTGTTCTGAGACTCCGCCCCTGAAAGGGATTTATTGATTTCATTGCTCACCAAGGCCCCCAGACGTGTGGGGCCGTGCAAGCCAGAAGATAGTCCCCAGACTCTGTACCAGTGACCCCACTATACAGGAGCGAGAAGGCGGGCAAATCGCCTCCTCCTCGCTCCCGTCCGTCTGCGCAGGAGAGGGTCAGCGAGGAGATTGTTCTCCCTGACCCTCTCCGCAGTCTCCTTCTGCGGCATGACAGCCTCGCAGAAGGAGACCACTGCCTGCCACGACCTCTCGCCGCCGAGCATGGCGTTGATCACACTCGACAGGGAGAGATCCCCGCGAGGCATAAGTTACCTAATTTAATCATCTACAATGTGGCGTTAGCTATATGTATATAAATCTATATTATATCTTTATGTTTGACTAGTCAAAACCAAAGTACAAATGAACCACAACACGGTCGACAGAGCATTACTCCGATTTCTGTAATTTGTTTACGTCCTTGACGCATATAATGGCAAATATGTGCCAATATCTGTTGATGTTTTGGTTAAATCACTAACAATAAGACTTCGTCATACTCGCGTACAATCGAAAGGAAAATACAATACATAATATGGTTATACAAACTTATGAATATCTAGTTACATAATACATAGAATTAGTGATGATGATCTCAATCCCCCTAAGATAAATAACAAACTTGGACTCAATTGGGACGACGTTTCATAATGAGTTATGTGCCGTGGAATTGTCTATGACTGTAGCTATGGCATTCCTTAGAAATTGTCTGTTAATATAACCATGCCATCTTTCTTTATTTCTATGTCATATCTTTGGTCATTCGGCCATCATTCATCATTCATCATCGGCATTTGCTCTTCGGCCTCGATGGCGTAATGGTTAGTGTAACTGACTGCCACGCCTGAGGTCGCGGGTTCGATTCCCGCACAAGTCAAACATTTTTGTGAATGAACATGGATGTTTGTCTTGGTCTGGGTGTTTCTATGTGTATGTATTTATAAAAAGGAAAGTATATATGTATGTTTATCCATTGTCTAGTACCCATAGTACAAGCTCTGCTTAGTTTGGGCTAGATGGTGTTGTGTGTATGTGATAGAATATTTCGGCCTGTGCGTAAAAAGATAAAAGCGACAACAGGCGAGGTGAGGGCAATTTTCGACACTACATTAATAGGCTTACCTCGTATTACTTGAGACCTAAAATCATACTGGCGAAAGTTTGGATTTTTGTATATATAGGCGTGAAACTTTATGCAGATTATTTAATATGCATACAATTACATTATGCAACAGTGAAGGAAAACATCGTAAGGAAACCTGCTTGTCTGAGAGTTCTCCATTTTGTTTTCGAAGATATGTAAAATCCGTCAATTCGCACTGGATCAACGTGGTGGGCTATGGCCTACCCCTTCTCACATTGAGAATGGGCCCGAGCCCAGTGGGGCAGTTTAATGCAGGGCTGTTATTATACGCAGAAGCTAGCAGGCATAGCGCTAGTGAATTCGACTGCTATGCATGAGGTCTCGAGCTCGAATCCTGGATCGAGCCGACAAAAAGTTATTGGGTTTTTCTGTTTATAAATCTCAATACCAGCGCGGAGTCGAAAGTTGTTAAGACACCCCGTGCCTCGACAAGCACGTAAAGCCGTTGGTCCTGCGCCTGATCTCTATCCGGTCGTGTTGGATTGCCATCCCATCGGATCATGAGAGTGAGGGAACAGAGAGTACGCTTGTGTTTGCACACATACTTGTGCAATATAATATCTCCTACGCAGATGGCCAGTCTCCGTTAAGATTGGCTGCCGTGACCGAAATTCGGTCTGGAGGACATTATATTATTATTATATTTCTTGTGCACCGAATATTATACATTATTAATGGTCTGCTTTGTGTTTCCTTTATGACCAGCCCACGTAACGTTAACAGACAGACGGAGCGCGTAACCTTTGAGTTTTGTTTTTCAATATGGCGTAGACAAGGTCGTCTCAACACCTAAGATACAAATGTGCTGAGTTCATGTTCACTGTTTAGAAACAAATAAGCTGTATTACGCTGATATGGTACGTTGGAATTTAGAAATGTTATTTTTTTAAGCTTATTAGACGGAATGCTGTGGTTTAAGTAGTCGCTTTGTTAGTGTCTCTTCGCCGGACGCTGTGGGTTCAATCCTCATATAGAAAAACATTTGTGTGATACACAAATAATTGCTATGATTTTTTTATGTTCGTCGCTTCAATGTTTGGCTCCAGACATATTTATAAAAATGAAATACGGTTTATTCTTAACACTTCACTTAAAGGTTTATATATTTATGAATTGTCTACATTACATACACTAGATAATATCCTAACTAATATTATAAATATGAATGTGCGTTTGTTTATTTTGCACGCCTTAACTACTCGACCGATCATCATGTAATTTTACATACACGTTGTCAGGGATATAGAAAAAGACGTTAATACCCGTAAGATACCCATATTTCATCCAGGAAAAAGTACCTGTTCCCATGGAATAGAAATGTATTGTCAAAATGTAGTATGTATAAAATCTAGTAATTAATAATTTTAATTTATATCAAACAGCAGCGATAGCTCAGTGAGGAGACCAACAGACTGCAATGCAGAGGGTCTCGGGTTCGAACCCACGTCGCGCACCTCTGACTTTCGGAAGTTATATGACTTTTCGAAATTATGTGCGTATTGATTGACAATTATCGCCTGCTTCGTGCCTCGGAGAGCACTTTAAGCCGTCGGTCCCGGTTGCCATGAACATCTATGGCAGTCGTTATTGGGAAAGTAGTACCCTCTAATATCCTGACACTAGTCTAGCCTTAGGGTATCGTTAGCCTTCGGGTTGCGGAGGTCAGGTGGCAGCCGCTCCGTGTAAAAACTGATATCCAGTCAAATCCGGTTAGACCAGAAAAGCCGACCCCAAGTGACTTGGGAATAATAAAGGCTAAGTAAGAGAGAATAAGTTTAATTCATATAAATACATTTCCAATGCTATGACTTCGATTTAGAATGTTTTGTTTTTGACAAAATGTTATGAAACTACAAAGAATTTTAACCCTTTGACGGCCACGTCAAAAAGCAAAACGTGCTCTCGCGCGCTAAACTACCTTTAATTTGTCATGTAGTCGTGACCATGGCGTGCTGGACACATTTTGCTTTCTCATGTAGACCTGACTGCCGCCGTCGAAAGGTTAAACTATGTAAATAGAAAATTAAGCCAACTAAAAACAACAAACTACATTTCTCTTCTTAATCGTAACGAAGTTCCTAAACAAAACTAACCAATAGAGAGTCAATGCCAAATTAACTTTTTGTTGTAGCATTCTGTTGTTATTTTCTTTGTTTGAAATAATTGTTATATCGTAGTAAGTTGTTTGGTTAGTTACGATCTGTACGGCGATTATGCCACCATGTTGAGATAATAGTAATATGCACTGATCATCTCTTTTGCTCTTGGTACAAAAATGTTATAGTATGCACCTTCAGTAAAGAGACTGCTTAAAAAAAATCTCTCATTTAGGTAGCCATTTTTTATTAAAACATGTAGGTATGTATATAAAGGCGTAAGGCGTCGAATATAAACATTTGTCACGAGTAGAGATCGAATTCACATTACGCAGTGGGCAGCTAGCCATATCAAATAATTTGCCATATATGCTTTAAAATGTTGTAATATGCAACCGAAATCTATCGATTCAATCATTTATGGGCATGACATTTTAGTCCCCGAAAGCTTAAGCAACGGTATATCACACCCACATCTCGTACCTAAATACATATATTTAGGTTCTACGCATATATGCAGTCCATTGGTTTTGAGTTTATCTGCATAAAAAGCAGAGAGCCATATTGCTACCATAACGAGACGCCGAGCTGCCACTTAGAACTCTCTAGGAGGAAAACCTAATCAAACTATGCCAGAACCGAGAATCCAAACCAACAGCCCATACACAAAAAGGATGCCCTTTTGTGTATGTCAAATCCAGTCAGCAAACTAGTTCACCTGTTTATTTTTAATTTTAATTAATATTTGTAGTAGTAGCCTAGACGGAGACCTTCGGACTGCCACGCAGAGGTCTTGAGTTAGATTCTAAGGCCTTTGACATTTCGAAGTTATGTGCGTATTAAATAGTTACTTATCGGTCGTTTTTACGACGAATGAAAACATCGTGAGGAAACCTACATGTCTAGGATTCTCCATAATATTCTCGAAAATATGTGAAGTCTGCCAACTCGCACTGGCCGGGCCAGCGAAGCGTGGTGGATTAGGGCCTAACCCTTCTCACACTGAGAAGAGGCTCGTGCCCAGCAGTGGGAAAGTTTAATACAGGACTGATATTATTATTATATTTATTGTATCTAAGGCTCTAGACAGACGGTCTGCATTTCAACTGCACTCCGACTACAAATTTGCAGTTTGAATGCAATAAGTACGACTGCAATAAAACTGCAAACCAACTGTGCAGTCCGATTGCAGCCGGAGTGCAGTTGTTGGAATTGCACACTGACTGCAATCGGACTGCTCTGTTGGTTTGCAGTTTTATTGCAGTCGTACTAACTGCATTCAAATAAATTTTCAAAAGCAAATTTTCAGTTGGAGTGCAATTGAAATGCAGTCCATCTGTCTAGAGCCTTACTACAATAAGTACCTACGTAATAACGTACTCATAGTGAGTAAGTAGTGCCAATCCTTCAAGACTCACTTTGCTACACAGCATTTAATTTTGTTTCATAGTCGCTGACTACTCCTTCGACAATACACGTTAATATAAGCTTGGCCAGACCAACTGTTCTCACACTGAGAGCAGTGGGTCAGTTTATATAGAGGGCTTATATTATGTACTCGTATTGTCAGACAAGGCGGGCACGCGGAGCTGGCAGAGCGTCTGACAGAGCTGGTGTACGAGGCGACGGACCGCATGATCTACTTCCTGACGGGCGAGCGGCCGGAGCACGCGGCGGGGCGACACTACATCGTGCCGCGCGCGCACGACACGCACGAGATGACCGACGTGGCCAAGGCGGCGCGCGGCAAGCTGCAGCTTGTGAGCACATTCATTATTGCCTTTTATAGCAGATTAGCAGCTTGCAGGCAATGCTGTCTTTGGTAGATGGCATTTGGTGGCAAGCGGCAAATGCCGGTAATAGGTCAAAGAAACAAACCGCTGGGCCGCATATTATCGGAAAATACGAGTATTTTGGGCGTGGTATCTAGCCAGACCGATATTTTTTTAAGACTTCACCTGCACTAGAACTGATTCCTATGTCGCCGGGGACTTTACAAAAAATCGAACACCGGACACAAATAACATCCAGACTCGTAACAACTATTTATGGATCACACAAATTATTGTACCATGTGAGATTCGAACTCACTACAATCGGCGCAATGGCAGTAGCGAGGCAAGCACTACGCCATCCGTGCAGTTATTACTGAATAACAGTCTTTCCACTTAACAACTGCCATCTGACCTCTGCTATTGAGGGTCATGACCTCCATAAAAGTCTATGATTCATAGACGTTTATGACAGTTGGGACTGACACTGCTAGGACTTTATGAGGGGACTACTATGCATGAAACCTCTGGTTTAGTTCCTGAATCAGGCAATGTGGTTCTTAAAAGACTTGGGTGTACTTGGGACCTGAAACCATAGCCGAGGAAATATGGGTATAATATAGCTCTGCGGGGATATAAGCGGGCGACTATTAATGTAATTATGTAAAATAATTAGATAGAAATTTGAACACATGTCTATTTATCGTTATCATAATTTATAAGACAATGTTTTGCCATTACTTGCAGTTGCCGAATCACCTGTTTGAAGAGTTAGTTATGGATATCTACGATGAAATAGATCGAAGAGAAACGGAAGCAAGTGAGTACTTCAAAATTGTTTATATCTACGACATATGCCTACGTCGTATACATACGACTTATAATTATGGTAGTCGTAATTGTGGAAATTAATGTAAGTTCTATTGAATTAATGTAATTTTTCATATACATATGTGTAATTCTACCAATACTGGATAAATGTAATAATACACAGAATATACCTATAAATACCTGTATTCATAAAGGAATGTTAATAATACCTAATATTTGATGCCAACAGGAAAGTTTCAAGCTAAAGTTAAATATTATAATTACGTATATCATGCTAATTATGTTCAGCATAAACACAATTAATAAATGATATGAAATGTAACATAATATGGATTATTATGTGTGAATTAATAATTAGTTAATTTTAATTTTTAATATGTTAATGATTAATTCTGCAGTAATTATTAAAAGACTATATATGTATATTGAAGAGCCTGTTAAATTAGGATGCTGGTCTATTAACAATTACCGATATTAATTAGATGTTGATTTCATTATTCTACATAGACATGTTTGAACACATGTTGATATTTCTAGCAATGTCCTTGAGGTTTATCATTTACGGTACTTCATGTCATTTATCTGTATTATAAAGAAGAAAGATTTGATTATTTGTAATCAATACTCTTAAACTTAGTATATAGGTAATAAACGGTAATTCTAAATGAAGGATTTTAAGGAAAAACAAGGGATTTGGTAAACTCTTTACTTGAATACAAAACTTTTACAAATCTTAACGTACATAACACTTAACAGCCAGAGACAGCGTTATGTCACATAATATATAAAAAGAATCAAGTGTTGCCAATTTAAAGGTAGGTATTGCATTAAGTTGTACCAACTCTAAAGAATTTTTCGGCAAGATCAGGCATCATTATTAAGTATACAGTTCAAACTGTTATTATTATTTATTATGAAATTTTGTCGCTCCTTAAAAGTGGCGTCCGGGGCTGGCCACCACTATGCTACGCCACTGACTACTAGACGCTGATGATTATAACATAGTCCCCGTGTTCAGTCTGGCAGACGAGCGCGAGTGGTCTGGAGCGCAGCGGCGTGGTGTTCCTGCCGGTGAACCCCGCGCTGTCGGCGCCGCGCAACCAGGGCCGCCAGAAGCTGGCGCGCCTCTCCACGGCGGAGATGGCCACGCTGCTGCGCGATGTACTCGTAGATGCTACGCGACGACAACACATCGCCACGCTACAGCCCAGGGGTAAGCGCTGCTACTTTATTATATCGAACATTCTAATCACTTTGTGTACCATCAGTTGTTTTTTTTTTTATGGTTTAGGTGTCAAACTAGCATTCGGATCGCCTGATGGTAAATGATTACCGCCGCCCATGGACACTCGCAACACCAGAGGAATCACAAATGTGTTGCCAGCTGTTTAAATTTGCCCACCAGGAGGGGAGGGCAGGTTGGGCCTCCGGTACCCTCACTCACTCGACGAAACACAACGCAAGCGCTATTTCACGCCGGTTTTCTGTGAGGCCGTGGTATCACTCCGGTCGAGTCGGTCCATTCATGCCGAAGCGTGGCTCTCCCACGGTGAATTGTATCAGGTGTTCCTGAGCCACATAATCCATCTATTGTCAAAAAAGAAACTCCTTGGTAAATTCAGGGAGTATTGGCAGCGCCGTATAGTAAAGCAAAGTATTAACCCGGCGTCGTTGACGCTGGGTAATATTTACCCGAGGTGATTTTGAGAGGGTATATTTATTTTTCCTGACGTCCATCTTACTTATCCGCCAGTATAGCTGGAGATACAACTACCCTCTATTTGGATTATTGTTTACATCATTATTACGCCGCTCGTGTAGTGAGATACAAGTGTTTCAATTCAAAACGGGTAAGTTTTACCCACCGTAGTAGATAGTGATAGTGTAATATTTTCATGACGTATTTTTATTCGTGTTTATAATAGTTTTCGTGTTATAAATAAAAAAGTTATTTTTCATTATAAATTGGTACCATCTTTTATTTTATCACATGCGTAAATACTGTTTCACCAATAATCAATTAAAATGTAATATAAACTATGTATAAAACTATTGAAAAATTTTCAAATTAAAATTCGGGTAAAATTTACCCGATGTCATCGGCCGGGGAATTTTTTTCACGTCATCGGCGCCGGGTTAAATAAAAATTAAAAATTATTGTAAATTACCGCCGCCATAAAATACATAACCTTCTTTACTTACTTTATGATTTGCGCTAGAAGCTACTTAGCCGCATAAAATGAGTGTGTGTTGGTGTGTTCTCGCAGCGCCGACGACGTTGCTGAACCCGCTGCTGTCGGCGAGCCACCTCAAGCACGTGTCGCAGATGTCTGACGACGAGCCGCTGTACGACTCCGTGGCGTCGGACGAGGACTACGCCGCGCTCGCGCCGATCGATCTAGACGTAAGGGCTTATTTATGTACCACACCTTCGGTAACACAGGGGCGTTTATGTAACCCCTTCTTACATAATTAAAAATACATAATAATTAAATTAAATATTTAACTCCTGGAATCGGTGCATCACAAAAGTATTAGCTAGCATACTTTTGTGATGCATCGAAGCACAAAAGTATAGCATTATTACAAGTGAAGAACAATTACAGTATGAGCAAATTAATAGACCACGAAATGTAAAAAACCATTCAAATGGCTCTCCTGTAAAATTACAAAAAGTGCAGATATGCCGTTTGCTTATCAATGATGCGATATATCATACATTTTAATGTGTGAAGATGTAGATGCTAAGTCTCGAAAGATGAAGACGTAGATAGAAAAGTCCACATAAAAGTGACTACACAAAAGTGACTACATAAAAGTGACTACACAAAAGTGACTACACAAAAGTGACTACACAAAAGTGACCACATAAAAGTGGTAATTAGTGCTTGTTAGTGAGTATTGTTACGTGCTGGGTTCGACGGATAAGAATATAAACAATATTACCGAGTAAAACACGTTTTATTTAAACACACAATTAAATTTAAAACACAACAAACACTATACCACACTTTTTCACTGTACTGCTCCAAACTCCGTAGTATTTCCGCTTCCGTTCGCTTCGATGAACACTTGACCGCTTACGATTGTAAAACTGACTCGGCGGTGCGCGTGCGCCCTATTTATACGCGGGTAAAGCGCTTCTAGAGCTTTCCAGCAACGCCGTACTCGGCGTGTAAACAGCACGATGCTTCGAGAAAGTACCAGCATTCTCTCTAAGATTCTCGTACCGTACTACGCAGTTCCGTAAGATGTCAATAGATGGCGGTGTAAACTATTAGATGGAACCGCCGAGTCCCTCCCACAATGCCGAGAGATGTCACTGGGCGTAACACTGCCCCTCTTAGACATGTTCGTCCCGAACATTGTTGGATCCGTAGTAGCGTGCCAATCGATCCACATGAACGATCTTTGGTGTACCCCGTGGTCCTTTCTGGATCCGGTAGGTGACGTCATTCATCTTAGTGACTATGCGATAGGGTCCATCCCATTTTGCCTGCAACTTAGGAGATTTTCCTTTGCTGCGTGCCGGATTATGTAACCACACCAGCGATCCTTCCTCGAAGCCTTTATTGTTCGCCTTCCGGTCGTAACGGGTCTTCATCCTCTCAGACATCTGCTGACCGGTCTGTCTGATGTGCTCGTATACGTCATTCATCCTGTTGCGCAAATCATTCGCATAATCTGTTATGCTGCGTGGAGATTCAGGTGGGATGGCGGTGATCAAGTCTGCAGGTAATCGTAGTTCCCTTCCGAAGTTAGCGAAAGCAGGTGTTACTGATGTGCTTTCGTGAACGGCACTACAGTATGACAGGAGAAACGGTTGAATGTGTTTGTCCCAATCCCTTTGTTTGCTTTCTACAACTTTTGCCAGATATCTTTCCAGAGACTGGTTAAATCGTTCCACCATGCCGTCTGATTGCGGATGATAAGCGGTCGTTCTCGTTTTGTGGGTACCCATCACCCGGCATGTCTCCTTAAATACTTCAGACTCGAAGTTCCGACCTTGGTCACTGTGTATCTCTAAGGGCACCCCGAAACGACAAAAGACTTCGTGGACTAGCTTGCCGGCGACCGTAGATGCCTCTTGATTGGGAATCGCAAACACTTCCGGCCACTTTGTGAAGTAATCCATGACCACCAAGAAGTACTTGTTCCCACTTTGGCTTTCAGGAAACGGTCCGGCAACATCTAAAGCTATACGTTCCCACGGGGCTCCAACATTGTACACCTTCAATGCACCCCTGCTGCGAGTGTGTGGCCCCTTCACGGCAGCACAACTCGTGCATTTACGGCACCATTCCTCAACGTCTTCTCGACAATGGATCCAATAAAATCGTTCTCGGATCTTAACCAGAGTTCTCTTAACTCCCATGTGACCTCCCGAACTCCCATTATGGTAGAGTTGTAAAACTTCCGGTACCTTGAGCTTTGGCACGACCATTTGCAGGTGACACTTGCCACCTCGAGCATTCTCCCATTTCCGGCACAGAACTCCATCCTGGATAACCAAGCTTTCCCACTGTGCCCAATAACTTTTGGTGGTAGGGCTCATTGCCGCAACTTCACTCCAGTGAGGTCTCGATACACCTGTTTTCTTCCATTCGAGGATGGGTCTTATGTCTATGTCTTCTTGTTGCGTTCTCTGCAAAGTTTCCTTCCAGTCTTCGCTAAGATCCGTCCTCAACATCCTCACTAGTCCTTCCTGCTTAGCCTCTTGCCTGGCGCAGTGCTTACACTGGTCGGGACACGGTCTACGTGACAGGGCATCCGCATTACCATGTGACTTGCCACTACGATGCTGTATTACGAAGTCTAATTCCTGTAGTTGTTCAATCCATCTTGCTACCTGTCCTTCTGGGTCTTTAAACTGTAGTAGCCATTTCAATGCAGCGTGGTCAGTTCGCAGGTGAAATTTCCGTCCCAACAAGTATTTACTGAAGTGCTGCAATGTCTTTACGACAGCTAGAAGTTCCCTTCGTGTGACACAGTAGTTCCTTTCAGGTTTGGATAGGGCCTTGCTGAAGTACGCTATTACAACTTCATGCTCTCCTTTACGTTGAGATAACACGCCACCAATGCCGGTGTTACTGGCATCTGTATCTACTATAAATTCATGTTCATTGTCGGGATAGCCTAGAATTGGTGAAATACACAGATGTTCCTTCAGCTTCTGAAATGCGACGTCACAGCTCTCATTCCAGCAGAACTTTATCTTATCCTCGGTGAGCTTATGCAGAGGCCGGGCGATGTCAGCAAAGTTCCTTACAAACCGTCGATAGTAGGAGCACAAACCAAGAAATGCCCTGACTTGTGTCTTGTTCTCCGGAACTGGCCAGTCCTTGACAGCAATGATCTTATCCGGGTCCGTTTGGATGCCTTCTTCGGAGACCACATGTCCTAAGAAGTTCACTTGCCGCCTGAACAACGCGCATTTCTTTGGACTTAACTTCAGGTTGGCTCCTCGAATCTTCGAGAGAACGCGTTCCAGGTTGCGAAGGTGATCCTCGAAGGTGCGTCCTACTATGATAATATCGTCCAAGTAGACCAGGCAGGCGTCTCCAATCAATCCAGTAAGTACCCGTTCCATCAATCTCTCAAAAGTGGCAGGGGCATTACACAATCCAAAGGGCATGACGTTAAATTGCCACAATCCTTTGCCTGTGGAGAATGCTGTCTACTCCTTATCTCGAGGATGTATCTCGACCTGCCAGTAGCCACTTTTTAGGTCTAGTGTAGAAAACCACTTCATCCCCGTTAGCGTATCCAGAGTGTCGTCAATCCTTGGCAACGGGTAACTGTCTTTCTTTGTGATGTCATTTAGCCGACGATAGTCCACACAGAAGCGCATGCTGCCATCCTTCTTCTTAACCAAAACCACTGGTGAACACCATGGACTGGACGAAGGCTCAATCACACCTTCTTTCACCATACCCTCGATCATAGTGTCAACTTCATGTTCCCGTGCCACTGGTACACGTCTTAGTCGCTGGCGGATCGGTACCTCATTTCCTGTGTTTATTTTGTGTTGAACTAGGGCAGTCTTGCCTATGTCAGCATCACTTGTCGAGAAGATGTCGGCAAACCGGTTTAACATCGTCTCAGCCTTGTTCTTTTCTTCTCTCGACAGGTTATTCTCGCAGTCCTTCAAGAGAGAAGATACGTCGTACCTTGCCCCTTGAACTTTGGCGTTGGTAGGCTGTTCATGGCATCTACGCATCCAAACTGCTCCTTCACAGGTGCCCAATATCGTGCCCTTCTTGAGTACCAGTTCTTTGTCGCTTGGGTTCAGTGCACGTACCGATGTAACGTTGGTATTCCTAGCCAGAGTGCGTGCAATCTTCCATGAAGCATCGTTGTCCAAGCCTTCTATAATTACACATCGATTTTCCTGATCAGAATTCCTTGGCAGACAAACCGGTATGATTGTTTCCGACCTCGGACGAAGTACTACTTTCTTCAGGCAGTACACTTTGCCTGATGATCCGCCCTCCATGAATACTTCTTCCGAGCCACACTTCAATACTCCTTGACTAACGTCGATCTCACAGTGATGCTTCCGTAAGAAGTCTAAACCCAGGATGCAGTCGTCCACTATGTCAGCCACGATGACGTTGTGGCGGTAAATTTTATTTCCTAGTTTCATGTCCACCCCCTTCTCACCTCGGACGGTTATGTGCTGACCGGTAGCTGTTCTTAGATGTATACATTCATGGTTCCCGTAGTAGTCCCCAAGAAACCGTCTTGCTAGTCGGAAACTGACGACTGTCCGAGAAGCTCCAGTGTCCAATGTCATCTTGCACGGCATTCTGTTAATTTCGCCTTCGATAATCAGGCTGTTTCCGTCACACGATTGTGAGATCGAGATCCTTGGGGCTCTCCTATCACCAGCCAGCACCCGCCCCGTAGTCTTGGCGTCTACTCGTTTCCCTGCTGTTGTTGCCCGGCAGGCACATCAGGTGTTCCTTCTACCGGCGACTGGTTACTGCTGCGTGGCCTCCTTCGCTTCGGGCAGCTCAACCTGATGTGGCCTCTCTCACCGCAGCTATAGCACCGGAGCGAAGTCGACACTTCCCTGATACGGTGAGCTCGATCATCCCGTCGTACTGCTTCCACTTCCAGAGCGTGGGCTAGGGTGTCCTTCAGGTTTTTGAAATGTCCGAGTCTTACTGCGGCCCTAACCTCCAGGTCTCGGATCCCGTCGGTGAAAGCTTGAACGAGGTTTCCATCGATGAGCGCAGGTGAGGACTGGTACGCCTTTCGAACCAGCTTCTCCACCTCCAGGGCCCACTGCTGCAGGGTTTCACTAACACGTTGCGATCGGTCTTTCAGCTGGGCGCGAAACACGTGTTCCAGGTGTTCGTCGCCATATCTCGCCTCTAATGCCTCCAACAGCTTCTCGTACGTGATGTCTTGACCAAGCGCCTCTAACACGGTCAAGGCCTGGTCACGAAGCCCCAAGGTGAGAGCGGTCAGAGCCTGTTCTTGCGTCCACCCGTTCGATTTCATGACGGCCTCGAACTGGATCTTATAGGCTGACCATGACGATGATCCGTCGAATGGTGGGACTTTAAAGCCTCGTGGTGAAGACGCCACAACCGCAGGTGCCACGATCCCATCGCTAGCCTTGAGCCCACGTATAGTTTTCTCCACCTCGGCGATGCGACTTTCGTGGCGTTGGACTTGCTCTTTCACCTCCTTCACCTCCTTGCCAACCGTTGCGCTGAGGTCTTTTAACATCATCAGCTGCTCCTCCTGGCGGCGCATACCCTCCTCCTTATCGCGTTGCAGCTGTTCCTCAAGGCGGCGTGCCTGCTCCTCCTGGCGGCGCATGCCCTCTTCCTTATCGCGTTGCAGCTGTTCCTCGAGGCGGCGTGCCTGCTCCTCCTGGCGGCGGATGCCCTCTTCCTTATCGCGTTGCAGCTGTTCCTCGAGGCGGCGTGCCTGCTCCTGCATAAACGCCATCAGAGTCGCGAGGTCGGGGTTCACCGGCGAGTGAGCTGCACTAGATGGTTCCGCTGCAGCCGCGGAGTCACGTGATTCACCTGACGTCGGCGAGGGGGCGTCTCCAAAGCGCCTCTGGTCCACATCTTGCTGGCGCTGGTTCCTGATACGCACCCCTTCCACTTCCTCCTTCGGTAGTACTGGCATATTCTTACCTTACTTCTGACACCAATTGTTACGTGCTGGGTTCGACGGATAAGAATATAAACAATATTACCGAGTAAAACACGTTTTATTTAAACACACAATTAAATTTAAAACACAACAAACACTATACCACACTTTTTCACTGTACTGCTCCAAACTCCGTAGTATTTCCGCTTCCGTTCGCTTCGATGAACACTTGACCGCTTACGATTGTAAAACTGACTCGGCGGTGCGCGTGCGCCCTATTTATACGCGGGTAAAGCGCTTCTAGAGCTTTCCAGCAACGCCGTACTCGGCGTGTAAACAGCACGATGCTTCGAGAAAGTACCAGCATTCTCTCTAAGATTCTCGTACCGTACTACGCAGTTCCGTAAGATGTCAATAGATGGCGGTGTAAACTATTAGATGGAACCGCCGAGTCCCTCCCACAATGCCGAGAGATGTCACTGGGCGTAACAGTATTAACAATGTGGTGAATTTTGCATGTCGGAAACAAATTATTTGCTCTTTCCGTAAGCTAGCAGTATCGAGTTGAAGTGGTCTTTCCGTTCATTACTTCATTATTAGTAAAGACATTTACAATACAGGTGTATCAACTCTATTACCAGATGTGTTTCTAAAAATTTTTGTCGTACGTTTCATTTATTCAAATGTTATGTAGTTTAAATCCTCATTTCTTTTTCAGCTATCGACCATAGTCCCTCGCCCCGGCGAGACTGTATCTTCCACATACAACCCTTCGCTTCCAGATTCGTTCAGCATAGACTTTCGACGCACACAATCACCCAACCGGCTCACACACACACCCATACCCGAACAGAAAGACGAAATCGAAACATTGAAGAAAGAACTATACACTAAAGATTCCACTATAGTCGAATTGAAGAACCAATTGAAAAACTTACAAACTATTGTAGAACAACTCACTAAAGAAAACAGTGTTTTGAAAACCACTAGTAGCGTAGACGACGATCAGAGTATGACGTCACAAATTTCCATGAACGACAGTACTAGTAACGTTCTAGAAGCTTCTAAAGGTCCGGAAAGAGGCAAGAGCTTAGAAACAGAACAGTTTACTAGAGAAGATCCAGATGCTAAGCTTGTGAAGACTGCCCAGCGACCGGTCAGTATGTATGAAACTAGGGAGGGACCAAAGAATAACTGGCAGGTTACTAAACACCAGGTACTAATCTTTAATTATACTAACTTATTTAGTTTAGTTGATACTAATTATAGAGGTGTCTAGTAGTATCTAGTTTAATCAAAATGAGTTTAACCGCCTTAACTATTGTAGTTTATATGAGTCGTATACACTGATCTAAATTAGTTGTTGCGTGTTGGTACAGAATAAACAAGACCGATATTTGATTAATACTAGATCCAGGTCAATACAGAATCTTTGTGTTACAATAAAAACTGTAAACAATGAAAGCGCAATTTAACGTAATACAGGTAAGACAGAATGTTTCTGGGACGTTAAGGATTCAATGTATCTCATAGATATTTGAAAATCGAACAGTGTGTGACGTTATTTCGTTGCTGTGCCATTTTGATCGATATATCGCACTCTTCATAAAACAGCGACTTAACTCGAAATTTGGAAGTTAGGCAATATGAACTCTCATTGTGTGACTATACATTCTAATATTATATTTGTATTAAGTAATTGCAACAGAGTTTAAATTTGTTTAATACAAAATACTCAGATAGGTCTCTATTCTATTACAAGTGCTGATAATGACAATAGTGCAGAAGTAAAGCAAATGCCAATGTTTAAAAAATAAATATCATTATTTAACTAGTAGATATTTAGCTAGCATAGCATTCATCAAGTTTTCCTTCACGCTCACTTGCATCGTGATGGGTCGGTTGCTGGCTTATGGGAACCAAAACACTTCCTTGAGGGAAACACTTTTTCGACGTAGTCATCTGATTTATCTTTGTCCTATTGTTTTAAATAATATTGGCGGTTGTGAAGTATTCATACAGTATGCCTGCCCCATCAGCATTGTTGGTCAGTTTTAGTTTGATCTAGAAAAGTAAGCTTTTCATGTTAACTGTGTTAAAGGCTGTTGAAAGATTGACAAACGCAACTACTATAATTTAATTATTCTTATATTCTATTATTTATGTTTTATATTTATAAATTTAGTCCATATTTTGTAATATCATGTCTTCACTAAAATAATATTTATAAGGTGCCCACGCAAGATAGGTTTCAATCCAGAATTAACTTGTCAAGAATTGTAATCGATTAAAAAATATTTTTCTTGAAAAATTATATTAAGCTTTCAGATTGAAGCAGTCTTGTATTTTTACCAAAATGTGATGTGGTATTTACTTAGTCTGCCTGAAAAGTACCTTAAGTTGTTTCGAGCCATGTACGCTGAATGCCGTACGCAAGTCCGGTCCGCAGCTGGTATCACAGCCAGATTCGATGTAGCTGTAGGCTTGCACCAAGGGTTGGCTCTCAGCCCATACCTCTTCCTGTTAATTATGGATACTATAACATCGAACATACAGGAAGAGACACCCTGGTGCATGCTATTTGTCAATGACATCGCTTTGGTAGCACAGAGTGGACAAGAGGTGCAAAGCAAGCTGGAGAAGTGGCGGCAGAGACTGGAGAATGTAGGCCTTAAAATAAGCAGAACCAAAACGGAATAAGTGTTCTGTGACTTTGGCGGTCTCTCCAGTCCTATACTGGTTATACTCGGCGGTATACCTCTACCAGTATGCTCCGACTTTCGCTACCTCGGTTCACTCCTGCAGGATAACGGCGAAATTGATCGGGATATTAGGCAACGAATCAACACAGGATGGATGAAATGGCGACAGATCTCAGGCACAATATGCGATCCTAAACTGCCTTTGAAATTAAAGGTTCGCATGTATAAGGCGGTTATAAGGCCTGTTGTAATGTATGGAGCTACTAAGAAAATGGATGAAAAAACGATTGCATGTATGTGTAATTGCCAGTCGGCCATTTTAGAAATATTAACTTTTAACGATTACGCTCGATATAATACCATAAATGTAATCTCACCTATGTTTGACAAATACAATTCTATTCTATATGCTTAGCGAATATTATTGGCAGCAAGGTTTTACTGGTACTAAATAAGTCTAGTGCACATAAATAAATGCCCATAAAATCCATATTTTTCTTGTGCACAGCTCACAACGCTGTCAAGCTTGGAACGGTCACTGTCCCCGCTGTCGCTGGCGGCGGACTGCGTAGAGGAGATGGGCGAGGGCGGGTCGACGCCGTCGCCGGAGTTAGTCCAGCGACGCGCCGAGAGCGTGACGCGCGCCATCTCCGAGCTGTGGGCGGCGGCGCGCGACCAGCACCCGCGCCTGCAGCAGCGCGGACTGCTCATCCGACAGGCCGTGCGGGCTCTGCTCGCGCTGTTCCCGCAGGTATGTGTCGAGAGCGTGACGCGCCATCTCCGAGCTGTGGGCGGCGGCGCGCGACCAGCACCCGCGCCTGCAGCAGCGCGGACTGCTCATCCGACAGGCCGTGCGGGCTCTGCTCGCGCTGTTCCCGCAGGTATGTGTCGAGAGCGTGACGCGCCATCTCCGAGCTGTGGGCGGCGGCGCGCGACCAGCACCCGCGCCTGCAGCAGCGCGGACTGCTCATCCGACAGGCCGTGCGGGCTCTGCTCGCGCTGTTCCCGCAGGTATGTGTCGAGAGCGTGACGCGCCATCTCCGAGCCGTGGGCGGCGGCGCGCGACCAGCACCCGCGCCTGCAGCAGCGCGGACTGCTCATCCGAGAGGCCGTGCGGGCTCTGCTCGCGCTGTTCCCGCAGGTATGTGTCGAGAGCGTGACGCGCCATCTCCGAGCTGTGTGTAATTTATGACTACCCTCACTACGTCGAGTGTTGACTCGATCCCCACACGAGACAATAATTTGAGAAAACGACAAATAGTTGTTCTGACCCTGGGTGTTCTTTGTGTACGTTGATTGAATGTAGTGCAGTTCCAGGCGACAAAAGAATTAAACCTAGAAAGAAGAAGAAAGAAATTTTAATTACTACTAGTAAGAATTCTACTGCATCATGAGGTAAAATCATATCGTTATTCGACAGGTAAGCGCGGATCGTGAGCTCAACCTGGTCCTAGGCGAGCTCCGCACCGCTTGCGACGAGGTGACTCTGGCGTGTTCCGCGCCCTCCCCGCTCAACGAGGTGCGCGCCGCTGCCTACGACCTGGCGAAGGCGACTAAACTCCTCGTCACGCACTTCCAGCCGGACTCATAGCGATCGCCTCTCTGCCACTACACCACCGTGTAGGGCGAGCCTACGTGACTATGCACTAATATTAACTCTATTCGATGAAGTGCCAGTGCTTCCCTTGACTATTCTATGTGTAATAAGTGACTTCGAAAACAAGGAGTGGAGAAATCGAACAAATTATACGACTCTGAAAACAGTGCAAAACAAATTTCTTAGATAGAAAACAAATAACTATCGTCATCGGTACCCTAACACTACTACATACAAATTGTAAAAATAGAATCATCAAACTAATTAGAAAAGATCAACTACGAAAGACATTTGCTCTTTGATGTATTTTGCACAGAAGTAGCGCTTATCATAAGTATTAATTTAATACTGCCTGTTTTCCTATGAATCGGTGGAATACCGGCGCTCAATGTCATCGCAGCTATCGGAATCATCCTCTATTTAATAATAATAATAATTGTGGGACAGTGAATATGACATTATACGTCGTATATTCGAGGTAGGACATGAATACGTGTGTTGAAACATTTGTTACTATTAAGAATTTATTGCTACATACACGTACGCAATTTGATATCTATGCTCCTACACTAAGACACGCGTCCGTGGGTCAGCAGTGTCGACTCGCGTCTAAGCTCTGATATCCCTACAAAGAGGTTCTCTTTTTATATGATAACCTGCCATATTTTTCTGAGAGTGCATGGATATAATAATATATAATCAGACGAATCGAATAATCATCATATATTATTAATATTAACATCGTAACTGTCCGAGCTACGAGTCAAATAATCGATATAAAGTTTTTGCTTTACCCACACATTGTATTATTGGGGCTTTGAGGGAACTCACATAAATTAGGTACTCTAAAAACACCGAAAATACAATTTGCTTTCCAAACTATGATGTTATTCTATATTTCAGTTCTTGTTATTAATAAGAAGAATAAATAAATCAGAAGCAATAATTGCACCTTAATATTTTGTAATATCTCAGAACTTTACATTTCTTCATTTCTATTTTAACATAAATAAGTATATACCAAACGTCCGGGTTTTTACCAGGATACGGAACGTTTGTAAAAAACAAATAAGAAAATGATATACCAAATATTGCGCTTTTCTGTTATGAAAAACATAACATTTGCTTAACATATTGAGTCGCAGCGGCACACCGGTGGCCAGACACAATAGATTTATAATTATGTCTGGCATTCTAAGACTTGACAGATTAAATAATAACTCTTAAGAAACTGGTTGTGTACATAAATATAATGTAAATATCGCAACAGTAGTTAACATCACAGACGTGAAGTAATTAGCGAAACTTGTTAGTTAAATAAATTCGCTCATTGAGGCTAAACAGTGTCTTAAGATCTTAGCATACATAGCTCATTAAAAATAATGTGTTCCAGTATACAACTAAGGAGGTTCTAATCGCCACATCATAGAGATTTAACCACAGAAAAAAATGAATATTTACAATAGCGTGGCTTTGATTTTGCACTATAGCAATGCTTTTTCAAATTCAGAACATGGAGTGAAAGGTTAGGGCGAAAGAATAGACCGCCATTTTTTTTGGCATATTAAGCTATGTTGTACATTTACGTTTGCAATAAACGGTTTTCTTTTTAGTTCTAATCTGTATACAAGACAATGTGCTAAAATCGTCAGAAGATATAATAAATGGTTTTGGAAAATGTACTTATTCTATATATACTTATGGAATACGGTAGTTGGCTGTTTAATTTTGAACCTTATTTTATAGGCAATAGCAAATTCGAAAGAAATGTCGCAAAGAGAAGGAGCAATCAGTATTTGTAATTTCGGGTTGAGAAAAGTTGAGGCGTAGTGGGAGTATTTTGATATTCCCTTTGCTCGCAGATTTTTATAATTTAGACTTTATTAATTATCCCTTCTACCAGTTTCGCTTATTTATTTATGAGTGGATTTAAAATTCTTTGTATTTTCGATTTTGGATGATGTCTTTTTGTATACCTACTAATTGATTTGAATAGTAGATGTATAACTATTTTTGATTTCCGATTTGATGTGAATCTGTAAATACGATACGGAAAATGTAAGTAAATGTTGAAAGAACTAAGTCAAATTGTTGATTGTATAAAACTTATCAAGGTATAATCGTACCAGGTGAACACATACGGCTTAAAATATTATCAAATCAAAGTTCCCTTTCAGTTTTATATTTGTTATTCACTCCAAATCATGACCACTTTTATACCGTGTCATATTTTATTATATAATTCTAAGAAAAGTTAAATAAATGAATATACATGAAAAGCCTTATGGATTGAGGTTTACGGATGTATTAAAAAACATATTATTTGAGTATTTGCTCCTTTAAGTATTTATGATACAAAGATATTTAGAAGCATATTAAAATCATATAAAATGCAAGGAACAACATGTTATATTCATACATGAATTGAAAATATAATAACGCAGAAATCTTGGTTTACAAAAGTGCGCTACAACCCATTGAGTTATAAGTACTACGTAGAAAACGAAACATCTCAATTATTATTATATTATATTGTTTGTAGCATGCGTTGATGTGCGTGCTATGCATCTGATCGAAACAATATGTTTGAGTGCAACATTTTAATATTTACAACATGCTATTGTGTGTATGCTACTGCTTAATTAATATTGCACTCAAACCTGTTGTTCCCGTGATCGCCTGGCTTAGACTAAGTGAGTTAAAGAGCATGCACTCGAACTTAGTTACAAACAATGTATTTGAAATGTGTCCTCTGCGTATATAGTATTTATATCTAAATGTAAAATATCAAATTTTTAATCATACTGTTACGATGTTTACCGATTCGTGTATTGAAATATAACTATAATGATCTCGAGAACTTGACAAAATAATTTAGGGATAGTTATTGAATGTTAGAGTATTTATATTGTATGTTGGTTACATAAGTCAGCACTCAAAATTGCATTAAAGTTTATAGAGCAAGGGAAATTGTATTGAGTGCTGATTTGTGTATACCTCGAACAAAAGTAAAGAGATTTATTATTGGCTACTTATATATATATAGATATGAAGAAATAAACGCCAATAGTACTGTATATGCATTATATTCACAAATGTATTATTTAAACCTTTACCATCATATGACAGAGCCGTTTTAAAATATGTTTAGTAAACCAATATTTTTTTTATTTAGATAAGATTCTATCACATACACACAACACCATCTAGCCCAAACTAAGCAGAGCTTGTACTATGGGTACTAGACAATGGATAAACATACATAATATGTACTTTTTTTTTGTAAATACATACATATTATACATAGAAATGAATAGTTTGTGTTGAACAAATTAAAATCATGCATATTCAAATACGATATAAAAGATAATGGGTTATGAAGTTGAAATTAAAGTTCGATCATTTATTGATAACTACAAGCAAGAAAATTTGCCAGATTTAGTAGTTTGAGTCTGATTGACTCAATATTACTGTGATTTCTTTCTTTAAACATATAAAAGAATAGCTATACAATTATTCGTGATTGACTAAACATATTTTGAAACAGGTTATAAAACATATCCAAGTATAGGGCGGTAAAAACACGCGACATCATATTAGAGGAATACTACCTATGTCGATACCTACATCCTCAATAATACTGCCTTCACGACTATTGATTTTATCCAAAAAGGCAAGTTCCTAGCTTCTGGAAAGAAACTGTCAATTAAACTAAATCAATGTAAATAGATTTAATATATAAACCCTAACAAAGTGACGTGGGTCGAGAACATCGTGTGTTAGTGCCGGCCTATGCTTGGAAACACTCAACACTATAAAGAAGGATATAACAAAACGCTTGACGCTTTTGGTGTACCTAAATATATCCGCATCGCTTATTAGCTAGACAAAATGTATAAAACCGTTAAGTTCAAATATTTTTGACATGGAAATTTAAACCTTAGTGCGTTCGCTTAATGTCGTGTTTAGATGCCTAGGTATGTACTAGGTAGCAATTGAATGATGTTAGTGATTACGTATTTAAGTGATTTAATTAAGGAACGCATTCAGTATGAAACAGAAAGGAAAATGAAAGTAGTATAAAGATTTTTGAACTTATTTGTGTATTGTCGTTATAAGATTGTGCTCGAGCAAAGTATAGACTCATCCATTGTTATATTGTGATTACTCGACAGCGTTGTTGTTGCCAGTTGTGAAAATTCTCAGGTAGAATTATTCACATAATGAGATTTTATTAACATTGAAAATAGTTGTCATAGTTTGCAGTCGAGTTGATTGTTTTAGAATGAGTACTCTGGCCAAAACCGATGTAGATTATTATGCAACTAACTGATTGGTTTGTTCTTTGATATCATAGAGCTGGTTTATGTTAAGTAGTCGATACCAACTGGCCCATAATTAATAACAACCATGCATCATACTAATCCGAAATTATAATAATATTTAAGTAATAATTAAAGTTCTGCATGATCTTGTAACAATTGGTATCAATTATTCTTCCTTGGTCTCATCTTTGCTTCTTAAAAGAAGAATTAGAATGTTTTCGATAACTTATATATATTTTATAAATAATTACATTATCATCTAAACACATAGAAGCAACAACATACTAATACCGAAAATGTTCAAAATTATGAAATAATTAAATTAATTTTTTTTCATCGCGTTAAGTTCGTAATATTCTTAATCGAGTTTGGCTGAAGTATAGGCAGCAATATTGGATAAGTAATTCAATCAAATCTCAAATAGATATAAGATTTATTATCTACATATTATCGCACATAAAAAAATACACTCTTTTGGATCCCTCCCCAAACCATCTTAAACAGCTCCATATTTGTAATGACAAGCAGGCTATAGTTTGATTGCCCAATAACTTATCCAATATGGCGGTGACCCACATTGTGATCGTTGGCGGTAAACCCAAGTGCCATGCCCGCGCGGGTATTAAACATTTGTAAATCGTTCAAATTGGTGTAACCAAAGCTTCTCTTTAACACTCTGAACAGACTGGACACTTTTTGTTGTGATTCATCTATAGCATTACTGTAAAATAAGTTGTTTGCTAAAACGTGACTCATTTTATTTACTAGATGGTGCCCCTTGTAGGTATCTGTCAAAATTTGACATCTGTTCGTAAGAAGATCTGATTAACTATTACCCCAATTTACATATCATCTAATATCTGAACGACAAAGGCGGAAGTGTAATGTGTGTTCACATTTTGCTAGATATTGTAAAGATAGAGATCTGCGGAGATTTTATATAGGCAGAAAAATGTCAATTGCACATAGTAATGGAACTAAAAACACGATTGCGACGATTGGACGCAAGAGGAATGAATATGTTCATAATATTATACAAGTGGCGACATCTAGTCATATTTACGGTTAACAGTAAAGTGCGTTAGTATTTATTCTGGTATTTTTGAGTTCCAGCACACGATCTTTAGATTATTATACTTTTTTTTTCTTAATTGTATAACGGTATCAGCAACAAGAGTGCCCACGTCTGTTCAACTCCTTAATATAAGTATACCAACGTACCTTCGTATCTGTCACAAATCTGCATTTCTCCACTACACTGTGTCATTCCATTCGATGTGTTCTCTGTATAATGTAATACTTCTAGATAATTATCATAACGCTTCGACTATTGTACTGCTGTTTTATAACTTTATCTTATTATAGTATTCTGTTCTATTTTTGTGATTGGATTTGTTCTTGGATAAGGCATACTTCAAGATCTTTGAAAGCTGCTATTATTTTGCCAAGTAAGATAATATACCCTCGTTTTGCCCTGGTCTTGCTCGCTTGCACCCATTTGTTAAGCACACTCGTATACTTTTAGCGGGTAACATTAGGGGCTACGCAAAAGTGAGGTGATTCCTTTTTTACAACATGGTACGTTAGCATACGACTCTTCTCATGATATGGTGTAGCATGACGTATTGACGCTTGCAACAGTACTTTATACGGTTAATAGTAGCGCCTTGTCAACCCTTCAAAAAGGATTCGGTGTGTCTACAAACCAAGGTACGATAAATACTGAATCCCTTGTTCAAGCAAACCACCCCTTAAAGAATCCCAGCAACTATTCGCCACAGGCAACAAAATGTGGTTTGGCTGTAACCTGCTATATCGATTTACTTCTTCATCCGGGTTACTCCTGATTCACCAAAATACCAGTTATAATCATGCGTCTGATTGTGTCCTAACTTTTCCAAATACACTTCATACGAATTGCAGTATTACAGCAAATGTCATAAACATTCTTTAAAAGTAAGAACACTAAAACAGCTGCTTCAACCTGGTGAAATTCCGGCCCGAGATAAAACCCCACTATATTTATTTTCAGTCAAATAATATAGTGTTGTATTTCTGCTGTGAGTAGAGTTTTCAGAGGTCCTTAAGAAACCACTGGCTTGTAATCAGGTCTATCATAATCTGATTTATCACTGCTGTTGCTAGAGTTCATTAATTACGGTAACTGTTACCGTTAGGCGGTTCGTATGCTTATATGTAATACCTTGATAATATAACAGAAGATTTTTTTGTAGTAGTATAAAATTTGAACTATCGGGTACCCAATCTTTATCTTAACAGTCCCAAATACTAGTAGTACCAAGATATTGAAGTATGCGTTAGTCCTTAAGCAATATCTCGTACACTATACCTATACCGAGGTGCTTATCATGTAATAGTTTCCTATCCATCCCAGTGATCATTAGTACCCAGTACTCTTTTGATAAACAAATTGTGCCTAAAAATTGTATATTCATACATTTGTTAGTACCTAGATAAGTTTATTGGTTCGTAGATTTTATATGAGCGTTTCATAATAAACTATGTTAAGTTGTTAGATAGGTATTTGTATAGTTAACAAGGTGGATTTACTATTGTGGTTGTTATATAATGACACAAAATAAATAGACACGGATGGCTGTATCAATATGACATGTGAAGACAACCGAACTCACACGCACGTATAGTGACCGACAGCATCATTTTAATTGACGACTTGATTCGAAATGGCTCTTAGCGCGCTTCTATAAGTGAGTGAGCCATTCGTGTTATATTGAGCGGGCCATCTGTACCTATGTGTTTTGTGACAATGACATCTGACCATACCTGCTCAGACTTTTAAAAGATATCCAGAAGACGTATCTAAACATATGTGTATTGAGAAATGGTTTATATTATGTTGGTCAGCAATAATAAAATTGATAAGTAATTTCGTTTGGCTTTTTTGTGTTCATATTGAAAAGTATTATTGGTACAATGCTTTTTGTCAAAATAGATCAGACAGAGAGTTAAGGTTAAAGCAACAACTTTTGTATCGTGTATTTTATATATCAAATTGGAATATTAGCTTGACCGCAAATCAGTGTCTTTGTTACGCAATTTTTGCTCACTCCACTTTATTGCACTAATACATACATGCACTTTATAAACAGACATGCCAATGAAACATTAGCAGTGGTTATGTCATCACTCTATCGCTGTCGCTGGTATAACTTTAAGTCACGTTACTCAGTGAGCGCAATTGCTATATTTTTATACTAAACTAGCTGCTACCCGCGACTTCGGCGCATAGAAATTAACAAAAATAATTCTTAAATGAAAGTAGCCTAAGTTACTCCTTATAACATTGGCTATCTGATGCTATGATATGCTATACTCCTTATGTCGGTGAAAGTCCTGTCAAAATCGGCCCAGCCGTTACTGAGATTAGCCAGAACAAACGGACAAATGTAAAATTTATTATTTGGTATAAGCACCGTATATACTTTCATATGCATTTAGTAAAAGCTGTTATTTTGACATAACTAACAAGCACTTACATTTTATTTATTTGTATAGATGAAAGAGGTAATGTTTTGTCATTGTGACAAAAGTCACTGGTGTGCGGCAGTTCGTAATAATAAGGTTTACAAAACTTAATTTCATAATATTAAAGTTTTCTGAATGTCATCACATAGTTCGAGCAGGTATTGTTAGAGGTCGCGATATATAACATATTAGCTTTGGTATTATTGTATAAGTATGTTTTTAATATACGTATAAAGTATTATGTGATCACTTTATGTGCCAATGTTTATGTAAAAGACGTAGAATAATAAGCATTCGTGATGGGATCCTGTTTCTGTATTTTTGTACATATATACACGTTCCCACCAACACTATATAGCTTTATATATATACCTAATACAGTGGTATTTGTGTACATATGACATTTGATGCGACCGTGACGAAGAATCAATACTTGTACGTGACAAAATCTCATCATACTTTTTTAAATATTATGCTCCTTCGAAATGTCACGGTAATGTTATATAACAGTATTCTATCTTCATACAAACTGTCAGAACGCAAGTTATACCTACGAGGCGACTAATGTACAGTATACACTCGGTACACAACTAGTCGCGAATTGACGCGCCGCAGTGACGAACGGACGACGGTGCAACGGTTTTGTCAGCAGTAAGCGAGCGATTTGTTATTATTTGATTAAAATAAGCACAAGTTCTTACATAATAATAATGGCGAAGTGCAATTGCAAACAAAAGTATTTTAATCAAAACTTTTATCCGAATGCGGACTTTTTTATACTATTAAATTTAACAATAAAGCTTTTCGTACATCTCAGTCGAGAAGCAAATATTGTTCAGTCTCAAATATATAAAGTTGTTTTTTATTAAATCTACTAATCAAGAAACACAACTAGATTTTTATTGAACATTTCCTATTTCATTTACAACAAATTTTATTTCATTTTTAAATAAAGAATCTTATATTTACAATCACTAAACTAGAAAGAAACTCATGTAGGTAGATGAAATTAAAATAGTGTAGGTGAGCAACTCTCTCGCGTGTTTACGTACCGCACAGGTGTAGGTAATTATTTCAAGGACAGAGCCGAGTTACAATACTGTTAGATAACATTACCGTGGAAATGCAATTTTTTTAGCGATACCTATTTTCTATTGCGCTATAAGTTCTTGTAAGTTTGTATTATGTTGAACTTGTATTGCCATACATTGTATGATTATTGAAATTAAACTGCTATATACGGATTTTATCGCGTTGTTTATTTGACACTTTATTACAACATTTTGAAAATTGTTTCACTACTACTACTATTAAACTTTACTAATTTTTAAGCTAATTAAATTATTATTAAACTATTTAGATTTAATTTATTTTTACTTTTACACTTTCCCCGACGTTTCGGTTGCTTTTCAGCAGCCATGGTCACGGGGAGACTAAGATGGCAGTTGTCTCAATGTTCCAGTGTAGTTATTTCAAAGTACCCGAACATAATTTAATCATTGGTGTTTCTATTTACGCAGAATGAGCTCAAAGTATCATGAAGTCTAGCTGTGGTTTGCTTCTTCTTGGGTTTGACTATTTTTATTACTGGATCCCAAGCTGGTGGTACATTCCAACCATCTTCTCTATTAAAATTAGGATGTTTTTTGATTTCAATAGCCTCGCGAAGCATCCTTGGTAGGAATCGGTGTTCTTTAGCGAGAATCTGTGGTTTGTCAAATCTCAGGTAGTGGTTGGTCCCCTGTTGCACATGTTCACACACAGCAGACTTCAACGAGCGTTGGTGTTTTACATCAGCTATGTGTTCTTTTATGCGGGTGCCTATGTTTCTCTTGGTTTGACCAATGTATGAGAGTCCGCAGTCACAATCTATTTTATAGACCCCTGCATCTTGTAAAGGTAGTTGGCACTTGACGGATGGTAAAAATTGACTTATCTTCGTTGGCGGCTTGAAGTATGTGTTGATTGAAGCTCGCTTCAAGATGTAGCCAATCTTGTCAGTGACACCCCTTACATAAGGCAGTATAGCAGGCTGGCGCTCGACTGTGGCTGGCTTTTCTCGGGATCTGTGACAGCGGCGCGGCTGTTGGAGCTTGTTGTCTTGCAGTACTTGCTTGACATGTTGAAGCTCGGCGTCCAGGTGTTTCTTGTCACAGATCCCATGGGCTCTCTGAAACAAAGACATTCCCACGGTAGCTAACTGTTTAGGATGGTGGTGAGATTCACCGTTTAAGTACCTATTTGTATGGGTCTTTTTCCTATATACAGTGTGGCTCAAAGTATGATCAGGATTCCTGATGACAAGTACATCTAAGAAAGCTAATGAATTATTTGCCTCTACCACAGCTAGACTTCATGATACTTTGAGCTCATTCTGCGTAAATAGAAACACCAATGATTAAATTATGTTCGGGTACTTTGAAATAACTACACTGGAACATTGAGACAACTGCCATCTTAGTCTCCCCGTGAACATGGCTGCTGAAAAGCAACCGAAACGTCGGGGAAAGTGTAAAAGTAAAAATAAATTAAATCTAAATAGTTTAATAATAATTTAATTAGCTTAAAAATTAGTAAAGTTTAATAGTAGTAGTAGTGAAACAATTTTCAAAATTTTGTAATAAAGTGTCAAATAAACAACGCGATAAAATCCGTATATAGCAGTTTAATTTCAATGAATAATATTCGCGTAAATAGAAGACAATATTATTGTATGATTAGTTCATTAAAGGCTCCGCTCGAAGCGGCGCCCTGCATGTTTAAGTCTGAAACTTCCGCATTGATTTCAGCATACCAGTAAGAACATTTGGTTAGGAAGCAATTGCTTCCTGCCCAATTGGACATTATATTGTGGCGGTCTAGAGTCGATACCCTAGAGCGCCACGCCATTGTAGGTGCGGTACACGAAGAAAGTTGTTGATGTTATACGTATACCCGGGCGTCGAAAAGCCCGGCAAACCTTTGTTTCTGTGGCGTCTTTCTTCCGTCGTGATGGAACACCGTTGTAGATAACGGAGATTATGAGACTAAGGAATCAGAGTAGGTAGGTACATATGTTTGAAAAAAGGATATTAATTTGCTGCATTAAATAAGAATTCGATCATTGAAATTGATGAATCATCCACAGTTAATCCGTAGGACAACTGTTGCTGAATACGTTCCTCGTACAGGGTTTCATAGTAATCAATGATTTAAGATATCTTTATTTCTTTACTTCTTGCTGTATTGACTTGTTCGTCCATCCCCTTACCTACTAAGATATGCATAGTTTAAACAGGTATTATTAGTTTTAAATACGAATATTAAATATCCTCTAAAAATTGATCTAGGTATATTGAAAGGTTTTTAATAGCTTTGAATAATTGTTTATTCAAAGCAATGTCTAAGATAATACAAATTTATCATTTGGTCGCTTCAGTGTTGTATGTTCATGTGCCGCGTAAGCACCACTATATATCACAAATGAACATTAAAGTATTTAACTAAATAGATATGTCGTGCAACAGTATATTATTGTAATATCTATTGTCTGCTGGCAGTTTGATACAGAATATTTTTTTAAATCTCGTCTGTGTACGTAGCTTTATGTATCAGCTATGTCTGTGTAAACGAGGATCGAACTCCCGGCAGCAATAGTAACGGCTTTGTATGTAGTTTCTAATGAATAAATAGATGTCAATATTAATGTAGCTACGGAAACATGATCTCAAGCTGATTCGTATAAAATTTATTGAAATTTTTAACGTTTAACATATTAAAAATTATTATTATATTGATTAATTTTGAAATCACTGTATTGTTTTATTTTATAGCCGCCGGCTTAAGACCTCTAAGGGCTTTCGTTGATCCAATTTCGCTTTGAGACCAATAGAAAAACGTCCCGACTGGGAAGTTCTTGAGTCTTCTATTTGCGTGCATTAGTATCATAAATCTGCTACTTTTCGAATATAATAACATTGCTTCTTCTTCTCTTCTGCATAAAATATCTCATGTTTTACTACCATCGACTTGGACAACCGCCATCCTGGAGAGGTGATGGATAAACATCGAATTCGGGTCCAAATTCTAAGTCGATGGTAGTGAAGCATGATATTTTTTACGCAGAAGAGAAGAGGAAGCAATTTCATTACATAATATAGAAAAGTGAATGTGACATTGCATAATATTTTACCTTATAAAGTGGCGCTATCTATATTTTGTTTAACAGTGAATGATCAAAACATTGTTGGTCCAATCCTGCCATGTCACGCTCGTACCTATTCGCTGTAGCGGTGGGCGTGTGGACGCGCCCGCGACCTCTCACCTCACTTCCGCGACCGCGGCGAGCGCGACATTGCCGCGTCACTGTTGCGTCGCGATCCAGTGCGCACTGCACTGGGTACCTACTGCAGCCGACCTTAACCCTGCATAATGCATACCCGACACATGCTATAGTAGGTATTTGGTGGCCAGCTTGGTCAAGCTAGCCAACCCAATTCAGATATTGAACCAGAGAGTCTTCCATGAGTTTTCATAGATCTCAAAGCACCTCGTTGGGCGTATGTTACCATATATTTTAATTATATAATTAAGATTCTTCATTTATAAAATGTATGAGTAAATATGCCCACAATCAAATGTGTTGAAGTTCACCGAGAGCTACCAGAACCCATAGATGCTATAAGTAGGTCTACTAAAGTTAGTACCTACCTAATGGACATAATTATTCGTCGAGCTACTTAATGTATCGTGCATTATTCTCCGAAAGAGTTTCATACTGACACAATTTCCTAAAATAAGTAGTCCAGTACACATTTCAACACAAAAAAGACGACGAAACTACATACTTAACCGCTTGCAAATGAAACGGCAAAAATGTAAAATATAGTTACTTTATTTCATTATAAAATTTTCACACGCTCATAATTATGTTACATTCAACACAAATAGGAAATATTATATTATGGCCTCTATTTTATTTTGTAGGTTATGTTTATAAATATAAAAAAGTGAACTTGTTTTGCTACAAAACAAAAGTAATTACAGGAAAAAAACATGTCTAATTGACAAAATTATCTTGTAAATGGTATGTCTGCTTTAACTTGTAATCAGTAGACAATAGGATCTCTGGTTTGTTTTTACAAGTAGGTAAATGTTCAAGGCTGCGAAATTAACAAAAAAATTAGGTACCTACCTACCTGCTCACGCTTCTTTGGGTACCTAGGTACTGAGATCTTTAAAGCACTTAATTAAGTATTATAGCGTTATATTGTCGCCTTATATAAATACAAATGATATTATTTATACATAAGACCATGTTTGACCCTGAATTGTTAATTACTAATTATAAACGGTATTGTATGGTGGTCCAAAAAAACATCTACAGTCACGATCGCACGCTCTAATTTTAGGTACTTTTTAATTGGTAGGCAATAGAGATACTCGTTACTTATTATAGTACCAATCTCGCCTAATATGGTTCATTATTATGCTCCAGTTCGAGATTTAGATTGACTGTGAGAATACATGGTACATTTAGGTAAGTAACAAAACTATGGAGGGGTGAATGTGGATGATATCTAGAGAATATGTAGCAGGCTGGTTCCCTACCCAGCAAGTCACATTTTATCAAATACAACCGTGTCATTGTCAACTACACAGGCTGTACAAATATGACGACGATCTGACGCAGCTGCCTGCGCTTGGCGCCACCCCTCACTTGAGACAAATATTATTAATACTTTTGTCTAGTAGTAGCGCTCGGCGCAGTTTACCGTGCTCTGTGGTAATATTGTTATAAATAGTTTAGTTGTTAAAATGTAATAAAACTCAAGGTAATAGGTTCTAACCACAGTAAAATACTCCACCATATTGCACGATTGCGTAGTGATTTAAACAATAGTCTTACTACGGCCAATTTGTCTAGTGTGCTGTGTTCGATCCCGACACGAGCGAATGGACGAACATTTGTGTGGTCCACGAATACCTTTGGCAAACCTGGATGTAGGTACTTTGTACCCTTGCTTGAATAATTGTAAATTCTGCCACAACACATTATTCCGAGTAGAGGCGATTGTAAAAACCAAATTGCTTTGTATGAATAAAAATGTGGTGTGCGAATGAGGCATATTGGCTGATACCATTACAAGTAGGTATATACCTAAACTATATAATCATGCTAGATTAGACTTACATATTTTACTTACCTATTTTATGTGTTCTCGCTCGCTAATAGTTATTGTATTAAAGCAACCCATAACTAAGTCATCATAACACATAAGTAGGTAGTTGCTTGTGTCGGTTATCATCAACGTTATTTAAGTGATTCATTTTATTTACGGATCTCTCATTGTAAAGGATTCTTCACAAGTGTTTGTTACGCGTTCAGCATGCTCAACCACTTTGCCCTCTAATGGTAGCCCTTAATATAGGTAAGGGTGATCAATGCTTGACATTGCTTTTATTATTTATTCTAATAAAATAGAAGAGGACAGAAGAAAATTTCGCATGCCAAAAGAAAATTACGTACCGAAACGATAACTATAAAAATCACCAATATGAGTCTACCTACGATTGAAAATAACATTACCTACAATTAACATTGAAGTAAGTACCTACTTATTTTAGCTCAAGTTTCACGTCGCATTGACCCCGTTATTCGATAATTATACAAAACAAATACGTATTGTATGTGTGTCTTAAAATGTTTGTGTGCTTCCTTATCTCTCAAAATAGTTTTACAGTTCAACACATTGTAATAGTAAATGTCTGCTCTGTGAAGGAGATAAATGTAATTAAATTATTCTAACTTCTTTACTTTATTTACGTTTGATTATATTCGTAAAGCTTAGGAGCTTCTAGAACCTAGCCATATTACCAGTTTCCTGGAGACTACTGAGGCCTGCGAACGTCATAATTTAACGATGATTTTGTATTTTGTATGGCAATATTGCCGGTATACTAAAAGCTGATTGTGGGCAGCCAATATCTAAATTCAAGTTAACAAATTACTATTTCACACAATTATTATTAGGTTGTGTTCCAAGTAACTTGAAAGTTGAAACTATGTAAATACATAGGTATAAATACACCTACAATGTTACCTGCTATTTAGTCTCCCTATGAACCGCATCCAGAGGATTGTATGTATAAAATATATACCTGGGTATAACATAAAATTTGGAGCTAGGTGCCGGGGATGTCAGACGGTCATTGAATGGAATTAACACGGCCGACGCCGCTGGTTGACGATTTTGTTAAGAAAACGACTTATACTTTAATTTGGAAATCTTGTAGTTCATTTTAATTATTGTATCCAGCAAGAATGATCTAATTTAAAGCGATTTAAGAGAAAGAACACCTGACCGTTAATTTGATACGCTAGAGGGTACTCCTATTATCTTATTAATCAATTTTGAAGGGTGTCGTGACAGTGACGTTAATTTGCCTGCAAATTAAAATATCTTTGGTTATATGCTTTAGTTGAATGTCACATAGGTACTAGATAAGCTTCTATATACCTTGGTATCTGTAACCGAATAAAGGGTGCGACTTCCTGTAAGTAGACAGTATAGCAAATAATATAAAATAATGTAAGTATTAGTTAACCATTCTTTCTTTTTTGTCAAACAATTACACAAGCTATAAACCAATTCGGACTATTAGGTACAACAAGATATCTCGCAAAAATCGGGACGGTTGGCAACTCTAGATTTGGAGTGGATGAAATGTGAGGAGACGGACGCGTGACACGAATTTCCTGAACTGGTTAGGATAGCGTTATATTCTAATGTACCATAACGAATAGAAGTTTTACAACACCTCTTTGGATAGGTGACTCACAGCTTTAATATAGCTTTCTTACTTTAATTAAAATCAATACCAAATGTATTGCAGTGTTAATACTTAAAATCAATTAGGTAATGGTTTAGGTTCATTTTTCAGAATTGTCATTGCGCCAATGGCTTAAACACCGCACCAGTAGGTACCTACTTAATGGACGTAGGTACAAAAAGTCTACAGAACACGGTTCCAACGTGGTTTCCGCGTTTATGCTAATGTTTTCTTTGAAATATTTATGAAATAAAAACGTCGTTCACGTGTCAAGAACCGCTTTACATATGAAACGCGACAACTCATTGTTAAAGCTATTTTAAAATTTGACCAGCTCTTGGTCAGTCAACGACATAAGTCGATAAATATTTATGAGATTTTGAATCGCTTTATCAAACACAATCATGGTGATTTCTCATCTTTGATTGCTACCAGTTAAAGGATATTTATTTTAATCACAATTCATTACTATATAACAATAATAAATTAATTTTAATTAATATAATACTGTTACATATTTGTTTAAGGTTCAGCTACTTATGTCGCTGACTGTACTAACTCTACGTGTCTTTTATGACGATATGGCGACAGAAATATGTCAGTAAAGTAACTGCCAACAACATAACGAGAAAGAATTCATTTTCGTGCTTCACTTATTACAGAGTGACCAACTGAAAACGAGCGCTGGTGCACTCAATTTGGGTGCCCAGTTACTGCTGCAGTGGTGACCCTTTTCGGCGAGGGAATATACACATTTTGTATTAATTTGTATAAATATTTTTTGTTTATTTTGTTTTAACTAATTGTATGTGCTCTGTACGAAATAAAAGTGATATTCTTTTCTTTTCAAAAATGTATGTTTACTTTGTTAACAATTTCAGTGTTTAGGCAAAATTTTAGTACCTACCTATTTAAATTATTGCCTTACAATAATTATAGACATACCTCGAGCATCAGATTTAAAATCAACATGTTCCTTTACATTCTTTATATTCTCTGTTTTAAAATTTAACTCGGTTAACATCCATCGGCTTTGCCGATCCGCCTATGTCATTATTTACAGTGCCGGTTTAGGCGTAAGTTTGCGCAGTTAAGAGGCCTTATGGTCGAGTAAATTAGTTTATGTCAGGAAAGTAGGTAATAAATATCACACAAATTAAAAAAGAACGCACGCTTCCAATCGACATAATTATGTTTCTTTCTCCTAGTGGCATTTCATGGACCAAAAGGGACATTAACTTAATTTAGTACAGGCTCTGCACAAGCTTAATCCGGCACTGATTTATTTATATTCGTGATAGACCTTTACAAATGGAAAAATCTGTTTATATTTTCTCTGTCATTTCAGAAGGCCACTTTTATTTATTGCTACTTTTAAAAGTGCTGAAAGGAAAACAAAAATTAACATACTTTCATATTTACAATAACTATGGGTAAATCGTACTCTGGTATACTTATACCAGAATACGATTAATCCATGGTTCATATGTTATGTAAGTCCATATGAACGATACTGGAGATACATACATTAATTTTAAACATAAATTAACAAACAGCTATTTAATATTTACAAGAAGAACTAAAAAGGAAGTAATCTGTTTAAACTTTGTAGTCATTTCATTTGGTGCTTTAAGGCTAAAGATTAACTGTTTCAAGAACACTTCCATATGCAGATGGCTTGGTTTCCTCCGAAGTATATATAGCATATAGTGGTACATTCATAGGTGATCTCGAACCCGTAGCTCTCGCCAACGACCACGTGGAAAGCCGGTCCGAACTTTTTATCCATGGCCTCCTTCACCATGCGTGCTGCCAACTCATTGTTATTAGAATACTTTTCACAAGCTGTCACCGACAACTCCATTGCTTCTATGCGCATTTCTTCCGACATGTCAGAATGCTGTGGACAAATTGGTCATCGTTATGTCTAGTTATGGTAGGTACCTATTATATTATATTGTAAAACAAAGAAAGTATTCAAGCAACACATACAAAGAACACGAACTCTGTGTTCACAGATTGTGCCTTGCATGAGATTAAAGACTATACATACGGAAAATTAAAAATATTGCTCGTAATTAACGGTATATCATCTTGCACAGAAAACTGGTTGTACGATGACCCATCCCATTAAAGACGATGTTTTGCAGCGCCTTCGATTATCCGTTTCAGCTGATATTTTGTGGTAGTTGTGATCTTAATAACCGTAGAAAAGGCAATCTCTTTTCTATGAGATGTTTCTGTTCTCAATGGCAATGATTACAGAAGTTCGTCATAATCGCTCATCGTCATTAATAGCTCTTTACTAGGGAACTGTACAAAATCATACACCTTCTATTATCTATAATTTGTATTGACTTGTAAATATGACTTGTTGTTCCAAAATTGTTAAGTTATTCCTAGTACATTCTAATCATTACGAGCGGTACAGGTGCACAATAGCTCAAGTGTTCTTAAGTACCTACACACCATCGCAATAAAACTTAGCTTGTAGACAGCGTTCAACTTGCGGTCATACGTAAGATATCGACACCTAATACCTCTATACATAATATATCTTCCTCCTAAAGTAAGTACCATCAGTCAACACTAATAAGAAAACAAAAACATTCCTGCAGCCCGTTCAACGCCTCTTCATTTCACGGTACGCAAATCCATTACTAAACTTAACACTTTACATAACCATATCCAAACACGAACAACTGTAGAGACAGCGAGTTGGGTCCACCTGCCAAAACAAACAAGCGCCGATGAAGCATCGCCGAGCGCCGCGCCGCGCGCCGGCCGGCCGCCGCGCGCTGCGTCGATCAGTCAAACATTGTCGGACCACGATATGTTTACTTGCCGGTAATTTATAACGATATTTGTACAAGAGAGATTTGTTACCGAACGTTCACTTGCAAAACGTTTGGAGTTTGTAGCTGTTGTATTTTAGATTAAGCTAGAGTTCAACTGTCATATATCAATCTTTATATTGTGTTTCTCTCTATATGATTCCTTTTTACCATGCTGCGTCATCATCGCCTATCTACGACTAAGATTTAATATCTACTGAAATAAAAAATAGTAAAAATACGTATAGGTACCTGCAATTATGAACATACAAAATGGACCAAATAAATGGATAAATCAGGTAGATACATTTAGGTCAACAACGTTAACAAATAAAAATCTATGTTGGCGAATTATTAAAGAATTAATAATGCATTGAATGTGCAATTACTGCGAGGATGGCGTAGTGGTTTAACCGGTCGTATTCCGCCGGCTCGCATACCAGCCGGCAGATTTGTACGGCTATTCGTAGCCAATAGGCAATCAGTTTTGATCGGTAAGGTTGGTAATATACGGTTTTAAGCGAAGGCGGCGCGCGGCGTTTTGGCGCCAATTTGGTGGCTCGCATGCGAGCCACCGGCCTACGACGGGTACAAATCTGCCGGCTGGTATGCGAGCCGGCGGAATACGACCGGTTAAGTGATCGCCTCGCCATTGCTACTGCGCCGAGTGTTGTGGGTTCAAATCCCACACCATTGACAACCATTTGTGGATCACACAAACTTTGTGTGATCCACAAATCAATTCATCAATCAAATCAAGTCTAGGTGTTCTTTGTGTCCTCTGTTTGAATGTTTGTAAAGTCCCCTGTGACGCAGAATTTTTACTTAGTGCGGGAGATAACTTTTGCAAAAACAGTTTTCATGGTTCTTTGCTCAGTGTTGTTGGTTCGACCCACGCAAATGATCCACAGATTCTGCAATCTAATTCTTAACGTTCGGTGTATGTTATAAGATGAGATAGAGACTATTACCTATCTATATAGATCTATTAGTGTCTTGTTTAAAATATTATTGATATACTGCCAAGTGTAAATAAGGCAATCTTGACAAATCTGTTGCAACTCCGCACAAACGACGAAGAAGTTCCGCCTACATTTAACAGATGGCGACACAATCACGCTTAACATGACGACACACAATTCTGCATCGCACAAGTGGAGTTTACACGGCGACTAAGTATATATACCAAGCTCCCGACATTAACCGTCAGGCCGCGGCCTGCCAGGCACGATCAACCAGCCTGGTCGGAGGATCCTCCCTGAGTGTTGGAGGGACATCACACCCTGTTCCTCCACAAATCAATAGGTATAGGTACTATTATTAAGTGCTATTTGCCTCAGGCTGGTAAAACTAGAGCGTCGATACTGTGGGACGTGCCAAGACTAGCCTCCGCGCTCTGAAGTGCAATGTACCTATATACTACTAAATACATTGTCTGGTTACAAGACTTAACATAACATTTGAGTAATTTAAGGGAGAGAGGTAAGTAGGTAGGTACATTTAGGTAATATTTCACTTAAGGTAATTCTCCACCATAGGTAATTCTAGTAACTATTATATACCTAATCAGAAGGTGTTTAACATGTGAGAAATAATTGATAGACGTCTTTCACTTGACTCCATATATTTACGAATAACTCAAACTTACGCGGCGGGCGCAACCGCCACTAAGTACATGCACACATATATAATCTTGACACACACAAATACAACCTGTGTCCCTACAGTACATAAGTACCTAACCGACTGCTTATGTAATTAATTCTCTGATAGACATGTCTTATCAACATATTAGCAGTCTATTATATACACGCTATTGCCCATATACTTAATACTAAACTTGGAGAAGATATTGTAAGTACTTTGAAGCCTACACGAATTCAATTTTATTCATTGTTGCTGTCTTTGTTGTCACTTATTCTGTGACCACGTGTTATACGCGTTAAGGACGCACATAAATTACAGTAGATACCTACGTAAGTATTACCTATTAAAAAATATCATCAAGTCGTCTCAATACTATTCTTTAACTATATCTAGAAAAACAAGACTTATTTCCGGGTAACTCTCCATCAGCAATAAACCACGAACCCAAACCCTATCGTCTAGTATTGACTGGCACTGCTACTGGTTACAATAAACTTGCAATTACGTCCTCATTCGTCTTTTTCAAAAGTTAGAATATCATTCTTGGAATGTACTTACTTTGAAGATTACCTACTATATCTGTGCTCGGTGGAAACCCAATACAGTGTGTTCCGGTCGAGCGATGCTCCTCTACGACCAAGTCGCCGCTCACGGACCTTGACTCAGCCGAAATTTAATATCTCTCACCGTTTGATCGATATCTCTAATACCCGTATTATAGTATAATAAATGTTTAGATTAAAATATAATTAGCTGTTGTATTAACATTACATTTGATCCTTATCTTGCCTTTGAAAGCAGAACGAATTGTTTTTTTTAGTGTTCGTCTAGTCGCCTGAGTACAGTCAGTAAACGCTGCTCTCGCCTGGCAATGAACATTTAAGAGAACAATCAAATAGCTAGCTACCGTAAACTAAGAGGAAGGGAACTTCGCATGATAAGCATAGAAAAATAGACGACGTCGTTTGTTCAAACTTCGACATTAACATAAGTTATTTGGAGTCATCTCTCCCGAAATTTATGATGCTTTAAAAGGGCCTAAACATCGTCTATGTCATTACCAGATAAAACATAATAAATAATCTTATTATTCCGAATCCGGAAGGCACACAAGACGCAAGTGCATCCTAAAGCACCCTGGCAATGCTCCAACAAGCCATTTCAAAATTTACAAGGCTGTCGTCTGAAGTGACAGTGCCACAAGGGTTAATAATGTAAATAACTTTAAATATAAGTATTATGCAACGAGTAAATATTTGTACATGCGAAGATGCAGCAATACTGGTTATTATTAGATACTTATTAAGTACACGATGCGCTTACTTAGAAACTTACTTACTTCTGAGAAATTAACAGATAATATTTTCTAAATAAATTGTATGTAGATCTCTAAACTAGATGTACACGCAATAATATAATGATTGTAGAGTCACGACTAAAGATATAACATATAAATAATAAACAAATATGTTCCGGACTATAACTAAGTAAAAACTAACTAAGGCATTAACTTCGTGGAACTTTGTAGGAAAACCTTTATTACAGCAAAACTTGAGCGTAATAACTACGATCGCAAATCATGCAATTAGGTAAGTAATATATCTGTGTCGGAAATTACTTACCTAAATTATGTTTCAGAGCTTAACGAAAAACACTAATACACGCAGTAGATTCGACTATTAAACCAGATACGCAATCAAATGTGAATAAGTATCATCAACAAAAGGTAAATAAAGAAAACATAATATTTACCCTGATAAGAGGGTACGTATGTACCACTTTTTCCACTACAGCTCCTGGAGGTCCTTCATCACCCATTGTCCATAAAACCTCTAAAATCCAAAACAAGAAAATACGAACACTAAAACACACGAATGCAATAAAATATTTGTCGAAACGCGACACGTCGTTCTGTAGTCCGTTCAATGCAACGTCTCCCCACTGTTTACCCGTTGCCTTGGAAACCGACGGAGGCGGGAAGATTCTGATTGATTTTTCTCAACGCAGTGCACTGTGCGACCAGCCAGACTCTCTGGCTACTAAACTACTAATGGTAGTAAATAATGACCGTTGTATGTCCTCCAAGGTTGCGCGTGGGAGCTCCACTTCACCTTTACAAAGATAATTCAACCTTTTATTATAAAATCATTATCATTACGTACGCGTAGGTCCATTGAAGACAAGTTACGACGGCGGTGCCAAAAATGGCAGTCATTAATGCAATTACGATTGTGTTGATATTTTTTTACTTATTATATCTTGCTTTGCTTACTTAATGCGCAATAAGTTATAATATCTAATAATTAGAACCTTTGTCGTTCATCTCTTATTAGGAATCGATGTAATTATTTTAAAGGCAAATAAATATTGCCTGCCGAAGCTAAATTTTGCAGATGTCATACGACGACCAGGGAGAGTGCACTGCAAATGTATTTTATGATAATCAATTAAATTTGAGTGTATAATCATGCTAAATGTATGAAAATGAATGTTCATAACCTTTGTCTAATATAAATTAATGCATATTAAGCAATTTTATCGTCGAGCAAACATTTTCAATAATTTTAAAGTTACGCATGTGAGTTTTGCTTTTGGTGTCAAAGAAGCAAGCGGACGATCTGATATTACCACCGCTTATGTCAGGGTATACACAATCAAGCCACTATGTTCAGTAAAAGTAAAATAATCTTTTCAAATCAAAGATGGTTCAAAGGTCGACGTTCCAGAGTTTCACGAATGTGGACGAAAAGATACGTTTACAGTTAGAAAGAATGAGCTTTACTGCATAATCAATTGGTGCGATAATGTTGATATGTTCAAATCCATGTTCCACTGGGATTCGAGTCAACGTTGAAACATACTTAAGCGTAGGTACATAAGTATTAAATAATACTTTTACATAATCCATCAATTCATTCGAATGACAGTGCATAATTTGAATATAATTGAATCATTGAAACATTCGATGAATATACCTAACTGTTGTACTGCTTATCGCACATCGCTATTTTGGATAAAAAGGTGGTTCTTTTAGTCAATAATGTATAATATATTCTCATTGTAGTATGACCTGACAAATCATTCTTAGAGTATAGCTAGCCTATACTAATATTATAAAGAGAAAAGATTAAATTTTTGTTTGTTTGAAATGATATAACTTAAAAACAAAACAACCAATTTTAAAAATTCTTTCACCATTAGACAGTACCTATTATTATCACCGAGTAACATAGACTATATTTTATTTAAAAAAGTACTGTTACTAAAATAACCTAACCTGCTTTTACGCAAGCGAAGCTGCGGGCATAAGCTAGTTAATAGATATAGTTATTCCGTATATTTCTGTATAGTACCAAAGAAGGCATATATATACCTGATATAAATGAAGTATCAATATTATAAATATATTTACTACCAAAGCTGTGACGACGTGGTAGAAATAAATTTTATTTGATAACAACATTTACCTAATTTGTCAAAATCAGCTGTGTGTTTTGATTTTTCTTGATCATAAATTCTAATAAATAAAACCACATTTTAGTGATTATTTAACATTATATATTTTAAAATGGCTTCTCGGTTTAGTGGTGCTTTACAGTTAACAGATTTAGACGATTTTATTACTCCATCGCAAGTAAGACAACATAACCTATTTTGTAAATAAGTATCGCTTAAGTTTTATTATTGTATTTTCCCCGTTATTTGAGGTCGGTTTAACTATTTTTCATATATTTAATATAATTTCTAATTGTGATCAGCAGTGATAATTTTGACATCAAGAATTTTGTGTTTCTGTTTGTTTCTCTTTTCTGCATAAATCAAGGTCAAAAATATTTCGCATATTATACTATATTATGAAAATATCATCATATTTTCTCTCAACAGGAATGCATAAAACCTGTAAAAATAGAGAAAACAAAGACAAAAACTGGTGCAAAGATAAAAATAGGCGAGGACGGTTATTTTGATGTATCTAACGGGAGAGAACAGAAGTTGCAGAAAGTAGAAATAACCCTCGCAGATTGTCTAGCGTGTAGCGGCTGTATCACGTCTGCTGAAAGTGTCCTCGTTACTAAACAGAGTCAAGAGGAATTGTTGAGGTCAGTATTAATAGTATAATGCAAAATATATACATATGTGTAACTTTGGAACTTACATCAATAATGAGTTCCAAATTGTATACTATTACATTATACCTATTGTTTTTGCGGAAGTATTTTATCCTACACTTTACTATGTTCCTGTTATTGTTGGGCTTATGTCTCAACATATCAATCAAATTTTATTTTCACAGAGTATTTTCAGAGAGAAAGTACACAGATAACAAAGGTGTAACCAATGATGTGAGTCTCATAGTGATATCTCTGTCACCCCAGCCTACTCTGTCCCTAGCAGCCAGGTACAAACTAACACCGGAAGAGGCTACCAACAAATTAGCAGGTGCTTCTTTTCAATTTTATAACTTTATAAATGCTATGTATATATTATTTAATTAGAATAAAATACTTACTCTATTTCAATAATATTATGAAAGTGCCACCAAAATTAGTCAATTGTAAAATATCTGCAATTATAGTTTAATGATTATCTCTAATACTGGTCTAATACCTGCAGAAAATTACACAAACAATTTATTTTTCCTAATCAGCACCCTAAATAATATTTTTATATTAAAGTTTCAAATATTTTACCAATATAAAATTTTTATTTGTGGTGAAATGACATGATATAAATTTAGGTATATGTACATACACTAAAAAACTGATCCAAATGAATAAATTGTTATTAGTCGCCAATGAAAATGATCCATATTTTGTATTACTTAAAGTTTAAAATTGTTTACCATTCTTTCTTACACAACATTATTGATACAGGTTACTTCAAGAGACTTGGAGCAGACCTTGTGTTAGACATGACAATAGCTGAAGACTTCTCACTGCTGGAGGCACAGCAGGAGTTCCTGCAGAGATATCAGAACCAACAAAATGATTCAAGTTCTAAAAACTTGCCAATGCTTTCTAGTTCCTGTCCAGGTAACTAAGTGAAAATATATTTCGATAATATTCTATCGCAAACATTCATTCTTAAGCAACAGTTTATTATCTAAGATTTACTAGCTGTATTTCAGCTTACAGGATGAATGCAATGTCGTTGGAAGAGATCTGTGTTGACAAAAACACCAGTTGGTAACATTTTTCTTAATCTTAAATTCATAATAACTATGTTTACAAGTTTTGGGCTAGCAATTTGGTTGGCAAATTACTACCATTCTTTTTATATTCTCCAGCTGGGCTGGAATGATTGTGTTAGGAGTGATTTCATGTCCATAGTGCAAAGGGTGGGGTCGGAACCGACATCCTCTCGGTCGCAAGTCCAATTTATACTAATATTATAAAGCTGAAGAGTTTGTTTGTTTGAACGCGCTAATCTCAGGAGCTACTGGTCCGAATTGAAAAAATATTTTTGTTGTGTTGTGTTGTATAGCTCATTTATCGAGGAAGGCTATAGGCTATATAACATCACGCTACGACCCACGGGGGCGGCGCAGTAATCATAAACGCGGGTGAAATCGCGGGCACATCTATACCTTATACATTCGGCCACCGATTTACACAAATATAGTAACATAATATTTTAATGATGCACGCAGAAGCGAGAGCGTTATTTATTTTTATGTTACACCACCAGAGCTATAACAAGTGTCACTGCCCTAGCAAGGAAATATCACAACCGCGTAACCCGCGCAAGGGTGCAATAGCCCACGAAATCAATTTCTGACAGCAAATCTCCTATATAAGGGCCTGTGCACACCTCGTTTTTTAAACGCGCCGTCGACGCGCGTGTATTGCGATACAGACGCGATGCAAACGCGCGTGTGAATCTATACAAACACGCTGACATATTAGGTTTTTAAGCAGAACCTCGTCAACAGTAGCAAGGTGGCGTTGATCAAGACAGCTTTAACTGCATGCGCTTAGTTATTTTTTTTTTTAAAAAGGGTGAATATTAATTACCGACGTATGTGGGTACACCCATTTATGAGCGAGAGAAGGTTGTGTGGACATGATACAACAACGTTTAGAAAATTAATAGGATATGAAAAAAATTCGCAAATTGTTATCGAATGTCGTATTCAAATTTCAAATTCAGCCACCACTCCGACTCACGCGCAACCGTCGCGGTCGCGCGGTCCGCGTCACAAACTTCTTGCGATTCTTAAACCGGCATTAACCCGCCAAAATACAGTGCTAAGATCATGTATATTGCCGGAAGAACAATGCTAACGCGCGTGTGTATTGATACAGACGCGCCGGTGTCGCGCGTTTGAATCGATACAAACGCAATGCTAACGCGCGTGTGTATCGATACAAACGACAACAAACTCCTCTGTAGGTTAAAGCGCGCCGTCGAAGCACGTTTCTAAAACGCACGTCAACGGCGCGTTTAAAAGACGTGGTGTGCACAGGCCCTAAGGGGATCATCAAACCCAAATACTGTCATAATTACGTTGACAGCCCAGATAGTGTAATGGCTTAACTGGTCGCCTCACGGCTGCCACTGCACCGTATGTTGCGGGTTCAATCCCCACACGGGACATAAATTGTGCGAGTAACATATAGTTGTACCGAGTCTAGGTGTTCTTTGTGTCCGTTGTTTGAATGTTTGTGTATTACAAAACAATTCTCGCTCTAAGTTGACACATATAAATACTATCATATTACTAAGCTTACTGTTACTATTAAGATATTTGTTTATATTTTAATATCGCTACGTCATATTCAGGTTGGGTATGCTATGCGGAAAAGACGCACGGTAATTTCATCCTCCCCTACATATCGAGTACGAAGTCTCCACAACAGATCATGGGCTCCCTGGTCAAGCAGTACTTATCGAGGTGCAAGGAGACGAGCCCCGGTGAGATATACCACGTGACCGTGATGCCGTGCTATGACAAGAAGCTCGAGGCGTCCAGGGAAGACTTCTACAGCGAGATGATGAAGTGTCATGATGTTGATTGTGTTATTACTTCAAGTAAGTTTGTTTTTCTGTTGGCATTTTGGGTGAAAAGAAGTATACCGGCATTACTAATATTTGCAGACTATTGGCGCTGGCAATTCTCGATACATGTGAGAGTTGCCAATCAAATGATTATTGTACTATCGCCTGCGCAGGGTGAAAGTGAAACGGGAAGATAGGATAGCTCAAGGCTCGCGTAGTGATCGTCCTTCCCTGCATGTAATCATATGCGTGACAACTTATGTGTTTGTTACGATAGAGAAATCATAATAAGAGAGTTAATATTTTATTATAAAAATCATTTTTGTAGAAGATTAGTTAGAAATACCCTTGTATTATCTTATCCACCGTAGACCATAAGCCCCGCGTCCACCAGACGTCTTCAATAAGAGGCAAAGACAATGACTTCTTCTACAAACAATATAGCTTCTTTTTAAGAAGGTCTGTCAACCCATATTCACAACAGTATATAGCTTAAGATTTCTGACTGCGGTTCTGTATAGCGAGATTGTATTATTTCTCAGACGTCCACTAGAACAAAGGCGAGATATAAAAGTACCTCTCTTTTAAACTTGCAAAAAAACATATCTTTTAACTAACGTTGTAAAATTTTGTCTCAGTTGAGCTAGAACAGATGTTAGAGAACGATAAGAAGTCTCTAAGCGACATAGCAGACGGTCAATTGGACTGGCCGTGGGGCGCGGACGGCGGAGGTGACACAGGAGCGGCGCCGGCGCTGCGCCGTCACGCCGGCAGCGGGTCGGGCGGATACGCAGACCACGTGTTCCTGTATGCAGCGGAACAGCTGTTCAACGAGCCTAATGCACAACTCACTTATAAGAATTTAAGGTACGGATAAAACTGTTTGTTGGTTAGTTTCCTGATAAGTAAAATGTAGGATATAATTGCTGATTCTGACAGTGTTATAGGATGTTTATAAAAAAAATACAGTTACCTTAACTAATATTATAAATGCGAATGTGAATTTCTTTGGTCCGCTTTCATGCTTTCATACTTGACTGATCATCATGAAAGGGAATTGCTCAGTTTGTTAGGGTGCTTCGGATTGGCGTGGACAATAATTATAGTAATTAATGCATTGCTTTTTTAATATCTTATATCCAAAACAAACTAAATATGATAATAAAGCTGCAGCAAGTTGTTAAAATATTATGCCATCCTACATAATATTGCAATATTGTCACTTATAATGGACTAAAAATGAGCATTTCATTGATTGAATAACAAATATATTTATTATAAAGATGATACCTTATTTATGTAATAAAGAACAATAAGGGCAGGAGGATATCGGAGGATGATAGGGGTCTAGACCAAACATATTAGGGTATTAGGTCTGTGGATAAAATAAAAGAACTATTATTTTGAATATTTTTAATTTATTTACTATTATTTTATTAATTTAATTCACATTAATGAAACCATGGCGATGCTAGTTTCAAATAAATATATGTACTACATATTTATTATACATAAAAATGTGAACACTATGCTCACCTGTCGTGGTGCTATTCACTCGCTAATAATTTTTTTTGTATGTGTTTCCCTTTCGTTGTTAGTGTTAAGAACATGTGATCTAACACGCAGTATGGAACATTGACAATTGACACAGTTGTCGACGATGACCACTATTTCCACTTTGATCATTTTCTTGGGCCTATGAATAATTAAATTTAAACATTCAGCATGAATGAAACACTACAGTTATCATTAACACAGTACTAAGTTACATGATAAATAGATTTAATGGAGATTCAGGTATGATTTTCAGTGAATGTGGACTGTTAATATGGAGGGTTCAGACATATACCTTAACACGCAATTTAACCCATCGTACAAAACTTTAAACCCTTAGGAAATACTAAATTGATCTAGAATAGCTTAATATCACATTAATGATATCGTAAAGTAGTTTGTGAAATAGTATTTGCAGGAAACATGTTAGGCCTTAGAAAATAGACTTACCACTTGAGGGGCAGTCCATTGTCGAATCACTGATAGTGAATAGCACTTCAAGTAGCTCTAGCCTGCATCTTCTGCGATGCCTTATATCGGTAGCGCAATTGACACATAGCTGTTCTTCTTCATTCCCTCTTGAGGGATCAAGAGCATCTAAGCTTACGCCTAGGTCGTGGTTTAAAGCAGATTCGGTTCAAAACAGCGCCAGAGTCAACGTTAGACGCAGATACGGGGTCCAAAACATCGCCTGGGTTAACATTAGAAGCAGTTTCGGTGTCCAAAAGCAAGGCTGGGTCGTCATGAGGAGCGCCTCATGACAACCCGGCCTTGCTTTTGGACACACTCTAATACCGCTGCATTAGAGTCCATTATAGCAGATTAAAACGTTTGAAAAAAGCAACCGAAACAATATTCACAACGCAAGGAGGAGATAGATGCGTGCGAGTAGCGAATGTATGTTTGTTGTCATTGTTGTCAGAAGACATTGTAAATGTTGTCAGTTAAAAAAATAAACGTGACTTACGGATTTTAATATACAAATCGATAAATAATGTGTAAATTGTTATACAAGCCTTTGATTTTTTAGATCTAACGCTAAATACGTATAATATCTGAACCGAATCTTTGTTTGTAAACGTTATTAAGAAAACAAGTATCTTATTAAAAATGCACGTTTATTTATATGGTAACCCAGAATGGAGCGCAAAAGAAGAAAAATGGCGGTGCCTGTGATTGTTATCAGTTTAAATATTTGTTTATGCGTTCTTTTTTACCGAAATATTGCCTGCAACGAGGTATTGTTTAATATTTTTTAATTAATTAATTATAATTATTGGCAAATAGATTTTTTACTGAGCAATTTGTTCACGCAAAGCCGAAAGTAGCTATTCCCTTTGCATACATGTTGCCAGGGGTACTGATAAGGACTAGGAATCGTTTCGACCAGGAAAGAGTACTGCTTCTGAGCGGGTGAGCCGCGGGCAGAAGTTAGTAACATATTATAATATTGTTACGTGCGGGGTTCAACGGATAAGAATGTAAACAATATTACTGACTAAAACACGTTTTATTCAAACACACAATTCAATTTAAAACACAACAAACACTATACTACACTTTTCCACTGTAACTGCTGCAATCTCCGTAGAATTGCCGCATCCGTTCGCTTCGATGAATACTTGACCGCTTACGATTGTAAACTGACTTGGCGGTGCGCGTGCGCTCTATTTATACGCGGCTATAGCGATTCTAGAGTTTTCTAGTAACGCCATACCCGGTATGTAAGCAGTACGAAGATTCGACAATGTGCCAGCGTTCTCTCCATGCGTCGCGTATCGACGAACTACGTAGTTTCGTAAGACGTCAATAGATGGCGGTGTAATAAATTATTAGACGGAACTGCCGAGTTTTCCCCACAATGCCGAGAGATGACACTGGGCGTAACAATATAACAATACCAACCCTGTATATGAACTGTCACACTGCTGGGCATGGGCCTCTTGTAAGAGTGAGAAGGGTTAGGCCATAGTCCACCATACTAGCACAGACCGATTTAGCAGACTTCACTTCACATTTTCAAGATCTTTATAGAGAAATCTCAGACCTGCAGGTTTCCTCATGATGTTTTCATCACCGTTAAAGCTAACGATGATTAACTATGTTATATGCACATAACTTCGTAAAAGTCAGAGTATTGAACTCGAGACCTTTGCATTACTAGGTTATAAAGCAATAGCAATAAATATTTCATTAGCACATTAATGAAATATTTATATATATATATATATATATATATATATATAAGCTATAAAAACTAGTAAATATTTTTTGGTTGACCTATGCATTGAAATTAAACTAATATATACGGATTTTATCGAGTTGTTTATTTTACACTTATTACATAATTTTGAAACTGTTACACTACTACTAGATACTATTAAACTTTACTCATTTTTAAGCTAATTAAATTATTAAAACTATTTATATTTAAATTAACACTTTCCCCGACCTTTCGGTTGCTTTTCAGCAGCCATGGTCACGGGGAGACCTATGAATTAGGCATGGAAAATTTCACTCTTGACAGTGAAAAATCATATGAAATGATTTTTCATCAGTCACATTTGCTACTTCGCTTCATTACGCCCGCTAAAAATCGCTTACGATATGAAATCACATATTGCCAAAGTGGTTACCTATACTTGAGGAATACAGTTGCATCGAGTAAGCGCGACGCCTAGCGAACGATTACAGTGCATGGTAGAAAGAGACAAACATTATTTTGTTAATTCGTATCTATTACCGGCTCATCGCATCATCTCGCGTGGTGACGTATTGATGCACTATGACCTTGATTACTTCGAGAGTACATACAAATATAGTCCTTACTCTCATAACATTATAAGGCTCGCTTTTCTCGCAGTAAAAAGTAGCAGGTCGCAATTTCGCAGTGTTTGTTTACATTATGATTCTATAAGAAATTAAATTTCACAGTACGTGTTACTGTTACTTGAACACGACGTTCGTTAGGTTTTCTAATTGAAGTTAGAATTACTGTTAGTTACTCGTACGTAAAAGAGATTATTATTAGTGTAAATAAATCTTCATGTTAGTTTAAAATTGTATTGAGTGTATATAAGTTAGTTAGTAATAATTAATCTTTAAATATTATTTAAATTAGAAAAATGAGTGATTAGATTTGGAACTACTACTTAAGAGAAACGAGCATTGCACTGTAAGGTACGAAAGTAAAACAAGCTTTCATTATATTTAATTCATTGGCTAGTCTTACGCTATAATTCATATTACATACTGAAGAAAATTGTAACAAATGCAAAGTTACTGCGACTCAGAATGAAAAATCATTGACTATGAAATTTCACATGCGAAATCACTGTGAAAAAATTCGTCATTTCATTGATGAATGAAATGTAGCAATCATTACCATGCCTACTATGAATAGTCTCCTTTTCTCGTCCTGCCCGGTAAGCAGTGTTTTGCTTGTATTCTCTTGGCATTGCAAATCCTCAAACAAGCAAAATCCCATCATTTCTACTTACCCGGCGTCGGTCGAACAGTAATTGTTTACAAAATGTGCAGTATAATGGCGATTGAGTGAACAGTTGCGCCAGTGCCACACATCGTACGATATACTCACGCGTTTGTGACTAGGGCTCCCAACTTTGTGTACGAAAAATATTTAATTAATGTTTTCAAAACATACTTTTTGGAGCTTCTTACCTTCTTTTAAGATTTCGCGATAGCAATATTGTCATGAAAACAGTATTTTGTATATATTTTTTTATAAAACAGTATAAAGTATTAACGAACGAAAAAAGTATAATACTGTTTTGATCAGTACGGTTGAGAACCCTACTAGTGACCGCGCCGTGTCAACGATTGCACATTATTGTTTCACAATTAGTCTATAACCTAGCCTAGCCATTGTTACTTGTATTCATAGATTCCTATTTAGCAATACCGGTGGAGGCTTAATGATATTGCGAAATGATTTTGAATAGAATAAACTGAATATGTTATTAGATTTTACTATTAGCTTTGAAAATACATTTACCACGTTAGGGATCAAGCTTTGGGTCGCAAGGGACTACAAACATATGCTTAACGGACACAAATTAGAACCAGTCTTGGAACAATAATTTGTCCTTCTTCTCTCTTAGCCTTTATTATTCCCAAGTCACTTGGGGTCGGCTTTTCTGGTTTAACCGGATTTGACTGAATATCGGTTTTTACACGGAGCGGCTGCCACCTGACCTCCGCAACCCGAGGGCTAACGATACCCTAAGGCTAGACCAGTGTCAGGATATTAGAGGGTACTGACTTTCCCAATAACGACTGCCATAGATGTTCACGGCAGCCGGGACCAACGGCTTAACGTGCTCTCCGAGGCACGGAGCAGGCGATAATTGTCAATCAATACGCACATAATTTTGAAAAGTCATATAACTTCCGAAAGTCAGAGGTGCGCGACGTGGGTTCGAACCCGAGACCCTCTGCAATGCAGTCTGTTGCTCTCCCTACTGAGCTATCGCTGGAACAATCATTTGTATATCGCACAAATAATATTTGTGCTGTTTGGGATTACTAGGTCCCACAATACATAACGAGTAATTTAGCAGTAGTCCATTGTAGAATTATGATTTGCTAGTAAAAAACCCACTAGGTATACTTGGATTGCCCATCCCAATTATTGCAATAGAAAAAGGTAGACAATCCTGAATGCCTCAGATAGTGTAAAGTAGCGTCATTGATATGGCAATTCCATCTAGTAGATGGAATAGCCGGTATTCTGTTTCGAACACATAATTTTATGCATGTTTTATAAATAATATTTTGTTATTTTTGTCTAAGACTAGATTAAAAAAGGACAGTTCAAAAATAATGGGCAAGGCATTGGACTTGCGTTCGCACTACTGATAAGGAACCAAGTAACACAAATATTTTACCTTGGCTGGAAAGGTTAACAAGATTACGAGTAAGCTGTAAATGCAGCAGCGATAGCTTAGTGACGAGACCAACAGACTGCAAAGCAGAGGGTCTCGGGATCGAACCCACGTCGCGCACCTCTGACTTTCGGAAGTTATATGACTTTTCGAAATTATGTTCGTATTGATTGACAATTATCGCCTGCTTCGTGCCTCGGAGAGCACGATAAGCCGTCGGTCCCGGCTGCCATGAACATCTATGACAGTCGTTATTGGGAGAGTGTCGACACAAAAGATCCCACTGGGTCGAATGCCATCGCCGGTCTGCACTGACTGGCCCCCACATAAGATAAGATAAGCTGTAAAATAAATATATCAAGTGCTTCGTCACAAATCCCTAACAAATGTATTACATTAGTCATAACATTGACCGAATAAGAGCTAATGTCCACAACAATCACTGGAAATTTCAGCCATTTAAATAAACCAAATGTCCTGTGACATTGCTATATTCATTTAAATTCATGCGCGTCTATCAAATAATTTGCATAAATTACACTCATACTTTGGCAACAAATATTTACTACAGTGTAAATGAGTAATGTAATGACTACGTAATATAGCAGTCACCTTGAGCCGATCATCGTAAATAAACATATTGATAAAATTTAACTTAATATAGACATATATTTGTCGGCCTCGATGGCGTAGTGGTTAGTGTAACCGACTGCCACGTCTGTGGTCGCGGGTTCGATTCCCGCACAATTCAAACATTTGTTTGCATGAACATGGATGTTTGTCTTGGTCTGGGTGTTTCTACGTATAATATGTATGTATTAACAAAAAAAATCATATACATATGTATGTTTATCCATTGTCTAGAACCTATAGTACAAGCTCTGCTTAGTGGTGGAATATTATTATTATTATAAAAAGACAATAGAATCGCACCTGTATATCGTGGGAGGGGTAAGCAGAGGTGTAAAGTGACGTGAGAGATGATGTGTATAACACAGCTATGTTGGTGGTCATGTAGAACACAAGCCGGTTACCGTGTACCGCTCTAATTTTCAGATCCCGGGCTGCTACCGAGGATTTCCTTACAGAATAATCTAATAACATACCGCCCGATTCGGGACCCGCACGATGCGATATTATTGCAATCGAAGGGACTACAGGAATAGATGTTTCAAAATCAGAGGCAGCTATGTTATATAAGCCTGGTGGCTTCTTCTGGGCACAGCTGTGAAATCTGTACTGTTATCGAGATTCCGACTAGTGACTGCCGTCTTTAAAATATTATAACTATTCATCTTATCTTGGGGGGTCCGTTTCTACACAGGAAGGCAGTGGTAGAAGGAGTAGGGCTGTGCTGAACCTACACCCACTTGAGTCGCAATAAGCTTACTGGTGGAAAAGCTATTGTGAATATGGACGCATTCGTGCGATTCGATGGCCCCCACACGTTCGTCGGCAGCGTTGTTGGTTGGCAAGGTCTACGGCATCAGCAGTCAGTATACAAGGGCATCAGTCCCCTTAGAGTTGTAAATAAATAATCTTAATTTTAATAATATATAACAACTACTAAAAACGTGTAAAATTTTCACAAGATATTTACACCGGTAAACCGAGCGGTAACTTATTTGTCATTTATTACGTTATTTACGCACATAACCTCAAAAGGTCAGTGTTGAGAGTTCAACCTCGGGACAGTGCAGTGGTTTCTCCATTAGGATATCTTACTTAGCGGCTGGGCCCTAAACAATTACATAACGCATCGCAATCTGATCTAAGACTTATGTTTACGATCTATAGAAATCCGGACTTCCGCGAAGTGATCCTAGAGAGAGACGGCAAAGAGGTGCTGCGGTTCGCGATAGCCAACGGCTTCAGGAACATTCAGAACTTGGTGCAGAAGCTTAAGCGCGGCAAGTCGCTATACCACTACGTAGAGGTCATGGCGTGCCCCTCAGGTATGTAAATCTTTTACACATACCATTGTATTATGTACTAACTGATATCGAAAACTTTTTTAAATGAATATATTTTACCCACGGCATAAATAATCTACATTAAATGTTAAAACAATTAGTCTACCGTACCGTAAAGTAATTTTAATTTTTAATTTGATGCTTTGGGTTACAGCTTCAATTTAAAATTAACAATTCTTCTCTCTTAGCCTTCATTATTCCCAAGTCACATGGGGTCGGCTTTTCTAGTCTAACCGGATTTGACTGGATATCAGTTTTTACACGGAGCGGCTGCCACCTGACCTCCGCAACCCGAAGGCTAATGATACCCTAAGGCTAGACCAGTGCCAGAATATTAGAGGGTACTGACTTTCCTAATAACGACTGCCATAGATGTTCATGGTAGCCGGGACCAACGGCTTAATGTGCTCTCCGAGGCACGGAGCAGGCGATAATTGTCAATTAATACGCACATAATTTCGAAAAGTCATATAACTTCCGAAAGTCAGAGGTGCGCGACGTGTGTTCGAACCCGAGACCCTCTGCATTGCAGTCTGTTGGTCTCCCCACTGAGCTATCGCTGCTACTAATTTAAAATTAACAACTGCTATTTCATATTAGGCTCTGGCATCACTCTTCAAAGATGGAAAGTAGTTGTAAGGGTTACGAAGCCTTATAACCGAGATACTTACTATATACGTCTTGGCTTCATAATTGCACTGACTATCACGCGTCGAGATTTATCAAACTAGATAAGATAAAAGTAATCATATTTTTTTCAAAAATATATGTTGGTAGTTAACCATTCCTGGCCAATATTGCGACGAATTATTTTTGATTTTACATATTATAGGGTACAAAGACCACTTGTCGACCTGCAGACACCACGATGCTTTATCAAGGCTTTTACCGGCGACTTTATACGCGTGGAATTAGGAAGTAGATATCTATATTTATCTTTCTTAATACTCTACATCTAGGCAGCGTATCAAGATGAAACATGCACATTTTAAGTTAGACCTCTAGCAATACAACTTTAATAAGCGCATTCAATTTCCTGCAGTAGATTTTGCGTGATGCACATACAAACAGACAGACAAAAATTCTTAAAATATTTTTTTGGACTTTTATAGCTTTTATAAGATCTTTTAAGTCTTTTTTTATATATCCTATGTACAGAAATCGACCAGTTATAATTTTATTGTATGTATAGATTACTGATTTTGTGGTGCATCTCCTAGGATGCCTGAACGGCGGCGCTCAAGCCCGACCCGTGACAGGAGAGAGCGGTCGCGAGCTGGCTGCGCAGCTGGAGGCGGCGTACGCGCAGCTGCCGCTGGCGACGCCCGCCGACAACAGGCTCGTGCGCAAACTGTACTGCGAGTGGCTCCACGGCAAGGACTCGGATAAGGCGGCCGCCATGCTGCATACAGCGTACCACGCCGTGGAGAAGTCAGATATAGCGCTTAATATAAAATGGTAGCTTTGTAAGTTTATAGTGGAACAGGCAAACCAATATTTAGTGCGATGTATGTATATATACTTCTTGGTCTTGGGGGATATATTAATGTTGCAATGATTTTTAATATCAGTAACGGTATTCGACGCCTCTGTAAGCGAACGTCGAATACTGTGACCTGAGTACGAGGTTCCATGGTTCTCGAATACGGTTAGCGTCGTATCTCCATATATTTTCATGCAACACCTCTGTCAAAAATGTACTAATCAAAATGTACATAATATTGGTATATATAAAAAGTCAACGCAGTCGTAAACTACGAAAAATTCTAAACTCAGGGTATGACATTATCTTGTAGTGACGACGCCCAACGCATACAATACCTAGTTACCTACTAGGTATGTGACCAAAACACAAATAGGAGAATCACTTCTCTATCTGCCCGATCGCAGTGTCTGCTTTAGCACTAGCAGCACCCTGTGTGATCATTCTGTGGCACCCTCTACCTTCTCTAAAAGGTAGTCAATTTCTGTGTGTTGACAAAAAAAATCTCAATCTTCCAAACTTGTCATGCCGCCATTAGCAATTGGACGACTTTTGTTTTTTACTTCGCACACCGCTGGAATAATAATAATAAGATTTATTTTGTTAACTTGGCACAAAAAAACAATAACAGGGTCACAAACACGAGATTTAGTATTTACGATAAACTCTGGTACCCAGAATAAAATTCAACTTGTGTTTAGCGTACCAGCGTTCTCGCGCACACTATAAACACATTACGTGAGTAGTACTCGTAAGACGAACACAGTGTTAATTAAGAAAACAGAGTACATAAATATATATTGAATAGTTGGGCATAATCTTTAATCTCATCTCATGACTCCCTTCTAACGCCACTATTATCTTTTAGAAAGAATTAAATAGAAACAGTTCTTTGATTTGACACAGAACGTCAAAACGAGCGCACACAGACGCTTGTGTAAAACAATTTCGAATTAACATCTACATTCGGATCAATATAACCGACTTAATTTAATACCGCTACTCACGTGCTTATAAGCGTGTGCGTACATTTCGATGCATTGTATAGCGCTAATCATATGTTTGTATTTCATTTGTGGCAAAGGGCAGATAACTGTATAACAAATGCAGTTCGCCACTATGGTCTGACTGTCTACGTATAACCCACAGTTTGCTAGCTACGGTCTCCTTAAAGGTATACAGGTAACTTACCAGTATACATTTTTATTTCTGTCGAACATTATCAGTGTCTATATAGATGCAGCAGATACTGATAGTTTTTGACAGAATTACCCATATACCATTTTGATCGCGTATAGAAAAAAGGACTTTGAAATTGACCTCATAGCAAGCGATTCCACATATATGTCTCTGTATTAACAAAGCAGCCAGCTTGTCCCTATAGGCCAAGTTGCTATATTTAAGAGACGACGAGTTAATTTTGACACTTCTCGGGTCAGGCGGGGTAAATATGAGACAAAAATGCTAACTTTTGCTAACTAAAAACATTCCAAATATTTTTTGAATTGATAATATTGTGCATAGGCAAACTGTCTGTCTTGTATTGGTATCAATTTATCTAAAAACTTCTAAATTCATACATAAAATGTACCAAAATATTTGTCTCATTTTTACCACCACTTTAGGGTACATTTAAGACATGAGAGTTTAAAATAAAACAGCGGCTAATTTGTCCAAGTTAAACGATATGTACCAGATTGGGTTAAAACAAGACAGAGCGGGAAAATAACCAAATAAACTATGCTAGTAACTTAGAAATTTTTAATATTGCAATAAAAATCTTAAAAAATCAACATTACTTCAATAGTATCCTTAACTTAAATCAGTCTTCGTTACGTAATTATTAGGTAATAGACTCTTTAGTAACAAATCACAATCAATGGTACATGACTTCAATACTGAGATCAAAAATATAAGAAAAACACAAAAATTTGAGTAACACAAAAATATAAATTAGTCGAAATATGAGACTGTTACAGCACTTAATTAATATCATATTTTTCAAGATCTACATCAAACATTAGTCCGCTTCTCTTGTTTTTTTATTTGGTTGAGGAACTTTGTTTATTATTTCATCGTTATGGATCGAATAAATTATGTGAGCATCGGGATAGGCGAGCAAAATCTTCTTGGTGCGCATTAAGTAAATTATTGATAAATTCTAATCATCTCCAGAGCCCTCAATCCTGGCAATATAATGCTTTTTAATTTGATCCTTAGACCTATGAGCTACAAGGACGAAGTCACCAATTCCATATTCTAGGTCAGCAGGAACAGGAGTCTTGGTAATTTCGGCTTCAGGTGGTATGTTTTCGGATTGTTTTATTATTGACTCAGATATATTATTCAAATCTCTTTCGTCATTTGATTCATCGAGCTGTTCATCTCGTAAATTTATCAGGAACGTTGACAAGCTAATGTTGTCTAAATCACTTTCGTCATCATAAGGAACTTCTTGTCCTTCAGCATCCGTTTCACCGTCAGATTTACTTTGTGTTAACTTTTGGTTCGGTTTCTTCTTTTTTGGTTCTAGGTTTCCGATACTTTTTAAGTATTCCTCACTCGTCAAATGTTTTCCTTTGCCGTCTACCTTTCATCTCATTCCCGTTGTCGGCTTAGTATATTTAATTTTACTTAACAATAAAGTCTTAAATGAGCAAGATGGACCCACTCTCATGTTATTGTTATCAAATAACTCTGATATGTCAGTGTCTTTGAGAATTGAAGGTGAAACACGTTGCTCATCATTTTCAACAGGTATTGTATCGTCAAAAATATTTAAAGGATTTGAGGTTGAGCTAGAATCTGACAGACTTTGGTAATATCTGTCCAATTTTTGATGATCTAATCGTTCTTTTGGATGTCTTATTATTACACCTAATACTGTCTTAAATTTTCCCGAAGGCATGTCTTATTTTGTCCCGCAAACAAGAAACGTCCTTACTGTGCTCTAGCGAATAACTCACTAAATCAACCGCCGTACGTGCAAGCCATGTGGCGACACGTTGGCGGGGGCATGCGGGGCTGTCCCGCTAGCGATCGTCGGCAAAATTCCCAGGCCTCAACCAAAAGTTTCGCGCCAAAAATTTGACGAGATATATTAAAGAAAAAAAAAATGTTTATAAGCCATACAAATGAATTTTCTAATATTATTAATTTTTTATTATTAACTGAAGCTTACATTTAAATGTAATTACGTTGTGAATTTATGCGTGTAATGTTTATTTTTTCGCTGTCTTATTTAACCTAAATTATCCGATGTTTTATTATTACCCCACCTGACCCTATACATATAAAAATCTTGTGTCACGGTGTTAGTGGTCGCAATCCTGCGAAACGGCTCGACCCGGGTTGGGTGGGCGGTGAGCAGTAGGTTGCGTGGGTCGGACGGGTTGCGATGTGATTAGAATATCCCTATCGAATGAATTTATATGGCAGAACAGCGTAAAGCGTTTTCCGGGTCAGCTAGTATGTTATGAAAAATATGTCAAAATTTAACAGTTTATAGCTAAAACGACTTGTTTCTTGATACCAAATACCGGGCCTTAGTTTATTGAACTGAAGTATCTGTGAATTGAACACACTGTTGTATGACGACATTGTTATATGTACTTGAAACATGTTGTGAAAACAACATTGTATATGTTTCATAATAGTAATAATATAATATTGTAGTAGGCATACTTGAGGCATGATTGTAAGGGAACAATTTTGTTTTCGTTATAATAACTTTTACTAAGTAGTTATTTTTAATACACACAGTATAACATAGTCGCTTACAGTTACACGTTTTGTTTATAAGTTTAACTTAAGTCTACTTTTCTGTTTTCATTGTCTATTTCTCTAGCGTCCCCTTAATGGGTCATTGGGAAGAAATAGACGGCACTGAAAAATATATAAAATGTATAAAAAATGTAACTTAGGCTCAAACGATGCATTCACTTAATTGTTAAATTGAAGCAGGCTGATCCCCAACACTGATAATGTGTTAATGGTTGCGGTACTGAAGATACATACATACATGTGTGTGATCTATGATCTACCAAGTACTGGGTGATTTTTTGTATGGCCGCTGTTTTAATGTCTTTAGAGGCCCTGCAAAACATATTCCCAGCGAGATGTTGATAAAAAAAAATATATGAAAAGCTATGAAATTCTTAAATTCGATTATTTGATAATTGAATTAACTCAAGTTTAATAAAAAATATATATTTTGCAAGCGTGTTAATATGTTTTTAAATTAAAATTTGCTTATGTAATAGGCATGTTTTATTTTTGTCTTCTACTGTAATTTATATTATGATAAATGTATATTTAGATATCTACAAATAATTATGTTTATTATAGTTGTAAATACCACGATTTAATGTAAGAACAATGTTAGAAATATACAGTTGTTTGAAAAGCGTCGTGTTTGTGTGATTCCCGCCCATTGTAATGTACGTACAACTTAGTCATTATAAATATTTAAATATTCATTTATAACATATATGTATGACCTCGTGTGTCGCAACGAACTGCTGTCGCTTGTGCCTCGTCAATACAACAACACATTTAAATTTTTCAAACAGTCTGAAGTTTACTTGAATGTTAGGTTTCTTTAAAAATAATAATAATAAGTTCCAGAACGGTTTCAGCTAATCCTAACGTAGGATATATAATATAAGGCGTCAGGAGATATAATGTTAAAGTGCATTCTTTCTATCTTGAATTTACATAGTCTTATGGGACGGCAATCCGGGCAACAAGCCATGATCGTGATCGTGAGACGAACTAAAAATCGCAGGTCAGGCACGTAAAGCACGCGCTTACCGAGTCTTCTTCTCTCTTAGCCTTTATTATTCCCAAATCACTTGGGATCGGCATTTCTGGTCTAACTGGATTTGACTGGATATCAGTTTTTACACGGAGTGGTTGCCACCTGACCTCCGCAACCCGAAGGCTAACGATACCCTAAGGCTGGACCAGTGTCAGGATATTAGAGGGTACTGACTTTCCCAATAACGACTGCCATAGATGTTCATGGCAGCCGGGACCGACGGCTTAACGTGCTCTCCGAGGCACGTGCTTACCGAGTGAATGATGAATTATTGCCAATATTCTAACTCTGGGTTGCTACTAAGAATATCTTCTCGTAAAACTTGACACCTTATGAACCACAGCCACATACATTAAATGAATGAATGAATGAATTGCCATAAAACTTAAGAGTTCGGAAAAATGGTTCAAGTAATATGCAAAGGTCACGTGTTACCACGTGACCTTGAGGTCAGAGGTCATAGTCATTTCGGGGGTACATCGACTATGCTGAGTCGGATGGCGTTGACCGCGAGTCTCTAGCTCTTACGGTTCTTGAGTTGAAAGTTGTATAACAGACGGACGGACGGACAAAGCTGTTGAATAAGAGTATTTTTTTTAGTTTTGTTTAGTTTTTTAGTTTAACTCTAGAAACTAAACCAACAAGGCAACTGGAAATGCTACAAAACTCGCAATTCCCATATCGTCGGGACTGACACCGAGCACTAGGCTACAGATATCCTGCTACTGTCTTTATTACAGCAAAACCCAACTACAGTTTGCTTAATCCGGCAACCGAAGCTTCATAACGCAAATAACCATTACTAAGAGAACGTCGAAGTGACCAAACATTTAAAAATTATATGTTCTAGCTATCATATACCGCCGCCGAACCGATGAAAATCTATGTAACCATAAAATTACCAGTCACCGCCAGCCGAATTCCACTCACTTCGTACAAAAATTCAGCACACTCGTCATGTAAGAATTAAACGCTTCATAACTCGATGTCTATATATAGTTGTTAACACAGTGCATCTGACAAGCGTGGCTAACCGCTGAAGACTATCGTACATGATCGATCGGTTACGTCACACAGATCGACAATAGGCAGATATCAGTCGGGTCAGACCGCGGGTTCGTCTGTAATGAATAACGATCATCCGTTTGTATTCGTGGTGTGGTGCGGGCCGGCCGCGGACGACACAACTCCACCAGTGTACTTATTCATGTTGAACAAATAATGTTAAATGTTTACAAAACAAGTGCAAGTTTCTTCCGTGATTGAGCTCAATACACCGTCGACGCGAGTGTGCGATGGGGGACTTTAGAGTGATCTCGAGGATATATTGCGTTTTGTTCTGCACGATCGTGAAGGCTGTGATCAGCACGGGGCTGGGCAAGTGTCCCGTCTACCCGCCGCTACCGAATTTCGATATACAGCGGGTAAGTACAGAGTACTTCTTATCATAACATTACTTATTTGATAGTGGCAAGTTAACACAAGTTATAGCACATGCCTGCGCATGTGCTATGACTTGACTTTTTTGAAACGAAGTTTAATGCTTTACAATGACGATAGGTAGCGGCTAAGCTCTCATATTACTGAATTCCATAATATGATGTATATTAAATATATTATTTGAATTCATAGGTGGAATTCGACAGAGGTCAACCAACCTTGTAGGTAATTTAAAATCATGTTTTCATTAGAAACTAAAAAACCAAAGGTTACAAATCGAAGCAAAATTATTCTAGATTAATGAAAAAATATAGTCGTAGGTAATACTTATTTACCCTGCAAAAAATTAAAACATGCAAATGCATACATATGTAGATCGTCATAGTGCGTTGCCACGTTTACTTTGCATTTTAATTTTGAGTTTTATCTTCTTTGACCTCAAAAGTTGCAACAATATTTGACATTAAAATAAGTACCTACACCGGAAGGTTTAGGTCCAAGTTATACAAGTAATTTAGGCTTCATAAGTCGATTTCAAATCTTATGAAGCCGTGAATTCCTGTAATGTTAATGCTTAAAATGTAATTTTAACCGAATGAAATGCTCTTCCAACTTTATTCTACCTACTTACAAAATATAACTGAGACAAGTTGGAATAAAGTGATGTTACGAGTATCAATGTCGTAGCAACACGGCAGAGCAGCATAGAAAACTCTATAGGGAAGATCTTTAAATATAATCCTGATTTCTATATTTGAGTATTACGTCGGTATTTTTAAACCCAGTGTTCAAGTTTTGAAATAATAATAATATTTATTTAAATAATAGTTACAATAATTATTTAAATAATAGTTATAATAATTATAAATGACTCATTAATTTATAAAAATACATTTGTTGTTGTTTACCCGAACTAGATTAAACCTGTGGCTCGGGCGAAGAAGTGCTTACAAACTATTTTACCAATATAAATTTACATAATTACAATTCAATAATAACATTTTAATAACCTGCATAATATTAAGCAACTAGCAGAGTTGTTATTATTATATTAGTTGTCCCTCGTTAAATTATACAACGATTAAATTGTACTTAGTCAGTCTTTGACTGAGTACAATTTAATCGCCGTACCTCAAACCCCTGTTGGCGCTCACGATCATGACATGCAGTCACCAACTTTTAAAAGGGCTTGCTTTGGTCAAAAGATACTTTAAAAAGGAATAGACGGAAAAACGCCAATGTCAAAAACCAAATTAAACTAGAAATGTATTATTACACCGTTCATTAACCCTCTGAGTTTGTGTGGCTTTGGGACAATGGACTCAGTGTGGGAAGAAAACTATGTGTATAAAAGAATCTAAGACTTTAAAAAGCTGATCTTTTACAGTACCGGCTCTTCTCTAAATCTAAGTTTCTCTGCTTACGACGGCGATCTCAATATAGTCGCTAAACAGTACTGTAGAAGTTTTTATTTCAAACCCAAATGTTAGTTACTATATAAATTCTTAATTTGTTCTGCATATTGTTTTAAGAATTAGTCGTGGAGACCTATCATTGGCTCTCTGTTGCATATTCTTTTACACTACTATGTATTTTAAAGCTGTTGGTCTTTCTAATAAATAAATAAATAAATAAATAAATATTCAGAAGCTAGTAAGTGTTTAGTAGTAAGATTTTATTGAATTTCATAGCAGAATTGTTGTTTTATTAAAATATTACTAATATTATTATCACATCATCAGTCAAAAATAAACATTAAATAATAAAATATTTGAAAGTAAACATATATATAACCTGCTAGAAAATCAAGAGTTGTCCCAGAACGGTACCCTGTGGAACTCCTAGGAGTACCACAGGGTTCCAACCTAGACTAATAGTTTTTAATTGAAGTTAAATCAAGAGGACAGTATTTCTTTACTCTAAATAAAACGCATAAGTAGATACCGTTAGAAGTTTACATTTCAATATACGATAGGTGTAGTAAACATTCATCCTGTGGCCTGCGCTCAAGTCCGAATGTCAACTATTTACGTGAAAATGTAGTCACAGCATAACATTTACATAAGTAGTCGCATTGAAACGTACTTGGTTACATTATAAAACGGAAGGGAGCAACTAGAAATATCAATGTTGCAATCGATTTACGTGTGTTCAGTTCTTAGTAGTCCGTGGAATATGTAACCAGTACGTAACAAATATACAATGTGTAATAGGAAGGTGTAGCCATCAACAAATTCCTGGTTGTTATTTTTCTTGTGCGTACTTTTCTATTTTGTCAAAGTATAAAGAATTACATTTTATTAATTTTGGTACTAGCACTGGCTTATTTTAATTAATACCGCAGAACTCATTTTCAACCACTGAATGAATACCGCGTTAACTACAGTTACCCCGCGACGTCATTTACTCACGTGGATCACAATATGCATTATACCTCCAGTTCAAAAGAACACAATTAAATGAAAACGTTGATTGCTTCAATTTTCATTTTAATTACAAGCTACCAAAGTATGAAAACCGCAGTAACTTATAGGGATGTGATGCTGGAATCAACAGGCGTAAGACAATAAAGTACAAATTAAAAAAATACCTTTAATATTACATTAATATAATATCATATTAACATTATTCATACCAATATATAAACTGTCTCGATGCTGAGCAAAGGCGTATTCTCAATATGAGAAGAGTAAGGCCATAATCTGCCACGCTACCACAGTGCGGGTTCACATATCTTGAAGAACATTATGGTGAACAGATATGCAGGTTTCTTCGTAATGTTTTTCTAAATACGCACATAACTCAGAACTAGATTACTTTATGACATAACTACGAAAAGTCAAAGGGATCAAACTGGAGATTTATGCGTATCAGACCAACGGTTTCCTATTAGGCTATCGTTGCTCTCTTATTGTTCTAAATACTTAATCCCTCTTCTTATTGCAAAACTATCACCAAAATATTGTGATCCGCCTGTCTGTAGACACACAGTATCGTTTTTTATATTTTAGATAATTTATTAACTTAAAGCGTTACCGTACAATTTAAGCTCTAACACATTAAATACTCACATTTACAGATGAAAGGCACATGGTTTGAAGTGGAGCGATCTTTCTACTTGGTGGAACTGACTGCTAGCTGCACGGAGTTCAACGTGGACCTCAACGAGAGAGGATATTTCCTCATCACCATCAACACAGTCAACAAATGGTAAATAATCCACTAATTTATATATTTTATTTCTTATATGTACCTATATGTCGTATTTTTGAGGCTTGAAAACTTCTGATGCTAGCTCCGCTCTGTTGCATGTGATGGTGTGACCTCTCTTTTATGCTTCGTTTTGTTACTAAGAATTATCAACAAACAAAAAGGCAATTTTAACAGTTTGGCTAGTCTGAAACGATTTTTTGTACGATTACACGAAGCTTAATTTCAGTAATTTTAAACTGCATGGTTTAGAGAAATACGGTTGAGTGCATATTTATTGTGAACTGCCATGGACAATTGAAGATCCTGCCAGTATGATGACGAAATCTGTGTTAATGTCTGGTGGTGTGTCAATAACATGAGTATGATGGCCGATGAAGACGACTAGAAACGTTAAATTAAATACCAATCTCAAAGAAAACAAAACGCTAACAGATTTAATGCAGCTTGTATTTTTAACGCGTTAGGTCAGGTCGATTGCGTCATATTACGTTACTCCACTAACTGACCACGGAAGCTACAGCTTTAATCGTGTATTATTTATTTAAAATATAAATATAGCAGTGATAGCCTAGTGGGAGACTGTTGGACTGCCACGCAGAGGTCTCGAGTTCGATCCCAGGGCACGCATCTCTGACTTTTCGAAGTTACGTGCGTATTATATAGTTAATTATTGCTTGCTTTAACGGTGAAGGAAAACATCGTGAGGAAACCTGCATGTCTGAGAGTTCTCCATAATGTTCTCGAAGATATGTGAAGTCCGCCAAGCCGCACTGGGAAAGCGTGGTGGACTATGGCCTAACCCTTCTCTCACAGAGAAGAGGCCCGTGTCCAGCAGTGGGACAGTTTAATACAGGGCTCATATTATTATATAAATATATTTCAGTATTCCCCATTTTATAACGTTTTACATGGAGTATGAAATACACTATCTTTGACTAAAGATAGGTACTTATGTATTACACCTTCCGTGCATCTTCTATAATTTATTTTTCAACCTTATGTTATGCACAATGCAACACTGTCTTGAATCTCGCATTTGTTTTGAGATTTCTGTGTTTAAATTAATGTTGTATCAAATTAAAACTGTTTACAATTACAATACATTCTCATTCACACGTATTAATCATTCATGGGCGACGCTGATAGGAAGTGCCGACCGTTGCCGTGTAAATGCTGTTCAACAAAATATTTAAATTATATCTCGTCCTGCGCTTTATAACACTCAGGTTTTTGACCATTTAATATTGGATAACGCATGGAGCGTTGACATGGCGAAAAACACCCGTTCTCCCTGTTCAGAATGTTATTTTCTTGCTCTTTAACTTTGTCTGCTGAATTACCTTACCTACATAGCTATTTAATAATTCTTTTAAAAGGGTAGGTACCTACAACATTTATGAACTGAACTCACATCTGTTTCTTTTTTTTTGTATGGAACTAAGTTTACATCCCATTCGGAGGGTCGTCCTGAATTATGGCTACTCGACTTTAGAACCAGTTTTCTGAACCTTGTAACGCCCGTCATAGGATTAAAAAGAACTAAGTAGGTACGATAAAAGTTCGGTTTCTGCTAAACGCTCTAAAATGTGGCAAATGCCTTCGTTATATTGCGGCTAACAACGATAAGGTCTCGCCAAGTCCACTACGCAGCGTTGTGCGACACATCAAACAATGTGCAAAGATACTTTACCTATGTCCCTCTAGTATTTTTATTCCTATTATAATCTTAAGATCATGGTCCCTGAGATCCATTAATTATATCTAAGTATTATATTTGCCTATGAATCCCTACAAACATTAATAAATCAGGCACAACTATCTATGACTAACAGTAATACCCACTTGCTTGCATCAAAAGCATTGCACGCGATGCGCTTGTACTTGCAAGTCATCTAGCGACTGCTATGTAGGTACATAATCACGCGCTTTTGTGCAATAATTGTTAATAATTGTTGTTACTTGTTGTTGTTAGTTACAGTCCAAATATTACCGTAATTACATTCCGCTGGCAATCTAAGTCTAACGAGCAAACAATATCTTGTTAAAGGAGGGTACGTTCAACTATGAGCTCGAAGAAATCTAGACAACTTTTAAAACTAGGAATCTATTTAAAAGGTTTTATTTACTTTTAATTGTCAGCCTCGACGGTGTAGTGGTTAGTGTAACCGACTGCCACGCCTGAGGTCGCGGGTTCGATTCCCGCACAAGTCAAACATTTGTGTGCATGAACATGGATGTTTGTCTTGGTCTGGGTATTTCTATGTATAATATGTATGTATTTACAAAAAAATAAAAGTATATGTGTATGTTTATCCATTGTCTAGTACCCATAGTACAAGCTCTGCTTAGTTTGGGCTAGATGGTGTTGTGTGTATGTGATAGAATATTATTATTATTAATATTATTATTTAATCGACAGAAAACCGAGGTTTCTTTTTGCTTTGGAGATCAAGTTTAATTAAAACTACTTCTTTGATTAATCTGACTTGTCTGTCTATAATGTATAGTACCTAAAAATAAAATAGATAGACTTTAATAAATTGCCTTGGTGGCGTATCGGTAGATACAAGCGGTGAACACTGTACATGAGGTTTTGGATTTGGTTACCCGGTTGAGCTATGCCATTGGACTATACTTAAAAAGTAGCAGCACAATAGGATTACACACTATTACATGTTATCTAAAATCATAGCTCACGAAATGTGACTAATACTTAGATCATTATTTATATAGGATATAGGCATAAAACTTAAGTACGGTTGTCTTAAACTTTAATTTGGTTTCAGGACAGGTAATCCATCAACGACGTACGGGCTGGGTATCCCGAGCTTCAACGGCTCGTCAATCTTTCGGTACAAGCTGAACAATCGTGTGCCGTACGTGATCGGGCGGCTGCTGCCCGGCGCCGGGCTCTACAACATACTCTTCACTGACTACGATCAGTTCGCCATCGTGTGGTCCTGCGCTAGTGTCAGCTTCGCACATTCAGGTTAGTGAACTGTCACCGAATTAAAAGAAATTAAATAAGAAAGATGTCTTTTGCCGTTTTTAAAGAAACATATATATCTAGTACCTAACTCTCTCTCTCTTCCTAGCTATGTAGGTGGTGGGGTCAGCTTTCCTCATTTTTCTCGTTCACTTCGCTCTGTTTTCGACATCATCGTCAGTAACATTGCATTCCTTCTTGTCTTCCTCTAGGTCTCCAACTTGGGAGGTCAAGCTGTAGTGCCAAATTTCCGACGAGGTCAGGAGGCCTCCTTTCATAAATTTTCCAAACATTTGAAGTAGCCCACAGCGATAACGTATTTTAATATAATATACTGTTACGCCCAGTGACATCTCTCGGCATTGTGGAAAAGACTCCGCAGTTCCGTCTAATAATTTACACCGCCATCTATTGACATCTTACGGAACTACGTAGTACGGTACGAGAATCTTAGAGAGAATGCTGGTACTTTCTCGAATCATCGTACTGTTTACATACCGAGTACAGCGTTACTAGAAAACTCTAGAAACGCTTAACTCGCGTATAAATAGGGCGCACGCGCACGGCTGAGTCAGTTTACAATCGTAAGCGGTCAAGTGTTCATCGAAGCGCACGGAAGCGGAAATACTACGGAGTTTGAAGCAGTACAGTGAAAAAGTGTGGTATAGTGTTTGTTGTGTTTTAAATTTAATTGTGTGTTTGAATAAAACGTGTTTTAGTCGGTAATATTGTTTATATTCTTATCCGTCGAACCCAGCACGTAACAATACGATCATCAAGGTCCTAGAACAAAATAAAACTGCCCAAATGCCCATTTACTAGCGTTGCGAAAATTAAATGCAGATCCTCAATTTGATGAGCTAATCAGATCGCGTTTTATGGTTCGCTTGTAAACCCAGTATCTATGACAGGCAATAGATACGTGCGTTAGTATTTGTTTTCTGGCAGCACTTGTCCTTATCTATTCTTTAAAACTTTATTTTTCATTCTCGAAAACAACTATAATTTGGTCAGAGAATATTCGCCGAGATCTTTGTCTTTCAATTGTCGCTTTCACACTTGCATTTTGTACATAATTTTATTACTCTTTTTAGTCAGTCGCGAATCTCTGCAGCAAATAAATTAACGCTACTAAACACTTATCAGCAACAACACACAACACATTAGCTACTGCCCCGAATAGAAAATCTCGGTTTAAACATTTGTTAAGACACCAAAAACTGACTCCAAGTAATAAAATATCAAATGTTAATTCCAGATCACATATGGGTGCTGGGGCGCCGGCGCGAGATCGAGGCCCCGGTGCGCGCGCAGATCTACGCCATCATGGAGGAGCTGCACCTGGACCACGACCGACTCATCGTCTCCAAGAACACCAACTGCACCGACATCCATAACAATACATAATATACTAGACCAATCATAGCTAGCCTTTCATTTCTACCTATCATCATCATAACCAGACTTCTTCATAAAGACATCAGGCAGCATTGGGTAATGGGTTAATGGTTGACCAATCATCATCCGTGCAGGATGACGAAATGATTTAAGTGGTCGCCACGCGACTAAAATTTGTGTGACCCACAAATGGTTGTTCCGAGTCTGGGTGTCCTTTGTGTGTGTCTTTGAATGTTTGTAAAGTCCCCCGCGCCACAGGAATTACTCCTAGTGCCGAAGCTGTCTTTTTTTTTAAATCTTATTAATGTCGAATTATGTACATAAGCATTAACGAAAGGATGTAAGGACTGCGGTGGACTCCTTATTCCTCTGCCGCATAAACATTCAGATGAATCTAACAAAAGAGATGTCACTTCTTTAAAACAGTTAAATTAATGTGACGCTAAATGAGAGCTTTCATGAAACTCAAATGTGGATATTGTTAAACTGGTTCTTCTTAGGCCACTCCAACAGAAAGCTTGACTCCTGTCCTCCCATTAACTCAATGGCTAAATTCGCACCTGTTAATAATTATATCTATTCCCATGATATTCAGCACTGCATGGTATAGGATCATTCAATTATTGATGGATTAACTTAACATTGAAGACTAAAAATGTATGTTCAGGTACAAAGAAAAACAAACTCAACATATTCATCATCACAATTTCTATTTTTTTGGAAAAATATTTCATATTTACAGTAAATGTTTAATATAGTAAAAAACTTATAAGAAATTTAATAACAATTTAATAGCAAATTATCGTTCACAAAAATGTATCACCTTTGACCGATGCTCAAATTACAGTGTTGGGTCCCATTCAGAGAATAACTTCCAATATACAAATACATTCGTTTTTCAATAAATAAATTTATAAGAGAAAATAAATAAATATCTAAAATATACACCTCAATGCGAATGGGCCCATATTGTAATAAAGTGATATAAGATTTAAAATCATACATAATTGTGCTTATAAACCTAAAAATAAGTGTGTTGAGAATGTAAAGTTTATCAAATAACAAAGTTACAAGTGATGCAAGTTAATTGTAACATTATAAACTATTAGTTTGGCCGAGCTATACTTTAAATAGATCAAACAGTTTGGTTATTATATTTGGCATAGTATTGCAACAGCGTAGTACATATATCGTAACATTTAACAGACACAGTATTGATTATTTATGTATTATCAGACCTATTGCTGTCATTCATCTCTATATTTTATTTATAAACACGTCAAGAATGCTAAAAGTTTCAAATTCACTATGAAGATTGGATGGCTTTATAATATTTTTACAGTCTTAGACAATAAATTGCTGAAACGACATTGAATAGGCAAGATCTATGACAAACACTTATGTTACACTATTGTAACTTTAGGCCTTGTAAATGTAACGAAAACAAAAGTAACTAAAAATATAAACAACAATATGCTGCAAATCTCCAACATAGTTTGTGCAAAACAAAAACTAATGTGCAATATATAACAAATAGTACAATAAATTAATTTGAACAATACTTTTTTAAGTACTGAAACAAGTGAACCATTATCCAAACAGCCGACCACCGTGCCAGTTACCAAACACTGCTATGACGAGACTTAGATGCTTATAAAACATTTTCGAGACACAGCACACATACAGTGAAAATTGTGAACACATATAAATTGCTATGCGATCGATCACAAGCAGTCTGATGAAAGAATTACCAAGTCTAAAATTTCACACCCTAAAAATTATCTCTAGTGACAACACAGTTCCTCACTTCCGTCACTTTGAGGCACTCAGCGTCACGGTTCCTGTAATCGTACTGCGACAGAGAGGATATGCTCTCTGCAGGGCTGTCACAGTAGCTGCTCGGTGGGTGGCCGCCGCTCTGTGAGCTCGTGCAGTTGTTCATGGCGTACTGGTGCATCCAGAGCTGCTTCTCCTCCACTTCCTTGCTGACCACGACAAATAATTCCTTCTCTTTGCTGTCCAACTGCTCCTTTAAGTATGCTATTAGATCACTGCTCTGCAAAATAAATAAATTTCGTTTTATTCATATATTAAATGGTAGAGCGATTTACGCATGCGCCTGTCCAATAATTGTACAGTCAGCAACATAAGTAATTGAACATTGGAAAAATTAATTTGTAATGGTATTTTATTAATTAGACCTAACTTGTACATTGTATTTTATAACTGTGATTGTAACAACTGTCTTTTAACTATTACTGATATAAAAACTAAATATTTCTCATTTTGAAGCATATCAAAATCTTGCTAGCCTATTTGGATTTATTTGTATACTGTGCTTAGACGAAGTAATGGCTGCTGCATAAGTGTGATCTCACTCCATAATCTATATTTCGTTAATACCTAAACTAATTCTACATATTCACTAAATGGTTTTTTTGCGCCGAGATTGACGTTTTACTACCTCTAGGATTGATAACAGCATAACATTACTAAATTGCAGATAAAGTAAATTTAGATTCTACTATTACAACTAATTGGTTGACTCAGTTTATAAGTCTCATTCTCAATGAACTAAGGCGAGCCGCTAAGCAGTAGCTAAGACAAAATACATTACATGTGTTTTAAAAATCTTACTCTGCCTATCAACTGTGGTGCGTCAAGCTTCGAGTCCAGGTTATAGAAGTTGCCTTGTATCTGTCGTATGGTGATCCAGTGTCGACGCCGCAGTGGTAACATCACGAAGCCTAGTTTGTAATCAGATGGCACATTGAGGATGAAGCCACAGATATTTGACAAGTCCAAACATCCAGGGTCTCTGTGGAATCAAGAAAAATTCTAATAAGTGTGTATGCTGACTGTTACTGACTGTTCAGTGGTAGTTTCCGGGGTTGAAATAATTTCATTAACTTTCTCTGTCAGGAATTGTACTCAATAAACAATGGACAACAGTCTCACCCCTTATTATGTGGGACCAAAACTCTTAGCTGATGACATGTGCATGTAACGGTAAAATAATAATCTCTGCCTTAGTAAGAAGACTTCAGAAGTATGAATTTTAAGTTACTGTTGAAAATAGCCAATGGCTGCTTAAATCAATGAGCATTTTATTAGAATATATATTTTTTTCACTTCTACATAGCTAAAACCTAACCAATTAGGAGCCTTTGTTGTAAATATGTCTCATGGTCACATATTTCTGAGTAAGGCTGTAAATTAATACTTCCCACTATGTGGCAAACACAATCAATTTGGTCAGATGTTTTACTTTTGAGGACAAATTGTATGAGTACCTAATAATAAAATATGTGCAAAATGTCATTAACATTGAAATTAAACTACTATATACGGATTTTATCGCGTTGTGTATTTGACACTTTATTACATAATTTTGAAAATTGTTACACTTCTACTACTACTACTATACTATTTTCTTTTTTAACAATTTTTGAAGTTATGTAATAAAGTGTCAAATAAACAACGCGATAAAATCCGTATATAGTAGTTTAATTTCAATGAATAATATTCGCGTAAACAGAAGACAATATTATGTCATTAACATTGTTTAGTAGCGTTTGCCCATGACTTCATATGCATGGAATTTCGAAATAGGTACCTATCTATATTTTCCGACATATAGGTGGTGTATCAAGATGAAGCAAGCACCTCATTTAAGTTAGACCTTTAGTAATACAACCGTAAAAACCACATGTCTCATGCAATAGATTTTGCATGATACATGTACAAACATACAGACATAAATTAAAAATAATTGTTTTGGCTTATTTTACTCTAATAAGCCCTTAGGCTTCATTCACACGTACCACAACCACACATCGATGCGACAAAAGGTGATCAAGCAGTGGTTACGTGTGAATAGTGTCGCTGCAGCTTTTTGCAGTTGCGTTGTGGTTCCTACAAAATGTGGATGTGATTGAGTTGTCGTTAGTAGTTGCGATGTGGTTGCGACGACGCAATGACGCTCATGAGTGCAGACAGACAGTTCGACATCGGTTTTCGTTGAGGAAACACACCTTGACTAAACTGAACAAACTCATGGAGTTCGAAGAGGAAACATTGTTTTTGCTATCCTTGTTATGGATTTTATTAAGAAGAAGACGATGTCAGCGTAGTCGTCAAAATAGAGTGTGGATGTGGTCGGACGCTAGTTAGCGGTGTCGCTGGTGGTTGCGTTGTGGTTGCGATGTGGTCGGTATCACCCACGTGGTCGATAATGACGGCAAAATGCGGTCCGTGTAAATTCTACTATTCATTTTCAATACAAAATTGCGCCAGTCTACGTGGTGTGGTTGTGGTGTGGTTGTGGTGTTGTTGTGGTTGTAGTGTGGTTTTGGTACGTATGAAACAAGCCTGACATACATTTTCTTACAAAAAAACTGATTATTGATTGATGTCTGTACATCAATAAATATTATGTATAGATTAATATTGCATAGCATAGTTTTCTTATGAAACACATAAATAAGATGTTAATGCAAAGATTACTATTTAATACCAATATTTAAATAGCATTTAAAATACATTGATTAACACATACAGATCTCCAAAGGAGTAATTTTTTGAAAACCACAAGCAAGGAAGTGTTACTGGACCATTTCCTTGTTTGTGGTTCTCATGTGGCTACCTAGCAGATTACCAGAGTCTATGCTGCCACTGATAATTTCTTAACAAAAACATTCAATAGCATCCATAAAACATGCAAACATTTATTAACTTATTGTATGTTTATATTTTCGTAATACCTTATGATATTACCTTTACCAAAAAGAAATCCATTCGTAGCCGATAAACAAACAGTTTTAAGCGTTAAGGTCAGTAAAATAATGATCACACACCTGGTGGCTCGCATCCAAGTCAGTAACAAATATACAGTACAAATGTAGCGGCTCATATTCGGCCTCTGTCAAAGGGTAGGTTAAGGTTGACCATATTGCAAACCTATAATATTTTCTTTCTTGTTTTACAATAATATGAATGTTTAGGTGTACAATGTGTTATCTATCTGTCATAAATGCAGACTTATGCTACAGGACCAATGATGCAACACAAAAAGTTAAAACATTAATTAATAAACCTGTTATAACTTTTGAAGCTCTCATTTGTTGGAAGTAACTTGAGCACTAGAAATTTATTTGGTAGTTATATCATAGCATACATGATATACTGAGCAATGTTGATAAGTTGCTGCACTACCCATGGAAGACGCTAAAGTTACTGGTGTCCAGTACGGCTGCCCCAACTCAAAATAGAGTTTGAGACATATTGCCTGAAATCACTGATTTTTCATATTTCGAACTTTCATAGTAAATCGCGTCGAATTGTGAAGACACCTGCTTTAAAATATACTAATATTATAAAGCTGAAGAGTTTGTTTGTTTGAACGCGCTAACGTCAGGAACTACTGGTTCGATTTGAAAAATATTTTTGTGTTGGATAGCCTATTTATGGAGTAAGGCTATAGACTATATAACATCACGCTACGACCCACAGGGGCGGCGCAGAAACGATAAACGCGGGTGAAACCGCGGAAACATCTAGTTACAGATATTTCGACAGCATGAAACCTAGTACACTTAGTACTATACACTCTCAAAAACCAGATCATAAACCTAGTAACTCGCCTTTACTATTTCAAAACCTAGCAAGTTACATGCACTTACTAGGTTTTGTTACGGTGAAAGCGACTTACTAGGTTTTTGAAATGGGACGCGACGCGCAAGTGAAGTCTGGATTACCGCTTGCCGCCCGCACCGATAAACCCACGGCTCATTCCCGCCGCGTACGTCGTTAAAACGTCATTTTTAAGGACGTTACATCAATCGAAAAATTGGTATATTAATCTTATTTTATTACTTGTTAGTGTCACTGTTTGGTTTTTTTTAACTGTCACTAAAATCAGACGGTTTTACCAATTTTATCGTGCAAATAGAATATTATTTAACGCACTGAAAGACGACAAGTTCCAACAAGACTCCGTCGAGGATGACGTGGAGTAAGTAATTTGAATTGTTATATCCAGCTTTGAATATCTAATCTCAGAGAGTTTATTAAAATATATTGCTTTGATTCGGTAGGGTTTTCGAAACTTCTATGTGACTAATTGGTTACCTGTATACGCGTAACCTAATTACTTAATGTTTGCGTATTTAACCATATAATTTTCTTAATTTTCAACTTTCGGTTTGCGTGATATTTATATAAAGTGTAATTCGTGTACGTACGTGTACGATCATAAATTATTTGTACGGTCTGTGTGACTTTGTTTAAAAGATAAGCAAGTTTGAAGGAAATAATGCCTAAGTATATCAGAATTGTTGTAAGCGTAAGCTTGATATGATTATGTGGTGATGTTGTAATAGCACGTATTTTGATTGCTTTAGATTACCCGCAAATGATTGCGCTTTACCTAAACCTTCCACTTCGGCTCATACTAACAATGAGAATAGTTATTCTAATAATACTAGACGACACAGAACTAATTACTCCTAGCAACAAGTCAAGAAAGAAAGTCTTCTTCTGATTCAGACATCGATACTACCAGTTTTCGAAAGAACAATGCCCACCCTTCATAATGCCACCGGCCTAGAAGTGGACAGTAAAAAATTGTACTAATTGTTATAGCATTTGATAAATGGGCGCTTAACTAATAATCTGAGATTAATTAGAGGTCTGCCACGTTCATACTTTTATTGAAAAAGTACTTTTATAACCTCAAAAAAAAACAATGTTACGTGGGTATGTATGTATATGCTTTTAATAAAGTATCGAAGTTAGACTACAGCGTTATTTCGTTGTTTTGAGTAAAAAGGAATGGATAGGGATTTACAGTAAGCGGATGATGGATAAGTGCAATAATACACAGCTTTTAGATGTCTTCTATATATTCATTATTAAAATTAAACTAAGTGTCAAAAAAGTGTTGCCATTTTGGGTATTTAAAATGATATCGATTAATCGATATAGATTTTGAACGTAGGCTATCAATACATATTTTTTTCAAAATCTAATTAATTTATAGTTAAATGCACATATACTTTAATAATACACACATCAAAAGAGTCTAATGGCCAAGTAAGTTTTTGCTAGTTACTAATCAAATTATTATGAGTAGAGAAAATATTAAATCGATTAACAATATATGATTATAATTATATTGTTAATCGATTTATAATCATGATTTTTTACTGTAAACTTCTTATCTATTACACTTTGACTAGTTATATGTTGAAACATCTTTTTAAATATAAATCCATACTAATATTATAAAGCTGAAGAGTTTGTTTGTTTATTTGGTTGAAAGCGCTAATCTCAGGAACTAATGGTTCAAATTGAAAAATTCCTTTGGTGTTGGATAGCCCATTTATCGAGGAAGGCTAGAGTCTATATAACATCACGCTATGACTAATAGGAGCGGAGCATCAATAAAAAATGTTGCAAAAACGGGGCAAATTCTCTTATAAAGCAGACGCAGTTGCGCGGGTCAGCTAGTTATGAATAAGTTTCTTGGCACACCTTTAGTAATTTATAAATTATATTATATTATACAATAATTATTCCACAACTAATTTAAACCCTATTGTGCTGTAGTGGCCAGTAAAAGGCATTGTTCTTTTCTAACTAGTATGCCATATGAGGATTTGAATCGTAATGAAATGTAGAAAAATTTGTGCCTAAAAGCGAATCACCGTCTGTAGTTAATGGTCACCTACCTTTACGTGGCGCATCTAATCACAACTCTACTAATAAATATTTTAAGCAAAATACTAAGTGCCCTATTATATTAAGCAGTTGCAATAGGAAATGCAAAAGAAAGTGTAGTGCATTTACACTTGCAGACCGAAAGATGATTTGGGAAAAATACTGGCATCAAAACATTATATATGTATGAAGTTAAACTAATTACCAGTTTGTTGCAGATTTGAGGAGTCAAGCATAGAGCTGGTTTTCTTATAAAAAGAAGTGTGTTACATGTCTACCAAGTCTTATTATAAACTGGTGCCTGTTATACCTGAATCGCGTAAGGCATTCTGGTTGAATCTATCAACAAACAATTCATCAGTTGACCTAATATGAAATGCTTTGTTGAGGACACGGCGCTGCACACTTCGGCGGTTTGCCCCGCCTGGGCATCGCAGCGCCGTGAGTTGATCGCGGCAGTCAGATTGGTTGCCCTCTCGCTCCCGGCCGTAGTTCAGTCTATGGTCCGGAGTGAGAGGTCGTGGAACGCTGTCGCCTCCTTTTGTGAGGAAGTCATTTCCATCAAGGAGGCGGCGGAGCGGGAGAGGGAACGTTTTAACCCTCTCCCCAACCGCAGAACCGGGCGCCGGAGGGCGCGAGACGACCTCCAGCCACCCTGAGGATTGACCTGGGGGTGGTGGGCTTTGTGAGCCTGCCCGCCATCCGTTCAGCACCAGGTCCGAGAGGCGGCGTGCGTGTTCCCACGCGCGCCTCTGTTTCGAGTCCGTCTCCCCTCTAGGGGGGAGACAGTAGGGTTTAAAGTGAGTCAGTGCCTTTGGGTAGGTCTATTCGTGTAGTGGCCTGCCGTTTCATACGGCGGGCCGAAACCTAGGCGGGGTCGCGACCGCATGTGCAAGTGATTCGCGCGGCCCCGTCGATAGTTGTTTTGTCGAGGAACATCGTGGTAGGTTTAGTCGGTATTCCGGGAGGAACATTATTCTTATTCTATCTTTCTTTTACCCCGGCGAGTCCGACATAACCCCTCCGCCCGCCCCCGCGGAGGGGTATGGGGCATACATCCCCACACGTAAAAAAAAAAAAGTATATATAATGATAATTAATGACTATATTAATTATGTTCCAACCTTTTTATTTAATTTTATCTGTTTAATAATAATTGAAATAAACAACATAAATGATAAAAAATATTTTTTTACTATTTTTCCTTCAAGAAACATGCACATACTAGACATTAGATTGATCAGAATACATGACGTGATATTCAAACTCACTTTTGGTGTCTGTCTTGATCCATTTCAAAACCTGGTATAAGCACTTGCTGTCAAAACACAGCAAGTGCTTATACTAGGTATTGAAATGGAATGAAGACAGACACAAAAATTGAGTTTGTTCATTTTCAAAGTTAATAAGGGGTATAAAACATGCAATATTATTGAAATATTTTACTCATTATATAATCAGTGGCTAGTACTCTATCCAATACAAATCACTTTTTTACTTTAACACTTAATCCTTTTTAAGGCTAGTTCGTTTTATGTCTTCGCCCTCTGCAGTAAAAATAGTTAAAAAGCACTTACTGGGTTTTGATTTGGGGCAGCCGAGCATATAGCCTAACCTGCCTTGAGGGAGGTTTAAAATTTTATATAGTGTAGATTCAAAGGATGTAAATAGGATTTCAGAATGCCTTAGGAAGTGCTTAGGCTAGCGCTAGTACTATGACTTTTATTTAAGGATTACTAATATACAAGTGATATCCATAGTATTAAACTTATTCATAGACTACAATAACCGCTTGCATGCAGTGGAACACCATAACTATAATGTTTTACTGCTACCTAACAGATTAATAATACAGTCTTATTGTTATTTTATATAATATATTATGAGATATACAATAATAATAATAAAATTAAGGGTTACTTACTTTCTCTTATCAAACCAAACTGCCTCACAGCCTTTTTTCTGTAGAGCAGCCATTATCACATTAATATCATAGTTGCCGAGCCCCAGTAGGGACCGATGTGGATTGATCCATACATTTGGTGATAGCCGGCTACATATGAGATCTAACTCAGACTTTGAATATGTCCCTCGCATCTGTAAAAGTCAGACAATCAATAGTAACCTTACATATATTCACAAAAGTGTTAAAAGCCAGCTAATCAACATAACAAACAAAGTTTACTACTTTGAACATATTTAGCTATACCGAACTTCATGGTCAATAATGACGTATTACAATAGTGGCAATTATACTAGTTTAAATACCTGGAATAAATTGTTAAGCGCATGTAAAGCGCACAGCTCTTTAACTTGCTTCTCATGATAAATTGTTGGTTTCGAACTCATTGCGTTTACGTCCCATTCAAACTGTCTTCCCTAAACAAATCCACATTTTATTTTGATCTAGATATTTTACAGGCTTATGTAACCAGAATTTATTAGTGCTTCATCAGAATAACTTGACTTTTTGGATTTTTGTAAATTTATATCAGCACTAAAACAATATGCACCACTGACTGCCACTGACTGACAAACGGAGTTTGACAGCCCAGTAGAGATGTGCCACAGAGTCTGTCAGGGTTTGAGAGAATCAGTACGTATCTGTGGCTAGAGCTAATACGAACAACGACGCGACGATGCCGATGATGTGTCGTAAATAATATCTATGACTGTCTACTCTCTTTGGTTATCTTGATGTTGATTGTTGATGTTTTTGGTGGCGGGAAATTAAGTTTATGTTTCGACTTGACACTTTGAGTACATATTATAGATATTTTTTCTTAGCTGTTAGCACTGTCTCAACTATAAAAATATCCAATATTAATTAATTATACCATACAATGTTCGAAACTGATCAAATAGATGGCTTATTACCTGAAGATACGCATGATAACCATTTAACCACGATCAATAAGTCGTGTTTGCAACAGTACAAACTTTCTTTACAAAGGTAAGATAAACTGATGTCAACTATCAATTATCCCGTTAGTTTTACTTATAATTTATGTGCATTTTAGTCGTAAATTATTCGTTATTCGTAATAAAATCCAATTCATACAATCTTCTCTTGAATGTGAACTTGTACCATGACAGCAATGATATTATATATATAGAGACGCATGACAGTGATTTTCTTTAACTCGTGTTTTATTTATGCACTCATATCATAATTATTCGTCCGATTTCTAACTTCTATACATCATAGCCATGGTCTGTTTCTGTTTATTAGGTCCATTTCTTTACAACATTATCCTCATCTTTAATATATATAAATGATGTAGAGTAGGTATCATCATTATTTTCAGCTTCATTTTTCCACAATAAATAAGTCATTTTAGTGCCCGGCCTCATAATAATAATAATTTATTGGTTTCAGTTCCTCAAATATAGCATCAAATGATTTGCTCAATTGTATGTGGAATACTAATCAAGAATTATTTAATGATAAAGCAATAGACCATATCCTTAATTCTGCCAATGCACTGCTACAAAATGCTGACACTAGTCAAATGAAAACATGGAGGAGTTCCTTGAAGTATGTACATCAATTATCATTATATACATCATATCATGTTTAGAGCAAAATTTATTAGTATTTTGTTGTGATAATAATTAAAAATGTTAATTGGTCACTATCATTGTACCACAATCTGTCATAGTCTTAACCGATTGAGTCGCAGCAGCACACTGGTGGCCTGACGGTTATCAGTAATGTCTGAGCTTCCAAGAATTAACAGGTCAATCCTTATATTTTGTCATAAGCCACTATGAAGAATCTGTAGATATTGTTCCATGAATATATCAGATATAGGTACAGTTATAAACATTAGATCTAAATATTTTCAGTAAAATTGATGCTGAGTCCATATTTGAGCAAGCATTACCACCATGTGCTACATGTGTTTCCGATTCAAGCTGTACTGGCCTAGATGACTTTCAAAAAAACAAGTGTGTTTGCAACTTAGGCATAGTTGATACTAATAAAAGGGCCACTAAAGGAACAACGTACACTAAAGGAAAGTCTATGTTTGTAAGAAATTTAGATTCAGAACAGTCAAGTCAAGAATCCAAATCAGGAGATGACAGACAAGTTTTTAAACCAAAATTTGGAAGAAGACCTCTAAATAAAACTGGTGTTCAGCCCACAACAAGCGCTCCTATGAATGTGGAAGAAGTAAACTTAAATATAAATGAAGATGATAACAAAGCTCATAAAAGCAATGTGGCAAAGATAACATTCAAAACAGCTAAGGAACAGCTTCTTTCTTCAAATCCTGCCGCTAAAAGAACATTAGGCACTTCTAGAAAAGCACAAGCTAAGTTTGTGTCTCCAATGATTGGAGCTCAGTAAGTGTGGTCCCAGGTTCTATATTATTATATTGAGTTGCTCATCATTAGGTAACTAACTTCTCTTTCAAGTTTAAAACTTGCTTGGTAAAGTATTATTTGGTTTTCTGTCATGAAACCGCAACAACAATATAAATATATTTTGATTTGATTTAAAACTAATAAGGCTGTTAATTGAAGTCACAACCACCTTTTTGCACCATTTTAATTCATCTGTTATCATTTTTAGGGACAAACAAGAGCCTGTGGTGCCTGAAATTACAGATGAGAGGCTCAAGCACATAGATCCTAAAATGATAGAACTCATTGAGAGTGAAATTATTGATAAGGGAACACCAATAGGTATGCCAACTTAGATTTGCAGTTTCCTCAAAAACTCATACTTAATAAATCATTATTATAATGATCAATTTTAAGTTTACATGTATGTTACATGCTAAAATAAAATTACTAAACATATTTATGGTACTTATTGCAGTTTAATTTATGTAAAAATGTTTGTACACTTATTAATATATTAAGTTTATTAGTGTATAAATTCAAACTAATACACAAAGATACTCTGGTCTTTGTGTAATAGTTTGAATTTATACATTTTAAATTATAACTAAAAGATCATTATTTTCTATCACTGCAACATACCAACTATGAGAGCCATACTCAATGAAATTATTATTATAAGAGATTTTTTTTATTTCCAGGTTGGGATGACATAGCAGGGTTACAACTCGCCAAGTCGGTGATACAGGAAGCAGTGGTGTGGCCACTCCTGCGTCCAGATATATTCACAGGATTGAGGAGACCACCTAAAGGAATTCTTCTCTTTGGACCTCCTGGCACTGGGAAAACGCTGATTGGTAAAAATACACATGTTTATAACAAAGAGGTATTGCACAAATCTGTAGAAACTAAAGGTTCTTTTCCGGAAACAACTGATAAAATGGCTTACAGAGGGATGTTTCTATTCGATGTCTGAGTTTTTGGAATACAAAAAATATGAAGTTAGATGATAATGTGTGTTGTTAATTGTGTTACAAAGAGTTTATTTTATTATTGCAATTTTTAGGTTTAGTTATTAGAGTAATGTTAATTTATCTAACATAAATATTTGCATGCCGCCTGCAAGGCGAAACATGTTGTACCATAGACATTAAGAACACCTGTCAACCATGTTTCAAGCAAATAAATTATTATTATTATTATTAAGGAAATAAGATCACAGACATATTACCTAATACTAGCTTTTACCCGCAGCTTTGCTCGCTCGGAAACACTCCTGTTTTCTGGATCAAAGGTACCCTATGTCCTTTTCTGTACTCGTGATTACGTGTATGGAAAATCGTGTGATGATCAGTCGAATAGTTAAGGCGTGAAAGCGTAACAAACAAAATAATGTAATAATAGTAAAGCTATTAATACTCTAAATACATTTAGTGATGTATATTTGCTTTAAATTAAATTTAATCGTAGTTTTATTTTAAAGTTAGTTAATTTGCCTTGTTTGATAGGAAAACAAGGCAGTTTAACTATCTATAAAATAAAAACTGGTGTTTCACAGGGTCCTATACTAGGCCTGGTGCTCTACATAATAATATAGCAGGAATAGCTGAAGTATAAAACATAACAACTGCTACACATGCCGATTTAACATTTATTTACATTACATACAACTATTATTATAGGTGTATTACCATTAGGTAATACACCTATAATAATAGTTATTAATCTTATTGATCACTATTTGTATTAACAAATAGTGATCAATAAGATTATATATTGCAACTTAAAATATTATATACCGTTATTAATATATCGTTACATTTATACTGGTTTAACTAACATATATTGCAGGTAAGTGTGTGGCGGCGCAGTGTAACGCGACGTTCTTCAGTATCTCGGCGTCGTCGCTCACGTCCAAGTGGATCGGCGACGGGGAGAAGATGGTGCGCGCGCTGTTCGCCGTCGCCCGCTGTCACCAGCCCGCTGTAAGCACTTATATTTACACTAGCTGATCCGCGCAACTTTGTCTGCTTCACATAAGAGAATTTTCCCCGTTTTTGCAACATTTCTCATTGATGCTCCGCTCCTATTGGTCGTATTGTGATGTTCTATAGCCTACCTCAATAAATGGGCTATCCAATATAATTTTTCATATTCAAACCAGTAGTTACTAAGATTAGCGCGTTCAACCAAATAAACTCTTCAGCTTTATAATATTAGTATAAATTATATCATATACAGAGTGAGAGAGAGAGAGAGAGTGATAGTGAAAGAGAAAGAGAGTGAGTGAGAGGTGAGTGTGTGTGTGCGCGCGAGCGTGCGTGTGTGCGTGCGTGCGTGCGTGCGTGCGTGCGTGCGTGCGTGCGTGCGTGTGTGTGTGTGTGTGTGTGTGTTCTGACTTCAATCACCAAATGGGAGGTTTGTAAATGCAAACACACAATTTCCTAGTTACAAGGAGTCCTAGTGTCTCATAGTGCACCTTTACGAACAACCCAAATAAAAAGATCGCGGGTTCGATTCCCGCGCAAATCAAACATTTGTGTCCATGGACATGGATTTTTATCTTGGTCTGGGTGTTTCTATGTATAATATGTATGTTTATCCATTGTCTAGTACCTATTGTACAAGCTGCTTAGTTTGGGCTAGATGGTGTTATGTGTATGTGATAGAATAGTATAGTATACTTAATATCTTCATATACATTTTCAGAATGGATAAGACGTTTTTCGATTGCAAATATAAGTAATACTTGTTAAAACATAAACACAAAAATGTATGTCTGACGCAGGTAATATTTATAGATGAGATCGACTCACTGCTCACTCAGAGGAGCGACACAGAACACGAGGCGACGAGAAGGATTAAAACTGAGTTTTTAGTTCAGTTTGATGGTGCAGCTACAGGTAAATGATTATATCAGCCCTGTTTAAAAATAGTCTCATTGGTGGGCATAGACCTGTCCTCAGAATGAAAGTGGTTAGGCCACTGACAAGCAACCTAGCCAAGTGCAGCTTGGTAAAGGCCAGACAGAATACGTATTCCTTAACTAAAGTAACCTTAGCGATGTCCTGTAGTATTGGGTTTATCTGTTAGGAAATTCAGAATAGCCGCACGGAGTCTGAATCTATCCATTGTAGAAGGCATAGGATACGCACCTAATGTCGTCTACAGTGCAATTCGCCAGCTGTTTTTAGGTCCTAGGCAATAAAGAAGAATCTAAAAGAAAGATTTTTAAAAACAGCTGACGATTTGTGGATCGAGTTACGTTTCTATAACATGTAGTATGAACCTTCTTAATAAACCAACTCGTAAGTTGCTGAGACCGGGTGTGTTTAAGGATAAGCTCTTATGGTATACGCGTCACGCTCTTCTTAACATTTTAAAGATTTTAAAACGTGCCGTCGATTACAGCGGAAGAAGATCGTCTACTAATCGTAGGAGCGACCAACCGACCTCAGGAGCTAGATGAAGCCGCACGCAGGAGACTCGTCAAACGCCTCTATATACCGCTACCAGATGCTGGGGTAACTTTAAACAATTTCTATAGCCTTTATGTACAAGATTGAATAATTGTAAGTTGAATACATACATCATTCATTATCATATTTTCCAGCTATACCTATACTGCGTTAAAATATCGTTGTGATAGCCTATAGCTGACAATATTGTATCAAAGCAGTTGCAGTAAAATATTTCCTCTGTAGATGCACTTTAAGACAAACATACTTTCAATAATATTTCACGAACACGAACCCTAAATACGAGTCTTTATCATAGGTTCTTTTGTTATCCGGGTGGATACTTATATAATAAAGCCAATATTCGCCTATCAAAAATTTGCCTATCCTAGACAATCAGGCCAGCGACACAGGTACATGGTGGATATACCACATTTACGCACGAAGCGATTTGCTTCCAATTTTATAATGCGTACCGCTAAGGAGTGGAATTCGCTACCTAAGTCTGTGTTTCCCGATGAGTACAATCTGGGTGTCTTCAAGTCGCAAGTGAATAGGTATCTTCTAGGCAAGCGTGCTCCATCGTCGACTGCATCTTCACTTAAGATCAGGTGAGATCGCGGTCAAACGCAAGCCTATTAGAGTATAAAAAAAAAAGAAAATCTATATATCCAAAGATCCTCACGCACTGTAAAAAAGATGTGACAAATTGGTTAAAACAGCAAAATTATGAAGAAACTGAATCACTTTTACACCAACAAATCTAAAAGCTAAATTACATATATTCTACCAATTACACTATGCATTGATTTATACACGGCTTACTAACACAATAATCACGCACATTTACAATCCGATACTTACAATACAAAAGGTTCACAAAACCCACATATTACACAAACAACCTAAATATTTACCAACACACGTCCCTTAAATGTTAAAATTTTAAGAAATTGTATGTTCTTTGCCATTAATCTATGCTACCTAATTATAAATTATAAGTAGTAATGTACTTTTTCCTTAAAATGCATAATTCCTTTTTTTTGTCTTTCTATTATTTAAATGTTTAAAATACATTCTAAGCGATTTCTACGGCTGATTAATTTAAATAATAATGTCCAGTAAAGTGGGGACCTGGTGACCCGTAACACAGGTGTTAATATACCTATCACAGGCACCAGTCTCTCACAAAACATTGTGTAAAATCCTTGTATTATGAAATTTGTATCTACCTTTTTTGTAAAGAGAAAATAAATCAATTATTATTATTATTTTAATTGACTTCCCAGGCCCGCCAGCAGATAATATCGAATCTCTTAAGAAACGAGAACAACGATTTGATGCCGCAACACATCAGTGAGGTCGCGGCGCTCACGGAGGGGTACTCGGGCGCCGACATGAAGTCGCTCTGCTCCGAGGCGGCCATGGGGCCGATACGCTCTGTGCCGCTGTCGCAAATAGTCAGCATTGATAGTAACAAGGTACCACTGAATAAGAACACATTACGAATCTAGAAATTCGTATCCATATATATAGTTGAGTTGAGACAGTGATCAGTTTGTTTGTTACACTTTCACGCCTTAACTACTAGACCGATCACTGTCGTTTGTCAGGATTACAGAAAAGGACAAAGGGTACTTTTCACCCAGAAAAAAGTATGGTTCCCAAAAAAAGCCGCGGGCAAAAGCTAGTATAATTATATTCCTACTTCATACACTTATACTTATGAGTGCATTAAACATTCACATTAACATTTACATTGAAATAGTTTAATTACATTTATAACCCACAAAATATGCCACTTATTTGCGACATTACTTTTACTTTTTACATTACTTTTAAGGCTTTTAAGCGATAAATAGCCACAACAATGAAAATAGCTCTAAGCTTTATTATTTCGATAATCAGTATCGCAGAAATGTATAACTAAATCGAATACAAACCTTTGCTATGAGCACTAAGTCCTTATTCCAAAAAGAAATATGTAAGATATGTTGTATTATAACAATGCTTTAAAAAACGTTCAGTATAATTTATTGATTATAGCGAAGTGGTTAATAAGTATTTTTTCTATAATAAATAAATAAATAATATTCTATCACATACACACAACACCATCTAGCCCAAACTAAGTAGAGCTTGTACTATGGATACTAGACAATGGATAAACATACATATATACTTTTTTTTTGTAAATTCCTACATATTATACATAGAAACACCCAGACCAAGATAAACATCCATGTTCATGCACACAAATGTTTGATTTATGCGGGAATTGAACCCGCGACCTCAGGCGTGGCAGTCAGTTACACTAACCACTATGCCATCGAGTCGTCATAATCATTAGTTAAATCGGCTACGAACCCGTACGCCCCTTGACTTTCGCCTCTTTCATAGAAAGACGGAGTCCAGCTTCTCGGGGCTCCTATTCTTGGGTGGATTTTAAGAAGAAACCTATCAAATACCTACTAGGGGGAGAACCTTGAGGGGCGAACGGGCTCGTAACTGTTAAATGTTAACTAATTTTATAAATGCGATTCAGTGTTTGTTTATTGCTTTCACGCCTTAACTTGCCTTAACTATTCAACTGATCATTATGCGATTTTGCATCCACGTGATCAGAGGAATAGAAAAGAAAACAAGTACTGTTTCAGAGGGATAGAAATTTTATGATAAGATATACATTATCGCCAGCGAAGCGAAAAGCGAAAATCTAGTATAAATAAAAACACATGTTACATTTTCAGGTGCGTGCCGTCTGTATACAAGATTTTATAAACGCGCTACAAAGGGTGAGACCAAGCGTGTCACAAGACGATTTGGGACAATATATTAAATGGAATAAAACTTATGGTCAAGGATTTTAATAAATAACAGTTTTCTTATTATTTGTGTTTTATTTTAATCATATTCGCACCACGACGTCTTACATTTGTTGCGTTAATCTGCCCAGTCTTAGAATACCAGACATATTTAAAAATCTATTGTGTCTAGCCACCGGTGTGCCGTTGCGACCTAATAGGTAAAAGGTGTGTTGTCATGTAGGTACAGCTGCACACGATAGCGTGCTATGTAAACTATAGTGAAGTATAGTGTGGAACTGGCTCTCGTATAGTTTAATACATTACAACATGGCTCTTCACGAACGCGCTCAGCTTTTGGTGGCTAATACTACAAATCTAGCCAAATGCAACTGACTTAAAAACGCGCTTGGATCTGACGCTAAACAAAATAGGTCTAGGTACTACCTACATACACACGCAAAGTTATATCTATATTCCTAAAGGAGTAGGATTAGTAGGTTTCACGAAACATACAAAGTGGCGCAAATGTTATCACATTAATTGATACACATACTATATACATATACTACATGGTATTCTATGACGATTTACAAATTCTGAACCAAATGTATTCAATAGTTTAGCCACGGGACATTTTTGTAGTATTCATAATTTAGGAATTTTAGAACATTATGTAATGCAGAGATAACTCTATTTAGGTGTCAAAAACCTTAATAATACAAAAACGATATTAAAAAACCGTCGTATTGTATCGGGTCCAGAAATTTCCGGATCCTAGCGAGTTGACAAAGACGATTTCTCAGAGCCTATGACCGTTAACGAGCTGACTACAGCGCACGATTGGTTACAATGGTGTTCCAATTTGTGTCTAATTTTATTTTATTTATTTTGTTCAAGAAAATAATTTATTAATTTCTGCGAAAGTAGGTTTGTTGTTTATGTTAACAGTCTTATATCAACCAGCTTAAGCTTCATTATGGTATCATTTAATGTGATATCATTTGCGCCACTAGCCTATGTTACCACACCTCTGTGCCATGCTTGTGGCGTTTTACCGTCGAGTATGACGGAATTGAAAAGTTTCCGTAGAACTTCCATAGCGGTTTCGCCGCCGGCTTTCAGAAACTCGGTCGTAATTCCGTCATCACCCGGCGCCTTGTTGTTTTTGAGCTGTTTAAGGGCCATGCTAATCTCGTGCAGGCTGACGTCCGGGATATCTTCTCTATAGTGTCGGGTTAATCCAGCTCTAGGGTCTGTTGCTGAAGTGAAACCAGGTGGTCGTGTAGTCGTGTATAGCTATCCGTAGAACATCCTCGATCTCTTCCAAGAGCTGAGGTTTGGACGAGGATTTAAAGATCTGTTTATTGAGGCGCCGGTATTCTGGCATATCTTCGGAGGATTGCAGAAGAATCCTACGTCTTTCCTCTAAAAGGTCCCGGGTTGGACCTGTGATCTTACTTGACCTCTTGGTCTTTAGGGGCTTGAAGAATTTAGACTGTGCTCTATGGACAGCATTCACGAACCTGTTATTGTAATCGTTCACATCTACGCACTCGTCCAGGCATTCAAAGGTTTCAAGGTTTTGAAGTTCGAGCCGAAAGCGTTCGGGGTTTTGAATATGAACTAGTGCTGGTCAGAGCGTGGACTTCATCAATCTAGAACGTTCTAGGCTTGTATTGATATTTAATGTGCCAGTGCCATTCGGTGATCGCGTCCGGCATTTACCGAATTGATCACAGAGACATCATTGAATATTTGCCTCTTCGTCGACATGATGAAGTCGATCTCGTTTTTGGTCGCATCGTCGGGACTCTTCCAGGTCCACTTGCGGCATTCTCGCTTTTGGAAGAAGGAATTCATCATATAGAGTCCTTCCTTCTCCATAAAGCTACCCAGCAGTTGGCCCGCGAGTTTCGATATCCATATCTAAATTGCCCCACTCTCTGCTCATCACCGCTTCGTTTGCCCAGTTTCGCGTCGAAATCTCCCATGACAACGGTGTAATGGGTCTTGGTGCTATGTATAGCCCGAGATATGTCCTCGTACATAGTGTGAAGTTATTTCACACCACCACCACCTTCCACTTCTTCATAGGGGTGCGCCGAGGTCGGAGCGTATACCTGTATGACCTTCAACAAATACCGTTTTGATACTCTAAGTATAAGGTACGCTACCCTGCTCGGCACACTCACGATGTTTACCACGCTGTTCACGAGAGATTTGTAGACGATAAACCCGACACCACTTTGGGACTGTTGGTCGCCCTCCCGGTAGAAGGGCAAGTTACCGGATTTGAGGATTATCGAGTCCTCACCCTGTCTTCGGACTTCAGATAAGCCTATAATATCCCATCGTAACTTGCTCAATTCTTCTTCCAGCTCGACAATCTTTTCGTCGGTCCACAGTGTGCGCGTGTTGAATGTTGCCAGGGCCAATTGTCGTCGTCGTTGGTAGCACGATCTCTGCCGGAGATTCTTAGCACCCCTTGCCCCGCCGTTATCATAGCCGCTACCTGAGCCAGGACTAGCGGGGCCGCCCAGGACTAGGGACCGGTTTTTAAGGGTGCGCTTCATTTTGGGGCGTTTTGCCATAATTGCCACGCTTGGCAGGCGGATTGGCGATCGCAGTGACGGAATTCTTCAACACTAGACGTTGCTGCCCACCTAGTATCTTGGTATTTCTTTCCGCCTAGTTTCGGATGATTTGACCGCTATCTATCGGTTGACTGACTGCACTGGAGGAGGTGTTGCGCCAGTGGGTGGTGGAGTCGCCACGTCATCGTCAGTCACCATTGTTCTGTTTTGCTGGAACAAGTAAAACGGTTAATTGCTAGAGCCGATGAATATCGATAAAGTGCCGTCGTTTTAAACGATATGTCGCTGTATCTGATGTTGTTATAGGCGGTATGATTACTTAATTGTTTATATAGGTTTCGGCCGGGACCTTACCATTCGGTCGTAATAACCGATCCGTCGTTATAAACGATGTCGTTATACTCGGTTTCGACTGAATTTCTTTGATTGTTCCAAATAACATGAACTAATGTTTACATTTACATCACCACGCTAAAAAAAGATTTGAGAGTTCAGGTATCAAAAGGCCTTGCCTTTGCATGGACCCTTTAAATACCGTACAATACTGTACATACGCGATACGTACCGTATACAGGCGTACTCTTTACAACTCTCAGTTGAAGGCATTGCTTTTGACAGCTGTCAATATCACAAAAATACGCAAACGGCAAAACAGCTGTTGTAGTTTTGGTGCGATGCTTTGTTTGCGTAGTTTGGATGGTTGTAATATTTTAAAATGATGATTGTAAATATCAATGAGGATTATTAGCCTCCTATATTTTGTGTAAATACAACAGAAAATAAATTTATAAAACAAGATGGATCAAGGAAATCGTGTTGTTGTTCTCATAGACATGGATTGTTTTTATTGCCAAGTTGAAGAAAAGCTAGACCCTGAATTAAAAGGGAAACCAATTGCTGTTGTGCAATATAATCCTTGGAAGGGCGGTGGGTAAGTGGTCATAAAACCTGAGATTTGCAAATATGTTGATGGTAATATTGCGTTGTAGAAAATTAGCCTAATATAGTATGCCTTCTTCAGGATCATAGCTGTAAATTATGTGGCTCGAGCACAAGGAGTAGCGCGAGGGATGAGAGGAGATGAAGCTAAGGAGAAATGTCCTGATATTGAACTACCCTCAGTGCCATGTCAAAGGGGTAAAGCTGACATCTCTAAGTAAGCACATGTTGTATACATTCACGCCTATTTGCCTGGTGAATAGCCAGTACAAGTCACTACAACAACCACATTATAGAAGCTACTTTAAAAACGTCATATTACAGTGATTGCTAATATATAATAAAGATGCGGTTTTCATCTAATCTTGAAATTCCCTATTATAATATATATATAAATAAATTAAGAATTAAATGTACATTACTTTTGTAATCTGATAGCAAGTAATCATGATCACATCAATCACAATTACAATAACAATGCCTACATTGAATCCTTAGTTTTGATTACAGTAATCAAGATTGCTCGATTATATTTTATTGAATTTTGAGAATTTAGATCTATTATTTTAGATTGTGTTATCACATAAAATGCAAGCTTTATCTAAAGTTATAGAGATTGTTTTCAATATACTTGAGAAGATGTTGTAGAATGATTTAAAATTACAAACTACATTTATAGTTAGGATTTTTCAGTGGACACTGGCATTAAGATGTTGACTTAGGAATTACTATACAAATAATTATGTATGTCTTTTATATTTTGAGTGAAAAATTTTCACTCTCTTTTTAATGTATATATCTTTGATATTTCAGATATAGAGAGGCAGGCAAAGAAGTAGCAAGAGTATTACAAAGGTTCACCCCTCTGCTGGAAAGAGCGTCAATAGATGAAGCTTATCTAGACATCACTAGTCCTGTAAGTAGCATGTTCCATTTTGCTTTCTTATAACATAATAATAGATTTACTTACTAACATATTATTATAATCTCTTCATGTTGCCGAAAACCAGGCAAAAAGGAAAAGCATTGTCTGGGTGCACTCATAAAAGGTAAGAGTTTTCACGTACAATTTCCAGGCCAGGTGAAGTATTATTGGGTTTTTGTCAAGAAATTATCAGTAGCAGTTCAGCGTCTGGTACTATACCCAATAAACAGCAATAGGATCACTGATATTACATGGGAGTTAAAATCATAGGTGGTTAAATGCGAAAGTACACCTCTGCCTACTCCATTGGACATATACACATAAAAAATAATGTGTGTACATATCATTTGTATAAATAATAATAAAGCCCGAACTAGTGATGGGACGAGTTGGTTATTTTTTGACTCGAGTTACTCGTGTTGATATGGCTACTGACTCGAGTCGCAACTCGAGTTGACTCGAATCGGTGTCTCCTGTAGGTAAAGAGAGGGGATTCGGGGAGCTTGACTCAGCTCGACTCAAGGCTGATAGGTAGGAATAATAATGATGTTGAATTGTTGATGTGATATGGCTACTGGAGTCGATTCGCAACTCGAAACTTCTAATTGAGAATCGACTACAAACAAAGAAAGTTTCTGTTTTTGTAGCCTGAGCCGCTACGCTAAATACAAGTGATACAAGCCTACAACAATGTAGCTCAATCGGCAGCCCGAGTTCTATACACTCAACTGGATGCGAGTTGAGTGAGATGCAATGCATGTGCATGATGCAACATTGAACGGCGCACACGGGCCGCGCGGTGTGACTCGACAACTCGTGAGGCCCCGCGCACGCCGCCCGTGCGGTGTGCGTTCGATCGACCGAGTTGATTCGAGTTGTTAAAAACTGAACCCGAGTTGACTCGTTTACGGTTTGATTCGAGTTACTCGAATCAAATAACTCGACTCGTACATCACTAGCCCGAACTACTTCCCGAACATTTTACATTTGGGTCTGAATATTTCAAAGTAAATTAAAATATATATATGTATACAACATGTAACATAATAAACACACATCCTGAAAGTAGTTTGTTCAAAACCGGCTACTGAATCATTGCCAGAAATTTTTAATACGGGTAATATACCCATACTATCCGCATACAATAAGGAGAACTAATTCGTTAAATTAAATATTTAAGTACATAAAAGTAACATTTTAATGATTATATTATTATTACGATTTAATAATCTAATTGGGGTGTTTGAGGTTGTGCGTTATATCTGACATGTTGTATATAAAAGTAAAAGCTGCACTTATATTACAAAATGTCTCGTTTCAGTGTGCCTTACGACAAAGGTCTCCTCCAACTCTTTTTACTGCTTGGGGCCCCAAAGTCATTTCCAAGTCATTCTCCCATCTTCTTGCTTTGCGACCTCGACTTCTAGCGCCATGCCTTGGGTACCAAACTCTCTCCTGTTTGCTTCATTAAACATTACAAAATACTATAACAATTTTTTTTATACTTCTAGGTAGAAGACCGATTGAAGAGTCTAAACGTGAATCTGGTGAACACCAACATGATGCCCAATACATATGCACTAGGGTATGATAGTGTGGATGAATTTCTGGCAGACGTCCACACTTGCGGCATGGATAACATTGATTTTGACTATGAACATGCAAAGAGACTACTAATAGGAGCTGTCATAGTTAGCGAGATTAGAGCTGCCGTGTATGAAGAAACTGGTAATTTACTATATAATATCAGCCCTATATTAAACTGTCCCACTGCGGGACACCGACCTCTTCTTAGTGCGAAAAGGGCTAGGCCACAGTCCAGCATGCTGCCCCATTGTGGGTGGGCAGTATTGGGCCCTACACAAAAGATCCCACTGGGTCGAAGTGTCGCCGGTCTGCACTGACTGGCCCCCACAAAAGATAAGAAGTGGGTTGGCAGACTTCCGAGAACATTATGAAACGCTGTCAGACATGCAGGTTTCCTTGCGATGTTTTACTTCACCGTTAAAGCAAGCGATAATTAACTTTTTAATATGCATATAACGTCGAAAAGTTTTGGTATCGAATTGAGACCTCTGCGTGGGAGTCTAACGGTTCCCCATTACGCTATCGCTGCTGTTATTTATGCACTTATCTGTGAGTGTAGATGTATATAAAAAAAGGTTTATTATTTTCTTTATTTGGAGTGTACAATGTGTTAACTGTCTTATAAATACACCTAATGCGAATTTACACAATCTTCTTCTTTTTTTGGTTGGTGGCCAACCTGTTGTCAAGAGTTGTTCAAGCCGCCCTTAGCCCTCTGACATGGCTTAACGACTGCTGTCAATTTTACAACAACCGAGACCGATCTTTTACGTGCCCTCCAAAGCACAATATAAATTTTGTTGCTCAGACTTAATTAATGATTTACTTTGCAGGCTATAGATGTTCTGCTGGCATAGCTCACAACAAAATTTTAGCCAAATTAGTTTGTGGCTTCAATAAACCTAATAAACAGACTGTCCTGCCGAAACATTCTGTTAATATACTGTACAGGTAAAGTACACATTACTCATTGGACTATTAATAGCTAAAAAACCACTATAGTTATTTAGCTCCTCCAGACTGAATTTCGGTCATGGCGGCCAATCTTAACGGAGACTGGATATCTGCGCAGGCCATATTATAGTCCGCAAGTGTTTGTGCAAACACGAGTGCAAGTGCACTCTCTAGTCCCACACTCTAATAATCCGTTTCAACAGGAGGGAGTTTAAACGCAGGATTAATGACGAGTGTATTTAACACTCTCGATTTCCTAAATTCCGGCTGCTATTAAGAATTCCTTGATTACTATCAAATAACTTTTGTGTTGGCCGATACGAGATTTGTACCGGAGACGTCATGTGTACCAGTCGCATTCACAACTGCTGCGCCGTTGAGGCAGTTAACTACTGGTTTTGATTAACATATATATAATAGACTGATGCATTTAATTTTCGGTTTAGCTTGTATCGCCCGAGCGCTGGCATCCCGCACAAATCAGCTGCAGCCGCCACACGATCGTTCGTACACGTGTTTGTAGCGGCGGCTACATTGAATCGAGCAAAAGAAACTTTTGTAATTATTACAACTGCTACTGGCCCTACCGTACTAAAGCAAAGCATTATAGCTAATGTGCTGTCAGTCTAATTAAGTTTATTTTGTTAGAAACACTGGCTATTAACTGAACACATAATATTAATACATTATGTAGTCATTAAATTTAATGAATATTTTCCAGTACACTGTCAGTCAAAAAAGTGAAACATTTGGGAGGAAAATTCGGTGATACCGTTTGCGAAATATTGAGAATCAGCAAAATGGCGGAACTCCAACAATTTACCGAGAAGGAACTACAATCTCGATTTGATGAAAAAAACGGGTAAGTAACTAATCTTGATTTAAATTATTTTACTTTCTGTGCATATAAATGATGTCTCTGTACGCGGCTGAATGCCTTGGTTGAAACTGTATATTTTTTTAGGTTTAAAAGCAATCTCTTAGAGCAGAGGCTCCCAGACTATTTTTGTAATAGACCATTTTCAAAATTAAGCAGGTTCCAGTGGACCCCCTGCAGCTAAATTTCTACCGAAAACTAGGTATAAAACCACTGGCAATGAATATGGAATATGCAAGTTTTTACAAGTAACAGTCGCTGAGCTTCTTAAAATATTATCTGCCTACAGTGATAGGTGGAGTCAAGCCAACATTTTAGTTCTTCACAGTTGAAAGCAAAAAAATTTTCGTGGACCTTCGAATTGTGGATCCCATTTTTGTTGTTACGCCAACGTAGACCTCCGTCGAGTCTCCCGTGGACCCCTGGGGATCCACCTGGACCACTTTGAGAACTAATCTCTTAGAGGAAAAGCCGGCACAGTGACATAAAATGAATACATGAATTAACTCTAAGGGCAACATAAAATTTGTATTGGAAAGGTTGTTGATTTGGCTAAGATGTTACTTGTAAAATACAAGTAATACCTTAGTCAAATCAACAACAACCCAACAATTACAACTTGTTATTGCCAATCAGTGACTATAAGTATACAACAAGAAAGTTACATACTCGACATATTGAATCACTTCTTCGCAGCCCATGCAAACAGCTGCCGATGACTTCATCGGCAGCTGCTACACACTACTATTTTCTTTAGTTACTACTGCTTTTACATATTATTATCGAAGGAGTAAGCAGAAGTTGCGTGTAGCACCCAAAGTTCACTAGCTGTAGTGTTTTCACTTTGACTGTCCCAGGAAACAATTTGAACTCAAGACATCACATACATTCACGAACATACCTAAGCATTTGTATGGCTAGTAATGCGGCTTTCATATATTTTATTTCTCTGTGACCTATAATTTCTATTATCAACTAACAAGCTGTTATTAACTTCGTGGCTCTGAAACGATTATTTTTAGGACCTGGCTGTACAACATCGCACGAGGAATCGACTTAGAACCAGTACAAGCAAGGTTTAATCCAAAGAGTATTGGATGCTGCAAACAATTTCGTGGTAAAGCTGCCCTGCTCGATCTGGAAAGCTTACAGAAATGGCTCAAAGACCTCGGCGACGAAATCGAAGATCGGTTAGAGAAAGATGCCCTTGAGAACAACAGGACGCCGAAACAAATGGTGGTTAGCTTTTCTACTCAAATGCCAGACGGGAGGGACACTAGTAGTTCAAGATCATACAATTTTGTTGTTGATGATGAACTATGTGGCGAGCTATTCTCTAGCAAAGCTTTGGAATTACTTATGGAGAGCTCTGAAGGAGTCAAGGTCAAAGGTATGTTAAACAGTATAGTTGATGAATAAGTCAACATTATATTGAATTATCTCTAGAACTGTATGTTTTACCTTGTTTTAGACAATGAAAGCAATAGAAGACTCAAAGCACCTATAAAATTCTTAGGAATAAGTGTTGGAAAATTTGAAGACATTTCAGAAACCAAGAAAACAAAAAGAATATTGGATTATTTCACAGCCGGCTCATCTAAAGAGGCTGTGGATAAACCTAAGGACAGGAAACAAGACGACAAAGGAAATGAAAAGTCGAAAACAAATTCTAAGAATAATGGCAAAGATTACATAATGCAGAAATTCCTACAAGTATCTGAAAAATCTCAATTCTCAAAACACAAATTACCTGAATCAAATTTAGTCAATGAAACAGTAAAAATACAACAAATCGAATCTAAAATCGTAGAAACTAAGAGTAAAAAGTCTCTAGAAATCTCCCAACAAGCTGCAACTAAACAGAATCTCAGTAAAATAGATATCAAATCTGAAGCCCCAATACTTGAATCTACTTTAGAGAACCAAGAATCATTTTTCGCTAAGATGTTAAATAAGAATCTCAAAAAGGATCCTAGAATACGAATTATAGATACTGAAGAGAAAGTACGACCAATAACACCTCTCTGTGACATCGTCCAATGTGGGGAAGATACCAACGACACAGACTATTCAGGTTCTACAATCAATGATGAAATTGATAAGAGTATAGCTCTGTTTGAAGAAGACCCCGACGATGTGGCTCGCGTGACTAGCATTAGAGAGTTATTAAATAACTCAATAATTATGGAAGATAACAAAGAACGTGAAAATACCTCAGAGCCTGAACAAATCAATGATCCAATAACACAGATGACTCCACACAAAGAACTATCACCAGCAGCTGTTGAGAAATTCGTTTGTCCTGAATGTGGCAAATCTATACCTATAGAGATGGTTGAAATGCATTCAGATTACCATCTCGCATTAAAATTAAGAGATGAGGAGAGGCAGGAAGTCCGAAGAGAAAAACAAGAGAAAACTATCGTAAATTCGAAATCAGAAGCAAAAAAGAAAATGCAACCGGAAGAAGCAAGTAATACAAAAAATGAATGTGTTTCCGTTGCTAGCTTCTTAGTAAAAATCGACAATAATGTTCCATCAGAAACATGCTCAGAATGTTGGAAGAGGATACCTCTGGAAAAATTTGGTGAGCATCTAGATTTTCATGAAGCTCAGAAGCTTAATAGAGAATTAAATAAAAAAATAAATCGCCAATTCACTGGCAGTAGTGTTAAAAGAAAACGAAAATCTGCATCACCAGTGAAAAAAACTAAATTGCCTTGCAGACCTATTACATCGTTTTTTAAATAAGTGTTTAAAGATAAAATTAAATGAATTGAAACACAAAAATGTTGTTTATATAGATTATATTGATGTTAAAAAGATTTACATGCTGTAGATCTCATTCTGGATTTTCCTCCACGCGTCGAGGGGTCCGTGCTCAGGGCGGTACCTGACGTTGCAGCCGTCATTGGCGAGACGGCCATCCTCACGCAGCTTCTCAAACTCATCACGGTCGTATTTAGTGAAACCCCACTTCTTGGAGACGTAGATCTGAAATTTTACACAATGGCATTACAAGACATTCATCATAGTTCCTGGTTTACCACATACTTCCACCAGGCTAAAAGTACTTATCACTACGCAATTCTAGATGTAAATACATCAGCACATACAAATATAGTATTGCTATAAATGGCTGCAATGGCATTAAAAGCATGTGCATTTTCATGTGCTAGAACTATATTCCAGGAATGTATTTTATATACTCTTGTTTATTCATTAGTAACAACATATAATTATCACACGAAATAATTATGAATACAGTTGGGATTAGGACCAGTTTTGATAATTACCTTCTGGCGACCGGGGAACTTGAACTTGGCACGACGCAGAGCCTCAATGACCTGAGCCTTCCAACGGTCACTGGAGCGCACGGACATGATCGGCTGTCCGATGCGCACACGCGCTACGGTGCCCTGGGGCTTGCCGAACGCACCACGCATCCCAGTCTGGAGCCTAAAATTCAGCAATGTCAAACAATTAAATTTAACCATTTAAATGTTATGTTTAGGGTATTACTTGTTCAAACGAGTCTGACATTAAGATATAGCAATCCTAAAGATCATACTACATTATCTTTTTGTTTTATAGGTAAAACAATCAATATGTGAACCAATCAGAACAATTTTAAGTAAAAATAATACATATATCTTATATATAAAATTCTCATGTCACAATGTTAGTTAGTTACCATACTCCTCCAAAACGGCTCGACTGATTTTATGAAATTTTATATGCATATTTAGTAGGTCTGAGAATCGGCTACTATCTATTTGTCATACCCCTTAGTGATAAAGTAAACATAAAAAAAAGAAAAATTACTTTTTACAGAAGAAAGTCTGTCCGGGCAGCTAGTATATTACTAAAATCTTGGCCTCTATCAGCCAGGCCACATTGATTTCATTATGCTTGGATTTTGTGTGAATTAGAATGGCGGATGTAATATTACTAATCAGCATGAAATGAGAATGTATCAAATCTACTTTGAATCTACCTATAAAGAAAGCAATTCTAACTCTTTGGAGTTCAGAGATAGCACAAAAATAAAGTGAGCCCCCAACCTGACGTCAGGTCCAAAATTTAGGAATTATTAAGCACCTGGCAAATTGATAATAGCAAATTTGTTACAATTAAGAATTAGTATAAACAAACACATTAGCTCTTGGAATTTATTTGCTTACATATTTCTTTTTCTATCGCTTAATAATCCCAAAATGTTATTTTCAAATTACGTTTTATTAATTCCTTAGATTTAATATTTGTTTGTAGTATTGTAAGGTAGTATACAGGTAGATTTATTTAGAAGTGAATCCATACTTAAACAATTGGTATTTAGTTCAGAAACAGAAATACACCCACAGACCTGACGTCAGGTTAGTAACTCTCACTTTCTTTTTGTGCTATCTCTGAACTCCAAAGAGGTAAAATTGCTTTCTCTATAGGTAGATTTAAGTAGATTCAAGGCAGATTTGATACATTCTTATTTGATGCTGATTTGTAACATAACACCTGCCATTCTGATTCACGCTGGATTTTGGCTATTGAAGTATATAATAATAATATAGTATTATCAGGAATGATAGCACTATCATAACAAAGGCTTCTAAATATTTCAATCAGGTCAATATCTATTGCACAATTTTATGAAATTATTAAATAATAATTTCACAATAGTGTGCAATGATGACTTGTAAATAGTTGGTTAAATATATTAAATAATGAGCTCATGAATGACATGCATAATTTTATCTTGTCATAGACTAGGTAGTCAAACAATGAATTAACAACATCTCAGATAATATATATTATTATGGAGAACTTCTTTATAATAGTTCTGAGTCATCTAGAAATATCAAATAAAATATACCATTGATATTATCAAAAATAATAAATATACTCTGATTGTGTTCTTGGATTTTACACACAACTTAACCCTGGGCAGCTATAGCAGAGTATTTTGAGTTAGTTTCATTTAATTATTCTATCTTTGACTACTATTATAAATATGACTGATTTGAATTATATTTATCAAAACAACTAACAAAATTAAAAACCTAAGGCAAAAGCTTTCTGTAAGAACTATCTTTAGCAAAACAATGTCTTACAATAAAATTAAGATGCATCTCTAATACCAGAGGAGAAAATAAACAATAAGGCCATACTAATTTCAACAAAAAAGTAATATACACAAGTCCATCATAATATGTATAAATACATATTCCATAGCCTTACTCTTTGTTGACCTATCTTTCTTATATGGTTTCAGAACAGTAAGACAGTTTCGGTATTTATAAGAATATATATATTTATAAATTGTGATGATTTATTTGTCTTGCAAGTAAATGGCTCAAACATTTTTTATACTTTGTTCACCCTTAAAATAAAGTTAAGATAAACCAAGCAAGCTAGCAAAACATAGTAAGTAGGTAATTTTGTATTGGGATTTTGGTTGGTGTGTAGCCTTAGGGGCGCTATGGAAAAAGTCTAAGAAAATTATTTTAGGTCGTACAAATTTTCTAGGTAATCTAGTTATCAATGTGACTACCACTGAACCTTTACTGTAAGACAACAGTACTAGAATCTTTGTAGGACAAATATTCTAGGATTGATATTTGACTTCAAAGCTTTCCTCATCCTTTAGACAATTACTACTGATTTATATGTAATGTTTGCCTAACAAGAATAAGTATGGCGCTTTAGGTTGTAAAGCATCATACTTACTCATGTTTGGTTATATATGTGTATGGATAACTTTTACAGCAATGTATGGAAACAAGGCATGGCATCATTGTGATAAAATTACAATTCATAAATCTACATAATACCTAATTGACGAAACTTACCTATCAGCTCCAGCGCACGATAACATTTTGTTGATGCGGATGACATGGAAGGGATGAAGCCTCATGCGGATGTGGAACTGATCCTTTCCGCAGTTCTTCACGAGGTACTTGTTGCAGCAAATACGGCCAGCTTCCAGAGCCTCAGAGCTCAGCTGCTCGTACTCGTCCGACACAAGATGCACGCATAGCGGGAAGTCATCTACGGTTGCCCTCTTCTTACCCAAGTCGAAAATACGGATCTTGGGGTCGGGCACACCACGACAGAACCGTGATTTGGGGTACGGTTTGTTTTTACAATACCGGTAACTGAAAACCACATTTCACTAGTTAGATATGAATCCAAATATCAATTCAAAACAAGCGTAGAGGTTGTAATATATTTACCATCTCGCTGGCCGGCGCCCCATTGTGAACTGAAATAAATAAAAAAACAAACTTAGTAACTGTTACACAGTGCGTCTACACGAAATCACAAAGAAATACGAAACACTTCTCACGATTAAATTAGATTTTATAAATAAAAAATCGTAAGCACCTTCACAAAGTGACACCACAACCTCGAAAAGACAGACGGAAGTTGATGTTGGGTTGACGTTGACGTTCTGGGATGAGGGTAGCCAACATAAAAAATACATTAGCACGTCCGTGGTTAAATAATTTCAACTATCAATGTGACAATCAAATCCTGCGTCTTATCAATCGCTGATAACTGCTGATAAGATGCATGATTGGATTGTCACATTGATAGTTGATTTTGCTTAATATATTTTTCAGAGTAGACTGCTGTATGGACACGTTAAATGGAGATCACCTGACTACGTCGGTTATTTCAGCACTACATCTTTCACTCACAGGTAAAAGATCCAGAGACAGACCCAAGATAAGATGGAAAGATGTAGTGCAAAAAGATATGAGTGAGTGCGTAAGTGAGTGACTAAAGACGAGGTCGAAGAGAGAGCGAAGTAGAGGCAAAACATTAGGAAAGCTGCCCGCACCACCATGTCGGACTTAAGCTAGGAGGAGAAAGAGAGAGACACTATCAATGTAACAAATCATAATTTTTTATGTAGTATCAAATAAGTAGACACGTATTCGTAACTGTCTTATTATTTGTTTTGCAGTTATTTATGAATTTTTATCGTTAGAACCGTAGTTTAGTATCTATAGCTGATAAAATTCATAAGAATCTATAATATATATAAGTCTATCAACAGAGAGTAAAAGCAGCAACAGATTGTAATAATAAATAACAATATTATTTTATAAACTTACAACATAAGTATGGGTAACTCTACTGCTAGTCTTTCTTTAGAATGATTCCTATGATGTGATTAGAAAACGTTCGTCAGTGTGACCAGTTCACATTTGCCTGACATACTTTTTTGATCAGGCTTTGGTTGGCAATCCTTTCTACGTGCCCAAATTATCTTATCGCAGCTTTTTTAGTTCTTACCACTATATATTATTTTACAAAACAGCACTTTCTTATCATGCCATTTTTGATTCTATTCTTCTTTTAACGCATTAACAGCCGGCGGGCATAAGCCACTGTACATGGTAACTGTTAGGGTTATATTGAAACACGTAGACTGATTTGACTGAGAATAAATTTACAATTTTTAAGCCTTCTTATATCCCATTTATTGTTCATGCAAGTAACGCTAGCACTAATGTGTACAATAATCGTTTACACCAATCAGCGACAAGTAAATCACATTATACAATTTTACGAGAAATTCTTGAGCGTGTGTGCGTGCGGCGCGACGACTATAAATACTGCCACGTATAAAAACAGAAACCAATGGAGAGCTTGGACGACATCGTGAGACGCCTGAGCACCAACCTGTTCGTGCGCGCCGACGGATCGCACGCCCCCCATCTGCGGGAGCTTGCGCCTTACCATCGGCGACCGCCGGACAGGGTGGCCTTGCCGCGAGTCCTCGTCTCCGTGGCTCCGTTGACGCTGGCTGACGGGCGCTCCCCGGGAAATTCTTCCCGAGGAGCTCGACCTCGCCAAGCGCAGGAGAGACCCATCGGACACGACCCGAGTGCTGCTAGCACACTGGTCGCCCGCGGGGACTCACCTGTGCAGGCTGGACCTACCCACCGGCTCCGACGACCCGCATGGGCCCACCCTAGTGACCCGCCTGTATTAGCAGGTGGCGACGACCACCACCAAGACAAGCCCACGGCCTCGTCTGGTTACCCCGAGACCCCGTACGAGTCTACGAAAAGAAACCCTGATGATGACAAAAACCAACTTCGCGCGTTGCTTAGTCTGTTGATTGGTTTCGTCGCGGCTAGACATATGATGCTCCGTTCGATCGCCTTCGCGCGTCGCTTGGTTTCGGCGCGGTTAGACGAATGATGCTCCGTTCGATTCCAGGTTCCTTATAAACCTATATGTTGCTTGTACGTATATATAATAATAATAATAATAATCATTTATTAAACTTAAATTGGTACAAATTGATTCAGAGCTTAGGTTACATTGTAAAGGTAATATATAAGGGGTGCCTGTACTAGGGTAAACCTGTGCCACTGGCATTAAAGGCACATACTATATAATATAGATATAAATTCTAAAACAATACGTATAAATCATTATTCTTTGTATATAAAAACTTACGAATTATATTATAAACTAAGTGATTACTATAACGACTTAAAGAGTTATTTTATTGCATAACACTTATTGAACAACAGTCATCAAATTTTTTGTTTGATCGTAGTTCAAGGTTTGTAAATATTGTTGAACTTGTTACGGAACCCTAATGTATGGAATATGCATCGACGGCAGTATCGGCGGTCTTCACTGCGCAACGTGACATGCGGCGTCAAATTGCATCGTCGACGGAAAGTTGATTCGATTGACGTCAATTGCTCAACCGAGGCTTGGGAAATATTCCATTTCCATTGCATTGTTATTTCATACTTCGAGTAATAATCATATCTTACATTGTAATTTTATTTCTATTAATTAAATTAGTTAAAAGCATTTTGTTTTTTTTTGCGACCTCCGACTGTAGAAACCTTAATTAACTAATTGCTTAGTGTTAGCATAATTTTTGTCATAAATCGTAGTTGTTTTGTTTATATTATTATAAAGAAAAGAACATAAAAATGCAAAAACCTATTGGTAAAAATATACTTAGATTGAGACTGAGTAGTACAAACGATATCTTTCCGTCGTTTAGTGTTAGTAAGTTCCGGGTTATAATCAAGAGTAGTATGTTGTTTGAGTACAGTGTGCATTATAAACATACGCCACATTCTCAATGTTCTTATTTCCTTTGCATTTATTCTACTTTCATGTCTATTCTGCCATGTATAACTTTCCCTACATAGGGTAAAATTTTTCGGAGAAATGATATTATGAGTATTTCATTTCTAAATTGTATATTATAAATATAATAATAATGTTTCAGATTTTACTATAGCTCCGATTACCAGTAGTCATGAAAACAGTATTTCGTATCACAGAAAATGTTGTGTAGTTGAAAAAAATATAATACCGTTTTTAACAGAATGTTTCGGAATATTTATAAGTAGAGTAGTAAGCGACACATTAATGCTTCTTTATAATCAGCTAATCGTGTATTACTGGATACGTTTCGACTGTATGTAGGGCGCTATTCACTGCGCTGTTTTACATTTCTCTATCATTCCTCTTTTTCATATCTTCCTTATTTTTCCTGTCTTTTGTCAACAAACTACCCTTTTATACAAATAATTTACTATTTCATATTCATAGTTATTTATAACATTTGGCAGCCCTAACACACCTCACAGTCACGAACAGTTATTTATGTCACTATTGTCAACAATTGACAAAAAATGTCAGCTGTATAGAACAAAACAGTGGTATTTTTGCGTAAATATTTTAACTTTTAGGAGTATTATCGAAAATATATTGTAAAAATGGGTGCCCTAACAAGTAGACAAAACGCGGGCGTGGAAGAAGCTGATGTAGTATCTAATCACGCTTATAAATATCCACCCAGATCGGGTAAGTGCGACCTTCTCATTATGTTTTATGTTTGTCATGTCATATTCAATAAACCCAATTCCTGTAGATTAATCTGTCTGCAATACATGTTTATTGCATCGATTATATATAAACCAAGCTTATAAATATATGACATGAGTATACAAAATGTTGTATTAGTAATGACGTTCAATTAATTTATAATCATATCTACCTACATATTATTTATGACATAGTCAGGTAAGAAAAAATTATATAGAGTAGTTATTGCATATTATTTCTTGAAGTATGTTTATTTAGTAGAGGCCTACAACAATAATATGTTCTAATATGTAAAGCAGGCAACTATTTTGGAAGCCATTTTATCATGGGTGGAGAGAGATTTGATACACCACAGCCGGAAGCATATTTGTTTGGAGAAAATGCTGACCTGAACTTTCTGGGCAGTAGGCCTACACCTGTAAGTAACAATATATGTTATTATAAATATTCTATCAATAAATTCATATTTGAATGACACCTTCACTTAACATACAGCAATATGTCTGAGTTCATCAGAATTAGTAAATGATAGGATAGCATACTGGAACAAATCCTACAGACCTAAACTTAATTAAACTTTGGATATAAATTATCACTTAGTATTGAAGAATTTAGAAGATTCACCCTGTTAAAACAGATGTTTAGACATGGTTAGACTAGAGCTGCATTGCAATAGAATTCGTAATAACAAGACTAAAAAAAAGAACAAGGTTCAATAAATAAACAGCATGTTTGCTAAACTTAACTCCTTAGGCCAGTAGCTGGCAAACAGAGGCTCCCGAGCCATATGCGGCTCTTTGACTCCTCGGCTGCAGCTCTTCCACAATATGTTTAGTGCACATTTTATTTAATTTACTGTTACTTACACTAAGACTTATTTGACAAAGGCAACTTCGAAAGTGTTCTTTTAATCCTAATTATTTTCATAATGTCTTTTGCTAAAGCAAAACTTAAGTTAATATGGCTCATTGAATTGATTTCAATTGAGTATTATCTATATTTGTATATGGAGACAATGGATAAGTCTTCATAAACCAGCTGCCAGTATTGTCTCCATATAATATTACTGGCTGTGCCCGCGGATTTGCCCGCATTGGTGGTTTGTTTTTGCCGCGCCGCCCTTGTGGGTCGTTGCGTGGTGTTATTTATATTATGTTCCTATCTAAGAAGTTCAGAGATACTTCTTCAGCTGTAATGAGGGTCAGGTGTGGAGGTCTCTGCTCATGGTCTACACAATTGCTTACCACCAGGCAGAATATAGATATAAAAATAACTTAGCAGACAATTAAAATTAATTACATTGTTATGCTTAAGAAATAGTCATGCTATTTTCCTTCTTAATAATTTTTAATGATTGCTTCAAGCAGGACACAACCCTAAGGTGCCTTGTCTTTTACCTTATTTCATTCATGATTCATCAGTTTACTTGTCAAGTGCGATATATTTAGTGTTCATAAGGATAATAATTACTTGTGATAACTATAATTAAAGTATTTTAATTAAATATGATCTTAATTGAATTTAAGTCTCCCTTGATATGGTAGTGGAAATCATACACAACAATTAAACCTTTAAACAACTTGAATTGTGCTCATAGATGGGTAACTTTTTGCATAAAGTACACATAAAGTGTACAGAGTGTGTGGGCTCGAGCCTCAGTTGGGATAAAAATTTGTGTGATCCATGATAGTTGTACCAAGTCAAAATGTGTTTTTATGTCCAGTATTTAAATATTTGTAAAGATCTCTGCAACACAATATTATGTGTATATATATACATAGTGTGAGAATTGTGTTGGTGATTATGGTTATGAGAGCTGTTACTATTTTAATTCTGTTCTTCACAGTTTCCATATCCACCACCACAGTCAAATGAGCCAACAAAAACACTTAAAAGCTTAGTCAACATACGTAAGGAGTCATTAAGGTTTGTCCGCTGCCCTGAGCCAGTGGGGAAGTTAGCAGACAACAAGATTGGAGATGGCATTATCAAGAATGTGGATGGTAATGGCAAAGGGACATACTACAATATAGAATTTACGTTCGATTGTGATGCCCGTTGTGCTATTACCGTGTTCTACTTCTGTACTGAGGAAGTTACACCTACTGGAGTCGTGTAAGTTTTAGCTGTATGTTAATATTTATTTCAACTATACAATATGTTTTGTTTTCTGTTTTACTTTTAATTTAAAGTCAAAGTATCCCTTACATTAAGTGCTAAACTTATGGGTATTTTTATACCCTGTTTGACTTTTCTGATTAACCCTTTTTAAATAAGTAAAGGAATAATGTGAATTGTAACACAGCATTTTCAATAGTTGTTAGTAGGATAAAATGTATTGTTCTATTATTTCTTGATTGACTATAATTTTATTCATGCAGCTACTACCCACGCGATCCCGCGATGAATTCTCAAACATACCACTACAAAAAGGGTGCGAATCAGCAGTTCTGTCAGATATCACATGTGTTTGACCCCTCCAAGTACCCTGAAGAAGATCTACTGTACAATGCTGATAGAGAGATTATACCCATTGCTATCTACTGTGTTGTTGATGAAGGACAAGAAGGTAAGAAAACAATAAGTTATTTTAATATGCAAAAATATATTTACAGTTTTCTAATAAATGGATCAAACTAAACCTTGTGATGTTAATAAATTTACAAACCCACTTCTTTTTATCTCTGCATCACCCAATGGTTGACTGGTAGATAATACCTGTGGCATTAAGTCCACCCATGTACTATTTTGTGCATAAAGTTTTAAATAAATAAAAATAGATAATAATGATGAACAATAAACTAATGTCAACTAAACAAAATGTAGGGGGATGTCAACTGAAAAGCGGCAAGGTCACCATACCACATTAACAGATGAGAATATTATCTCAAATCAAAATATAATACATCAGAACAAATTACACTATTTAAACTGTTGTTGTAAGATGACTATACAGATGACTTAATAATGCAGCAAAATGTGATAAAATCCAAGTCTTCTTATTTCACCATATTTTTAGAAATTCGTCAGTCCCACACTACTATAGCAGTGGTAGAGAAGCACTCTGATGGTACCTATGTGCTGAAGGCGCTCAAACAGAAGCTGTTCGTCGATGGACTCTGCTACCTGCTGCAGGAGATCTATGGCATTGAGAATAAAAATCTCGACACCAAGGTAAGAGGTCACTCTATCCTTATGCGTAACTAATATTATAAATGCGAATGTAAGTTGGTTTGTTTGTTACGCTTTCACAGGAAAGGGAACTGTCCATTATTGGCTTAGCGTGAACAGAATTCATACATAAAAACAATTATACTACATGGTGGGTCGACGGACAGTAGGTTACTGCGCCCATATAATGACAATTATTTGGTTTTTGAGTTAGGAAGATATCAAAACAATTTAAATCCACCAGCCCAGTCTCTAAATAACATTTAAGTACCATATGAGTCAGAATAATAAAAATAATTGAATGATTTTTTTTTATTGCAAATACCTTTATATAAACGACCACAACAAACGAATTAGGAACACCTGGATACAAAACTTTGTTATTTTTCTAATTCGTACTGGTTAATGCTTCTAAATTAATATATAATTATTGTACTACACGCTTTATTCTACTGTCTATTCCATGCCAAAACCACCATACAAAGTGGACAGTTCCCTTTGCATTCACGTTGCCAGGGATCCAGAAAAGGACATAGGATACCCTGTATCCAGAAAAAGTACTGTTCCCTAGGGATAGGAATTTATTGCCGATGTCATTAATGCGAACGAAGGCGTTAATGTAGATTTTGCGCAGACAAAATCTAGTCAAGATTGAATCATGAAAAATGCTTAAACGTTTTTATGCGAACTTTATTTTGATTTGTTTTTTACTATTATGTTATTGTGTATGTGAAGTTATTATAAGTATATCACATGCTTATCTTTTTTATGGATGACGATGGTACTTTGTGAACTACTTAATGATTTAGAAGGAGACGTTTTAAATATTTTTAATTTTAAAAGGCTTTTGTTTAGTTGGGTTTCCACTACGGCCGCGACCATCCGGTCTATACAATACATTGTCAATCATTGTCCTGGACGCTTACGTAATGTTCGTATGTTGAACTGTTACATCGTCGTTTTGTTCACTACATGCTATATATGTATCTATAGTAGGTGTTTGTACCGTGCATTGGGCCAAATGATTGTCACTCGCGGGCTTAATCTGGCTCAGGAGCATTATTAATCTGGTCTACGGTAGTTTGGATATCAATGGTGTGTAAACAACGTTTATTGTTGTTTGTCAGCCGAGTTCGGACTCCGAGACCGAAGACGGCGGGTCGGAGTGCGTGATCTGTATGTGTGACGTGCGCGACACGCTGATCCTGCCGTGCCGCCACCTGTGCCTATGCAACTCATGCGCGGACTCGCTGCGCTACCAGGCCAACAACTGTCCCATTTGCCGCGCGCCCTTCCGCGCGCTTCTGCAGATCCGCGCGCTGCAGCGCCGCGCCGACAACGTCGCCACCCCCGCGCCGCCGCCCGCCGACGTAACTATACCACACTTTATTGTACCACCTATGCCTGTCACTACCCGACCAACGACTGTTCCATCTGCCGCGCGCCCCTACGCGCGCTGCTGCAGATTCGCGCTGCAGCGCCGCGCCGACAACGTCGCCACCCCCGCGCCGCCACTCACCGACGTAACTATACCACGCTTTATTGTACCATCTGTGCCTGTCACTACCCGACTAACAATTGTCCCATTCATTTCTCATATTTTATTGCGGTATCAGTTCAAGGATAGTTATTTTACTCACAATTCATTACTATAGAACAATAATAAGAAAATTTTAATTTATAAGATTTGTTACAAATTCATTTCATGCCGACTGTGGCACAGGCGCAGGTCTACCACCTACGCCTGTGCAACTCGTGCGTAGACTACTCGACTAACAAATGCTCCATTGGAAATGATCTTAAATAATTTCGATTTAACTTTCGATCTCAATACTGTGTCTTTAATACAGGGTAGTAGCGAGAACATCCCAGCGGGCTACGAGCCGGTATCACTGCTTGAGGCGCTGAACGGTCCCCACCCGGCAAGAGCCCTAATGCCTGTCCGTCCCGCGCCCGCCATTGCTAGTCCTGATACTGACACCGCCTCACAGGTATTCATATGATCACTACTTTATTATGTAAACTTTTACATGGTAGAATTTCCGTTAAAATAATCGTGTACGTACGGAAAACTTTTGAATCGGCTCGTGTCTTTACGTATTGTCTCATACAAAACAATAATCATAAATTAAAAAGAAAATATTTGATGTGTGTATCTATATGATTTTCAGTCTTAGTTTCTATTTAAGTGTCTAGACTATATGTGGGAGCATCCCAACCGCTGGATACATTTCAACATTTCGATATTCATCCACCAATGTTTGGTAACCGTGTCAAATGCCTGGTAAAAGTTCAAGTTGTATTATGTAATAGCATAGCATAGCATTTGTACAATGTATCAGTTTCCATTTAAAAAGACGATCAAAGTATTCTCTCACACATTATGTTTTGGTAAGCAGGCAGCTGAAATCCTGAACCGTTGTAACTTGGAGCGCAGCTCGTCTACGAGCCTGGGCAGCAGCGGCAGCAGAAAGGCCAAGAGCGGCTCCAAGGATGATGTCAAGAGTGTACGCGACAGATCCGCTGCGCAGACTATCACTCCTGAGGTTCGTACCTAAATATCACTTTAAATGCTAGTAAATTAGAGTGTTCCTCAAGGTTCTGCACTAGGTCCACTATTGTAGCTGTGTCTCACAGGGCTCTGTACTAGGTCCACAATAGAGTAACCTAGTTTACGAGGCTGGAAACGAATTTGTGTGTTCTGTATTTAGTTATTCAAAATTTAATTGTTCTTTGTTTTTATTAAATATACAGATACAGAGATTATTTTGTTAATAAGAGAAAAGCTATATTATACATTTAGAGTCAGAAGACAAAGTCCAAGGCGAACATTATCTGACCCAAAACAGAGATCTTCTGAACAAAAAGCTAGGATAAATCAACGAGTATGCATTAAGAATATTAGGTGAATTAATAAGGAGATATGGCAGGATCATAAGACGTCGAAAACTTAGACTTTTTCAGCCCCTTCGGAAAACAGATCTGGATTAATGTATGTATACCGAAATAAAATACGGATGTTTGTATATGCTCAGTTCCGTATGTCGGTACTGCTGGCCCGCGAGGAGGAGGCGAAACGCGCAGAGGAGAAGGCGGCGGCAGCGCACAGCCCTCTGCTCTACAACCACAAGATACTCAACGGGGACAAGATATCTAAGGTATCGCATATTTTTACTTAATGGATGGTTGGATGATTTTATTATCTATACCTAACGTTTTTAGCTTTACTATGGAAATAATAAATACTTTAATCGAGTTATTTTATTAATAGGTACATGAAAGTTGATTACGTACTCAATACGTCATTGGCGTCCTGAGGAAATCAGAAATCGGTTGTTAACATGTTGAAGTATCATAGAGTAGTGTCTGAAAAACTTGCTTTCAAATATCAAATAGTAGATTTTGCCCGCGGCTCCGCTCGCTTAAATATGGGTTAGATTAGGTTTGTAAGAGTTTTTTTTTCTGGATGAAAGATATCCTATGTCTTATTCTGTACCGCCGACAACGTGTATGCAAAATTTCATGTCGATCGGTCAAGTAAAAATTTCGGCATTGGTCGGCTTGACCGGAGTGATACCACGGCCTCACAAAAAACCGGTGTGAAATAGCGCTTGCGTTGTGTTTCGTCGAGTGAGTGAGGATACCGGTGGCCCAACCTTCCCCTCTCCCTCCTAGGGGGGAGACAATTTTAAAAGGCTGGCAACGCACTTGTGACTCGTCTAGTGTTGCGGTTGTCCATGGGCGGCGGTAATCGCTTACCATCAGGCGATCCGTCTGCTCGTTTGCCTCCTATAAAATAAATAAAAACTCGTATTATAATATTAATTAGGGTTATTTTTATTGGACTGTGTTCTGATGCCGTTCCGTCTACGTTTATATATAGCTTTAATTAAATGTTTTTTTATATTTAAAATGAAAGGAAATGTCGTTAATACGTAGTTGGTTGTGCAGTCGTCGCTGAGCCTGGAGTACCGGGGCGCCGGGGAGGGCACGCACGAGGCGTCGGGCTCGGACGACGAGGCGCGCGCCGCGCCCGCGCCCGACAGATGAAAGGAAATGTCGTTAATACGTAGTTGGTTGTGCAGTCGTCGCTGAGCCTGGAGTACCGGGGCGCCGGGGAGGGCACGCACGAGGCGTCGGGCTCGGACGACGAGGCGCGCGCCGCGCCCGCGCCCGACAGATGAAAGGAAATGTCGTTAATACGTAGTTGGTTGTGCAGTCGTCGCTGAGCCTGGAGTACCGGGGCGCCGGGGAGGGCACGCACGAGGCGTCGGGCTCGGACGACGAGGCGCGCGCCGCGCCCGCGCCCGACAGATGAAAGGAAATGTCGTTAATACGTAGTTGGTTGTGCAGTCGTCGCTGAGCCTGGAGTACCGGGGCGCCGGGGAGGGCACGCACGAGGCGTCGGGCTCGGACGACGAGGCGCGCGCCGCGCCCGCGCCCGACAGATGAAAGGAAATGTCGTTAATACGTAGTTGGTTGTGCAGTCGTCGCTCAGCCTGGAGTACCGGGGCGCCGGGGAGGGCACGCACGAGGCGTCGGGCTCGGACGACGAGGCGCGCGCCGCGCCCGCGCCCGACAGATGAAAGGAAATGTCGTTAATACGTAGTTGGTTGTGCAGTCGTCGCTGAGCCTGGAGTACCGGGGCGCCGGGGAGGGCACGCACGAGGCGTCGGGCTCGGACGACGAGGCGCGCGCCGCGCCCGCGCCCGACAGATGAAAGGAAATGTCGTTAATACGTAGTTGGTTGTGCAGTCGTCGCTGAGCCTGGAGTACCGGGGCGCCGGGGAGGGCACGCACGAGGCGTCGGGCTCGGACGACGAGGCGCGCGCCGCGCCCGCGCCCGACAGATGAAAGGAAATGTCGTTAATACGTAGTTGGTTGTGCAGTCGTCGCTGAGCCTGGAGTACCGGAGCGCCGGGGAGGGCACGCACGAGGCGTCGGGCTCGGACGACGAGGCGCGCGCCGCGCCCGCGCCCGACAGATGAAAGGAAATGTCGTTAATACGTAGTTGGTTGTGCAGTCGTCGCTGAGCCTGGAGTACCGGGGCGCCGGGGAGGGCACGCACGAGGCGTCGGGCTCGGACGACGAGGCGCGCGCCGCGCCCGCGCCCGACAGATGTAAGGAAATGTCGTTAATACGTAGTTGGTTGTGCAGTCGTCGCTGAGCCTGGAGTACCGGGGCGCCGGGGAGGGCACGCACGAGGCGTCGGGCTCGGACGACGAGGCGCGCGCCGCGCCCGCGCCCGACAGATGAAAGGAAATGTCGTTAATACGTAGTTGGTTGTGCAGTCGTCGCTGAGCCTGGAGTACCGGGGCGCCGGGGAGGGCACGCACGAGGCGTCGGGCTCGGACGACGAGGCGCGCGCCGCGCCCGCGCCCGACAGATGAAAGGAAATGTCGTTAATACGTAGTTGGTTGTGCAGTCGTCGCTGAGCCTGGAGTACCGGGGCGCCGGGGAGGGCACGCACGAGGCGTCGGGCTCGGACGACGAGGCGCGCGCCGCGCCCGCGCCCGACAGATGAAAGGAAATGTCGTTAATACGTAGTTGGTTGTGCAGTCGTCGCTGAGCCTGGAGTACCGGGGCGCCGGGGAGGGCACGCACGAGGCGTCGGGCTCGGACGACGAGGCGCGCGCCGCGCCCGCGCCCGACAGATGAAAGGAAATGTCGTTAATACGTAGTTGGTTGTGCAGTCGTCGCTGAGCCTGGAGTACCGGGGCGCCGGGGAGGGCACGCACGAGGCGTCGGGCTCGGACGACGAGGCGCGCGCCGCGCCCGCGCCCGACAGATGAAAGGAAATGTCGTTAATACGTAGTTGGTTGTGCAGTCGTCGCTGAGCCTGGAGTACCGGGGCGCCGGGGAGGGCACGCACGAGGCGTCGGGCTCGGACGACGAGGCGCGCGCCGCGCCCGCGCCCGACAGATGAAAGGAAATGTCGTTAATACGTAGTTGGTTGTGCAGTCGTCGCTCAGCCTGGAGTACCGGGGCGCCGGGGAGGGCACGCACGAGGCGTCGGGCTCGGACGACGAGGCGCGCGCCGCGCCCGCGCCCGACAGATGAAAGGAAATGTCGTTAATACGTAGTTGGTTGTGCAGTCGTCGCTCAGCCTGGAGTACCGGGGCGCCGGGGAGGGCACGCACGAGGCGTCGGGCTCGGACGACGAGGCGCGCGCCGCGCCCGCGCCCGACAGATGAAAGGAAATGTCGTTAATACGTAGTTGGTTGTGCAGTCGTCGCTCAGCCTGGAGTACCGGGGCGCCGGGGAGGGCACGCACGAGGCGTCGGGCTCGGACGACGAGGCGCGCGCCGCGCCCGCGCCCGACAGATGAAAGGAAATGTCGTTAATACGTAGTTGGTTGTGCAGTCGTCGCTCAGCCTGGAGTACCGGGGCGCCGGGGAGGGCACGCACGAGGCGTCGGGCTCGGACGACGAGGCGCGCGCCGCGCCCGCGCCCGACAGATGAAAGGAAATGTCGTTAATACGTAGTTGGTTGTGCAGTCGTCGCTCAGCCTGGAGTACCGGGGCGCCGGGGAGGGCACGCACGAGGCGTCGGGCTCGGACGACGAGGCGCGCGCCGCGCCCGCGCCCGACAGATGAAAGGAAATGTCGTTAATACGTAGTTGGTTGTGCAGTCGTCGCTCAGCCTGGAGTACCGGGGCGCCGGGGAGGGCACGCACGAGGCGTCGGGCTCGGACGACGAGGCGCGCGCCGCGCCCGCGCCCGACAGATGAAAGGAAATGTCGTTAATACGTAGTTGGTTGTGCAGTCGTCGCTCAGCCTGGAGTACCGGGGCGCGGGGGAGGGCACGCACGAGGCGTCGGGCTCGGACGACGAGGCGCGCGCCGCGCCCGCGCCCGGCAGATGAAAGGAAATGTCGTTAATACGTAGTTGGTTGTGCAGTCGTCGCTCAGCCTGGAGTACCGGGGCGCCGGGGAGGGCACGCACGAGGCGTCGGGCTCGGACGACGAGGCGCGCGCCGCGCCCGCGCCCGACAGCGACGCCGAGCGCCTGTCGCCGCTGCTCGCGCACGCCACGCCTAACGGGGTAAATATATAACAATCATATTAAATTTTATACCTTTTTTATATGACAAAATAAAATGTGATTCGCATAAATAAATATTATTTACTTACCTTATAGTAACAATTAGTCTTTCTTCGGGTAAAATGGGTTGTAACTGCCAGTTACACCAATTTTTAATTAATCGATGTTTTATTTTACTCAATATACATGGTAACTGGTTAAACATTGTACGTGCTTAAGGACATGATAAATTACGGTCAGATGTAAGGTATAAAAAAAATGTAATCTGTGTAACCTGGAGAAAAAAACCTTTATGAAAATTTGTATGAAATATCCATAAAATGTGGACACTGCGCGGGTCGCACACAGCTGTGCGCGCCGCGCTACCGAGGCTAATGTCGATAAGAAAAGGACGGGTGGGGTAGCGGGGGGCGAGATCGGAGGTTTTGGTTATTGTACTGAGTCGTTTCGTGGAATAACGGGAATTACCAAGGTCACACGGCCATTCGGCTCATCGTTTGTAATACAGCTGTAGTATATGCGAAGAGTGTCAACACATTAAGTTATTATTGGATAACTAGGTCAAATTTTAAGTACCAATTTTTTTTTGATATTCGTTTCCAGAATCGAATACTGAATACCCTCCTTCAATATGTCCAGTCTTTTGCCAATCACCCTGTATAATTAAATGTTTCTGGTGTCATCCTAGAATAATCATGAAACTTGGATTCATCGAACTTTATATCTTGTAGAAATCATTGATAATACGATCCATATTTCTTTCTTTTACTGTTCATATTAGAAACACCGACTGTCTTTTTTTACATTTATAATGAAAACTTTCAAAAAGATAAAACTCATCGTCCGATGAACTCGAAGACTTGTTGGTGACTAAGAACAGATTTACCTGTTTCTAATAAAAACTTTCTATTATGTGGTTTGAACGGTTTTTGACCTATCAGTACCGAACCATACTGACATATCAGGACCAAAAACCTGTATTTTTATGTTTGCACCCTAACATTCTATTCTATTCTATCTCATACACACAACACCATCTAGCCCAAACTAAGCAGAGCTTGTACTATGGGTACTAGACAATGGATAAACATACACATATACTTTTTTTTTGTAAATACATAGATATTATACATTCATAGAAACACCCAGACCAAGACAAACATCCATGTTCATGCACACAAATGTTTGACTAGTGCGGGACTCGAACCCGCGACCTCAGGCGTTATACTGAGATTGTGCTTAGACTGGTTCAACCCGTATAGGACAGATCCAAGATTGCAGTTAAACAACCTTACGCTTTACTCCAATAGTGAGTGGGGTCTTCAGGTTCGTTAAGTAGATGCTGTTCTGTTAGCAAGAGGTATACGACCTCTCAGATAGTAAATAGTTACTGTAACCTTTTTGCCCTGCGCTACTTGCATTTGTTATGCTCAAAGCATTATATTTGCGCATTGCCGCCTTAAACGATAGGGAATCGGAGTGGAGAAGAGAAGTTATCGATGGATCTCCGTTGAATTTATTTATCGGATGCAAGGTTGCAGAGGCTGATAATTATATGCATACTCTATTTCTCTTGTTAGACCAAGACCTAGTCATGTTGATACCAGCCAAGCTCACACAATATATAGAGGGTATACTAACATTCACCACTTTTAAGACGATGAAGCTAATTTTCCTGCTATTCATGTCCTTAGATCGTGAAGAGCGCAGGCCTGCCCCGCAGCTCACCGTCTCCCGTCACCATCGGCGGCGCGGGGCCGGGCGCGGGCGCCGCTGGCGACGCGCTGCGCCTGTCCACGCCTGCGCTCGCGCACATCGATGACACCGACACCGACGAGCCCGACCAGCGACACAACTGTTAGTACAAACACACGTCGTATGCTTACACCCTTCACATACTTATATATTCAGAGCCAGATTATGCTATGTAGGGTAGGCAATGTATGTCTTGGATATTAAAATATCCGATAATACACAATAGTAGTCAAAGGCAAATATTTGTATATGACCACCACAAAATGGAACATATATTTACTTACACTTTACAGTGATGAAGTTTTACGTGATAATAAAAGTGAAAACATCTAAATTGCATAAAAACTATGCTTTTAAAACATATGATTGATGAAGTTTAAAATACATAATTGTTTGCCTTTGATTAAATTAGAAACTCGTCTCGAACCGCGGGTAACATAGGTAGTTAGCATCAGTCTACTTTACCTCTAGATTAATTCGGCTCTGTGTATTTTATATATGTAATGACAGTAATATTAGGTACTTTAAAAATCTATCCACACACATCAGTATAGTCATGGCACTTTAGATTTGTTACCGTAATAATATCTTAACAAAAAGTCGCGTGATTCTATTTATGGTATTAATTTGAAAATGTTACTAGTAATTTTTAGGCCAGTGTTACCATGATAAGTTAAGTCTGACAAATCTCAACAATAATCTAGCTTTTGGCAGCTCAGCGTCCTCATGGATTTTTAAAGAATCGATATTGTCCTACTTATATCCGGCGACCATAAATTTTGACATCACCGAGTTTATGTGCATTTTTCAGATAATAGAATTTAATAGTTGTTGATTCTATAGACTACATTATATCTTAGCCATTGCTAATTGAACTTATGGGTTCCTAGTATTGTGTTGGTTACTTTGACATGGATTATTTTAAAACATCATTGGATAATTGGAAAAAAAGAGAATTTGAATCACGTGATTATCCATTATGTCACTTAATAAACCATGGTGTCAAATAGCATACTGATTTGTGTGAATAGACCATATTTTTAAATTTATTAAGGTCAACCGGGGTTTGCCCTCTTGTGAACACAGTGATACTTAATTTTTATCTCAGTTCTACTATAAGATATATCTTGTTATGGAACTAGGTTGCAGAATACTCAAGTTCACCGAAGCGCAATTGCCCCGTTTGACTTTATATTATTATCAATTATTATAAGTGATTGGAACATTCGCTATAACGCTACTACAAACCGTAGGTAGAGGTAGCTTCGCTTGGTCATAAGGAGTGATATTTATATTATAGGTTTAGGTATATTTTATAGGTTTACGTCAAGTACTTGTGTTTTGTCCTATTATGTCTGTGTGGTTATGGACGACATGTTTAGAAGACATATATACAACGTGCCGGTCTGCATTGACGCCAAGTTTGAGTAAGACACAGAAGTATCAAGTTCAATCTTAAGGCGCATCTCTTACTTTTTAGAGTTAAGTGCGTATTTAATTGTTCATTTTTCTCGATTTAACGGTGAAGGAAAACATCGTGAGGATACCTGCATATCTGAGAGTTCAACATAATGTTCTCGAAGATGTGTGAAGTCTGCCAACCCGCACTGGCCCAGCTTAGGGGACTATGGCCTAACCCTGCTTACACTGAGCAAAGGTCCGTGCCCAGCATTGGGACAGTTTAATACAGGGCTGATATTATTATTATGTAGTAACAGCAATATATACAACTTTAATTTTACTGATTTAACTTGATTTAATTATCATATTTTCAATTATGTTAAAAACGCTGCGCATGCGCATTCCGATGTGCTGCTTGTACATTGAAATGCGTTAAAAAATCATTGGATGCAAATTAATATTTGTTATGAATAATCAATTAATGGTCAATAATAATAACGGTCTATTTTTAGGGTGTATGTTTTTCTTTTCATGTTGGTAGTTGTATGTTTTTTATTCGTGTTCAGAATAGGCAGTATAGTAATCTATAAATATGGCGAATGTAAAACGACACTTTGTATATTAAAAACAAATTAATGTTAAATAATAATATCTGAGGTGTTGCATGAGAAGCATGCTAGCAAGGAAATAATAAAATAAATGTTGAGACAAATACCCAGCAATATAGGCTAATATTAGTATCAACCAGGTCTTAAAGGTCGCAAAGAAACTATTAGCAAATTGATATTTTATATAAAAGCATCAAATTATACAGTAATAATGTAAATCAGGCCTCAAACAATCTGTTTCTTTAAATTATCTGTTGTCAACTTAATATCCTGTAGTATTAGACACTCTTTAATAAGGAAACAAGTATATATTAATGACATGATGTACTTAAAGAACTGTTGACAAAAACATAGTTACATAACAACGCACTCGCATTTGCCAGGTTTCGTTATACAATAAACGAATCTAAGCAGATCGCATACAGATAGGTGTAGTGTACGCTACACTTTAATAGATAGCTGTAGTATACACAATACAGATAATCAAGCAGAAGTTTCAAATTAAGGAACGTCGGCTTTTATAATTATTATTCTTCTCGATTGAGATTAATCGTTGCATATGTTATTGTTACAACAACGTTGTAACAATAACATCAGCAACGAAATTGAAGGAGTTTTAATTAAAAATATAATAAACCGATTTAATTTAACAGTAAAACGTCAATCACGCATTCTTGTTAAAGATATATTGCGTTTAATTGATTTTCCCGTGCGGGATGCATAGACCCTAGTACGTACTTAGTAGTCAGTACGCCAGGAGGTATGTAGCATCATCACGATCAGCGCTCTTAATACAAGCTTTCATAACTCTCGATTATGTTGAACGTCAACCTTTTCATACATTTTAATTAGTTCATCATAACTGACGTTAGACGCGTTGTTTAAAATCTTTTCTCTTCTCAATATAAAAAGGCTTGGGTCATTGTCGTTAGATAAAATAGAGGAAAATATTTCGAAAGCACGTTCGTCGTAATCGAGAGCTATGAAGAGCGGTAGTAAGGGCGCAGTTCATAATACGTTGTACGATCGCACGCAGCGAGCGGAACTCAGTCTCGTAACGATGTGGAGTCGCCGGCAGTCGCCGAGGACTCTGATTATTTCACGCCCGAGGACACCAACACTACCATTCTGACCGTACCTAAGACGAACAAACTCTCAGTAAGTGACGTGACCATCTTGCATCACCTGTCATCGTAGCTGTGTGACGTCATCATGCTTTGTTTGTGTGCGTGTTTCATTCGGTTTTGGTTTCGCGATTTTCTTTGTTGTACTATTTTTTTATCGCGCCGTGTCTTAATTTGCACTTTCATTTATCATAACTGGCATCATAATAATCGATGGGTAAGAGGCAAAGTGAACTAGCGCCATTATTTTTGAGTTGTCTACCAGAGTAGAAAGACAGTCGACTGCAAATTGTCTGTATGTAAAGCCGTGAAAACTTTTATGCTGAGGCAACATAAAATACAAATTGGGACGTCGAATTTTAGTAATATTTTTAGATTTTCAAATATAGACCTATAGTTATTGCCTAAAATGAATACTTTGCACTCGTTATAAAGAGTATTTTGTCATTTCAAATTTACGTTCAATTCTATCAAATACTTTAAACACAAAAATATGGCACGTGGTTTACATTGCCCACGCTCATCTATATTAATGTTGTCTATTTAAGGTATAGCACGCTACAGGAGCCGGACGATGCACTATGACCGATTAACTTTTATATCGAAAATTTCTTCGATATATTATGCGAATATTATTGCGTATGACCTAATGACTAACAGCTGCACTGAAATATGCGTTATAGCAATATTTTACCAAAGATTTGAAAAACGATAAATATTATTTTGATTTTCTAAGTGGTGAAATATTCTTATTATTCTGAAGTTTGTTACAAAATTACTAAATCTTCTTAAAATGACAAATTTTGATTAATGGATTTGCTGAAACGTTCATCTATAGGTGAATTTTGATCATATTGAAAAATAATTCGAATAAATAATACACGGATATTCCAAATGTACCTACCACAACGAACATAAAAAGTACCGACTAAACTCTTGAAGAAAATATATAGTTTCCTAATTGACATATTTAAACAAAACTTGGAAGACAAAGAAATAAAAATTCAATACGCATTTTGGAGATTTTGGTTTGTAATTATTTTGTTATATTTTAAAGATTAATCGACATATTGTTTAAAACTATTATGACATTCAGTCGCTATATCTCTTTCAAAGTTAGGCGAGCGAATAAACGCTGGCTGAAGACCGTTAGTCACCCAACAACGCAAAAATATGCGCATAATTTTCATGCCCAATACTTTGTCGGACTTACGATCGAATGGTTGTGGAAATAAACCTTATACCTGCTCTCCTAGCATTATTACAGGTGCACAAAAGGGTAAAAACACTACTAGCTCTGTGCATATCGCATTGCTAGTACTCTTCAAAAGAGGAATTACATGCTGTTTGTTCAAAGACTCTTGTTAAGTTGGTGTCTATTCCAGGAGCCGATCAACAACGGTGACTGTACTCCGCAACGTTGGGCCCTGCCGCATCATGTCACCTCTTTACCTGGTAACATATTTTGTATACAGTTAAAATTACTGTAAATTTTCTTCCAGTCGCATAGATATGATTAACCTTATCATAAACTAGCGTTTGCCCGCGGCTTAGGTCTCGTAAATGTAGGTTGTTAGGTTATGGTAGTATCAGTACCTTCTTTTTGAAATAAAATATGGCCTATGTTACTCGGCGATAATATAGCTTTCTAAAAGTGAAATAATTTTACAATCGGTTAAGTTGTTTTTGAATTAAACCCTTACAAACAAACAAACAAAAAGTCAAATATTTCCTTTATAATATTAGTATAGATACAAGATGTGTTTTTAAAAGCAGCGGTTTCGCGTACTGTATTTGTCCAGGAACTCCACTGAGCCAGTCGAGTGTGCGTTCCTCAGGGGATTCGTATAGCTCGACTTCATCGACGCGGCAGCTGTTGGCGCCGGCGGGCGGCGCCGCAGCCCCCGGCGCGGCCGCCGCGGGGGCGGCGCCCTGCTAGCGCTGCGCCGCGGGCTCGCCCCCCGCGTACCTCTCCCCCGCGGTCACAGCCGCCTCACACCCGCTGCAGCTCTGCAACGACGTCGCCTACACCCTGCCGCCATACTAGCGCACTACCGGACTACCCACCATCGAACTGCTGCAACGGTTAGTCTTACTTCGGACCAGTGGGCGTAGGCAAACCTCTCGCATTTGTAAAGTACAGCATTGTTTATAATGTATAATTATAATATCATAGCAGTTAGTATTATTATCGATCATCCATGTATCATAAACAATTTAATGTTGTTTGTTAAGGACATAAATCTCAACCTGAACAGGAAACACTCATAATTAAAATATTACTGGGTATCTTATTGTAAACGATTGCAAAATCATTTTATTGGCGTTAATATAGATAGGTATATCTAATTTATTCGACTATTAGTGCACCTATGCAGTAAACGTATTCTCTTTCTAATGTCCACCGACGCGAGAGAAAAAGCTATATATTTGTTAATTAATTTCAAGAGGGCGGTGCTGTAATTACGGAGGCAGCAAGCAATCTTTTTACAGACTATAATTTATATTCTGTAGATAAATTCAGTTCTGCCTTCGAATGTGATCGGTATTGCACAGTTTGTATATGTATACCGACGCACCATATATGTATATGTCCTGAACTGCGACAATTCCTATATATTTATATGTTAAAATATATATGAATAAAGTTTTATGTATTATAAATATAGGTTAATTAGAAACAATAGTATTCATTAGTTACAAAACTTTACGAGGATGGTTTTTGTAAGCAGTGCAAAATAGTAACTCAAGTTCATAAAAAATCATGTGGCCCAAAGGCCACAATGCAGTCACTCACAATTATTGCCGAACGACAGTAACGAAAAAGCTTAACAAAAATTCGTTAAATCGCCTTTGTAACGGAGTAATATTAACCCGGCGTCATGTAGGTGTAAAATTGCAATGTGGACATTGGGGTAGGTCATTTTGACCCTAAGATATTTCAATGTTTTTTAAGTAAATCGTGTGATATTTTCTGTAATATAAGCTTATTTTGCATAGATTTAGTAAATCAAACAAGAAATGTTTGTACACACGGCTACTCATCAAGTTAGACACCCTATATACGCATAACTACGCTATATACAAAATAGAGAATTGTCGTAAAGGGACAATGCATAGTGGTGTAGACCCATCATGGTGCACTAGCGTGTGCGGTGACGCCCGCGGCCCGTTCAGCGTAAAATGGGACAAAATAACAAAAATATAACGTACTCTCTCGCACGATTCGCAGCGTTCGACTTCTAACAGTTCAAAGTCCAAACAGTCTAGGTTGATGTGTAGCTTTATGTATAAACATTCAATTATATTTATGAAACCTCAACCAAACGTAACACTCAAAATGTCCAATTTTTTTAAGAATTTGGCTTATTCCTTAATAACTTTTTATTTTTTAAGTCTTTTATTTTATGGCACTTTTAGGTATTTAACATATTAGTATTTGGACAAATATTCAAAAACATTAATCAGTCTCATTGTTATAAATGCAGTCTGAGCAAAAAGGTACAGTATGTTCAAGACAAATAAATTTGTTGCAACCTTTACATGTGTGGGTTGTTTTACAGTCCTTTACCGCTGGTCATACTTGTCACCTTCCACGAACTTTATTTCTTTCTGTTGGAGGCTCTTCTGAAGACTCATCAACAACAAGTCCGACCCTGTTCGCTTTTCTCGAGGCAATTGCGTAACTTTCTTGAAGTCTTTCATGTGTTCTGTCACAAGAGCCAGCCCTAAGTTCTTCGAGAATCGGCGTTGTTTTTTATTTGACTTATTATTAGACAATATTTCGACAGACAATACTTCGTCAGAATCCATTTCCTGAAGAATTGAAATTATTCTTTGACGTAGCCTTTCTTCCGGATCCATTTTTGGAACTACAATAAAAAATCCCATCGAATTGTGTCAATATCAAGTTGTCATTCATCATAAAATGTAAAAACACACAAATAAATACTAAACACAATGTAAAATTATCATCGAAAATAGGGCGCAAATTTAGTGCATTGACTACAGAGATCGGTCATATTTACCTTTTTTTAACTTTGAACACACGAAGACGCGAGCGCGGTCGCCACCCGACTGACTGCTCGTCAACACCAGTTTATAGCACTTCAATACCTCCAGCTACTGAGAAGGACAGCAGCGTCGCACGCATCGTACAAAAATTATAAGCAAAACAACAGTTGCCGGTCATATTGACCCAACCCCATGACGCCGGGTTAAGGGAAGTGCCAGCCATGGTTCTAGCCGCTCAAACGCCGTTGACGCCTTAAGGCGTCGTCACGTGACCGCGCAAAAAAAGAGGGTCGCGCACGCTATTGTTTTCCTTTTTTGTATTGAAGTGCCTATATTTAAAGTTTAGTGTTGTATATCATTGTATTCGGAATGAACTGAGCTTTTCGAACGAACCAGTTGCCAACCAGATAAAATTCAAATACTATTGTTATTGTTATGTCACGTGACTTTGCGCTAAACGTTCGTTCGTCGGTGTTATTTATGCCGCTGTTTTCTGTAGTTTTTTGTAGGGCAAGTATATAAGTGTAATACATTATTAGATAGCTTATACTTTATATTATTAGTAACAATAAAAACAATACTGACTTATGTTATTTTTGTATAACAAACTGAAGCCCGTATTAACCTATTATTATTTATCAGATTTCCCGCCCTTTTTGATATTTGTTTTTTTTTAAATACAGTATTATATCGTATTTCAGGTTTTAATCACTATAATAGTGTTCTTTATTAGTGTTTCTATAAAAATATCTAAATACAAAGCACAAGGCTGCGTCGAATATTTTTTAAATATTCCGCTTCTATTTATCATATACGTAAATGACCTTCCTTTAGCCTCGAAACATAACACAGTTCTGTTTGCTGATGATAGCACTATACTGTTCACAGGAAATAATAAATCTGATATGGAAGCAGAAATAAACAAGACTGGAGAATATTGTAAAATGGTTGACAAAAAATAATTTACATGTTAATTTAAACAAAACTAATTTAATGACATTTAGAAGTAGATCTAATAAAATAACCAATATGAATATTAATTACCAAAACAATAAGATTCGAGAAGTAGACGTAACAAGATTTTTAGGCCTGAACATTGATAATACTTTAAACTTTAAACAACATATTGATTCACTTTGCTCTAGAATTAATAGCTATTCATATGCACTGTATATGCTTAGGCAAACGGTCAGTAACTCAACCCTTCTTACAGCATATCATGGCTATGTTGCATCCATTTTAAGGTATTGTGTTATTTTTTGGGGCAACTCTACCGATAAACAAGTAGTTTTTAATGCGCAAAAGAAATGTATTCGAGCCATATCTAATATAAAGCAGACAGATAGCTGCAAACCATTCTTTATAAAATTAAATATTCTTACATTGCCATGTATATATATAAATGAAGTTGTATTATTTGTCAGAAATAACATGCAATATTTTAAAAAATTAAAAAGTAAGAGACATAATTTTTATATATGTATACCAAAAAATAGAACAGCGCTACTGAATAAAAGTATTTTTTGCATGGCACCACGCATATATAACCATTTGCCTAGATCAGTCCTCGAGATAGCAGATATTAACATATTTAAGAAAAAAGTTAAAACATTGCTATTGTCAAAAGCTTACTATACTGTTAGTGAATTTTTACAAGATAAATTATAATTGTATTTTCAGTTTTGTACCTAATTTATTATATAACATTGAGGTACTACTAACCTCAATTTGTACATTTTAAACTATTTATTATTAGTTTTGCATGCCTTATGGTAGGATATGGTCAATGCACATTTGTAAACTATGTAAGATCTTCATGTACCCATATTCGCAAACAAATAAATGAATTTGAATTTGAATTGAACAATTTGCTTTCGCCGCGCTCTAAATGTACTCGACACACATTTCAAGTGCTACTTTCACATGCTAATATCTTATTTTATCACAGACATATAGACATATATATAATACTTGTGTACTATAAAGAGTAATTAACTAGGAAATAGAAAAATTAAAACCTATTTTTATTACATTTAAGGTCACCCGGGGCTATTGTAGCTACCAAAAATTGAATTCAAACTTTTTAATTTTTTTTCTAATGCTTGCAGTTACTTTATAGCTATTTTTGTGTTTTTTGTTGCAAAGACATGTTTTAGTCATCATGTCAACGAATTCATATTGATGAAATATTAATAAATTAATATTCAAATCAACAAATTCCATCTTCAAGCCATCAATAGTCACATTTGCCCCCCAACTGGGGTAAATGTAGCTATCCATCTATATAACTTTTATTGTTGAACCTACATTTCTCAAACTAATGGTGAACGTCCCATCCGACAGATTTTAACTAATTCTGTACTTTAATACTCTGTAATGGGGTTCAATTTCCTTTAAAATCACTTGAGGTATTGTCATGGGGTAAATGTAGCTACATTCCATATATGATAGTGTTGGGACACGTGTGTCGATTACTTTGGTTTCCTACAATTTATTTATCTCCGAATTACTCGAAGTTGGTTTATTAAAAAAAAACAAAAAAAGGAATTGAAAATTTATTAAAATTACAAAAATTTTGTTAACAAAAAGTTACATACTTAAAGAAATTTACTTTTCTTTTACATTTTGATATTTGGAAAACGTGTACACCATCACTTTTGCATCAAATGTAGGTGCTGGTAAACACTCGATAACATCGTTTTGATCTATAATAGATAAATCATTTACAATTAAACGAAATTTACTTTTATTGTTCTTGATAGATTTAAATCCTTGAACCACCATTTTGTCGCAAGTAATTTCTTCTATCCTGCATACGTATTTATATTCTTGTTTGCCTTTATATGACGCAAATTTTGCTAACCCAAATGTACCTTCTTCTAGAATGTTATGTTTCTTTAATGTATCTAATTTGCTTGTCCCTGGCTTTGGACTTTCATTTTCTTCATTATATTTATACTCATTCTCCTGAAACTCTTCTTCATTTAAAGTGTCTTCACTTTCAGAAGCCCGTTTTTTGGTTGTTTTTTCTTTAGTCTGTTTTTTGATTTTCAAAGGTTTCGTTTTGGTTACCTTTCCTTCATTCTTTTTCTTCTCTTCCTGTTCCTGGTATTTCTTTTCTTTGTTGTTTTTTCTTGGTTCTTTCTCTTGTTTCGGTTTTGTCTTGTTTTCATTGAATTCATACTCATCCTCGTATAGCTCTTCATCTTGTAAAATATTTGCCAAAAATGTGTCCATGTCTTCAGTTTCTGAACTATCCATTGACTTATAAGACCCAGTGTCCTCACTGTCAGAAGTCCATGTTTTGTTTTTCTTTTGTTTAGTTTGTTTTTGCTTCCTTTTATTTTTTTTAGTTTTCGTTACATTTTCTTTATTTATTTCCGTTTTCTTCATTTGGAGTTTCTTTTTCAAAATTTCTTGCTTCTTTTCTTTCGTTATTTTTATTGTCTCCTGCTCCTCTCTTTCATTTTTCATGCGAGCAACTACTTCGGGATATGTTAAAATTTCAGCGCCTACACGTATTTTTGTTTTTTTTGGCAAATCGTTTCGTGAAATGTGGCTAAGTACTAATTGTTCAAATGTTGTGTTAACCTCATCATAGTTTTGTTCTTTATTGAGATGTGCTGGTTTTATTACTTCGTTACTTAATATTTTGATGCCACTGTTACTATTATTATTTTGAGTTTTCATAGGAAGTACAAATGTTGTAGGATTCAATATATTTTTCCATTCAGCTTGTCTGTCATTCTTATCATTAGTATCTTTCTGCTTTTTTTCAAGTGTTTTTATCGTCATATTAGGATTTTCGGCTATAACGTCGCAATAGTTTTCCTTCTTTGTAATTTTTGTTTTTTTTCTTCCTCGTATATAACTAGCTCTTTATTAGCAAAGGTTTTTTGATTGTCTAGTAGATGTTTCTCCTGTTGCTCATTTTCTTTTTCAATGATTTTTAAGTTACTTTCTATACCACTACAATTTTCTGCATTCACACAGTCATTCTGAAACTGAGCGAAACTTTGGTTGAAAACTTTGAGTGCTAAATCTCCAAGACTCGGAATCTTTTGAAATATGTTAATTCCTGAATTTTCCAGGTCTGCATCTTTTGTCATTGATGCGAAGTCATAATACTCCATAATATTATCATCATTGGCTGTAATATTTTCAGCGCATATACATAGTTTTATGCTGCGATTGTATATAGTTCTCCCACTTTTGCCATGATAAGGAATCAAATTTTTCTTTTCCAATCATATTTCTATTAACTGGATAAATGCCAGTCTTTGTAAATCCATTTGAGATAATTACTGGATTCAAATTCTCCCAAATGCCAGTAAGTATTCTAGCAAATTCACTTTTGGGCAATTTGAAGCCAACATGCATTCTTTGCCATTTTATGAGTTCCTGGTCCCACTTGTCCTTCATAGGCTTCATTACGCTGCAGTCTAAAGGTTGCAACACGTCAGAAGAATGGGGTGGCAGTTTTAGGATTGTGATTCCTTCAGATATTGCATACTCAATTACGCTCAAATCTGTATGAGTCGAATGTCCATCGTATATTAGAAGAACTGGCCTCTTGCTCCCGATTGCAGGTACGAAAACATCTTTTAGATATTTCTCAAAGATGCTAGTCTCCATCCAACCTTTTTTGCTTACAGCATACGCAGTTTTTACATTCTCATTTTGGTATAACCACTCGTTCCACAAATATTTCCCTTGGAAAATAATGAGAGGCGGAATTTTATCACCATTTGCATTTGCTGCAAGAAGAACGGAGGTATTGGTTCTACCTGGTGAGCTAGTTGTTCTTGTACAACGGTGACCAACTTTTCCGACAACTTTACTTTTTGATGGATCCTGACAGAAACTAGTTTCGTCAAGATTGTAAATACGATTGGGTGCGGACGATAAATCTAAATCACGAATAGCGTTTTCGAGTATATCAAAATATTCGTATACCGTGAAGGGATTGCACGCCTTTCTTCTGGCGATTTCCACCGATTGCGGCTTTTTTAATGAAAGATTGTGTCTTCTCCTAAAATTTCTGAACCAGTCTTGACCTGGAATGTCATTTTTAAACGCAGTCACAATCCCGTTTCGTCGAATAAATTCGCTAACCAAGGATATGACTTCCTTGGCAGTTAACGGAAACCCACACTTTTCCATTACGTGAATACAGTTAACCATTCTCAGTTCCAAATCTTTATGAAACACCGTGGACCTGCCTGGTTTATTAAATCCACGCGTTCCAGTTACATGCGCATAAATCGTGGCTCTGGGAACACCAAAATGTTCTGCAGCTTGATAACTGCTCATTCTCTTAGATTTCACAGCTTCTACTGCTTCCAAAAGATTCTCCCTTGAATACGGACTTTCAGTTTTACGCTTGTAGTGCCGAACCATCTAAAATAAAATAAAAATAAGTTTGTTAAAATATCCATACAACAACAGTAACCATCCTTAAGTATCTATGTCATTATTACCCTATTATGATTATTGTGTAGTAGAAATTACCTGCAGTTTTACCCGCCCTGTCACTCGGGAATAGGGTAGCTTAATATCAGAGAAATAATTTTTGAAAATGGGTTTAGTAGTCCCTTACATCCAAACTTACAAACTAAAAAAAGTTATATCATTTAGTTTATACTGGTAATTAATTACCCACTAATAATCATATTTCCCATAGGAGTTTGGAAAAAAATGACCACCAATACAAAAAAGCACTGCGAAATATGTATGATAGGTAAGAAAAAAAAAACATTTCGGATTATGATGTTTTTTTAAGAAATTCTTATATTATATATCACTTGTACAATCACGTGTTTTAAAGGACTGGTAACTTATCAAATTTATTACCAGTCGCTCTTTCAATCGATTTCTTGACATCACTAGTGTTTTAGATTTTCATATAAAAGCACGGGGGCAATTGTAGCTGTCAAAGTAGCTACAATTACCCCACCTACAATTTTTGGTGGGGTGAACGTAGCTGGTACAGAAATCATAATTTTAGCTAACCGTAGGATGAAAATAATGAATGAAAAATGACTTACCTTTCCTAGTTTCACGATTCGCTACAAAACACCTCTTAATTTTGCACAAAAACAATTTTTTCGAGAATATTTTCCCACCGACCATTTATCACTGACATTACTTCAAAATGGCAGATTAAAAAGATGCTCCGTAGATAAAACAGTTTAAGTGTTAGTTGCGCCATCTGTTGCTACCTAACTCAACTGAAGTTTCTCTTTACAGCCACAGATGTCACTTATTTTAATAACGAAACGGTAACTAGTTATTTCAATCAGCTACATTTGCCCCTTGGCTACAATAGCCCCGGGTGACCTTACATACATTTAGTAGCAAATATTTTAAATATTAGATAAGTTTTACGGTTCTCGTAAGTTTAGCCTCGCGTATAAAATAAACTATACACGTAAATGCGGTTATTCATTATACTTGTCGTAGCTTACAATGTACATTTCTAAGAAACACAAGCGATATCATCATAACTTAGAGCACAAAAACATAAACAGCGATAAGGCGGCTCAAGTTGCGCTCAAGTGGCACCATATGGCGCGCGGCGTGTCACGTGACATAAACATGTGGCGTATGGGCTTTATTTACATTAAGAGCGCGCGGTCCCTCAGAGGCTAGTTCTGCAAGCACACATATTAGGTTAAGTAGATAATGCAAGTGAAACGGCTGTGCGCGGCAAGTTGATGTCTCAGGGTTTACCATGAGGTTTTACTGACGCGTCTTAGAAAGACGAACCCATAAAATTTCGATTTTGATGCTGACTATACATTTCAATGATAAGAGGTCTAGTGTGACAGGGGTCGGGCCAAGACATCTGAAAATTTATACTAGAGTTCTGGTTTTAGCTGAGCTAATCCCCGCGGTCATCAGATTGCTATGTTGCAAAAATAAAATTCATATTATGTACCTACAGTTAGATTATTAATTATCCCGTAATTACGAGAACTTTAGAATGGCACAATAATCTGTCATGCTGGATTTCATACATTTTTATGTACTTGCAATTGGTACCTAACTACTTAATTCTATATGTGTGGTTGCAAAAGAAAAAACGTTTTCCAATTGTCGAGGGGTGCATTTTGATGATACACTTTGTATGCGTAGCTATATTATCAACAAAGACGCCAACCTATATCCGTCCTTTATTCTTTTCTTCATTTCTCGTATTTTTTGCTCCACATGACAATTTGTTAATTAATATTGTTGTGTAAAATTCAATATGGGATTGTGAGACCTGTTATTAGTGTAGTTTCATTTACTTTTATGAATAGTTGTAAGTATTATAATAGTGTTGGGTAAATTGTAAAATGCTTTACTATAGCAGCTATCACTGTATTTACATGTAAGATATTGTATTCCAACTGATTTATTATACATCCTTGGATATAGTAAAACCGAAACAACTCAGCTCATACTTTGGTCAGGCATTCAAATTAGTATAAGGCAGCTTTTAGGCCCTAAAGAAAAAATAATGGTCAATATTATTGGTATTCAGAACTTTTTGATTGTTCAAAACGCATTTCTGATTATTGTGTGAGTTGAGTCCTTTCTAATGGCACATTTACACTAGGCAAGATTTTTTAAACAAGCATGATGCTATCCCTGTTTTAATCAAGTAAAACAAAGGCAGCACACTTGCTTCTAGAAACTATTATAGTGTAAATAGGGCGGTAATTATCTAGATATAATAACCGTAAATGTAACCTTAGGATAAGTATTTACAGACTGAATTGAGAACATTCCTCTACTTTCATCTATTGAATCTCAAGCGGGCAAGATTGTTGCTTTCAGATTTTGTTCTATTCAGGCTCCCAAAAGGAGGTTAAAGTGTATTAAAATATTGCCTAATAAGTATTGTCTCTAAATATAGGACTATCATATATTGGATTAAATAAACTTTAATAATGTTTACATTGGTTTTATTTATTACCCCATCTTGGCTCTCTTATTAAACAAAACCTGTCTATTCTCCCAGAGATTTAGAAGGATGTGCTCTTCACTATGCATCCTCACACTCTGATGCCTCACTAGTCATCTTACTACCCTTGCCACAAAATATGTCATAGCCGACTCACTTATCATTAGTGCAGAGACATTTACAGACACATATTTTTATGAGTTATTTAACTTTCATTTGATATCTGTATTATTATAGAGGACTAGATGTGCTTGCGGTCTCACACGCGTTAATGATTACTGCGCCGCTCCGATGGTTCGTAGCGTGATGTTATATGCCTATGACCTTCCTCAATAAATGGGCTATCCAACACTGAAAGAATTTTTCAATTTGAACCAGTAGTTCCTGAGATTAGCATGATCAAACAAACAAACTATTCAGCTTTATAATTTAGTATAGAATAGATTCTGCCTGCAGATGCACTCGCAATAATGGAAACTGAAAAAAAATTGTTTGCTCGGAGAAGAACTTTTTTTCTGAATACAAAATACCCTATGTCCTTTTCTGTACACCTGACAATGTGTATGTGAAGTATCATGATGATCAGTAACTAAGGTATAACAAATTTCTACAAACAAATTTTATAACATTACCTAGTTAGTAGGTATATAATTCTACCTGCCTGTTAGAATTACAAAATTAAAACCCTAAATTATTTTGTATGGATATAGTTTGTTCCTAGAGGAAGTATACTGTACTGTTATAGAAATGTTTAACAAAATTTTAACAACTAGTGTGTTATATAGGTAGAAAGAAAAGATATTTGAGACTAATACAAAATAATTTATTATAATGCTGCACATGTTTAATAGTATATCATTACTGTAATCTACAGCAGACTAAATAAAATTATGATGTACACAAGGCTTTTTTAAACAAGTTCTAAATATAATTAGTAGGTATGTAATCCGTGTAAAAAAATAGTAAGTTCAATATTCTCTATAAATATGATTATTGACTTATATACAAAATATTTGTAGCTTTGGTTACGCATTATGTTTGTAAACTAATAATGAGTCTTCTGGGAATTCTGTTGAATTGGAGCCCATAATCTTCTTCATGGCCTGCCTCCTGGCAGCGTAGGCAGACATCCTAGATAATCTAGCTTGTCTTTGTTCAGGAGTTTCACTGGCGAGCCTTTTGGCTGCATATGCAGACATTCGGGAAAGGCGTTTAGCTCTCTGTTCACTAGTCTCATGTGCTAATCGCTTTGCCGCATACTCCGACATACGTTTGAGTCTGTTAGCACGCTGGTCAGGAGTCTCGTTAGCGAGTCTTTGCGCAGCATAAGCAGACATCTTCGCCAATCGCGATGCCCTTTCCTCGGGCGACTCACATTTGGTTCCTCCAGATGATTTGCGACGCCGTCGAGTGCCTGGCTGTAGCAATGACAGCGGATCCATCTCTTGTGTCATTGACATCGGCAATTCAGTTTGATCATTTCCTTCTCCACAACTATCATCTTGCTCCTTTTTAATGTTCACAAGAGATATTTGTTCATGTACCGAATTTGTGTCTACTGCGTTCACAGTACTATCCATGTGTTCACCTTTTATGGTAGAGATCCATTTGTTATTTGCTTTCGCTATCACCATTTTCTTCCAGGAACAATCGGATGAACTCAAATCACCCATATTGATTGTTCAAGGATAGAGGAATCCACAGAACCATATTATTACAGAAGTAAACGTATATTTATTTTCAGAGTAGTCCACAATCAGATTCTAAAATAAACACTCTAAATGCATAGCAAAATGCCGATATTTCCTTAATCAGTGCACACAAAAATCCAAAGTGTCAAACAAAACCAGAGAGTATGGTGTCAACATTCACCATTCAATTTCTACTATTCTACGAAATACTACTAAAAGTTTTTCCTACTTGCTATGATATAATTATTTATAGATTTATTTATAAGCTTGGAGGAAGAATGACTGGAATAAGCAGCTGTTAGAACCGTGAATATAATAATAATATAATATTCTACCACATACACACAACACCATCTAGCCCAAACTAAGCAGAGCTTGTACTATGGGTTCTAGACAATGGATAAACATACATATATACTTTTTTTTTTGTAAATACATACATATTATACATAGAAACACCCAGACCAAGACAAACATCCATGTTCATGCACACAAATGTTTGACTTGTGCGGGAATCGAACCCGCGACCTCGGGCGTGGCAGTCGGTTACACTAACCACTACGCCATCGAGGCCGACATAATATGTATATGTATGAATATGTTGGCGCTCTAAATGTAGTTTTTTTTAGCTTGACCTTTATCTATCTATATAACGGAATATATCCAGTGTGAGTCTTCATAAAGTGACATATGAAAATGAGTGAAACTAGAAATCATTATGTCGGGTTTACCGGGGAAAGATATCCTATATATAACTAAACTTACTACGGTGTTCCTCGACATAACCATAGCCGTCGTGGCCGCGCGAATCGCTTTCACATACAATGGCGACCCCGCGGGCGAGGATTTAGCCTTTAGCCGCCGTATGAACAATATTTCTTTGTTTTTTTCCTCTACAGTCCTCTTGTAGGGGGATGAAGACACTACACAGAGGCGACGGCGTTCCACGACCTCTCACTCGAGAGGGCAACCAATCCGACTGCTGCGATCAATTCACGGTGCTGCGGTGCCCAATCCGCCAAAGTGTGAAGCGTCGTGTCCTCAAGAACATCGCGGTAATCGCCGCAGTGGTGACAACCGGGCTTCTCTTGCTGCCTTTGTGACACAGGAACTGGCCAAAGCAACCGTGGCCAGTCATTACTTGTGGTGTCAGCCGGAAGGTGAAGGGGCCTCTCCAGCCACTCTTCAAAAATGGGACTTGCTGCCATGATCGTGGTTTGCCCGAACCCGAAGCGTTACTTTTTTTTCCGTGGGGGAATGCTTTGACGCATAACCTTCCGCGGGGACAGGCGGAGGGGTTATGTTGGACTTACCGGGGTAAAAGAAAGATAGTAATGATGTTAATGCTAACCTACCACAATATTCTTCGACAAAACCGCAATCGGCGCGGCCGCGGGAATCATTTTCACATGCAGTCGCAACCCCGCCGAGGTTTCGGCCCACCGCATGAAACGGCAGGCCACTACGCAACAACCCTTTGGGCACCACTACTTTAATCCCTACTGTCAGACATCGCACGCGTGGGAACACACGCTGCCCCTCGGACCTAGTGCTAATTGGGTGGCAGGCAGGCCCACGCAGCACACCATCCCCTGGTCAAACCTCGCACCCTCCGGCGCCCGGTTCTACGTTTGGCGAGAGGTTTTAAGCGCTCCCTCTTCCGCTCCACCGCCTTCTTGATGAAAATAACTTCCTCACAGAAGGGCCCGAAGTATTACTAATCTAAGCCACAGATAATATAGTACTATCTAAGCTAACTTTACCCACATTTATGTGAGCGAGTCCTCGGGCAAAATCTATTTCACCAGTATTTGACAATAAATTATTTATATCATTTGACGTTAAGCACCCACACATTTTTACAATAAAATTTATTATATTGTTAATCACTTAATTCTAAGCTTATTGAAGATTAATTTTATATTTCGTTGTTTGGATTTCTATTAAAGCGTGTTTTTTAGTTTTTATCTTTTATTTATTTTAGTGAGGCGTTATACGTATATATATATATATATATATATATATATATGTATATATACACTTGCGGATGATAAGGGATTTTATAATTTTCCCTTTTTTAATAATTAGACCATCATCAATATTTGCTAGCGTAGAAAGCCACAATAGCGTCTCCAATTATTATTCCTCTCAGAGTTAATCTGTTTCTTTTTCTTTTTATTTAAACATAGAGATCGTAAGAATTCTGTAGTTATAATAAAAATAAAAATAATCTTATAGCAGGAGTTATCTTTAAATACATAAAAAAGATACATTTTACCACCTTGACCTCGGCGGAATAATAATTTTTAGGGCTTGTTATGTTCTCTTGTTTATTAATATCTGGGCAAATTATCTGTCAAGTGTCAAACAAGAAAGCCAACAAACCACAGAGTGCCACAGAGTCTGAGTAGTGAGTACTTTTCCAACCTCAAATATCGTTGTAACCGTTGTGTAGGTTTGTGATTTGAAGCATTATATTTTCGCTCGAATTCTTTTGTTATCACTCTTAGTCGAAAAGTGAATGTGTTCATTTTTAGGCAAGTGGATATATTTCATGCGCGTTCAGTTCATGTCACTCTTATGATGGAAAATAACACAGATCATTCCGAACAAAACAATTTCAGCCCCATATCTGTTCAAGACGTAGATGTAGACTTTTTACCGATTGTTTACGAAATAATACGAAGGTATCATACGTAGTGCTTTTATTTTTAGATTCGTATCATCATTTTGGCGCACGTAGAGTAAATCTGTTCATACTTTTGTTGTTGTTTAGTGTCGAGAGAGACTTTCACGACAACTCGGCCAAGGCAAGGGAATCGCAGGATTGCAGTCAAAGAGTTCTTGAGCTTCAAAAGAAATTCGATGTCGCTCGGGCCCAGGTTTGATTACATACTTACTTTTATAACCTTTCATCAATAAATACAATACATATATTCCAAACACGTAACATTTGCTGTTGTTATCAGTAGGTACTAATGTTGTGGTTAGATAATAGGGTCACTGACCTCAATCTTGAATTCTCATTGAAAAATATGCATCAGTTTACATAATTATTTCATTGTATACCTAATGTGCATACAATAGGTAATCAGTTATATTCTATCATTAATTTTTAGATACATCAAAGATTAGATACACTTTTATAATCTATATCTAAAATGTTTTTCATATTGGTAATATAATTTATGAATATTTGTAGTAAGATAATATATAGATGTTCCAAAATTTATATTGATAAAACAATTAAAGATTTAATTTAGAGCTCATCTGAGATAGAATTATCATAGTCTATCTCAGATGATTTGGGTTAGGTATAATCAATCTATTTTTATACTAGGTCAATTATGATTGACAGCATACATGATTTTTTTTATTTTTTATTGCATTTTTCCAATGTCAACCAAATATATCCAAATTAATTAATAGTTTTCTCGGCTCTGGCTTTATGTTATGGTAGCCATCTTTTGAAGTTATGCTTGCATTCTAAACTTGTCTAGAAATATATAACTAACACTTGGTTGGATATTCAGATGTAAAATAATCAGAATTATGTTTGTTGTCCCTTCAGATCAAGAGGCTGCCTGGCATAGATTACAACAAGCAGGATCAACTGAAGCAGTTTGAAATATTGAGAACTCAGCTGAGGTTAAAGCGTGAGCTCTTGCAGAAGTACCGTAATATGTGCTCTTTTGAAACTTCCTTCAAGTGAACATAAGCTGTATAATGCCACTCAGAACTTTACTAAGATACTTAGCCAACAATGAACACCTGGTGCAGAGACTCGCAGAGTCATATCCTGTCAAACGTGCTGCGCAGCTTGCTGTGGCAGTTTTCTACAGGGGAAAGGAAAAAATGGCAGATATTGATCCACAAAAAGTTAACAGTCTCTTGTCATTCTTTAAAAGATTTAGTGCAAACCTAAAAGAAGGTATCCAGGATGCAAAAAAGCAAATTAAGAAGTGACCTGTGTAAATAATTTTAGTTTAATCTAAATTAATAATTATACAATACATATAGCAGCCATTTTCAATTATGATTAGGTATCAAATAATACTGAACAGTTTATCTCCGCTAGTTTTATTTTCATTCACTCTGAACAAACCATAAAAATATTCATTTACTTAAACTACAAAAATCACATAATAATGGTACTGTGAAGTAATCAAATACTGAATTATGATATGGAGTAGAGCAGCTAGCCTCACTAACTATCACTATACTTATTGCTTACTGCATTATTTGTTACATTGTTGCAAATTGGAAGTACCTCAGATTCATCCCTCTGTCCAATAAACCTCTACACTCGTAAGTAACTCCCCTCATACTAAATGAATGAAATAACTCTATCATCTATGACAAAATTATTATATAACTCAGTATAACACCAATACAATCACAAATTTAAAGAAATAAATGTTTTCTCAGAATATGGGCCATGAAATAATTTTAATTTCAATGTAACAACAAAAAATAGACAAATAAAGGATGGATAAAATATGTCAACACTTTTGATCAAATAATGTTTCAATCAGTGCATATTTCACTTACTAGTGGAGGAGTGTACCGTCATAGTATAATCATATATTATGATATAGAATGTCACATATTATGTTATATTGTTGTTGAACATTATAACAACGAATTTAGTAGACGAAATTGTACATTATAGAGACAATTATTATATACATATGTAGATATAGATAAAAATTAGTTTTATTCAAAAATATGTAACCTTCAAAGTGTGTACTCAATGGTAAACACATACTAAGTAAGGGATGTAGGCGTAAACAATATCTAATACACGGCAAATATCAACCTAAGTACCTTGTACTCTGATTAAGAGCTTTTGAACCTAATAGCTGCGCTAGGGAAGCTCTTAGAACGTTTAAAAATAATTTCTTAAACCTATAAAAAAATATTTACAGGAGTATTGTAATAAAATCTAAACCGCTTCAGTAGATGAGTTGTAAATATAAAATAGTAAATTTGCACTACCTTCATAGAATGGATGAATATATAGAAAAGTGTCAAGTAAATAGTCAGTGTTAGTCCCTAGCGCTCAGTATCTGTTCTACTGTTACACAATCGGGCTAAAGTCTAGCAATTCCAAATTTAAACAAGCTTTTTGTTTAGTTCCTTGTTAACAGCTTTGAGGTTAACCCGATTGTGTAACATCAGCTTATACGACCGCTCGCAGTAGGTAGATACGACCGCACGTGATCGCTCAACTATATAATAAATATATGATGAGCATCGTGGTGTCGACCGCGGCGAGGTGACGCCTCAAGTAGTTTAGAGGCGAATTAATAATGGTGGTCGTATTGTTCTATTGCGCGAGGTCTGAATGGTATCGACGTATGGCGTCGCTTGGTGTGTGATGTCCGGGTGTCGCGGAGTGCGGGCGGTTAGTTGGCGGCGGCGAGGGCGGGCTGGTCGGGCGGCTTGTCGTGGCGCTTGCGCGGGCGGCGCCCCCCGCCCCCGCCCCCGCCGGCGGCCGGCCCGCCGCCCCCTCCGCCCGCTGCGGCGCCGCGCTTGTCTGATTGCACCTCGAACGGCGAGTCCACTGCTGTCACGTCACTCTCTTGCTGCAAATACGAGAAACATGATGAAAGATTTGCCAAAAATAATTATAATACCAATAGTTTATTAATGCATTTTGTTATTGATTTTCTAGAGTCCCTTAGGTTGAAAAAAGAAAATCATTATATTACCTGACTAAAGATTGTGTTTATGAGCACACATAGAAATTATATAAAAACTATTTTAACTCATAGTACCTAACGTGCGTAACTGTAAGCGTAGTTTTCACTTAGGTTAGGCACAATTTCTGATCTATTAGGCTGAGGTGTATCAACATATCAAATAGATGTTGGACCTATCTATGGCCATGATTGATAGCCACCTGAGCCAAAATGTCTGACACGAGAACAGCGAAGCAGTCTTTCGCCTATCTAGGTTTATTATTTGCCAGGGCTCAGTCCCTTAACAGCAGTCTACACACAATCCTAGAATTTTAAGTTGCAACTTAACATCCTAGGATGGCTATGGCCTACATGGCCTCCTTTTGCTTTATTGTTTTAGAGTTTGTACGTCCGTCCCACTGTTATACAACTTTCAAATCAAGAACCGCAAGAGCTAGAGACTCGCGGTCAACTCCATTCGACTCAGCATAGTTGGTATACCCCGAAATGTCTGACCTTTGACCTCAAGGCCACGTGGTATCACGTGACCTTAGCATATTACTTGAAAACTTTTTTCGATCTCAAAGATTTATGGCAATTAATTGCCGATTCTCACTTGTTTTAAAAGACAACTGTTGCGGGGAATTTACAAACATTCAAACAAGGGACACAAATTACACCCAGACTTGGGACAACCCTTTGTGGATTATACAAATTTTTGTTTCGCGAGCGATTCGAACCCACAACACTAGGCGCATTGATAGCGGCGAGGCAGCCATCCGTGTAGTGTTTATACGCCAACGAAGCCGGCCGTATGTATAGACAAGCGTGCTTACCACGTGCGGGCTGAGCGCGGCGCCGGGCGGGCCGTATGTATAGACAAGCGTGCTTACCACGTGCGGGCTGAGCGCGGCGCCGGGCGGGCCGTATGTATAGACAAGCGTGCTTACCACGTGCGGGCTGAGCGCGGCGCCGGGCGGGCCGTATGTATAGACAAGCGTGCTTACCACGTGCGGGCTGAGCGCGGCGCCGGGCAGGCCGTATGTATAGACAAGCGTGCTTACCACGTGCGGGCTGAGCGCGGCGCCGGGCGGGCCGTATGTATAGACAAGCGTGCTTACCACGTGCGGGCTGAGCGCGGCGCCGGGCGGGCCGTATGTATAGACAAGCGTGCTTACCACGTGCGGGCTGAGCGCGGCGCCGGGCGGGCCGTATGTATAGACAAGCGTGCTTACCACGTGCGGGCTGAGCGCGGCGCCGGGCGGGCCGTATGTATAGACAAGCGTGCTTACCACGTGCGGGCTGAGCGCGGCGCCGGGCGGGCCGTATGTATAGACAAGCGTGCTTACCACGTGCGGGCTGAGCGCGGCGCCGGGCGGGCCGTATGTATAGACAAGCGTGCTTACCACGTGCGGGCTGAGCGCGGCGCCGGGCGGGCCGTATGTATAGACAAGCGTGCTTACCACGTGCGGGCTGAGCGCGGCGCCGGGCGGGCCGTATGTATAGACAAGCGTGCTTACCACGTGCGGGCTGAGCACGGCGCCGGGCGGGCCGTATGTATAGACAAGCGTGCTTACCACGTGCGGGCTGAGCGCGGCGCCGGGCGGGCCGTATGTATAGACAAGCGTGCTTACCACGTGCGGGCTGAGCGCGGCGCCGGGCGGGCCGTATGTATAGACAAGCGTGCTTACCACGTGCGGGCTGAGCGCGGCGCCGGGCGGGCCGTATGTATAGACAAGCGTGCTTACCACGTGCGGGCTGAGCGCGGCGCCGGGCGGGCCGTATGTATAGACAAGCGTGCTTACCACGTGCGGGCTGAGCGCGGCGCCGGGCGGGCCGTATGTATAGACAAGCGTGCTTACCACGTGCGGGCTGAGCGCGGCGCCGGGCGGGCCGTATGTATAGACAAGCGTGCTTACCACGTGCGGGCTGAGCGCGGCGCCGGGCGGGCCGTATGTATAGACAAGCGTGCTTACCACGTGCGGGCTGAGCGCGGCGCCGGGCGGGCCGTATGTATAGACAAGCGTGCTTACCACGTGCGGGCTGAGCGCGGCGCCGGGCGGGCCGTATGTATAGACAAGCGTGCTTACCACGTGCGGGCTGAGCGCGGCGCCGGGCGGGCCGTATGTATAGACAAGCGTGCTTACCACGTGCGGGCTGAGCGCGGCGCCGGGCGGGCCGTATGTATAGACAAGCGTGCTTACCACGTGCGGGCTGAGCGCGGCGCCGGGCGGGCCGTATGTATAGACAAGCGTGCTTACCACGTGCGGGCTGAGCGCGGCGCCGGGCGGGCCGTATGTATAGACAAGCGTGCTTACCACGTGCGGGCTGAGCGCGGCGCCGGGCGGGCCGTATGTATAGACAAGCGTGCTTACCACGTGCGGGCTGAGCGCGGCGCCGGGCGGGCCGTATGTATAGACAAGCGTGCTTACCACGTGCGGGCTGAGCGCGGCGCCGGGCGGGCCGTATGTATAGACAAGCGTGCTTACCACGTGCGGGCTGAGCGCGGCGCCGGGCGGGCCGTATGTATAGACAAGCGTGCTTACCACGTGCGGGCTGAGCGCGGCGCCGGGCGGGCCGTATGTATAGACAAGCGTGCTTACCACGTGCGGGCTGAGCGCGGCGCCGGGCGGGCCGTATGTATAGACAAGCGTGCTTACCACGTGCGGGCTGAGCGCGGCGCCGGGCGGGCCGTATGTATAGACAAGCGTGCTTACCACGTGCGGGCTGAGCGCGGCGCCGGGCGGGCCGTATGTATAGACAAGCGTGCTTACCACGTGCGGGCTGAGCGCGGCGCCGGGCGGGCCGTATGTATAGACAAGCGTGCTTACCACGTGCGGGCTGAGCGCGGCGCCGGGCGGGCCGTATGTATAGACAAGCGTGCTTACCACGTGCGGGCTGAGCGCGGCGCCGGGCGGGCCGTATGTATAGACAAGCGTGCTTACCACGTGCGGGCTGAGCGCGGCGCCGGGCGGGCCGTATGTATAGACAAGCGTGCTTACCACGTGCGGGCTGAGCGCGGCGCCGGGCGGGCCGTATGTATAGACAAGCGTGCTTACCACGTGCGGGCTGAGCGCGGCGCCGGGCGGGCCGTATGTATAGACAAGCGTGCTTACCACGTGCGGGCTGAGCGCGGCGCCGGGCGGGCCGTATGTATAGACAAGCGTGCTTACCACGTGCGGGCTGAGCGCGGCGCCGGGCGGGCCGTATGTATAGACAAGCGTGCTTACCACGTGCGGGCTGAGCGCGGCGCCGGGCGGGCCGTATGTATAGACAAGCGTGCTTACCACGTGCGGGCTGAGCGCGGCGCCGGGCGGGCCGTATGTATAGACAAGCGTGCTTACCACGTGCGGGCTGAGCGCGGCGCCGGGCGGGCCGTATGTATAGACAAGCGTGCTTACCACGTGCGGGCTGAGCGCGGCGCCGGGCGGGCCGTATGTATAGACAAGCGTGCTTACCACGTGCGGGCTGAGCGCGGCGCCGGGCGGGCCGTATGTATAGACAAGCGTGCTTACCACGTGCGGGCTGAGCGCGGCGCCGGGCGGGCCGTATGTATAGACAAGCGTGCTTACCACGTGCGGGCTGAGCGCGGCGCCGGGCGGGCCGTATGTATAGACAAGCGTGCTTACCACGTGCGGGCTGAGCGCGGCGCCGGGCGGGCCGTATGTATAGACAAGCGTGCTTACCACGTGCGGGCTGAGCGCGGCGCCGGGCGGGCCGTATGTATAGACAAGCGTGCTTACCACGTGCGGGCTGAGCGCGGCGCCGGGCGGGCCGTATGTATAGACAAGCGTGCTTACCACGTGCGGGCTGAGCGCGGCGCCGGGCGGGCCGTATGTATAGACAAGCGTGCTTACCACGTGCGGGCTGAGCGCGGCGCCGGGCGGGCCGTATGTATAGACAAGCGTGCTTACCACGTGCGGGCTGAGCGCGGCGCCGGGCGGGCCGTATGTATAGACAAGCGTGCTTACCACGTGCGGGCTGAGCGCGGCGCCGGGCGGGCCGTATGTATAGACAAGCGTGCTTACCACGTGCGGGCTGAGCGCGGCGCCGGGCGGGCCGTATGTATAGACAAGCGTGCTTACCACGTGCGGGCTGAGCGCGGCGCCGGGCGGGCCGTATGTATAGACAAGCGTGCTTACCACGTGCGGGCTGAGCGCGGCGCCGGGCGGGCCGTATGTATAGACAAGCGTGCTTACCACGTGCGGGCTGAGCGCGGCGCCGGGCGGGCCGTATGTATAGACAAGCGTGCTTACCACGTGCGGGCTGAGCGCGGCGCCGGGCGGGCCGTATGTATAGACAAGCGTGCTTACCACGTGCGGGCTGAGCGCGGCGCCGGGCGGGCCGTATGTATAGACAAGCGTGCTTACCACGTGCGGGCTGAGCGCGGCGCCGGGCGGGCCGTATGTATAGACAAGCGTGCTTACCACGTGCGGGCTGAGCGCGGCGCCGGGCGGGCCGTATGTATAGACAAGCGTGCTTACCACGTGCGGGCTGAGCGCGGCGCCGGGCGGGCCGTATGTATAGACAAGCGTGCTTACCACGTGCGGGCTGAGCGCGGCGCCGGGCGGGCCGTATGTATAGACAAGCGTGCTTACCACGTGCGGGCTGAGCGCGGCGCCGGGCGGGCCGTATGTATAGACAAGCGTGCTTACCACGTGCGGGCTGAGCGCGGCGCCGGGCGGGCCGTATGTATAGACAAGCGTGCTTACCACGTGCGGGCTGAGCGCGGCGCCGGGCGGGCCGTATGTATAGACAAGCGTGCTTACCACGTGCGGGCTGAGCGCGGCGCCGGGCGGGCCGTATGTATAGACAAGCGTGCTTACCACGTGCGGGCTGAGCGCGGCGCCGGGCGGGCCGTATGTATAGACAAGCGTGCTTACCACGTGCGGGCTGAGCGCGGCGCCGGGCGGGCCGTATGTATAGACAAGCGTGCTTACCACGTGCGGGCTGAGCGCGGCGCCGGGCGGGCCGTATGTATAGACAAGCGTGCTTACCACGTGCGGGCTGAGCGCGGCGCCGGGCGGGCCGTATGTATAGACAAGCGTGCTTACCACGTGCGGGCTGAGCGCGGCGCCGGGCGGGCCGTATGTATAGACAAGCGTGCTTACCACGTGCGGGCTGAGCGCGGCGCCGGGCGGGCCGTATGTATAGACAAGCGTGCTTACCACGTGCGGGCTGAGCGCGGCGCCGGGCGGGCCGTATGTATAGACAAGCGTGCTTACCACGTGCGGGCTGAGCGCGGCGCCGGGCGGGCCGTATGTATAGACAAGCGTGCTTACCACGTGCGGGCTGAGCGCGGCGCCGGGCGGGCCGTATGTATAGACAAGCGTGCTTACCACGTGCGGGCTGAGCGCGGCGCCGGGCGGGCCGTATGTATAGACAAGCGTGCTTACCACGTGCGGGCTGAGCGCGGCGCCGGGCGGGCCGTATGTATAGACAAGCGTGCTTACCACGTGCGGGCTGAGCGCGGCGCCGGGCGGGCCGTATGTATAGACAAGCGTGCTTACCACGTGCGGGCTGAGCGCGGCGCCGGGCGGGCCGTATGTATAGACAAGCGTGCTTACCACGTGCGGGCTGAGCGCGGCGCCGGGCGGGCCGTATGTATAGACAAGCGTGCTTACCACGTGCGGGCTGAGCGCGGCGCCGGGCGGGCCGTATGTATAGACAAGCGTGCTTACCACGTGCGGGCTGAGCGCGGCGCCGGGCGGGCCGTATGTATAGACAAGCGTGCTTACCACGTGCGGGCTGAGCGCGGCGCCGGGCGGGCCGTATGTATAGACAAGCGTGCTTACCACGTGCGGGCTGAGCGCGGCGCCGGGCGGGCCGTATGTATAGACAAGCGTGCTTACCACGTGCGGGCTGAGCGCGGCGCCGGGCGGGCCGTATGTATAGACAAGCGTGCTTACCACGTGCGGGCTGAGCGCGGCGCCGGGCGGGCCGTATGTATAGACAAGCGTGCTTACCACGTGCGGGCTGAGCGCGGCGCCGGGCGGGCCGTATGTATAGACAAGCGTGCTTACCACGTGCGGGCTGAGCGCGGCGCCGGGCGGGCCGTATGTATAGACAAGCGTGCTTACCACGTGCGGGCTGAGCGCGGCGCCGGGCGGGCCGTATGTATAGACAAGCGTGCTTACCACGTGCGGGCTGAGCGCGGCGCCGGGCGGGCCGTATGTATAGACAAGCGTGCTTACCACGTGCGGGCTGAGCGCGGCGCCGGGCGGGCCGTATGTATAGACAAGCGTGCTTACCACGTGCGGGCTGAGCGCGGCGCCGGGCGGGCCGGGCGGCGGCGCGGCGTGGCGGCGCTCCAGGCGCGCGGGGTTGCGCGGCAGCGCCTTCAGCGGCGCCGGCTCGGGTCGCAGCACGTTGCCCACCGCTTTCGTCCGCCCCTCACGGAAAACCTGTACGTTACGCATGGATTTATACATTTACATTTACTCGAACATAAAAAAAAAGAAAAAATATTTCTATTTGTATCTCCTTATCACAATACAATAAAATATATAGAGCAGTATACAGTATGGGGACCAAATTAGGTGCCTACCTCTGCTATTGTTGCAGTTGAAATCGCAACGCTAGTATTCTCACAGGACCTATACAGTATATGAGCAACTCTAACAGGTGAACAGTAATCGCCACATACTATATCACCAAACAAAACTTGTTTTAATTATGGTAATCCCACCACAATTTTTTTTAAACAACCGTTTTTTTAATGCAATTTCTTGGAATAATGCTTTTATGCTTACTGACCACAAAAGTTCATGAAATATCAGTCTTTGTCTTAATATGAGAAGATTATACTCAAGAGCCAGTACTAGAGATCAATATAATGGCATTGGAATATTCGAAAACTAACACATTACCTACCAATGCATGGTTAAGGATGCAACCCACTTAAAATACAATAGTGTATATATTGTATAGTGTAGTATCTTATCAGGTATTCTAGCAACCAACATAATTAGTTACTTGATGATTGGATTGATCACAAAATCACGATTGACGATGCATTTTCAAATGGGTTTAGAAACCATTTCATTATGTCCGTAACTTTATGAAAATTTACACAATCAAGAGGAACACTTATGCCCGTTTTCACCAACGTTTAGGTGTCACTTAAGTCTCTAAAGCAGCTCTTATATTTAAGGGCCCGATTGTTGGCTCCTTAAACTACTCTTATACGTGTGTGTGTGTGTGTGCGTGTGTGTGTGCGTGTGCGTGTGCGTGTGCGTGTGCGTGTGCGTGTGCGTGTGCGTGTGCGTGTGCGAGTGCGAGTGCGAGTGCGTGTGCGTGTGCGTGTGCGTGTGCGATACTAAGTGACCACTTGAAGCTCTGGACGTTGCTTGCATATTAAATCTGGTATTACTTTGTACGAGTGTTATAAAGTATGAGGTTTACCATCCTCTGTCCCCGCTTGAGGTACTCGGGGTGTTTGATGAAGCGGAAGCGCACGAGCGCCTTGTCGCCGGTGCGCAGGCAGTCCCGCGACATCGACAGGATCGACGCCGTCTGTCGGATGCTTCCGCAGTGTACTGCACAACAAACATTAACATTATTAATTACTTCTAATACAATTATGTTTTTAGTTATGACTTTGTATTGAGGATTGGACTGATGGCAGTGTTCGGTAGACCTTTGTGTGGTCTAAGGCCCGGTTCTCATATAAACGAGTCGACATATGACATATTTTTCAAAAATATAAATCTTTATTGGCAAAAATTATTTACAATGTTAAAAGTAATATCCAGTGGCTCCACACTAGGCAAGCCTGTCCTGTGGGTACATCACGCGACTAAATTCTTTTTACGTACATTGTTAGCTCGAACAGCATCATATAGTATTACTTTGGCTTATAATTAAACAATAGCATCATAGAATATATGACAAAAATTAACTGTCGATGGGTAAAATTACTTGTTTCTTGATATAGGAACTGGGCCTGAGGTACAAACGCGAGCTTTTACCATCTGCAGTGAACAAAGGCATTCTCATACCAGTCATTGTATATAATAATATGATAGGCATTCTTTGATATTAAATTTGTATAAAAGAAAGTTTATGTTAATTCAGCAGTAATTGCAACCTCAGAATGCCCTGATCTGAGCAATTATCTGTAGATCACATAAATATTATTAACCTCTGAGTCTTCTTCGAAGAGGATAATGAAAACACAATGTGGATCTGTGTGTTAGTGACAGATTGGTGTTAGTGACAGGCATAACTCCGGAACCACTGGACCGATTGACTTGTAACTTGGTGTGCAGACACCTTGGGGTTATACCTCGGTCGAGTTTGAATATGGGCCCTGTGGGTCAAAAGATCCTCGAGATATAGGGGTCATTTCTTTTCATTACTTTTACATTTAAGACGAAGAGGTTGAATCCTGGGATTTTACACCCATCTCGTTTTATTTCATCTGAACTTGCAAGAGTCGACAAAGTGCGAAGTGAAATACATAAACATCTGCGCTATACATTAAAAAAAAAGATTCGGTGGAAATATTTACCCATAGCCTGATATCTTGAAGATATAGTAGTAGGGTGGTGCAATACTAATATTTCTCCCTCGAACTGCCAGCAGGCCTGCGGGTTCAGCGCGGGTGACACCATCACCATGCCTTTTCGTATTTGAGACCGCTTTATCTGGATAAACAAAGTTTATTGTCAATTAACAGGGAACACTTCTCTATATCATATGGCAGCTATAGAGACTGTATAATGGTAGCAGTTATCGATGTTTGCGCGTTACCGAGAATCATAACTTAGACTTATAAAGCAAGCTTATTAATGTCTATCCCAATAGAATTTGAGAAAAAGGTAAACAACTTTTAGTGTCTTCCATTATAAAATATTTTACTGAAAAATAAATTTATGGATATTTATCAAAAGAAGGACTTTCATACGGCTTATTGTATTCATTAACTACTTTTCAAAGAGAGTTTGAATTTTCTAAATGACTTTATATATAATTAGGCATGAAACGATTGTTTACATAAAGTATTAATTCTATTGGGACAGAGTATAGCTTAGTTTAGCTTGCATGTTTCGCCATGATTGAAAGCTTATTAAAAGTTCTGAGTCTTCTTCAGAGGTTAATGAAAACACTATGTGGGTCTGTGTGTCTGTCTGTTAGTGTGTTAGTGACAGGCATAACTCCGGAACCACTGGACCGATTGACTTGTAACTTTGTGTGCAGACACCTTGGGGTCATACCTCGGTCGAGTTTGAATATGGGCCCTGTGGGTCAAAAGACCCCTGGGATATAGCGGTCACAAGGTATTATAGGTCACATGTATTTTAAATGGCAAAATATTGATTTGTAACTTGGTGTGCAGACACCTATTTAAGACGAAGAGATTGAATCCTGGGTTTTTACACCCGTCTCGTTTCGAACGGCTTCCAATTCCTTTATTAGCTCACCATGTCATCGCATTGCCAACGTTACGAATGTACTGCCGATAATTGAGTTACGATAATAGGTATACTTACAGCAAGTTAAAGGTGACACAGATCAATAAACTTACTTTAGAATGACAGCACTTTCTTAGCACTTGTTAATTAATCTAAACCAGTAGTTCCCAAAGTGGTCCAGGTGGACCCCTAGGGGTCCACGGGAGACTCGAAGGGGGTCTACGTTGGCGTGACAAAAAAAAGAGGGTTCACAATTCGTAAGCGGGAGTCCACAAAAAGGAATTCGCTTTCGAAAATAAAAAGGTCAGCCCGCCTACCGTGGTAGAAGTTTAGACCCGAGAATTAAAAAAAAACCCGTGCTGTCAGCCCTTACAGATCAATTTTTTTAATTTTAGCCAAGTTATAATTGTTAGAAATGTAGTTGCAGGGGGTCCACCGGAACCAGCAAAATTTTGAAAGTGGTCTATGATAAGAAAAGTCTGGGAACCTCTGATCTAAACTAAAACAATAAATACATATATATTAGTTCTTTTACCAATTTCAAATAAAGGAAGTGTTTTTCAATTCAGTGTAAATATTTTAATTTTATGTTTGTTACCTCAGAACTTAACAGAGCGATAGCTCAGTGGGAGACCAACAGACTGCAATGCAGAGGGTCTCGGGTTCGAACCCACGACGAGCACCTCTGACTTTCGGAAGTTATATGACTTTTCGAAATTATGTGCGTATTGATTGACAATTATCGCCTGCTCCGTGCCTCGGAGAGCACGTTAAGCCGTTGGTCCCGGCTGCCATGAACATCTATGGCAGTCGTTATTGGGAAAGTCAGTACCCTCTAATATTCTGACACTGGTCTAGCCTTAGGGTATCGTTAGCCTTCGGGTTGCGGAGGTCAGGTGGCAGCCGCTCCGTGTAAAAACTGATATCCAGTCAAATACGGTTAGACCAGAAAAGCCGACCCCAAGTGACTTGGGAATAATAAAGGCTAAGAGAGAAGAAGACCTCAGAACTTATTAGTTAACAGAAAATATTTGTGTTGTCTGTTACCCTAACTCAATTACCGACTACAACGTCGCCATACGAACCTTTTTAAGAGCAAAGCTAGCCGTCTGCCCGCCTCGCACTTCTGGTACCGGCATCCGTTTCCGGTGGATGCTCTTAACAGTGATGGGAGTGAAGCGACCCAGCGGGTCGGGGCCTAGCAGCAGAGTGTCGTTTAGACGGATCACTCCCGCCAGAGTCGTGCCTGACACTACTGTACCTACACCCTGTAACAACACAAAATAGCATAATATTAGAATCGATATTTATCTAAGTATATATAATTACAATATAACTGTAACTGTTGGATGTCAATCAAATATGTTTGTCTGTATGTAGGTCTAACTTAAAATCTAGTGTATGTATCATCTTGATCCGCCACCTAGAAGTAGAGTATTAACAAATTACCTAATCCTTATTTTTATTTTTTTTCACGCGTCGTTGCTTGAAAAGAAAAAAGAATAATGGTATGACGTGACATTGAAGTCACAGGTCAAAGGTCATAGTCATTTCGGACTATGTTGAGTCGAACGGCGTTGACCGCGAGTCTCTAGCTCTTACGGTTTTTGAGTTGAAAGTTGTATAACAGACAGACGGACGGACGAAAGGACAAAGTTGTTGTATAAGTTTTTTCAAACTCTAAAAAGTAACAATAATTTAACTTCTAACATAATAAGACTCGCGGCCAACGCCATTCGACTCAGCATAGTCGATATACCCCCGAAATTACTATGACCTCTGACCTCAGACCTCAAGGTCACGTCATATCATTTTTCTTATTCTAAGATTTACGGCAATTCATGGCCATTTCTCACTTGTTTCTATTTTATTTGTTTTCAAACCCATGTCTGCATACTTATGGTTACGCGGCTAATGTATAAAGTGTGTTACCGCGATACAAGCCTGAGCTTAGTGCGGAAACCGCTGCCAATCATAAAAATATGTAATGTAGATTTAGAGATATATAGATTAAATATAATGCTTTCTTTGCGAAATTATATCAAATGCATATTAATTCATTTTCACCTAGATTTAGTTTTAATATCATTATTCGATAGAGTTTTAAGTTTCTTAATACGAAGTTAGTGGTTGTCATGATCGTTTTATAAATGACGTGAGACAACATACTGGTACAGAGTAGGTGTCGTCTATCTGGAACTCTGCGGGCTTGTCGTCTTGCGAGGGCATCCTCGTCTTGAGCAGGTTCAGGAACATCGTCAGCAGCTCCAGGTTCTCACCCGTCACGTTTGACACTTGGAATATTGGACATAACCTGCAAACGAAGAAACCTCAGGACATGTTACAAAGTTCAGGTATTATCAACTTAAAATCAAATATATTATTATGTAAAATACGTTACGCTCATCATTTCGTGGTTTTGGCGTAAGCCCTTTTGCACTTGCCAAATACAAGATTTTGTCTTCCATTCCCGGACCAAGTAAAGTGTAATAAAACTTTTAACCACGATATTGTCAATAGCATTACGGAGAGACGAAATATACTCGGTAAAGATAAGAGGCTTTCTTTATTTTACGTGGACACTAATCTAAGAAAATGTGTATTTGATAAACTCCTGGTGTTTTAATGTCTAAACTTAATTTAGTTAAACATACCTCTGCGATACAAAGTTAGTGGCGCTGACAATAACATCATCTTTCGTCTTCACCATGACAGGCACCTTCCTGCAGCCTGACGACTTGAGAATCCTGATGAGCAGCTTCAGGTTGTCTTGCAGCACGTTGGGAGGGCACATGTCGATCTTTGTCACCACCACGAACACGGGGACGGACAGTGCTAACGCAAGGCCAAGATGCTCCTTAGTCATGCCTACTATACCCGCGTTGGCACCGATCTGAACAGCAAATACATACATACATTTTGGTGTACAAAAGCATACATGGAGGTTATGACGGCGATTTCTACAGCTGCAATAACGAAAACATTTTCTAAAACTCAAAATACTTTGTGTTTAGCCATAAATTAAACTAAATTTCAGGAAATATTTCTTATTTTCCAAATGCAGCAACATAAGTTGCAACGTTTTAGGTATTTAAAAATGAATCTATACTAATATTATAAAGCTGAAGAGTTTGTTTGTTTGAAAACGCTGATCTCAGGAATTACTGGTTCGAATTGAAAAATTATTTTAGTGTTGGATAGCCTATTTATCGAGGCAGGCTATAGGCTATATAACATCACGCTACGACCCACGGGGGGTATACAATTGTTTAGTCCACACGTATAGTAGTTAATATATTTTACCATAAGCATCCCGAAGTCAGGCGCATGCCCCGTCATGCCAAATACGGTAGTTTTGAGGTAGCGCTCGTGTCCCGCCAGGTCTATGAACGTTATCACCTTGGATGACTTCTCGCAGATCTTCACCCAGTCCAGAGTGCCGTGATCCGGTTTGTTCACCACGTTACCTGTAACACATCAATACTTAGTACAATCATACTTCATACAAATGGAACTGATTTCATTACTATCTACTTACCCTACGATAAAATTATGAAAGTTGAATTAATCGAGCGGAACAAGGACAACGCTATACATAAACAACTTATAAGTATTTCTCGTTCGCATTTGTCATTGCAGTACTGCTAGTTGTACTGCTACTTAGCTGAATGTAGCTTTTTTACGTTGTAATGGTTGGTATTCTTTGATATAAAGCAACGCTGCGTTAATTGTTACCGTAAATCTTTGAATTATTTTCATTTGTGCAATCACGCATTCTAATGTCGATTTATTAGCCGTAACTCTTCGAATAACGATTTAATGCTTTGCGTGGTCCAGATAAAGACACCGTCTCTAATGAATATTTTGTTACTTATTCGTCTAGTTTCAAGGCGAGTAAAGTTCCTCCTAATTAGTGTTTATTAATATTTAGATCTCTCTAGATACAAACACGAAGAGATATTTACCGTATACTTTTAATGAATGCAAAGTTATGTGAAACACACAAGTTACCTATGCCGAATCTGGGTGTTCTTTTTGTCTGCTGTTTATAAAGCTCTCTCTCTCTCTCTCTCTCTCTCGGCAGGGATTCTTTCTATTGTCTCTAATTCACCAGGCAATGTGGAGGCATATTCCTATGTAATTTTAAAACATATTCAGTTTCATCAACAATTGTCCTACAATATCATGTTAAATTGTAGTTTAACGAATATTCATAGAATATATCGCGTGCGTAGCGCGTATCACAGCATTCATATTTAATCAGTTAACGTAATATCGAGTTCAAGACGCTCACGCACACCAAATGCTGTTGGAATCGAAATAAATCTCGATAAAATCATAATTAAGTGCTTACGTGTTCAGATAATATCAAATTTTGGTTACCTAGCTTTCTTTTAGGATACGACAGTGTTGTCATCCTAAATCCGATTTATATATTAATATGTGGAAAGAATACTTGTAAGCCTTGTTTAAGCATATCGCGTGAATAGAGGAGTGTGTGATTTGGCATAATTAAAGTTTTCAAAGATATAAGTTGTGCAGGAAGAAATCTTTTTTGTTAAATATGTTTAAATATTGTATACGGTCGAATTTCGGCTTGACCACTGGGCGACTAGTGGTCGCCAATTAATGAGATTGACGAAGGCTAAATACCATTGTATTCCGTAGCCCAGATTACTAGAGAACATCATGTACCTTGCAATGGATTTTGTCAAAATACGGCCTGGCTAACTGGTAATCAGATAACTTAGTTTTAAACAATAGTGGTATCGCTAGCACATATCTGTACAAATATCTCTATCTTAATAAAGTTCGCCAACAAATAACCACGAGTAATGTTTTCAAAACTCAATAATGGTGTGTTGCACTGCCAGCAGAAGGCCAAAGGCCTGCATAAGACAAATCTTATGTAGGTTGGATAGCGAACGAGCAATGCCTGTGGTGTCTATAAACTAGTCTCACTGGTTTAAATGTGTACTACAGCTTACTTGTACACACAGCGACACATTAACCTAGACTGTTTAGACTTTGAACTATTAGAAGTTGAACGCTGCGAATCGTGCGAGAGAGTGCTTTATATTTTTGTTACGCTCTATCCTTATCATTACATCGAAACCACTATGCACTGTCCCTTGCCGACAATTCTCTATTTTGTATGTAGCGTAGTTATGCGTATATAGGGTGTCTAACTTGATGTGTAGCCGTGTGTACAAAAATAAATTGACTTTGTTTTTTATTTATCACGCGTATAATTAAGAATGTTAAAGAGTAAGTGTAGGAATAAAGGGAAGGCCGAAAATATTTGCGACTACCTCTCCAGGAAATAGGCGTGAGTCTATATAATTACGTAATCATAATTTCCTTGCTTAGTACATACATACATTGTTGTACTTATAATATACTTATATTATCAGCGGTCTAACGAAGCTCACGCTCTACTGCGCCAAACAGAAAAACTAACATAAATTAAAATGCATAACTACTACACACATTACGTTATACTAAATCTTATTTATTACTTCAGCGCTAACAATGAGTGTATGTGAAACATTGTGCTGACTACGTGGTAAGTATTCATTTCTAAAATATCTGCTACTGTAAGTTGTAGGTATATGAGAATACATTATCTATATAAATAAAAATCAATTGCCACATGTAGGTATAACAGAGCATAATTTAAAAAGGCTTATTTTTTTTTTGTTTTATTTTTAATTGTCAAGACAAAGGTTGGCGAAGATTTACGATATACCCACGGGAAATGTCGAAAATTTCAAAGTTTTTTATATACAAATAATTTATTGACGATAGATTGACAGGACAACCATTGTCGAGTCAGCTAGTATTATATCTATATATAATACGTCCAAAAAATTTAACCAATTTTGGATCATCGATATGTTATAAAAATAAAAATATGATCGTTACAAAGCCACGCACGCATATGGCACTAAGACCAGTTCTGTAATTTCGAAACCATGTGCGATTTGTTTACTTAATTATTGTTTATTTTGACGGAAAATAAAAACATCGCGGTTGTCTATGTTTTTTTTATACGACTAATGTGGCAAAATAGCTTACACAACACCTGATGGTAAGTGGTCACCGTAGCCTATGGACGCCTGCAACACCAGAGGCATCACTTGCGCGTTATTGGAGAACAGTTTTCCATAATGTATTTGAGGACGTGTGAAAGACATCAAACATCTGCAGGTACAGACTTCAACCCGCATTGGTCAAGCGGGGTGGATTAATCCTAACCCTTCACATATTAAAAAATGTCCCATAACAGCACGGGATAATAATTTATGTTCAAACAATTTTAATTATTATCATAATCATCGTGTAAAGTTATACCTACATAGCGTCACACGTCTATGTCCCAGACAAAGGAAAATTGTAAAGCACTCACAATTCACCACCTTTGTCAATATTTACATGGCCCAGTTTCAGCAGGCATAAATCAATATAAATGGATACAAAATTATGTAATCTGTGTAACAGAAGACAGTGAGGTCTTATTTAAGAACATGAACATATCGCGTTCTTTAAATTATTCTGTGTCACAGGAACTTTACAAACTTTAAAACAACGGACACCAAGAACACCCAGATCCAGAGCAACTAATTGTGCGACACAAATGGGCTCATGTTTTGATCGAACCCACAACATGCGGCGCACTGGAAGGGACAAGGCGTCTACTTAAATCGCTACGTCTTCTGTACAGTCGACGGGTTGTGAGCCTTCTGCGCTAACCATAAACCGCATAAACTTGTCAAGGTCATCTGAGGCCAACAAGTAACACACACACAAAAAATTTTATGTCGTCACGGAAGGGAGGCCGTGGTTACGACTATTAATTGCTTAACCATTAGGGGACATCCATAAATCAAGTCACGTTATGGAGTCGCGTACACGTTAAGGAGAAAGAGGGGGTCGATACAGTGTGACAGGAGGTGGGATGTGTCCTGAATTTTGTGACGTTACACTTCAAAATCAAATATATCTAAGTACAGTAATGTGGAAATTCCTAAATGGAAAGAAAACTAATTCTGGAACTGCTGTTTCAATTTAATAATTTCTAGATGTATAATTTCAAAATATGTAACGTCACTTTAGGGGGGAAGGAGTCTCAAAAATGTAACCTGCTGTGATAAGGATGGGTAAGCGGTAAAAATATCTTGAAATTGGTGTGACGTAATTTATTTTTTGGCCCCTTACATGAAAAATATTTTTGCTGGTACTGGAGTAAATAAAGTAAATGTAAAAAAATGCATCTTCACTTTCAGCAGAGATCACGGTCAAACGTATGCCTATTAAGAACTAAAAAAATATAAGTAGTAACATACCCATACTATCGAAGCCAAGTATATCGTTGCCGACGGAGCTGGTCCGTCCGCTCTCCATCTCGTGCTTGTGGCGGAACAGCCGTTGTCGCGCGTACCCTCGCCCGTTGTCCAGCTCGCCGTGCGTCAGCACCCCTAGCAGCGTCGACTTGCCCGCGTCTACGTTACCTACCACCGCCACCCTGAGACCGGAATATAGACCATACAACGACCAATAGTTATACGATTTACCTAGTAGCCGCAGCGATACACCGGCGGCTAAGATTAATGAGAACCACACTAGCGGCCAGACAGAATAGGTTTTTAATTGTCTGGCATTCCTAGATTTGACAGGTTATCTACTTATTTTGTAACAAGGTAGCAAATAAGCATACGACTGATCTAGTGGTAAACGGTTAACCTAGTCTTAGATCGTTTACATTACTAGGGGATTCCACTCGTGTGTTGTGGACTCTAGGGTATATAAATTAAGGAAGAAAATAAGGAGTGAAAGAAATGGTTATGAGTGTCTGGCATTCTTTCTTATGCCGGTTTCCTGTATAAGACTAATGTGTTATAACGTAGTATGTCCGCTATGTTATAACTAAACGGGTATTTAGTTACATAGTTTATTGATCTGAGTGGGAAGTTATCCTAAGTAAGAAAAGGTATAACAAGTGATATATTTGCTTAAAATTCAGGCTCATTATCAGTCTTATAAACATCTTTCTTTGGCACACCTCCATCTATAAAGCTTCTCAGTAAAAGTCAGATCATCTTAATCTCCTAACATACCTGATCTCCATAAAGTCGGTATGGTCTAGCTGTGTGCGCAGCAGATACTGGCCGGTCATGCCAGACCCGCAGTCCCATCGTCGTAGTTCTACACATGACACGCGCTCTCCGCTCACCAGCGACTGAAGGGTGGCCACGGAAGCGCTGTACTCGTCTTCCGTCAAGCCACGACCGTCTGCGATAAGTTAGGACTTACAATAATGTTCAGCAACTTTTTGGTATCTTACGGCTAGCTTATTTTGATAGGGCGACAAGAATAATTGAAAATTATTATAGTTAAAAAAGCATTCTAGGGTATCGAAAACCGTGGCCAAGGCATGCGCATGGCGTTACTATTGATGCAGTGGCAACGTATTATCGACTTCTTTTTGGGAAATTTTTAGCATCAGTTATATACAAACATAATTATGTGTCTATTAGTGGCTAAAAGACTCATCGTTGTGTAATAAATCTGTATCCCACTTCAGGTATTATTCTATTTATATATGTATTCATTGCTGTAAAGGGTGTTTCTGAATGCTCAGTTGAGAGAAATAATTATGTATAAGTAACTTTAACATTGCTGAGGTAGAACTAGGTTGATCATATTTGTCGCATTCCGTAAGCTCCTACGTGAATGGGATTGGGCAGAAATCACTGTTCAGTGGACTCTAATTGGCAGAAAATGCTAACACAAGTATGAGTTACAGCTTCATTCTGAAACATGGGACTCAAATTACGACAGACCTGAAAATTCCATTTTGCCAGTCTCCCGCAAGAGAGGGAAGGAAGGCCTTTGAAACGGATTAATAATCGATAACTAAATGGCATACCAACTGCAACAGTACATAGAGCGTGCACTTGTCATCTATTATATCGCTAGTCCATTCCATTAATGGATATTACAGCAACATTAATACACACGTGAGTTATGTAATAATTTAGATAAGATAGTGAGCTCTTGCAACATGAAGAACGTGTGACCAAGTACTCGCAACGTATGCTTTATCTATTCATAGCACTAACTTACGAAATAATACTGATAGCGCACGATTCAATGAATCATGGATTAATTTGTTTCTACATAGTTTTAAATAGGGATTCCCTGGCAGACAAGCTAGCGGCCCACCAAACGTTAAGTGGTAGCTGCCGGTCATGGACTTCAGAAATCACAGGGTCTACACAGTCAAATCGCAGTCATACCCTGTTTCGTTTATAGTGGTTGTCAAATAAAATAACCAATGCAAATGTTTAAATACCTAACGCAATATACCTAAAAGATATAATGAAATGTCCGCGCGTATGACATAGCGTGAACAGCCAATATACAATAATAAAATGGATGCCTATCCTAAAAGGATAATGCTGTTATATAATAGATAATATTTTATATTCTATTATTAAACATTTATTACTGATTCGTGACTTCATTTAATTAAAATATAAAATATTGACATTAAGTATTCTGGGCACTTGATTGCTAAATAATTTCTATAATAATTAGGTATAACAATACATGTTTAATAGATCACAATGTTTTTCATAGCAATATTTATCTTATAATTTACAGATAAAAACAAAATAGGCAACTGCGGTCAAATACGTAAACAATGGGTGTTTATATACATGAGCGCATTTTTCTGCATGTTCTGATATTTGCCTAGATATATTTGTCATGGAAAAAAAGGATAAAACGGAATTTATGAAGTTTCCATTGCCATAACAAGTTCTTAGTTCGGTTCACGGAACACGGAATCAAATCACGCTCGCTTTCTACTAGAGCCACTCTGCTCAGCATATTCCATTTGACTAAGCTTGGTCAATATCCACCATTCTATTCCTGTCTCTGTCAAATTTACAAGTTCTTGTGTTCGAAGACTTGTTGGCACGAATATTATGATGACTTTCGTCTCCAGTAGAAAAGGCGCCACGAGATGCATATCGCAGGTCCCATATATCCTGTAGTTAAATTAAATAAAACAATACCTTCTCCAAGGCCAATGTCATATATGATTTCTCCATTGCCCGTCTCCATCCTCTCCAAGAGCTGCTTCCGTAGCAGCTCATATTCGTCTGCTGTGGGACTTACTAACACCATCTAAAAATAACGAAATATATTAAGTTGTGCATAATTTACACTCAAACCTATACCATCCCTAAAAAACCAGAAACCCACATTTAACCAGCTGCCTTTACGGCCCGTAGCCTAAGCCTATTACCTACTTATGTTTGCTCCATGCTGGGCACGGTCGACCCGGAAATCGAAACCGGGGCTTCACAAACTGCTGTAAGCTCAAAGTAATGCTACGGGACTAGCTAAGCTTCTTAATGCTAGTTTAATTTAAAGTCCGAATCAAGATAATTGGGTATTGATTCGGACTTATTAACATCACAGTCTACATAATGCTGTACCTAATGTATTAACGTTGCAAACGATTGTTGAAAGGTGTCGTACGACACCCAAAATACCGGGTAATCATGTGATTAGGAAGAAATCACTAGACCATTTACATGACGTTTTTATAAATGACGTAAATGGTCAGGATATCGTACAGATTTAGCTACAAAAGGTGACTTACATTATTCATGTGTGACAAGTTAATAGTTAGGTATGAGTAATGTTTAAAGAAAACTGCGTCATAGCGCGCTGCTGCAATAAGTTCGTAATTCATGCGAGAGGAGCGGCGGATACATCTCGTTCCAGGCAAATTATGACAATACTTTTTATGCCTTTTGAATGGAACCATTTCAGACCTCAAACTTTCAAACCTGACTAGCTTTGGACGTAATTCAAACAGCTATGAGGAATGTGTTGGCCATACGGAAATACGATTTAAATACCGCCAGGTTATTGGCGCTATTACTGGGCAAAGAGGAATAGAAACATTTAAGTTGGAAGATGGTTCATCTTATTTGACACTTCTGTTAGAGTAACAAACATCATTTCCTAATTTTCCTGTACTAAGTTTACATTTGCCTTCTGAGGTCTGCAGAGTGAGAGGCCTGTTTTATCAAATACTTATTAATATCCCTATATTGTTTCATCAATATGTAGTTAACTTAGCTGCTAATATTATAAATATATTTAATCATATTTTTTATTATCTATAATAATAATAATAATGTATTTTTTATTGATTGGTGATAAATAAAGGTGATAATAATAATAATAAGCTCCTATAATCCAACCATACGTCCGAGTCGAACACCTGACTCACGTTGGTGGCGGACATGCGATACTTTATAATAACTGGCGCGGCTAACATGGCTCTGGGAACCCATGACTATGGAGATGATTCTAAGGAGTAAACGTTTAGGACCGCTTCGCGGGGGCGATCGCCGGGGCACACCTGGAGCTGACGCTGGGTGTCACAGTATAGGAACCGTCAGCGGAGAGGAGTTGAATAGACAGATAGAATGGACTCCCTCCAGGTCATCCGAAAATATTACAGCCAACCTAACTGATGACAGACAGACTGACAATGACAACATTATTCTCAATATCAGAATCTTATAGTCCTTCTACAGTTTCATATATCCCAACAACGGTGTCCTCCATAGATGAAACCTCACACGGTACGTCTACTCCAACTTTAGATGTTAGGCAGGAGGTCAATACCTTTTTACCTACATCCACTAATGCTGGAAAAGCTGGAGTACGCATGAAAAGGCCACAAGATGTTAATATTTTGATCATGCGTACTTTTTATTTAATTACCAAACTAGAAGCCGATATGACTTGCTATAGAAAAACTCTGCACCAATTATTCGTAAAGCAATATCCCGAAATCCAAGTGACAGAACAGAGAATTTCAGACCAGAGAAGCATGATAGCTAGATACAAATATCTCTCAGACGAACTATTGAATCAGATTAAACAGGAAGTCGAACAACATTTGTCAAATACGCAACCCACATAATAATAATCAAGTATTAGACTCATCTACTCAAATAGACATATCAAACACCATCGCGGGAACTTACTCAGCACCAATTTCTCAACTACATTCAGCACAGTCATTATATCACTTAGGTCAGTCACACACATACTACTCATATATCTACACAAACAACATTAACTAACCATTTACTACTTACTGAATACCCATAACCTTTTAAAAACGATTACGGAAGAAATTAACAAATACACTGAACTAAAATAAGAAATAAGAATTTGGAAAGTTAACATAGTTTACATTGTGCTGATTGTAATATCCACCACCGGGGTAATCCCAAAAATATTTACACCATAATATTAAATTGCTCGACCTAACACCAAATACCTATATTAACATTCAAAAAGCAGCTATATTAAACACATGTAGAATAGTACGAAAATTTATGCAGAGTGATGAGACCGAACCGCATCATACAGAACAAAATGCTCTTATTATATCTTAGATGGCGGCTACTTGGTGTCAACCCGTAACTGTCATTAATACACCGGCTTACAGCTGAGTATTAAAACAATCCCCATATAATAATAATATTCTATCACAAACACACATCATCCAGCCCAAACTTAGCAGAGCTTGTACTATGGGTACTAGACAATGGATAAATATACATATATACTATTTTTGTAAATATATACATAAATACATAGAAACACCCAGACCAAGACAAACATCCATGTTCATGCACACAAACTTATGACTTGTGCGGGAATCGAACTCGCGACCTCAGGGGTGGCTGTCGGTTACACTAAATACTATGTCGATTTATCTATTGTATTAGTCACTTAATGTAACATATTATTTATTTATTCATTAGCATTTTGTGTATTATCCTTCTTTGTACATAATTATGTATATCTATGTTACAGCTGAACAAAAGCCTCATGAGAGTAAAAGGAATATAATTATACGCTTTATTAATAAAAACAAACTTAAAAGTAGAAAATAATTTATTACTTAATTGTAATGTAAAATAGCATGGGATGCTTTCTAAGATATTTTGATATCTTACCCACCCCACGCTTTTTTACATTAAAATGATTAAATTATTTTCTACTTTCTAGTTTGGTTTTTTAATAAAGTATGTTTTTTAGGTTTTTTTATACTATTATTTATTATTGCACAATTTGGCAATAAGAATGATAATTATTTCGTCATTGATCTAACTGCTAATGTGATATTGAGTTGGCCAATGTCACAAATATTGCACACAATTGCTGCATTGATGCAAAGTACATTTATCTAAATTTATTATGGATGGGTTGATTATATATGATGTAAACAAATCTTATTAGATGGCTTTCCATAAAATGTATATGTATGTTATAAATAATTTTAATATTGTCAATGATGTACCTAACTTTTATTGTGTCATTGACTTTTTCATTGTAAGAAATATTGCACACAACTTGGTTAATATTGCATCATTAGGGTACTTATATTGTTTTGACTTCCATATGTATAGGTTGATTTAATATAATGCAATACAATCACATCATAACACTGCATTTATAAAAAAAAAATATGATGCCAATTTTGTTACAATTAATTATGTATGTAATTGTATTAAATTATTAATTTATTTGTTATTTATTAATGTTATATGATACTGAGTACATACTCAGTTATATCCTTTAACAATAAATAATGCATGTTTATGTGATCTTTGGAAAATAATAATCACACATCCATAGTGTTAAAACTGTATGACATGATAATCTTTTATTTTTCAAATATTTTTCATATATTGTGCAATAAATAAATGTGGTTGCAGTAAAATTACAAAATTGAGCATTTCATTATTGTGTCATCATTTAATATGCACTCAATGTTAGGCAAATATACACAAATAATGGTGAATAATCAAGAAGATAAGGATGATAGATCGCAAAACAGTATCCAATATCAACAACTAGTAATATTTGAGCGAGTAGGCGTAGTTTACGCGGGAACAATATGTTTGTAAACAAAGATACTGTTGCAACTCACCTTTCCTCGGATACTTGAATAGTCGGTCTCACTTTCGGGGAGGAATCCCTCGGGCTCCGTGAGCGGGCTCGACTTCACCGGTGATTCCGGGATGCTATCCATGTTTATTGACAATTCGACGACACAATAGTAAAAAACTACTACACCATTATGTCATCACGTTACTGTATCACAAACACTTCCTTCGGGTCACAATTAGCTAAAATTTGAAATATCTTATGTAAAAAAACCACACAAAGGCAACAAAGAGTAGAAATAGATGAAATAGCAATCACAAATTTTGATCGCAGCTAAACGCTACGTTAAAGGCAATTATGCAAAAATTATGAAACAAATAAACGAATCTGTGATGTTAGTAATAAATTTATACATATTTTCTATAGAAATAAAAACAAAAATACAAAGATACCTATATAATAGCTTCAGTGCAAGTTATGAAAATAGAATTGCTAAATAAAACAGATGGAATAAATGCCAACTTTTTGACAACTCACACGATTTGTGTTGCTGTTTGTTAAACTTTCCCTTTTTAGCAGGTTTCTAGCGTTAAGTCCGGTGACTTAGACCTATAATATGTATTTAGTCACTCGTTAAAGCTACTTGTATATGGGTTCGCAATATAGTCTATATTGTCTACAATCGGTCAATAAACGTAGAGGCAAATCCTAAAAATTAAAAAGACCCAAATTATACAATATCTTAAGTATTATGTTTGTTTATTTGTTTGTTTGGTTGAACGCGCTAATCTCTGGAACTACTGGTTTGAATTGAAAAATTATTATGTGTTGGATAGCCCATTTATCGAGGAAGTTTATAGGCTATATAACATCACTCTATGACCCACAGAAGTGGCGCAGTAATTATAAACGCGGGTGAAACCGCGGGCACAGCTAGTTATTCTATAAACGTCCTGCAAAGCCTGAGCAATAATTGTGTCCGTTTTCAATATTTGTTAAGTCTCCGTGACACAGTGATTATCAGTCATCAACTCATCACACTTATCATTAGTGCAGATACAATATACAGGATGTCCCAGAATCCCACAAAAATCCTATGACATTTGTGTAAAAATAAAAAATCATAGTTTCAAAAAAGTACGACATTTTCAGACTTTTAACTACAGGTACTTCGTTAATGGCTAATTTTCATTATTTTCTCTATTATTATTTGTGAAGGATAGAATCTCCAAACTAAAATAGTTTTTTTTTAAACTGACTTTTGACGTTTTGAAATTGCAGCATTATTTTGAGTGTATTTTTTTGCATCAAATCTTGAATTTTTTTTACTTTTACACATATGTCATATTATGATATTTTTATTTTATTTTGCATGTTTGAAAGGCCCTTACCTAAGGAATCTCTCAATACAATTTGATTCACATATTCTGGGACATTCTGAAGGTAAAAAGGATAGTAAGTATAAACAGACACAAAAGATCCCACTGGATCGAAGTGTCGCCGGTCTACACTGATTGGCCCCCGAAATAAGATAAGCATAAACAGAAACATGAACATACAGAACCGTGCATGCCATTCGCATACCATAGCTAATTCTTAAAGCAAAAATTATTAATGTCAACTTCGACGTTTGTGGAATAAGCTTGACGTTGACATATGGATATGGACGGAGTCGTCAGTCGATGAAATTGCATGCAAATGTTTTGTGAGAGTGTTATATTGTTGCATGATATCTGAATAAACTAAGCAAAATGGATGAAGTTGCTAAATTGGAACATCTTTCGCTGGTATCCAAAGTGTGCACTGAGCTCGATAATCATTTGGGTCTTAACGATAAAGATTTAGGTAAGGCAATAAGCATGTGTAAGCCTATGTGGTTTCATTTATTTTGCAATAATAACACATTTGTACCTTTTTCTAATCAAATTGTTGATAAAATTACTTAATATAACATGTACTTAAATTAATATTTTGCTCGAAATTACTTTTTTTTAAACATGTCCAGAACTGTTTCTCGTATATTGTTTATTGATTTGTTTGCTACATATTTTGATTGTAAATTTATGTTGCAGCTGAATTTATCATCGATATAGCGGACAAGAACCCAGCATTTGAGCCCTTTAAAAAGGCATTAGTGGAAAATGGTGCAGAATTCTCAGATTCGTTTATGACCAATTTATTGCGTATTATACAACATATGAAACCTGTTAACAACAGCGCACAGGAGACTGAAACAAATAATGAAAATAAGAATCCCCTAGCTAATAAGTTTCCAGGATTAGCTATACCTAATGAGAAACCGCCAAAGTTTTCTGATGATGAAGTTGAGAGTGAGGAAGACACAAGTAAAACTAAAAGACTGACATCAAAAGATATATTTAAAACTGAATCAAAGAACATAACTAATGATGATGTTGTTGATCAAGCAATGGCTGAGTTGGAAGCACTAGCTCCAAGTTCAAGCTCATCAACTAAGAAAGAACCACTTAAAAAAGAGAATAGACTTAAGGAAGAAGTACACAAACATGAAAGAAGTCATAGCAGAGAGCGTAAAGAGAGTGCCTTAAAGAGGCCCAGGTCTAGAGATAGAACAAGACGCAGCACAAGCAGAGATAGAAGAAGTAGGAGCAGAAGCAGGGACAGGAGAGACTATGATAGAAATAAGAGTGATAGGAATAGAGACAGAGGAGATAAGGATAGAGATAGGAGTGAGAGATATAGAGAAAGAGATCGAAGCAACAGGGATAGAGAAAGAGACAGAGATAGGGGAGACAGAGACAGGGTTGATAGAGACAGAGATAGGGGAGAGAGAGACAGGGTTGATAGAGACAGAGATAGGGGAGATAGAGACAGAGACAGGGGTGATAGAGACAGAGATAGGGGTGATAGAGACAGGAAAAGAAGATCTAGGAGCCGTCATAATTCAAAAGATAGGGAAAGGCATAGGAGATCTAGATCAAGAGGCAAAAGATCGCCATCTAGAGAGAAAGAAGATAGATATAACGATTATGGTAAGAAGTCCAGGAAGAAGAGTCCAGACGTTGAGATGAGTGATGACCCTGAGCCTGGCAAGGTAAGTAAAACCATTGTCAGCCTCGATGGTGTAGTGGTTAGTGTAACCAACTGCCACGCCTGAGGTCGCGGGTTCGATTCCCGTACAAGTCAAACATTTGTGTGCATGAACATGGATGTTTGTCTTGGTCTGGGTATTTCTATGTATAATATGTATGTATTTACAAAACAAAAAAAGTATGTATCTATGTTTATCCATTGTCTAGTACCCATAGTACAAGCTCTGCTTAGTTTAGGCTAGATGGTGTTGTGTGTATGTGATAGAATATTATTATTATATTATTATAATATTTAGTGTTTAAAGGTTTAAATCATAACATTTGATTTTTCTTATTCTTTCATCAATATTATGATGATTACAATAAGCATTTTCAAATAGTTGTTAAAAACAACCTAGACATAAATAAATTTAAACAAAATTAATTAAATTTATGCAAATATTCACATTACTTAAAAAATTCAGATGCATAGGTTACATCAAATAGCTTTTTATATATTATTATTTTTGATAACTTACACAGATGAAAAATGCTCATGTCAAAAGTGGCTTCTCATTGAATATGATCTAATTGTTTGTCTTTACTTTCACCTGTAAAATAAATCTACTTAAAATTATTTAGTGATTTATCATTAAAACAGCCAGAGATAGTGTAACTTATTCATAGTGGAAGAATTTTTTTAACCCACTTCAGTAGTCATTGAGATTTCTCCCAAAATTCATACAAATTATACCTGTTTATATATTAGTATAGATGTATATTTAACCTGTCAGCTAAACTATATCAAAAGATAATGATAATAGATTTGTGCCTGGACACTAGCATCCATACTCTGATGTATTAATTGATTGAGACTTCACATATAAAGTTTTGACCTGTATCTTAGCAAAGCAAATTCAAGTTAAAATGCTACCCTTAGCATCAATAGGAGTAATTACACTACATCGCAATATATAATCCCAGTACTGTCAGCTTTTAACTCATTGCTTACCCAAAAGCCAGACACATTGGAAAACATATTCTATGTGCCCTGGAACCAGGAGATTTCAGTTAATAAACCTTCTTTTGCATATTATTTCAGATCTACAGTGGCAGAGTAGCCAACATAGTGCCGTTTGGGTGTTTTGTCCAAATTGAAGGAGTCAGGAAGAGGTGGGAGGGTCTAGTGCACATTTCACAACTAAGGTCTGAAGGCAGAGTCACCAATGTTTCTGATGTTGTTAACAGAGGGGACAAAGTCAAGGTATGTTTTTAGCTTTTATATAAAGTCTGTTGGTGTGCCACTTGGTCTCATGAACACACATAATAGTGTAGACTTAATTTAAAACATTTTCTTAATTATTTGTTGTTTTGATTTCAGGTCAAAGTATTGTCAGTGACAGGTCAAAAAGTATCTCTTACAATGAAAGATGTGTGTCAAGACACTGGCAAAGATCTGAATCCAGCATCACATGCACATTTAGAGGTAAGTTATTAAGTCACCAATTAACATTTAGAGATATAATAAATAGAAATGTTTGAATCTTGTCCCACTGCTGATAAGTAAGCAACTCTTATTTCCACTCGGTCTTAATCTTTGCCAGTGGTACAGAGTGCCTAGTGGGGGTTTGTTTTTAGGTTAACGCTATCGAAACGTTTACCGCGTTTTGCTCTCTGATTGGTTAAGAGCTTGGAGCGGGCCAACCGGAGCGCCAAACGTAAATGTTAAGTTAGCTAAGCGTGTCAATCGTGTTAACGTAAAACAAACACGCACTAGGCACTCAGAAGCCTTAAAGTATTTGCAATGAAGATTAAATTAGTTTATGGTGAGAAGTCAGCTTAACTAAATACCAGCCCTTCTGTAACATGCTCTCCTAAATATAGAGGGTCATGACTATCCCGTAAAATATGTAGGTATGTTATGTATGTGTGTACACTTTAGACTGCATTGTTTAATTTTATATTGAAAGAAAACCATCTTGTAAATGATGAAGATTGCTATCAGTTGTAATTTATTTTAACATATATAAACATTTTATAGGCTGAACGTGAGGGCCGTAACCCGGATCGTCCACCACCAAACGCGACGGTGCTGGCCGGACTGCAGGGTGGCCTCGACCCTGATGAGGACTCCAGCCGCAAGAGAGTCACTAGGATATCTAGCCCTGAGAGATGGGAGATCAAACAGGTATGCTGCATAAACTATCACTGTTATTTAATTATATCTGTAACCTCTACAACACATTTTTTTAGCTCTACAAGCTCTCTACTTATGACATTTGTAGTATATAAAAACGTGGCCTACAGTACAAAGCTGTGCCATTGTTGGTCATTCACATAATAAATGGGATAAGCTTACCACCATTAAAAAAGATATCACTTATTCTGATAATCAATTTTAAATATGCATACCATTATAAAAGACAGGAATGTCTTAGCTTTGAAATAAATGCTTTTGATTTCATCATCAAATACCTAAAAATAAAATAAACCTTAGAATTAAATTATAACCATTTATTTATTATGTTAATAAAAATCTTAATGATAATTTGACAGATGATCTCTTCAGGCGTCATAGACAAGAGCGAGCTACCTGACTTCGACGACGAGACAGGTCTGCTGCCGAAGGACGAAGACGGGGAAGCTGATATTGAAATAGAGTTGGTGGAAGAAGAACCTCCTTTCCTCCAAGGACATGGCCGTGCCTTACACGACCTCTCTCCTGTCAGAATAGTCAAAAACCCTGATGGTTCCCTAGCACAAGCAGCCATGATGCAGTCAGCTCTAGCTAAAGAAAGAAGAGAACAGAAGATGATTCAAAGAGAACAAGAAATGGAGAGCTTACCAATGGGTCTGAACAAGAACTGGATAGATCCCCTACCAGAGAGTGATGGTAGAGCTTTGGCTGCCAACATGAGAGGCACTGGTATTACTCCTCAAGATCTGCCTGAGTGGAAAAAACACGTGATTGGGGGGAAGAAATCTTCATTTGGCAAGAAGACCAACTTGTCGCTGTTGGAGCAGAGACAGTCACTGCCTATCTATAAGCTAAAGGATGAGTTAACAAAGGTATGTTCACATTTTAGCATGTTGAATGCCATAGTGCAGACTCAAAAGACAATGTATTGTTTGCGGTCATTTCTGGTCAGCACGGCATGGAATGTGTTAAGTTAGCTAATGTTTTGTAATACAAGTTTAGCCTTATTTATAAAGCAATCTTAAATATTCAAGAGATAGCTTAGTATCAACTACTGACTTATCAGACAAAAGTTAGTGAATATTAGTTAAGTAACAGCAGCAGACCATTGATTAATGGTTAATTTTTTGTAAAACAATTGCGAGCTATTCAGTTGAAATGTGATATTTTTAGAAGTTTAGTTTTTAGTCAAATTTTTTTATTTATTTATTAATTCTTCATTTGCAGAATATCTTCTGATAACTATTATATTTTCTTTACACAGGCTGTCTCTGACAACCAAATCCTGATCGTCATCGGCGAGACAGGCTCCGGGAAGACGACACAGATCACTCAATACCTGGCCGAGTGCGGGCTCACAGCTCGCGGTAAGATCGCGTGTACGCAGCCCCGTCGTGTGGCTGCCATGTCTGTAGCCAAACGAGTCGCTGAGGAGTTCGGCTGCAGATTAGGACAAGAAGTTGGTTATACTATTCGTTTTGAAGACTGTACAAGCCCGGAGACTGTCATCAAGTAAGTTTTTTTTCTTTAGTCATGCAGCTTTATTGAACGCGACAATCGTTAGTGCTAATTACAATCAGTAGTATGAGATCTTAGTTTCGATTTACGAATCGGGATAATGGGGTTTTCTGTCAGGAAATTCCGAGTACTATGGCGATAGGCGGTAAGCTTGACCTCTATAGATATATTGCATCTCTACCTACCCCTATTATGCATGTATGTCTTTTGCATATACCAATAATAAATCAAGTGTACATGCGTGAATAAAATGTTTTCAAAGAAAACATAGGCACTTAAAACATAGACAAATTCGATGTCACATTCTGCATTTCGCGCTCTTCATTCGTAGCTTTACTTACTAATAAATGTGTGAGTGCATGTGATTTTTCACCTTGTGTTGAAACAATTTTCTGTAGATCCGATGTTTTGCGATATATTGCTTATAGTTTATTTTATCCATCTCAATATTCTGGCCCATTAGCGCAGCGGTATGCGACCAATATGCATGCGGTTCCGGGTTCGATTTTTGGGTCGGACTGAGTGTTATTGTGTTTCCTGTCAAGAAAATTTAAGTAGCATCACGTCGTCTGCAGCTATGCCCGTTAAACAGCAATAGCTCGCACGTAGTCTAACCTTTTGAGCGCCACGGTTTTGTATAGAAGACAAACGTTTCGTTGCCCTCCACGCCATGTCTTTATTAGAAGATAATGTCTAATCATAAAATTTATTGGAAAAAGCACATAAAAATAATATTTTGTTTTATTTTGTGCGTAATTTTAGGTAGGCCTAAAACTGTAGGTTAACATTTTTTATTGCAATATATTCATAATATATTATTTTAAAAACTGCAAAGTTGAAGGAGCCAATTTTTTTTAACTGGTATAGATATATAGCTTGGCGCTGGAGCACACATCGCGTTCGGCATAGGTTGGCGCTCAAAAGTTTAATATATTACATGCTAACTAGAACCGTAGTTCACGAAATGTAGCCTACCATTCTCACCTCAGTCTATCTTTTCGAGAATATTGTTTTGGCACTGTGTATATTATATTTTATGTGTATTCCACAGGTACATGACAGACGGTATGTTACTCCGCGAGTGCCTCATGGACCTTGACCTCAAAACGTACTCCGTCATCATGTTGGACGAGGCTCACGAGCGTACGATCCACACCGACGTACTCTTCGGTCTGCTCAAACAAGCGGTACAGAAACGTCCGGAACTCAAACTTATCGTGACGTCAGCGACCCTCGACGCTGTCAAGTTCTCACAGTACTTCTTCGAAGCACCCATATTCACTATCCCTGGAAGAACATTCCCTGTAGAAGTTTTGTACACGAAGGAACCAGAAACTGACTATTTGGACGCGTCACTAATCACCGTTATGCAGATACATTTAAGGGAACCTCCAGGAGATATTCTACTGTTTTTGACCGGTCAGGAAGAAATTGATACCGCTTGTGAGATCTTGTATGAGAGGATGAAGTCTTTGGGGCCTGATGTCCCAGAGCTGATTATTTTGCCTGTGTATTCGGCGTTGCCGTCTGAAATGCAGACGCGTATTTTCGAGCCCGCTCCGCCAGGGTCTAGGAAGGTGGTCATAGCTACCAACATAGCAGAGACTTCGCTCACCATCGATGGCATTTATTACGTAGTGGATCCTGGCTTTGTGAAGCAGAAAGTCTACAATTCGAAGACCGGCATGGACTCTTTGGTTGTAACTCCGATTTCGCAGGTAATTAATGTTAATTTCTTTTTTGTTGTACTTATTGAGATATTAAGGGGATTAAGATATTAGAAGTTAAGTTTCATTTAGGTAAAACTTTTTAACGTGAAGATTTATGAACTAAAGTTATTGAATTTACATTTATTATAGTTTCAGACATTTATTAGTGTTCAGGCAAAGGGTGTTCTTTTTAATCACTGTTAAATTATAATTTCAACTGTACATGTTGTTGCAGCTATTATACCATATTATATTAATGATAAAATAAATCTGAAATTAAATATAACAGTAAAAGCTTAATAATATTATGCGATGGAACAATTCACATTCTGTAGTACACTTTGTGACAAATGCGACAAATAATCAATGATAGTTTTCATTATTCTGGGCTTAATTTAATTGTGTTCTAATAATTTTACCACTAATGAAAATGTCGTCAAAAAGCCTTCATGCTCACTCACCTTAATAATGATTATTTTTGTAGGCAGCAGCGAAGCAACGTGCCGGGCGCGCGGGTCGTACGGGCCCCGGCAAGTGTTACCGACTGTACACGGAGCGCGCCTACCGCGACGAGATGCTGCCCACGCCTGTACCCGAGATACAGCGCACCAACCTCGCCACCACTGTACGTAACTGTACCTGACTCTCTACTTAGTTACTCTGTTGTATTTACTGCCTCCGTGGCGCAGCGGTATTGAATGCGACTGCTGTGCATGAGGACTCGGGTTCGAATCCCGGGTAGGGCCAACAAATAGTTATTGGGTTTTTCTGTTAAGAAATCTTAATAGCAGCCCGGAGTTAGAAAGCATGTAAAGCCGCTGGTCCTGCGCCTGATCTCTCTCCGGTCGTGCCGTATTACCGACCCATTAGATCATGAGATTTAGGGAACAGAGAGTGCACTTGTGTTGCGTGCGCACACGCTTGTGCATTATAATATCTACTGTGCAAATGGCCAGTCTCCGTTAAGATTGGCCGCAATGACCGAAATTAGGTCTGGTGGACATTATTATAGTAAGGCTCGGTTTTCAAATCAAGAAACGAGTCGTTTTATCTACGGGCAGTTCAATTCTGACAATTCTTTGAAAAATATGTACCGTAAAAATATGTAAATATAGGGACCGCAGCCTTTACTTCTTACTAGCGGCTCGCCTTGTGTTGACCCCGGTTAAACATAATATATATCGTATGTCAAACCTGACAAATAGTAAATGAATTATTTAATGAAATTAAACTACTATATACGGATTTTTTCGCGTTGTTTATTTAACACTTTATTACATAATTTTGAAAATTGTTTCACTACTACTACTACTATTAAATTTTAATAAGTGTAATAGTAGTAGTAGCGAAACAATTTTCAAAATTATGTAATAAAGTTTTCAAATAAACAACGCGATAAAATTCGTATATAGGTAGTATTTTAATTTCAATTAATAATATTAGCGTAAACAGAAGACAATATTATGAATTATTTAAGACTGCGCCGAGAGAAATGTACCAAAACAAGCGATCACAGTTAAGTTAATAAAATCAACACTTTTTGTTTAATACAAATATAAAATATACATTTACCATAACCATGAATGTGTTGACAATTACTCCGTGTAAAAAAACTTAAAATAATTAATATTTTCGTCTACAAAATTACGTAAATTTGCACGAAAAATGCAAAAACGTAAGCTCGTGTTACGTGATTTTTAGATTATAACAGTAGAAATCTATCCTATTTTACAGCTTAAACGAAACATAAATAGTTATATTACAATTTGTCCGTCCCAAATATTTAAGTTATTGGTTGACAATAAAGATACATATTGTTACGTGCTGGGTTCGACGGATAAGAACGCAAACAATATTACCGACTAAAACACGTTTTATTCAAACACACAATTAAATTTAAAACACAACAAACACACTTTTTCACTGTACTGCTTCAAACTCCGTAGTATTTTCGCTTCCGTTCGCTTCGATGAACACTTGACCGCTTACGATTGTAAACTGACTTGGCGGTGCGCGTGCGCCCTATTTATACGCGGGTAAAGCGTTTCTATAGTTTTTTAGTAACGCTATACCCGGTATGTAAACAGTACGATGATTCGAGAAAGTACCAGCATTCTCTCGCGTACCGTACTACGTAGTTCCGTAAGATGTCAATAGATGGCGGTGTAATAAATTATTAGACGGAACTGCCGAGTCTTTCCCACAATGCCGAGAGATGTCACTGGGCGTAACAATATTTATCAAAGCACTTCAAATCCTCTATACAGTTTTACTATGGCGGCCGCGCGCCGATTTGAATATGCGCCGCACGAGCTCTGTCATTATCTGTCTTACGCTCGGCGCAGTCTTAAATAGGTGCAGCGGTTTAGAAAACTATCTGCCTCACACACACAAACTCGCAATATTGGCACTCTTTCGTTATAACATAAATCACTTTGGTATCAGAATTTAAAGTCATTTTTATGTATCTTCCAGGTACTGCAACTGAAAACCATGGGTATCAACGATCTGCTTCATTTCGACTTCATGGACGCACCACCAGTGGAGTCGCTTATCATGGCATTGGAACAACTACACTCGCTCTCTGCCCTTGACTCCGAAGGTCTACTCACCAGACTGGGACGAAGGGTAAGCATCCTTTGCTAAATATAATCTGATTTTATATTCAAACAAGTACTAATAATTACCATTGCAGTCAATTATTCGAATGGATCCAGTCATTCAATTACGGGATCGTACAATCACAGATTCATTCGAACTCTGTTTCGGTAACGATTACGCATCTTTAGTACATAATATTGTCGCTTATATAAGAATAGGCTCCTTTCTGCTACTGAGTATTTCCTACTAGAAAATCGAGATAATGGTAGATATGCAAAAGCGTTTACGTCTCTGGACGACCTGGACTAACAATGTATAACAGAACAGCATAGGGTCTTGAAACATACACTCACTCGACATATATAAAAGCTACGCGAAACATATGGACATTTTTTAACTATGCTTTGTCTATTCCAGATGGCAGAATTCCCGTTAGAACCGAATCTATCCAAGATCCTCATCATGTCCGTGGCATTACAATGCTCTGACGAAATCCTCACGATAGTCTCGATGTTGAGCGTCCAGAACGTATTCTACAGACCCAAGGACAAACAAGCTCTTGCGGACCAGAAGAAGGCCAAGTTCAATCAGCCGGAAGGAGACCATCTGACATTGCTAGCGGTGTATAACAGCTGGCGAAACAACAAGTTCTCAAATGCGTGGTGCTATGAAAACTTCGTACAGATCCGGACGCTGAAACGTGCCCAGGATGTCAGGAAACAGCTGCTAGGAATTATGGATAGGTATGTTTTGAGTAGACAAATCCCTCAAACTTGAAACAGATTAACAGATTATTCAGAAACGAGACATTTTAACTATGTACAGCAGATTTTGACACGTGTAGGTAAAACATCTAATTTCTGATTATAGCATCCCCCGATGCTATAATCAGATACAAAAATTCAAATTCAAAATAAATTTATTCAGATTAGGTTACAAGGTAAAACTTATGAATGTCAAAGATACACAAAAAAAAATCTGTAACTTTACATTTACTGTCACGTTCAGCAAAGCAAGGGTGTAGGGCTCATGAGAAGAACGGGCAAGAAACTCATGGCCACGCTTTATAAGTCGAAACACATTTGTGAAATTTTGATAGCCTCTATCTTTCAAGATTATAACAAATGATAGTTATTTTTACCAGCAATAGTTAAAAAGTAATTGATATAATCACTGTTCGAAAATACAACATACTAAAGTCCGGTCGCTGAGCACGAAGAATTTCATGCAATGACCTATAATTTGCCTACTGACAGTGGCCACAAACATTTTTGTATTAAGTGCGGTTTATATGAAAATAGCTTTAGCCCGCAGCTTCGCTCGCGTTAATTTAGAATTTAACAATCAATTAGGGTTGTACTCTGCTTGTAATAAATTTTTCGAGATGATAGGTAGCCTATCTTCGTTTCTGTACACCTGTCAACGTATACCTGTGCAAAATTTCAGGGTGATCAGTTCAGTGGTTTAGGCGTGAAAAGGTAACAAACAAACAAACAAACTTACTTTCGCATTTATAATATTAGTTAGGATTAGGAAGTTAGGAAGTAAGGATATTTGGAGGAGAAAAAATACATTACTAGCTTATAAAAAAAAATTACTATTACTTAAATTATTAATTTGATTTTAATATGAAAGCAGTTATAAAAATCGAGCTATAATTACTTATTTGGTAAAAAATACGAATATTCAAAAATCAGAATCCGATTTCTCCGTATCAGAGTTACTGCTTTCCGACGACGTCTTGCCTGTCACATTTATCACAAAAGAATCAACAGTCTTGTCTACATTATCATCTAGTGTACCTAATTAAGTAAGTAAGTAAAAGGTTTACAATCCCTGAGGACGGCGGTCATTGCATCTGTGCGAGCGTGACGCATTATATTTACGCGGGAGTGACAGAGACAGGTAATAACAGGTTAATGTACGAAATTCTTCGTGCTCCGCGACCGGACTATAGTTTAGTTATAGTTATAGGCTTCCAATCCATGTTTTTTTTTTAAATTTGTTAAATGTTCAGCCTGCGAAAATCTAAAAATAAAAACTATTGCAGTATACTTCTTATACATGACAGTGACGAGTATATAATGTTATTTTATTATTTGTACAGGCACAAACTGGACGTAGTATCAGCAGGCAAGAACACAGTGCGCATTCAGAAGACTATTTGCTCAGGTTTCTTCAGGAACGCCGCCAAGAAAGACCCGCAAGAAGGATACCGAACGTTAGTGGACAGCCAGGTCGTCTACATCCATCCTTCGAGCGCTCTCTTTAATCGACAACCGGAATGGTAAGTTAAGCTACAGATGTTAGGGGATTCAAGTTGCTCATTAACTTTTTTTATCGACTTTGGTTTGTCACCAGGATTAAGAGTTTTATTTATAGGCTATCAGCAGTGTTTGTAATTGTGTTTGGTCAGGGCCAAAATTTTACATGTGTTTTAAACTCGTGTTTCCTTTTCTTATGGCTCTAGAATATTCTTTGAGGCAAATGTACTATAGTATGTTACTAACAATATATTCTAGTGACGTAAACACAATTTGCTGACAAAACCGCGTAGAACTGCTCATATGCGACGTAGCGGTTTTAGTGGTCGCCTCGCCAATGCCACTGCGGCGTGTACAGCGGGTTCGATCCCCACACGGGACAAACAATTGTGTAATCCGCAAATAATTGTTCTGAGTCTGGGTGTTCTTCTAGTCCGTCGTTTGATTGTTTGAGAAGTCCCTCGCGACACAGGAATTATACCTAATGCGGCAACTGCCCTGAATAACAAAACAAAAATAATATTTATACCAAAAATATTAAACTTGACCTTACCTTGTTTATTCAAAAGTAAGCTTTATGTTATTATAATAACATTAATTTTTTATTCATCAGGGTGATTTATCACGAGTTGGTGCAGACTACAAAGGAGTATATGCGCGAAGTCACGACTATCGATCCGAAATGGTTGGTGGAGTTCGCCCCAGCTTTCTTCAAGTTCTCAGACCCGACCAAACTGTCCAAGTTCAAGAAGAACCAACGATTGGAGCCGCTGTACAACAAATACGAGGAGCCCAACGCGTGGAGGATATCCAGGGTCCGCAGAAGGAGGAATTAAATTTTCAACAATATTTTCAATATTGTACATACTATCAATATTATGTGGACCTCATAATAAATTTATTTATAAGTACTGCTCGGTTTTATTTTGTCATTATTAATTTTAGTGGTAATACTGCTGATCTTGTGGTACCTAATCCTACAGCGCAGGCTTGTTATTGCAATTAATTATTTTTGACCTTGAAGATTCCATACTTGACGAGATTGTCTTTCAACATAAATTGTTAGTGGATTTGTTGAATTACAATAAAAAACAAATGCGCACTCGTGCCGTATGTCTATTTATAGGCAAGTATAAGTATGTATGTATCTTATGTGGGGGCCAGTCAGTGTAGACCGGCGACACTTCGACCCAGTGGGATCTTTTGTGTCGACACTCTCCCAATAACGACTGCCATAGATGTTCATGGCAGCCGGGACGACTTAACGTGCTTTCCGAGGCACGGAGCAGGCGATAATTGTCAATAAATACGCACATAATTTCGAAAAGTCATATAACTTCCGAAAGTCACAGGTGCGCGACGTGGGTTCGAACCCGAGACCCTCTGCATTGCATTCTGTTGGTCTCCCCACTGAGCTATCGCTGCTCAGTATAAGTAAGTACTTTTGGTACTAATAAAATTATTTTACATCTCTAAAACTGCAAGTACAATTGGCAAAGCATTGTGAACCTGAATCGATACGCATAATTTATTAATTTTATTTAATTAAATATCTATAAAGTTCTATAGACTTATTCTTTTACGGTTAAAGAGCCTTTGCTAAGTTTAAACAGCGCGGGACTAATTAATGACTGATTCGTTTCATACCTTTTTCAAAGTAAAATGTGAAGTTATAAGCCACTGCTTGCTTCTGGATCTAAATTGCACTTTATTGATGTGTAGCGAGAATCGATACAAAAGTAAATGGCTTTTATAACCCTAATAATAATAAAAAAAATCTTAAATATTCTATTGTAGCATATGGACATCACTAAAGGCAAGTCGCAAACATCTAGAGTGCATGGAAATGATTGCTACATTTCATTCATTTTCATTCAATGAAATGACGAATTTTTTTCACAGTGATTTCACAGGTGAAATTTCACAGTCAATGATTTTTCATTCTGAGTCGCAGTAACTTCGCAATTGTTACAATTTTCTTCAGTATGAAATATGAATTATAGCATAAGACTACCTAATGAATTAAATATAATGAAAGCTTGTTTTACTTTCATACCTACCTTACAGTGCAATGCTCGATTCTCTTAAGTAGTAGTTCCAAATCAATGCGCTCATTTTTCTAATTTAAATAATATTTAAAGAATAATTATTACTACCTAACTTATATACTCTTAATACAATTTTAAACTAACATGAAGATTTATTTACACTTATAATAATCTCTTTTACGTACGAGTAACTAACAGTAATTCTAACTTCAATTAAAAACCTAACGACCGTCGTGTTCAAGTACAACGTACAACACGTACTGTGAAATTTAATTTCTTATAGAATCATAATGTAAACAAACACTGCGAAATTGCGACCTGCTACTTTTTACTGCAGAGAAAAGCTAGCCTTATAATCTTATGAGAGTAAGGACTATATTTGTATGTACTCTCGACCTAATCAAGGTCATAGTGCATCAATACGTCACCACGCGAGGCGATGCGATGAGCCGGTAATAGATACGAATTACCAAAATAATGTTTGTCTCTTTCTACCATGCACTGTAATCGTTCGCTAGGCATCGCGCTTACTCGATGCAACTGTATTCCTCAAGTATAGGTAACCACTTTGGCATTCTGTGATTTCATATCGTGAGTGATTTTTAGCAGGCCTAATGAAGCGAAGTAGCAAATGTTACTGATGAAAAATCATTTCATATGATTTTTCACTTTTAAAAGTAAAATTTTCCATACCTACAAACGTCAGTCAAATTCATAGATTAGAATACCTACTCAATATTGTCAAAGTGTCAAATTTGTCAATCTTGCTATGATTGCGAGATTATACCAAAATTAAGTGAATTAATGTAAATAATGAGCTGAAAATTTATAATTTGTAACTTATTACGTAATTTTTAGAAATAGGTATTTCATTACACCATATAAATTACACGAGCTATGGAATTCTTTTCGGAAGTAATCGGTGAAACTGTGATTCTTGGAATAGATTCGCTTATTTTAGGTTTTTGTGTGAAACAGCTAAGCAAATGTAAACATATACTAAATGCCCTACAGGTAATAATTATATTATTATTTTATGTCTTTTCGCTTTTAAATATAATTATTTTAATACGTTACACCAATAACTTTACTGATTTTCTGTCAACTTTAATTCAATGCATCAACATTTCATAATATTTACTTTAGTTGATTTTGAGGAATTCATAAATTTAATTCAATTCAGCCGGAGTAGTAATGTATAATAATTACAATTCTTTATAAATTAACTGGATACTAACACAACAAGAATACAAGACATGGGTAGTTTTACGTACATAACTCTTAACCTAATATATTCAGAAGTAATTAGTGAACATGTCATTATTAAATAAATGTGTTGTGTAAATGTTGTAGACAGCACCGGTACTGGATATAGACTCAACTTTGAACAAGGAAATTAATAAGTATCCAAACAATGTAGTGCCATATGTGGTAATCAGAGGGCTGGTGAAACCACTGGGCAACCCCATCACAAGCAACTACAACAGTTCAGTCACAGGGGTTGTACAGAGGTATGTTTTACAAAAGCACACATACACAAGGAATCCAACATTCCTAATAATTGTGATCTACATAATATAGTTTTCAAAGTGTACATAAGATATACAATGCTTATAAATTATTCATTGAGTATTATTATGCCAAATAATGCTGTGCCACATTTGTTAGTAATCCATTGTGACATGCCACAAAAATTAAAAGTATTTAGCAATACAAATATATTTGTTTATTAGTTATAAATCTGAAGCAGTGGTTTTCAATAAATATATCCTAAACACCACTTTCAAGATTTAGCTAATACTTACTTTACACAATGTTTATAAACTGATAGCTTAACCTCTCAACCAACGCTAGGTTGCTGGCATCAGGCTTAACTAGACTAATTTAAATGTAAATTTTGTTGGAATAGCTTTATTGTATTTTCGATAACTGGATTGATTGAGAGGTTAATAAAAACTTTGAAGAATGTATAGGGGGGTAATCTGAAGTCTTCTCATTGTAGGTGTTCAAATGAAATAACTCGATATACTAAATGGATATATATATTGTCTGGTACCCGTTATAATTACATATTAGGCTACAACCTAATACAATGGTTGTGGGGAGACAACTGTTATATTATTTTACAATAAAGGGCTATATACTGATGATACACTTAGCATACACTCCGTTATAAATGTTAGCAGAATTGTTTGTCTGGTAAAATTATCATAATCTTTGAGTACTCTTGCTTTGTACCTGATAAAAGTGATAAACAATATAAGTAACTATTGAGATATTAATACCTACCGCTATTAATAAGAAACATTGATCTAGATAAACAGTTTATTAATTGACAGTAATTAAAAACACAGTATTTGAAAATATTCTTCATAAGAATCTATTCTTACACAATCAAGATTGTTCTTTTCTAATATTATATCTTTAATATACAAAAAAACATAAATCATGTTTTTCATACTCTACTTACAACCTAATAGTATTTAGTGTAGGGTTAGATATAGATCTAACTCTACGTATTTAAAGACCTTGGACTAAATTGTTGGCCACACAACAATCTATTATCTTGATTGATAGGTTAATCACCTTAATAACTATTATGTCTATTGGCAGTAATGGCCTTATTTCTGTTACAGGCTAACAATAAAAGAGCATGTGATAGCAAGGACATCAGCTGGGTTCTGGTCAGACCAGACACGCACAATACATGAGGTGTGTAACTCCACACCTTTTGTGCTGAACAATGGAAAGTATAGCATTGAGGTTGTGGATGCACTTGCAGCTGAGCTATTGGGTAAGGTTACCATGCTGGTTATACTTCCTGAGGGTTTATAAAGTGCTAGAGATATTATATCTTCGTAGATATATTTAGTGATTTATTCACTCTTATCCATTCTTCCAAGTCTTTATCCAGAATGTCTTTAATAGCCAGAAACTAGACACATGAAATGCATTGAACAGTTTGCCCTGGGGGCTAAGCACTAGCTTAGAGCTAAAAATAAACATACATAATATTTACATGTGTATATCTTCAAAAAGTTACACAAGAGGTTTATATTTTATACTATTACCACAATGAAGTGTGGTATATTTAGAATTCAAGCAATATAGAGGCCTATTGTCATTGACGTAGCATATTTACAGGTTAAATGCTCCTACTGATAATATGACCATTGCAGTATTGAAATTCAATAATATTAGACAATCTCGACATCAGACTCATTATTAAAAATATGAACATCCTTCCTATACACAAACAAGACATATCTAATAAACAACCACAATCATTTCAGATATGGACGTAATATCAGATAAGTTTGAGCCAATGTCGCCGGGAGTGATCGACCACGTGTGGGGATTCTTCTCCGGCGTGCGGCAACGAGGCCTGCAAACCATGGAGGAGATGCTGCGAGACGGCTCCTACATCACGGCCATCGGGGAACTCAGTAGGAGTCATAATGGAGCGCTCAAAATACAACCGCCGAAGGATGGCTTGCCACTGTATTTGACAACGGCAACCAAATCCAGTTTATTGAAGAGATTGGCTAGCTCAAGAGATTTCTTAAGGTAAAACTACACCTAATAATTAAGTAGTGCTATATACAGGGTGTGAGGCACGCTGTACCGGAAAAGGTTTTCAATAGAAAGAAAGAAAGAAAGAAAAACCGTTTATTTGCCACAGATACAGTTCAAAAAGGAAACACATGCTTACAATATAACTTAACATTAATTATTAGAAACGTCAAAATAGAATATAGAATAAGAAACGTAAATAGGAACTTACCTGTCCGCAAACTTCCAGTCATGGTAAAAACGGAAGATTTAAACGTCACATGGAATTACCACTTTAACTCAGAATTATTCTGTGTTGTGATATAGCAGATTCAGGCTTTTAGATCTGAATCTTCTGCTGTCCCTTACATTCGGTATAATGAAATAATATATTGTTGCAGATTTAAAACGGACTCAGGAATATTTATATAACAATAGATATTGTACCCATTGTATGTACGTGACTATATGTATATATGATTGATTTAAAGAATATTGTACATTATTATATATAATATATCGTCGTATTGATATTGCTGTAGTTTATATTATTATTTTGTTTTATTATGCTTTTGCCCAGATATTCGCAGTGACAACTGGCTATTAGGAATTGGCGATATTTTAAGGGCATATACCCATACTAAGTGACCATCAGGGGAGAGCTGGTTCAAAAAACCGCGTTTGGTCATAGAGGCGGAGGCTTAGGTTTTCGTCATGTAGTCAATATCCTCTGGCGATAAAAGTTGTAAAATATTGTTCACGTTGTATGGGTAGGTTCCTTTATAGATTTCTGTCCAGTCAAGCTTATATCTACTGATTTATTTGTAGGGTGCTGCTGGTGATATTCAGCAGCGTGGCGGTGGCTGCGTCGTGTCGCATCGCGTACAAGTACGTGGTGCGGCGCAAGCGGCGCGCGGTGGAGGACTCGCTGAAGAAGCAGCTCGCGGCCGGCCGCCGCCAGCGCCGCGCACACGCGCGCGAGAAGAACCTCGCCGACGTGCAGCTCTGCGTCGTGTGCACCGAGAACCCTAAAGAGGTATACTTACGCTCACCGCTACTTACAGCCAGCATCGGCATAGTCGGATCTGCCTCGTCAATACTAGCTTTACAGGATGGCGTAATGTAAGTATAAGTGTGGTCGCCTCGCCATTGCCACTGCGCCAATTGTTGTGGGTTCGATCCCCACACGGCACATATGAAACAGTTGGTTTGAGTTTGGTTGTTCTTTGTGTCTGAGGCTGAATGTTTGCAAAGTTGACCAGTACCAGTGACACGGTATTGATATTTAGAGCGGATATTTTAAGGAATATTACTTTTAAAGTACTAAAACATATAGACAGACAAATAAAATATTCAAATACTAGCTGTTGCCCGCGACTTCGTCCGCGTGGACTTTAATTTATTACCCAATACCTACTTTTAATTTGTTATCTAATATTAATATATAAAACTACAATTAAAGTTATATTAGTTACTACACCTATATAGGTGTAGTTAGCTATATATTAAAAAAATACATATGGTATCGCGAACTTTTTTGTAAATATTGATACATTCTATAATACTGTAGAATATTTTTTTGTTCTATCGTCGTAGTTTCCGCAGCGCACGCGATGACAGATTTTTTATGACTAATTTTTTCACGCCTTGGGTTATATTATTGCATTTTTATTAACCTTTTGAACGCCACGCCATAACGGCACCTCCATGTCCTGTACGCCAAGCCCGAAAATCGATATATTATATATTGTTTTTTATGATCAAATATTTCAATAACTAATAACAATTTTGTTTGCTGTATACAATTAAGTAATAATTGGGGATTCAATTTTTAAGTTGTATCACTAAAACACTGAAAACTAATGATTTAATATGTTTATTTTGTATTTTTCTGTGAACCGACAAAAAACAGTGTTGTCGAGTATAGACGACGTTGGCGCACAGGGCACGCTTGCGTATGTCGAGTATAGACGACGTTGGCGTTCAAAAGGTTAAGGAACTCTATTTTTTTTAAATTTTATATAGCCTATGTCACTCAGTGAAGATGCAGCTTTCTAATGGTGAAAGAATTTTTGATATCGGTCCAGTAGTTTTTGTGTGAAAACATTACAAACATACATACAAAAACACAAATGTTTCCTCTTTATAATATTAGTTTAGATAATTCCCGCACAAGAAATTAACACTGTGTCGCGGCGTACATAAACATTAAAAATATATCACAAAATTCACCTAAACTCGTGATTAAGTATTTATTGTCCTAATACAATTACTAAATGAACACTACGATGCGAACACTAATCATATGCAATAATTTGGAAGTTAAGGTGATAGTGTGCCACTTTGCTAAGTTGTTTGTTAAAATAATTTCCAACTTGTTTTCAGATAATCCTTCTGCCCTGCGGTCACGTATGCCTATGCGAAGACTGCTCCGACAATATCACAGACTATTGCCCCATCTGCCGCGAAAGGATAGAGTCTAAAGCGCCCGCCTTCATTACATAAGCTACAAATACATATACAAACAGCACACAGTGATATATTTAGGGATACGAATTTAAACTGAGATGTCGCTCGTATTTCTCGTTGAATGTTGGTGCTATAACTTGACTCCTTATAAAATCTTGTTTATCAAGCAACTAGTTTTCCTAGCACCCAGCTTGTGTACAGAAATCTTTATTTTGTTATGGTGAATAGGCATGATGGCCGCACACACCTGTCATGGATTTTAGTCCATCTTTCAGCTAAAAATATAGGACACCTATTTTTTGTTTTAACATAACAATAAAAATGTATTAAGGTTTAACGCATTAAAGTTGGGGCGAGGGAGCTTGTGACGTCACCTTCTTGTAAAATTTGTACTGGCAGGTGACGTAGCACGAAAATTTAAACGCGTTGTATCTTTGTTGTTAATAGATTGAGAGACAAAAGAAAAAAGAAAATAATATTTTCTTTGGAAACCTGTGGAAGATTGTCCAAAGGATTGTCTTGTATCACGTAATTTATGTTTAAATTAGGGATGTCAAGTGTATTTTTGAAAACTTTAGTATCTAAAGAATTGAAGATCCTAATGTGATACTTGGTTTGATAGCATTTTAGGTGCTATAGACTGTGTGGTAGGCACTATACTTTAATAACAATGTCTTGTCTGTCGCAAAGATTATTTAAAAATAGAAATGGTTATGTTTGATAGTCATTTTTATCTCTCGTCTGATAAAGTATATCTTAAGGTAAACACTGTACTTAGATATTCAGTGTCTGATAATAATGAATATCGGACGATAATCCTAATTAAATAAAGGTAAACTATTAATGAGTTTGTTATTTTCGTATCAGGTGGTCTCCGTCTCACGTCTCCTCTCTAGTGATAATTGATTGAAATAGATAAAACAATGTCTGTTCGTTTCTGTGTAAAGTCGCCGAGTATAATAAGTAACTCATAAACTGGTTTGGAGTCCTACCATTTTAGTTATTATTGGATTCTTCAGTGATTATATTATTGTACGTAATTGTATTAATTTATTAAACAATGTGATACATAATATATTGACATTAGATTTTTTTGATTAGCTAAATATACAATGTATATTTTTTTAAATAAATTTCTTTGTCTTTTCTTTGTGTATGTACATCATTCAAATACAAATCCGTAATATCTCTATTTATAAATAATACAAAATTGACTTCAAATTATGTATGAGTTAGCTCTGTGATGAATTGTAATAAAAAGGTTTTATATTTTACAAGATTATGTCATGTTTGTGATTGTATAAGTTTCAGTTCAGACAGATTGCGATGCTTTTCTTTAGTTCCAAATGTGTGCTACAAATTAATATAATAAATAACAATATAGTACTTTGATGGAGTATGTATATTAATATTATTAAGTCTAGTGGTGTGATAAATTAATAAAAATAAACAAATTTTTTAGATTTTTATTAATATCAGAAACCTATTTGTAGGGATCCCATCTTACCACATGACCCTGAACATGTGTCATCTTCCTCTTCGTCAAAGGCTTGTTCATTGTCTGAATCATTTGATACATTTGTACCATTTGTCTGGACTGCCTCTGGCTTTTTATTGTCACTACTTTGGGCCTCATCCAGTCCATATTGCTCTAGTAACATATTTAGTTTCTTGTTACAGGTAGCCTCTTCAATACTGCTGGTCTCTTTGTTACTGCAGCTACCACCACCCCCACAACATTTATTCTTATTGCATGTAGTACCATTCTCAGTAACTTCTTTTCTCTTACCCCTACTTTTTGCTACTTTATTCTTATTAACTACAACAGTATTGCCATCATTTATGTCATTAATAGCATCAGCTAAAAGACCATTTCCGTTCTGTGTTTGTTTAGAATGGTATTCTTCTAACATCTTTTTTGCTTTGGAACTCTTGCCAATGCCAAGTTTGGGCAGCCCTTTGTTTAGACCTTCAAGTAGAACACATGCTTTGCACACCTCTTGTGACGACACAAATTTGCACCTGCTGCATATTCTTTGTGTGGGTAAAGATACTTGTTCTTTCACTGACATTGTTTCACCTGCAAAACAAATATATCTTCATACACTTACACCTTATACATGCATAGGATCTAAAAGAATTTTTCAATTCGGGCTAGAAATTCCTGAGATTAGCATGTTCAACCAAACAAACTCTTCAGCTTTATAATATTAATATAGATAAAATAATATAAATTTGAACCATAAAGCAAGATTTGAACCTGTATCCTTTACATACTATGCCCACAATGACAAAATAGCACAGCAATAGTTATAACCTATTATAATTATGTATATGCAAAGAAATTATAGATTTATTATAAGGATGATACTAAATGAAATACTTAATATAATATTTTTGTTAAATTACCGGAATAAATAATATCCATAATACATGAAGGTCTGATCTTCTCCATGTCTTTGAGTAGTGCCCTTGCATGCCCTCTGTATGCATTTGGTGCAAACACACACTCAGTGGAGAAGTACACCAGTTTTTTATAGTGGGCATACATCACTATTTCCTTTTCATAGGTGTACTTAAGTGGTTTCACTCTAGGTATTGTGCCTTCACTACCCTAAAAAGAAAGAAAGGTAAATTAAATAAAACATTTGTCATTTTGGCAGCATTTTGAAATCTTTATAAAATGGTCTAGTGATATGCCTAAAATGTTTGAATAATGCAACTCCAGTACATTATAGTAAATAGGTGTAATTATTTTTGATTCCTCTATATTCTTCAATTTTAGTTCTTGATGATTGATGAAAAGTTCTTGATAAGCTCACAAAAGCACACTAAAAGCATGCGGATACTTAAATAAAAACTATTGTAGTTACACTCTGGATTTAGCATTATGGCAAGGCATGCCTTAGTTTTGGGCTGACATGCAGATTCTGCCACTTAATGTAGGTATGACACATCCATGCTTAGTCTTGTGTACATCCACAGGTTTGATTCTATGTAATATAATATAAAAATGAGAAATAGTTTTACTACTTACAGTTGCAATGGCTGTACATCTCTTCAACCTTGCAATATCTCCTCGCAGCACATTCATCAACACTGTCTCTGCTATATCATCGGCATTGTGCCCTGTTGCTATGCATTTTACACCAAGCATGGCGGCTCCTCTATCTAATGCCTGCCTTCTAAACACACCACAGAATGTACAATTGTTCTTTCTGCCTATCTGAGCCACTATCTCATCCATAGTCCATCCATAAAGATCTTTATAAGACAGAATTTTTAATGGCATTTCATAATCATCACGATTCTGCTTCACAGTCTCAAGACTGTCATCTCTGTATCCTGTGATACCCTCATCTATTGACAACAACATCAGATTTAACCCATAGTTGTATTGCTCATTTAAAGTTTTCATAACATATGCAAGGACAGTGGAGTCTTTCCCACCAGAGGCACCTATTGCAACAGAATCTCCTTTATTAAATAACTCCCCTTTTGTGATGGTATAATGAATTTCTGTCTCAAAAGCCCAGAAGAAACATTCTTTGCAGAGTGCATCACCTGTTTTGGGACGCTGAAATGACAAAAAGTCATAGCGAATTGATAAATTATGCAGTTTATTAATTTAAATGTTACAGCTAGAGTAAGCACATCATTAAAAATAAAGCACAACATACAATATTATGTAAAGAAAGCATAAAATCTTCTAACATCTATACTAATATTATAAAACTGAAGAGTTTGTTTGTTTGTTTGAATGCGCTAATCTCAGGAACTACTGGTACTGGTACTGGTACTACAATTTGAAAATTATTTTAGTGTTGGATAGCCTATTTATCGAGGAAGGCTGTAGGCTATATAACATCCGCTACGATTGACGGGGGCGGCGCAGTAACGATAAACGCGGGTGAAACCGCGGGAACATCTAGTCTCATATAAAGGTGTGCATTCTTAGCAGTTTGGCATTAATGGTGAATTATAGAACTGCTTAAGTGATTGTAAACTAACCTTTAACACTGCGTTTTTCCCACAACCTCTTCTGCATGGTACTGGCATTATGTTAAATATTATTAATTGTTTTTATAAAATTAAACGATTGCACAGTATTATTATAACAGCTCACTTTTGCTATAGTGTCATCATTCATCAATGAAACTTTTTTGTGTCCACTTTATATTAAAATTAATGATTATATGATTATTAAATCAGAAACCTGCTGGCAAGTGTTATAATCTGAGTAAATTATTTAGTTACCACTTTGCCAGCTGTTTACAATAAAAATAACCTAAAATTGGAGACATTTGGGTTTTGACATAATTGACAATTCTAATCATAGACTAGTGTCTAGTATATCCAAATTTAGTAGTACACATTAAGTTAGACACCCTATATACGCATAACTACGCGACATACAAAATAGAGAATTGTCGGAAAGGGACAGTGCATGGTGGTGTCGATGTTATGGTAAGGACAGAGGGTATCAAAAATATAACGCACTCTCTCGCACGATTCGCAGCATTCGACTTCTAATAGTTCAAAGTCCAAACAGTCTGGGTTGATGTGTCACTGTGTGCACATATAACGTTGCACCTACGTATATGAATATTAAATCGATATATTGATGATTTTATATAATAAGTTAATAACATAGATTGGTTTAGAACACGAAATAAACTTGGCCCTGCTTTTCGCATTAGCAAATCATTCAACATTATTAATTTCCTGATTCCTTCAGCATGCCGGTGACTAGACAGATCAAATTGAAACTGACTAACAATCGTTATTTATTAATTAATTGATATATTAAGCTGTGCGTAATATTTAAACATCCACTGCGATACCACGGTATCACTTTTGGATTTAAATAGACTATAGGTTATTGGATTGATTGCTTATTGTGTTTTTGGACTGAATTCTTATCGATGTCGACTTCAGCTATGCAACTTTCACATCATTATTGATAATTTCTTCTGCTTGTGTTTGTTCGTTTTATTACTATACTTCATTTGGTTAGGTATTTAACTAAAGGTAAACAATCTTGATGTGTCTTTTTTATCTTTTTATCTAAAAAGTCAGTTTAAAAATAAAATGCTGCTAAAGATCAATGTAAATACAACAATAACGATTATTAAATCAATTGAACCGTTAGTTTAAGCAGTAGTTTATTTGTTTAATATGTGCTAGTGTAAAAAGTCACATCAAGATTGTTTACCTTTAGTTAAATACCTAATTAAATGAAGTATAGAAATGCCAATGTTTCACATGCTCAAAATTCCGTATAAATATAACCTATGCAAGTTCATTGACTGATTGACAACTACATTTCCGAACGAAATGAAACGTATCTCACCTGCATTGCATCAAAAGATTACTTATTTTCGGTGTTTTGCTCAAATTCGTTTGGTTTTATTTACTCATATCGATTCTAATTTAAGTATGGCACGATAAAAACCAGTTATAAATGTAATGTGTGTTGAATAATCGTGTAATGCATGGTGTAGGGGTGAATGTTGATGTGTCCACTGATGGACCGTTTTAGGTGAATGTTGTTTACGGTGTAGTGAAGGTGTAGTGCGAGGTAGGCGCCGACGACGATATGCACGAGCTACTGAAGCATGTGCTCACGGAGCGGGATCTGACCCGCGCCGGGGACATCTTCGCGATCGCTGATGCTGACATAGTCGACGATCTAAACGAAGTGGTGAGCAATTCATGTATATTTACATAAAACTAGTACAGGCTGCGTCGCTCTACTGTTCGTTTGTAGAAAATATGTAAATTAAAAGTTATGTCACACTCAAACCTGTTCTGTAAAATAACATTTGCTGTGAGATGGATAGGTAAGAGCAATGTGTGTGATCATCACTTCATTATACATTCTGCACACACATTAGGTTTGGGTATTATTATTTTATAGAGAATAATATCACATTATTCTTAAGTTTATTCTATTACTGACCATTCCTGATTCTTCAAGATATTATATTGATGAGCAGAAATTTTTGGTTCAGATCAGAGATCAGTTCAGAGACTTAGTGTTTATTTATCACAATTGATAAACAAGTATATTAGTAATGATATAAATGCTTCAAATTTATTTTAAACCATGTCCCTAGAATTCATATTTTCAACCTATCAAACCCTACTTATGTTTTGAATCAGTATACTGTCAAGATTATGATATCATTGACAGTGAATTTCATTTGAATCAAGGGTTTTGCGTCACCATTGATTAGATAGTGGCATTCCTCGAATTGTAAATGCCACTACAGATACAAAAATAGAGTGTACATATATATAGCAGATACAATTTTCAGAACTGATTAAAATAAATTCTTAATCTGTGAGACAGGACTATGAATAGCTTACTTGATAAAATCATCATCATTAGCAGGATACACACACACCTACAATTTCAACAAGCAGTTTAAGCTTGTTGAAATTGTGGGTCCTGCTTCATGGGTGATTTCACTCATTAAAGCATTCCTCAGTAAAATGCTTAAAATAATTAATAATATAATAGAATAAAAAAAATTAAAGAGTAAATAAAATGCAAGACTATAAGTAATTCAAATTAAACCTAACATGCAGACATGTCCAGAAATAAAGATATAATAAATATCTAAGGTATTCACGGATGACTACAGTATGGGGTTCTCTAAGAGGTTGATAAAGGCTTTAGTAACTGCTTACCATCAGGTGGGCTTTATGATAAGTATTTACCATTGCATGGGTGGTATGCTTAGCTGCCATCATGGCAGTACAAAAAAGAAAACCAAATTACATCATGATTCTGGCAAAATATATAAATTGCACTTTTTTTACTTATTTCTTTATTTACTTTGTGTCTCATTCTAAGTATTATCTCATTCAAAATGAAGTGTTTTGATAAGTGTATTATATCTTTTGGGAAAGTGGCATAATTATAAATGGAATGTATAATATTCATAAATATATAAAATATGAATTATCCTGAAGATAATATAAAAATAATTTCGCGATGACAGTAATTTTACTAAATGTCTATTATATATATAAATTAACATATGTATATATGAATAGAGCTAGATGTGGCCACTATTTACATATATACCAAAGGGCGTAAACATTATGCTATTTAAAAAAATTTATATAGCATAATGTTTATAATATGAAAATATAATAACATCAGTCCATATTTAGTTTATAATATATTCTGCTGCTAAACACAGGCCTCTTCTCAGTGTGGAAAAGGAACATAGACCACCATGCAGGCACAGTGTGGGTTAGCAAACGTCACACACTTTTCTAAATAGCATAGAGAACCTTCGGACTCAGATGTTTTCTTCATAATATTTGCTTTGTTTGTATGTAAGGTGATATATAGTAACTCTCTCTCTCTCGCTTCTATGTTATTCAAAATTAATTAAATTAAGAATCGGTAGAAATGTGAAAAAAATCTTGTTGAATGAATAAACAGGTTCACTGTAAGTTAAGGATTGTAAAAGCTAAAACCTGTTAAAATCAGACTTATGACCATTAGCCATTACTAGTAATAGTTATAGAATATTATATTAATAAATTCCTTTGTTATTTGTTATTGTGCCCAGTATCTAACTCATTCTCGATTATGTGCCTCAGGAGCAACATGGTAATCAAGAATATTGGCAAAAGTAGGTATAATATATCTATACCTAACTTTACATCTTGCCTATATGTGTAAGACAATGCATATACCTATACATTATGTATTAACATAAGATTTTCAATATTATTATGTAGTATAAATTTATTCTATTACAGTTAAAACAAATAACAGAGATTTCATCACGGCCAGACTACTGTCGGAATGACCGAGACCAGGCTCTGATAGAGATATGTGTCACAAGAGTGACATCATGTGTGAAGGAGACTGGCACTCTGGACAAGTACTGCAGATCCCTCGTGGAACTGCTAGAGTCCTGCCTGCACCACAATCTGATGCCGCTCGGTCATCTCCGGGATGATGATCCACCTCATGCTAAGATTGCTTCCGATATAATAGCATGCATTGTGTTGGTAAGATGTTATACAATCTTTCATATAAAATTATTTATATTTTTATCTTTTGTTAATATATGAAGTTAATTGTTATGTTGTCCAGTGCATCTATTATTCATATTTACAAATTTAATATTCTTTTAAGTGAAAGTGTGTTACATTATATGCCAACTAACATTTATTTAAATACCTTTTTGAATATGATTTAATTTGAATGCAGTGGTTTATCTTCGGACAACCTGACTGTGAACTTCAAACATTCTTCAGGTATCATTCCCTCTCCAGTCCGACAAGGAGCACTACGGCAACAAGAGTGTGATGGAATTGTTCCTGCCCGTCGCAGTGCAGTTCCTGCACAAAGGCAACCGTGAAATATCTCGACATATGGCGCGCTACCTATCTCTAGCGGCCGTACACCACGCGGTACTACTAAAGCCTCATGTGCAGACCATTATGGACTCTATAATGTCAGGTAAAGTGACGTAATAAGTAATTATATCTGTTCAAATAAACAGACACTTATGAGTCAATTCATTTAATTTATCCGTCGTTATAATTAAATAAATAAATACTGCGAGTCACGGTTCGTGCGCAGTTATAGCGTCTAATCACCACGCACTACGTAGCGGTGATTAGAATGTAACTAAGTTTGTATTGAATTAGGATAATGACATTAATTAATGAAAATATATATGCAATATAGGTCTCGAGCTCAATGCCAAGGCATGCATCTCTGACTTTTTGAAGTTATGTTATGTATTGAATAGTTAATTATCGTAAAGGAAAACATCGTGAAGAAACCTGCTTGTCTGAGAGTTCTCCATAATGGTTTAAAAGATAAGCCAAGTCTGCCCGCACTGCGCCAGCGTGCTAGACTATGGCCTTACCCTTCTCACACTGAGGAGAGGCCAGTGCCTAGCAGTAGACAGTTTAATACAGGGCTGAAATTATTATATATATATGCTATGTTACATATTATACTCGTAATGCTTGCTAAAAAGTTATTGGTCAATCAAATACTTTATTTAATCAACATTCAATATGATAACCAAAATGTTTCAATGTTCATCATTTATTTCTTAAATAAAACAACGGTCAAATGATTAAAATACTTAGTTTTCAACTGTATTTATTTAGTGACTCTATAAGGCGGCTGAACTGGCTATCATGCTTGACAACCTGCACAAGGCAAGCCTCGAGATTGGACTCCAAATGAACATGTCAAAGACTAAAATCATGACTAATAGCATCAAAATACGACTATACGTAGAAGGTGAGGAGATTGCATATGTCCAGGTATATTTATATCTGGGCCAGGTAGTCTCTTTCCAGTCGAAACAAGACAAAGAAATTGCCCGACGTATTGGAAACTCCTGGAAAAGCTACTGGTAGATAAAGGATCTCAAGAAAGGAGACCTTTCCTTATGTCTCAAACGTAAGCTCATGGATATATGCATTCTGCCCATTCTCACGTATGGTGCACAAACATGGTCTTTGACTGGTCAGCAGAGGTCCGCGCTAGAGTTTTGCCAGCGAGCCATGGAGCGTAGTATCCTAGGGGTACGGTTAACGGACCGAATTAAAAACTCCACACTACGCTCCAAAACACAAATCGCAGACGTTACCCAGACAGCCGCCAAACTCAAATGGGATTGGGCTGGACACGTTTGCCGTATGCCGCAGGAGCTTTGGGCTAAAATTAGCTATTTTAGCAGATTGGATCTCAAACGGTGCTAAGCGGCAACGTGGTAGACTAAAACATCTTTTTTTTTTTTTAACGTCATGGTAATCCATTTACGCACCGTCCGCGCCCGGGCAGGGCGCGGGTGTGTGGGACTCGAGCCAGAGAAGCCGGCCCCATACCCACTAAACCCCTGACGACGTTCCTCCAGTACCTAGTGTCGGTGCTACGGGATTCGCGCTAGCATTCACCGCGACACCGACAGGTCTTGGCCCGCAAACTAAAACATCTATGGCAAGACAAATTAACTAACTACAGGAGAAACTGGTGCAAACTAGCGCATAATAGAGATAAAGAGAGAGAAAAAGGGAGGCCTTTGCCCTGCAGTGGGACAATACATGCTAAAAATAAATAAATAAATTAGTTAACCTTTTTTTAGTTAGATCGGATCCATGATTATTACTTGCCGAATTATAAATAACAACTTGTATTGCTTTCAGGCAACTATCCTCTTTGTCGAATTCTGACGAATCTGTATGAAGTATCGCCTGAGCCTTTAGAAGGGCACGCATCAGCGCTCGTGTCATTACTGCCGCACGCCGAGCCTGTGGAAAAAAATTCTCTGTTCGCGCTCTTTGAACACATCGCGGCGCGCAAGCCCGACGCGCTCAAGAACTGCGTGCCTCAGCTACTGTCCTACCTCTGTCCGAATACTGCCAATACGAACGACCCTGGGTGCATGTGTGTTGATATTTTACAGGTCAGTGTCATAAAATGAGCAAAAAACATGTGTTGGTCATATTTAAGATTCATGTGTAAGCCAGAAATATTCTTTATCAGCCTAAAGTAGTTTGAAAATATGTAATATTGTTTTTATAAAATGGGATTACATTTTGTCAGCTATAATTAGGTTTTAATATAAACCCAGTCTTATTAATCTACCGAGCACATTCCTAGTCTCCGTGCTGCGACTGAGATAAAGTCACTTGTGAACGTTTAAACTAACTTTATCTGATCAGAACCGTGAAGTTCGATCCTTATTCTGCTCGGGAAGCAAAGTATTAGCAAACTTAAGCTACAGGCAACACTTATGCTACAATAATTTTGGCTTATGATACACACCTTATTTTCTTTATCGCAACTTGTTTGTTTAGCTAAAACATATTGATATCGACCGAATAAACGAATGAACCTTCTTAGATTTCACTATATGGTATTAGATTATCAGGTACAATTGGCGTACCACAGGGACTCCATTCTAAAACATTTCCTCTTTTTAAGTTGTAGTATATGATTTAATTAGATGTTTAGCCACAAAGCTTGAACTCCAAATAAGAGAGTGTAGTTTTAAGAAGAACATCTGTTTGTCCAGGTGATATCGTGCCTGAGCCGCAGCCGCGTGTCGCTGGTGCTGGAGCACGGCGCGGCGGTGCGGCGCGCGGCGCGGGCCCCGCACGCGGCGCCGCTCGCCGTCACGCTCGTGGCCAACGTCCTCACGCAGCTCGGATACACCGGCAGGGTAACTCATCAACGAACACTCAAACTTTCTTATTCAATATATTAGTACTTACCTCTGGTAAAGCCTGGTTTTTCTTAAATTTGCCCACATAGTATGTAATTAAAACACAGGCTATTAATATAGCTTGGGTAATCCCAGGAATAATGTTATTAACTTATTATTCTATTCTGTGATAATTCTAAAGCGTTTGACTGTATTCAATATGATACATTTATACGAAAGCATTCGAGTTACAGCGTTTGATTTAGTAACCACCTAGCTATAGACTAAAATATATTGATATCAACCAAATAAACCAACCAGTCTTCATCGACTTCACCATGTGGTATTAAATTAACGGGTACAATTGGCGTTCCACAGGGCGCCAATCTAAACCCTTTCCTCTTTTTAAGATTAAATTGCGCGGTAGGTATTGTTGCCACATTGTAATATGCGCAGGTTAAATATTATTGTATTTCTTTACTAATTTCTACATAGGGGATGGTTTAACCTACTACCATTGTTGATCTGCATCTGATTCATACGAAAATTCGTACATACAGGAACGTGCTCAGGATGCGTTGAACTTCGTAGTGGAACGACTGAGCGGTGGAGAGCGCTCGCAGCAGGCAGCACTGCTGCGCGACGCCACCTCACTCTGCAGCGCTTTCCCTGCGCTCTTCACCGACAAGCTGCTCACCGCCGTCCGTGCCAACAACAGGTTAGAATACCTAAACTGTAGTGTCAAGATTCAGTTCTCGATATTATAGGCTAACATAAGATTTATGATGATGCTTCTTGTTTCTAATAGCCATTTCGATCAGGTTGTCAACATGTCTTGTTAAGGTTAGAAGAACGTTATATGTGTAAGCGATGGTAACCAAATAAATTATCACTCTGGGTAAATGAGTTAACTATTCTCAGATTTACGTCGATAATGTAGAGTAGATAAAAATTACTGTTACAAATATAAGTTATTTATTTGGTGTTTATTTATAAGATGTCATTTATGCTTTTCTAATAGCAATCGACCAAAATCTGGCTCCAGTCAGGGCGAAGTAAACCGAACATCGACTGGAGTTACTATCGTACGACTCGGAGGCGCTCAGGCGCAAGCGAACGCTGCGGCGATTGCGGCATCTAATCAGGCGCCCGTTAGCAACAATAATACGAGCGCAGCGGGCGCGGGAGCGGGCGGTGCAGGGAGCGGGGCGGGCGCGGGAGCGGGGGGTGCGGGGAGCGGGGCGGGCGCGGGAGCGGGCGGTGCGGGGAGCGGGGCGGGCGGCGGCTACGCGCGGCGCGCCAAGCTCGGCGACTCGCGCAGCACGGGGCGCCTGCACCCCGGGCCCGCGCCGCACCGCAGCATGACGCGCCTCAACGTTGCAGGTACCACATTTATTCTACACAATTGGTCTACTAAACACCGCAGTACTGTGAACTTATGTATAATGTCTCTCTAGCACGGACTGTGATGAAATCTACTTGTACCTGAGATGGCACACAGAAAACACTTACAGCAATCGATATAACTGTTTAGAAGTATCAAAATTGTCTTGCGTCTCTCGTTTATTTTGATAATACTATGATGTGCTTTCGCTAGATGCTTATGACGTTAACACGACGACGAAGAAAAATGAATTGATTACTGTTGTCAGGTGGTTCTGTGGGAGGGTTACACAAGAGCATGACTCGACTCTCGTCATCGCAGCAGATCAACACCCCTCCTAACGGCACCACCAACACAGGTATAATAATTACTTATTTAAATAACCACCAGCGAAAGAAAAAAGGAAAAGAAAGAATTACCTAATCTCCATTTAGATTTACGCAATAAAAATATTTTAAAAGATATCGCTAGCACCTTTAAGACTGAATTAAGTTATTATACTTATACATAGTATAACGATGTGAAAGAGCTTAGCAGGAAGGAAGGAAATATCGAATAAAGAATAAGTTTAATTTAATTAAAACCATATTTCTAAGGACAGAGCTGCTCCTTATATACCTAGCGCAAATCCATATTTATTTGTAGTGACATGCAGTTTTTATTAAAAAGTAAATAACACAAATACATGTAAAATTTTAGAGTGCATCATTAAAATTTCGATTTATTCGACGGCGTAATCCTCATGTTATTCGAATAACATTCGACCGGTCCAATACAATTACATGCCAATATAACCGATCGAATAGCATCAAAAATCTAATATTCGGCCCTATTTCAAAGATTTGCTGAACCACAGAGGATAACCTGTTTCGCATTTCTTCTGTGACATGAAATAATCGAAAAAATAAGCTAATTCTAATTTTAAATGTTAGCATCGAGTAGCAAACCATCGCTGTCATCGAGCGGCGCAGTAGGCAGCGGCAAGTCGAGCGCTATCACCGTCACTACCATCTCACCACCGCGCGTGCTGCGACCCAACACCAGGTCCCATCACCACCACAATATCATCATTGGACCTTCAACATCAGCAGTAAGTGGTTATAAACCTAGTAATTAAAATATACTACTGGCGAGGAGGGTATACTGTGTCGTCGATATACAGCTGAAGACTACACTCTATTCAGCTGTATATTTACGATACAATACACAAGCATATTGCGCATATGATACTGTAAAATTAAAAATCGATTAACACCAATTGTTCTCCGATTTAATTCGAATGATTCGATAGTTTTAGTAACATTCGCACATCACGATCTGCATTTCAGTAGCATCACTTCGGAAGTGTAAATATTAACATTTCGTTTCCAGAACACCGGCCAAACAATAATCTCGGGACCATCAGCACTCCAATCTCAATCAATATCCGTAAATCCGCTCACATCCGGCAAGTCGTCCGACGCACTTACTCCGATAACTTCATCAGTATCCATCCAACACTCGAACACTGCACTGGGCAACGTATCCGTCATAACATCAGGAGCAAACACTAATACATCTTCTGGACTCATCAGTACACCGAATACCAACCCGATATCGATATCCGGGCCGGTAACAGTGACATCTCGCCGTGCCAACAATACTAGTGTTACTATGATAAATACTAATTCGAATAACAATTCAAACTCGAATCATAGGATAAGCGTGTTCGAGCCGTACCCCATGAGGGATACAGTGCAACACTTTTGTGAGAAACATCTGGATAAGATAAAAGCGTACATGGATAATGTTTCGCTGAGGCTTCCACCGCCGGCCAAGTGTACCATAGAAGGTAAGTCATTTTAACATTACATCGTATCACACTTGTATGGTTATTTATGTATCGGCGTATTTTCGACGCGTATAAGATTGATTTTGTACATTCGTATGTATAAAAACGCGCGCTTTGGCTGCACGTATCTATCCTATATAACCTAGATTTTGTACATTCGTGTGTATAAAAACGCGCGTTTTGGCTACACGTATCTATCCTATATAACCTAGATTTTGTACATTCGTATGTATAAAAACGCGCGTTTTGGCTACACGTATCTATCTATCCTATATAACCTAGATTTTGCCCACGGCTTCGCTCGCATAAAAGTAGGTTAGTTTAGTGACAATACTTTTTTTCTGGATGAAAAGTACGCTATGTCCTATTCTGCACACTACTTCTACTACTTCTGTACGGATAACGTGTATGCGAAATTTGATGATGATCGGTTGAGTACTTAACGTGTGAAAGCGTAACAAACAAACAAACAAACTCACTTTCACATTTATAATAATAGAGTTAGGATCCTATTCAACACATAATTATGCGCTTGGAAACTTACATCTGCTCGAATTTCAAGTCGGAATCTATGTTGTTAGTGAGTTAAACAAACTGATTTGTTCGAACAAACGTATATGCGTGTTCGGCTGTGATAAAATGTGCATAAAATCAACTGTATGTACCTGGCGAGAGAAATTAACAAAGAAAATTGATATTCAAAATTGATATTTCATACGAAATTATACTTGCTAAAGATACGCCTAATATGTTAATGCGAATATCGCCGAAGAGAGCGACAGACGTGTAACTTGCTGGATTCGCATAGCGAACCGCTTTACGCGTATGCACGTACGTTCGTATGTATACGTTGTCCGTGTACGGTCACCGAAATAAATGGCAACATTGTTCAACAATGTCATTTCTAACTTATTAAATATAGTCCATTTAATTAGTTTCTGGAAACCGTTTCACTGAATAAATAATTATTTTTCATATTGTCAAATGACCTATTGCTTTGTATGAAAGCACAAGTCAAAACTTATCATGTATTATGTCGCTGAGTATCTATATACAATGTATACACGTACCGCGATTGCCGATCCACCTTGTGTTAAATACAGATGATACCATATAATTAAGAACACTGATGTCTAAAAATTTTCAAGTAAGTACCTGTCACGTTTGTATTTCATTCCGGGTACATACGTTATATATACATATATTACGATATTTAATCTTAAAATATAGCTTCATTTAGTAGGCTTTATTATACTGTATACACATACAGCGTCTAAAGACCCTTAATAAAGCTAACGACCACGCAGACTATACATCAAATCGAGTCATATTATGCAAAAAGTATTGGTGGGAAATGACTTTGATTTATAGGTAACGAAAGAAACATAATTTAAAAATTTTTAATTTTTTTTTTGTCTGGCCACCGGCGGCGGCGTGCCGTTGCGACTTAATTCTATTTTTGTTTTCGTGAACGTAACCTTAACAATAATATTTATTTAGCATTTTTTTTAAATTTGTAGTAATTGCTATTAATCAGCGTTAAATTTTCTATCGAAAACAATTTTTTGTTAAGTGAAATAAACATTTTCGATTATATGTCTACCTTTTTGAAAATCCGGACCACTGTGCGCCGGCGAAACGCAAAATGCCGCCAATTACAAAACCAACTGGCTTTACACAGGTTTTAGTAGTATTCATTTGTATCCAAAAATAAATAATAAAAGGAATTTATTTCTGATAATTTAAAAAAAAAAGGTTGTATATTTTAAACTTAGTTATTAGATTATAAATTTAACTGTAAGCTATTCGAAATGCGTAAGTAGTACAAAGTGCGCGATCGCGTCAGTCGTTGTACTCAACAGCTGATTTACATACGTTTGTGAGCTGTCCGTCGAGTCGTGGCGCGCTGCCTGTATACGCACGCGCTGTTCTCGCTGTAGGTTAGGTACATAGCTCTGATGCACGGTATGCGTGTGCGTATGTGCAGAGCGGCGCAGCAAGAAGCTGGCGCGGCTGCAGTTCGCGTGCGGGCGGCGCGGGCTGCACTGCCTGTACGCGCGCGCGCTGTTCTCGCTGTAGGTTAGGTACATAGCTCTGATGCACGGTATGCGTGTGCGTATGTGCAGAGCGGCGCAGCAAGAAGCTGGCGCGGCTGCAGTTCGCGTGCGGGCGGCGCGGGCCGCACTGCCTGTACGCGCGCGCGCTGTTCTCGCTGTAGGTTAGGTACATAGCTCTGATGCACGGTATGCGTGTGCGTATGTGCAGAGCGGCGCAGCAAGAAGCTGGCGCGGCTGCAGTTCGCGTGCGGGCGGCGCGGGCCGCACTGCCTGTACGCGCGCGCGCTGTTCTCGCTGTAGGTTAGGTACATAGCTCTGATGCACGGTATGCGTGTGCGTATGTGCAGAGCGGCGCTGCAAGAAGCTGGCGCGGCTGCAGTTCGCGTGCGGGCGGCGCGGGCCGCACTGCCTGTACGCGCGCGCGCTGTTCTCGCTGTAGGTTAGGTACATAGCTCTGATGCACGGTATGCGTGTGCGTATGTGCAGAGCGGCGCAGCAAGAAGCTGGCGCGGCTGCAGTTCGCGTGCGGGCGGCGCGGGCCGCACTGCCTGTACGCGCGCGCGCTGTTCTCGCTGTAGGTTAGGTACATAGCTCTGATGCACGGTATGCGTGTGCGTATGTGCAGAGCGGCGCAGCAAGAAGCTGGCGCGGCTGCAGTTCGCGTGCGGGCGGCGCGGGCCGCACTGCCTGTACGCGCGCGCGCTGTTCTCGCTGTAGGTTAGGTACATAGCTCTGATGCACGGTATGCGTGTGCGTATGTGCAGAGCGGCGCAGCAAGAAGCTGGCGCGGCTGCAGTTCGCGTGCGGGCGGCGCGGGCCGCACTGCCTGTACGCGCGCGCGCTGTTCTCGCTGTAGGTTAGGTACATAGCTCTGATGCACGGTATGCGTGTGCGTATGTGCAGAGCGGCGCAGCAAGAAGCTGGCGCGGCTGCAGTTCGCGTGCGGGCGGCGCGGGCCGCACTGCCTGTACGCGCGCGCGCTGTTCTCGCTGTAGGTTAGGTACATAGCTCTGATGCACGGTATGCGTGTGCGTATGTGCAGAGCGGCGCAGCAAGAAGCTGGCGCGGCTGCAGTTCGCGTGCGGGCGGCGCGGGCCGCACTGCCTGTACGCGCGCGCGCTGTTCTCGCTGTAGGTTAGGTACATAGCTCTGATGCACGGTATGCGTGTGCGTATGTGCAGAGCGGCGCAGCAAGAAGCTGGCGCGGCTGCAGTTCGCGTGCGGGCGGCGCGGGCTGCACTGCCTGTACGCGCGCGCGCTGTTCTCGCTGTAGGTTAGGTACATAGCTCTGATGCACGGTATGCGTGTGCGTATGTGCAGAGCGGCGCAGCAAGAAGCTGGCGCGGCTGCAGTTCGCGTGCGGGCGGCGCGGGCCGCACTGCCTGTACGCGCGCGCGCTGTTCTCGCTGTAGGTTAGGTACATAGCTCTGATGCACGGTATGCGTGTGCGTATGTGCAGAGCGGCGCAGCAAGAAGCTGGCGCGGCTGCAGTTCGCGTGCGGGCGGCGCGGGCCGCACTGCCTGTACGCGCGCGCGCTGTTCTCGCTGTAGGTTAGGTACATAGCTCTGATGCACGGTATGCGTGTGCGTATGTGCAGAGCGGCGCTGCAAGAAGCTGGCGCGGCTGCAGTTCGCGTGCGGGCGGCGCGGGCCGCACTGCCTGTACGCGCGCGCGCTGTTCTCGCTGTAGGTTAGGTACATAGCTCTGATGCACGGTATGCGTGTGCGTATGTGCAGAGCGGCGCAGCAAGAAGCTGGCGCGGCTGCAGTTCGCGTGCGGGCGGCGCGGGCCGCACTGCCTGTACGCGCGCGCGCTGTTCTCGCTGTAGGTTAGGTACATAGCTCTGATGCACGGTATGCGTGTGCGTATGTGCAGAGCGGCGCAGCAAGAAGCTGGCGCGGCTGCAGTTCGCGTGCGGGCGGCGCGGGCCGCACTGCCTGTACGCGCGCGCGCTGTTCTCGCTGTAGGTTAGGTACATAGCTCTGATGCACGGTATGCGTGTGCGTATGTGCAGAGCGGCGCAGCAAGAAGCTGGCGCGGCTGCAGTTCGCGTGCGGGCGGCGCGGGCCGCACTGCCTGTACGCGCGCGCGCTGTTCTCGCTGTAGGTTAGGTACATAGCTCTGATGCACGGTATGCGTGTGCGTATGTGCAGAGCGGCGCAGCAAGAAGCTGGCGCGGCTGCAGTTCGCGTGCGGGCGGCGCGGGCCGCACTGCCTGTACGCGCGCGCGCTGTTCTCGCTGTAGGTTAGGTACATAGCTCTGATGCACGGTATGCGTGTGCGTATGTGCAGAGCGGCGCAGCAAGAAGCTGGCGCGGCTGCAGTTCGCGTGCGGGCGGCGCGGGCCGCACTGCCTGTACGCGCGCGCGCTGTTCTCGCTGTAGGTTAGGTACATAGCTCTGATGCACGGTATGCGTGTGCGTATGTGCAGAGCGGCGCAGCAAGAAGCTGGCGCGGCTGCAGTTCGCGTGCGGGCGGCGCGGGCCGCACTGCCTGTACGCGCGCGCGCTGTTCTCGCTGTAGGTTAGGTACATAGCTCTGATGCACGGTATGCGTGTGCGTATGTGCAGAGCGGCGCAGCAAGAAGCTGGCGCGGCTGCAGTTCGCGTGCGGGCGGCGCGGGCCGCACTGCCTGTACGCGCGCGCGCTGTTCTCGCTGTAGGTTAGGTACATAGCTCTGATGCACGGTATGCGTGTGCGTATGTGCAGAGCGGCGCAGCAAGAAGCTGGCGCGGCTGCAGTTCGCGTGCGGGCGGCGCGGGCCGCACTGCCTGTACGCGCGCGCGCTGTTCTCGCTGTAGGTTAGGTACATAGCTCTGATGCACGGTATGCGTGTGCGTATGTGCAGAGCGGCGCAGCAAGAAGCTGGCGCGGCTGCAGTTCGCGTGCGGGCGGCGCGGGCCGCACTGCCTGTACGCGCGCGCGCTGTTCTCGCTGTAGGTTAGGTACATAGCTCTGATGCACGGTATGCGTGTGCGTATGTGCAGAGCGGCGCAGCAAGAAGCTGGCGCGGCTGCAGTTCGCGTGCGGGCGGCGCGGGCCGCACTGCCTGTACGCGCGCGCGCTGTTCTCGCTGTAGGTTAGGTACATAGCTCTGATGCACGGTATGCGTGTGCGTATGTGCAGAGCGGCGCAGCAAGAAGCTGGCGCGGCTGCAGTTCGCGTGCGGGCGGCGCGGGCCGCACTGCCTGTACGCGCGCGCGCTGTTCTCGATGCGCACGCGCGCGCCGCGCGTGTGGATCCACCTCATGTTCCTGGCGCTGCAGGCGCGCCACGACGCGGCGCTGTCGTCTCGCGACCCCACCGTGGCGAGCCTCAAGCACTGCTGGGACATCCTCAAGTGCGAGAACAAGACCTTCCTCACGCTCGTCACCGGCGCCTTCCCCGGCATCAAGGACCAGGAGATGCTGCTCAACGAGCTGCGCGCTGCCGGCTTCTTCGACGTCTTCGAGGTGGTGGCGCGTCGGACCGACGGCGCTGCGCTGCCGCCCACGCAGGTCTGATACCATTCTACCTTCTCTTTAAATGCTCACCGCCGATAATATTAGGTTGAATATCAATATGTTAAGAGACCCAAATATTTTCCTTGAAAAATATTCTCCCAGTTTTAGAACGCTCTATGCACTTTCGTCGCTTAGTTACCATCTATCTTGTAAGACGAAAAAATATACTTTTTTCTAGGCTTCTTAATTTTGGTGTATCACAAGATTCATTCATGGATCGAAATATCTTTGTACCTTCCGGAAGCTTGTAATACTCTTGCGTTGCGACACCTGCCCGTAAATTATGTATTCATATTTGATGTGCAGGCGACATGGGGATGTTTTCTTTGCACACATCCTGAACGCGCCGTTGGATTCTTGGCGGCAGACGGAGCGCCTGTAATTGAAGGACAACTGAAAGAGAAGAAAGGACGATGGAGACTATTCAGGCGATGGCGCACAAGATACTTCACGTTATCTGGCGCACACCTGTCCTGCAAGGGTTCCGTGAGTACCTGATTATTAAAATTGCTAGTGACCATGATTATTCTTCTATTGAATGTCTGTTTAATTCTGCAATATTGAGTTCGATTTCGATAGAATGGATATTTGAATGAATATATATGAATATTTGGACAATTAACAACAATCTCGAAACTTTTAGCGGGCGTGATAGCTAGCAGGCAAGATATTTCTATCTTATTACGATACCAAAGGACAATGGGCATTTTGGTCCAAGCCCTCAACAGTTTTGAAACCTATACCATATGAAAGCTACTGGGGTATAGTTTATTTCATATTATGGCGGCCAAATCGAAATTGAACGCGAACATAGTATTCTAATGCGTTTAAATCTTTAAATATATTATTCTTTTGCACATAATAATATGTTTGACATCTAAATCCTAAACGACTGGACCGATTTGGATGAAATGTTGTGTATATTTGAGTAGGTCCCCGGATGGTTTTAAAATAGAACCCGTTAGGTGGCGTTATGATCGCGTTCTAGAGGAAAAGCCAATATTCGCTAGGTAGTTTTTAATGAAATTGTATGTACGAGGGGCGTCAATGTATTCTCGGTATCGGAGTGATATACTAATGATGAGGGTAATTAAATTATCTCATTAGTTAAAGACACTCTTTGAGGGTATAAATATAAAATTTTATTTAATTGTCAGCATTAGTATTCAAGATATAATTACGAAAAGGAAACTACGATGAATGATGAGACAATGTTAAAAAAAATCGAGCATCGCGCTGTGATAAAATTTCTTACAAAACAAGGAAAGACAAAAAGTTATTTACGAAAAAAAAGATGGCTGTTTACCAAGATTCTGCTCCTTCATTATACTATTCAAAAGAGGTCTAGTGAATTTAGAAGGGGTAGAGAGAGTACTGAAGACGACCCACAGTGTTTTGGGATTCTAAGGGTATCTTACTGATTGAGAACACAAAAAAGGGTCAAAGTATCACCGCCACATCTTACGCAAACACCCTACGTAATTTAAAGGAGGCAGTAAATGAAAAAAGACGTAGAAAATTGACCGCAGGTGTCTTGGTTCTTCACGACAACACGTCGGTTCACACAGAGCGCGTTGCTGAGGCTGCTGTGCGGGAATGCGGATTTTAAGAAATCAATCATCCGCCAGCGCCACCATTACAGCCTAGATCTGGTCCCTAGTGATTGCTTTCTGTTCCCAAACCTTAAGACCTCTTGCCCATACCGAGAATACATTGAACTCCCCTCGTATGTTCGGGTTAAAACTAAGGAACACAAATGGGCTCTGGTTGTGTTTTTTTGACCATTTATGCGCTGTTCTCGTCTCATAATCTCTTCTGTTTTACTACATACAGTGTAAACATCTTCAGCGTAGCACAGACCACCAAAATCCTTTAAATATATTATACGTATAAATATATGTTAAAAACTTAAACATAAAAGTACACAAGTGAATAAATTTATTAATTAAAAAATTAAACACAATAAAAAAATCGACTCCATTGAATAAGAACAGGGTCATTTGTATTATGCGACTAAAACAAAAGAAGGCTGCAATGCATCGTTCTTACACTGACAAAGCGGCCATTGAAATTTGCCGTATTATACTTGGACCGTTGAGTGAAGTTTTGAGACAAATTAAATCAAAATCACATATTGCTTCCTATATTAAGTCATAAAAGCTACAAAAACAAATTCATAAACTCTTTTACTTACCAAAAATACGATATACCATCCTTTTTTAACGTTCTTGACGTAATATTTATACAATTTCTCAACGAACACTTTGGCATTTTTAACGAGAGTGCAGTAACGCGAGCGACGCGAGACTATTTGAAATGACCGCACAATTTGTAATTGTGCGCTCTTATTATGCGGACGATTTTGAGGCGCTGAGTGTGTATCTTGAATTTTATAATACATCAATGGTTTTATGTCATAAATAAAAAACAGCGAATGTTTTCATCTTCACACATTTTAATTATAAATTTATGTATTAATTACACAGAGGTACATAACCATCAATAGTATCGTAGCATCACAAAAATAAGTTAATACATATATCAATACGTTTTCAGCGTTTGTTACCATCCGTCTATGCCGTCGAGAAAGAAAAATGCAAATATAACTTAATTTTTTTGGTGCTATGGACTGTACATTATGCAAACGAATTATTTACAATAACATCATCTAGATGTAGGGCCGGTGAATGAAACCAGACCCGACCCGCAAGACCTAAGTACCATATTATGGGTATAATATGGGCACAGCTGCCAATGGTGTGTCTACCTGTAAGACAAGTGCAATAATATTGTGCGATTGCATCCGTACCTACGTGATCGCGATCTATTAATATATATGTATAATATGTTTTCGACCGTATGTGTCGTGATTATATCAGTCCTCTAAGAAGCCAAACGTTAGTCTGTAGAATATTGCATTGTTGCAAATCATGTACATTGTTCTCCTTATTTATTTCAATCGTATAGTGGCCGTCATCACGTAAATTTTCGCCTGCGTACGACCGTGCATGTTTTAGCTAATAAGAACCTAGTGAAATAAGAATGAAATCATCCTCGGTTAATACAGGAAAGTCTTCTAATTGAGGATGATTGGCTTCCATTGTTTCAAATGCAACTCATTGCTGTACATATTCTGCAAAATCTGGCTTTGAGGAATATCGGCACTCAAAACATGTCGTCTTATTCCTACCACGCGAGAACGCAGGCACAAATCAGCGGGTTTCTGCCATTGCGTATTTTCAACCAATTCACCATATACCATGAGAGTCGCTAAAATCGTGTCCGTGTAGAAGAGCCAAATAATCATATGTACGTAAGCAAATATCAGTAACAATTTACAAGCCGGGGTCAGTAAGGCGCGAAACAAGCCGATAGTAACACAAAACAGGAGCGTAAATAACGTGCGCGCGCAGCGACTAACTACTAAAGTCTAAAACGGCGCGGGCGTCAGCGGCGCAGGGGCGCGGGGAGAGGGAGGTATGACTCACTGAGCGCATGCAGAGACACAAAGAACTGCATAAAACAATGACTATTGTTTATGTTGCGAACATTTTCATTAATTCTCCGTTTTGAAAAATGCATAAAAATACCGCGTTCGCTCTCGATTTTGACTCAGCTCCCGTGATATATGATAAATATACATTTAAAGCTTTCGTTAGCATGAGTTTCAAGACTGTTGACAATTGGACCAGGTTCCATAAAATTAGCCCATGGTCCTTTCTTTTTCTTTTCTAATTACTTCTTTATTTCCTACCTTCAGAGCGGTGGCGAAAGCATCGACATCAACCAGATTCGCTCGGTGAAAGTCTCGCGGGGCGCGCGAAACATCCCTAAAGCGTTCGAGATCTTTACTGGCGACCAGACACTCATCCTCAAGCCTAAAGATGGTAAGAACGCTGAGGAGTGGGTGCAGTGTCTCAGCATCGCTGTTGCCCACTCTCAAGCAAGAGACGCACCTGCTAAGGCAAACAGTCTACCGGCGAGGGGTCTGACATTGAAGAGCTTTTAAAGGTATGCTTACTAAACCAATTGTGCATTCGTGATGGAGTTATTGAAGAAAATGTTAAAAATCTAAGACTGAATTGGATACAGTAACAAGTGTGTCTCCAATTTGACCTACTGCTGTATATAGTCCTGTATGATTATGTGTTGGTCGGACATTGAACATAAGTTTGGAGTAAATAGCCATGTATTGCAAATATGAAAAATCTGACTGAAAAGAAGACTTGTGCCGACCGATATGCATTTGTATAAACATTTTACTTTTACTTAAGAATGTAGATCACCAAGAAATGGTGCTTGAGTGCATAATGTTAAGTCTGCAGTTCAAATCATTAACAAAAACGGCATATAGAATAAATATTCGATTAACTTTATGTAGGTGTAGAATTTAATTTCGTTATATGTGTTGAATAACATCGTTTTTCAAGCAAAATATGGTTTTAAAACTGGCAAATACAAAATTTAATGTGAGATGAAACATATCGTGTTTGTCGCTTGTTTTGACTTACGATGTTATTCAATACCTGTGTCGAATTGTTATGGATTTTATCGCCTAAGCGGCGAAGTCATGTAGGTATTTAAAATGCTCATAAAATAATATAAGTTTTAGAATATATAACCACATTCCTTTTATTATCGGGAATGACAGAAGGTTGTTTTATTTAAGACTTTATTCGTCCATATTTATTTATGTATAAAGTAGGTACAGTTAGCGGCAGAATGCTTTTACTGCATGTGTCAAACAAATGTGTTTGTAAGTGTACTTTAATACATACATATAATAATAAGGGGGTAGTTATTGTGTATCATTTAGAATATTTATATGGGAAGAACTTGAATCGAAATAATGATTAAACAGTGTTCTCCAAAGTGGTCAGATTCAAAACATAACTATTTGTGTACAGTCAACATAATATTATATTTAGTCACGCAAATCGAATAATAGCGTAACTAAAAAATCGATCTTTTTGAAAAAATAAGCGAACGTATAATTCTCTGCTCATAATACAGTGTTTTGAAGAAATTAACAACAATGTATAATTTTTCTTCCAAGGTACTTTGCTTTTTGAGTTACAGTGTTATTCAATTAGCGTTATTTAACGTTAAATAATTCTGTTTAGGTATATTATTGTAATTGTTTAGTGCCTTATACATGATAAGTGTTTGTTTAAACGCGCTAAAAGTACAATCGTCATATACAATTTTGTAGTATCGTAATATGCGGAGGTGAGATAAAAAGTATAAAAAAATATTTAAGTCACGTGTTTGATGATTTTGATTAGTTTACTAAGCGGTAAACGGAATCCGTCCGTGTTCTTAGATTGAAAAGCAATTTAAAACCGTTATATTAGTCTAATATCAAGTTCACACGATCACATTTTAGTTGATCAATTGCTCAATCGCATTCGATTATGTCGTCAAAATAGATGTTCAATCAAATTAATCATCAAATATTAACAATTGTTGACCATTGTGATTGAGAGTTGTTGTTGTAAAATACAGAGTCATCTACAGGAGGTAAGCTCCTCGAAGCAATTGTCTTGCTACCTTTGTCTTACTTAGTGAAACATACAGGAATAGCATGACACTTGCCTTTTGTAAATGAGGAATGCCTGAACAAATGTTGATCTACTAATTTTGTCGTGTAGACAGTGGTAGATAAGTAAGTATGTGTAGTCTGTCTGAAATCTTTAAAATATGGTTGTTTTATATTTGGCTGCCTTATTATTGAAGTCTTAAAAATGTGGACATTTAGACTTGCCAAATGTTTTCTTGACTGAGCGTGAAACTGTGCTAGTTCGACGCTCACTGTGTGACGCTTACGAGTCTAACTCGTATTTGTTATATTATGATGCAAAGCGATTGATTTATATAAAATAATTTTAAGCTTTGACAAATTTGAGATTTTATAAATAAAGCTAAAAGACTGAAAGCTGGTCAATGGTCATAGCTACTTATTTACATTATCGTTGCACGTTTATGAGACGAACATAAGAACATTCTGATCACCTCAACACTGAATGTTAGCTCCTATATTGGTTACAGGGAAAACATGTTTACGGATCGCTTGCTAGTCTGTCGATTAATTGTTTTGATTCTAAAATCGAAACCGTTTTTACTTTTATACTTTTTAGTTAATGTAACCTTATAATCCATTCATCTACTATTGGACATAGGCCTCCCCAAGAGAACTTAACATCTAATTTATTTAATCTTATAGCGCAGTATACATTGTCGGATTATTTTCTAGAAAGCCTGGGCCCTAAACAATGATGCCATAAATTCTGGGATTGGTAACAGACAGTGCTGGGCCACACCAGCATTGTCTGTAACCAATCCCAGCCACATGTTAACCGGCCATGTCCACACATGGCTGGTTAACTTGCGGTCTTGCTTCGGGTTGTTCGTACCATAAATTATTGTACATATTTTATTTATTTATTATATATTTTATATATAATATAATAATAATAATAATAATATTTTACCACATACACACAACACCATCTAGCCCAAACTAAGCAGAGCTTGTACTATGGGTACTAGACAATGGATAAACATACTTAAATACTTTTTTTTTTTGTAAATACATACATATTATACATAGAAACACCCAGACCAAGACAAACATCCATGTTTATGACACAAATGTTTGACTTGTGCGGGAATCGAACCCGCGACCTCAGGCGTGGCAGTCGGTTACACTAACCACTACGCCATCGAGGTCGTCAATATATATAATAAATAAATAAAATATGTAATAAATAAAAAATATGTGTAAATAAATATAATTATATATTAAACTTTGGCGCTCTCAGGTTGGGGTTCAGAATGATATTCTATAACTTTTGGATTTAAAATCGTGACACAAAATTAACATTCCCGTTGTTCAGTCGTTCGGAATAATAATAAAATTATTATGTACTGTGGTCTCAAAAATCATTATAAATGGTTGTAACGTGAATGACATTAGTATTAAGTAGTTTTAAGTGGAAATATTACAACTGGGAGAAGTAACTTAGTCTTGTTCTGTATCTTCGAACTATGTTGATCCATATTTGAAATCAAATTCATTCATATCGATTCGTAAGTCATTAATATAATTTTTCTTCTGTGAAAGTACTTAAAATATTACAAAATAGTTTTTAAATTGACATACCTAATTAAAAATCTTATAAATACTGACACTCGGCGCGATGACGTTTCAGAGTATCAAACTGATATATTTAAAAGCATATAAAGGTAGTTAAAAAAACCACTGCTCAACTGATTCTTAACTTTATGATAATTGTGTATCCAACCTTAGACGATAAGGCTGTAGCTCTCACCCGAATATAGCTTTATTTTCATTTCATTAATATTTCATATTAATCTATCAATTGTTGAAATGCCAGATATAATTGAAAACCTATTGTGTCTGACCGCTGGTGTGCCGCTGTGACTCAATAGGGCGTTACAATTAGTTGCTCGCTAACAAAAGTTGCGTTTTCCATATAATTATTAGTTTCTAATCCGGTACTTAAATTGCCATTACGCTTTTCTTACGAAAGCACAATTTGTATGAAGATTTCGAATAATAATATTTAGTAGTTAAGTCTGCTTGTATTAATATAGTTAACTGTCACTGTCCAAACCTGATGTTGCTATCACCAAAAATAAGTGTTCATTGGTAAACCAAATTGTTTCTTTATTAAGTTAAAGTATGTTTACTTCTGGTTCAAATTAGTTTGGTTCAATCTGGGGTCCAGTACTGACATTTATGAATTAAATATCACCGTAACTCTGGTCATCCAGGTTTGCGCGCTGCCTACATTGTTTTTTTATTTACTACAAGATCTTACTGTTAAGTTTCTGTAGTAAATTAATATTTATTTGCACACGGTATCTAAAAGGCAGATCAACTAAAAAATCGTTAATATACGATCAAAGTCAAGAAAAGTGCTGTGATTGGCTGACTGAATAAGTAACAGCCAATTAAATCCAATCACGTCGTTGATTAGCCTTTCGGGAACCAGGTGTTATTGTGAGGGCAGGGGTTGTAGTACTTTTATTACGCTTGCTTGAGTTACAATTTTTTCAGTTCGTTTTTTGAAAATATTAATTATTCGTAAAGAGCGCTGTTGCTACTACATTTTCTTAAAATTACGAATACTGAACTACTAAACTGAAAATTGTAATGTACGACAAAACTTAATTTGATAAAAAGACCAGCATTGGACCCACACTAGAGCTTCAAAGTGCTTCAGAATATAGATTAATTATACGAATAGTAATGTGAACCGTGACGTCCAATATTAAAGTTATTTAATATTTTCTATTGTTATCTAATTGAAACAGATTTTATTAATAAACGCCTGAATTGTTCCACCACCGATTTATGAAAATAAATGTACCTAAATGTAACGTTTTATTCAAAAATGTAATATTATATAAATGTATTATTCGAAGATGTAATATTATATTGAAAGCTAAATACTACAAAGTGTTTCTTAACGGCGAAAAACGTCAGTATCATCGATTCCTTTATACTGCCCAGTAATATTACAAACATATGTAAATAGATTGTAATAAATATTGATATGCCAGTGCTCATCTATATATAGACTTATACACTTACATATTATTTAGTCGAAGAGCTTCGCATTTTAGCCTGGGTTTAGTAAGAACATGTACAAAATCTGTTAATAGAATAAGATCATACGGTTGCCAAAATAAAGGATAATAAATGTATAGCCAATATAAGATTGTACATACATATATTTATGAAACACGTTGTTTAAGTTTAAGTCAGCCTCGGACTTCTTATGAACTTGGTGCTACATATAATAACTTTGAACGTTAGTCGTAATGTGCTTCCACTCTGAACCAAACCTTATGTTACACACGTTTCGGCTCATGTACTTAAAACTGCCTTATTTATTAGTTATTACAATAGTTGTTTATATTTATGTTGTTTTATTTGATACGAACACATCACACTCTTAATAAAACCGAGACTTATCTGAGTTATTTTGTTTTGAACAAATTTGAACTCTGTTGAAATTATTGAAATGAAACTACTATATACGGATTTTATCGCGTTGTTTATTTGACACTTTATTACATAATTTAGAAACTGTTACACTACTATTACTTTTAAACTTTACTAATTTTAAGCTAATTAAATTATTGAAACTATTAAAGCTATTTATATTTATGTTTACAATTTCCCCGACGTTTCGGTTGCTTTTCAACAGCCATGGTCACGGGGAGACCAACGTATCCCTGTTGAAAAGTTTAAATTGAATTAGCTTAAAAGTTTAATAATAGTAGTAGTGTAAAAGTTTCTAAATTATGTAATAAAGTGTTAAATAAACAACGCGATAAAAGCCGTATATAGTAGTTTAATTTCAATGAATAACATTCGCGTAAACAGAAGACAATATTCTGTTGAAATTACTTAACATAATATTATACTTTATAGAGACACAATTAGAGTTCAAATTGCCTTAATTCCAAAGGGAATTGCTCAGTTTGTTAGGGTGCTTCGGCTTGACGTGGACAATAATAATATAGTAATAAATGCATTGCTTTTTTAATATCTTATATTCAAAACAAACTAAATATGATAATAAAGCTGCAGCAAGTTGTTAAAATATGCCTTTTCTAGATCCTACATAATGAATGATAAAAATGAGCATTTCATTGATTGAATAACATCTATATTTATTATAAAGATGATACCTTATTTATGTAATAAAGAAGAATAAGGGCAGGAGGATATTGGAGGATGATAGGGGTCTAGACCAAACATATTAGGGTATTAGGTCTGTGGATAAAATAAAAGAACTATTATTTTGAATATTATTAATTTATTTACTATTATTTTATTAATTTAATTCACATTAATGAAACCATGGAGATGCTAGTTTCAAATAAATATATGTACTACATATTTATAATACATAAAAATGTGGACACTATGCTCACCTGTCGTGGTGCTATCCACTCGCTAATAACATTTCTTATATATGTTTCTCTTTCGTTGTTAGTGTTAAGAACATGTGATCTAACATGCAGTATGGAACATTGACAATTGACACAAAGTTGTCGATGATGACCACTATTTCCACTATGATCATTTTCTTGGGCCGATGAATAATTAAATGTAAACATCCAGCATGAATGACACACTTGGCGCTGAGCTGTTATCTGTAAATAAGACAAACATTTTTATTTTTATGTATTCTGTACAGTTATCATTAACACAGTACTAAGTTACATGATAAATAGATTTAAAGGAGATTCAGGTCTGATTTTTAGTGAATGTGGACTGTTAATATGGAGGGTTCAGACATATACCTTAACACACAATGTAACCCATCGTACAAAACTTTAAACCCTTAGGAAATACAAAATTGATCTAGAATAGCTTAATCGCATTAATGATATGGTAAAGTAGTTTGTGAAATAGTATTTGCAGGAAACATGTTAGGCCTTAGAAAATAGACTTACCACTTGAGGGGCAGTCCATTGTCGAATCACTGATAGTGAATAGCACTTCAAGTAGCTCTAGCCTGCGTCTTCTGCGATGCCTTATATCGGTAGCGCAATTGACACATAGCTGTTCTTCTTCATTCCCTCTTGAGGGATCAAGAGCATCTAAGTAAGCTTAGATGCTCTTGATCTCTAGGTCGTGGTTTAAAGCAGATTCGGTCCAAAACAGCGCCAGGGTCAACGTTAGACGCAGATTCGGGGTCCTAAACAGCGCCAGGGTTAACATTGGAAGCAGTTTCGGTGTCCAAAAGCAAGGCCGGGTCGTCGTGAGGAGCGGTATCAGAGTCCATTATAGCAGATTAAAACGTTTGAAAAAAGCAACCGAAACAATATTCACAACGCAAGGAGGAGATAGTTGCGCGCGAGTAGCGAATGTATGTTTGTTGTTATTGTTGACAGAAGACATTGTAAATGTTGTCAGTTAAAAAAATAAACGTGACTTACGGATTTTAATATACAAATCGATAAATAATGTGTAAACTGTTATACAAGCCTTTGATTTTTTAGATCTGACGGCTAAATTCGTATATTATCTGAACCGAATCTCTGTTTGTAAACGTTATTAAGAAAACAAGTATCTTATTAAAAATGCACGTTTATTTATATAGTAACCCAGAATGGAGCGCAAAAGAAGAAAAATTGCGATGCCTATGATTGTTATCAGTTTAAATATTTGATTATGCGTCCTTTTTTACCGAAATATTTCCTACAACGAGGTTTTGTTTAATATTTTTTAATTAATTAATTATAATTATTGGGAAATAAATTTTTACTGAGCAATTTCTCACGCAAAGCCGAAAGTAGCTATTCCCTTTCGAGCTAAGACAGTGTTTTTAAGGCTGTGATATACCCATTGTCATTTAAAATATCAGGATATATTCGGCCTTACCATATGCGAAAGTGATGGCAGATTCGAGCGTATATTGAGGAGAGTTAATAAAGCCACTAATCCTGTAAAAAAAAACCTATTAATATATCTTTACATCTCCAACGTTTGTGCTTGAAGTGAATCCACGATACTAGAGCAATTTAGGAATCCAAAATGAGACCGTTCACTAGTAAAATTAGTAAAATCTAATAATGCTTGAAAATTGCTTAAAAATAAAAAATGCGCGGCCAGACCTAGGAATATTTCTTATATATATTATATTATTCTTCTCATATACACCTTAAATTACTTTTATGATGTGATTGAGATGGAAAAACTGTATTTGGCTTTTGATAAGAAATTATTATTATTATTATTCTCTTTATTACTCTTTTTTTTCTAATAATTACATTTTTAAATATAAATATAAAAACTATACATATTTAAAATATAAAATCTGAAACGACCCAACGACATCGGGAACAGGGGGCCCCAGAGAGAGGAATCCCCTCACAATACGCGCCGTGTCGAGTTGCCTTATTATTATTAATATTACTACTATGGATTTAAACCTGTAACTAAGTTTTGTGACTAGTGAAAAAAAATTAATAATGATGGTATTATGAGCCCATTCCCAGTACGACCCCGTTCCTAGTACGACACCATTCCCAGCACGACCCCATTCCCAGTACGACCCCATAGTTTTCGTACTCGTATTAGTAATTTTTTTAAATGCATGAAGACATTTTTTTAAACTGAATAACTACTCAGAAAATACAGTTACACGGTTAAGTTCATATATTTTTTTGTAGGTCTTAATATGAACTAGCTATTGGAAATAATCCTAGGTCTGGCCGCGAAATTTTTTTTTAGACCTAATTTGTATGGAGATTGCCTGATGTCCTTTGCTCTAAAAATGAGACACTAGGAATTAATTGAAATAATTTTAATTATCTACAATCGACTACCCTAGTATCTACATTTATACATATTTCACATACAACTAGTATAACAACAAATATTAAAAATAGTAATTCAAAAACAAACAACAATGTCACACAAACATTCAAAGCAATTTACCAGCTTCCATAGCCTTTAACTGTTTCTTGAAACCATCATTCGGTTGTATAGCAGGTCTCTTGTTCTTGACCAAGCTATACGCGTCTTCAAAACCTATTCCTTCATAATGCATTAAATAAGCTATAGCTACCATCGAAGTACGGGATACACCGGCATTGCAATGTACTAGAACATTATTTTTGGATTCTACCGCTTCACGAATGTACAGCAAACTTTCAGTAACAATCTCTTTGATATTAGTTTCAGGTAAATCTAAGCAATTAATAAACTTATTGTCCACTGAAACATCTACATTTATTCCTAGACTAAGCACATGTTTAATGTTATTAGCTTCTAAAACGTTACTCACAGTGCAATCTTGTGAGCCTATGTACAAATAATCTGTTACTAAGACTGGTATATTGTCTGGTTTAGTGTCAACTACAAACCCGTAAGTGTTAGGACATATTGCTGTTACACTTGAATCTTTCTCGACGTACCGTTGTCCATCTACTTTCGTGACTACTGTTTCTGTCTCTTTCAGTTTAGATTTTTGTTTCTGTAATTCATTGAGAAAATTCATTTTGGTATCTTGATTCGTGTTTTACTTGAAAAGTAATAGTGTAAAAGCAGATGTCATAAAGTGACTATGATTTAAATAGAGACTAAGAAATATATCTACACTTAGTTGTCTACTAAATATTGTCCCTCCGGCCGTGATGGCAACTGAGTTTGGCAACCAGTTGCTTAAAAATATTGGATATTCTTTTTACTCAACCAGTTGCCAAAGACGAATGTCGATTCTTGATACGCACCTATAATATTTTACCTTTGCAGTTTCGCAACCAGTTGCCGAAGGAGTAAAAACTTTCTTGTTACTCAACCAAATCTGCTAAGAATTCAAACTTTTTTCAGACTTAAGAATTCAAACTTTTTTCAGATGTTCAGAATATATTTTCTTTTGTTACTGACGTAGTTGACATCTATCATTTTATTTGCCTCTTGAGGTTATCGATTAATTGCAATATATGTGTAATACACATTAGATTACTGTATTTACTGCACGAGTATGTGTACGATTTAAGACCAGTATAATAGTCTGTTCCGGAGACATCAACATGTCTACTTTAAATGTATACCCAAATACATCTAACATTGAATTCATTCGTTCAAGAAGAGGAGGTGTTTCTGCGTTGTACGATGGTAGGCGTTACAGCCGTAAAAAAATATATGTAAATAAAAACTCATTTTGGAAATGTATCCTTACAAAAGGATGCAGAGGTAATATTACTTTAAATACTCGTAATGAGATAATAATGCAAAGAGCACACGAAACCGATTGCAGACGTAATTTTGCGAAAACCACATTTTTGAAAAAATTGGATGATCTCAAGAGAGTGAGTAGTTGCAATTTTGAATCAATCCCCAAACAATACGACAATATGGTTCGTGATTTAAAAAACGATGGATATAATTTCGTCGGCGATATACCAAAGTTCAGCAGTGTGAAAAGTGACCTTTACAATGGGCGAAACAAAGTAGTTGGTACCACAAAAATGCGTTTCTCAAATGCTACGGACGTTGAAATACCCATGAAGTACCAACATTTTTATCTTTGTGAATATGAAGATGGAGATTTTAGAATCATTGTATTTTGTATTCGTGATGTGACAACAAAAATGAGTAATTTCAATCATTTCTTTGCTGATGGCACTTTCAGAAGTTGTCCAAAGTCCTTTAAACAGTTGTATACCATTCATGGCTATGATGAAATTAACAATATCATAACTCCATTATTTTTCGCACTTCTTCCCGATAAAAGAAATAACACATATAAAATTTTGTTCAGTATAATTAAATCTCAAATTCCTACCTGGAGTCCAAAAAAAATTACATTGGATTTCGAAATTGCAGCAATTAATGCATTTAAAGACATATTTCCTGGTATACTTTTTAAGGGATGTTACTATCACTTCAACCATGCGTTATGGAAAAAGGCGAAGGCCTTACAAATAAAAACTAGAGTAAAAAAAAGGCATGTGGCGAGATGTATTGGAATTGCACGGTTACCAAAAAAATACTTAAGAGAAGGATATGATTATGTAATGGCAAAAAGACCTGTTGGTGAGGAAATCAAAATGTTTAATAAATATTTCCAAAAGCAGTGGGTTAATAAAGATTTTTTTGCTGAATCTTGTTGTTGTGAAACTGAAAAATTTAGAACTAATAACAATATAGAGGGATGGCATAGAAAGATCAACAGTTTTATTGGTAAGAAAAATCCAACGTTGGCACATCTACTCGATGTTTTAGAATCTGAAGCGACATACTATGATTTGAAAAAAATTACACCTAAAAAAAAGAAGGAGTACGAGGAGATCGATGAGGAAATTGGGTTAGCGATAAAAACTTTAAATGAAAACAAAATTAGTGTCGGACACTGTCTCGAAATTATCAGTCCATTTGTTATCCCATTCTAAAGACATATTAACTACCTACTAAATTCGAAGTGTACTTATAATTTCAATTTTGTTGCAAATGGGGAACCTAGTTGTTAATTTTCAGTAACTTTAAGCTGTAGTTAGGTAATTACATGGAATAAAGGCATATATATACACCTATATTATGTTGTTTTCACGATATTATTATTTGAAACATAATGTACCTACCCTTGTTCCCTTTCGATGACGCCACTCTTAAGAAATTTAATCAAACAAATTCAATAGAAACCAAATTTTATATGCATCTGATTGAAAACATCCTAATTTAATATAATACAGACCTTAGTCCTTATTTTGATTTCCACAACTGATGTTAGTTACGAACTGAGAGTGGTAATTCTTCTTAAGTAACCACACCTTTTGAGAAAATCTTAGTTGGCAACTAGGTGCGTATCAAGAATCGACATTCGTCTTTGGCAACTGGTTGAGTAAAAAGAATATCCAATATTTTTAAGCAACTGGTTGCCAAACTCAGTTGCCATCACGGCCGGAGGGAATATTGTTGACTTTACTGATGACGATAGTGGCGCCAACTAGCAATACTGTACTTATATTATAATTTTGCTATTTTGTTTTATTTTTCTTTAAGTTTTAAGATAACACTTGGCCTAACTGAGATCACGTCTCTTCTTACATCCTCTCAATCACTTTCTACATCACTATCACTGTCTTGTTTATCTCTTTTCTCTTGTGTATTAGTCTCTGCGTTATATACAAGGTCTTCAGGATTATATTCGACGTTGCACAGGTATAGTCCGTCAGGTGGCCCGCTCGCTATGCAGGACTGCCACGAATGCTTGGAGGGTATTTGTAGCATCACCTTTATGTCTTCTGGCGTAAGTTTGCCTCTCGCAACGCTGTTGAGTGCACCAATCATGCGTCGTATCTGTAAAAATAATCATTATAAAATCAGCCCGTTGGAGCGACGTAAGTTTTCGGGTACGATTCCTAGATTTAGCGAAGTATTATTGGATTTTTTAGAAAATTATCATGGATTTCGGTAATTTGTTCGGCAGACGTCAATAGGCTGTCTTCACTGGAATCTAAAAACCACGGTTTTATAGTCAAACAAAGGTTTTATAGTCCCCACAAAATAGGAATTATTGCCAGTGCAGAAGTTATATTAAGTTAGATCACATTGCAAGGACAAAGTTACCTGATTATGCACAAACGCTCTCCCTTTGATCTCGATATCCCAATAATCAAATATACTGTCTCGCCGACTTGAAAAACTAGTCACGACGGGTTTGGCTGGCCGCACCTCTATCGACTTTATTTCCCTTCTGTTGTGTTTGTATTGCTTCAGCTTGTCGAACTTTTTGAATGTTGTAAAGTCGTGGTACCCGACCAAGTATTTGGCGCCTTCTTTAAATTTTTCTATTTCAAAATTCTGTACCCTGAAATTGTAATAAAATGTCTCGGTGGTAGTGTTGTGACTGCTGTGCATAAGGTTTCTGGATTTGGCAAAAAATAACTGGATATTCTGTCCATGAATATTCAAGAGCAGTCCAGAGTTGACTGATGGCGATATTGCATATTTCCGTGCCTAAGAAAATCACGTAAAGTCGTGGGTTGCGCGCCTGTTCTCGCTTTGGTCGTGTTTGTTCCATCGAATTATGAGAGTGGTTTATCAGTTCGGTATAGTATTTCCTACGCAGATGGCTAGTCTCCGTTAAGATTAGCTGCCGCGCCGTGACGGTAATTCGGTTTGGAGGATTATTATACAGTAGTTACTGTTTTCAAACTAGTAAAATTTTACATTGACACATTGCACTTGTTGGATTGAATGGGTACAGTAGTAGTTATTTGTGAGAGATATTACATAAAAAATATTCAGTTTTATCTAGAGTTATTGCCATTATCAGAATTTCAACTAAAACAAAACTTTTGTAATAAACATGATGTATAAGAAAATTAACTACCACTTATCAATAATGAATGAGTATAAATAATACCTTAAGAAATGGCACTTCTTCCACTCCTCTATTGGTATGTGCGAAGCTATTGATGTATTCTCTGGCAACACTACATCTTTCTTAATGACTGCCAGTCTGAAAAAGGAATACAATGTTTTTTTGTTCCTGTGCACCTAGCATTGTTGGGAGTATGTTGTAGACAGTTGTATTATACTTTAAAAATATCAAGCATTGATATCATAGTGGAGTTAAATTGCAGATTACTTTAAAATGACATATTGCTTATGATTTTAGACAAATAATAAGTCATGCCATTGTATTTGTATAAAGACTATACCTTTAATGAAAATCAATTAGGCAAACTTGTGAATAAAAAATGTCATCATGTCATCTGTATCTACTGCATCTTCTGAACTTATTTGTCTAACTGAATATGTATTGTAAAATATTTATGAATGGTACATTATTTTCACATAGAATTTTCTGCTTTTCATACTATCATTAACTGTACTTACCGATACAAATATGTTCTACCTATAGCATTATATCTAGCGTTAAAGTCATCCCTCACCCGGAGGCACTTTCTCACAAATATACTAGTGTTACTCTTGAAGAAGAATTTGTTTAGAGTGTATTCTATATCATTTGTGTCATAGATTCTGTGACCATACTTGTCCAAGTCAAAGTGTGCACTCGCATTTAGGGCATGGACACCACCATCTGTACTGTAAAAAAGATATTGCAAAAGAATAAATGTTGTCAGTCTGTGTTTAATGTTTTTATGATTTGACTTAAGATTAAGAATATTTTATTTAGAGGAATATAATACAAAAATGATTTAACTACATATGAGACCAATAACATAAAGGTATATGAAAAGCAAAATGCTATTATGGGTGATTAGCATAGCATAGTAAATGCTCCTAAAATATGCTTTTTATTTTTATAATATCTTGAGTCAATAAGCAAGATTTTATGCTTTTATAGTGTAACATAACAAATGAATCAATTAATTTACGAAAAAATTTACCTGCATATTACTTGTACTGCTCTATAGATACTTTTTATAATAATAATAATGTTTATTTCTCAAGAAAATTGTACACTTAACAATATATAACTTTACAGGTTATGCTACATATGGATTCTTAAAATATACAACTAAATGAAATATCTGTATTTCAGACAAGATTTCCTAGTAATTTTATTAAAAATAGACTGCTTGTAACAAATAGTGCACAATTATCATTTTTAACATAAACAAAAAGAAAACTGATAAATAATGTTGAGTAAAGATAGTGGCCTCTCTATACGTAAGCATAATAATTCGTAATAATATAATCGATGATCAGAAAAATAGATCCCGCACTTACCGGCTGGACAATGTAAGGTTAGGATAATTTAATGACCTCAATTTCAGTAATCCTATTTCCATTAAACCCTGTACGCTCTCTGGGTCTGTGTAGTTCTTTCCTTGTTTAAGCCATATCTTCTCAGAAGATCTGTATTTTTGAATATTGAAAATTATATCAGCAAAACAATGTTAGATAAGGAATTTTTTGAAGATATTACAAACCTGAAAGGCGTGCCTATATATGAGAAGAACATTAAATATCTAGCTTTCATTATAATTTTTTAAAGAAGTTTTTAAGTATATTTTCATTTAAAATAAGCTGTTTGATTATTTATTTCTGATTTCAGGTTATAAGGTGATAGACAGGATATGTCAATGTCAAGTTATTGTCAAAATCTGTACAGAATTTTCATTAGTCAAACACAAAATATACCTATTGATGTAATCTTAAAAATGTAAGATATAATAGCCAATTCTTAATTTCGCCTAGCAGATATTTAATAAAACAAAGATTTTTTCTTTATATAAAATGGGATCTTGTATCATTGAGTATTGACATGTAAGCAACAAGTTGAGCAGTTTTTAAACGAGCGAAATCCTTTCACTTTGTCAGTGACGTTCAGTGACGTTTAAGTCCGAGTTATCCGAGTATGTCATATTATTTTTATTAAACCAGTCAAAAATGGCACAACGGACGTGGCATATGTTTACGGTGATAACACTAATATTTACAGTTTTATCACTAGTTGGCGATGTTTTATCGTCGTCGCCGGCACCATGGTACGAAAATATGCCGGCTGTGACAATGGACTACAAAGTTCACATAGACGCCGGCAAAGAAGATTGTTACTTTCAATATGTACCGCAAGGCGCAACGTTTTACGCCAGCTATCAGGTAATTAACTAACTTTTCTGTAATGAAGCGTACGCAGTTAATATTGGTAATAAATTTTATCGAGCGAAAGTATGAAGCGAAAGCGATAGACGTTAATAAATTGGAGTGTATTTACTTTTCAAACTGAGTGCATTTTTACTAATAGGTGCTGAAAGGCGGTGATGGCATGTGTGGGTTCGCTGTGCGGCACCCTAATGGTCAGATAGTCCATCCTTATGAGTGGAGGCAGAGTGCTGAGTATGCTGACCAGACATCGTCAGGTGGTTATTATGCTGTGTGCATTGACAACCAGTTCTCAAGATTTGCTGGCAAATTAGTCAATTTATATTTGTCGGTGATAAGGTACGACATGTGGGAGAAGTATGCCAAGGAAGTTGAAGAGCTAGATATGAACATCAAGAATTTTACAGTAAGTTTTAGTTTGATGTAATTGCTTGTGATTTTCTTTTTGTTGTTTAATTTACGACCCTTCAGAAAGTCTATATTAATATCAAGAAACAAAGACAGAATTTTGATAGTTAGTGTATATAAAGGGGAAACTCTTTAACCACTGGGCATTGAAATTATTTGAAAAATATTTTTATTTACCCTTTACTTTATACCAGTTAGGCTATATATTATACTATGTTTAAACTAGGCAAAGTTCAGTTGGGCCATTAGATGAAGATAAAATAAATGAAGCCAATATTAGAGGCCAAATATTTGTTTTAAAAGTTTCACTTGCCTTTTTTACAGTATTAAAACAGAATTTTAATGGAAAGTTGTTTTAATAGTAGGTAGATAACATTTGCATGTATTAAGGAAACGCATACAACTTCAACTAAATAATAAATATTGGTACGCTATTATGTGAAAATGGTTTAATATATCACCTACTAGGTTCTTCTTATGGGTGCTATCCTCAAAAGTAATTGTAAAATAATTTTCTTGAAGTTGATTCAAATTATGAGAGAGCATTAAAGGAAAGTTATATACATATTCGAAATATGCAAAAAAATAGAAAAGGTTCTGTGTAACTCTATAGAGAGAAGTTCTCTTTGTAGTACTCAATTATATTAAATATTTGTAATACTTAATATATTTGATATATTTTTATATGCTATGTATTTGTTACAGACTTCCATCCAGTTTGTTGAGAGGAACATCAATGATATATTACAATACCAGTACCACTCCAGAGCAAGAGAGTCCAGGGACTACAACTTGTTGCAAGACAACAATGCCTATGTACTTAGGTAAGGAACATTCTTCAATAGATAGCATTTTTGTACATAATACACACAATTGATACTATAAGTACTAAAAATATGTCATACCTCTACGTAAAGCATGACCATGCACAATTTTAGCAATGCAGCATATAAATTCTAAAACAGCAAAAGCAAGGAATGCACTTTATTATTTCAATACAGTAAATGCTGGCAATGCATATTGTAATTTCTACCTAAACAGAAATACTAACATAGCATATAGAAGATATTTCAATTATCATGTAATAAGTATAAATTAATGGTGTAGTAGGTACATAATCAGATCTGTAGACGATAGCAATTTCGCACACAATTGAAATTTAAACTAGCACATTCTAGCAATATAGAATACAATGAATAAGATATACATTTCTTTTTTCAGATGGTCTATGGTACAAATCCTGGCAATTGCAGCAACAGCTACACTACAGGTTTACTTTGTTAGAAAACTATTTGAAGTCAAAGACAATTCATCAAAGACTAGAATTTGATTGCATCGCAGTAACAACAGAGTAATGTACACTATTTACTGACTCTATACTTCTTGACTGATCTATCATTCCACTCTGAAACTGATGCTGATCTCTCTATACATGCTTTTTATTTAAGTTTGTTGTTTCTTTTTATAATGTTTTTAATTTGGTCATAATATTAGATTATTCAGGTATACTCAGTAATGTTTCCTAGTGACGCATTTTAACATATTTTAATATTTTTGAGATTACATATAAGATATATTTTAATAAGAGCTTTTTACAGTAACCACTGCGATAGAATTAGATTCTTTTTTTACAAGTCATGAGACAAGGCGCACATGATAGTTTCTAGCTAAGTACAATTGTTTTACGCATTTTAAGTCAAATCAAATATTAATTTATAAAATCAATGTGTTCATTGTTAGAGAGTTTATTTTTAAACGATTATTATAAGATCTGATTATATAAATAAAAACATTTTGAAAATATTTTTGATAAGATTTGAATTATTATTTTTTTGCTATTATGAACGATGACATTTTGTATTTTTATTTAATATCAATAACGAATTATGTATAGTATTTAAGCAGAGTGTATCAATTTAATGATTGACCAAGATGTAATAAACTGAAATATATAATGTACTTAATATGTGTTGTGTTATTTTGTAAAGAAATTCATTTTATATCTGATTAATGGATAAAAAGTTACGTAAAATAAATCGGTTTCGATTGTACGCTATAATTATTATTTACCTATAGATCGACTGATAGTAATAATACTATAATGATACCTCAGAGTAAATATGGTCAGATCTAATTTATTTTTTATGTTGTGAAATTGTTGGTTTACTGTCACAAGCGCAAGTCTGCCGTCCATTATCTAAAATACATCATATGAACCGCATATAACGGCTTTTTCGTTAGCGAAAGGCAGAAGTACCCACAATTTCATGTCCCGGCCATAATAAATAAATTAACAATATGATGCTACGTTTGACACCTGTGTCATTGCGGGTTCTAAAATTGTGAAGTAGATAAAATATATGCTCGTTACACTTCTACCTTATCATGGGCACATTTTTTATGTCCCTGAATGATAAGGCAATAACGCTACGTTATGATTGAAAGCGTGTTATAATAAAAGCCTTTATAGTCTACTTATGCATGCTACTAAATATCAAATGATATCTTTTATTCAATAGTGGGTTATGCTTGTGTTCAGTTTTAGTGGCCTATGTTATCGCATAGGTATGATTGTCAAATTTAGTGTAATCCATAAATAGTTTCGAGTCTAAGTGCTTTTTCTGTCCGTTGTTTGTAAAGTTACTGTGACACAGGATTTATTTCTAGTGCGGGAGTTGTCTTTTATGAAAGAAATAATTATTTGACTTTGAACCCACAACTTTTCAAACGTAAGTTCAATACCTTATCCATTGAGCAACGTACCACTACTAATGATGATCGATCGTAACAAATAGATATTCGTATTCTCAGCCTATCCCTCCGTAAAAGACTTGTATCTATAAACGTGATAAAGAACTGTAATTCACTTTTGATATGGCATGGATGTCAATCGATTCTAAGTATAGTTAACCCTAACACTATATCTTATCGAGCCAATAACTGCATTGTGTAATGCTATACATATACACAGCTAGTGCTTACTACTTACCTACTCATATCATATTGATATGGAATATTCCAGCGATACTATTGTAAATGGGCAACGAGAAGAAATATACGATGAAATACTAAATAGTTTGATAGTTTCCGCCTGCGGTTTCGCCCTTATGAATCCATCGGGAACGCATACTGGGATGCGTATGAACGCATATCTGTGTATTTATCTTTATAAGCCATGTATTGAAAATGTCCCACTGCTAGGCCTCTTTACAGTGTGAGAAGGGTTAGGATGGGCCAGCATGGTGCAGCAGTGCGGATTGGCAGACTTCACATATCTTTGAGAACATTATGGAGAACTATCAGACATGCAGGTTTCCCCACGATATTTTCCTTCACCGTTAAAGCGAGCGATAATTAACTACGTAATACGCAAATAACTTGGAAAAGTTAGAGATGCGCGCCTGGGATCGAACTCCAAACGTCTGCGTGGCAATCCAACGGTATCCCATTAGGTTATCGCTGCTATTATTTATATATAGTTTTACCCAAATCTATTCTACGGTTTACGAGTGATTGTACCTAATAAAAATCCAAACATTTTACAGCTATATCTAGGTACCTACTTCATTTTATTAGGTAAGGCTTATGTCCAGCAGTGGACGTCTTTTTGCGTCGTAGGTGATTTCTTAATATTAGTGAGATCGCGATTGGCTACTTTTATTTACTTGTGAAATATTCGTTTCACGTAAAATTTCGAAGGATCGCTACGGTCACATAGGTACATAGTTTAGGTACCGTGCAAAATTAGATAATTTTCAATTTATTGGACAATATAGGTACACTCAACGAATAATATAACTACAATACGATAACCTAGAGTATAAAATTAACTCTGCGAATTTGCATGGAGTACCTACATACGATGCCTACAAAGAGAATTAATAAATTAAAGCGCCATGTCTTCGTGTAGGTACACGAACAGAGGTTTTTGTGCGTAAAAGTGTAAATCCTACACTTCTCTGTAACAGAATTGATCGATCTAGCTCTCTTCCTTTCTTTACATCCCGCGGTTAGTATTTGAATGAAAGGTTAGTGTTCTGATGAATTATTTTTGTCTTTAGCGTTTCGAGTGACTTTATAAGGATTTTGGGATCGGTAGGATTTATTATTATGATCCATAACTGCGAATATCTGTGGTGCTATTTTGAATGAATGTGCTTTATTTGTTCAAAATAAATGTGGCAATCCTAGCTGTGTATTAACGTATGTTAAGATTTGCCGCCATGCCCAAAATATGTTATGGTGAACATTAATATTTATATAATGTGACAATCCTGTGAGTGAGTTGGTATGAGACGGTGCATTTGTTCCAATATGTATTTCTAGGTACATCGATCGCTATGGCAATTACATATTCAGTAGTTAGGGCTCGGTTCAGGTTCTGAAATTTTTATTTCAGTTCGATACGCACTTACGTATCATATTTAATCGATTTGTGTTCAGTCTATTCTGGGAGAAAAGTACTTTCTAATGGTAGATATGCATGTGTACAGTTTGTGATTGCATGACTGATAATTTTGTTACGTGTGAGTGATTATATGCATAATAAACTATGTCGTTTAGGTATGATTTCAAGTTGGTAATTTAAGAAACCTTTCATTCTACTTTAAACAATTTCTGACGTATAGTACAAAGAACATATTATCGTATCAGAAATAGACCATTAGGGTTATAGTTCCTATTGTACCTATGTATACAAATGTACAATTTAAAACCAATTGCTACATTCAACTTTTAATGTTGTAACAAATAAGCATTATATATTTTTTTACATACTTGTATGTATATATAGTATATATCTCCAAAAGTGTAAGCAGAGGTAAATCTATATATGTAGATATTAAGTAATAAGCGGCGAGCCTGTTGCCACAGAGCAAAACCTTTTAAATGTTGTGTGCTATTGCCGTGGACCAGTGTGTTAGACTACGTACCTACCGCTTATAAGAGTAGTATGTAGTATCGTTAACTTGAGATACCTCCTAATGCTATCTTGATACTGGTTTTAAATGTGCTTTCGGGTATTAAACCGTACAGAGGCCGTCTTTTATAAGGTTGGTGAAGAAAAGACGCTATATCAGGAAAGAAATATTACTTAAAAAAATTATAATATTATCTATTTATAAAAGTAACCGTGATAATATCCGTATATAGGTATAGGTAGTTTAGTTTCAGTAGAACCAGGTTTTGTTATGGTGAAAAGAAATTGTCTCCATTATACCTGCAATACATGTTGGTCAAGCGTAGGTAAAGGCGAGCGTAGGCCAACGCGAGCGAAGGCAAACTGATACAAGGCAAGTATTACCGTCTAGAGCAGAGGTTCCCAGACTTTTTTTTTCTCATAGACCACTTTCAAAATTTAGCAGTTTCCGATTGTCACATTGTCTCAGCCATCATTTCTGCTATAAGACATTTCAAGGTTATCTATTAATTACCAGACACCTGTAAGTATATGTTATCTTCGTTTTTATAGGCGGACTGACATTTTTCTTCTTTTAGGCTACTCGTACTGATAATGGAATATGCAAGTTTTTGCAAGTGACAAACGGTGAGCTACATTGATAGCTGAAGTCAAGCCAACATTTTAGTTCTTAACTAACGAAAGCAAATAAATTTTCGTGGACCCCCGCTTACGAAATGTGGACTCCCATTTTTGTCACGCCAACGTAGATCCTGTCGTGTCTCCCGTGGACCCCTGGGGGACCACCTGGACCACTTTGAGAACTAATGGTCTAGAGTCTAGACTTTCGGTAAGTTTGAAGAAAACCAATGCAAACGGTCAATATAGGCGAGCTTTGTGGAGCTGTCAACACGTTGGGCTCTCTCAGTCTTTATTGAGCATTGAAACAATATGGACGTCGTAATAGTTATAGCAGCTGCTGGTATTTATTTAATTATGGCACTCCAACGACTTATTCACGATTAATTAGCGTATATAATTATTATTATGTCAGAGTATACCGTAGTAGACTTGTCAAAAAAATACATTTTGTATGTGTAACGGCGATGTTCGCCAAGCGCGAAATGGCAGACAGACCAACATGTGAACGTTATTATCCGAGCGCAGACCTACGCCTTTGATTTGTGTAGAAAAACCGACACCGCTCCGAAGTGAGACAAGTGGTCGTGCGAGCGACTGCGAGTTGTTACAAGCTTCGCAAATTAAGCTCTATACACGTTGGCGCTTGCTTTCACTCGGCCAGTTAGGCGAGTGATACCAAGTACTGGCAAGCTATACATATATATACACTGTCTATACGTTGGTATTGGCTGTCACTCGGCAACGTTGGGCCAACATGTATTGCCGGCTTTATCTACGGTAATGACAGACGGACCAACATGTGAACGCTATTGGCCGAGCGCAGACCAACGCCTTTGATTTGTGCAGAAAAAGCGACACCACTCCGAAGTGAGACGAGTGGTTGCGAGCAACAGCGAGTTGTTACAAGCTACGCCAATTAAGCTCTATGCACGTGCTGGCCTTCACTCGGCCGACTAGGCGAGAGCAAGGTAAAGCAAATATACCTTCTATATGTCGGTATTGGCTGTCATTCGGCAACGTTGGGCTAACAAGTATTGCCGGCTTTAAAGGTAAGTGGAAGGAAAACAGGGGATAGTTATTTCATACGTTTTTGCGGTTAGGTAATTATTTTATAGACATAATGTTATAATTGTTGTATATTATTTATAATCTCTGTAATTAGTTAAGAGTACGAAAACATGTTGGTGTGCTTTGGAGAATCTCGGAAAAGCTTCTAGTGCGCAAGGATTTACGTGAAAAGTGTTTGATCGGAAGTGTGATAGTACTAACTCCTCACTCACCTCACGTCGGCGAGCACTTCCGCCTCCAAATCCCACGGGGGTGTCCCGGCCAATGCCCAAGCTGCGTTGGCCGACACCGTGCGGTATCCTCGTATTACCCTGACCGCTATGACTCTCTGCGGTCTCCGCAGAAGAGTCTTGCACTGAGCGGTCAGGGAGTCCGCCCACACCGGTGCATCGTAAAGCGTCATTGACCGCATAGCCCCCGTGTAAAGTCGCCGGCAACCGACACCGGGCCCGCCCAAGTTTGGCAATAGCAGTGCCGAGAAGCTTTGGAGCGAGCTGTCTGAAGTGTTTGTCGAAGCGCCACCTTCCGCCCAGGACCAAGCCCAAATATTTCATTTGGGCCTGGATGGGAAGGCACGTCAAGCCCACCATTATTGAGGTGCCGCCGGGTGGACTGCGACGGGGCCCATGAAAGACAAGGCCCTCCGTCTTACTAAAAGCCACCCGTAGGCCCAGCGCCTCGATACGCCTGACCACCTGGGAAACTCCCGCAGAGGCCAAACGGGCCACCTCCTTGAAGGTACCCGCCACGGGCTGTGACGAGGGTGTCATCAGCGTAACTGATGACACTCAGCTCAGGGGGTAGGACAGCACGTAGGGCCCAGACGTATCCAATGTTCCACAGGAGCGGACCAAGAACCGATCATGGGCTGCCGCCAAACCTCGCCTCGAACCTCGAGGAGGACACTCCTGCCTCTCAGATAGTCTGCCACCAGCTGCTCCAGGTAAAAAGGTACTCCATGATATCGGAGCGCCCCCTGGATACAGTTGTATGGCAGATTGTTAAACGCGTTCGCGATGTCTAAACACACCGCCAACAGAACACTTTCGGGCAGAACAGAACGGCCTTCAGGCGCATAATGGCCCCGACATGTGCCCCGGCATTCCCGGAATCCGAACTGAGCGTCCGACAAGCCGGGACCGACCGTGCTCAGGTGCTGGACGGGGGAAGGGGAGGCCCGCCCAAGAAGCTTGTTCAGCGCCGCGCGATATGGGCGCCTCCAAGGGTCATGGTCTATACTCTAGACCCTCCAACATCTCACTTTTCACCCGTTCCTTGGCGCGTCAGATGGTCGACTGCAGAGACGCTTTCGCTTCGCGATACGCGTCATACAGTCAGCGCTTCTCTTGCTCATCGCGGTATAACCATATATAAAACCAGGCGAACGGACATTTTCAAAAATTGCATTTGCCTCGTACCTTGCAAAAAAACTGTCAGTAACATCTCTCTATTGTCAGCTATGAATATATTATATACATGATATTATATTAACAAAAAGAAAACCGACAAAAATGCACTAAAAAGTTAAAAAATAATTGCGTATTCTCGTCTACGCTTTCAATCAACTTATTGTACTAAAATATGTTTATAAATATATTATGTGTAGGCTGTTTAAAAGGCAATTAAATTATTAGGATAATATACTGCACAATTATTGTTATTTATGGAATTGGTGTTAAAAACCAGTTTGGGATCATGTAAACAATAAATATATACATATGTTCTATTGTTGTTGTGATTGCAGCAATCACAACAAATTTGCTATCATTTATTAAAAACAAGCATTATTGTATTTCACCAAAGTTCTTTATCAGAACATCAACAAATCAGTATGGGACCAGCTCGAAATACAACGATGCGCTGCCAAACCATCCTACACAGTTGTTTTTTATTTCACAATGACATAAAATGAGAAGATCATTAATGTAGCCGAAGTCAACCAAATACGCATTACTCTTACATAACTCAAAAACTACTGGTCAGATCTTAAATGGGCCAAAATAAGAAGCATTAGTTTTCAAATAAAAAAAGAATCATCAAAATGGATTCACATAGAAAAAGTTCTAAGGAAACAACACATAAAAAAATACAGACGTATTGAGAATCTCCTCCTTTTTAGAAGTCGGGTTAAAAAAGTATGTAAGCATATCGTCCATAAGGAAAATAAGATGGCAATCACACTCAAAGTTCAATGTAGGTAACATGTTTACTAAATAAATCTATTTGTTTCTTTGGATTATAGCTATTGGTTCCTTTATAACATTTAATAATGTTTATTTTAATATTTTATTTCTAAATCAATGACCGTAGTAGCTTTGTCCAAATTATAAAAAGTTATTATTTATTATTATTATTTCAGTGTTGGATAGCCTATTTATCGAGGAAGGCTATAGGCTGTATAACATCACGCTATGACCCACAGGGGCGGCGGGGCGGCGGAAATCGCGGGCACATCTAGTTTACTCTATAGATGTATGGAGGTACGTCACCACTCGGGCTGTGGCAGAATATGAGAATGGGAGATCATTACTAAGGCATAGGTACTAATGAAATACTTTCTGGTAATCTATACTAATATTATAAAGCTGAAGAGTTTGTTTGTTTGGTTGAACGCGCTAATCTCAGGAACTACTGGTTCGAATTGAAAAATGATTTTAGTGTTGGATAGCCTATTTATCGAGGAAGGCTATATGACATCACGCTACGACCAACGGGGGCGGCGCAGTAACTATAAACGCGGGTGAAACCGCGGGCACATCTAGTGGGAGTAATAAATTAACCAAGTTTTCTCTCAGGTTTCAGATTTCTCGTACCATTTTGCGCTATTGTAACCTTATTTTAAGTTTGTAATTGATCCTCTCATTGATCACATATTGTGTTATAAAACTATTCATTCAATTGTTATTATAAATCGAGAGTATTCTCCCTTAAATATAAATATATTGAATCTGTACAATCTGTGATCTTTCAGAAGTTTGAATAATTAATTGGTTTACATAAAAATAATTTTATAGTTCTATTCATATCGATATATTTGGACGTACAAATAATTTATGTATATTAACGATTGGACATTATCCAGTGGCAATTATATCTACCCACAGCTATAATAATGCAAATCGTACACAAAATGCTTAGGAACCATTAATTCTGGCAATTGATTAAATCGAAAAATACACACTTAGATGAATTGGCTTACTGAAACGACTGACATCACATCTTCGAGAACAATGAAGAGAACTCTCAGATGTCTTCGGTTTCTTACGTAAATAACGTAGGTAGATATAGGTACGTCAATTTGCACTATATTTCATACGCACATTACATAGGCGTAATGTGCGTATGAAATAGTGCACCATGGGATTGAACTCGGATTTCTGTGTGGCAGGCCATCGGTCTTCTATTAAGCTAGTGCTATCCTATACGTATATCTATTGTTTCATAAACACAGTAAATACACAACACAGTGATAAGGTAACAGGGCAATTAAGCTACCCTATTGTCTCACATACACACACACACACACTTACACAGTAAATACCTAACACAACACACAAAAATAACTTTGTTTTTGTTTTAGAAGAGAACGTATTAGAATTCCCCGCAAGAAAAATATCAAATACTAGCTGTTGCCCGCGACTTCGTCCGCGTGGACTTTAATTTATTACCTGATACCTACTTTTAATTTGTTATCTAATTTTGATATATAAAACTACAACTAAAGAAATTAATAAGTCTAACTACACCTATATAGGTGTAGTTAGCTATATATATATAGCTAATACTTAAAAACTACCTACTAATATTTAGAAATTACCTACTATATCTAAAGTATTATATCTTTTGAATGACATATCCGATTTTAATAATTTAAAAAGTATTTTACGTGTATTGAAACGGTCTTTAATAAAATATCATTTAATGGGATAAGGATTAATACAGAGGTATGAATAATATGGTTTGATTATTGTCGGCAATTTTATCAACTTTTAAAATGTAAAAATGTAGTTATAGTAGCATAACTACAGTAGTTGGACATATGGTACTACGGACTTTTTTGTAGATATTGATACGTTCTATAATACTGTAGAACATTTTTTTGTTCTATCATCAATTGTTTCCGCAACGTACGTGATGACAGATTTTTTATGACTAATTTTTCACACCTTGGGTATTATATATATTATATATAGGATATTATTGCATTTTTACTAAGGATCCCAATTTTTTTTGAAAATGTTATATAGCCTATGTCACTCAGTGAAGATACAGCTTTCTAATGGTGAAAGAATTTTTGAAATCGGTCCAGTAGTTTTTGTGTGAAAACATTACAAACATACATACAAAAACACAAATGTTTCCTCTTTATAATATTAGTTTAGATTTTCCTTTCTCCTGTTGATTTGTACCTGCTCATTGTGTCATACATACCAGCAGAAACCGAGTTGTTTATTGCGTATGTGTGGGTTACACGAGAATTATAAATAGCGGTAGCCTTTGTAAGAACACATTACAGTCCCTTATTCCTATCGTGTAAGACGTTGTGTTAAAGAAGAAGAAGATAATGGCTGGTTACAACAAAATAAGTATGGTACTGCTGTTGGTTGCATGTGTAATGGCGATCACCACCGACGTGGTAGCCGCCGTACGTGTTGAAAACTGTGACGTGGTGTGCGCATCTCATCATAATCAAGAAAGGCACACGTGTTGCCAAGTGCACGGTTATATGGGTTACATGAGTTGTTCTTACGGACAGATGCAGTGCTTAGATAAGAAGTAATAATAGCAACGATGTTCAGGAGTAAGAGGAACATTTGAATCTGTGAATATATTACAAAATTGAATTATGTTTTGGATATTAGAAAATATTTGTTTATGTTTATAACTCTTTCTGATAATTTATATCATTTGCTTTGTAATATTTAGGCACCCACAATAAATTGAAGTATAAATAAGTTTGAAGGTTCATGCACACAAGTGTTTTATTATTTTAATTTAAACTAAATAAATGAGAATATACACAGATGTTTTTATTTAAATTTTAATTAAGAAAACACATTTCAGTAAGTATTTTTGCAAAATACCTATAGTCTGAAACTACTAAATAAACAATTTCACATTGTTTGTTGGAATGCAACTATTGAAATTTCCAATTTGTGGTCAATGCATGTGCCGCTTTACACGCGCACAATTGCATCAATATACACACATCTCTTACTTTGTAATACATATTAAAATTCAAAAAGATATTATTTTTCTTACTTATGTTTCTGTTGAATTTACTTACCTACTTACTTTTAGAAAATATATAGAAATATATGCTAATGAGCAAACGCGTATAATAATTATGTAGTGTTTCACCTATGTAAATAGTGAAATGAAACACCAAAATATATAATTACATTTATTATTTACCATAAATATATAACATCCATGATTTGTTACATTGTCTCGTAATTCTATATACACAATAATTTACTTAAGTACATTACATCATTTAATCGTAACTCCATAATTGTTAATGATATGGTGCGAATTAAAGCCCAAATCACATTATACACGTAGGTACTAATCAACTACATACTGACGACATCTATCAAAAGACTGAGAGATGGTATAATATTGAGAGATGGTATAAGTTCGCTTGATCGTAAGCGGGTACCGTTGCTTGTGGACGAGATGGGAGGACAGTAGGGCTGCTTCTTCCCTTATTTTCTTGTCAAAATAGCCAGCGTAAAAAAGCAAGTACCGGAGGCCATGCGATATAGCCTTACCGCAGAATTACAACATATGTAAGGTCTAAAGCAAGGATCTTTTCTTATGTCATCCTCTAATGACATATACAAAGCATCCATGCGAGGAAATAACAGATAATTTAGTACAGGTCTTTTGAATAATGTCGTCAGATATTGACTTGTTACTTTGTGATGTTGACGGCTTAAGTGCTAGCCAAGGAATGTCGACTAAAAATAATAGATACATATACATTTTCATGATCAACTTATCCGCTGACTATGACTAGGCAATTTTCAAACAGCGGGCAAGTAAAGCGTTATATGTGAGACATAATAACTTATACTAATCAGTAAATGTCTTAAAACTGTATACTGTACAACAAATGTGCTGTGAATCTCATACGTAACTGTACACTTCACATAAAACCTAAGTCTACGCTAATGTAAGCAAAATCACTCACTATAACAACTATCATTACGATTTCTACTTTCAAATTCATAGGATTATACCATACTGGCTTATAGCAGTGTTAAGATGGCAATAGGAATTTATGTAAAGCTCCTCTGCCTTCCATTTCTGCGATGGATGTAAGTGTAAGTAAGTGAGAGAAAGAAGCATGTATAGTGGATAGTAGCGACGCGTAATTGGTAATCAAATCGAATTATTCGATTATTCTAGTTATTCGATTGCATTCGAATAAAAATTGGTTGTGTGCGATTGTTAGGATAGGCGTTACTATTCGACTTTTTAGAGTAGGTTATCCGATTTTTATTCGATTGCTATGCAATGAAGAATAATTGTACAGATTTTTATTTGATTGGTTGGTAACAATCTCGTGTCGCAAGTTTATAGTGCGGTCTCGTTCTCTCGCTAAAGTAAGATTACAATAACACTGCTATAAGACAATGGTTGCCCGAATACAATGGACTATGTCCTCAATGTTCAATCATTAATCCAGTAAAATAGATTTCTAGTCTAAAGAGCCGATAAATAATTTTCTAAATACTTTGTTCAACGAATAGCAGAACTATCACAAGTAAGCACCTTTACTTCAAAACGTGTATCTTCACGCTTGTTAAAACTCTTAGTATATCTAAACTTAGCTCACTACGTTATAAAGGCAGCGACTGGACGGACACATACGTCTTTAGATAACACACGGTGTATAACAAACATTTTATATAAATCTACGTATCTTTATCGATATTATCGTATATTTAATGTGAGATTCCAATGTAATGATGTTATTTTTAATTTTCTCACGAATATTGTTAGAATGGTATGGTATTAAAACCGTTATGGAAAGCACCTAAGCATCCGATTCGCACACGCTGTGACGAAATTGTTCATGTTCAGCTGAAGATGTGATGGGATGTAGACAGCTGATGTATCGGCGTGACGTCATAAAACCTTATTTAAATAATTTTGTTGCAGCATTCACTTCAAATGTAGCGATCCTTTACTAGATTGTGAAATAAGTATGCAGCTACTCATTAAATGCAAAAGACGTGGGGGAATGCGGGCAGTGATTGCAGTCGTGACGTAACTAAGCTGCAGGATAACAACAATACTGTCTTCTGGAATTTTAGCAGCCAAGTTGCTTCCTACCAGGTCGTATAGCTGAAGTGTAGTTGTGACATCATAAATCTTTACGTCATTTTGTCTCAACAAGTCGACAGTTTGTACATACAAAAGACGGTATGACGTCATTATGCTGCAGGATAGCATCGATGAATAATACTGTCTCCTAACTGTTTAACCAGTCAGCAGTAAGGATTCAGGATGTCCGGCGTCTCTGGTGTAGGTTAGGCTCGCCCGACGTCACTGGTGGCGTGCTGGCGCGCGTCAGAGCCGTCGCTTCTGGCCGAGGTAGGTGCCGGAGAGCGCGAGCAGGCGGTAGCGCTGGCGCAGGTTGCGCGCGCGCACGTGCGGGGACGCGATCTCGGCCGTGTACTGACGTCACTGGTGGCGTGCTGGCGCGCGTCAGAGCCGTCGCTTCTGGCCGAGGTAGGTGCCGGAGAGCGCGAGCAGGCGGTAGCGCTGGCGCAGGTTGCGCGCGCGCACGTGCGGGGACGCGATCTCGGCCGTGTACTGACGTCACTGGTGGCGTGCTGGCGCGCGTCAGAGCCGTCGCTTCTGGCCGAGGTAGGTGCCGGAGAGCGCGAGCAGGCGGTAGCGCTGGCGCAGGTTGCGCGCGCGCACGTGCGGGGACGCGATCTCGGCCGTGTACTGACGTCACTGGTGGCGTGCTGGCGCGCGTCAGAGCCGTCGCTTCTGGCCGAGGTAGGTGCCGGAGAGCGCGAGCAGGCGGTAGCGCTGGCGCAGGTTGCGCGCGCGCACGTGCGGGGACGCGATCTCGGCCGTGTACTGACGTCACTGGTGGCGTGCTGGCGCGCGTCAGAGCCGTCGCTTCTGGCCGAGGTAGGTGCCGGAGAGCGCGAGCAGGCGGTAGCGCTGGCGCAGGTTGCGCGCGCGCACGTGCGGGGACGCGATCTCGGCCGTGTACTGACGTCACTGGTGGCGTGCTGGCGCGCGTCAGAGCCGTCGCTTCTGGCCGAGGTAGGTGCCGGAGAGCGCGAGCAGGCGGTAGCGCTGGCGCAGGTTGCGCGCGCGCACGTGCGGGGACGCGATCTCGGCCGTGTACTGACGTCACTGGTGGCGTGCTGGCGCGCGTCAGAGCCGTCGCTTCTGGCCGAGGTAGGTGCCGGAGAGCGCGAGCAGGCGGTAGCGCTGGCGCAGGTTGCGCGCGCGCACGTGCGGGGACGCGATCTCGGCCGTGTACTGACGTCACTGGTGGCGTGCTGGCGCGCGTCAGAGCCGTCGCTTCTGGCCGAGGTAGGTGCCGGAGAGCGCGAGCAGGCGGTAGCGCTGGCGCAGGTTGCGCGCGCGCACGTGCGGGGACGCGATCTCGGCCGTGTACTGACGTCACTGGTGGCGTGCTGGCGCGCGTCAGAGCCGTCGCTTCTGGCCGAGGTAGGTGCCGGAGAGCGCGAGCAGGCGGTAGCGCTGGCGCAGGTTGCGCGCGCGCACGTGCGGGGACGCGATCTCGGCCGTGTACTGACGTCACTGGTGGCGTGCTGGCGCGCGTCAGAGCCGTCGCTTCTGGCCGAGGTAGGTGCCGGAGAGCGCGAGCAGGCGGTAGCGCTGGCGCAGGTTGCGCGCGCGCACGTGCGGGGACGCGATCTCGGCCGTGTATGCGCCCGGGAACCAGCCCGCCTCGCCGTCGCGCGTGCGCTCGCCGTAGTACCAACCTGGCCGAGCAAACAATGTATAGAGAGAAAGAAAGAAATTTCGTTTATCATGTAGGATATTACAAGATGGGTGGTCAGTTGAACGAATAAAAAATTGAACGGGTTGATAGATAGAATGGTAGAAGTATGGACGAATGGAAGGGCCGTCGAATGGTAAGTAGATAAGTGATGGCTGGAACTAGGGTCCTTTGATGGTCGAGGGAATGCATAAACAGGTAGTCGAAATAACGGGTGGAAGGATGAATAAAGAAAATGAGAGACAGAGAAAAAGTGAGGTGTTCATGATCGACAAAGTTATATAAAACTATATCTATCATAAACAAAAAAATACTTCGTGTACGCATAATAAAGCTAAAATAAAGCTTACTAACAAAGCATGATCAATATTTATATGCGGTGTTGTACGGTAATCAATAAATTTCGCAGTGTATTATAGATAGTAAGTAAGCAAATATGTTTTTACTTGAACAGCTGCTTGTTTCATAAATATTTATAAGTATACTAATATTATTGCTCTGTTTTTCATAGCAGCTGTTTTAACAGCAAAAGCATATTGAGGATAATTAATTTGTTAAAATTTTTTTAATCTAAATCTGTCGTTAACATAAATTTTATGTTACGGTACAATCAAGGCTGAACAGAGTAGATATATTTAGAAAGACATTACATGTTTCTTGCATAATGCAAGAAATTTATGTAATTTTATGCTACGGTACGTATTCCATACAATCTAGGCTGAACAGAGTATATTTAGAAAGACATTACGTTTCTTGCACAATGCAAGAAATGTGCAAGTTCTAAATAAAGTTACCCTTGCTAGTCTTGCATAATGTTAGATAAATGCTAGTTGTAAAAAAAGTTAGCCTCGCTGGTCTTGCATAATGCAAGATAAACGCAAGTTGTAAATAAAGTTACCCTTGTTAGTCTTGCACAATGCAAAATAAACGCAAGTTGTAAATGAAGTTACCCTCACTAGTCTTGCATAATGCAAGATAAATGCAAGTTGGAAATAAAGTTACCCTCGCTGGTCTTGCGCGTGACGTTGACGACGTCGCCCTCGGCGAGCGGCAGCTCGTCGGGCTGCGCGGGCGCGTACACGTAGAGCGCGCACACCTGCGGGCAGTCCCAGCCCGCGTACACCGCCTCGCCCTCCGCGCCGCCGGGGGGCACCAGCGCCTCCGACCAGCGGGACCACTCCGTCTCGCTGGGGCACGACATCAGCTGGACAAACAAAGTCATGTCAATAATTATGTCATAGGATTAGAGTAGACATATTTTCTTCTTTCGAATAATTGGACCGTGTTGTGCAGAAATGATCCAGGGGTACTGTTTTAATTTATCTATAAGTATGAAGGTCTTTTGAATAAACATCAAGTAATGCAAAAATCTATATTCAATTCTTTATAAAACTATATGCATAACATGATAACAGTCACAAGAAAATGAACTTATGTTTCAAATCAGCATAACTTTTATTTATGTTTTTGTGGATTGGATCATTTCTGCACAACACGGTCCAATTTATGATCGAAAGTAATAATCAAATCTGGTTAATTTTTGTTTTTGCGGCACGGCTACATCCGCACAAAAAGTAGTATATTGTGAAGAACTTGCAAACATTCAAACAACAGACAGAAAGAGCATCTAGACTCGAAACCACCATTTGTGGATTACACAATGTTTTGTCCGTGTGTGTCGCTACGCTGAGTGATCGCATGCCTTGCCAGGCGACCACGTAAGCCCACTACGCTATTCTTGCAGTTAATCGAAAATTCCTTATTTTGTACCTACTCTTAGATTGAAGTTTATGTGTTGCATATTTTTTATCATAAGGTGTTGTCCTAGATCTTTTATAAATTTCGACCGTTGGCCTCACTGTGATAGACAAAATTCAGAAAGTTGTAATATAGATGATGATGATACATTAAATTGAATATAATGATTGAACCATCTTCGTAGAACGTCGTCATAGAGTAGACGGGCTTGCCGTTGCCAAAAACACGAGTTACATGTCCTGTGTATGGTACGCAATGTGGACACACCAGTTGTATGTCCCGTGTGTGGTACGTACCATCTCGAGGGTGCGTCCCTCGTGGTTCTCCAGCAGAGTGATGAGTAGCGCGTGCTTGGCGCTGGCGGTGCCGGCGTCGCTGGCACACACCTCGAGTAATGAGCGGGCGCAGTAGTCCACGCACACGTACTGCTCCTCACTGTTATACAAAGTAACATTATTATTAACTAGATTTTACGCGAGCGAATGTTAAGTTGGTAACAGTATTTTTCCTGGATAAAAGGTACCTAATGTCCTATTCTGTACCCCTTACAATGTATATGCGAAATTTCATGGTGATTGGTCGAGTAGTTAAGGCGTGAAAGCGTAACAAATAAACAAACAAACATTTATTTTTCGCATTTATTAGTAAGGATTTGAGACTCTATTTTTTAACAACAATTGGTACAGCTGCAGTACTATGTATATACTTCTTAAACAGTCAGCTTACAATCTTACTAGTTTTATAATATAACTAGTGAGATTGTAAAATTTTATTTTATTTTATTTTATCAATTTTGGAAATTTACAGCTAGTAAACACAGTTAGAAAAATAATAGCTAAATATGGCCAATAAAGTTTAATAAATAAAGTTTTCACATATACATAATTATATAACTTAACCTTTTGATAACGTAGGTACAACTAAACAATTAAGAAAAAATTATATATAAGTATATATATAGATCAATTAAATCAAGCCATTGTCGCCGCGGTGGTCACCAAAAAATTTATCACTACTCAGTGCGTTTCATTTTCGCAACACTGGTGGTGAAAATATCGATATCGATATCCTGGCATGTCATGTTGTACATTCAGCTCGCCCGAATTAAGTACGAGTCTGTAACTTGTGCTAACCGCGGAGAAGTGCAGGAGGTGCGATCTGCGTAAAAATGCAGATGGAACATGCAATCCGATTCTGTTCACACACTCCATTATGTCAATTGATCCATTCATTATTTTGAGCAAGAATGATAAATCTGCAACTTTGCGCCTTTCATATAAATGTAATTTTTTACATCTGCTTATGTAGTTGGGTAAATAACAATTCGAACGATATTGTATGTACCTTAGAAATTTCTTTTGAATGCTTTTAATTCGATTTATGTAGACGTCGTAGCGAGGATTCCACACTTGTGAGGCGTACTCGAGGTGATTACCAATCAAGGAACAATACAGAATGGCAGCACATTGTGTATAAACTATAAAAAGTCTATTAATATGCTTTTATTTTGTTGACAATGTTCTTATGCCAATCAGTACACGGTTTTACAAACTTAAAATTATCTGGAGTAGGTACGTAGATCAGTCGACACGCATAAAGCATATTATATAAGCATACTTGTGTCGCCTAAAATACGAGTAAGCAAGTTTTCTTTTGAGGACTTACCTTTTCTTCTTAGTGATGACTAGAAGATCGTTGAACAGGAACAGGTGCAGCGGTATCTTGGTGAACTTCTTGCCGAAGGTGAGCTTGAGCTCGTCGGACTTCCACAGCAGCTGCGTCATCTCGCCCGAGCGCACGAGCCAGCGGACCGGCCTGACGCGCACACACATCGATATTTATACATACGTACTCACGTCTATATATTCCAAACGGATGGGCAGAACGTAACATTTAGCTTCAGCATGTTTGTGTCCGCAAAACTCAAAATGTAGTACGATTGACTTGAAATGTTTACATAACGTTGTATTTAGATAAGATAACGATTTTATTTATATTTATATGAAAGAGAATAATTTTATTAATTTGCCTAATACCTAATATTAGACGATTAGTGATAAATGTCAAAGATCATTAGTCTGTATAGTAATATCAGTAATTTAGGTCCGTAATATTATACTTTTGACATTGCCGGACAAATTCGGATAAATATGCCATTAGCATATAATATAGTAATTATTAGTTAATTAAAAAATTACATCTATCTGATGAGAAATCTATGTATCAACATATTTCATTTATTGTTTTCTTTAAGTATATTTTTTTTATCTTAGTCACAAGATATAATAGTATAATAATAATAATAATAATTAATTTTTATTCAATAAATGAAAGTCTTCACAAAACACATTACAAGGTACTTATTGTATTAAATTCACATTAAAACTATATTTAATGTAAAGGAAAACATTTACAGTTTAAATATTGGACACAAGACACAGACACTTGTTTATGAAGTTTGTTTTTAAATTGTATTACCTGAACTAGGTCAGAAACCTGTGTTGCAGGCTGTTTCCAATATTACATTTTTATTCTACTGTTAAAAAAGTAAGGGTCTACTAAAAATATTTATACATGCACTGCAAACATATATAGCTAAGATGATATTTTCGGTAAAATATTAAGCAGGCGTTCAATGTATACAAGTTTTGGCAAAATATTGAAAGGGGTTTAAGATGTGCTGGGGGTAGGTTGTAGGGGTTTACCTCCGATCCCTGGTCCCGCAGGCGGGCCCGAGCGCGGGCGGGTCGCGGACGTGCGGCGGGAACTCGACGATGCGCGCCACGCGGTACATCTCCTCGATGCGCTCCGTGTTGCGCGCGCCCTCGTTACATTGCGACACGTACTGCAAACGTTACTATATATTTGAGATATACTGAGTAAAACAAGATAGATTAAAAGATAAATACGCAATTTTTTGTATAAAATATCCAAATTATGCCAACTTTAAGGTAATTATCGTATCGTATCGACGTTCTAATCATAATTTTTTATAAAAATTACTGAACAATATTATCGTCAATTTATAAGTCGACTCTGCATCACTTAAAAAAGCCAATTGACAAAATATTCTAAAATCGATTTAATCGTTGTCGAGGAATAAAATTGAAGGGTCCAATCAAATCTCTATTTATAACGTAGGTCTAAGGGTAAGCAGTTGATAGTTTTATGACTAAATGTTTAGCCAGAAATTAACAAAATTTCTAGTAAAACAAAAATCTCTGGAAATATTCTTTTAAAAATTTCGACAAAATTTTAATATTTTCATAGTTATTTGACTGAGACAACCATTTCAAAATCATTCCTCCGTCAACGTTAACTAGCGAGTGGGGTATACTTATACGTACGTTGTTGAGTGTGACGAGCGCGCGCGCGCACGCGTGGTACTCATCATCTTCGGCGGCGAGGTTCTTAAGCACGGCGTCCAGCAGCAGTGGCAGCCGCGTCACGCGCTGCATCGGCAGCATCAGGAACGAGTGCAGCGACAGCGACTGGCATGACGGGTGGCTCTCCAGTCTGTACCAACATATATTTCAAATGAGTTTTCTTCTTCATTCTTTTACAGCAGCGGTACATAATTGATGACATTATGAATAGTAAAGCCTCGCTGATTTCAGCATGAATGGGGCGGCTCGACCGGGGAAGGACTACTCTCTCACAAAATATCGACGTGAAATAGTAGTATTGCTACTGCTGTGTTTCGTTCGGTGAGTGAGATTGCCGGCGACCCAATCACCCTCTTTCCCCCTTCCCGCTCCTTCTCCTACTCACTTCCTTTTCTAAAGGGAAGGCAACGCGCAAGTGATGCCTCTGGTGTTGCAGGCGTCCATAGGCTACAGTGACCACTTACCATCAGGTGGGCCGTATGCTTGTTTGCCATCTTAGGGGTACATAGAAAAAAAATTCCTTGCCGAGGCACTCTCCTTGCCTTGAAAAGCACTTAAAGCCGTTGGTCCTGCGCCTAAACTCTCTTCGGTTGTGTCGGATAACCACCCAATCGGCTTATTAGAGTTAGCGGAAAGAGAGTGCACTTGTATTTGCGCACATACTTGTACGCTATAATACGAAATTTGGTCTGGCGGACATTATTGTTAATAATTAATTAATAATTATTTATTTATGTAAGCTTTTATAGCGTGCTCTTTAACAAAAACACTGTCTGCTTATGACCACGGCCAGTGCCACCTGGTCGAAACTTCAAGCCTTAAAAAATAGGTATATTGAATACCTAGCATGACCGCGATAACGCTTGTTTAACTATATAAATCTGTTATAAGAGCTGGTAAATCTTAAAAACAAGACGTCACATCCAAATCGCTTCAGCAATTGATAGAAGAAAAATAATCCTTACTTTTTAAGCGCATTCGCGAAGGCAGGCTTGGTCTGCAGGCGCTGCAGAGCCTTGACCATGAGCGCCTGATTCTCGCAGTACTTGACGTAGACGCCGAAGTGTCGCTCCGCGTGTTCGCGCACGATGTCGCAGATGCCCTGCAGCAAGATGTTCTCCTGCCAGCACTTCTCCAGCTCGTTCATTAAAAGCTGAGAGCATTTGCGCACTGAAAGCAACATAAAGATATCGTAAGTATATTTTTATTAAATTCAAAAGAGGTATTTCCGAGACCCTTTCCCCTCCCATACTTCGATATTTAAGGCAAGTTTATGAAATATTTAGTAGAGGAAACGCATTCAAGTAACACTGATTTAGACCCAACTTTAATAAATAAGGTATACCTTGTTAGCACTGCTCGATTGAAATTTAGTGTCAAAGTATTATTGAGTTGCGTATTAGCCAATTTTCTGTACCTGCACGGAATCAGAAATCGTTTTCTGGTTCTTTTTCTTCTTTTCTTCTTTTCGTGTGGTTAGTGGCCAACCTGTTGTCAAGAGCTGTTTAAGCCGCCCGTAGGCCTCTGACATGGCTTAACGACTGCTGTCAATTTGACAACAACCGGGACCGACCTTTTACGTGCCCTCCGAAGCACGGAGACGCTCAGATAAAATACCACTAAGCGATCACCCATGTATGGACTGACCGCACCCAACGATGCTTAACCTCGCTATCGCATCGTTTACTGATCAGTGAGTGCAACTAGCTATGAGCGCCTCAAAGTTTTCTGGTACATGAGAGGCATAGGACCTTAAAAATAGCTGGCAAAATGCAGACGTGAGGCACCTCTAACTATCTCTTCTAGAGATATGCTTGCATCGATTTCTACGTATGTTATTTAGTCACTTGTTTACCTGGCAGTATGGTAGCGAATATGGTTTCCCAATCATCTCTGGGCATGATATGAGGATCGCGGAACGCCGGGTGCGCGATGAAATTAGCTTCCAATACGTTCAGTGAGTTCAGGTACGATGCTTCTGAAGTCAGCAGCTCGAATTTTGCTTCTTGGAGACGCTTTTGCGCTGGGGCAAGAGAACCTGGTAACAGGAGAAGGTATATTAATGCTGTAAATAGGATGATTGTTTCTTAGGTTTTCACAGCTAAAATTCTCAACCGATTTCGATAAATGAATGATAGATTTTGGATTTGGATTATGGAGATACCTAGAACCTGCGGATATATCCTGTAAATCTTTGCTATGATACTATGCAAGTATACCAGTTATGATCTCCGTTATGGTTTCCGTTTCGGCCAAGTGTTATTGGATTTATCTGTAGATAAATTCTCAGTAGAAGCACACAGTCTCTGGCATCGCCATCGGACCTAAAACAGGCAGCTGGCGAAGGGTGGGTGTAAAACACTTCGGGGATATACGCGATATCGGGGATATAGATAATGTATGTTAAAATGTTCTAGTCATAATCGCACTCTTTATAAAACAGAGACTTATCTGAATATTTTGGATTAAACAAATTTAAACTCTGTGGCAATTACTTAACACGTAATACATAATATTAGAATTTATAGCCACGCATTTAGAGTTCACATTGTCTTACTACCAGATTTCGGATTAAGTCGCTGTTTTATTAAGAGTGTGTATAGGCTCGGGCACTTTTAACATAATTGGTCGTAATTAAAGTGTATTAAAAACACAATCATAGATTAGATTCGTTTTAACGATGATCTAATACCTGAAATATTTATTTTAAAACGATGCGAGTAATTTCTTATTGTTGCATATTGGATTTAAATAACTTTTTGATGAATGAAGCGTTTTTGTGATATGGACCGGATATGGTAGATATTAATGACGCGCGATAGTATTGTGTCATTATGTGTAATATGGCGCGGTTAAAATAAATAGGAAATATAATTATAGAAATATAAACAAATAAGCTTTTAATTAACGATATTGTCTCACCTATAGTCTAGTAACTATTAAGATTTTACTTTTTAACAGAATTAAACATTTGCATTAATTTCCATTAACAAGATCTACTAAACTTATTTTTTATTTCAATTGTTACTTATGAGTCCAGAGACTTAAGATTCAAAGTACAATACAAAAATGCAAAGCATATCTTTTAAATCACGTTTATGTTATATTGAGCATGCATAAAAAACAGCTGGTAGGCACTTACTGAGTACAGCAGAGTTGAGGACCTCGGGCACTTCGCACCAGAGTGTGCGCGAGGGTCCGCGCGGCGCCACCAGCGCCATGGCGGAGGGGCGCGCGGGTGCGCTCGCGCTGCTGGTCGTGCTACGAGTGCTGCCCGCGCTGCGCTGTGACCCAGGGTCGTACGCGTCCGAGTCTGAGTCGCCGGTCTCACGGCACACCGACTATAACAAAAGAGACACAAGGTAAAGTAATGGAATTGAAGAAAGGCCAGGTAAAGAAATGGAAGTGAAGGCACACTAGGCAATGGAATGGAACTAAAGAAACACTAGGTAAAGGAATAAACCTAAAGGAACAGTAGGTTAAGAAATGGAATTGAAGAAACGCCAGGTAAAGTAAGACAACTGAAGAAACGTCAGATAAACAGATGGAACTAAAGAAAAACCAGGTAAAGAAAAGCAACTAATGAAACACTAGGTGAAGAAATGGAACTGAAGAAACACCAGGTAAAGTAAGACAACTGAAGAAACGTTAGATAAACAAATGGAACTAAAGAAAAACCAGGTAAAGAAAAGCAACTAATGAAACACTAGGTGAAGAAATGGAACTGAAGAAACACTAGGTAAAGAAATTGATAGTTTACCTAGGGTTTCTTTACTCTCTATATACTCTACTATAACTCTCTATATACATATATTGATACATTTGATAAATAAACAGCTGTATATATATTTTCTAACGTACATCTATTGTTCATAAAACAAGAGTTACCTACACCCAATTTTAAAAGTTAGAAATTCGATATTATAATAATGAGTCATTTAATTGGACGCTTTTAACCATCTGTTTACTAATTTTCATGTTGCCTTATCAGAAATCGGAGTTATCTAGTATGGCTTATACCAGTTTAAAGGATTTGGATAAACAAGGCAAGCGTGCTGTGCTCTGAATTTCCACATGATTTTTATTTTTTACACTTATGCTATAAAATGAAATGTAGATTAAGGAATTTAACGCGATAATGTTAAGTAATTATCTTTATCAAGGCTCACGAGGTGAATAGTATCTTTAACATAATCTTTACCTATATGTCATACAAGTTGCTAAAGCCTAACTAATATTATAAATGCGAATATGAGTTTCTTTGTTACGATTTCACGTACGTACGGTCACGTACGATTTTAAACTACTTGACCGATCATCATCAAACTTCGCATACACGTTGTCAGGAGTACAGAAAAGGTCATGGGGGTGTACCCTATGTCTTTTTCTGTACTCCTGCTTTTCTGGATGAAAAGGTACTTTTACCCAGAAAAAGTTCTATTATTAACATAACCTACATTTAAGCAAGCGAAGCCGCGGGTAAAATCTAGTACCAATATACCTATACTAGCTGACCCGCGCAACTTCGTCTGCTTCACATAAGAGAATATTCCCCGGTTTTGCAACATTTTTCATTTATGCTCTGCTCCTATTGGTTGTAGCGTGATCTTATATAACCTATAGCCTTTCTTGATAAATTAGTTATCCAACATTGAAATAATTTTTCAATTCGAACTAGTAGTGCCTGAGATTAGCGCGTTCAACGAAACAAACAAACAAACTCTTTAGCTTTATAATATTAGTATAGATGTACATTGACTTCTAATCTGGCAGTAGTTTGTTTACAAAATGTTTATATTGAATTTAGCATCGCATAATTGAGTTTGTTCACATATTACCTGCCTGCATGTTTATTTACGAAAATATTCACATTTGTGCAAATTGGCATGTTTTTACACAAAAATATAAGGATATAAAGTTTGGCTATCGATTTAAATTGACCTCCAGCCAACATTCGAAATTACCTCATTCGATACGGTCAACTACAAGGTTGATTTTATTGAATTGTTCATTCATCCTACATAACATTTGACGATATCTCTTTTCAATTGAGCGTATTGAAAACAAGGACGACTAATAACTTCCTTTTGTACTAAACTTTATAAATTGTTAAAGACATCCGAAAGTTAAACGGTTACGCCTAACGAGGTCTTCTTTACGTGTGGTTAGTGGCCAACCTGTTGTCAAGAGTTGTTCAAGCCGCCCGTAGGCCTCTGACATGGCTTAACGACTGCTGTCAATTTGACAACAACCGGGACCGACCTAACGAGGTAAAGATTATATGTATTAAGCATAATGTTTGAGAAAGAAGAAGAGGATAGACTTAGAAGAAAGGAAGTTGTGTCATATATTGATAATAAACTGAATGCCTTCAAGCATGGCACATGGCACCATAACGCACCCTTAATAAAACAGAGACTTATCTCAGTATTTTGGATTAAACAAATTTGAACTCTATTGCAAAGATTTAATACAAATATAATATTAGTATTTAACATATACAATTAGAGTTCAAATTGCCTTACTTTCAAATTTCGAGTTAAGTCGCTGTTTTATTAAGAGTGCGAATTATCTTAGCGATAAAAGCAGACCTCTTAAATGGATGAAAGCCGAGGAATTAGGTTTTTTTTTTAAACTGTTTTAACACAGCGCATGTGCCCGTAATCAGACTGTGAACTTATAATCATATCTTACAGCAGAATTACTTACATCTTACTTTACGAGTGAATGAGACAGTGCTATACGTAGTCAGTACCTACGTATGTCCCCTTTTTCACGCGGAGTAATATTACAAAAATCCTATTCATATTGTAAATGTGAAACTTTATGTAGAGGTTTGGATTTGATGTTCAGACACGCGTAAACGATAAAAGAGATTTGGATCAAACTTAGCACACACAGATAGACTATGTCCTGGATTAATAGATATGACGTGGGACTTGGGCAATTATAGTTACGGATGGGGTGTTCGTATACTCACAGTACATTATAATTGCATATTCACGCTTTTTAACCAACGACATCATATATAAAAAGAATAGGTATCCTTTTTCTTTTATAGAATACTATTTTTCCCCCGCGGTTTCACCCGCGTAAGTCCCGTTCCCGTAGGAGTATCGGAATAAAAAGCCTTTGTGTGAATCCAGGTCTCCAGCTATCTACATACCAATATCTACATAACAAGTTTCATCGCAATCGGTCCAGTAGTTTTTATTTATAATTCTGATGTACTATCTATGGTCGTAAACAGCTCATCTATACTAATATTATAATGCTGAAGAGTTTGTTTGTTTGTTTGTTTGTTTGTTTGAACGCGCTAATCTCAGGAACTACTGGTCCGAATTGAAAAATTATTTTAGTGTTGGATAGCTCATTTATCGAGGAATGCTATATAACATCGCGCTACGACCCACGGGAGCGGCGCAGTCATCATAAACGCGGGTGAAAGCGCGGGCACATCTAGTTATAAAATAAGTAAAGACCAGATTTTGCCCGCGGCTTCTCTCGCGTAAATGTAGGTTAGGTTATGATAGAAGTAGTTTCTTTTTCCTGGATGAAAGGTACCCTATGTTCTTTTCTGTTCCCCTGGCAACGTGTATGCAGAATTTCATGATGATCGGTCAAGTAGTTACGGCGTGAAAGCGTAACGAACAAACAAACAAATTCACGTTCGCGTTTATAATATTAGTTACGATTTGCATTTTATGTATAAATCACTAGTATTTTTGTTAACCTCTTCAGCTAAACCAGAGGTTCCCAGACTTTTTTTCTCATAGACCACTTTCAAAATTTAGCAGGATCCGGTGGACTCCCTGCAGCTACATTTCTATCATATTCCTGCATATGCATAAGCATCAAATCTCTACGGGTAGACATTTTATTTTTTGAAATTCTGTGGACTGTACCCACCAAAGTAGGCGGGATGACATTTTTTTTTTCGAAATTCTCTTCCGAAATACCGTTAAGTTCGAGACCACTGGTACTGAATATGGAATATGAAAGTTTTTACAAGTAACAGTCACTGAGCTTCTTAAAATATTATCTGCCTACATTGATAGGTGAAGTCAAGCCATCATTTTAGTTCTTCACTGTTGAAAGCAAATAAATTTTCGTGGACCTCCGCTTACGAATTGTGGGCCCTCTTTTTTTTGTCACGCCAACGTAGACCCCCGTCGAGTCTCCCGTGGACCCCTGAGGGTCCACCTGGACCACTTTGGGAACTAATGAGCTAAACTAATTGCTTAATGCTTTTGTTAGGAGTGAATTTACAACAGCAGCGTAATGAGTAGAATTCGAATCTACGACCTATCGATCGCAAGTCCGATGAAAAATCTATTGTCCTAAACAGCTCATTATAAAATTAGCAAAGATTACGATTGATTTAACATCCATTCAGTCTCTTCATTATACGAGTAGTACTAATGAATGACAGATAGATAGAGCACGCGCGAGGCCGGTGGGGTTGCTCGGGTCGGAGACGAGCCACATTCCGACTGCACACAATTATATCCAATTAGCGCGGCGATTACCGGCGAAACGTTATCCGACGCTAAAATTGGACACATTCTGGATTAGCGTAATTAAATTGTTTACAGTCAGTGTAAACATTGTTATTCATCACGTCTCTATTTTGTTGAAGAGGTAAGCAGATCTGGGTGCATTGGGGTATCTAGGGGCAGCACTGGCCCGTAAACTGCGTTGGACTACATACTGTCCTAGGATTTTGAATTGATACCTTACATCCAGGGGTGGTCAATAGAATTCTGGGGTAGACTGGCCCACCTGGCTCCATTTAGGTATATATGCCAATGTTTGGTGTCAAAACGTAGTCTTAACAGATACGTATATATGGGTTCTATCGAATGTGTTAGAAACCAATAAAATATGGGATATTCAGTGCTGATACAGATAAATTCTTTACAACCTAATTATAAATATGCATATTCAGCACATAACATACGAGTGTGGTTTTAGATTAGGCTCGTCATTGCATTTGCATTTGTTTGATTGCATTGATGTGGCTTCCTTAACCCGGCGTCGTTGACGCTGGGTAATATTTACCCGAGGTGATTTTAAGAGGGTATATTTATTTTTCCTGACGTCCATCTTACTTATCCGCCAGTATAGCTGGAGATACAACTACCCTCTATTTGGATTATTGTTTACATCATTATTACGCCGCTCGTGTAGTGAGATACAAGTGTTTCAATTCAAAACGGGTAAGTTTTACCCACCGTAGTAGATAGTGATAGTGTAATATTTTCATGACGTATTTTTATTCGTGTTTATAATAGTTTTCGTGTTATAAATAAAAAAGTTATTTTTCATTATAAATTGGTACCATCTTTTATTTTATCACATGCGTAAATACTGTTTCACCAATAATCAATTAAAATGTAATATAAACTATGTATAAAACTATTGAAAAATTTTCAAATTAAAATTCGGGTAAAATTTTCCCGATGTCATCGGCCGGGGAATTTTTTTCACGTCATCGGCGCCGGGTTAAATAATTATTTGGCCTTTCCTAATGGCCGTTAGACTCGTAATGGATCTAGCAGATTTAGAAATGATAATAAATAAGTCTGAACTTATTTCAAGCCTATGAATTTCTACATTCATTATATGGACATTTGTGAACGAAACGTTTATGAACATCATAATTTAAAAAGGTACGTTAAAAACTAATGAAAAGTAAAATACTGGTAATTTTAACAGTTTAGAGCTAATTAAGAGAGTGCCAGGTGCGGCGTCATAAACATAATTACTGCTAACTGCAATAAAGTATAACAACGTCATCAGTGCCATTTTATAAGTACAGGTGACAATAGTACTTCTTATCACAATGCTTATCCGCGTAGGTAATTATGGCCACAAGTACTTAAGGAAAAGATTTTCTTCTAGACTGTGCGGATGATGCAATGCGTTTTAATACAAAAAATACACAGGTTTTAAAGTATCCACCTATTTTGGATACAATACGTATTCAAAACATAATATAATATAAATAAATGAGCAGCGATAGCTCAGTGGGGAGACCAACAAACTGCAATGCAGAGGGTCTCGGGTTCGAACCCATGTCACGCACCACTGACTTTCGGAAGTTATATAACTTTTCGAAATTATGTGCGTATTGATTGACAATTATCGCCTGCTCCGTGCCTAGGAGAGCACGTTAAGCCGTCTGTCCCGGCTGCCATGAACATCTATGGCAGTCGTTATTGGGAAAGTCAGCACCCTCTAATATCCTGACACTGGTCTTGCCTTAGGGTATCGTTAGCCTTTGGGTTGCGGAGGTCAGGTGGCAGCCGCTCTGTGTAAAAACTGATATCCAGTCAAATCCGGTTAGACCAGAAAAGCCGATCCGAAGTGACTTGGGAATAATAAAGGCTAAGGGAGAAGAAGACGTATTCAAAACATAAAAATAAGAATTCTTTAGAATGGTTCTTGAGACCACTAGTGATGATGAAGATAGGATTTTCTATATTTACTTAATCTTAATTGTAGGAAACAGTAATACGAGGCAAAATCTATTCTGTTGTTATTATGATTGACTATCTTTGTTAAGTGGTCATAACTACTAAAGTGCAAATGCGTTAGGTTTAATTCTTATAACATAAAATCACAATTACATCATTATTATTATAAAATATTAATGAAGGATTTGTGTGGGCCACAATTTGTTGAATCTATTAAACTGAACATGCGGAGGATGACACCTGAGTGTGTCGTTTATAAACGTACACTGAGATATATTGTACTAAGAATAAAGAAGATATATACCTCGACTTTAGCAGCGTTGTAGAACTGGTAGAGGGGTTCGTGTGTGAACAGCGAGTGTGGCAGCGGCGAGGCGGGGTGAGACCCTGACGACGCTCCAGAAGACGACGAGATGTTGCCTGCCTGGTACAGCCCCGCCTCCGCGTACCTGCCGACAAACACACACCACATTCAAATACATAATAATTCGCACTCTTAATAAAACAGCGACTTAACTCGAAATTTGAAAGTAAGGCAATTTGGTCTCTAATTGTATATGCTAAATTCTAATATTATGTTTGTGTTAAATCATTGCAATAGAGTTCAAATTTGTTTAATCCAAAATATTGAGATAAGTCTCTGTTTTATTAAAAGTGCGATATAACCTTAAGAATAAGAAGAACTATGGACTGTGGGATGATTAGTTAGGACAAACATACGACATTGAAATATATAAAATCTTAAGAATTCTATGACAGCTGTGGGATGATTAGTTAGAGACACAAATTAAAAAGATACTTGCCGGTTATATAAATTTGATACCTCTAATATCAAATGTACTTACACAACAGCAGCACGCCTGGTGCTTCATAATAAAATAAGTTTTTGTCATCAACATAAATTAGAAAGATATGGCTTCATCATCATTCTCTTGCCCTGGTCCCAATTTATTTGGGGTCGGCGCAGTATGTCTTTCGCTTCCATACTTCTCTGTCACCCGTCATCTGCTCATGTACCCCTTTTCCTTTCATATCCATCCTCACACAGTCCATCCATCTTTTCCTTGGCCTTCCTCTCCCTTTTTCGTCCCTCTACCCTCATATCCATCACTTGCTTACCTACATACGTATCATCTCTTCGCATAACATGCCGATACCAAGCCAAACGATTTCCTTTCAACTTCTCATCTATGGGCACCACTTTCAGACTACCTCTCACGTATTCATTCCTAATTCTGTCCATTCTCGTCACTCCACACATCCATCGTAACATTCTTATCTCTGCTACATGCAATCGTTTATCATCCATCTTCTTAGTAGCCCAACACTCCGCTCCATACGGTACGACAGGCCTTATAACCGCCTTATATATGCGACCCTTTAATTACAAAGGCAGATAGAAAGAGAAAGATATAGCTTGCTGCCTTAAAAATCTTATCTGTGTAAGTAGGTGCTGTTTTTCCGCTTTACGTTGTATGGAACTGTCATCAGTCATCTGTAGCTATGTAAACCGTGGTAACGTAGTGTCAACGCGTTGGTGTATGATAGATGACAGCAACGAATATTAAGTCATTGCCTTTGTAATTGATGTGGATGTAATTAGTGCTAAGGTCATTTGGGGCATTTGTGTCTTTCGAAGTTCTTGTAAGTTCCTCAAGAAGATTTGCGTTTTAGTGTAGCCTTATATTCCTGAATTTAGTTCTACATTCTACTATATAAGTACCCATAAAAAGCGCAATTTGCCTAGTTAACCTTACCTTTATGTACTTGTAGTATATTATAATCGTTAGTTTAGTGAGATTTATATACCAATTAACAATCGTTTCGCCTACTTAATACTCATTCCATCCTCTTTAGCTAATAATAATATCATTATTATCTTTTTTTATGTATGGAATTATTTCTGACTCATGAAAAATTGTTTCACTAATAAATAGACGAAAATAGGCTACACTTTAATTATGTACTGCGCAATCCAATAATTATTAAGTATTTATTAGATATGTCGCATCCTTAATAAAACAGAGAATTATCTCAGTATTTTTGATTAAACAAATTTGAACTCTATTGAAAAGATTTAACACAAATATAATATTAGAGTTTAACATATACAATTAGAGTTCAAATTGGCTTACTTTCAAATTTCGAGTTAAGTCGCTGTTTTATTAAGCATGCGATGTGTGGTATTATATCAAATTTACAACAATTCATAAAAAATTATATTAATATGTTACCTAAAAAAACAAATTACTTTTTAATTTCCTTAGCGAACTATTACTACAAAATCGTATATTTTGACTTATCTATTGGGTATGGATATTGTTAGATCACAAATTATAACTTATAAACGTCAAAGTGAATGAGTTTGTTTTGGTAAAGTTACTGAATTAACATTTATGTTAGTTGCTAGATTCAGGCAAAGGTTTGAGCCTGAGATGACAAGATACCTCTAGGAAACTCCATATCAGACTTTATATTTACAGCTACTGATTATAACTATGTATTATTCTGATAAACACAACGATTATATCAGGATTTGGATTATTTACCCTGTTTTATATCTATTAACATACCTTCCGCAACAAAACGCACTCAAAAACATCTTTCAGAACCACTGCCACGGTCACTTTATTTACAGAATGAAAAACATCACAACAGTCCACACAATTAAACGTTTCACACATAACTGTTGTCATTCGGATGCGACTGCGTATTAGGTTTTTGCGTTTGGTATATAGGTATACTTATTTGATTTATTATCCTAGAGCGTTATAATTTCAGGTACTGTATGTCTTCGAAGGATAGACAGGTGTGTATTAAGTAATCGCTAGCAATGTCCTTAAGTGTCTTTCTTATTGTGTGTATGTGGTAGAATATTATATTATATTATTATATTATTTTCAACTAGATTTTACCCGCAGCTCCGCTCGCGTAGATGTAGACTGGGTCAATTTTCTATAGTACTTCTTTTTTCTGGATGAATGGTACCCTATGTCCTTTTCTGTAACCCTGACAACGTGTATGTAAAATTGCATGATGATCGTTCGAATAGTTAAGGCGCGAAAGCGAAACAAACAAACTCACATTCGCATTTATCTATATATTAACACGTGAAGCAACAACTTTGTGCCTCTTTTTACTAAAATTGCGCGGATGGAGGAGTATGAAATTTGGCACAGTTAAAGTTTATATGGAGGAGGAGGGGCGAATCCTAATATTTTTATAAAATATGCAGTATAAATACATTAAATTAATGAAAAAACTTCTTTTTCTTTTCTTCTTCTTTTCGTGTGGTTAATGGCCAACCTGTTGTCAAGAGGTGTTCAAACCAAAAAAAACACTACACGCACACAAACAGGCATTTGACACAAGCAGTCGAATCGCGTTCGTAGTATTTCGGCATTGTTCGGTTGACTTCGTAGAATGCTTCGTAACTATGGTTACATACATATGTAGGTATGTGGAGTAGGTGACTAAATGAAATGTGATTATAAAGGTATAGTTATAAACAATAAAACCTTAATAATGATCAAATTTTAAATTTAAATAAATTATGGGCGAATTTCGACCACTTGGCGACCGCTAGTAAAATTAGTTAGGATTGTCTCTGTCAAAATGACTAGAGACTAATGGTAAGCAGTCCTATAGCCTACGCCAGCAGAGCCCTCCACACCACGTACTCATAACAACTGAAGTGCCGAGGTCCCTACTTTGACGGCCTTGATAGGACCCAGGATGGAAAGCAAAAGGAATGATGTACTTATTTCGGCAGAGGCCCACCGTATTTATATTTTATAACCTTCTATCTTCTTCTCCCGTTATTACTGACTGCCTATAACATCCCAACTCGGAATATATTCGGCAACTTATGCTATGTGAGACTGCGATTTCCGTGTCATACTGACTGCCTATACACCCCAACTTTGAATACAACCAGCAACTTATGTTACGACCGCACTTTGACTAATGAGGCAGTTCTATATATATATATATATATACATATAGCACTCTTAATAAAACAACGTCTTAACTCGAAATTTGGAAGTAAGGCAATTTGAACTCTAAATGTGTGGCCATAAATTCTAATATTATACTCGTGTCAAGTAATTGCAACAGAGTTTAAATTTGCTTAATCCACAATACTCAGATAAGTCGCTGTTTTATTAAGAGTGCGATATGTTCTATAACTGTTACTTCAGTAGGTATTTTGTATCTCTCGCGTGTTACTCCCCAATGATACAAATCGTTTATACCTAAAAAAACACGAGGTTAAGGCTGATTTCTAGCGATTATGTAATAAGTGGAGGATATATGTAATCGTATCATAACTGATATTATAAATGCGAATTTGAATTTGTTTGCTACGGTTTCACGTCTTATTACTCGACTGAACATCGTTAAATTTCGCAAACGCGTGGTCAGTGGTACAGAAAAATTAAAATAAGGTGGTTAAAATCCAGAAAAAAGGTATTGTTCCCGAGCGAGCGAAGCCGCGGGCAAAAACTAGTATAATTATAAAACTGTAAATGTATTTTCATATTAAAGATATGTATTATAAATCTTACTTATATTTATTCATAATTAATAAGTCAATGACCCTGATATTGAATCCCGAACTGTTTTTATTCATATGTGCTTGTGTTTTATCAAACGGTATTGAATGTGAATACTGTGCCTGAGGTTTCGCGTTTGATTCTTAGGTCGCAAAGAGTTTTTACCTTTTGGAGATTTTAATACTAAACTAATACATTTTTATTTTAACTTCCTGAAGTTTTGGTTGCTTTTGAGCAGCCATATTCACAGGGAGATAATAGTATTATTTCGAATTAACCAAACACTACTTAATCTTTCATTATTTACACCGAATTTTATTTAGAACTCGGTGAAAGCCACATACTAATGGGTTATATAAAAATACCAATAATCTTTAACCTGTGTTTTCTTTACTTACATAATACTTAACTAGTTTTGTATTACGACTTTTTACAAAACTCAATACTTTTCTAAAAAACATATCTAAATGCCATTAGAGCGAGTAATATTTGCATGAAAAGATCAAATATTAGATTAGGAAACGAGGTAAAACAAAAGTTATTAAGGAAGTTTAAATTTTAAGTAAGTTTAAGTTTTAAGTAAGTTTGACTACGCGGCTGACGTATGTAGTGTTTTAAGCGGTCGTCTTGCCACTGCCGCTGTTCCGAGTGTAGTGGTTTCGATCCCCACACGAAACAAAAATTTGTGTCATCCACAATTAATTGTTCTGAGTCTGGGTGTTCTTTGTGTACGTTGTATGAATGATTGTAAAGCCCCCCGCGACACAGAATTTAAACACAGTAAGAGAGTACTCTTTAAAAAAAAATACTTTATGAATTAAAGTGGAATTGGGCAGGCAACGTTTGTCGTATGCCAAGAGAGTTATGGGCGGGAACAACCACACAGTGGATGCCAAGTAACGGAAAGTGACAACGAGGCCGACCCAGGAGGAGATGGCGAGACGAGCTCGATGCCTTTTAAAAGGATTGGCAACAAGCGATCGAGATAGATGGAAGTCGGATGGGGAGGCCTTTGCCCAGCAGTGGGATGCCAATTAGGTTTATAATAATAATAATAATAATAGGTCATGGGTAAAAGGTTAGTTGTATTTTTCAATCAATCCTGTATATCTTGTTTAATTTTAAATTTACTGTATACTAAGATTTTAAGGTATTTTATAATGAACTCTGTAAACTGTAGGTCATTCGTGTGGCGTATATTGGCGACCATTTATCATCATTGGAAAGTAAATTACGATATGTAGGGCGCCGATATGTTGCCAAGCTGGTACGGTAAGTACCGGCCTTCGGATATCTCTACGTATTCGTATGTGTTGCAACATTTCGGTGAGGTCGTATGTCTGTGCACCGAGAATTGTAGTTATGTCTTTTTTTAGTTTATGATCTTCTCTGGCTGATCTGGAGATAAGTTGCGTAATCGCAATCTTAATAAAAAGAGACTTATCTCAGTATTTTGGATTAAACAAATTTGAACTCTATTGTAATGATTTAACACAAACATAATATTAGAATTTAACATATACAATTAGAGTTCAAATTGCCTTACTTTCAAATTTCGAGTTAAGTCGCTGTTTTATTAAGACTGCGATATGTTGCAGTAATTACTACTTCCAAATATATATTGTTCTTGGGTACCTCTTTGGTACGTACTTATAATTTGTTATCAGAGTATTGTCTTCTGTTTACGCGAATGTTATTCATTTAAATTAAACTACTATATACGGCTTTTATCGCGTTGTTTATTTGATACTTCTTGTGAACTTAAATATAAATAGTTTTAATAGTTGTAATAATTGAATTAGCTTAAAAATTAGTAAAGTTTTGTTATCAGAGGGTTAACAATGGAATACTCGATGCATTGGCATAAGCTCGAGATTTCAGTCAAACTTAGTGGTTTGGCCTAAAACAAGAAATGAGAATTAAATAAGTACTTATAATGTTAAGTTTTATGATTTTAGTCTTTAATTTTAAGGTCTGATATGACATGTATCTATACTTATAACATAGATCATGCACACATAATAATATGTATATTATAATCGTAACGCATGAGTCCATATTATCTACTCCAACAACAGATAAGTATTGCAATAGTTTCCAAGTTTAGTATATATATATATATATATATATATATATATATATATATATATAGCTTTTTTAAACAAACTGTATTTATGTTAAGACGTCCAGACATGATGGGAATCCCGGTAAAGTAGATGTTACTGTGAATACAGGGCGAAGGACATCCCATAGAATAAGATGTTAGACAAAAAATACGCAACGAGATATAAGAGTAAGTGAAAAGAGGACGAAATACAATTTAAACAAGTAGGTGGGGTAGAAAGAAACCTTTTATTTGACTGATTTTCAAAGTCAACGTTATTACATTTGGGATGGAGCCTTGTGTTGTATTGTAGGGCACTTTACAAATATACTTTGTATAGATTTAAGGAAAATCTTCTAGAATTGTCAACGGGATGATTTAATTAGCTTCGTATGACAAATCCTTATGAGTAATACGATTGAGGAAAGGAAATAAATCATTGGCGTGACGTAGAGAGTACTACTACATAAGAAAGATTTGTCAACGGCGCGGATGATGGCACAGTGGTATGAGTGATCACCTTACTACTTCCAGTGCATCGAGAGCTGCACTTTCGATCCACGCAAGAGACTAACGGATTCTTTTCGGATAGATTTTTTGAAATATGTTGCCTGCTGTCTCTTTTTTATTTAGTTAGAAAAAAAAGGACAACGTAATAACTGCTTCAAGAAATTTGTATCTTGTAAATAGGTCTTATCGTTTATGTGATCTATAGATGGTTGTTCAATAGATTTGCTACCTAATATGTAGTAATTAAAAACATGGCTGACGAAATATGTCTGAAACACATAGGTATTACCTACCTACCTCTAACTGGCATATATCTACAAGTATGAATGTGTGTATGTAATGTTACTACTGCCAAATATGGGACGTTTGTTCTTAGGTACATGGGTATACACTTATAATTTGGTCTCAGATGGTTAAATATGGAATAGCCGGCGTATACGCATAAGCTACGTTACAAAACAAGATATAAAAATAAATATAAAATAAATTCATTGTGTTCCAAGGTTAAGCGTTATCAGTTAAGGATTTTAAAGCTCCCGTAAAAAGATTTAATTCATTCAACGGTGTGTCCACTGGACTCTTGCGCTGACAGAGCAGCAATTTCTTTCTTATAGAACCTGCAACACGTGCGTGGTACGTAGGAGAACCGACTAAAAATTTCCATGGACTATTGCAACCTATTACCATTAAGCAAGTCGTATTTTCAAATGCCACCGTCAATGGTATAAAAAACAACGCGATAGGTATATTTATCTATTATCCCTAAGATTATGAACGAAATAAGATGTCGAATATCTACTTAATTACGTTCATAATCTTCATTAAAAGAAAATTCTAAGTCTACGTGAAGCAAAAACTTTGTACCTCTTTTTACGAAAATTGCGCGGACGGAGGAGTATGAAATTTGGCACAGTTAAAGTTTATATGGAGAAGGAGTGGCGAGTCCTAATATTTTTATAAAATATGTATTAGAAATACATTAAATTAATGGGAAAACACTACACGCACACAACCATGCATTTGACACACGCAGTCGAATCGCGTTCGTAGTATTTCGACATTGTTCGTCTGACGTCGTACAATTCTTTGTAACTATGGTAACCTATACCCTATTTATATGTAATAAAGAAAAAAATTAACAAAGTAACAAGCTTTGGAATTTTCGTCGGATGTTGACCATTAGGCGACCGCTAGTAGGTACTTATAAATAGAAAAGGTTAAACATTTACCTCATCAAGTCATCATCCATGAATGCATAAGATGTAGTCGTAATTCACAAGGGTAGTTAAAAACAGTTGACATTATTTCGAAAGTTACCTTCAAAATATTGTCTTATTATTTCAATACGTTTAACACGTTAAAACTGTTTCAAACGAACTGTAATATTTACCTTTGAGTGCTATTCACGAATAAGTATCACGTAAGCTCCTTGAATAACACTGATAACTTCGATAACAGACAATTAACACCGATTGGCACTAACGCACTTCACGCGCTTCAAGCAAATGTTTCGATCAATCAAACGTAACACTTAAATCTCGAACTTCCATTACATTTAGTTGTCGTCCTTAGAATGTAAACAAATAAATATAATAAAATATTTGGCGCGCTAAGTCACGCATGCGCGCGGCAACGGATTCGATTTAAATCCCACAACGTCCTTCCGAGCATGCGCGTAACAGCAGAGTTGAAGTTATTACCTGCCACGAGTCATGAGCCACGAGCGATTCAGAATACGCGACCAGCAGTGTCCTTTTCAAGAGTTGACAAATCAGAAAGTCGCTGATATTGATTTTTGTAGAGAATTATAACATAGTAAATAAGTGACATCGTTTTGTGATGCAGCTGAATGGTAGTAAGGTCGCATGGGATAAAGTGTGGCCGAGATGACGCAAAACTGCATAACTACAATATTTAAGAGACTTTACGCTTTGTTGTGATGTTTGCTGATTAAAATACTAAAGTGATCTAGTAGTCGCTTAAGCAAAGTTGAATAATAGCATAAATATAGGCACACGCCTTTCTATAGAATATCGCTACTAACATACCGAAGTGATTCATATTTCGCAGATAATCTCCAGTATGATAATCACTTATTTCAAAGATATTTATGTCAAGGCCTTTGTTCCTTATATCAAAAATCGCCACGCTGTACGCTTTTGACTGAGGACGCAGGTAACGGTGGTACAGCAAACGGGCTTGTGAGTCATCGGTTTCGTGGATAATGGCCGACGTCATGCGCGCGCGCCACTACTCGCGACTGACTAACGTCTGGCGACTCTGAAGATACCAACACCACAGATTTTTGGGTCACTTATTACATTATTTTGAAGAAAAAGTAATATAAGACAATACGCATTTGTTCAACTTACTATTTACATATCGCACCATCGTTAAGATAATGGCATAACTGCACTTTTTGTAATTTTCCAGGCAAGCCATTTCGACGTTCTTTTTTACATAAAAATAGCATCGAAATTCTTTGCGTTCGTTCCTTGAATGTTTGTAAAGTCCCCCGCGACGCGACACAGGCTATATTGTCTTTTTAAGGGGACACCGCGAAAATCATCGTTTAGAATAGCTCCGCCCATATCCGCCCCAATGACACTCATTGTGTATCAATCCTTAAATAGCGGTCATAAGGTCTAAAATTGCGATGCGGCCGCAATGATCGAGAACGCTTAGAAATTGTTAAAAAAACTTAAAATATTATTTAAAAATGATTGGTTTTAGTTATGGAAATAATGAGCTAGCAAATCACTAATATTGATGTTACGAATATATTTGAGTAATACCTAAGCATATTGATAGTGTAACTTCCTTGTAATTTAAAAATAGTAATTTTTCAGAGGTGAATTCGAAAATAATTATGATCGAGCCAAAATCAGAATATCGTGTTTTTGAGCTAGGAAATTCTAGTTAAAGACATCAATTTACCTATATCAAAATTCCAGATTAATTGGTCTTCTCATAGTCCTATACTATTCGATGAAAGTTAGTGCATTTTTTCAGTGTGTCCTCTTAAAATCTATACTAATATTATAAAGCTGAAGAGTTTGTTTGTTTACTTGAACGCGCTAATTGCGCTAATCTCAGGAACTACTGGTTCGAATTGAAAAATATTTTAGTGTTGGATAGCCTATTTATCGAGGAAGGCTATAGGCTATATAACATTACGCTGCGACCCACGGGGGCGACGCAGTAACTACAAACGCGGGTGAAACCGCGGGCACATCTAGTATACCTATATAGATAGAATTGTTCTTGGCATGAAAGAAGCCATATTTATACCATAGCCATATACTTTTGTGATTCGGTGCATGTTCTTTACAGAAGTTCAATATTTTTTATTTAACAATTATATATTTTTTATTAAGAAAAGGGTACATTTATGCTCTTGTCTTAACGAAGGTGTGATATATTGAGTAGGTACTTGCTCTGTCTGCAGTGTGCGGTTGGTTGCAGTGGGTATGTATGTGGGTATGACTACCCACACATCGGGTTAAGTTTGTTGAATAAATGGAAGTAGGTATTCTAATAAAGCATCGGTGACTTTTAGATGATGCTAAGGACGTGCTTTGTGGTTTTTCTGTCTATTCTTTACAAACTCATTGCGCTCAATAACAATAATTGATTTATTTGTATTTGGCATATTATGTCTGAAGCTTTTTTGTTATTACTCTGAAATACTTGGGTTCACAACTACATCAAAAAGATAAAAGAGGACAAATACCTATGTTATTTCAGAAATATAGGTCTGCTAAAGGAAAGCTGTAGTTTACTTTATATTTGAACTATGTTTGTCATCACGTAGAAAAAAAAACATATTTTTATCATCGCGATTACTTTAAGTAACTTTATTAACTGTCTGTTTATCTGTCCAATAAAATAAAACCTCGGTGACCTTGACACCAAAAACTTTAAACCTAGGCTCAGAATGGAATGACAAAAAGAAGAAAATAATTATTTGAATAAAACACGGTACCCACGTTTTAAACGGACTTAAGATTATAAAATAATTTCTTCTTGATCAAAAAGCGAAGGCGTTTGCAATATCTATATATTAATATATGAGAAGCAAAAACTTTGGACCCCTTTTTACGAAAATTGCTCGAACGGAGGAGTATGAAATTTGGCACAGTTAAAGTTTATATTTAGATGGAGGAGCGAATCCTAATATTTTTATAAAATATGCTTTAGAAATACATTAAATTAATGAAAAAACACTACACGCACACAACCATGATTTGATACACGCAGTCGAATCGCGCTCGTAATATTTCGACATTGTTCGTCTGACGTCGTACAATTCTTTGTAACTATGGTTACCTATACCTTATTTATATGTAATAGAGAAAAACAGAAAACAAAGTAACAAGCTTAGGAATTTTTCGCTAGTATAATTAATTACATATTTTTATGACTTTCAGTTTTCAGTTATATACTTACTAAAAATAATATAAATTGTTACCGTATATAGTGAACTATTTAATTAGGTACCTATAAGTTAAATGAAAAAACATGTATTACTGATATATTTATAACTATAAGATAAATTATGTAGGTATATAACAATAGCCTATTTTTTGTGTGGCCTTGGGGAGAAACGGTTTAGTACGTCGACATTCCTTGTACCTTTGTTCGTGTATCGAGGGTCTGTAAGTTGGAATCGAGGGCGATTTTCTCCGAGCACTGGTCATGCAGCTGCTGACCTTTGTCGTGAACCCTGAGCGTAACCGGAGCTGGAGCGAGACGGCCCGCAATCTTAACTGTAGCGTAAATGTCGTTGGCACAATACGCTACTGTACTGTTCCTTATGAAACGCATGTTATGTTGGTAAACTGAATGTGTTTGTGCGACGCAAATGTTTTGATTTACAAAAAGCGTAGCCTGTTTACTCCCAGAGGTTAAGCAAAAATATAACATACACCAAACTTAACGCTCTGCACGAGTTGATAAATAGTAATCTTTTTTGTAATGATTGCTCGTCCTAAGTCCACCTTAGAAACAGTGCCATGCAAGCCTGGTCTTTAAAATAAGGCAAATACGTTTTCTTTTAAGTTCTTGAGACTGGTTTTATTTCCTCCATGCTCCGCGGTTTTACGGGTACACAATCCATCTTACTATAATACATTTTAATCTAGCTATACCTAAAGGTATTACAATATTTTTTTAGAAAAAGTTGCTTTTGTCATATTTCCTTTTCTGTACCCCTGACAACGTGTATGCGAAATTCCATGATGATCGGTCAAGTAATTATAGCATGAAAGTGTAACAAACAAATTAACAAACTCACATTCGCATTTATAATAGGTATTAGTGAGGATATGTCTAGATTTTACAATTACATGCATATCCTAGATGTACTCACTAAAGCACACTAAAAACCTGCGACTACTAGATTAAATAATAATAATAATAATAATAATATTCTACCACATACACACAACACCATCTAGCCCAAACTAAGCAGAGCTTGTACTATGGGTTCTAGGCAATGGATAAACATACATATATACTTTTTTTTTTGTAAATACATACATATTGTACATATAAACGCCCAGACCAAGACAAACATCCATGTTCATGCACACAAATGTTTGACTTGTGCGGGAATCGAACCCGCGACCTCAGGCGTGGCTGTCGGTTACACTAACCACTACACCATCGAGGCCGACTATAACGAGTTATTTAAATAAAACAAGCCAGGTATATAGACACCTATGAAAGTGCCGCCATTACTTAGGAAAAAGCCTTAGCTATGTTAATGCACAGTGATTACAAGCACTACTAAAAACTCTATTTCAATATGGTGTCTGTTAAAATGAGTAGTAATTACTGGTAAAGTAAATAACTTGGTGTTAACGGGCGAAGTGCCAATAACCAATATCGGAGCTAACGCATTCTGTATGCAGATGACACTTTACGTAATGTGTTAATATATGGGCACCATTGATGCATATTTAATAGGAACGGTAATGATTTACGGGTTTTACTGTTATATACTGCTCGACGTGGTGAGTTTAAAGTAGCTTAACTTCACGTGTTTAAGGGATCAGAACCTCTAACCGAGGATAAATTCCAATATATAAAAAAGGTTCAAGACAACATTTTGACATATTTTATAGATAATGTGTAAAAAATTTGCTGTCCGTAGTTAAAACGATTAATTTTTACGATATTTAAACTAGCTATAAATCGATACTGAAGGGGTAATATTGTGTTGTTGTGGATAGTCAAATTTAACAATTGCTTGATGTAAAGAGTGTTACGTAAGTAGTGGACTAATGGGGGTTGGGTGATAGAGAGGGTTATTATCTAATTTAAACACTATAAGCTTGCCTATTATCGTATATACAAGGTCTGTCGTTAATAATGGATAACCCGTTAGCCGGAGGTTAACCAGTTATCAGGCAGTAAGAAAATCATATTTTTATGTCAGGGTTGCCAACAGCGTGAAAATGGCGTACATTTTATAATATATAAAAATAACTAAAGGGGTTTATTGGACCATATTTGTCGTATGCAAGGTACTCTTTAGGTAGTTTTTTTCGAGATATTGATTTATTAATAGTTCATTATACTCTATTTAATTTGGGATGGCGTGGCCAGAGAGCACTGCCTGGCGGCCGGACCACATAAATTGTTAATTAAAAAGATATCTCTTGAGGTACTAAAAATATATATAATATATTCCTATGAAAGTAGACTTTAGGTAGGTATTATTTCGAACTATAGCATCTGAGTACTAAACTGTGGTCCAGCCACAGAGGAACACACGTTTTTTTTGGGTAATTCTTTTGCCATCGTACTTGCGAATACTTGTATTATTTAATTTAACTAAATTTTTAGGCGCCATTAACGTAAAACAGTACCAAAATTAACATATTGGTCAATTTCTTAAAATGAATCTTACCGTACGTCTAGTTTTAACCACTGATTGTGAAAAACAAATGTATGGCAACACTGACATAAAAATATTATTTTCTTACTGCCTGAATACTGGTTAACCTCCAGCTAACGGGTTATCCATTATTAACGACAGACACTGTATATAATATGTAACGGGTATTAACGCGATCATGCATAATGTTTACCTTTTTTATGCTTGACGTTTCGACCAGGTTACACCGGCCGTGGTCACAAGCTGACTGGTGCTGCGATGTCATGTCTCCGTTTGTGAGGCAGAAGAATCTTGATTCACCCTAACTTTTGGCATATTTTTGTTTGTCCATGTACCGTCACAAAAATTATGCATGATCGCATTAATACCCGTTACATATTATATATACATATATATCATGCAACGCGAAAGTTTTAAAGTTATTATTGCCTATTATCGTACCAAAATATTTTTAAGTAAGAGATAGGCAGAGGTATTTTACTTACATTTCGCTAAACATTATTTTAATTAGATCCTGCGTAATAAGGCAAGAGCCTAGTGCCGTCTACCGAGCACAATTCTAGACATCATGCTTACTGAGAATTTCTTGACCGTAAAATGCAATAACACTGCCTCAACTGGGCATCGATCCCGAGACACAGACACAGCATCGTCAACTAAATACGTAAGTCATCGTTAACTAAATACTTGTGGGACACAGTTTTGCTTGGTCAGTATAATATACTATTAATATAATATTAACTGCCTCCGTGGCGCAGCGGTAGTGAATGCGACTGCTGTGCATGAGGTCTCGGGTTCGAACCCCGGGTCGGGCCAACAAAAAGTTAGGTTTTATGTTAAGAAATCTTAATAACAGCCCGGAGTTAGGAAGTTGACGGTGTTGGACACCCCCGTGCCTCGGAAAGCACGTAAAGCCGTTGGTCCTGCGCCTGATCTCTCTCCGGTCGTGTCGGATTACCGTCCCATTGGATAATGAGAGTTAGGGAACAGAGAGTGCACTGGTGTTTGCGCACACGCTTGTGCACTACAATATCTCCTGCGCAGATGGCTAGTCGCCGTTAAGATTGGCCGCCGTGACCGAAATCGGTCTGGAGGACATTATTATTATAATATACATGTGTGTACCTACTCCACCAGGTAATCAGCGGCTGCAGTAAGCCATCTTCGTGTTCTAACTTTTATATTGCTCCATATAACATACCTTCTGACAAATATACACAGTACAGTCATAGTGCAGTAAAGTAGTTATCTCACAGTTACATACTCTACTGTCTACCCCCACACTTCTACATATGTATATAAACAGATGAGCAAACTAAAAGGAAGACATTTATAATGTGCAATAGCCCACAGCACATTAGATCATATGACCTTATTGTGTCTATTATGTTCAGACTAAGTTTAATGACGTTATAATAGAAAACGTGCACTCAATTCTTATTTCCTGCAAGCTTACATTGCGATAAAAATGTTTCATCTTCATTATTGTTAAGACGTTTGTTTGTTTCGCCTGTATCCACGAAGGGATAAGCATAGAGCATCTTTTTTTCAATACTTCCCGCCTTCGTAATAATTCCTGTGTCGTGGAGGACTTTACAAACTCCGACTTGAACCAACTATTTGTGGATCATACAAATCTTTGTCGCGTGTGGGGATCGAACACACAACACTCTATTGCGCCAATTATCTTTTAAGATACATGTTACATGTATACCTACCTAAAAACATAATTGACGAAATTAAAGTAAACCTTATTGTCGTCTACTCGAAAAATATTTTGACACCGCGAAGTTTTCCTTTACAAAAGATTTCGTTGGCAATAAAATACAATAACCATCGGTGTATATAAGAGGAGCTATGTCTGCTGCGCACCAGGGTATGAACAAACTGCTAAAATTGTATATGCACTTCCTGAAAACTAATCCTAGGTACGCTAATGCCAATAACCTTTGCCAGACCCAGGAATCGAAGCCAAGACCTTTCGCACAGCAGACACATTCACGTTATAATTCTTGTAAGTTTTATGAATAAGACCGTTTCATCATGAAAAGTTGCATACATATTGTCAGGGTTACAGAAAAGCATACAGAGTACCTTACATCCAGATTAACTAACGTAACCTAACCTTCATTTACGCAAGCGAAACCGCGGGCAAAATATAGTTAAATGTAAAAAGAATGACAGTAAGAATTTTTCCTTATGACGGCAGTATTATATAGATATTAGTCTGTCCATGTTTAATAATAAAGCGACTTACCACGAGGTGTTGGAAGTGTTGGGCGTGACGTCACGGTCTGCGCCGCACTCCGCGTACCACGAGGTGCGCGCGCGCGGGCTCTTGTCCTTGCGCGACAACGTCGGCAGCAGCCGCTTCAGTTCTGCGTGACATTACAACACATAATGAGGCCTTATGTTTTACACACAATAATAACTGGCGCTGTAGCTTTGTGCACATGGTTTACATGAAACATGGCTCGTTAAAACATATTCGCGGTACTTATGAAATTTTTGCGTGTTTCGATTAATAAAGTATGTGTACCACTCATCGTAAGGGTTTTTGCTTTACACACAACCTTAACTGGCGCTGTGACTTTGTGCACATGGTTTAAAAACAATGCTTGCCTAAAAAAGGTACATCGACATTTGAAGTATTATTAAGTGCTTTGATAAAAAAAATATGTGACGAATAATGGTGTGCTCGAATGTTAATGATGAATAATATTTTAGAATATTATGTTAAAAATAAAATTGTAATATAGCTTAATATTGTCTTCTGTTTACGCGAATATTATTCATTGAAATTAAACTACTATATACGGATTTTATCGCGTTTTTGTTTGACACTTTATTATATAATATTGAAAACTGTTACACTACTTTTACTTTTAAACTATACTAATTTTTAAGCTAATTAAATTATTATTAAAATTATTTATATTCAAACAAAAAAACGCGATAAAATCCGTATATAGTAGTTTAATTTCAATGTAATATAGCTTTTTAACATTTGATTTGGCTGACTTAGCAGCAGAAATATGACATGTGGTTTCCAGAGTTTATCGTGGCTTTAATGGAAGCTGTAGTGTTTCGCAAGAATATAGTGTGATAGAATCAAATATCAAAGATAAAAATAAACGATCTGATCAAAAAATGCAAGCGAAGCTTAAGTCATTTACATTTAAATTATTAATTGTACGTGTATGAATTTATACGTCAGACATTAGCGGTAAAATATAGCAAAGATTTAAAAAAAAATTGCATGATAAGCACTGTTAAACCCAATGTAACTTATAGGTTTCATTTTCTTGCATTATTTCACTAGTAACCACAAAAATGAGATGATACTCAGTGCTTTCTAAAGCGAAGAAAACGGTCCACGCAAGTATAGTTGGGGATAAATCTAATAATAATATAGACTGAACAGAAAACCAAGGTTCCACATAAACAAAGCCTCAGCTAAGACCAGTCACGATTATAATGGTTGGATTGCGTGTGCACAAACGCGATTGTTCTGCACCTATTGTCTTAACATCTGTCAATTATAACACAAGTAATCGCCATTGACTGCGATTATTTTACACGGAAGATAGATAAACAATGTATCGTTGCAGTTTTTGTTTATTACCTAAGGCTGTCACACACGAGACACATTTTGTGTTGTGTTGCTCGGTTATTAGTTGCGCAACTTATTGTTGGTTACTTAAATTACTTTGGACAGTAAGTTGACTACAGCTTTTTCAATGCTAATGCTTCTAATATACTAACGTACTTGCTTCTAACGTACTAAACCAATCGTGCGTGGTTGCGAAGTAAGATGTATGTACCAGCTAACTGTTTGATCAGCTGGTACTTTCTGACACCTATCAACTTAGTAGAAAGTTTTTAAGATGTTATATGAATAAGCTAGATTGTACCACGATTGTTAATTAAATGTACTTGTTTACTTCTCGATGTTAATATTAGTCTGTGCGAAATCTTCAGATATTACGTTTTGTACTCGTCTTCAGTCATACACTGTATTTTCAGAATGTTGTTGATTGATTCTTGTTCACACTGTTAGCATATCCATTAATGTTAACTAGTACTAATTAACTAAATTCTGACAGCATCGTACTGAAGTTTGATGTTTTGGTATATTGGTTTTTAACTTTGAACGATGACCTAAAGACTGCTTGCAAGACAAACAACCTATAATAAGTAAATGTCGGCCTCGATGGTTAGTATAACCGACTGCCACGCCCGAGGTCGCGGGTTCGATTCCCGCACAAGTCAAACATTTGTGTGCATGAACATGGATGCTTGTCTTGGTCTGGGTATTTCTATGTATAATATGTATGTATTTACAAAAAAAAAGTATGTATGTATGTTTATCCATTGTCTAGAACCCATAGTACAAGCTCTGCTTAGTTTGGGCTAGATGGTGTTGTGTGTATTTGATAGAATATTATTATTATTATTATTAAATGTTTAATATTTTTTTTTTATATTATATGGTTCATGAAATATCTTATTCACAACAAAACGTGATAACCTTTTGCTATGAACCATCAAGTATTATTTCATCCTCAAAGTCAAAGTCAATATCTATTCATTAACATTACAAAGCAACGCTTATAAATGTCAAAGATTAATTATCACTAACTTTGATGAAGTTACATCTAAGTCAATCAAAAAGACGACTCGATGGCGTAGTGGTTAGTGTAACCGACTGCCACGCCCGAGGTCGCGGGTTCGATTCCCGCACAAGTCAAACATTTGTGTGCATGAACATGGATGTTTGTCTTGGTCTGGGTGTTTCTATGTATAATATGTATGTATTTACAAAAAAAAAAGTATGTATGTTTATCCATTGTCAAGAACCCATAGTACAAGTTCTGCTTAGTTTGGGCTAGATGGTGTTGTGTGTATTTGATAGAATATTATTATTATTATTATTAAATGTTTAATATTTTTTTTATATATTTTATGGTTCATGAAATATCTTATTCACAACAAAACGTGATAACTTTTTGCTATGAACCATCAAGTATTATTTCATCCTCAAAGTCAAAGTCAATATCTATACATTAACATTACAAAGCACCGCTTATAAATGTCAAAGATTAATTATCACTAACTTTGATGAAGTTACATCTAAGTCAATGGCTAAGTTCAGACAAGGTAACTTTGACACGCAACTAAAAAATTACCGCAATGTTTTCTAATACCTAATACATTTTATACTAATAGCATGTAACAATTACAATTTATATAGTGTGTGACAGTTCCTAAATAACAAACCTTTAAAAATACAGATCAATTTGTACAAAGCAACTCACTTTGACAAATAAACGCACAATAAGAACAATCGCCCTTGTAGTCTAAACACGGACATTAAAACAAATTGTTGCGACTATCGAAACGCGTGGGTATAGTATTAGCATTAATATTTAAACATTAAGAACATAATCATATTCATTATATATGTTTTAGTGAGCATGCATTAGGATTAGATCAAAGTGCATTAGTATAGAAAGAATAGAACTCACGACCCATCACACAGTGCGAAACATACGGACAAAGGACACAGTGAACTGAACCTGTGGGCACGAGACGTGCATCTCACTCCGACACTGACGGATGACTAAGTCAGGCTAAGTTGTATGACTGAGTGCACACAGCATACACGTAATGTGCTTTAAGACGAGTTCACAATGAACGACATGAGGATGTCTAGAACCTAAACATACATTCTTACATCGTTTTAATGTAGGTACCTACTTTGAAAATAGTCCTTATAACCCAAAGAATTATACAAACATCGATAGAACGGACACAAAGAACACTCAGAATCGGCAGAAATATAAGAGGTACAAATTTTTGTCTTATGTGGAGATAGCAAGAAAACTGACACTAGTGAGGTGACTAATTTAACCACTACGTTCTTCGTGCAGCCAAAGTACTTACTAAGATTTAAGAAAATACGCTCAATTTTTCTTTTAGAAAGACTATCACTACATTTGACATAGAGTTTGAGAAACATTGAAAAGAGCTTATTCGAAGAGTGTGAAAAACGTGCTTGAAATATTAGACAAAGGAAATAACATCCAAATTTTGCAAAATTATCTTTGAATTTTACTATGCCATATCACCTCAAACGAAACTACTTGCCTTTAGTGCGTATACGCATGTTCCTAATTTCTTACCTCAACATCTGTGCGGCAATTACACTGTCCTTAAAATTTAAACAAAAGCAACGTTCATGCATTCTTCACAATCACGCAGTGCCATATGAAATGGTCTTTAGTTAGAGGTCGGTGACGTAATCAGTACAGGTATAAAACTTCTTTATAAAATACAGTGGCGGTACAGAATGGTTGCGATAATAATGAGGCCCACCCATTAGGTACCTATAGGCATTGTTGACGGCATTGATGCTGAGGGTTCAGCGCTACTGGAATGAGCTGGCGAACACAATAGATGATATAAGTACTTGTTATAACATAACAGCTTTATGCCTGGTGGTATATGTTTATTTTTTGCTTCCTTAAGGAAAGTAGAGGCGGGTAACGTGTTTTGGTTCGCTTAGTATTAGAGTTTAGTGGGCAGAGTGCCAATACTCCTTGGTGTTACAAGGAGATTCCTAGTAGAAACATGTAATACACTGTCACTTAGAACTATTTAAGAGTTTTATCTGAGACAAAACTGCTTAAAAAACGATTTAACTAAGGATGTAGCGAACATTGGAGTAAAAGGGTACATATAATAAATAATTCAAATTATCTAGGATGTAGCAAGTTAACAGAAAATACACAGCTTCCATTGCGTCGTTTAACAAAAATCGTACAGTATTATAATGAAAAGAAAGTAATCACAAATAAATAACAGCCAAAATAGCAAAATTAAGCGAATAACAGCCAAACTAAGTTACATTTTGGAAAACAGCTTCAGATTTAAATTAGCCAGAGCTCCGGTTACTTTTATGAAACGAAAGATAGTCTTTAATTATTCAATACCCAGAAAGCGTAAGATCTGTAGATTTTTCTTTAGAGATTATTTTAAAATGAAAATTCTCTTCACCGTTAGCTAAAGCAAATAATACGCCGATCAATAAATCGTAAGATAGCCGCTGTGATTAATATAATATAAAACCGGTGTTCAACAGCATATTATAGAGTGTCAGTTATGGTACAAATTATTATAAAGTAACTAGTTCCACTCTTACGTGTGAGGCCGTAAGTCAAACTGGTTTCTATAATAGCTAGTGTTGATATGCACTATGATACTTATGGACGGTATGCCATATGCGCTAACAGCATCAAGATAGGGACATGTAGATTGGATATTAATAAGGAAACGACGACTTATGTGAATAATCTTTTAAGATGTTATTGATTACATTCCAAAACAGCAACGTTTAACTTGTAGTGGTATGTATATATTTTAAAACATAATTCCCATGTTGCTCAGGGATAGTGCAGGGAAGTTTAGAATAATTTCTGTAGTTCTATAGATATTATATTCCATGAAAAATAACGAATGTTACGTCATCATAATATTGGTATAGACGTTAAAATATAATATAATATCTAGTATTATAATTTGTAGCTCTTTTGATTTCAGACACGTGAGTTTATGGCTTTTTTTAATAGATAAATAAATAATTAGGCATGAATAAATAATATGGTCTGTATTATGAAACATGCTTAACTAGAAAAACCAGCACTCATCCAGACTTCTTTAAAAATCATCAAAAACATATCTGGTGGTAGTAGGAGCGAAACTAATGTTGCTTGGGATCAATGTGAAAACGAATTGCTAAGTTCCTATCGTATTAGAATCGAATACGGTACTGAATCAATTGCGAAAGTAATTTTCTTTCTGTAAATGTTTGTGATTTTTTTACGGTTAAACCGCTGAATCGATTTCGACAAAATTCGACACGATGACAGCTTTATAGCTGAGGAAGAACGCTTACTTTTTAGTAGTACTTAGTTATTTATAAAGCAACACAATAATGCAACATTTTATTTTGATCTCATGCGTCTAAATATGCTATATACGTGCAGTTCATACTTTCTTTTCAAATCTTATTATAATTAAAACACTAACATGTTTTACGACTATAATTTCAAAAGTAATTAGATACTAAAACGATCATATCGCTTTTTGAAAGTTAGTACAGACAATCATTAACATCATAAACTTTGGTGCAAAAGAATAAAACGTGTTTGTCTATATCACAGATAAGCCAAACCAACAGTGTTACCAGAAAGAAAAAACATATAAGAATAGTAGTTTTTGGCAAATCATAGAGTATGTTTTTGGCTTCGTCTGTGTATACGAATTGCCTCTAAATCATTAGTCAGGCAGAGTGTAAGGATGCAAGAAATAACAAACGAAAGACAGTGCAAACATATAAACGTGTACAGTGCAATAGAACAACCACCCCTTGAGTGGGAATAACTATATATTTGTATGTATCTGTGATAGGTTATAGGCACTACTAGACTGACTGAGTAACTTGTGGTCAACCGCCATAATGATTGTAATATGCTGCTATAGTTAGATACTATTGTAAAATATAATATATTTATAATAATTAACGTCAACTTGGTGATAGGGTTTATACGTCATATTAAACAATATAATATACTAGTATTATAAGAATAATAGATAATGTAATTCATGAACCTAATAAATTACAGTAATATACTTTGCCAGCTATTATATATATTTTTTTTATATATATGTAGTTGCAAATCGATAATGCTTGTTATAAAGATTATTATAAATAAAACCAACTTCGGTGACTCTTTAAGAATGGTTTTCTATATAAAAACATTATTATGTATTCATTTGAGTTGTTAAATGTTTCTGACTGCAGTAGTAAGAGTACCTACTATGTAACGTTATTATATTTCTTAATTAGTTTAATTATTTGTATATACTGCTTCTGTAAATTAAAATGTTTTGCATGCGGTTTTCTACTAAATAACGTATTGAATGTTTTCCTCGAAATTGGCTTACATCTGAGACCACTTTAAAATTCTTATATTATGAAGATGTTGGTAGACTACCGACAACTTTATCAGCAAAATGGAACATCAAAAGATAATAAATTTTGCCTTTGACAGTTCGCCTAAGTGAGCTGTAATTGAGGAAAACATATAAGAAAACTGCAGTTAGATGTATGAAGATATACTCGCAAGGCATGAGAGGTAATTATAAGATATACACATAGTAAAACTGGTTAATAATTACGAGCTCCATACAACGTATGTGGCAATTAAACACGTACCTATGACAATAGCACTAGTATATTGCATTCATTTGCAAGTAATAATACAATGTCATATTTAAGTTTTATGAAAATTGTAGGTAGTTGGTAATTTTAAGTGATTGAATAGGAAAGAAATGAGGCTTGTTCAGCTAAGAAAAGCGTTCTTGTGTAAGGTTATCCTTGAATGTCTAATAAGTATAAGCAAGTAAGAAGTCGGGCAGAAGTATTAAATGTCATATTCATATGTGAGCGCAATAGCAACCCGAACAGTTTAGAACGTCTGCTTTTCCCGTACCATGCAACGGTTTTGCTAAGCAACTGTCGCTTTTGTATACTTACATTATATTATGTTTACATAAACTCTTGTTAAAAATACTATCGTATGTATATTAAGATCTCTAATTTAAGGATAAATGAACACTGTTTTGTTTTGATTTATGACAGATATTTTTACAAAATGGCAGTGACCCTAAGTTATCCTATAGTAATATTTATATAAATTGATTAGTCAGTTTGGTGTATATGTTAGAATCAATAGTTATTCCCACAATGTCGGCAGGCACTGACCTCAGTTTAGCGCTGTCTCCGTCCCGCCACAAAATGGCGTCTTTATAACTATATCGTTAGCGTTATATTGTCTATGGTATGTTACGCGACACGGACAGGCGTCAACTGAAATATCTATTTACATGATTTTATTATTATATAATAATAAATAATCTATGATAAATAAAAACTTAAATAATAATTAAAATATATGTTTTATCCAAACAATTCTATTTGGGAATAACTTTATCATAAATAAGAAAATAGTAATTCAATTACATATCAATAAATAAGTAATTTAAAGAGATGTTTATTTAACTTAGATATAAATAAATACTAGGTAAGTATTGTATTTGTAGCTGATTAAAAAACCCTGGCATTGGTCATTAGTAAAGCTATATAACGCATTGATAAACTGCAATGTTAAGCTTGGTTCATACGCCCTAGACACCATACTTGTGTCAGAGACTGTCAGAGTCTGAGTAAGAATCGTTAAGTGTTTGACACTGGCGACATCGACACCGTGAATCAAATGCTTATTGATAATTGCCTGAAGAAGTATTAGGTGGTGAATAGGCATACGAAGTGAAGTTGTATTCAGTATAAGATAGGTAAAAATATCAAGTCATATACTCCTACGCATGATTGCATGCATCATTTGGCATGAAGCTCAAACTGGGTAGCCGACTGAGGAAGAATCGCGTCATTGCCCTACAGAAGACCGGAGTTGAAAGGATCGCAGTATAATGTGCACATTGTTCACCCCTTATTTGGCAACGCACTCTTTGTATCCCTAGTACCACTGGGGCACACCGGCTACAGTAACTACTGTTTATTAGAACAGCTGTATGTTTAATTGCCACCTTCAGGCATAGACTTCAATGTTTTAGTGTGATGTCTGGATATCGCCACGATATCATATGTCGTGTTATCATCGTGTTGAAGTTGCTATAGTGTCGTTGACATTAAAACTATCGAGGCTTTGCTTTGAGAGAACAGAAGCTCACTGTATATAACAATATAGATGTATTAATAAAAACTGTATGCGATGAACCAAGCTTTAGCACCAAGTTGCCTCATTCACTAGCGTTATACACCAATCGCGTAATATCCAGTTGACGGCTGTACGTTACCTTCGTTGACAGCGCTAAAGTCGGTCGTGGGCTGCAGTGGCGGCGTGGGGGGGCTCTGTGGGACCCCGGCCATCGCGCTCTGGGGTCCAGGAGGCCCGGGTGGAGGGGGCGGGGGTGGTAGTGCGGGGCGCGCGGGGCACAGACAGGGCGTAGACTCTGCTAAGCGGCGCCTACCGTCTCGCCGGCGCGCCGCGTTGGCCGGGGATAAAGTCTCCGTGCTGCCTGGTTGTCCGTTGTCGCTGCTGTTCAGAAATATATGTATAAGTTATATAATGTATGTAGTCTATTGTATAATATAATAAGAATAATGTTCTTTAGACAAAATTTAAACCAAGGCTGCCAATTTTTATCAGAGACTGGCCACCTGCGCAGGAGATATTATAATGCACAAGTGTGTACGCAAACACAAGTGGACTCTCCGTTCCTTCACGTTCATAGTCCGATGGGAAGGTAATCGAACACGACCGGAAGGAGGTTAGGTACAGGACCAACGTCGTTTCTTAGGCACAGGGGTGTAAAACACCATCAAATTTGTAGCTCTAGGCTGCTATAGAATTTCTTCGCAGAAAAACCCGATTACTTTTTACTGGCCCGACCCGGGATTCGAAACCGAGGTAGTTCTATTATACGGAGTAACTAACTAACTGCATATGAGATAATTAAATTTTAGAGATGCAATAAGAACCTATTGTATTTTCAAAATACATCTAGGTACTTGAACAAAGAAATATGACTGGTAAATACCCCCAATATTTAATAAATATAGAAAGGCAAGGTGCCACCTTAGAGAATTTTCATTTGAGGTCTTAAACTGTTTGCCATTCCTGTAAATGGAATGACACTTAACGCAGAATTAAGGAAGCGGTCAATACAAGAACAACACTCACCAATTGCTAAATCCTGAATCACCATCCATAGAATCAGTCAGGTAGAAAGTAGAATTCGTGATCTTCAAAGCGCTGGGCACATCCGAGTTCATATCGACAGCCAGCGACGTTGCCCTACGGAAACGCGACTTGAACGAAAAATACGCCTTTCTCGACAGTGTTCCACTATCCTTCTTCGCATTTTCAGTAGTAGGGGTCACTGGCTTCTCCGGAGGTGGCTTCTCAGGCAACGGAGGCGGAACATCTCCATTACTACCTCTCTTATCAGAAATCACAGTCTTCAACTCTTCTTTCAGAGACCCGTACACCTTTGCCAAAGGAGTATCAGTCTTATTTATTGCAGGACGGCTGTCGTTAAAATTGACATTTGTGTAAACTGGATCTTGCTTCTCACAGTTGGCGTATATCGGCCACTTCTTGGGTTTGTTCTGCTCGTAAATATTGTTTGATTGGTTTGTTGTCTTCGTGAATGGTTTGCCGTCCATTGCCACTAAAACAAAAATAACTTTTTCAATAAAGAATGTGATGTTTTTATATGTAGCTTAAAAATGACATCCAGATTAGTTTCTGGGACTCCATTTTTAGCGGGCTATAGGGACTTTAGTTGACTTTGACATTAATAGAGTAACATTGAACGAAGAGCGTTTATTTCTTATGATCTATTCCGAGTGGCAACGTCGTCTAAAGAAATTTTAAATAAAGCTCAAATAAATCCATCTCTTTTAAGAACTTTAATATATGACACTTAGGTATTTGAAACTAGAAAACGCTCTTAAATTCTTAATCGTTTGCTATATTTATGCTATGATGTATGTATAATGTAGATTTTTATGTCCAGCTTTTGTTACTAAAAAATAATCATTTATTGCATGGAATAATTTCCAATATGTACCGGTATATAAAAGCGATTATTAACATTTCCAAGCTTTTTGAGGTAAATATTTAACATAGTTGTGCAGCGATAGCTCAGTGGGGAGACCAACAGACTGCAATGCCGAGGGTCTCGGGTTCGAACCCACGTTGCGCACCTATGACTTTCGGAAGTTATGACTTTTCGAAATTATGTGCGTATTGATTGACAATTATCGCTTGCTCCGTGCCTCGGAGAGCACGTAAAGCTGTCGGTCCCGGCTGTCATGAACATCTATGGCAGTCATTATTGGGAAGTCAGTGCCCTATAATATCCTGACCCTAGTCTAGCCTTAGGGTATTGTTAGCCTTCGGGTAGCGGAGGTCAGGTGGCAGCCGCTCCGTGTAAAAACTGATATCCAGTCAAATCCGGTTAGACTAGAAAAGCCGATCCCAAGTGACTTGGGAATAATAAAGGCTAGGGAGAAGAAGATTTAGCATAGTTGTAGTTATTTGTTAATTCCACAAAATACAATACAAAATTATCAAGTTATTTGTTATGAAAACACATGCTTTTAGTTCGTATGTAACTGATTAAATTCGACAATGTTTATTATTAATTATACTAAATTTGTCTTATCTATAGATTATGAATCACCACAGCTTAAACATTTTTCAATAATCATGTTATTTTTAAAACTATTTTATTTCTTAGCAGATAAACGCAGTATGACATACAGTCTTACCTTTAAACATATTTAATTACATTTAGTCACAAAGTAACACTTATGAACGTCTAAGTTACCGACATGTTAGTTTATAACTGTTACAGTGCAAAATAATAAAAGATGCGTAAACTTGAATGAATCTTATCTTTTTATCTATTAACCTCATTTTATAAGATACGGATAGCCGATAAGTGCGATATCAATAAAAAAAAAACTTATTATTAGAGGCCAGATTTTTGTTGACTGACATAATATTTAAGGATTATCATTAACAAGCGGTATAACGAATATATTTGTTCCGATCCATTTTTGAAAGTAACATTATTTAAAAACGTTACCAAAATGTTGCTACTATTATTAATATTCATATTTATTATTTATTTATTTATGCAACAACTTAAAATTATTAAAAGCCTAGAAACTCTGTGTACGAAAATATTTAAAAGAATGGCGGTAGCTGTGGCTATAAATACCGCTGACGACGACCACTTTTAGTTTTTGCATAAATAATAAGTATTTAATTAAATTCTATATCAATCGCGCTGTAAAGACGAATCTCGCGATGCTTTATTTATATATAAGTATAAAGCAAAGCGCATCAACTTAAAAGAAATAGGTGTCTTTATACTCGATAAAAAAGGATTTCTATATTCTATCTTAATGATTGCTACTTGCATTGACGATATAAATCTAAAATTTTAGTTTCCTGTCACCATCCGATATGGTCTAGTGGCTAGGATACCTGGCTCTCACCCAGGAGGCTCGGGTTCGATTCCCGGTATCGGAAAACACTTTTTGATTCTATAAAATTTTTATTTACTTACCCGAATATCTTTTTGTAAGATTTCGTTTGATTTGTCTCATTTTCCGTTGCGCAGCGCTGGCTATTTTTGTAAGGGTGTATTGCCCACTAGTGGGTGGGGATGGGAGTCTGGACGCCGGCAACGCGGGAGCGGCCGGGGCGTACGACGACTGTAACATTACACACAACTATTTTAATAATCACGCACGAAATGCATAAATACGTCTTTCTGACTAAATATCTATGACAACTATGATTCGAAGTAGGTTCATATTTCGAAAGATGGAAAATACGTCAATACGTACTTGTTATTTCCTTATTTGAATTAATTATTAGTCAGATGTTTGAGGTAGATTTGACCACGGGAAAAGCGTTTATTCTTATTATTGAGGAAGGTATGAGTTTTATGTAACCTGCCAACAGGTGTCGCTACTAGTCTCTTTAAAAGTTTATATATATTTGTCGAGCAGAGTTTTGTAGTTGGGTCTACTAGCGGTCGCCGAGTGCTCGAAATTCGACCTTTGCCTGTAAGATATTGCTGATATATGTCATTATATATTGATGTATGTTACCATAGTTACGCGCTTGGACTGCGTGTGTCAAATGCATGGTTGTTTGCGTGTAGTGTTTTTTCATTAATTTAATGTATTTCTAATACATATTTTATGTAAATATTAGGATTCACCCCTCCTTCTCCATATAAACTTTAACTGAGCCAAATTTCATACTCCGTCTGCGCAATTTTCGTAAAAAGGGGTACAACGTTTTTGCTTCACGTATTAATATATAGATTTTATTATTTGCTGCCCGTGCCCGTGGTTCTGCTCAAGTGTACATCTCCAGTACTGTATGTGCTAACTAAAAGCTAATAAAACACACGTTCAATATTGATTTTAAAGTTGCACGTGCTTTTAGGTAACTTATACTTTATACAATCTTTAATTACCCAAACTAACTCTCTAGAGAATGCATATACAATCTCATTATCACTCGGAAGGGTTGGGAAGAGGTGTAGGTATACCGTTATAGGCCACAGTTTCAGACTCTGTGCAGACAAAACCAATAACATTTTGACATCATCAAACCTAAAATCTCATCCATAGCAGACGCATGCACCAGTGCACCACTTTGGATGCCTGCGTTGTTAAAGGAAACTGCGTAATATTTCAAGTTTTGAGTCATTGCGGTTTGTTACTTGATTCAGTCAATAACTTTTTCGGTTTCTGCTTTTATAAGTATTGTTTTAATCCTGCATTAGGACTGAATTTTCTGTACGAACGGTCTTTACGAACATTTAAACAACGGACACATGAAAATGGCCTGGAACAAGTATTTGTGGATCACACAATTTTTTGTTTCGTGTGGAGTTCGAACCCACAACATGTCATTGTCTTAGATTATAGTTTACCTTTTCATGGTCTTCATCATCGGTATCGCTGTCGAAGGAATCGAAGTCGTCTTCGAGCGGCAGCGGCTGCGGGTGCGCGGGCGCATGCGCGGGGTGCGCGGCGTGCTCCGGCGCCGGCTCCAGCGACTCGTACAGGTGACCGGAGTCACTGGTGTCACATTCTGCAGACAATACAGGTAACTTATTAGTAGAGACATGTATGACTTTTTATTTTTACAACTAGCTTTATATTGGTTTTGTTTGTTATTTCACTTTTAGTTATTGAAATAAAGGTTTCAATTCATTACACACATAAAATATTTCATATTATTAATATATTTATTTAATTTTTTTAGTATCGTTTTTTGTGCATACGCTTTCATCACATATAGAGAATCGAAGTCTCTGGCTACCCCCTCGGCTGAGACCAAAGAATAGAGATTTCTTTGTTCTGTGCCAGTCTATGGATTTTCAGTTGGCTATAATCGTTGGCATATTTTTCTTAAGCACTTAGTAAATAATGGTGTATGTATTTTAAAAAAGAAAATCTATTATGTACATATGTGTCCGTTTCGAAAACGAGCACTCTCAAAAACAAAATTATTTATGTTCGAGATTCAATTCCAATTCAAATCGGACGGTAACCTGTGGATCACGTTAAGGCCTATATATTATTTTTAGGTACTAATTGCTAAATTAATTTTGAAATATATTATTCTACGCGATTTTTATTTGCATCGTGTAATACCTACTGTAACTTTAGAGACACTGTTTGTTAAGATTACATGCGTTCTTTGCCTATGGTTACTGGTTACCGACCAGCGACCTATTAGCTTATTTACTACGGTTGTGATATTAAATATCATAATTGTAATATCAGCCTTGTATATAAACTATTACGGTGCTAGGACCGTGTCCAACAGCGGGACAGTTTATAGACATTTTCACAGTGAGAACAGGCCCATGACTGTACTCGATGTGAAGGCTTAGGCCACCACGCGGGCACTATGCGGGAAGGCAGTCTTTACGCATCCCTGATAACATTACGGAGAGCTCTTAAAAATGCAGATTTCCTCACGATGTTTTCCGTCACCGATATAGCGAGCGATATTTAACTATTTAATACGCACATAACTATACGAACGCGCTGTAGGACCAAACTCGAGAGTTCAGGGAGTTCTCCAACAGTCTTTTAAATAGAAATTATAATACCTACAAGCTTGAAATTATTTAAGCATTTAGAAGTTACGACTTGGGTAACACATAAGTACAGTATGGCTACATCTTGCTAAGCAAACGAAAACGAGGACAACAGCAGTCTGGTCATTTACAATTAAATATAAAATGTACTTCATAATACCTATAAATTTATTAATGGGTGACTCCAAGGTTTGTTTTAATATTTACGTCATATAAGATCGGGCGTTACTTAATATTGTACAAGTAATGTCATCAATCTTTTAAGTTATGATGTAATGGGAACAACCGCGGTTGCAAAACCGATTGCATATACTGTCCTTTAACATACAGATGCAAAACAGCCAGATTTCGATGTACTTAGAGCTTATTTTGCGTAAATACTAGCACCCGTAATTATATAATGTTTGGGTACTTTTTACCAATTAGTGCCCAATCGAATAAAAAATCGTTCGTGTGGCCAGAACTAGCATCCGAGTCGTGATGAGTGATTTTAACTCGGCTGAGGGTGTCAAGAATAGCTACGAATGAACAATTTTTTGTTGGACTCATAGGGTGAGTTCTGGACACTGAAGGGGTTAAATGATGCATGACTTCAAGGCATTGCTATGAACATTAGTTGCACTGCCAAAAATATTTACCACGCAGCAATTTATTGTCCAACTCTAGAAACTCTACTCACCGCAGAAACATAAGACAAAACAAATGACTATGAAAACAGAATCTACCGGCGCATTATTTGACTACTATATTTTGTAAGTTATAGTGATTTTACAATTAAGTTCTCATACAAATATAAAAAATAAATAAAATGTTTATTGGCACAAAAAGAGTATACATACATTCACTGTGGGTTATTAAACACTAACTATACAAGTATGTATTTCTGAAAAGGTACTGAGACTGTTACCAAACTAGGCAAGAGCCTGTATTTTGGCTGACAGTGTTCAGTCGTGGTAATTGACACTGGTGTAAATAGACGTTTAGATGAAGACGTGAATGTTGCTGTACAGCGGATTACATTACTACAAATATATTAATTAGTTTCACCTCTTATTATATTTTATTATAGATACCTACAATTAATATAAAAATTGGTAAAGCTAACAGAGTCGACAATATTAATTGGCTAAACCTGCTATTATCTAATATATTTTCATTGCTATTGACGGTATAGTCACTTCGTTACACAATAAGGCTGTTCAAAAAACGTTAATCGAAAAGTTACGAAATAATTAATGTATCTCAGCAGTGTGAAAGAAAGCTTATAATAATTAATTAATGAAGCACGAGGTTTTTGTGACAGTCATTTTCTCTCGATATCTATTGCATTGTTCATGATAAATAAAGAAGTATGATTTCTTATTAATTTCAAGAAAGAAGCATATCAGGATAGACCATCAACAAAGTATAATAATTCTAAAAATGACTAATATAATTTACAAAACACTTTCATATTCAAAAACATTATCTAATTTATTTTTTGTGGGTACAATATCAAAGTAGTTAGGTGAAGATCTTTGTATGAGTAATCTATACCAATATTATAAAGCTGAAGAGTTTGTTTGGTTGAACGCGCTAATCTCAGAAACTTCTGGTTCGAATTGAATAAATATTTTAGTTTGGATAGCCCATTTATCAAGGAAGGCTATAATGTATATAACATCACGCTGCGACCAATAGCAACGGAGAATCAATAAAACATGTTGCAAAAGCTGGGAATATATAGGATAGGAATCTCTTATGTGCCGCAGACGAAATTGCGCGCGTCAGCTAGTTATAAATAAACACACTCTACAACATACTAGAGTCACCAATTTTAGATACCAGGCTTTTCGGTTTGGCACTTATATCATATTTATGCTATCTTGATTCTAGTAAGCAAGCGACTACAATAATTAACATAATACAACAATTTTATATTCTAATTCATATAAATATTTAATTACAAATAATATAATTCATTGCAAAACTTATGGTTTTAATAAATATATTATAGTTCCATAAATATTTTATTAGTTAATGTTCTAAATAACAGTAGTCTATTAGGTAACCCACGACACAGGGCATCTTAGTGCGGGGCCAGAGATATATTGTTTTTTTTTCTTTTAAAGTCTACTGATGTAATAAGTGTATAGATACGTATTGTACTTATGTTTGTATGTATAAAGGTAACAAAAACGAAAATATCCAAGAAACGTAACCTAAAAATATAAACTTGAAAATGAATGCAAAGAAAGCTAATGTCAAGGCCGTTGACATCCCTTATTACATAAGCTGCGCCGAGTCCGGCAACTCTTGCGCAGCCGTACTCAAAGACATGTTCGATGCATTGCGCACTGTCTAATATTTGCATCATTTCTTTGCTTGCAGGCTTTGTAGGCTAAAATCTACGTCAGTTAGTGAATAGAAATGGATATTGTCTTCTGTACATTTGGTGGTATTACATAATATTGTCTTACTTTTATGCGACTGTTACGCTTTTAAATTAAACTACAGAAAACGGTTTTTTTAGATGGACTTATGTTAAGTAAATATTATATAATATGAAATTAAATTATAAAATTACCAATGTTTCAGTTGCTTTGCAGCAGCCATATTGAGAGGATTTTTAGTTTATATTGAAACTATTGGATCTTACTGATATGCTATTTAATTAGATTTTACGGTAGGGTATTCCCAGCAGCTGCAGACTGGATAAGCTATAGATATCAAGAATTTATGATTTGAAAGAGCCAAGTCATTTGCAAGGTCAAAGAAATTGAAGTAAGCCTATAATGTCAAGGCCTGCCATGTCATCGTACATGTATATGTCAATGAACGTTTGCGCAAGTGTAAATCAACCAGACATGCGCAACTATCGCAAGTATTGATATGCATCGTATAGTTCGACTTATAGACAGCTGTGAAATTGTTATAGAGACAGGATAGCCGAAACAACTTTACAATTCGATAGACATTTAACGCAAGTGGGTCGCAAGACCACAAATTGATTTGCAGCAATCAATAAATGTTGAAATCGGACAAAACCCTGAAGTTGATAATCAACCAAATAAGCGAATTTTTAGCTATTACAACATTACATTGTACGTAGCAGTGTTATTATTTAAATATAATATGATGTATGGTTAGATTTTTCTCTCTTAGCCTTTATTATTCCCAAGTCACTTGGGGTCGGCTTTTCTAATCTAACCAGATTTGGCTGGATATCAGTTTTTACACGGAGCGGCTGCCATCTGACCTCCGCAACCCGAAAGCTAACGATACCCTAAGGCTAGACCAGTGTCAGGATATTAGAGGGTACTGACTTTCCCAATAACGACTGCCATAGATGTTCATGGCAGCCGGGACCGACGGCTTAACGTGCTCCCCGAGGCACGGAGCAGGCGATAATTGTCAATCAATACGCACATAATTTTGAAAAGTCATATCATTTCCGAACGTCAAAGGTGCGCGACGTGGGTTCGAACCTGAGACCCTCTGCATTGCAGTCTGTTGGTCTCCCCACTGAGCTATCGCTGCTCGATGTATGGTTACATTAAGTAACAATAATGATGTGTCATTAAGCAAATTAAGATTCTACTCGTGTTCATAAACTATTTGGATATACCATGACTTGCAATGGTTGCTCAATTGGTTGAATAGAATCCACCCAATGAAGCGGCACTTAGACTGGTTTTATTCAAGTTCATATCGATTACGATGACTTTATTTTTTAATAAGTATTCGTTCAAAATCTAGTTTATCTATATTAAATGAAACTAATATTTGGTATTCAAAGCTTAATTTGATTTCATTAAATCATGTACATATAATCATTATTTTATAATAGACCATTTATCTGTTATGTAAAAGGCATGTGAATGTTTCTCATAGATATTACAAGATCCGGTCATTTATTCCGGTCGTTTAAATTACTTTCATCGTCAGGATGTACGGTAACATGTACTGGTATTCCAATAATGTTGAAATCTCGTTTAAATATAGCGCAATTACAAGTGCAAATAACGAAGACAAAGCTTAGTCAAAGATTGAGCGAGAGAATGAAAATGCCTATTCAGCATTGACAACGGTAGTCATCAGTAATATATTTTATATAAGCACTATTAGATTGGTCTACAAATTAATAAGAGTGCAAAGAGCACCAAAAACCACAAAACGCGAGTCTATCAAAGTTAATAAAATAATGGATTTATAAAGGACACTATACAATAATTAAGAAATATACTAATGAATAAAAATAAACTACACTATAGATAACAAACTCAGAGTTGTTCTTACTAGATGTTTGCCCTTGAAGACACTAAATCACTGAAGGAAGTGAAGTGACTTGATTGGTCTCAGACACGATAATGATCTTATGACATTTACAACCGGTTCACAGGCAGGTACTGATCATGACGACTTTTAGCTATCGAACGTAACTGACGTAATAAATACTGGCAAGTATAATGTTTTGGTCATGTGGGAAACTTAACAATGGGTAGGTCGATAATTAATAATATGAAAAATTATTGTACAATGACATGTGATAACTGTAACGCACGACAATGATTGCTCATAGCAAAATATACCTAGATTACGAAGCCATTAGGTTAATACATAAAATTGCTTGCTATCTAGACGCAGAAGATATATAAATCAAATATGTAAAAAGTGTCATGAAATTGTGATGGTAAATAATAGCTGATATACGTCATTTTCACTTTCTTGTGAGAGACTTGATCGTGTATTATGTGTGACACGCAACAAGTGTTATTAATTCACTTAATGCTAGACATTGAACTAGAAATGCTGACTCGAATTGGGTTATTTTAACTGCTGATAGAGATGGTAACATCATCAGTCAATTTCTATTTGATCTCACTTGAATGTATGTGAAAAAGCAATTTGAAGATGATAGCTAGTTACAAATGGCCAACGAGAGCGGTTTTACGGTCGATGATGCCATTACCTACGATGTTGTAATTGTTGTTAATAAAGTACACCGTGTTAAAACTTGCTGGGCCCTCGTTAATTATAGTTGTTCACCACGTAATCTAGAAGAGCACGTCTATCAAGTAGAAAGCGAGAAAGTGTTCACTTACGATCGGGTTGCAACGTTCTTATGGCTAATGATACACTATGCACAGCTATTAAACGCGTATTCAGCCGATTTACAACAGAACTCAACCACCGCGCGATTGTTGACAAATGAAAGGAATTCGCGATAATATTTTAGCGTTTGATGACAATTCTTTTGATTGTTTGTTTTAAATTTCCGTCTCCCATTTTTGTTAAACAACGCTGTTCAATTTAGATTGACGCAATGTTTGTGTAGTTTAGTCGCAATGGGCTTTAGTATTGTGAATGTATAAAGTGATTTCGAAATGAATTGGTCTATTATAGAACCAACAAATAATAGATTCAGACAAGAATTATGAATATAATGCAGAAGATAAAAGATGTAAGTTTAGTGATTTAGTAATAAAATAGTGTATACCAAAGAATGTGATGAGATCTTGTATTTCGATTTCTCCATCTTGTAGTACAGTTCTGATGTTGAGCCAACAGGTGCGCTCCAATACATCGATCAGTCTCACTCTATCTTCTAAGTCATCTCCCTGCACCGTCCTTCTCGCGCTGTCATCATTATAGCTGTAGTACGGGGACTTGGGGCTCGTGTCAATGTACAGCTTCGACGGCGATGTTACGAACACTATAAGTAGAATTACGGATCGAGGTGACAACAGGCTTTGTACTATTCAATATCTCTTTTTTTGGTCAATCGATTTATGATTACGACTCAAATGGTTACCGTAAAACCGACACGGTCATGGTAAACATTATGGATGGATTTTCAATGCCAAAAATGAATGTTAAATTTATTTAGGATATATAAGTTACGAAATTTACGATACACGCTTGTAATTTTAAACAAACAAGTTTCTGGCAGTCTAGTACAAGGATATTCAATAAAAAATAACAAAACATTTGAGTCACGTCTAGACCGGTTAACTTGTTGATATGGGTTTCGAATCGTAAATGGGAATATTAATAAGCCTGGTGCACCTTGATCGCCGCAATTCCTTCGGAAAGTCCGTGGCCTCGCTGGCAGCGGCGGCCCAACGCCACCATTCACCTGAGGCCTCTCTGAGATCATTTTTCATCATCACTGTTTTCACTTCATCACTTCACTGAGTCACTACCACTTGTGAGCAAAATACGGCCGAGTGCATGCACGATTTCCATTTGTACTGTCAACGAACAATGTATCATTGCAACATACTGCTGAATCACCGAATGCCAAAGTAAGTAAATTTAAGATAATAAACAGGCTTCCTTAACTGAGCCGCGCGTTCGAGTTACAGAAAAAAGCGAAACAAGTCGACGGCAGCTGCGTTGCCGGCCGCCTCAGGGTCGACTGGTAACACGATTGTACGAATCGACGTTTCCATCGCCACTACTATCAAGACCTGCTGGTTTTTTCGCCGTTTCAATGCTAAGCTTCACGATATTGCAATGTGCCAAATAATATTAGTAATAGTCAGACTGACATTGGTCGTGGTTAATGCACCTAAATTGCTATTTGAAAATCGTTAGTTATGCTTTAATAAGCAAATGTGTTTAGTTACTAAATTTTATTTTGCTACTAACAATAATATTTATAGTCTTTATTGACAATAAAACTAAGAAAATATTAACTTCTTTTAAGTGTGCCTGCAACTAGAACGTGGCGTGAAACTGTTTAACTGCAAGTATTAGATAACATTTTATCAGTTAAAATACACGTTATGGTGTAATTGCAAAACGAGTTCTGTGTGTTTGTATATATGGCGTTGCAATCAGAGCATTGCAAGTTGTGAAACAATGAAGGCCTAACGCGGCGCATAATCTGTTCCGCGGAAGGACTGTATCATTACTGAACTGCATATAGAGGGAGCTATAAGCGATACAGTTTATACACTATATATCGAGGTATGGTATCAGAACGTCGGCATGCAATGCAGGTAATAACTTAGTGGAAAGATTGCAACAAGCTAATGGCCATTGATCAACATGATAATACTAAAGATGGCGCACGAGATGTAACTGTGGGCGTTACAGCATTAATCTGATAACAAACTAATTGAACGTAGCAGTTACTTGAGATGCTTTAATTGTGGGTATTAAATTCAAGCTGGAGACACTTTCTAGATCTAGATCATGAGATACAGTGACAACAGATGCTTTGTAATACTTTTTCCGTCTCAATCAGATAGCCTTAAGAAGTATTTATGATATATAAATGTATAAGGTATATCACAGTATAGTTTATTGAATAGAGGCTGCCAATAATTCATGAAGCTATAAGGTTTTGAAGAAGAGTTTTAATAATTGCCAATTATACAGAGAAAGTTGATCGGTGTGAATAAGATAAATCGTATTCACACCGATTAATTAAAAATTATTAATTATTGCAGAAATAGTTGCAAAAATAAGCATATCAAAGTGAGTACAGCAATGTATAAATTGTTTTGAGACATAATTAGATATAATGTAGTGGTTTAATGGTTGGATATTATAATCTAATGCTAGGAGTAGATGTGGTGGAATGCCACGAATGTGGATTAACTAAATAAGGTAGTACTTGTAACTGGAATTCTGTTGAGCGTTTGTCACGGTTCCGGCTGGGCGCAGACACAGTGGGCCGATCGAGAACAGTTCACGGATATAAGAGAATTGTCTGATATTCATTTGTGTATTTAGAATAAGCCATGAATACTTTTAAACAGGCACTACTTATACATTTTGTTGTAATCAACATCTACATGACTGTAGCAACTAAAGATTGATTGAGATTTGAATTAATTAATTATTACATTCTGTAATGAGTTTGTAAATTTTTGCAAATTGCTGCGTGAATGTCAAATGTTAATTGATGATCATTGTCCACTCTTTGCATTATATTTTGGTTAAATCAAGTAAATTAATATGGACTGCAAAGAAACTGCATAATGCATGATTTTGGACGAGTTAACATTGAGTAGTAATTAGATGTCAAATGAAAGGATATTCAAAGAGATATTGCGAAATTTCAAGGTGGACAAGACGTTTGGAATACATGAAAATGTGTGAAGCAACCGTAGGTAACTAAACGCAGTTGACTTTGATGGAGGCACACGAAGCGTAACCGAAGATAATGTGCTAAACAGCGATAAAGAAACACTAGAAAGTAAAGAAACATCATTTAAGTAGTTAGCTAACATTAATATCGAGGTACTTCAAACGTTTGTTGATTGTCAGTTTTCGCAACAGTTGTCACGTCTTTGTAACAAAAAACCGGCCGGATGAGTTAAGTGCACACGGACGATCGTATGTTTATGAAACAACAATGAACAACATTATTCCATAACAGACAACGGACGTAGATTATCAGGTTTCAAGTAGACGTTCATGAACACTTATTCACAGAGGCAACAGACTATAAGCACAAATGAAGCACTTTCACTGTCGCGGAGCGTGGAGGCGAGGCGCGGCGTGGACGCGTCCGCTCCGGTGCGCGAGCGCAGGGCTGACTCGCGCGCGCGTACCGGCCGTCCCTCTCCCACGCAACAACCTTTTGTGCAAAGTGCCAACTGTAGCGAACTCGTAGGCGTACCAGAAACTCCTTTTAAGCAACATCCCTAATTTACGATATAAAATTATAGAAAAGAGCGAATGGAAGTCACGTCATAACATGCCGTGTAAGGAGTAATGTCGATGAGAAGGTCGATTCTTGCAACAATGCAACAAAATCGGTTATAAAGCTTTAGTTACTGGATTGATTTCAGTTGAAAAAAGACAGGTAGATAAAAATGTATAACATACAAAGGTGAGCAGAATAATTCTATAGAACTGATCATAGAACAAACTAATTGTATTACATTGAACAACACTAGAGAACTGGTCCGGTGAGTCTGTACCTAAGAATTTAGGTCGATACGCTATCGATGAAGCAGTAAATCAAACTGTTGCTAACTTAAACGAAACTAAGATCGATAAATAATGCTGTATATCAACTTTATAGATCGACTGAAAAACTTGACTGTATCGAGTAAATAGTCGCTAATTGTGCGAGAAATCTAGAGCGCTGCACTCGTTAGTACACGGTGACATAATGTTGGCGGAATCGCCACAACTGGAGCAGGTAAATAATTGATCCCACGTTCGACTTAGTTCGACTTCATCGGAGAATTTGACTGCATTTTGTAACTGTGTTATGAAATTAGAGATTCTGTACGTTAAAGCACTTAGGTCAGTTGCATTCAGTACAGGTGTAGTGCTGTTAGTCATTGACTTGCTGTGTAGTTGGCTAATGAAGATTGAATTGATAGCATCGACTTTGGAAAATCTTGCTGCAATCGATTTCAGTAACCGTTGGAGCGTTCATGCCATTACGTCTATATAGTGCTGTACAATTGTGATTATAAAACCTATATTTGTCCAGCTATGATTAAATAAATATCGTAGATGGAGAAAACGTTATTACAATGAAACTTCGTGGAGCTACTAAAAGAAAAATCATTGGCACTTGCTCGACACTTGGCCTTACAATCGCCAGAAAAAATAAGCTGACGTTAATATTACAATGAGTAATAGTAGATTTATACTTCAAATTGAAATAATATACCAGAATAGGGTATTGAGAATGTGGGAGGTGTAGATGTTGTAAAAGCTTTAAATCACACAGTTTTCCTAACAGCCGCGGTGACCACACATGCCTCGCATATTAAAGAAGTGCCACTTCACAACGTAACCATTGCATGCATTGTTATCTGGATTCTAAAATGAATTCCCACAATTATGTCATTATCTGCGATTTGTTAAAATTGTCTGGTGAAAGTCAGAAATAATGGTCGCTATTAGATCATTTTCGCAATCTTCAGTGAAGTATCAGATTTTGCGAAAACTGACCTGAAATTTCTTGGCCTTAATGTCGCCAAAATAAAGCAATGCAGAGAAGTGTTCTATTAATGCCAACTTTCGTAGTTGCGTAGCTGGAGTCTTAACAAATATTGACAAAACAGACACAACGAATTATTTTTAGATTGTGTGATTGTCCTAAAACTTTATGGCACAAAGTCGTAAAATTACGCGTGCTAGAAGTGTCTTTTTTATGTTTACTGCCTTGACAAACATTGTAACAACACGAAAGACATCATTACATTGTTCTGACAAACATTTGTCCTCAATGTCGCCAATCAAGACAGATCATTCATGTGTTAGGCTAGGGCTTTTTTTACTTGGGGGGGGCGCTATGGATGAATCCTTTAAGAGCTCCCAACTGGCCCCCCCTATAGGATGAGAGAGGGAACACCCCAGGTTTTTTAGTGGGTATACCAGCACTTCTTGTTGGGAGTCCCACACACCCCCGCCGGTGCCGTCACCTAGCCGGCGGGCAGTGATTCAAGCATTTTTCCTGCGGAAAAAAAAAGAAAAACAAAGGGCCTTTTTTATAGACATTGACAAAACGCTTGTAACTATCTACTATAGCTTCAATAAACTCACTAACCACCAAACTTTATCGTTCAAAAGTATTACTTTTGACATCAATGAATAAACGACTAGCCCAATTTTAACTTGAAGTAGTGTCCGGTCTGGTTCTCCAACATTTGTCTCATTCTTGAGAAGGAAAGGCTATTTAATATTGTCTTCTGTTTACGCGAATGTTATTCATTGAAATATATTAATTAGCTTAAAAATTTGTAAAGTTTAATAGTAGTAGTTTCTATATTATGTAAAACAGTGTCAAATAAACAACGCGATAAAATCCGTAGTTTAATTTCAAGGAAAGGCTTGGCTTGGGAAAGTAAGGCTACTGTCCACCGCAAAAACAAAGATAGACGACCTTTTTAAATAAGGCATTATATAATAAATTGTCAAGACAATAAACAACGTCGAACAAATACGACATCTAACAGAACATACGATTAAGACAAATTATTCAACAAAAATATGTATTTAGATTGAGATTACCAAGGCTAGAAAATTTTTGATCAGACAGTTTGAACTTTAAATGTGCTTTTTACTCTAGCTTTATCGCTAATCCATCATTAGAAACTACTTTAACTACTACATGTCCTTAACGTCATTGCTTCTACAAGTACTACATCGTCGTGTATCGTTAACACAATTGACGTTTTCCTCAGAGAAACACATATTAGTATTTTCCAGCGTTATTTGTCGTTCGTTTAACAGTTTTTGCATCAACATTGTACCAAGTCTCTCGGTTACGAGTGACATTTCGTGTCACGTAATGATCATGAACGCGGTCTATTGTTTGCTCATTGACGGGTAAAGCTTTTCTATTTATAAAAATAGAAATTTTTTGCGTGTTTGTTTAAAATATATGGGCATACTTCAAAAAGCATTAACCTGCCAATGCTTGCAATCTCAGACATAAATGACAACCTATTGTATTTGGCCGCCGGTGCGTCAGTGCGACTCAGTAGGTTAAACAGATATATTTTAAAGAATATATTTTAAGCGTGGTGGATTATGACTTAACTCTTCTTACAGTGAGAAGAGGCCTGTGCCCAGCAGTGGGACAGTTTAATACAGGGCTGATATTATAATTATTATTTTAAGCGTACTTCTTGGTTTAGTATATCTGGATATACTTAAAGCGAGTACGTAGACTGACTCGTTGGTCCTGAATTCCCAAGTTAAATTAGCATACCAAGCAATGAACTACACTATTTTGTGCTTCGAAATTCTGTTTGGGACTGGCTAGAACGGCGATATCTTCCTCTTCTCCAACTTGGGCAATAAACGTAGGTTTTATATAGCTGTAATAATTCTGCTATGCCATCCAGCAATATACATACAAGGGTAATGATATGCTATGCTAATTATATGTTGCATTACAAAGCTTCTATACATGTTATTAGGCTGGACCTTCAAAAGCATAAAACATCACAGCAAAGTTGCTAATACATTTCAAACGGCTACAACAAGATGATCTCGCTTGACATCGCTGTCCAATCGCAAGTCAATGACCAAACAGGTAACAAGGGTTCAATTTAAAATGGTCAACGCGTATGTGTATATGTTTACGGTCAAGGGTGACTAAGTACGCTTCGAAGACGTGTGAAGCTATGTTTGTAATGAGTTGAATGACAATACATGAGAAAAAATTCCTTTTGAAGTGCGATCGTGTAGATGCCTTTTAATTTTTTTTGTTCTATGTTGAAAACGATCAAGATCATTATTTATATCTAATGATTCCTATCCTCATGCCAGTATCCCAGTAAGGGTAGACAGAGGTCTATTACACTCACATTTTGCCAACTATATCTATACACACATACATAGATTCGTGCCTGTTTTCCAGAGGGGTAAGCAGAGACTACGGATTTCCATTTGCTACAGTCCTGACACACTTCTCTGGCTTCCTTCACTTTCATCATATTCCTCATACACGCTCGCCGGTTTAACCTGGCCTTTGTCTAGAACGCCTCCGATCTGATCGAGAAACGTTCGCCTAGGTCTTCCCCTTGCGACTGTTCCTTTCACACCAGCCTTATAAACTTTCTTAGTCATTCTTTTCTCGTCCATTCTTTGCCCAAACCAGCGTAACATACCCTTTTCTATACTGTTACTAACATATCGTAACCTACTTCTATGCGTGCAAAGCCGCAGTCAAAAGCTAGTCTATACAAATATTATAAACAGGAAAGATTTGATTTTTGTTTGTTTGTTTGTAAGGGTTTAACTCAAAAACTACGCAATCGATTTTAATAATTATTTTACTATTAAAAAGCTATATTATCACCGAGTAACATAGGCTATAATTAGCTAAGGATATATTAGTAACAATACTTTTCTAGAATTTATTTTAATATAGTACTTCTTTCTTTTTTTTTCTTGTGTTTAGTTGCCAACCTGTTGTCAAGAGTTGTTCAAGCCGTAGGCCTCTGACATGGCTTAACGACTGCTGTCAATTTGACAACAACCGGGACCGACTTTTTACGTGCCCTCCGAAGCACGGAGACGCTCAGATGAAATACCACTAAGCGGTCACCCATCCAGACTGACCGCACCCAACGTTGCTTAACCTCGCTAATCGTTTACCGATCAGTGAGTGCAGCTATAGTACTGTTAGTAACATATTATCCTAACCTACTTCTACGCGAGCAAAACCGTGTGTAAAAGCTAGTAGGTAATATAGGGACGAGCCTATCGCTGTTTACACAGTTCCAGACGCCATGCTGCTATTGGGAATTGAACCTGAGACCTCATGAAGCAGTCGCATACCATACCGCTGCGCAATCAGCTTCAAGGGTATTCTATGCAGGAAACTAGACTTAGTTGAGTCCTTGCTGTTAGCATTCAAATAACAATAACAATTATATTCGATATATACGTACAATAATTGCATGCATTTAAATATTCGATGCAGAGTAAACGGAAGTAATAAGGCAACCATGTTTGAATTCAACGTTGATTCCTGTGGTTTCCGCGGAGAAAAGTAACATACTGGTAACAGTTAATAATGTATGTGCTGTGATGCGTAGGCGCTTTTGTTCCTGTACTACGCACGAACAGGCTAGAACTAGATGGTATTATGATAGAGCGCCTGTAGCGATGACGTAGAAGTCGCTAGTCCTTCTGCACCGTCTGTTGTAGGTATGATCACGAGACAAACACTTGTGTGAACATTTTTGTGCTACCGGACCTGACAAAAGGCATCCCTAAACGAACGTTGCCCTAAACGAAAAAAAATATCTTCCTAGTACCGTAATAGTGGTGAAGACAGTGCCATCTACCAGATTTAATTGTGAACCTAACTCATCCAGGATCCCTTGATGATTTAGAAGCATACCTGGATAACTTAAATACACACAAAACTTGTCAAAATCGGTCCAGTTTATTGTCATAAACTCGTACATAAGAGAATCTAACATTATTTATTATTATACAGTACCTACTTATACAAAAGGTCAGCCTCAGTGGCGTAGTGGTTAGTGTAACTGACTGCCACACTTGAGGTCGCGGGTTCGATTTCCGCATAAGTGAAACATTCACAAATTAAACATTTGTGTGTATGAACATGGATGTTTGTCTTGGTCTGGGTGTTTCTATGTATAATATGTATGTATTTACAAAAAAAGTATATATGTATGTTTATCCATTGTTTAATACCCATAGCACAAGCTCTGCTTAGTATGGGCTATGTGGTGTTGTGTGTATGTGGTAGAATAGAATATACAAATGATATATTTAAAATTACTAGCGGTCGCCAAGTGGTCGAAATTCGACCATAATTGATAAAAAAATCCAGTTTGATCGTTATTATATATACCTACCGCGAAATTGCAATACGTAGGTACTTAACCGGTCGTATACCGCCGGCTCGCATACCAGCCGGCAGATTTGTACCCGTCGTAGGCCGGTGGCTCGCATGCGAGCCACCAAATTGGCGCCAAAACTTCTTCGCTTAAGCGAAGGCGGCGCGCGGCGTTTTGGCGCCAATTTGGTGGCTCGCTGGTATGCGAGCCGGCGGTATACGACCGGTTAAGGTATGTAACCATAGTTATAAATAATTGTACGACATCAGCCGATATATGCCGAAATACTACGAACGAAATTCGACTGCGTGTACGTGTCAAATGCATGGTTGCATGCGTGTAGTGTTTTTTATAAATTGAATGTATTACTGATGCATATTTTATAAAAATAGTAGGATTCGTCACTCCTTCCCCATATAAACTTTAATTGTGCCAAATTTCATACTTATTCTCTAGCGCAATTTTCGTAAAAAGGGGAACAAAGTTTTTGCTTCACGTATTAATATATATGTAGATTTGCAATATCTTAGCTTCACTTACATGACGTAGATATGGCCCTGTGTTCTTGTAGTACAATTATATTTAATTAATAAAAGACAAAGGCTCAACTGTAAGGCACGTAGCGATTCGATAATTACATCGCTTTAAAGTTAAACTCGTGCAGAATTCGTTACGTTCGCTAATCGATTCGATTTTCATAATTGATGTTTGACATCCAAGTAAAATAACCAATAACTGTACCTAACGTTGTTGTTCGAAATATCACGAGAATTCTGTATGTAAGCACGTTTACAGCCTTGGGACTCTACACTACAATAGACCTAAAGAAAACATAGAATTAAAATGTTCACGCGTAAAAAGTTAGAAGCGGAAAAACGCTTCGCATTGTGAGCAAATCTTTTAGCTCAATTGGAGTTTTAAAAGGCTTTGTTAGCGAGTCGATAATGAGATAGTATTTTAATATCTTTAGTTTCTTTTAAATAGTACAACTGCCGCACTAGGAACTAACCCTGTGTCGCGACCGAATCAACGGACACAAAGAACACCCACACTCCTGTCTGTCTGTGCCTGTTTGGGGATCAAATCCACAACACCTGACGAAGCGCGTAGCGGAGAGGAGACTTCCTTAACCACAGAGCCATTCATGCAGATCAACATCTTAGATTGGATGTTGACTGCACAGACGAAACGTATACGCCAAGCGTTCATGAAGAATGTAATACGACTAAATGAACCAAAAGAGATATACAAGGATCGGCGCAAAAAACCTTAGTCTCTACCTACCCCTTCAGGACTTAAGTGTGACTCTGTAAATAAATGATTAGAGCACGAAAAGCACACACAATTTAGAATAATAATCCAAGGATACCAGATCGTATGTATATAAAAATCCTTAAATATTACAAAATATGCACAACTTAATATACAAAACAACAAGTCTAGAAATAAATGACCTAGACCTACATACAAGTAAATGTCGAAACGTTAGCAGATGACACTCGCGATACAGCGGTAAAAGCGGCACTATCACAAGAACATGTCGAAAATGTCAATTTCGTCTTACCGCAAGTGCTCACTGAGGCGTAGATATAATAATTTTATCATGTAGCCGACCGTATACATGTTTATTGCAACGAAGGGACGGCACCACCGTGCAATATTAAACACATTCGATTAAACCTCGGAATACTTAGACTTGTCCAATGGACATGGTATTACGCTTCGTAAGTATGGAATACGAGTTGTCTGGAAGACATTTTACACTCGAAATTTGACTTTTTGCTATAAGCATAGTGTCGATATTCCATAACTTAATTTAATCTTATAAGTGCTGTAGAAACGACTTGGTATAAAAAAAATATTCGATACTCAAATTGAATCTGGTTATGCTAATGTACAGTTTCCGAGAGGGCCATGTATTACCACGAACGGTGATCAAATGTTTGCCACTGAAAATTGTAGTCATGAGTATGACCATACAGTGAGATGTAGTGTTAGATATAGAACCGTCGACTCAAAAAGTTGAAGATTTAAAAACGTAGAACAATTTTAAACGTGTAGAAAGTAAAAATTCACGATTTGGCCAAAATTGTGAATTCATGTTTTAAAGGCACATAAGTTTAGTTTTGACCTTCCAAATCGTTTTACGTAATTAATATGACATTTTTAATATAAATTCATTATTGTTTATTTGCTATTCAAATTCTTCTTCATTTAATAAGATGACGGTCATATAGTCCGTATGCATCAGTTTAATCAATTCATGTTCATTTAACCAGAATTGTGGCACGCGATTGTCATCAATATGCCATATTCTTTATCTTTACTATCTCATGGTTTAAGCTCAGACATAAAGGTCTAAGGAATGTGTCTGCAAGCAAATCGATACGGCTATACATTGTTATAGTTGTTTATATAATGTGAATGTAGGCATTGCAATGACATTTTATATTATTAAACCGCATCGTATAAGACAAAGTCCTACAAAGTCAAAGTTTTTAAACATAGATCGACTGTCTTTTATAAAGGTATTATAAGGATTAGTTGCAGTAATAACAATATAAAAAAATACTTTTCTTTGGACCCATGTCCACGTGCAAACCACCTAGAGGAATAAAGTATAAGTTAATGGAAAAACTAATAAATCACTAACAAGTTGGCAGCTATCCAGTGACGTAGCTGAACGTATCTATCGTGATATCGGTTGTTTGCTGTCTAAGCTGAACAAAAAATGTTTTCCCGTCAGGTTTCTCAATTTTCATAGCTTGGCATTGTAACCGGTAGAAGGCCCGTCGAATGGCCACGGAATAGAGGACAAATCTACAGAGATTCTAGTTACCTTTACAGAATACGGGTATTCTGTAAAGGTAACTAGCTAAATGTGAAGTACACAAATATTTAGGAAAAATCATTAAGCGCTCTGGAAAATATATGCGTGACGTAACAATGAGATAGGCATTATATTTAACGTATCAAAGTGTGAAAACGTCGTTAAAAATGTAATAGAAAATATCAAGAGAGAATCCAATATTCGATTTACGTCGGCTTTCGACAATAAATCTAGCGATAACGTTTCGGTTACAATTTCTACGATCGATTGTTAATCGTACAAATTGTCAGAGACTGTAATTCAGATAGATGCAGAACTATAAAGACGTTCGTCATCGGAGAGAGCCGCAGTTGTTGAACTCATAAAGCAGACAAATCGGGTACCTAGTCCAACCAGTAATCTCATAACTTCTAAGGAAACAGTAAACTTGTTTAGAGAGTTTCACAAATGTGTATCGGTAAAGTAATGAAATCTTCGGCATTTAGATTTTTGAGGGATTTTTAGATACTACTACACTAGACAATGACAAAAGGTGGACAGAAATTAGCATTTAGAGCTGGACATAATACATCACACAGAAATAGAACTTTGTAAAACTAGTATCCAATGTTCAATTACTGAAGATTGAACAGGTTCAAAAGAAGCAGAGAGTACAAAGTTAATAGTATCTTATTAGATACTGATCGGTTTATCATTATTGATTATGCAAGACTTTATATGAGACAGTCACACATATCATATAATATATCATAAATCCATGCCCATTTATTTGTTGAAGAAAATTATTATTAACCGAAATCAGAAATTAGAATATTTATTCATCGAAATTAAACTGCTATATACAGATTTTATCGCGTTGTTTATTTAACACTTTATTACAAAATTTTGAAAATTTTTACACTACTACTACTATTATACTTTACTAATTTTTAAGCTAATTAAATTATTATTAAACTATTTAGATTTAATTTATTTTTACACTTTCCCCGACGTTTCGGTTGCTTTTCAGCAGCCATGGTCACGGGGAGAGTCTCCCCGTGACCAAGTGAAAGTGTAAAAATAAATTAAATCTAAATAGTTTAATAATAGCTTTAATTAGCTTAAAAATTAGTAAAGTTTAATAGTAGTAGTACTGTAAAAATTTTCAAAATTTTGTAATAAAGTGTCAAATAAACAACGCGATAAAATCCGTATATAGCAGTTTAATTTCAATGAATAATATTCGCGTAAATAGAAGACAATATTATAGAATATTTATTTGCAGAAATATACTGATATATAAAGAGCATTATAATTTACTACTTAACAAATATTAACAAACCTAACTACTTATAAATAAAAACAAAATTATATATAAAAGATTTTAGACTATCGCGATTTGTACACATATTTAATATAATGCTAGACAATGGGTCTTACTCGATAAAGTAGTTAAAAGGTTATAAATATACAGGGTGTCCCAAAAATCAACGTCAAGCCGAAAACGGATGACGGGCCAAGGGATGGTGGTTCTCAAAAAAATATGAAAAAAAAATTTTTTGCTGCACTCTAAAAATTATAGCCATTTAAAAAAAAATGAGAAAATTAACACCTTGTTATGATTTTTCAAGTACTATGACTACAAAATGTTTACTTAGCTTAATTATTTTAGTGAGGATTTGTTACTGAATAATGCTAGTATACATTACAATTCAAAATTTGAACACAACTATCTTCATTTCAGAGGAAATATCCCTAATATGCCCAAACATGTACTCAAAATTATTACATTATTCAACTTTAAATGGCCGTGCTGAAAAAAAAATGTACTACGCCATTTCAGCACGTGGCATCAAAAGATGGCGCATTTAATGGGCTTTCTAAAATGCTATAACACTTACTACATTTTATCCTAATTATGGATTTTTTTTCTAAAACAACTTGGATTTATGCTTCTAATGCGATGCATATTTTATTTAAAGCTTACTTAAATTAAAGTAAGACAGTACAAGTTTGGGTGAAACAGATTAGGACGCCACTTCAACGTGTGAGAGTGAAAGAGATAGCAAGCCTGAGCATCATCAACAGCACGAGTTAGAGTGAAACGGAGAGAGACGCCACTTCAACGTGTTAGTGAGAGTGTGAGTGAAAGAGATAGCAAGCCTTAGCATCATCTACGGCATGAGTTAGAATGAGACGGATAGAGACGCCACGAGTGAAAAAGATAGCAAGACCGGATCATCTGCGCACGAACTGCAGTACTTCAGTACGTTACGTTATTTCGTTTACTGCGCATCGTTCTGTATTCCTTCGTGTCGTTTTCGTACTTACTAACTTTGGCTTTGCTTATTGGACTTGATTACGTGCTACTTGGATTTGATTTGTGATTTGACCGTTTGTGACTAGCTTGGCTTTCTTTTGGACTATCGTCATCGCTGACCGTGTAATTGTGTGTATTCTATGATCGCCACCATGCCGCTTCGATACACAGCACAGGAGTATGCAAACATGCATCTCATTTATGGAGAGTGCAGGTGCAACGCTAATGCTGCAGCTCGACTCTATCGTGAGAGATACCCCAATTCTGAGCGTCATCCGGATCATAGAGTATTTATTAATCTGCACCGATCACTCTCAGAAGGCCGATTTCCTAATCAAATGTTCAGTACAGGAAGATCCAGCATTCCATACGAGGAAGAAGTTTTAGCAGCAGTCGCAGAAGACACGAGTGTCTCAGTACGTGGACTTGAGACAAGCATAGGAGTGCCGAAGAGTACAGCACACCGGATTTTGCAGCAAAACCAGCTCCACCCGTACCATGTGCAACGAGTTCAATCTTTATCACCTCAAGATTATCCTGCAAGGGTTGCGTTTTGTGAAACGATGTTACAAAGACACCGAGAAGACCCCCACTTCCTGGATAAAGTACTCTGGACGGATGAGTCAACTTTTAAGAAAGATGGCTACTTAAATCTACATAATGTGCATGAGTGGCACGTGGAAAACCCACATTTAATGCGAGAAGATCGGTCACAATATCGCTTCAAAGTAAACATGTGGACCGGTATTCTGAACGGTAGAATTATTGGACCTTTCGAACTCCCAGACACCTTAACCAGTGAGGCTTACTTAGACTTTTTACAAAATCATCTACCAGATTTATTGGAAGACGTGCCACTCAACATTTACGTAGGTATGTGGCTCCAACAAGATGGCTGCCCTGCGCACTATGCTCGCTCAGTAAGGGAATTTCTTAACCAAGTATATCCGGATAGGTGGATCGGTCGGTCTGGTACGATCTCGTGGCCGGCCCGATCACCAGACTTAAACCCCATTGATTTCTTTTACTGGGGAGCAGTGAAGGATCAAGTTTACTCTAAGCCTATCGCAAACGTAGAGGAACTGCGCCAAAGAATTGCGGGGGCCGCTGAATACATCAATTCAAGAAGTTTTGCTCGTAAAATAAAGCGTTCGTTTTTAAAGAGATGTAGGGCATGCATTGAAGCTGAAGACAAACAATTTGAATATTTATTGTTACAAAATAAAATGAACTGTTGATTTGAATGGTTGAATTTTTATTTCAAATTGAACACATAATGATTCACAATGACCAAAGGAATCTAATATGGTTTATCAATAAATTAGGTATTTGCCCTATTCACAGTAGCTTCGCAAAACAGTGTCACTAGTAGTTTTTACCTGACTGCCATAAAAGAGGGTTATGTATAACACTAATTTGTTTCTTAGAGGGAAACTAGATGTCATTACCAACATTTTTGAGTAAAACAAAAAAGGTTAGACCCGAGTTGTTTTAGAAAAAAAATCCATAATTAGGATAAAATGTAGTAAGTGTTATAGCATTTTAGAAAGCCCATTAAATGCGCCATCTTTTGATGCCACGTGCTGAAATGGTGTAGTACATTTTTTTTTCAGCACGTCCATTTAAAGTTGAATAATGTAATAATTTTGAGTACATGTTTGGGCATATTAGGGATATTTCCTCTGAAATGAAGATAGTTGTGTTCAAATTTTGAATTGTAATGTATACTAGCATTATTCAGTAACAAATCCTCACTAAAATAATTAAGCTAAGTAAACATTTTGTAGTCATAGTACTTGAAAAATCATAACAAGGTGTTAATTTTCTCATTTTTTTTTAAATGGCTATAATTTTTAGAGTGCAGCAAAAAATTTTTTTTTCATATTTTTTTGAGAACCACCATCCCTTGGCCCGTCATCCGTTTTCGGCTTGACGTTGATTTTTGGGACACCCTGTATATTGATTGCCCGACGTTTCAACCAATTACAATCCGTTGCAGCATCACTGACGAACAGAGCATATGGCCTCTGTGACCTTGAACATCTAGAAAGTGTGCTCACACATGTTCAGGAGGTACTTAAGCGCAACGGATATAAGGGTAAAATACACCGTCCGAGGAGAAGGGATAGTCAACCTGGGGTCAGCAGAGTGCCGGCATAAATGCCGTTTTTAAAAGAAGTAACGGACAAAGTTGGAACAGCACTGAAGAAATACTCCATAGAGTCTGTATATAGTCCGTTCTCCAAAGTAGTAAACTATCTACGCACTCCAAAGGGTTCTATCCCTTTTCAAACATCTGGCGTCTAAAAGGTGGATTGCAGTTGTGGTAGTTATTATATCGGACAGACCAAACGTACAATCGCTGAAAGGGTCAAGGAACATATCACAGCTGTCAAGAACCGGTTAGTAACCAAGTCTGCTGTAGCCGAGCATTTGCTGGAGTCTCGACCAAACCACTGGATTAAGTTACATAAACTACAGGTTTTATCCACCGATCGTCACTATTACTCCAGGATAGTACGGGAAGCGGTTGAAATTAAGAAATATCGCAATTTCAACCGGGAGGATGGATACCGTATGTCTACATCTTGGAATCCAGTCATCAGCAAATGTAAACGTCGCCGTAGTGACTTAGGTCAGTGTGTAGACGTCGTTAGTGTTGTGTGTCGAAATACCGACAGTGCGAATATAAATAATAGTGACCAAGTGAGGGTAGGTGCCGAAACCCGCACTTCACGAAGGCACCGCTGAGCTCACATCAGTCAGCCCGTGACCACGATCGATGCAAGTCGGTCGAAACGTCGGGCAATCAATAGGTATTTATTACCTTTTAAATACTTTATCGCGAGTAAGACCCGTTGTCTAGCATTATATTAAGTAAAATTATATATAAGATTAGTAACAAAGGTCAGGTAAATATTGTTCTATTACTATAGGCACATGTCTTCCGACTAACTGAAGGTGCTCACCGAAACTATCTTGTCTCTTTGAAGCATTCATGGTTTATTGTTGATTGTGTTGTTAGATTTCACATGTATAATTATTATAAGAACAGTAAATTCTAGCTGGTATACCCTGAATCGGTAGACAGACGTCATACACGCGCATTTCACTACGTTAGTTTTAAGTACCATGTTAATAAATTCAAGGCTATATGTCTTTTACAGGGCACATCCCCAGAGTCCATGCTGCCACTACAAACGTTGAGTTAACATATGATGCTACAGAATCAGCAAGGCAGTCTGTTATCTGTCTAAAACAATGGGTTGGCCTTATAATATGTGTTAGGTGGATGTCGGCGCGGTCGCCGGTCGGTCACGGTACGCGCTCGGGTCGAAGGGCGTCGCCGCAGCCCCATAAGGAAGTTCACTCCGTTTGTCTTACACAATAACTGCGCATGCGCACATCACCACGCCATTGTTACAAAACGTTGTCAGCGCGTAGATACTTAGTCCCACTGGGTGACAGATAATTTGAACTGATAAATAAGATTTATTAATTACTGTGGGTAGCTTGAGAACAAGTGCTAATTAACGTCAACATTGAATTGTAGAGAAGATATATTGTAGGTAAACTGATGAGAAAAAGGCAGTCTGTAGTGACACTATAATAGTCTCCTAGTTTGCCCACCGACTGACCAAATTTAATTATAGTACCTATTTATGTACGGTCAAAGACAAAAGTCGAGTAGCATCATAAAGTAAGTAATCGCATACAGTTTCGAGTGAATACTCTTGTAAGTGTGATGTTTCAACACAAACAATGAAACATTATTGAATGTAAATGATAGTTAAGTGAAGTTCGTCATGCGCATGTGTGCAAATCGAGACTAAAACGAGTTCTTGTATATATAACTATAAATTACTACTATTCGGTATATTTAACAACAGTGTCCGTATTTCAAATTTATGCTTAAATGTTCCGATAGCGGAGCGGATAACGAGTCTTATCACTTTGAGACGATAGTATAATGAAGGTGGTTCAAATCCTAGAATCTATTTCCACATTTTATTTTTTTCCTTACTAAATAAGACTAAGAGAAGTTATTTTTGTCTACTTATTACCCAAATTTAGTGTTTTATTAGGAATTAAACTAAATATAATTATTTATTAAAAATAATAATTCAGGATGCATATTTTTATTATTTGCACGATTTCAGTGAAATAATTCTACACGTACATATCTTATTACGACACAAACCACGTCCACGTTGGTTTAGCTATTGTTTCGTTTAGCATACACAAGCACAAACAAATACCTATTTAGCATTTTATTTAATCAAAATTTGGTAAAATTAGCAATTACTAAAATCACGTTATGTTTTTATTAAATTAATAAATATATAATGCAAAGTATAATTAAAATAAATAAAATTTTATTTAATTTATAATTACATTATTTTACTATAAAAAACAATGTCAAAATATGATTACCAAAAATGAACTTTAGGTTTAAATAAGTCTTGAAGTAAAATAACAAGACATCGATATTTCTAATATTAGAAAAAAACAAAAAGATTATCACATCTACAGGTGATTGAACCAACAAGTCTTAGAACGCACTATTACCAACGCTAGCTATAATATTACTTGCGTATATACTTGAAAGTAATAGTCACAATCATAATTAGAACAGGCGATAGAATAAGTGAGGCGGGTTTATGTGTATGTGTGCAATGATTTGATTTAAAAAGGTCGTAAATACAACTTGTTTTATTTCTATTGCTTTGGAAAAATGCTACTCGACTTTTGCACCTGACCGAACAAAACTCAGACTTGTCAATCCGCAAAAGGGTACGCAGAGGAACCTATATTATGACAAGTCTATGGCTGAGTCCGCTAAATGACATTAAACGCCATTTTTGGTTCTCTACTAATGATTCAGCAGACGATTAGCTATTGGTCTAACTGTGAGATTTCTCTACCTATAATTTTTTTAAAAGCTACGCAGTATTTTGAGGTAAAACCAAAACGCGCCAAATGTCATTTGGCGGCTTTTCCTCATAGCAGTGCTAGACGTACCTATAAAAAATACGCATTATTTAGAAAAATGGTCGTAAATTTTAACGAGACAAGTCTTATTTAGGACATTGCAATGGATGGCCTTGCGTGCCAAACTCCCTGCGTGTTGCGGTAATACAAACAGGAATTGAACTCTATTTTATTCATTGTAGACGCCCACAGTCGAAGCAATACGGAAACATCGAGCTGACTGATCGATAACTATCGGTAATGAGCTGAACTAAACGAATTTCAGATCTCTTAATAAGATTTGATACGATTTTTTGATATTGATGATATCTGTTATCCAAAAGTTAGATAGTATCGAGCACGATATCGAATTCATTACATGTTTGTTACAAACGTTAAGTATTATCACTACAATAATTAACTAGCACAAAAAATTTCTTGAAAGAATATATATATTAATTCCAAACTAACGTACCCAGATTCCTATGAAATTACGTCAATCAGAACTAGGAGTCTGTCTGCTATTACTTACCTGCCTTACTACCTTAATGATAATTAAGATTGTCGCAAAAACACCGTTTTCCCTCAGGTATGAACGAAATACCGAAAAAAAAACAACTAAGTCAAAACAAAGCTAAAAGTACGTACCTATATCACGTTTCTAGAAGATGTATACTCATAATCATCTCTACCTAAAATTCCGGCCAATAGCCGTAACTATATTCACAGTTATATATAAAAAAAACGAAGAAACGAAAGTAAATAGTAAATTGAAATTAAACTACTATATACGGATTTTATCGCGTTGTTTATTTGACACTTTATTACATAATTTTAAAAACTGTTACATTACTACTACTATTAAACTTTACTCATTTTTAAGCTAATTAAATTATTATTAAAACTATTTAGATTTATTGAAATTAAACTGCTATATACGGATTTTATCGCGTTGTTTATTTAACAAATTATTACAAAATTTTGAAAATTATTTAAAATAGTTGCGATAAAATCCGTATATAGCAGTTTCATTTCAATGAATAATATTCGCGTAAATAGAAGACAATATTATTTAGATTTAATTAAATTTTACACTTTCCTCGACGTTTCGGTTGCTTTTCAGCAGCCATGGTCACGGGGAGACTAAGATGGTAGTTGTCTCAATGCTCCTGTGTATGTTTCAAAGTACCCGAACATAATTTAATCATTGGTGTTTTTTTCGCAGAATTAGCTCAAAGTATCATGAAGTCTAGCTGTGGTTTGCTTTTTCTTTTTTAAAATAATAAACTGCAAAAAGTGCCGAATAGAAAATATAAAAACACTTTACAAGGAAGACTGACAGCGATATTAAACGCAACAAAACGGCCGACAGTAGGCACCTATTCAATCAAATCCGTGTATTACATCTAATAGACCTTGGCAGGTAGGCACTTTCTATTATAATTCATACCTCACTGAACATGAAAACCGTTCTCTGTATGCAGACACTTTGATTTATCGCAGTATTATACATGTAATCCTAATTACAAAATAGACTAGACAATAGAGTTTCATCTTTCGTTTTATAGGACTTTACTACGTGACACTAAAATAACTTACACAAGAAATACAGTAACTCGGCAATATTTTATATTATATATTTATGTGTAATCACATATAAACATAATATAATAAAGTGGGTCATGCTTTTTGTCAAAGGTGATCTATTGATCGGATGCAATAGGTACTATGCAATGTCATGTTTGCAATATTTTTTTATATGTTGGTGGTTTTTTTTTTCAAATTTAATAATTCTTAGTATGAGTCGATATGGAATAACAGAAGATAGTTGAAGAATCAGATCAACCATAGCAATATAGCCTTATACTTTGCTTTTTCATCTTGCGATTCATGTTTTCGTATTAACATGCGGATAGCGACAGACCTTTTTTGTATTATTATTTGCTCACGGAAGTTCGTCGATCCGATATGCGCGGAGATTTTGCATGGATGGTACATCGTCCTTGATCGTTGACTTAGGCAGGTACAAGCCCTTTTTTTTTTTTTTTTTTTTTTTTTTTTTTTTTTTTTTTTTACGTGGGGGAATGCTTGATGCATACCCCTCCGCGGGGGCGGGCGGAGGGGTTATGTCGGACTCGCCGGGGTAAAAGAAAGATGTTGAAAAGATGAAGTACCTCCCGGAATACCGACTAAACCTACCACGGTGTTCCTCGACAAAACCACTATCGGCGGGGCCGCGCGAATCACTTTCGCATGCGGTCGCGACCCCGCCGAGGTTTCGGCCCGCCGTATGAAACGGCAGGCCACTACACGAAAGATCTACCCAAAGGCACTTCTAACACTCCCTACTGTCCCCCCTAGAGGGGAGACGGACTCGAAACAACAGAGGCGCGCGTGGGAACACGCACGCCGCCTCTCGGACCTGGTGCTGAACGGATGGCGGGCAGGCCCACAAAGCCCGCCACCCCCAGGTCAAACCTCAGGGTGGCTGGAGGTCGTCTCGCGCCCTCCGGCGCCCGGCTCTGCGGTTGGGGAGAGGGTTCAAACGCTCCCTCTCCCGCTCCGCCGCCTCCTTGATGGAAATGACTTCCTCACAAAAGGAGGCGACGGCGTTCCACGACCTCTCGCTCCGGACCATAGACTGAACTACAGCCGGAAGCGAGAGGGCAACCAATCCGACTGCCGCGATCAACTCACGGCGCTGCGATGCCCAGGCGGGGCAAACCGCCAAAGTGTGCAGCGCCGTGTCCTCAACAACGTCGCGGCAGTCGCCGCAGTGGTGACAACCGGGCGTCTCTTGCCGGCGTATACGACACAGGAACTGGCCAAAACAACCGTGGCCAGTCATTACCTGTGTCAGCCGGAAGGTGAGGGCGCCATGGCGCCTCTCCAGCCACTCCTCAAACACGGGACTTACCGCCACGATCGTGGCGTGCCCGGCACTGGGGTGCACAAGTCGTTCCTTCCAATTCGCCACTAGGACCTGGCGGAGCTCGGACCTCGCCGCCTCGAGAGCGGGAAGAGCCGGTCCTTCGCCCCGAGCTAGCGCCTCCCGGCGCCAACGATAGAGCGACGCCAGGAGCGCCGCTTCCAGGTCCCATGGAGGTACAAGCCCTACACATTTCTATATTGTTATTATTTACTAAAATGTACAATTACAGTTTTGTGCTAACTGTGGTATTTCTCTGTGTAGTAATGTATTATTGTAAACTATCTTTGCCCACACAAAGAATAATTATAATAATTTTATACCTACTCAAAATTTATGTAGCTATGTTACCGAATACATTTTCCGCTATTCGTTCTGAGAATGTAGCACAGAGAATAACTAAGTAATTCAGCGTAGTGTAATGCATTCTGGTTTAATTTTTAATATATTTAGCATATTTAGTATGTTCTTTATACATGGCATGAATATATATTTTAAATAAACAAGCAATTCTCTCACTAGACTTAAAAACCTGTGTCGCAGGGGACTTCATAAACATACAAAAAAAGGACCTAACACAAGGACATCGACACTCACAGCAATAATTTGTGGACTGCATAGGTAAATAATGATCCCGTGTAGGACTTGAACCCACAACATTTGACGAATTTATTTATTTTAAGGTAATACATAGACTTATTCGAAAAAAGGAAGAGGGATCGCCATACTGGTATATTATGAGTTGTTCCTAGCAAAACAAAGCTAATGCAATAAAGCTTTTTCTGTATAGCACCTCATATAATATATAATAAGTTACCTAAAACCATAAAAAATTGGAAAATCAACACATTCTTAAAAAGCGCCACCGTGATCTGATTAAATTTAATGTTACTACTCATTAAAGTGAATATCTTGATGAGAAGGATAATGATACCATATAGGACGTTTTTTGCCAATGAATCTATTCATGTATTAATACTGCACTTGACATTAAATAACATTTTTGACATTATATAATTTTTCTTCTTTTGACTTCATCTGTTTTGTATTATCTAATTATTTTAATTTTACATTGTGACATTTTGACTTTATAAAACCAATTCTTATTTCTGTCATGTTTTGTTAAATACTTAAATAATAGTCTTACATATTATAAATTAATGCATGATCTTTTTTTTAAAACAGTAAATGTACTTAAGATAATTGTATGCCTAGAAGATAAAGCAAAGATAATCAAAATTGTTAATTTGACATATGTATACACCTTTGCACGGCAAATAAATAAATTTGAATTTGAATTATAGTAGCTGCTAGGCGACCGTTTCTCCACTGCGCCATAGGTGCAATATAACATATAAATTAAATAAACAAAGAATAGATAAAAAAATTGAAAGAGTAAACGAAATTATATCCCTTTTTTACATTAGTGACTTAAATGATCACGAAAACACCTCACATTAGACGAGGTTTTGACGGAAACTCAGCCGGCGGCCAAACAATGAGGTTTAAAGCGAACCACAATAATTATGTTCACGTTTCCATTTACAGAATGATGTATAGTGAGGAAGTAAAGCAGCCGTTATACAATCGCTCCTAACTGACGTAAACACACTTATTGTGCGTAATTCCTAACAACTGTACACGGAACGTATTAAATAGAGAACATGAAAATGAAATTTTCTACAGTTAGTTTTTTTTTGTTACCGTGACTAGTTTTGGACCGAAACTAGTTAGATTTGTTAGTCGAAACGTTAATATTATATGATCTTCTAACGTAAATATAATGTGCCTTTTTATAGTTATTAAAACTCGTTATAATAACCGACTCTAAGTAATTTGTTTGTATTATAGTAATCTCAGAAGATATAAATGGTGCCTGAACGATAATCCCGCAGGTGGGCCAATTTCTTACAATATTTAGCGTTAATACTATATCCTAAATTAAACGCACATACCTAAGAATTTAGTGGTTTGCTATATTAAATAAATAAAATATTAAAATTTACCTTTTATGCAAGTCTTAGTAAGGATATTTTCATTGCATATTATTTTAATACGACCCAACATTTTAAGTTAATGTTTCTAAAATGACTTGGTTTTTATGCTTTCATTTTTGATTTCATTGATAGTTGTTTTTCAAAGAGTTTACTTTGGTTTGTGTAATTCTATAATCGCGCAAATCTGCATAGCAATTAATTTATTATAGTGGGCAATTAATAATACTTATACGATTTGTGTTGCGGAAATTTAAAGAACGCTCGATTTGAATTCTTTTCCAAAAACTGGATATTGCCATATTCATATCGATGCAGACTTGATCTTTTGACAAAAAAATCTCATAATTATACAGCAAGCAGACTGACAACGAATTTATTTAATTGTAGGAAGACGTTTATAGCTGATGCCGAGATTTCTGTATTTTAATTAATATTGTATTTTTCTTATACTCAACGCCAACGCTGATGTTACCTAATGGCTGTGTTACATTAAATATAGTTCGCAAAGACGAATACTCAACGATGGGCAACTACCACTGAATTATAAAAATGTGTTCATAGATCAAAATCAGCCTACTTTTATTTGTTGAGTAGGCTGATTTCGATCTGTAAACACAAAAGTTACCCTATCACTATACATCTATTGAATACCAAAATTACCCTGACGGAAAGACAGTTTATTGTAGATATTTCACGGGGTTATTGCCTTGATAGCTCAACGGTAGTGATGGCGACTCTTGTGAATGAGGTTTCTAGTCCAATTGGGTGTTTTAGTCCAGCAATTCTTAGTAGCAGTATGGCATCGTGAGTTGCGCTGGTAGATGACAAACCGCACGTCCTCTTTTACGTGGCCCTAAAACTATAGCTGGCGGCATGTGGGTTCAAGATACCGATGCCTATACCTCAGAGGATACAAGCGTGAGACAGTATATGTATCACGGGATGTTCTCCAGACCGAATTTCGGTTATGGCGGCCAGTCTTAACGGTGACTGGCCATCTGCGCAGGCGATATTATAGTGCACAAGTGTGTGCGCAAACACAATTGCACTCCCTGTTCCCCAACTCTCATGATCCGATGGGACAGTAATCCGACACGACCGGAGGGAGATCAGGCGTAGGACCAACGGCTTTACGTGCTTTCCGAGGCACAGAGGTATGAGACACCGCCAACTTCCTAACTCCGGGCTGCTATTGAAATTTATTAACAGAAAAACCCAAAAACTTTTCTTTGGCCTGACCTGGGATTCGAACCCGAGACCTCATGCACAGCAGTCGCATTTACTTCCGCTACGCTACGGAGGCAGTTAGCAGTTCACTGGATATGCATAGACTGTATGTATCTATATCACGGGACATACATAGAGTTAAACACATACATATAATCTGGGTGTTTTTAAGTCGCGAGTGAACAGGTATCTTCTAGGCAAGCGTGGTCCATCGTCCATTGCATCGTCACTTTACAACAGGTGAGACCGCGATCAAATGCAAGCCTATTTAGTAACACACGGACTCCGTAGTCTCTAAACTGGACTTATCGCCAGTTGTTTAATACATTTGTGTGAGTGATCCACTTCGATTTAAACATAAGAGAATATAACCCTATGTTATATAAAGAGTAAACAGTAACATGTTATGGTGTATCTATGTAGGTCACCCGGTATCATATCGACCGGCCTGCCTTCCCACTGGCGCGAGAATCAATATTTTTTACTAGGCCACTGGCCTGAACAACTCTTCATGTAACGATTTATGGTGAAGTAATTCATGTGCTGTTCCAGAATTACATGTTTATTACGTAGGCGTACGCCTGGAATCCCCAAGGGGGTGAGCAGAGGTATATAACACGTTTCGCAAGCCCTCTTAAATCTTACATAGTAAAGGTTGAGCATCTTACTGTCTATCGGACACTTTTACAGACTCTAAAATGTCTGTAAATTTTATATACACATTGTCCAGTCTAATGAACGAATTCGGCACCTTGCGATTTCACACAAATATATGCCACTGAATAAAAGCAGTAGCTAAAAGAAGAAGATAATTATAGTAGTAATTGTGTGTTTTTAATGTCAGTAACCAGTTGATTAGCGCATTACAAAACGAAGCTTACTACACACATCTCGCCAGAGGTCCCATATAATAGCGGGTGGCTCTCTTGCTGTTTACTGCGCACAGTTCACGACTCCTAGCCGCTACTGCAATTTATGAGCCGGGAATTGCATCCCGGACCTCATGCACAGCAGTTGCTTACACTTTCACTGAGGCAGTCCTCAGTCGTAACTTACAACAGATAATTGAAAATATCAAATACAATCAAGGATCTTATTACCATATTGTCATCTAGTTTAACAAGTATAACCAGTTTTAGACTCCTTAAAGCCAAATAACCGTTATATTTCCTTTTTAGTATAGCTAAACATAACAGAGGCGCCACAGACCAGGAATCCGGTAACAATCAACGACGCCCACCGGCGCACACGCACCGCTCGTCAACTTGTTGCCGTTGCTATTTGGACACTATGTTTAGACTATTTGGCCACACCTTAATATATAAAATACATATATACCTATTCATACACAATACAGGTCCTTATATCAAGCGATAGCTCAGTGGAGAGACCAACAGACTGCAATGCAGAGGGTCTCGGGTTCGAACCCACGTCGCGCACCTCTGACATTCGGAAGTTATATGGCTTTTCGGAATCATGTGCGTATTGATTGACAATTATCGCCTGCTCCGTGCCTCGGAGAGCACGTTAAAATGTCGGTCCCGGCTGCCATGAACATCTATGGCAGTCGTTATTGGAAAGGTCAGTACCCTCTAATATCCTGACACTGGTCTAGCCTTAGGGTATCGTTAGCCTTCGGGTTGCGGAGATCAGGTGGCAGCCGCTCCGTGTAAAAACTGATATCCAGTCAAATCCGGTTAGACTAGAAAAGCCGACCCCAAGTGACTTGGGAATAATAAAGGCTAAGGGAGAAGACAGGTCCTTATATGAAAGGTTTGAATGAGGCCAGCAGTAGCTTTTTTTATTTAGGTATTGTGGCTAACAACTCACCTGATGGTAGACGGTTACTGGACACTAAAGACGCTAGGACCGCTAACTTTGATATTTTTCCGCAAATTAGATTTTTGTATAATAGTTATTTGGTCGATACATCAGGCAATATGCTAATTGCATAAATAATTTAAAGTTCTGTTCTCAAAATAAATCGCGTCAAAACGTACGGATTAGTTTAAGTTCAAAGTAAAATTAAAATTGTGGATTTATTTAAGTTTGAACAATTTAAAATATATCTGCCATTTGAATTCGAAATATACCTATTAAAATATCTTTGTGAGAATGGGCGCCCTCAATCATGTTACAGAAACCCCATGTTGATTATCCTTAAAAAAAATAGTTGCTGTGTGGAGATCGGAATGGGTAAAGATGATGTATTGATAGAACAGCTTAAAGATCCTGGAAGCCTTGCTGACCTCAGTAACATAGCACAAGATTGTTTAATTACGATCTTTTGTTCTTCATTTTGAGCTAAACTCCAGGAGTATATAGAGATCCTGTTTAAGAGAAATAAGACACTTATTCCTCTAAAACAGGATCCCTTAATAAAAAAAATATGATTCTAGTAATAGAGCACCCTGGGGAATCTAATACAGGCAATATTTTGGGTAGCCATGAATATGGACCTTGATTTTCATTTAAAAGAATTGATGAGTCACCGTCAAGACAGGTGTAAAACTTGCGACTTATTAGCTAATTGCATATTTCCGTCGTTTGCACATATTTCGTAGGTGCGGTCAAAAAAAGGAAGTTAGAAACGACAGGGCAAAGGCATTGTGTTCTACGGAATGCGAGCGTAGGAAGCCTGTCGCTAGCGTTTGCGCAACTACGGGCAAAAGCGTGCGCTTGCGCAAATAATGGCCGACTAACAAACAATCGAGTTCCTATCTTATATTACTGAAAAATATTACCGAAGATAGTATGAAGCTTTGCGCTGAATTTATGTTACCGATGAGAAAATAGAAGGCTATGTATATCTTTGGTGCCTAACGCCATCTATCGTGATCAATGAAAATAAATTGTGACTGATTAATTGTCTGCAGTGCGTCTAAATTTCAATAGATGGCGCTGTTAACAAATAAATTTGTATATAAATACTTGAAACTAAATAGCGTGCAGTTTTCATCCGGTTCAACATCTACTACTTGTAAATACATAATTAGATTTGTTAACTTACCTTTGTCGTCGCCGCTCGGCTTTGGTGACTTCTGCCACTGATGCCGAACCTTCTGTGACCAGCTGATGGGACTTTTCCTTCCACGACTCCTTTCACGCACACTGTAATTCAAAATTTCCATTTTTAAATCAAACTTACATAAAAAAGCATACACGTGTTTCCCATTTCATAGCATTTTTCCAACTAAGCCGGCAAATGTAATTTCGTATCAAATAGCGATAACAATGTTTGCATTTCTCTTTAGAAACTTATTGCGCGAACTAGCGATTTTATTAGGTCAAAATGATAACTTTTTGTTCTATTTTGTCACAAGTATCCCTAGTAATAATGTAATATGCTTTATCGAACATTTTATCAGACATCTGTCGCTATTAAGATTGGATTCGCTAGAAACTCTTTTGTTTGCTATTTATAAAATATACGAAAGATGGTCAATCTTACATTCCGAAACAGCTGTAAGGATGGCGTAGCAGATTAAGTTGTTGTCTGAGTCTTGTGGGTTCGATCCCTACAGGGGACAAAAAATTGTGTGATGTACAATTTGCTGTTCCAGGTCTGGTGTACATTTTGTCAGTTGATTAAATGATTGTAAAGACTTTAGCGACACAGACAACATACCTAGTGCTCGAGTTGTTAAAAAATGTACAAAGAACTAACACTACTTACATGAAAATATAAATAATTTTCACTTACATGATAATTTTCTGCTCATTCTTCTCTTCATCGGAGACATCTACCCAGTCGTCGCTCCGATCGCTTCTGTCGCTCACGCTGGTCTCACTGCTCGGCACTTGGAATGCAATCTCCTGTCCATTATAGCTAATTACCGACCTCTGACCATATAAGCTATTCGTCTTCTGTTCGCTGGACATCGTCGACTGACTAATATTCGATACGGTATCGAAAGACAGGCGCTTTTGCACATTCGAAGCCATTTGTTTCTTTAGATTGTTCCTCAGCTTGACCATACTTGGACTATTCGGGATACTCTCATAGCAATGAGACAGTGATGCCCCATCGCCATGCTTTATCGTATCATAAATGTTCTCATTGTCATTATACCCTGTATAATCCGATATAAAAGAATGCCTACTACTGTATGTTGGACTACTGTCTTTAGATTTAGGCTGATGCGCGGGTATTTTCTCATATATTCTCTCTGATCCTATTTTCTCATAGCTAACTGTAGATGTGCCGCTAACTGACTTAGATATAGCGTAGTTGTTCGGTCGATAGTCCTCCGCTATGTGTATGCCTGCACTAGACGTATGACAATATGGTTTGATAGGAGACTTGCAGTATTCGTAGCCATCGTCGCTATCGCCGTCTCCTCGCGTTCTCTCCTCTAGTCTATTGTCACATAGTTCGTAGTTGTGAAGACTACTCTCATCTCCTTCAGGATGCGATCTCATTTCCAGTAGACATTGGTAAATATTTTCTTTTTCTTCCGATTCTTTTTTGACCTCGACAGGCTCTTTGGGAATCTCTGGTAAAGGACAATTTTTCTTAGACGACCTTAGTGTGGAGGAATCAATGTCTGCGCATTTGACGGGAATTACAACGACATTTTCCTCATCTCTAGGTTCTAGGGGTTCATAGTAATCTTCGATTTCTTCTTTCTTCGGTTTAGATGTATAACCGACAATTATTTCGCTATTGTAAGCTTCAACTAGATTAGTTTCAAAATCCATATTTACTTCTCCTTCATTACTTGTTGTAATAGTAACTTGAGATTCGCTTGTATCAGTTTGAGATTCTACTTTTATTGAGATTTCTTGCAGTTCGTCGGTACAGCTGACTGTGCTCCCGTTCATTGTAACGTTGACAAAATTATAAACGCTGTCGGATACAGACTTGTCTGAATCTGAATAAATTTGAGTACTACTTTTTCTGCGCCATAAAAAGGATTCATTAGGAGTAATCGGTGAACTAATGTCCTGATATGATTTATTTTCGTCTTGAACATTTTGAGGTGCATTAATGTTTATTTCGGGGATTTCTTGCTGTTTAATACAAACAGTTGTCGGTATAACATTAGTTTCTTGAACATCTTCTGGAATTATTTCAACAACTTTTAAAGGTAATTTTTCTGAATGTATGTAATTAGTTCGGTATTTTTTTCTATCGTATAAAGGTTCTTTTCTTTTAACAACTTCTGGACTTTGGTCCTTGATGCTATCTACCTTCGTAGACTCATTCAAAACAGCTTTAATTGTTTTTATTTTTGGAATGCCGTCTTTCACGACAAGATTTTTGGTTAGCACTAGTGATGATTTCTTTTCAGGTACTTTTGGTTTTTCTTTTACAGGCGTTGTACTTTTAGACACTTCGGGTTGTCTTTTCAGTGTATTGTTAGAAGTAGATTGAGCGATAATTTCACATTCAAACTTTTTGATAACATTTTTAACTACGATACTCTCAACTGGCTTTTTGTCTTTATTTGTTTCTGATTCCTTTATCTTCACGGGACTGCCATCAACAGTATCTGACCCACTTGCTTGTTCGCTTGAATCCTGATATTTAAGGCGCTTTTTAGACGTTTTTGGTATTTTAGTTCCATCCGATTTCGAACGGATAACACGGATTTTATTTGAACTATCGGCAATGAGTAAATTATCTATGGAATCCATACTTGAATATCGTTTTCTATTATTACGTTTTTTCGATCCTCGTCGCTGTCGTAATACTATTTTAATATTTGGACTGGAACTAAGGGTGGATGAGGGAGTAGAACTATTGCTGGCAGAGCGTCGTGAAACTGATTGTAGATCTTCTAAAGTCTTTACAAGTTTAGTTTGTTTAGGGGATTCGCTGTTAGGCTCTGTTTGTAAGTTGTTGAATTTTTTCGTCAGTTCTGCAACTTTACTGCTGGTAATCGTCATAGTTTTGGCTAGAGGCGGTCGTTTGTAGGCGGCTGAAGCATTTTTTATTTTAAAGCTTACTTTCCTGTGCTGTTGTTCAATTCGTTTCTTAATATTCGGCGAAATACTTATCGCGTTGCTTTGTTCTTTGTTTTTGACAACATCCGGGATTGTTTTAAGGCTTTTCCCTCCTCCTGTGCTCCTGGTATCGTCACTTTCTGTTGTCATGGTTAGCTGTGCGTAGTGAACCGTGTGTTTTTCAACTTTCTTCTTGCCATAACTTGGCTGTTCAGTAGTAGGACTTACGGTTGAATTCAAGAAAGCCTGTTTGGCGTCTTGTATGGATTTCATTCGTTCTGTCATAGTTGGTAGAGGCGGTTTAACGGGTACTGTGTAAATATATTTGTTGCTGTTGTTTTGGTTTTCCTTTATAGCCATTTCTGATTCTGGTAATATAAAGTTTTTAAGTAAAGCCTTTATAGTGCCGTGTTGCTTGCCGTCGCTGTTGAAGTTCTTAATCGAAGAAATGAGAGTGTTTTTGGCTATCGTATCGCCTTCCATTAGGTTTATTAACATTTGTGATGGATTTCCGTTTCAGCTGTGCTACGCCATCTGAAACCAATAAAAAAATAGAGTTAATTGCAAGAAACAAAATGGAGGAAGTCATTACATAGTTATTAATAAAGGCAATTATCAAGTTAAACGGCTAAGTCATTTAAAAATTTTGTCACGACTTTTTTATTTAGAACCAAAAACTGCCTTGGCCCGATGCTGTGAGTTTGAACGGTTGCGTAACCATGAGATTTGTTACCCGAGTCATGAGAGCATGATATTGATTTTTAGTGTCAGGAAATACTAAGCAGCTGTAAGCAGTCTGAAACTGTCACCGGTACATGGTGATAGGATTTTTACAAACTACATGTAAATTTCTGAATGTCGAATTATTATTGGTGCAATGCACGCCAGCGTAACTTTGTTATGTAAAATGAATTACTAAGTCATAAACCTGGTTTAGTTGTCGATATAATAAATCACAATGGCCGATTGCACGAGTATTGTCTAGGGCTCTATTGTCATTACCGTATGTTTGCACAGTTTTCCGCGCAGTTGAAATTGAATGGCTCATTACCGTCGCCGTAAGGAGGGTCTCACGAGATTGTGTTATTGATATAAATTGTGCTATTTGTAATACGATTGCGGTGAAGAGAAACATTAATAGCGTGAGATTTATGGTTAGAAATTTACATATACTTATGAGATTGTTTTGCTTTTGTACCACTACTTCTTATATGGGTTTTTATTTTGGCGCATATATACAATCTGAAACTTTAGTTGATAATTACATAATTATAACAAATGTTAGTCTTTATAGCAGTAATAGTTATAATTTTGTACCACTTCTTTATTTGGATTTTTATTTTGGCGCACATGTACAGTTAGAAAGTTTAGTCGATAATTACATAATTATAACAATTTGGCTTTATACCTATAGTAGTAGTAGTTCTGTTATCACAGTTCAAAATTACAGTACAGTAACTAGAATTCTAATTCAATAAAAAAATATACATATAATAAAAAATATAAAAATGATTCAGGGACACATATATTACAAATAAACAGCCATTTAAATCTACGTATGTAGACGATTTATAGTGTAGTCATAAACTACACTCGCAGTTTTAAGAAGCTTATCTACTTCTCCAGACTTTTCTTCTTACTAAATCTCAACAAAATCAGTTCAGTAGTTTATCCATTAAAACGTAAACACACACATTTGACGATAGGTAGGTTTGTGTGTATAAATATTTTTCCTATTGTCATTATGCGTTATTATTTTGACGCTCATGTACAAATCAAATATAGTATTTTATATACAGTTTGTCCTTGTTTTGTTATTGATTATGGCGATGACGTGATTCACGAGACTGAAGTTCTAATACCTAACCGTGTCAGTAATACACGAAAAGCAATTTTGTACGTCACTTAGAAAATTACTTACATTGAGCTATTGGATAACAGAAATGATCCAATTTGAACTCTAACTGACACACTATTAGAGTTCAAATTGTCTAACTACCAAATTTCGACTTAAATCTCTGTTATATCAAGATTACGATGGGTAGAACGACATCGTTGTATCCTCGAAAGGGTAGGCAGGCGGGTATTACATATACGAGTACATTTCGCCAGCTGTGTTTAAATTCCACATTACTATTGGGTAGACTTTACAAGTGAGCCTATCTAGCGTCTACCGGGCCTGGCTTTCTGAACTGACCATTCCATATTAATACAGGACTCTGCCATTCAGTCATTCATTCAACAGTCAGTTTATGATCCATGGCAAAGTGGTTTAAGTCGTTGCCTCGCTTCTACCAGTGCGCTTGTTGAGGATTCGAGTGCACGGGTCAATAACTAGTACGCTTACAAATTGTTGTCGAAGTCTGCGTGGTCTTTGTGTCCGTTGTTTCTATGTTTGTAAAGTCCTTGTAATACAGTAGGCCTACCATGAAAAACTTTATCTGAAGAGCGAACGAAATATGTATAAAAAAGGGTAGTATTTAACAGTACAGCAAAAAAATATTAATTGCACAGCAAAATATGCTTACCAAAAATACTAATTGCACAGCAAAATATATTTAAAGAGTTTAAACTAAGTCGACGGAGCCCCGCTTCGCGAGATCCTATTTTTGGGTGGGTTTAAGACGGAACCTAACAACCCTTACGAGATGGAATGCGGTGATTTGAGGCGTATAGGTGCTCGTTATGCTGTGCAATTAGTATTTTTGATGGTCATTATATTTAATCCCATAAAAAAATATAACATTATGGTTTGTTTTTTTGGTCTACTTCTCAGCGGCATTAGTCTCACTTACACTGTCTTACTCAGTTGTTTGGGTCATTTCATGGAAGGAATCTTTATGTGTTTCATGGTTCAAACAGGACGAACAATCGGGCCGAAACTTCAGCATTGCCATTTGATAGCAGGCTCTACTGAAATCATTCCGAGTCAGGGAGTAGTCTTTCGTTTTACTTATAAAGATGAAAACCGCAGAAGTTTATTTAGTACAAGTAACCGATACATGTAGATACAACATGTGGAACGCTTGCAACATTATTTATAAGTGGGTGCAATTTCACGGCATATTTGAAAAACAATGGTCTGCTTCACCGTGTTAGACAATAAAGAACGACAGTTGGCACTAAGTAGGTATTTAGGCGGCATTCTTAACAACTACAATACATTGACTCGTTACGCTAATGTTCGTTTAGTTTGGGTTCGATTCTTGATTAAAACGTTGCAAGGTTTTCTGTTCCCTCGGGCCGTTGACATAACTGGAGTCTCATAAGGGATTCTTAGTAGTAATCCGGCGACTGATAATATGTTCAGTAGACGTCGCTAGACGTTGCATATTTTATTTAAGATGTCTCCTGCCCTAGGTATAATTCCTGTGTCACGGGGGACTTGCCAAATATACAACCAACGAACACAAAGAACATCCAGACTAGGAACAACCATTTGTGGATCACACAAATTTTTGTCTCGTGTGGGGTTCGAACCCACGACACTCGCCGCAGTGCAATGACGAGACGCCCAATTACACCACTACGACATCCGTGCAGTATTATGTATGGAGTAAAAAAAGATGGCGAAATGTTATTATAGATCTCTGCTTACCCTATTCGGGGATATAGAGACGTAGGTTTATGTATGTATAGCTGACCCGCGGAAGTTCGTCGGCTTCACATAAGAAAATTTTCTCCGTTTTCGCGACATTTTTTATTGATGCTCTGCTCCTATTGGTCATAGCGTGATGTTATATTACCTACAGTCTTCCTCGATAAATGGGCTATCCAACACTAAAATAATTTTTCAATTGGAACCAGTAGTGTCTGAGATTAGCGCGTTCAACTGAACAAACTCTTTAGTTTTATAATATAGATGAACAATTCGTCATGTGGTATCGAGCACCTAAGTCAATATTTTTAATTGATGAACTATCCTTACTCATCTCCACAAATATTTTCACTGCATTATATTTTGACTGCGTCGGTAAAACAGCGGTAGTGAAACTTACTGCTGTGCATTATGTCTCGGGATAGATTCCCGGATCGCCCAAGTGTTTTTGAAATTCTCAGAAGACTACGCTACTATTGACAATTTCTGTAAGAAATATACAATAATAAAACGTTGCCCGACCCGGGAATCGAATGCGAGATCTGCAGTCGCATTAGCTACCGCAACGCCACTTATTTCGAGTTCATGTAGGTTTTGTCAATAGATTCCTATCCCTCGAGAACAGTACTTTTTGTGGATTAAAGATTTTCTTTTTCCCAAAGTGTATGTGAAATTTCATGATGATCGGTCGAGTAGTTAAGGCGTGAAAGTGGAACAAACAAACTCACATTCGCATTTATAATATTAGTTAGGATTAGTGTTTGGGTTTGGCACATTTCTGCTTTCAATGGAATGGGAAATGCCTTAAAATAATCAATTGTGTATACACAATTCAATTTATTTTTGCTGAAAATATTAGACAAAGCATCTAATATTATTATCTTTGTTTTCAACAGTCTGCATTGGAAAAACTTGGCGAGCAAGACACGTGTGGAGTAAACAACCTTCATGGCATGCCTAGAGTGTACTTTGGTATCCTGTCCATTATTTTTGCTGCGTTGGCAACTTCTGAACGATACGGCTCTGAACTCTCCAATATCTTCTCTGCTATGAACATAATTACGTACGCTTGCCCCTCTTCTTCCTCTTCTTGCTCCTAGGAGCAATAAGCATGATGTAATATCTCTTAATGTTATAGCAATAATAATTACTAGTAGTATGGTAGTAACATCAGTTGTGGTCACAACATACCATTTCTATCGCTTAAGTGGCACTGTTCTATTTGTGGCAAGCAAATGCACTTTAATAGTGGGTAATGCACTTTCATAGTTGCTGTACCCAATTTAGTTAATGTTTGCTTTTATGGATATATAATGGTTTGTTGATCGGTAAATAGAAATGAATCAATATTAAGTATCACAGTATAATTTTACAAAATAGATCACTTACTTAATAGACATCTCTACATCATCATCCTAACTAATATTATAAATGCGAATGTGAGTTTGTTTGTTACGCTTTCACGTCTTAAGTGCTCGACCGATCATCATGAAATTTCGCATACACATTGTCAGGGATACAGTATAGGACATAGGGTACCTTTCATCCAGAAAAAGCTATTGTTACCTACTCAACCTACATTTACGCGAGTGCAGTTGCGGACAAAATCTAGTTTTATATACATTCAAATTAGGCGTTACTTCGCAGAAAAGCGAAGGGTAGGTGCGAGTTCTGCATGGATTCTACAGATGGATTGCCCGCAACTTGATGTATTTTTAGAGTTCGAAAAACTTTTCGTCCTCTGCCGTCTCGTCCGTCCGTCTGTTATACAACTTTCAACTCAAGAACCGTAAGAGCTAGAGACTCGCGGTCAACACCATTCGACTCAGTATAGTCGATATACCTCCGAAATGACTATGACCTTTGACCTCAAGGTCACGTGGTACCACGTGAGCTTTGCATATTACTTGAACAATTTTTTCGAACTCTTAAGATTTACGGCAATTCATTGTCGATTCTCACTGTGATGCTAAAATATCTTAGCAGGATTAGGCAGAGGTATATTCTACACATAAGCTAAGATAAAATCTCTACATAGAGAACTAACATATAGCTCTCTACCTGACACAGTGTCCGACAATTTATATTTGTTCCCAGGAAAGGTCCTCAAAAAGGTTCATAAGGATGAACGAGAGTCTAGACAACATGCTTACGTAACCCCGAGAATTAGACAGAGATGTATCACAATGTCTTCAGTTATGTTTACAACCCACGTAATAGGAAGCAAGTCTATTGGAGTCTGGGCACAGTTCCAAACACTGAGCTGTAGACAACTTCCTGACAGAAACACCCAATACTACATTTCCCAGGACCTCACGACTGCGGTTACACAACGACTTGCTAAAGCCACTGTTCCAGCGAAACAGCCTAATAAATAATGAGTATACTAAACAGTCTCTGTTGTAAGAACAAATAACAAACAGTTGGACGGCGTGCGGTCGCGCTCAGTGCTTTCACCGCGTGGGAATGGCGCACGCGCCGCCGATCGCCACTGATTTACTAACATTGGAATTTAGTTTGCTTATCTCGACAGATTTATCTTGTTGAGTTTAGGATTTAGGGCGTTGTTTACAAACAGTATTACGACTGCTTATTCATGAAGGGTTGGGTTAAGATCCGTTTCCTGCAAATCTCACGTTAACACGTAGCATATCGAATCTTTTGAGTACAGCTAAAATTCTATGCCGACAAAAATAGATACGTTGGCTTTTGAAAATAATGACTATCAGTTAATGATATACCAAGTTGAAGTGTATGTTCTTTTGCATCATTTTGCCCCTCAAATGAAAGTGGTTACAATATCAGCGCAATGGAAAAATAACACAGGTTGAACTTGTCACAGCACACCGCTTCCTGAAAGGAGTGTGTAAACTCCTTACTGGAGGAAAACAACACATATGGTTGCGGTCTTGTCTATGGTCCTTGAAGGTTACATCTCCATTAAGTTTCTCCCAGGTTTAAGTGCCAAAGCTATTGAGCTTTACATCTCTTTGCAAAATACTCATAGTATACTGCTGCTCTGATGATGCACTGGTTTTATTTGTTGCCTAGCTACTGCAAGATTGTCGAGTGTTTTGAGATCGGATTTGAATCTACACGGTTCAAAAATTAATAGTGATTCACAAAACAATACGGTATTGGATTTTCTTTGTGACCGTCATTCGAATGTTAGTTATAATATTCCGCGGTACAGAGCGACCATACAAAGAATATAAAGAAAAAGGTATTCAATAACAAAACTCACTCCCTTGGCAAGCTTATTTAAATATCTATATACAGATACAACATATCTTAAACAAAAGCGATTGAATTGGTTTCAATGAGCAAAAGAGCGAGTGGTGTATGTCGTAACAAGTAGTAACAGATAAAGACACATCGTAAAAATTACGAGCGCGGCAGTAACTTGAGTAACCGCGACGGTTGCTAAACGTTCTGTTATTAGAAAGGATAGCGGCTAATGTGTACACCTGCGCCTCCCTTTCTCTAAAACATTCTAGATATAATATAATTAAACGTGTTTCGATTAATAGACTACTAAAACATTCCGATCTTCGATTCGTTACGCGTTATTTCCTTGTTCGCAGTTCCCTCATCATTATATTACATGTTTTACTTTCTTTAATTTTCCGTGGCTATGGTCTTTTTCCAGGAAACCCTTTTATAATCAGTTATATTTACGTCCCGTGTCATAAAGGACGAGCTATTTGGCGTCCACCATGCTACAACTTATACTACGTGCTCCTATCAAATAACAGGATTTCTCTTAAGTCCTGTTAATTATAGCCGTGAGAAGTAAGACAATTGACAGGTACACAATACACATATGTATATTATACGTGTGCATGTGTACTTCTTGATCAGATCGGAAGCGTTCTGGACAAAGGCCAGGTTAAGAGCACCTTGAACCGACGGGCGTGTATGAAAAATGTGATGAAAGTATATGAAGCCAGAGAAGTGTGTCAGGATCGTAGCAAATGGAAATCCGTAGTCTCTGCCTACCCCTCTGGGAAACAGGCGTGAATCTATGTATGTATGTATGTATGTGTACGATTACTTTGCCGGGCAGTGTAATAATAATAGGTCTTGTTGTCAGAAAACTTTCCATAGAAACGCGGCTTATTAAACTGTACCTGGTATTCTCTGTGGACTCTATACCTTCACTTCAGCTCTCAGGTATACAATATACATATGCGTGATGCTATCACATTCGTCTTACTTTAGCCCGACAACACAGATTTCAGTTAGATCATGTTTCATTATAATTTACAGTAATAATTATGTATTTTATACTATACTGTTATGTTATATCTAGGCATCTGTTATTATAATGTAGGTACCAGCTCACAGTGAGCAGTACTGTGAGCTGGTTCCCAAGCTCGTACAATTGATGCAAGTAACGGTGGCCATGTGACACGGAAGGATTTTAGACTAATGACTTAATTATCATTAGTAGAACAGTTACTTAGATTTGTGACAGAGAGATAAGGCACGGTGACTTTTTTAAGAAATAAATATTCCGACTGGGTTATACAGAAAAACGCGGCTAAAACTTTATATTGTCTTCCTCTTTTCTTGACGTTGGTTAATGCATTTACGCATCCCTCTCCGCAGGAGAAGGGGAGCGGAGAGGGTTCGTCAGACTCACCTGAGAAAAGATAGAAAGTCCCGGGTCCTACCGACTAAGCCTATCACAATGTGCCTACTCCTGCCTTGAATGGTGAGTGGATCAACAACTCATACCTATTGTGTTCTTGCTTGCCACGCTTCTTAATTCGTGCATCAGAGTAGGCACGCCGGCATCCAAACACAATTTGTTTATTGAAATTAAACTACTATATACGGATTTTATCGCGTTGTTTATTTGACACTTTATTACATAATTTTGAAAATTTTGTTACACTACTACTACTATTAAACTTTAACAACGCGATAAAATCCGTATATAGTAGTTTAATTTTAATGAATAATATTCGCGTAAACAGAAGACAATATTATGTAAAACAATTTGTTTATTTAATTTTCTTAAAATTATAAGTTATATAAGTTAATCTGTTGTGCTGTACTTCATAACGTAGAATGCGTGAATATTCGTCAATGCGGGAGTAATACTTCTGGTCATGCAATCCTTGAGTTACAGGCTATGATAACCGCTTATCATTAAGCAATCGTATGCTTATTTGCCAAAATGTTTTAAAAATAATATATTAATAAATCTAGTCATTATTGCCCCAGATGCTGGGACTACATAAGACACAGAATTTCTTTATTTCAAACACAACACTTACACAATGTTTAAGTTTTGTGATGTTGAGAGTTTGTGTGTTATTACCTTGATCAGTTAATTCGTGTGAATTTGCGATTCGTGCACGTACATCTGTTCTAAGATGAAAGAGATGTAAGTTAGGTATCTTTATTCGGATTTAGAGATGTAGGTTAAATTACGTGAAGAATTTCATCCAGATTTCAATAGAGCTTTTATATAAAAAAAAACGCGCTTACAGTCATTTGAAAGATCTTATATTTGATTTATAACTATACATCGTTACACCATGCAAACCGACTGAAGAAAACAATGCCTTATAGAAAATGCCATATCGTTTCAACTCTCCGAGTATGACGTTTGTTTTCATTGACTATTGGACGATTATATCGTGTCTGCTTATCGTATAGCACTAGTATTAAACGTTAATAGTTAATCTAAATTCTAACGCTCTATGACAATGTGAAGTCAATTGCCGTATATGTGGACATCGCACACATAACAAGCAAGGAAGTGTTTAACAAATCCATAAAAGCGATCAACCCGTAACCGTTACACAATGGCGCGTGCGACGCGTTCAGACGCACTATTTGAATTTAGAATATACCGACGCATGCGCAGCTCTTAGAAAGTTGGTTAATACGTGATGGAAATCAAGGCAATAATTGGTACACGTCACGTATTTTATTACTATAGAGAGATGTAGGGCGTAGTGGCCCATGTTCACACTTGGATTAGCCCTGAGAAAGTACTACCAACCTGTAGAACATCGTAGTTGTAGTGGTGAATAGGAATTCTCGGAGCCTTACCAACATTTCTCAAAGCATCTAAATATAACATGCGTATCAACAAAACATTACATAGTGTATAGCTTTGTCTCTGATCAGGCAATAAAAATATTATAGGTATCTTTAGCGTTATGTTTATAAGGCTGAAATAGCTTCTCCTTTCTTTTTAGTCCATAGTTATTTATGTTGCCCTGGGGCCAATAACGTGCGAGTGATGTCCCTGTTATAAGTTATAACCAACGATCATAGGGCTCAGTAACAGTTTACCATTAGGCAAGCTGTATGTATTTACCACTTTTGTTACTTCTTGTTTTTTGCTCTTGTTTTATACAACAACCGCACTAGGGATAATTTCTGTGTCGCGGAGGACTTTACAAACATTTAAACAACGGACACAAATAACACCCATACTTGGAATAACAATTTGTGTATCACACAAAGTTTTGTTTCGTGTGGGATTCGAAACCACAACACTCGACGCAGTGGCAGTGGCGATATAAGACTGAGAATCTCAGCGTAATGGTTTAAAAAAAATCGTGATGGAAATCGAGCCAACTAACTGTCTATACACGTCTCTCACTACTAACACCATAGCGCTACACTATAGTTTTCTTTAACGCTGTGTTTATTTAGAAAACGGTTTTAAATCAAGGTTAATTTGTGCTTATGTCGCGTGCAGTTAACACAGGATGGTCTTCTCGTGTCGATGTTAGGTTACCTGTATGATTTTATGGTTTAAACCTTCTTGTAAGTTGTTGATTTTAAACTACTTAATTGTAGTTCGTGAGGTTTCGTTACGAACTAAACTAGTAACATGGTTTAGTTTGGAGTGGCTGCGTTGGTGATGGCTAGAGTGTTTCTCATTTGTTCTTTTTAAAAAAGAGCAATGTGATTGTAGTGGGTCTAAATCCTATGTCACAAACATTCAAACAACGGAGACGAAGAACACCCAGACCACAAACATCAGTTTATAAATCATACAAATTCTGTCTCGTGTAGGATCCTCGTCAACACTCAGAGCAGCGGCTATGGTTTCACTGTTAGTTACTATAGGTTACCGAATTTGGTATAGAAGCATGAGGCAGATCGTGCCTCATTGTAAATAGTTATTCTAGCTTATAGAGACTTGCTACATTTGAGCTATATTCTGATGGAGTCACTGTATTGCTAGCTCAAGAGATAACAATACACTGGTATCCTGATGACAGCATAGCGTCTTTACAAAGAGCTACAAAATTTCATTCGCCGAAGAACATAACTAAATTGACTACACGTAATATGGGGTTAAATAATCGCCTCGCCTTGGCACTATGCTGAGTGTTGAGGGTTGGAATACCACACGTGGCAACATATTATGTTATCCGCAAAATGTTGTACCGAGTCAGAAATTTCTTGACAATTTCTTTTTTAATGAACTCGCTGTACTGGTCATTCTCAAAGTGTGAGAAAATATTTTTTTTGGCTGCTATATTTTGTAGGGCGGAGATATTTCCGGTTGTAATCTAATCTGAGTGAAATGCCAGGATTAAGTTTTTTTTTAATCTAATTACTCTTTTATTGTGTACAGCAGTTTTCGTAGGGAACCAAAGAGCCGCTATTAACCGTTACAGTAATGTAACGGTTAATAGCGGATAAGATTTAGTAAAGTTAAGCGTACCTAAGCTTAACTTTACTAAATCTGTCCATATACCCCAATACATGAAATGAAAGTTCAAGCTTAGACCAAATTCGTGTCCTATACCTAACACGAAATTTCTCTGAGCCGTTGAGTGTGAAACAGCTAATTTTGTATTTGTTTGCCATAAGGTAGTAAGTGTAGTAAGTAGACCAATTTGTAAAGAAAAGAAAGCTCTTTTCATATTGTCTTGCTTACAGATATATACGGACAACACAGAAACCTATATCTATTGAACAAAGGACTGCATTCTTGGTATTTTGTGCCAGTAGTGTAGTTATGAATGTAAGGCTTTCCCATATTCGTTTTAATGTGGCAATTGATTATATATTATTTTTAAAAGACAGCTTTTTAGAAAACAGCCGTGAAAACCACTTAGATTCCAATTATTTTGTGTGGTTACACATTTCTGTTATTATTGTATACAAAATTAGATTTATGACAGCTTCACTTTATTACTTTAAATGACAACTCCATTAGGCAATTATACGTAAAAAGAACGAAAAGAACACTCATAAACGGAACCACTATTTAAATACAAACAAATAAAAAGAAAGAAAATCCCCGAAGGCTGAAAAAGGCAGGTGTACTGAGTACAACCACATTTCACTGGCATTGTATTTAAGTCTCACTTAACAGCAGACGAGCCTCTTACCGTCTACCGACTACATTTTCAGATATTGTGCAGGTAATGGAAATTTTCTAAAGAAATCCCTAAATAATGGGTACTTAGCCATGCCTGGGAATTGAACTCTCATCACCGTGGCCAAACATAAGCAAATTTATGGTACGAACTAACGAACAATATCTAAGTGTCACAGACATAAGAATACTCGGCAATATTTGACCAACTACCAATGACGAGATCACTACGCCATCGATGACATCATATCTTTGTCATTAAAGCATGATAGGAATTGATTAAGTATTTACAATTTAACTTGTGTCTTACCACAATTACTATTTTAATATGCAAGACAGGTAAGCTAATGTAAACGTTTAATAGAAATAGGACGAGCGGACCGTACATGTCAGGTTTTCCCCCAAATTAAGTGGGGAAAACCTTACCAGGTTTTATAGCATGAACTTTATTATGTAATGTGTCGTCACGACCTTGTAGGAGATATAGGTTAGGCAGATGCATGGCATACTCAGTTTAGGTAAACAATATTTCAATCCTACAATCCTTAGGCATTCATAGGCTTCCAAAACCAGATTTCGTGATGTGCTAAAGAAGATTACTTATTTAATAGAAAACTTAATTTTTAAAGGCATCTTATTTTTAGCAGCATTAGGCTTTATTATTATGTATAAGACATCTCAGACACAATGTATACTCTGGCTCAGAGTATCTTGGTAATTTCCATAGATTTTTGCACCATTTGACGATGGTAACAACTATATAATTAACTAATTTGCCTCCCGTGAGGTCAACGGGAACTTTGCCCAATCATTACTAACTGCTGTGTACGTGACTAGACCAACACGACAGTCAATTTGCATGATATGATCTATTGGCAGTAAGTTGGTGAAGGTTACTAGTTGGCAGCGAGGTATACCATTGCCATGTTCGTATTTCTCCGTAAGGCGTGCCGATGCGTACGCGCATCAGACATTACAAACATCAGCTGGTATCGGTGAGAGAATCTGAGATGAAGGCTGCTTAGATAAAATAAATTAGAGAGATCGTCCAATATTAATCAGAAAATAGTAGGTACATAGTAAAGGTTTTTTAGTATATTATTATGTGGGTATATTGACGCAGTATAAAAATATAACAAATTATAAATCACTGGTTTATCAAGTTATCCAAAAGCAAATTAGCCCATATTGTGCTATTTGTATAACTACTTTGTATAACTGAATTTAATATTTTATTATTAGGTATACAAAATGAAAATGATTTATTAGTCTTGATAAGTTACTTAATAAATCGGATACATATTAAATTATAAAGTTTCTATGGTGTCTTATTCACAAAAATATATTTTAGCCGTCATAATAATATGTAACTCTGCTGCTTGTTGACCCACGGATTTCTAAAGCTAGAAATTCAAAATAATGACAAATTAAATATAAAATATATATTTTATTATTGGTTATTTCTTCTCTCTTAGCCTTTTATTGTTCCCAAGTCACTTGGGGTCGGCTTTTCTGGTCTAACCGGATTTGACTGGATATCAGTTTTTACACGGAGCGGCTGCCACCTGACCTCCGCAACCCGAAGGCTAACGATACCCTAAGGCTAGACCAGTGTCAGAATATTAGAGGGTACTGACTTTCCCAATAACGACTGCCATAGATGTTCATGGCAGCCGAGACCAACGGCTTAACGTGCTCTCCGAGGCACGGAGCAGGCGATAATTGTCAATCAATACGCACATAATTTTGAAAAGTCATATAACTTCCAGTTCCAGTCTTCCAGTCAGAGGTGCGCGACGTGGGTTCGAACCCGAGACGATCTGCATTGCAGTCTGTTGGTCTCCCCACTGAGCTATCGCTGCTGATTGGCTATTTTATTATTGGTTATTATTAACCAAAATATCATAGAAAATGTATTTTAAAGAGACGCGCTTTATCTAACTTATCTAATTATAAATCATAATAATATATACATAAATGCCAAACATTGTACTAATATAGTCTTGTTATAATATTCATAATACGCATCTCCAAGAATGCCAGACTATTCTTAACATGTTATACGTGCATATTCTGGAGATCGTATTTCCTACAGATATATTTCGCCATGTATAATTGGCCCGCGTAAAAGACAGCAAGCTTGTTGACGTATTCCAAGCACATCTGAGACTCCATGCCACTTTTAAGAACGAGATATTGTCCGCGGCTTGGCTCGCGTTGATGTAGATTTTGTCAATTAATTTACATCCTTCGGGAACAGGACTGTTTTTCTGGATGAAAGATACCCTATGTCTTTTTCAATATCCCTGACAACCTGTATGCGATATTTCATTATGATCGTTCGAGTAGTTAAAGCGTAAATGAAATAAACCGACAAACACTACCCAGATGGCGTAGTGGTTTTAGTGTTCGAATTGCCACTACCACTGCGACGAGTGTGGTGGGTTTGAATCCTACGCGGGATAAAAATTGTGTGATCCACAAATGGTTGTTCTGAGTCTGGGTGTTTTTTGTGTCTATTGAATGTTGGTAAAGTCCCTCTGCAACACAGGATTTATTCATAGTGCGGCAGTCGTCTTTAAAAATAAGAAAATAAACAAACTCATTCGCATCTATAATATAAGTTAGGATTTCCTTACAGTAAAGAAAACCTTACCAGTTACACCTAACCGGAAAACTCAGTCATAAATGTAATTGCAAACATTAACAACTAAACAAAAGACGCAGTTAACTTATAATTATTAATATAATAGAAGAGAAAAACGGCGAAGTCATTGCAAGAACGTAAGTTCCATCCAACGTGATGTCAAGAGACATTTGACCGACGAACTTTAACCTGAAAATTACAGGAAGAAGCAATTCGCCATGTTTACGTAGCACGGTAACTATGTAATTTCTGCTCATACCATGCAACGCGCGTTTTCACAATGACAGTTGGTATAATGCGTCGTATAATTTGTAAAACTTTGTTGTTCAACGTTAACGTTTCCGTATTTCTCTTTGGTTGAGACAAAGAGGGAACGCCTTTGGAGAGACCATTGGATTTTCTAAGGTGTTACGTTATAATATATTTCTAATATTTACAAGTTATCTTTGTATTGTTTTCTATACAACAACAGTGAGCCAGATGGGAAGTGGTTACTGTAGCTTATAATCGCTTGTTACACTAAGTATCTCACTCGCACGTTGCCAATTATAGAGAAAATGAATTAAAGATAGGATTAAAAGATAGGAATCGCCTCCTGAGATACCTGAGACTCCGAGCACTACAAAGCAAAACGCAATAACAGTGTAACTATTCTTCATCGGAAGTCGGTTTTCTGTAACTTATTAAATTGTCATTAATTTAACCAACAGTGTTATAATCACTATTTTATTCTACTTCTTGGCTCTTCTTAACAAAAACTGGTCGCCTGTAGGCAGATTTAAACAGGTATTATTTTGTTCTAAAACATGGTAAAATTACGGGTTAATCCGAAATAACTTGACACGTGACAAAAAGAGGTTCCCATTGCGCTACAGAGAAATAAGTAGAAGCAAGCTTAAGAATATAAGTAGAAGCCAGGCTAAATAAAGACCACCAACTACCCCACAGAAAACAAACAGCCTTGCGTTATCTTCTTACGTTGAGAAGGGATTTTCCTTTTAAGGAGAAGATAGGCCATCGTAAGGTCACAGTTAAGCAGTGACTTCTTCTATAAGATCAGTATATTGCCAGTGAAGCTACTAGTGTTACCAGTGCTGTTTACCATCAGATAGTTTGTCGTCTGGGTCGAACAAATATGTATATTCATTCAACTGCTGTTACCCGAAACTCCGCCGCGTGTACATTTAAAAAACAAAAATCTATAATAAAAGTAGTCTTAGTAGTAACTAAGACTACTTTTATTATAGATTTTTGACACTATATTTGTTGATGTTATAAGGAGTACCTTATAACATCAGCTATCTGCCAGTGAAAGTCCTGTCAAAATCGGTCCAGCCATTTCAGAGATTAGCCGGAACAAACAGACAGACGGACAGATAAAAATTGTAGAAATGATGAATAGAAATGATTTTTTATATAAGTATCGCATATGCATTAAGTAAAAAGCTGTTATTTTGACATTACAAACAGACGGTTCAATTTTATTTAGTTGTATAGATATTTATCAGCAAACGTTGATTTGTAGACTGACTATATGCATAGTCTACTGGTAAACTTGTTAATAAACAAAGCCGTGTTTTAACGATCGGTTGTCATAACGTAAATATGCGTCAAATATACATATATTTACAGACAACTTTCACTTGATGGCGACGCTGTCGAATGTCTGTATGTGAATTTGAAATGCTAATATTGTTTGTACTATGTCTCATTTTGCAAATACATTCACACTTGGTAACAATCGGATTAACATTATGACTTCTTAATGAAAATAGAAACTACTATGTTCCGTCCCAGACTAATTTTGACGTGCAACGAAACGTAAAAAACAATCGTCAAAAATGACAATTGAATGTCACTTGTCAATCTAGAATTTTCTTGTAACTTGATATTTGGATTGAAAACACATGGCCGCTTGGGATAATTACGCCTTATTTGTAAATCTTTGGAATTTATTGTTGGATTTTGATTTGTAATCACTCACACATACGTGATGTTAATTGTCGTATCTATTGTGTGCATTAAAAACAAATATGAACACTTGTTGAATATTGTGAATTTGTGAAAAACACGTGTCAACTTGCCGGCGTGCTGAGCCGCTGACCCGCCGGTGGATAAGCTGTTCAAGATTTGGGGAGGCTCATGGACTATATTCGGATCCATTTTATTGTTCAATTGTGCTGATCCCACTTGATTCACAAACGTGATTGAAGGACCTTTCAAGAATATTTTGTAATTATGGCGCCAAGTATCGTGGCCTGAGTATCTTTACATTTGTTGCTAGATCGGGCTAGAAGATAGCTATATTCCAATGCGCAAACAAATTCCTAGCAGGTCTTAGCACTGAATGATACATACTAGATTCTGCTTGTAGCTTCGCTTGCGTTAATGAAGTTTTTTTTTATGCAACTTAAGTGGCAAACAAGCATACGGCTCACCTGATGGTAAGTGGTCACCGTAGCCTATAGACGCCTGCAACACCAGAGGTATCATTTGCGCGTTGCCAACCCTTTAGGAAAGGAAGTGGTAAGGAGAAGAAGCGGGAAGGGGGAAGAGTGTGACTGGGCTTCCGGCACTCTGACTCACCGAACGAAACACAACAGCAGGAATACTGTTATTTCACGTCGATATTCTGGGAGAGGGTAGTCCTTCCCCGGCCGAGCCGGCCGTCTATAAAACTTCTATCTTTCGGGAATAGTATTGTTTTCGGGATAAATGGTACACGTGGAGTATGCAAAATTGCATGATGATTGGTCGAGTGGTTGAAGCGTGATTGAAGTTGAAGCGCAACATACAAAGTCACATTAGCTTATGCAATATTAGTTAGGGTTAGAATATATTGCTTTTTCTTTCGCTCACTTAGAAGCTTACACATCGCTTGCTAAGAATGTTAAATACTTAACTATGTAACTATATAAGTAAAGCTAAGAAATTAATCTATATGTAATAAAAGAAAACATTGTGCCTTGAAAAAGAAACACGGCTCTGTGAGATCATAAAATAAAAACCGTTATATTTTATGAGGGTGTTTACTTATTTTTTTCGTAGCTCAGTTATATTCCAACATACAGCCTCGCATGCTTGGCATAACTTACATGTATATAGTATATACCACGCTTTATTTACGGGTTATATTCAGTTCCATGGTGAAGAAAACGATGTGAGGAAAACTGCTTGTCGGAGAGTCCACCGTTAAAGCGAGGAATAATATACCATTTAACCTGTCAATTGTTAGCATGCCTGATATAATTGAAAAACAATCTAAACACCGCCGTCTGCAGGCCGCTGCAGCTCAATACGAAATAACACATAAGTTCGAAAAGACAAAGGTGCTGTAGGATCGAGCTTAAGACATTTGAGTGCTAGTTCAACTATCTATTTTGAGTAGTAGAGCTCGCTGATTTCAGCATGAATGGGCCGGCTCGACTGTGGAAGGACTGCCCTCTCACAGAATATCGACGTGAAATAGCAGTATTCCTACTGTTGTATTTCGTTTGGTGAGTGAGAGTGCCAGAGGCCCAATCAGCCTCTTTCCTCCTTTCCGCTCCTTCTCCTTCCCACTTCCTTTTATTCCTAAAGGGTTGGCAACGCGCAAGTGATGCCTCTGGTGTTGCAGGCGTCAATAGGCTACGGTGACCACTTACCATCAGGTGAGCCGTATGCCTGTTTGCCACCTTAAATGTATAAAAAAAAAACTACCACGAGACTATAGCTGCTACTTTAACGTTACATTACAGAATTTAATTATCTTTTTTTTTTCTTGACCCAGTAAAATCCTTTATCGATACCCCTTCCCCCGGGGGGAAGGGTGGTTATGTGAGACTCTCCGCCTCTGAAGGGGGTCGGTATACACACTAAAAACCTGGGGTGAGCAGTCCCTCCGCCAATGGAGTAGGGCGGAATGGGGTCGCGTTAGCAATCACCATCCCGCCCCGTTTGATGGTGACCGGGCCTCAGCACCTGTGGAAGGAAGGCCTTGCTCACCAAGGCCTTCCTCCAGACGTGTGGGGTGGTGCAAGCCGGTAGAGAGTCCCCCGACTCTGTACCAGTGACCCCACTATACAGGAGCGAGAAGGCGGGCAAATCGCCTCCTTCTCGCTCCCATCCGTCTGCGCCGGAGAGGGTCAGCGAGGAGGTTGTTCTCCCTGACCCACTCCGCGGTCTCCTTCTACGCAGAATTTAATACTCTTACTTTAACCATCGCTATTTGGGTCCATCTATGACTGCTCGGATGGCGTAGTGGTTTAAGTTGTCGCCTTGCCACTGCCACTGCGCCGAGTGTTGTGGGTTCGAATGTCACGAGTCAAAAATTTTTGTGATCCACAAGTGGTTGTTTCAAGTCACCTGCGATACAGGAATTATTCCTAGTGCGGGAGTTTTCTTTGTAAAAGAAAAACAATCTATTTTAGTAAAGGAAGAAGGAAATGCCGTGCCATTCACTAATATTTTCTTTTTCTTTTTATGGTATAGTTGGCAAGCGAGCAGACGGATCGCCTGATGGTAAGCGATTACCGCCGCCCACGGACACCCGCAACACCAGAGTAGACACAAGTGCGTTGGCAGCCTTTTAAATTGGGCCCCCTCCCCTTCAGGAGAGGGGGGCGGGATAGGCCTCCGGTACCCTTACTCACTCGACGAAACACAATGCACGCGCTATTTCACGCCGGTTCTGTGAGGCCGTGGTATCACTCCGGCCGAGCCGGCTCATTCGTGCTGAAGCGTGGCACTCCCACGTACAAAATTTGTAACACAGTTACTTGAACAGTGGAACTGTAGAAGGTACAGAAATAAGTAAAGGTTATAACAGGTGCGGTGGTCGTAAGAATTCGCGTGTTGTTAGCACATCGAGCGCTACACCGCCGCGCGCCGCGCTCCTGCGCGGTAATAACCCACTTCCTTCTGCTGAACTTCACTCGTGCGCACGTGAACAACGCTATACTGTTAATTTTAACGAATATAAACTTCTATATGGCTGTTTAGAACTTAAACATTTTGTGTAAAGCAATGGATCATTTTCTGTATCTATTATCAATCCTAGTTTGAACCACAGAAAAGAGTTTGAGTTGCATAGCAGAGCTGTGGCAACCGTACTGCAAAAAAAAAGTAAAGCGCTTTGCCTGCAATTTCTGTAAGACTGACTCGAGCTGCTTCACACTATATCAATGAAGAAGAAGAAGTCTTTATCACTGAATACACATTAGTACGACGTAACTTAACTATGTAGAAAGATATCGAATACATTCATCACTGTAATAGACATTTACTGAAGTGATAATGACAAATGAGTCGATGATAGTAAGTAATAAGTATCTCAACACTTCTTTCGTATTAATAAACAGCTCTACATTTAACACAAAAACGAAACTGTACTTCACATAAAATGCAGCCTACTAGACAAAGCTTCATTTTTTCATACGTCCATATAATAACGATGTATGGGTTGAACACATCTAGAATAACGTTACTGTTAAAATTAAACAGTTCTAAATTTAAAAAGGAAGTCTAATTACACTAATTACCGCAAGTAAAGAGGCTGGACTGCTCATATAACTTTGCCTTCTTCTCGTTTAAACTTGAATTCGTTTCTTTGTCTACAGAAGTGACACTGATGAATATATATATTGCTGACATCAAGAATCTCAACACTTACATTTTAATTTATCTACCCTACATACGAGCATGAAAACGAGGCTTCACTTATCATACAACAGGTCCTACTCCGCCGAAAGTTAAATTAATTTCTTTGTCTACCGAAGTGACAATGATGAATATGTCGACGACAGTAAGTATCTAAACACTTATGTTTTAATTAAACAGCACCTGCGCTATTGTTGTTCAAGTATGGCGCCGTGAGGTGTCACTCCGGTCGAACTAGTGTTGATCCAAGTTGATATAATATTTTGCACCTAACACAATGGCAGGAAGTCACTGTGAGGATATTATTATGTTTAATTGGTTTATTTGACTAGGTTTGGTGATAAATTTAATTTGGCCCGCCAAAACAAATCCCAACACTAACATTCGATTTCTAAAAGCCCAATACAATAATTCGTGAACAGCCTGTCAAACGTGTTGCAACTGCTGCGATTGGCTGATAGAGTGGGTAACAGCCAATCAAATCACTTGACACAAGTTAGAGTTGGACACGTTGCGTCCTTAAATAATCTTTCAGAAGCCATATGTAATACTAGTCGAATTGGAATCGATTTGGTTAAGCTATAGCCGTTTGTCGAGTATATTTACAGAGTCCATACTGATACTGAGAGTTGCCTGACATAAAAGACATTAATGACTTCAACTGATCTGTGATTGGAATCCAGTTTTTGATCCGCCGTAAACTAATGCCACGAGACAAAAAAGGCAGTTGGCATTCTTATAAAATTCATAGTAATATGATATATATGAAAGTAACTCTGTTTGTTTTTTACTTTTTCACGGGTAATCAGACCTTAGTGCAATTTGGCAAGGAGATAGGTTGTATCCAGAACAAGGACATAGGCTACCTTCTATCCCAGTACGTGTTCCAGTGATTCACGGATGATAAAAACGACGGGTAGTAATAGTAATTAAACAATCAAAATTAGACATCAATTACACTGCACAACAGCATGTCTGACGATTGGGTTATGTTACACGTTATTAGTCCAACTTTTAATGAAAATTTGAAATCTGTGACTGAAATTTGTCTATCAGGTCTAGTTAACAAAATATGACACATGAGTCTTTTTATAATAAAACACGGTATATTTAAAGATTATCTTATTTTATTTAGTTCTTAAGTCGAAAAAGTCTTTCTTTAATTTGACTTCCTTGCTGAAGCTGAAGATAGAGAGCTGATCTTATTATTATTGTTTATATACTCTCCACAAATGAAACAAAAATTATTCGGATTATTCACAAAAACACGTCTTGACGACGCCATATCTATATTCTATACTAATATTATAAAGCTGAAGAGTTTGTTTGTTTGAACGCGCTAATCTCTGGAACTACTGGTCCGAATTGAAAAACTATTTTAGTGTTGGATAGCTCATTTATCGAGGAAGGCTATAGGCTATATAACATCACGCTACGACCCACGCGGGCGGCGCAGTGATCATAAACGCGGGTGAAACCGCGGACACATCTAGTCAAATTATGTTAAGAAAACTTAATATTGTTCTAGTTATCAACAAATTTAGTGGAAGCCACAACTCGTGAACAGGAGCTGTTACAGAAAAATTGAGGATATATGTAGAATCAGCAACGTCGAATTAGTAAACATCATGTGATAAAAGTCATTCATCAGACAAAAGTTGCAATTTTGTGGGTTACTCCCATTCGCTACCCCCAGCATGCCCCCTCCGGTGGCGAATTGGACGTTTTCCAAAAAGAAATATCCCATTCGCCACCGAACCGGTGTCAATTGGGACATTGTACATAGAAATCTCCAGTCACTGCTGGGACTCAATAGTTACTTAATCATAATATTTTAAAAGGCTTTTTCTTTTTAACACACTTTTATTAGCTTGGTTTATATCTATGAATCTATGTAATGGAATCTTCGAACGTGATTTCACCTCTTTTAAACCGACGGATTGATTTGAAACTTTGCACACTTATCTAGGACCGATGACAATACAATAATTAAGAAAAAAAATATTTAAAATAAATAATAGTTTAGAACCCAATTTTGTTGTGCAGTGTTATTAATTATAACATTTTTTAGAAAATTCGTTAGCAAGTGAAGATTATTAATTAATACGATTATAATTAGCCCGTTAATCTTTTCTTGTAATAACTATTATTATATTATTATGATCACACACATAAGAGCAGCGATAGCTCAGCGGGGAGACCAACAGACTGCAATGCAGAGGGTCTCGGGTTCGAACCCACGTCGCGCACCTCTGACTTTCGGGAGTTATATAACTTTTCGAAATTATGTGCGTATTGATTGACAATTATCGCCTGCTCCGTGCCTCGGAGAGCGCGTTAAGCCGTCGGTCCCGGCTGCCGTGAACATCTATGGCAGTCGTTATTGGGAAAGTCAGTACCCTCTAATATCCTGACACTGGTCTAGCCGTAGGGTATCGTTAGCCTTCGGGTTGCGGAGGTCAGATGGCAGCCGCTCCGTGTAAAAACTGATATCCAGTCAAATCCGGTTAGACCAGAAAACCCGACCCCAAGTGACTTGGGAATAATAAAGGCTAAGAGAGAAGAAGATATTATTATGATCACATTACTGGCGACCATATTGAATGTCACTTTTCCCTGCCAGTCGCACGTGAGAACCTAATAAGTTCACACGGAACGTTTTACAATGGCACTTTCTTCATACTTATCGATTCTGTGCTAGTATTGCGACACATTATGTTGAAATTATGACATTATAACTGTATGTCACAAATACGTGTGGTCATATCAAATCCTTAGTATATACTAATCTATGTTAAAGAGAAACTTGTTATCTTTTTTGACTTTTTGAAAAGAGAACTTTCATACTAGGAAAAATGCCTGTATCGCGGCAAATTTTACAAACATTTAAATAATGAACAAAATTAACACCTAGATTCGGAAAAATGGTGGCGAAGCGACCAGTTAAAACACTACGCCATCCGTGCAGTTACTGATCAATGTTGACTTTTAACTTGTTTGTGTGGAGTAATCTCTAAGGACCCGAGCACACTATGTTACGTTTTAGAGTTCGAAAAACTCTTATACGACAGCATTGTCCTTCCGTCCGTCCGTCTGTCTGTTATACAACTTTCAAGTCAAGAACCGTAAAAGCTAGAGACTCGCGGTCAACGCCATTCGACTCAGCATAGTCGATATACCCCCGAAATGACTCTGACCTTTGACCTCTGACCTCAAGGTCACGTAATATCATTTTTTTAACACTTAAGGGGCCTGTGCACACCACTTTTTTTAAACGCGCCGTTGACGTGCGTTTTGGAAACGTGCGTCGACGGAGCGCTTTTACAGAGCAGTTTGTTGTCGTTTGTATCGATACACACGCGCGTTAGCATTTTTCTTCCGCCGATATACATGATCTTAGCACTGTACTTTGGCGAGTTAATTCCGGTTTAAGAATCGCAAGAAGTTCTTGAAATTATGAATACATACGACATTTGAAAATGCGATTTTTTTTCATATCCTATTTATTTTCTCAACGTTGTTGTATTATGTCCACACAACCTTCTCTCGCTCACAAACGGGTATACCCACATACACCAGTAATATTTATTTTTCCTTTTTTTTTAAATTAATAACAAAGCGCACGCATTCAATGTTGTCTCGAACGACGCCATCTTGCTACTGTTGACGAGGTTCTGCTTAAAAACGCAATATGCCAGCGCGTTTGTATCGATACACACGTGCGTTTGCATCGTGTCTGTATCGCTACACACGTGCGTCTGTGTCGATTCAAACGCGTGTTTGGATTTATACAGGTGTGCAAAGGACTACAGGCTGCGTCTGACTCGCGTGCGTATCGCGTCTGTATCGCTATAAACGCGCGTCGACGGCGCGTTTAAAAAACGTGTGCACAGGCCCTAAAACAACTGAACTGATTCAACACATTCCTTCACTAATAGAAAGCCACACTATGCAGACCCGGCTTCAATTCCCGGGTGGGCAAACTGATATTGTGTGTTGAACACCGAAATGAATGATGACGAAATATGTCTATCGATTTGGCTTTGTAACTTTTTCTTCATATTATAGATCCTATACATAATTATGTACATATTTACTATCCGGCTTCAAGAATTTCGAGAATTACTAGAAAAAGTCGGCAGCATCGCCAGTCTTAGTAATCAACGGATACCCAAATAGAGCCTCAATGCTTAGATTCCAGCCTTGAATTTTATGGTAATTACTTAAAACCTTACTTAAGTAATTGTACTTATTATGTGGAACAAAATAAAGAAGAACTCCAAAAGAATTTCTTAAAACATAGCATTAAGAACTACTTTGAACACAGGTAAAAGGGATTACCTTATCACGAAATGATTACTAAATGAGTTCAAAGAAACTGGCCACCGGGTTCCTAAGCCTTCATTGAGAAATGTTCTCACAAGGTTACATACACTGCCGGACACGGTCTCCGTACAATGCGTATTGTTTAACAAAACAATGCAATGGATTCTGTGTCAGCCGAAATTTACAAGTGTGTAAATATTACTAAAGATTGAAATGGACAATGGCGTAGCTAATGCCTATCATTCAAAAAAAGAACGTTCACAAAATCCATTTACGTTTATTTTTATAATATGATTATAACTGATATTTAACTGCCGTAATTCAAATTTTAAAACTGCAGTAGGTATCAAAACTGCTAATAATAACGGGTTACGAATAAAACGTTACAAAAAGCGGAGCTAGCACATATTACTGTTATTATTCTTATCTTGTGTTTAAAACGATGATAGCAACAATTTATAAAGCTTAACACATTTTCTGTCCTATAGGGCCACTGCTATATGCTTATATAGTATGTGGGTAATTATTTTGATAAAGTGTCTGAGTCCCAAAATAAGGACTTAGTCGTCAGCATGAATCTGTCAGCGGGCATTGAGCGAAACGACACTTTTAAAAAAGAATATTCTTTTGTTTGTCGATTCGTATACATCGATATAATTTGAGTGCGAAACGACTCCGTCTGGAAAACAAGGTGTACAATTTCGAGCGAATCGACTACTAAACCGAAGTAAGGACATAAATAAGTCCGTCAAAGAATACATAGGGTTGGTACTTATATGTTCAAGTGTTCCTGTACAGAAGGTCTGCACATCGGCATCGCTGAACATAGTTTGTTGTAGATGACGTTTCATATGATACATATTTCTAACTTTACGTTCATAAAGTTGTATATGGCACTAAATAGTATTCCATATCACTGCAATAATAATATTATGTCTATGCAGTAATTAAGTTATGTAATGCCCTAGATAAAAGTTTTCTGCTTGCAGGAGTCATTTCCCGCGTACTCGCAAAGATAAACGTTATATTTTAAATAACCAACACGCATTGAAACGCGGTATATCTTCATAGAATTTGTTGCTTTCGCATTACTTCATACAAAACATCATTATAAAGTGAACAAGTTTGTAATATAATTATTGCACGCGGCGTCGCTCGCGCGTGTCGTACCGACCTTAATAAATGGACGTAGCAAGCTACACATGTGTAGTCTAACCCAATAGTTTTTATACTGAATAACTGAATACAGTTTATTAGACTATTAAACGCTGACGTATTTGAATTTATGGAACGCATGCTGCATCAGTTCGAAAATTAAAAACGAATCGATTAAATACTTGTTTGAATATTGAATAACAGACAATAAAACCACAGATAAAAGTCTATGTTTATTTTATTTGAGCAATAGTTAAACTGTTTTATGGATGTTTTTAATATGTACGGTGCATGCTTCGCTATTATTTACAGGATTGTGAATTATTCATGCATGGACTTGTATGGTAAAAACGTAACATTAATGCGTGCAAGGAGCATATAAGCATAAATCAATCTTGGTGGATAGTGGTACTTCTTTTTTTCCAAACGGTCGTTGGCAAGAGAGACGTGACCATCATTCATTTAAAGACTAACGTTTAATTCTAATTCTGAATTCTCCAAATCGTAATAAATTAGAAAGATCACAAAGTAAGCGATAGACAATTTAGACTGCATTATCAGTATTTCAAAGAAATGCTTTGTTTCGTGCTCTACAGCAAAGCTGATAATAGTAATAACTAGAAGTAAATAAAGCCCTGTTTGTTCTAAAACGAATCGACCTAGTCACGAATAGTTTTAATGTGTACTGTTTCTGTTTAACCACTGTAAAATTATATTTCATTTATTAGTATTCATGATTTTTAGTAATGTTATAGCAGGAAATGGAAAAAGTCAATAAAAGACAAAAGAAAAGAACAGTAACAATAAAAAAATAAAATGAAAAAATTGAGACGACTCAAGGAGAAACGTTCGGAAAGTTCTCGACAGGTATTTATCTCCGATCAATAATTAATAAATGAGAGTCGAAGAGGCAACACACAAGGAAACTAACGGAATGTAAAAGTATATGTAAAAACGTGTCACGCGAACAATGTGCAAGAGCGGTGATGCAGAAAGATTAACGATCTCGTTCACATCAGCGAACGCAACCAACTTATCTATGAACTAACGCAATCGTTTTCAATTGACGTTTTTATTTATAGAACCTACTTTTTTTATGGAATTACGACTATAAATTGCTGGTTGCGGACCATCTACATTTCGCTAGCTCAATCAGCAATCCATTACCGCCTATCGCGGCACTACATGTATTACAAGATTCCATACTGTTATTGAGCATTCACATACAGAAAGTCCAAATAAAGTTTTGGCCGAGTCTTTAAGATAGCACTTTAAAATAAGCACACAGCTACAGGACCAAGTAGTTCTGGCCATTAGAAGATATTCTAAAGAGAATACAAGAATACTAAACTCATGACCGATCTTAAAAATGTCATGGAAGGTGTCATGAAAGTAGCAAAGTTATGTCAGGATCGTAACAAGTGTTTTTTAATGGATTAGAATAATAGAAAATAGATCAGCAAACGAGCTGACGGATCGCCTGATGGTAAGCGATAACCGCCACCCATGGACACCTGCAACACCAGAGGAGTCACAAGTGCGTAGCCGGCTTTTTAAAAATGCGTACGCTCTTTTCTTGAAGTGTTGAAGGTCGTATTGGTCCGGAAATACCGCAGGCGACAGCTCATTCCACAGTTTTGTTGTGCGAGGCAGAACATTTCTGGAGAAACGCACAGTTGTAGACTGCCAACCATCTAAATGATAGGGATGAAAATGTTTTCATGTAGGACGATGGCGAAAAGATGCGGCAGGGATTGCGTCCCATAGTAAAAGCGATAGAAGATGCATAGCGAGGCTCGAGTCACTCTCCGTTGAAAGCGGTCCAGAGGGAGAAGCTGGTACTGGGGTACCCCTGCCTAAAGATGAGAACAGTAATCCATGTGAGGCCAAAAAGTTCGTAGTCTCTGTTTACCTTTCCAAAGGCCAAACATGCGTTAATGTATGTACGTTAAGTTCGTGTAGGCCTTTTAATAAGTCGCTGTTTTAGGACTTCGGACTCGGGTTAAACGTCAGTCTATTTAGGGCTACTGAATTTCCAATTTAATCATGTATGTATGTGTGCACGGTCGAAACTAGCTTTACGGACTCTGAAACTACGTGCTGCCCTTCAGAATTTTCTGATGTAAAAACCTTAAAGTATATTGCCTGAGCAAATATTGGGCCTGTAGTTTTAACGATTTGTAGCTAGTGGTTTAAATACAACATTTCATATCCAGGTAAAATATTTAAGTTGATATCTAGAGAGTAATGAAGATATATAATAATAATGTACTGCAAAACGAATTTCGGCCACGGCGGCCAATCATAACAGAGACTGGCTCTCTGCGCAGGAGATATTATAGCGCACAAGTATGTGCGCAAACACAAGTGCACTCTCTGTTCCCTATCCCTCATGATCCGATGGGACGGTGCTCCGACACGACCGGAGAGAGATCAGGCGCAAGACCAACAGCTTTACGTGTTTTCCGAGGCACGGGGTGTCTAATACCGCTAACTTCCTAACTCCGGGCTCGTATTGAGATTTCTAAACAGAAAAACCCAATATCTTTTTATTGGCCTGACCCGGAATTCGAACCCGAGACCTCATGCACAGCAGTCACATTCACTACCGCTGCGCCATGGAGGTAGTAATGGGAGTAAGTAGTAGTAGTCATTTTGTAGTGCATGCATTTTAGTCGATTTCTATGATAGTGATTGTCCGACTTTTGCCTAATTACTAGACTTGACTATAAAATAGTTGGGCTACCGTTTGACTTTTTTGATCTTCACAAAGACTCTTAGTGCCCTGTGTTTTGAGGCGTAATAATATATATAAACTTAAGTGTTCATAAATATAAAATAATAACACAGTTAGTTTCGCATGCAATAATAACAATTATCATAATAACAACAACGTTATGTAGCGAAAATAGGCTATTGTGTAATAATTTTAGCTAGAGTAACAACCGTCTGGACTTAATTGACCTGGCGTTTTCATTTTTGGACGATACATGTTACAGTGAAATACCGAGTTAATTAATAAAATTAATAAATATGATCAGATATCATTGCAATTGCCCTAAACATGTGTGAAATGTGTGTTTTTCTTCTGTTAGAGTTTTTACGATTGAAGGAAACCATTATTAACGCTGTGAAGTCATAAATTAGGTTTTATTACAACTTGGGTTATCGAGTCATTATTTGTGGCATTATGGCATTGTAGGCGACAAAAATTTAAATAATAAATATATCATGTGCATAGTGCGACATGCATTTATTTGTTTAACTACCTTACTATTTCTCATCTAACTTTGTCATTTAAAGTTAACCAGGCTAGTTGCGATAGTTATCTCACGTACTGTTTCACATTAAATATAAACGTTCATATTAAAGTAGGTACTAATAGCCAATTGAGCTAAGATGGCCGACATACAAGTAATTACTTTCACCAGTTCGTGTAGACAAACGTACAAATAACATTACTCGTGATTTTGATCGCTTTCCATGGTTAGGTAACGATTGTAACCGAGAGCTTTATTCAATCGACTATAAATCAGCTCACGTCGATTCGATCGATTTGAAATTATGGCCAGGTGTCAATTATTTTTAGCCGCAGCTGTTATTAACTATGTAATATCTTACTTGATATATTGCGGTAGGTAATAGCTGGCTTAATGTGCACTTCATCACGATTTTCTTCTATATTTGTTATCAAATACAGTTTAGTTGATTCAATCACGATTTAAGTAAATTGTAATTATGTTGTATAGTATAAGTTTTTTGTTTAGTTATAGTATATACTTATAGAATGCCTTTATGGCGTGAAAGAAAAGATTGCGTTTCCAATTAATTCAATAATTGTCAGTAAATTATATATTCCGTATCATAGACGTGATAAGCACTATTATTTATCAGAACCTTGATGTTTGATATTTGTGTTGTTCTGAATAAAAGAAACCCAAGTGTTACTCAAGGATTCAACTTGTAAGTTTAATCATAGCATGATATGGTCCGTATGCCGATGGACGAATTAAATGCGAAATTTCATAAATGTGATAACCCATTATGACATATTTCTGTGATCTTCTGACCAACAGAAAAATAGCAGTTTACTACCAGTTCACGAAGCAATAATTTATCGACAACCTAATTAATATGTAATTAGTAGGTAATTTATAGTTCTAGGTAATTTAAGACTTAAAGAGTTTGTTACGATTTTAAAATGTATGTCGGAATACCGAAACTTAATACAATGATCTGTCGATTACACAAATAAATATCCGGTACTACATCCGTAATAGGCACATTAATAGCAGTATATCCGGGCATTCAATGTAACGAATAAAATATGCACTGATTTTAAAACTATTTCTGCTGTTGTATAAATCGGAAATAAAATCACTAATAATATATATCTATAGGTTGAGATAACACTATTTATAACGGATTTTAAAATAAAATTATTAAATAATTACCATTTTAAAATAGTTAAACGTTGGAGAATAGATTAAAATTGTACAAATTTTAATGAAGTTTGATAATATCTGTAATAAATAGTATAATTTCATTGTGTAACATTCGCGTAAACGTAAGACAGTATGACCTATATACAGGTATATATTACGTAACATTTATAACATTATAAGTAGTTATGACTATAAAACAAAAAGTGAAAAATTGTCGTCCATTACCATTAAATTTTATTTGTTAAGTTGTGTAAGGGCGCATTACAATTCATTTAATTGTAGTATCGATTTGATAACTTTTACAAACCTGTTCTATTATTACTGATATTAAAAGTTACATAAACTTCATAACATTCAATAATGGCCGTCAATCGAGAACCGCATTAAAATCGATTTGTGCAAAAAGCACGACGATTAAGTTTTCCATTCACAATAGTCGAAAACCGGAGATTGAAATCGATTAGCACATCTCTACAGTTAGTTTACTTTCTCCGATTATTAAATTTCATACGTTTTTTTTTTATTCGTATGATCCTTAATGTAGATAAGTTTGTTTTTATACTTTATTGAAAGTGATTGCCTTGGTGGCGCGGCGGTATTGGATGCGATGACTGTCCATGAGGTCTCTGGTTCGATATCTGGGTCTGGCAGGGTTTATGGAGTTTATCTGGTCAGAAAATTTAAGTAGCAGTATGGAGTTTGGAACTATTCCTGGTAGACAGCAATAGCGTGGTCTCCTATTACATGGAAACTAAAAGCGTAGCTAGCGAAATGTAGGTCACGTTGACCTCTGCCTACCCTTTCTGGTATATAGGCATGATACTGTCTTTATATGTATATTCAAAGAGTTATGATTGTTATAAAAATAAAATTACCATCTAAGTAATTTGGGAATTATAGCTTATAATAACCACGTGAGTACTACCTATACTCTATAAAATATATCCTTACATAGTTCGTTCAAACAACTGTTAACAGTTGTTTCAAAGAAATATGTACATGTCTGTACTCTACTAAAAGCACTATAAGGCAAACTAAATAAATAAATACGAATATATTTAACAGTTAGCAGTGTTAGTTATAGATACCTCAAAAGAACTTGTTTGACGATAGAAACGCTACAAGAATTCCGAAATCTAAAGGCCTTTGCCCACCAACACAAAACAACAGGTTAAAAATAACAAAAATATTACCTCTGTGAATGTGTAGTAAAATCCAAGCGAGCACAACACTAGCCACAGATCACAAAGCACTTTTATAGAATAAATTCGCATCACAAATGGTATCAAGTTATTCCATGATGAATGACGTTATTATTAGCAGTTTAAATACGTTTTCTCTGCGGGAGATTTCGCGCGGTTTAATCATCCAAGATGGCGGTGCGCGCGTCTGTTATGACGGCCGCTACAATTGTGACTGACGGAGCGAATAGTGACGAAGCTATGACGACACGGCCTGCTTGAATTGGGTGAGGCGGACGCAATGTACTGGCTACTTGCTCGGATTCTTTACATACTGTAGTAGTTGCAAACAGTCTGATAGATACATATCTGACTGTTTGCAAATAAAGTTTGATATAAATATAATAATATGAACGCTATTTCAAATACTGCTATCGATTTATAAATAAATGAAATAAATTACACGTTATTGTTACTATTAGATATCGTTAAACTAAAACAATGTTCATGTGTTTAAACAATGTAGTAAGTAAAATGTAACATTAAAATTCGAATTCTTCATTTAACCAGAAATGAACCTTCTAAGTCAAATATAAAGAGCATGCATGTACATTATAACCCTTAAAACTAATATTTTCTTTAGAAATTGCATTTGTATACATAGCAACTCATTCAGGGGGTCAGTCGCCTCGAGGTAAGCCAGTTTCGTTAAGCTGGTCTAACTTGACGAACAATCGGAACTGATGTACTTGTACTCGAAAGAGTAATAGGTAATATGAACGTTGAAGCATTAATACACCCTTTGTGATACCGAAAAATTTGGAATTACCATCCCTCTAAGTAAAACCGAGAATAACAGTTAGATATTTGAATTCCAAAAAAGTCTTTTCGACCGGTTTATTTTATAATATTTAAAACAAGTTACTTTAACGGAATTCACTAAAATGGTGCTCAGTCTTTAGTGCGAATGCGTTGGGTTGTTTCGTATTCATCCTATGACGTCTCATCCTATTTATTTACTCATCCTAAACTAGTATGCCTAACTGAACCGATTACATTATTTTAATAAAGTTTCTTTATTCAACCGAAATGCGATGCCGAAAAAAGTATGGATAGCAAAACAACCCTTGGCTTTGTGAAAGTAGGTTAGGTTAGTAATATTGCTTTAAAAAATATATCTGGCCTATGTTAGGTACTCGGTGATAATAAAGATTTCGAATGGTGAAAAATTTTAAAATCGGTTGAGCATATCATTCCTCTTTATAATATTAGTATAGATATAGATTACGAAAACAGTAATTTTTGTTCATACCATCATCCAAACCTCAGAGCTTTGGGTAATTTCGTAATCGGTCGAGCTAGGAATGCTTACAGGATGAATAAAACATGAAATAATTGCTGTCGGTTGATTATGGAACGTAAATAGGTAGGATGAAACTTCATCTGATGACGCCGGAACAACTTATTGTTAACTTATACATATTAGTCTGATGAGTAAGCAGTAATGATTTAATTTTAGCCATATTTATACTTTTTGCCTCGATCTGACAAAACAAAACAGAATATTTGGAAAATTTATTTGATATATTTCATATCGTACTTATAAAATCTTTCGAAATTTAGGATATGAATACAAATTGTAATAACAAATATTAAATGCAACCTTTTTTTTTTTTTTTTTTTTACGTGGGGGAATGCATGACGCATACCCCTCCGAGGGGGCGGGCGGAGGGGTTATGTCGGACTCGCCGGGGTAAAATAAGATGTTGAAAAGATAAAGGACCTCCCGGAATACCGACTAAACCTACCACGGTGTTCCTCGACAAAACCACTATCGACGGGGCCGCGCGAATCACTTTCGCATGCGGTCGCGACCCCGCCGAGGTTTCGGCCCGCCGTATGAAACGGCAGGCCACTACACGAAAGATCTACCCAAAGGCACTTCTAACACTCCCTACTGTCCCCCCTAGAGGGGAGACGGACTCGAAACAACAGAGGCGCGCGTGGGAACACGCACGCCGCCTCTCGGACCTGGTGCTGAACGGATGGCGGGCAGGCCCACAAAGCCCGCCACCCCCAGGTCAAACCTCAGGGTGGCTGGAGGTCGTCCCGCGCCCTCCGGCGCCCGGCTCTGCGGTTGGGGAGAGGGTTCAAACGCTCCCTCTCCCGCTCCGCCGCCTCCTTGATGGAAATGACTTCCTCACAAAAGGAGGCGACGGCGTTCCACGACCTCTCGCTCCGGACCATAGACTGAACTACAGCCGGAAGCGAGAGGGCAACCAATCCGACTGCCGCGATCAATTCACGGCGCTGCGATGCCCAGGCGGGGCAAACCGCCAAAGTGTGCAGCGCCGTGTCCTCAACTACGTCGCGGCAGTCGCCGCAGTGGTGACAACCGGGCGTCTCTTGCCGGCGTATACGACACAGGAACTGGCCAAAACAACCGTGGCCAGTCATTACCTGTGTCAGCCGGAAGGTGAGGGCGCCATGGCGCCTCTCCAGCCACTCCTCAAACACGGGACTTACCGCCACGATCGTGGCGTGCCCGGCACTGGGGTGCACAAGTCGTTCCTTCCAATTCGCCACTAGGACCTGGCGGAGCTCGGACCTCGCCGCCTCGAGAGCGGGAAGAGCCGGTCCCTCGCCCCGAGCTAGCGCCTCCCGGCGCCAACGATAGAGCGACGCCAGGAGCGCCGCTTCCAGGTCCCATGGCATCGATCCGGCGAGGAGGCTCGCAGCCTCGAACGAGATCGTGCGGTAACCTCTTATCAACCTGACGGCCATGGCGCGCTGCGGCGCACGAAGCGCCGAAATGTTACGGGCCGTCAGGTTGTGTGCCCAGACTGGGGCCCCATACAGGGCCATGGACCGCACGACCCCCTCGTAGAGCCTCCGGCAGGAGGTGTTTGGCCCCCCGAGGTTGGGCAGCAGACGCGAAAGCGCGCCTGCAGCGCCCCGAAGAATGGGGACCAAACGACGAAAATGGGCTGTAAAGTCCCACCGGCTGTCGAGCAAAAGACCCAAATATTTCAGGGTCGACTCGACGCCGATGCGGACCCCTCCTACCATGATATGGGCCCCTGGAGGTGGCCGGTTCCGAGGGCCGTGAAAACAAACGGCCTCGGACTTCGACAGGGCCACCTCGAGGCCCAACCGCCGGATACGACCAACGACTTGTGCGACCCCAGCGGTCGCCAGTATGGCCGCCGCCCGGTGCGACTTACCCCTCGCCGTGACAAGCGTGTCGTCGGCGTAACAAATGACGCCGACGCCACGGAGGAGCGCACCTCGCAGCACCCAGTCGTAACCGATGTTCCACAGGAGCGGACCCAGAACCGATCCCTGTGGAACACCGCACGACATCTCTCGCCGACTCCAACCGTCGTGACCCGGGTAGACTACTACCCTCTCCGATAGATATGCCCCGACTATGCGGCGGAGGTAGGTCGGCACTCGATGGAAAATGAGTGCCGCCCTGATACAACTCCAGGGCAAGGTGTTGAAGGCATTCGCGATGTCAAGAGACACCGCGAAGACGACCTCGCCCCGGGACACCGCATCCTCCGCCAGGCTCCTCACTTGCAGAACTGCATCAATTGTAGAGCGCCCGCGACGGAAACCATACTGGTTGTCCGCCAGATCCGGACCCACAGAAGAAAGACGCTGGACGAGGCGCTCCGCAATAATAAACTCGAACAGTTTAGCCACCTCGTCCAGCAGTACAATGGGCCGGTAGGCGGACGGACTGTCCGCCGGGCGCCCTTCCTTCCTGATCAGGACCAGTTTCCCCACCTTCCACTGGCGCGGAAACCGGCCCTGCTGCAAGCATTCACTGAGGAGCCCCTTAAGTCGGGGCGCGAGCTCCTCGAGGACCAGGGCCAGTGCAAGACCTGGAATGCCGTCGGGCCCTGGGGCGGTGTTTTTCGAGCGAAGTCTCGACACCGCCGCTCGCAACTCTATTTGGGTCACTTCGGGAACCACGTCGTCGTCAAAGTCCGCGCTGGACGCCATGGAAGGCAGAACCATCGGCGGAGGAGTGTGCTCCGCCCGTGAGGGAAACAGAGCGGCCACAACCTCCTGTACCAATTGTGGCCGGAGACTCTGGGACAAAGGGGGCGCCCAGGGATATTAAATACAACCTTATTGAATATAAAAAAAAAAAAACAAGTAACTATGACATCATGACTAATAAGATATTAATTGACTGATTGCATTAATCGATATATTTTAATATCGCTTTTATTCCGTCCTTAGCTCAAGGAGTTTGATAAGTCATTTTTCTACCAAACACAAATTTATAGTTACTAACGTAACAAACCTCAAAATCATTAATATCTAACTGAAACTATAAAAGTCAACAAGTCATGCGTCGGAAACGGTGAAACGATAAGTACAATCATAAGTCTTTTGTCTCTAGACAATAGACTCTCCCACAACGATTATTAGCAAATGGGTCGGGAAAAGGAAGGACATTAAGCAAACAATAGCCAGTTCTCGGCACCTTAGACGGCTAGGTAGAAAGGATTAACAACTATTTAGACCACGACCTTGACTACTCTAAACAATATAAAGAGCATAGTTTAGTGCTTTCGACTAATTCCTTGGCTCGATTTCAGAGTAGAGCACAATTGTACATGTTTTTTACATAGATAGTTCTCAGTAGCACATAATCTGGAAAATACCTCCGACTTTATTGATTTTCGGCGAATTCCTTACGTACGAATAAAGTTTAGAGCACAATTGTAAATGCTTTTTAGGTAGACTTTACTTTGCATTGTTTTCTGGAATAATGTTCGGTAGACAAACAGAGTCACTTCCTAAAGTGGGATTTAAAACATAGCTGGATTTGGACAAAAAAAAATTGTAAATGGATACATAGGGACTGAAGCTCTAGCAAAATCTAAGTTAAGTTCACCTTTGCTTACCCCTTCAGGGAACTAGAATCGTGACTCTATATATATGAATGGCTATAGAGAACTACATATATTGGATAATGACAATATGGCTGTATCGTGTGTAGCGGCCTGCGCACGCCGGTACATCCAATTACGTAGGAATTTGGGTCAGCTGCCTTTGCTTCATGTGTTTAAAAAGTACGCCGTTTCGACGACTTAATTCTTACTTTGACAAATAGGTATTGGATAACGCGGACGTCAATCACACCATGTGCGTTGCGTGCAAAGTTTCATGAAATGCTCGAGAATTTGTAACTGTGATTTATTTCATTATGTTGCATAATTATGAATTATTACTAATGATTATTATTATTATTAGGTTATGTAGGCTAACTGCAGTTTAAGGCCTTTTTTATCAGAATGCATTTAAGCATCCCTATTCTCATTTAATATTACTAGCGGTCGCCTATTGATCGAAAATTCACCATAATTGATTTTAATTTTAAGTTTGATAGTTATTAAAGTTTTATTGTCTAAAACCTTATAATCACATTTCATTTAGATTTCGATCTATACAGGTTAATTTACCTATCTTTTTCAAACAAATTATTATTTACTTAACTGACGTATGTAATTATACAAAGTGGCGCAAATGTTATCACATTAAATGATACCACATATACTACATGGTATTCTTTGACGATTTACAAAATATGAACCAAATGTATTCAGTAGTTTAGCCACAGGACATTATTTTTATTTTCTTAAATTAGAAATTTTAGAACATTATGTAATGTAGAGATAACTTTACTTTGGTGTCAAAGACCTTAAGCAGCGATATTAAAAACCGCCGTATTGTAATAATGTATTAACCGTTAACGAGCTGCCTACAGCGCACGATTGGTTACAATGCTGTTCCAATTTGTGACAAATTGTATTTTATTTATTTTGTTCATAAAAAAAATCTTAATTTCTGCGAAAATAGGTTTTTATTTATGTTAACCGTCTTATATCAACCAGCTTAAGGTAGTATATCATTTAATGTGATAATGTTTGCGCCACCTTGTATATTGCTATATGTAACCATAGTTACGAAGAATAGTATTTCATCAGCCGAAGAATGCCGAAGTACTACGAACGCGATTCGACTTGCAACGAGAAAAACTTGTGACTGCGCAATTTTCGTAAAAAGGGGTACCTACGAAGTTAGGTAGTTAAATGAATGCGAATGTGAGTATGTTTGTTACGCTTTCACGCCTTAACTACTCGACCGATAATCATGAAATTTCGCATACACATTGTCAGGAGTGCAGAAAAGGACGTAGGGTACCATTCATCCAGAAAAAAGGTGCAAAGCCGCGGGCTCCTATATAAATAAAGTAGCTAAATTTAAGGTAAGGTCAAAACATAGAAAGATAGTCTGTCTTTTCTCTCGTGAGAGATAAAGAATTACATTACAGAAAATTTTATACGCAATGATTACATTTACAAGGCATATATAATTACAATGTTCCTGATAATCCTTGAAATGGAATATCAACAAAACGCAACGTACGTCAATAAATACATAAATAATTTAATACAGTCATTATTTTTTATGCCATTGTTATATTGTGGTAAAGAGGAAAACAAAATAAGACTACTATAGCATTTAACGTCACTTGCATGGAGGATAATATATTTAGAAACTGGACCGACATTATATTCTGTAGTGCAATTTACAATAATAATTTAATATATACGTAGGTCAATTTTAGGTAGAATAATTGTAGACAGGTGAGACTATTCTTATCTATATCCCTGGTGAAAATTTAAAAGAGCGGCCGTGAGTTGCCTGCAGACCTCTTTTCCTCTAGGCCTTTGCCTAAACTTAGCAACTAACCTTTTTTTTTTTTTTTTCACGCGGGGAAATGTGCAAATCACATTCCCCATCGCCGGTTTTGGGGCGGGCGATGGGGATATGTCGGGATCCAGCCCATATGTTTGGGCTGAACCGACTAAAACCACCGCGGTGTTCCTCACACCTTTATACACCTTTGTACGATCATAAATTATTTGTACGGTCTGTGTGACTTTGTTTAAAAGATAAGCAAGTTTGAAGGAAATAATGCCTAAGTATATCAGAATTGTTGTAAGCGTAAACTTGGTATGATTATGTGGTGATGTTGTAATAGCACGTATTTTGATTGCTTTAGATTACCCGCAAATGATTGCGCTTTACCTAAACCTTCCACTTCGGCTCATACTAACAATGAGAATAGTTATTCTAATAATACTAATATACTAGACGACACAGAACTAATTACTCCTAGCAACAAGTCTAACTAATTTAGCAACAAGTCAAGAAAGAAAGTCTTCTTCTGATTCAGACATCGATACTATCAGTTTTCGAAAGAACAATGCCCACCCTTCATAATGCCACTGGCCTAGAAGTGGACAGTAAAAAATTTGAACGTAGGCTATCAATACATATTTTTGTTCAAAATCTAATTAATTTATAGTTAAATGCACATATACTTTAATAATACACACATCAAAAGAGTCTAATGGCCAAGTAAGTTTTTGCTAGTTACTAATCAAATTATTATGAGTAAAGAAAATATTAAATCGATTAACAATATATGATTATAATTATATTGTTAATCGATTTATAATCATGATTTTTTACTGTAAACTTCTTATCTATTACACTTTGGCTAGTTATATGTTGAAACATCTTTTTAAATATAAATCCATACTAATATTATAAAGCTGAAGAGTTTGTTTGTTTATTTGGTTGAAAGCGCTAATCTCAGGAACTAATGGTTCAAATTGAAAAATTCCTTGGGTGTTGGATAGCCCATTTATCGAGGAAGGCTAGAGTCTATATAACATCACGCTATGACTAATAGGAGCGGAGCATCAATAAAAAATGTTGCAAAAACGGGGAAAATTCTCTTATTAAGCAGACGCAGTTGCGCGGGTCAGCTAGTTATGAATAAGTTTCTTGGCACACCTTTAGTAATATCTATAAATTATATTATATTATACAATAATTATTCCACAACTAATTTAAACTCTATTGTGCTGTAGTGGCCAGTAAAAGGCATTGTTCTTTTCTAACTAGTATGCCATATGAGGATTTGAATCGTAATGAAATGTAGAAAAATTTGTGCCTAAAAGCGAATCACCGTCTGTAGTTAATGGTCACCTTTTTTTTTTTAACGCGGTGATATGTGCTAGTCTCATTCCCCATCGCCGGTTTTGGGGCGGGCGATGGGGATATGTCGGGATCCAGCCCATATGTTTGGGCTGAACCGACTAAAACCACCGCGGTGTTCCTCACACCTTTATGGCGTGGTCGCGCGGATCGCTCTCGCATTCGAATCGCGACCCCGCCAAAGGTTTGACCCGCCGATGGACGTGGCGGGTCCCACAAAACTTTATACACATAATTGGGGGACCTGGTCCCCGACAACATAGCGGGGGGACCTAGTCCCCTTTCCGACATCGAGAGGCGTGCGTGGAACACGAACGCCGCCTACTCGGACCTGCGCTGATCGGGCGGTGGACGGCCCCAATAGGTCCACCGCCCGCAGGCTTCTACTCAGGGTGGCTGGAGGTCGTCTCGCGCCTTCCTGCGCCCGGTTCTGCGGTTAGGGAGAGGGATTGAGCGTTCCCTCTCCCTCTCCGCCGCCTCCTTCACTGACATCACCTCCTCACAGAAGGAGGCGACGGCATTCCAAGACCTCTCGCTCGAGATCATGGACAGAACCATAGCCTCGAGCGAGAGGACGACTCTACCGACTGCCACGTGCATAACACGGCGTTGCGTGGCCCAAGCAGGGCAAGCCACCAATGTGTGTAACGCCGTGTCCTCAACAACGACGCGGCAGTCGCCGCAGTGATGACAACCGGGCGTCTCCTGTTTACCTATTCGACACAGATACCGACCGAAACAACCGTGGTCGGTCAGCACCTGCGTCAGGCGAAACGTGAGGGCGCCATGACGCCTCTCCAGCCACTCTCTAAGTACGGGTCTTACCGCCACGATTGTGGCGTGCCCAACCTAGCAACTAACCTAAATCTAATTTCAGTAACTTCATTTAACTCACTTACTCATAAACGTTGACGTTCATAAGTGTTACTTTGTGACCTGATTTAATAAATGATCTTTGACTTTGACTTTGATAGTAGAAACATTACACCTTTACTTACCCAGTTATTAAAGGTATTACGTAATTGGCAGCGAGTGTATAGTGTTAAATGCAATAAAAACATTTGACAGGTCGTGGTAAGTGTATACTTACACAGAAAAATTTGACGCGAAAGAGCTGGCTGTTGCTATGGCATATTTGATGACTGTACAAATGTTCCGGCTCTCTCAGTAACGCCATCTTATTACTGTTACGCCGGTTTCTTAACCGGTGTTAAAACAGTAATGATGTTACTGTTTTTCGTTGAGTAAGTATTAATTCCGGAGACAACTACTCCAAACTACTACAATAGTAGGTTCGTTGGAACGCGCAAATGATACCACTGGTATTAATTGCAAGTAATCATAGATATGTTAGTAAGTTATTTAATGTATAATTTTATCTCGTACTTACGCATGCAATTCCTATATCAATGACTAGCTGACAAGCGCAACTTCGTCTGCGGCACATAATAGAATTTTACCAGTATTTGCAACTTTTTTGCTCCGCTCCTTTTGGTCGTAGCGTGATATTATATGACTTATAACATTCCTCGATAAATGGGCTATCCAACACCAAAAAAATCTTTAATTCAAACCTTTTCCTGAGATTAGCGCGTTCAACTAAACAAACTCTTCAGCTTTATAATATTAGTATAAATTCAATCTCTTGGCCACCGCTCGGATAGACACGATGCTTGCATTGGTTTTGGGCTAATTGCAATATGCTTTTAGACTGCAGGAATAGCGCAATGCGTACAACTATATCGCGACAATCAATACACGGTCCGGGTGCGTTATGTTATGACATGACTTATGACTTTGTAAAATTCCCGGCGAACCAGGAATCACGCCTAGACCAGTAGGTGTCTTATTGAAAAAAAGACGGTAATACGGTCCTAGGATTAATAACTATAGGCTTAAAGACTTAAGTACGACAAACATCCATTTGTTTGCATAACAACTTGCTAACATATATTTAAATAAATCACATGTATGACCCAGCACCGATTATTATACCTTATTCGATGTCGTGACGTACAAAATAATTATATACTCGTACATAAGTGTTGTTGGCTAGCAGCGATAGCTCAGTGGGGAGACCAACAGACTGCAATGCAGAGGGTCTCGGGTTCGAACCCACGTCGCGCACCTCTGACTTTCGGAAGTCATACGACTTTTCGAAATTATGTGTGTATTGATTGACAATCATCGCCTGCTCCGTACCTCGGAGAGCACGTTAAGCCGTCGGTCCCGGCTGCCATGAACATCTATGGCAGTCGTTATTGGGAAAGTCAGTACCCTCTAATATCCTGACACTGGTCTATCCTTAGGGTATCGTTAGCCTTCGGGTTGCGGAGGTCAGGTGGCAGCCGCTCCGTATAAAAACTGATATCCAGTCAAATCCGGTTAGACTAGAAAAGCCGACCCCAAGTGACTTGGGAATAATAAAGGCTAAGAGAGAAGAAGACATAAGTATTGTTGGGTAAATTACAGCCGGTATCTATGGGTACATTGAGATATATGGGTATCTAATATCGGCAGGTTAGACTGGCTTGCGCGATCAGCCTGAATGATTGATGACCTGTGCCTGTAGATGTTGTCAATGTTAAAGATAATAGGAGTGCATACCACGGATAAAATATTACGTAAATAGAAGCCGTACTACTACTCAAGATTTCCTAATAGAACATCTAATTGCACTTAAACCAAACCGGGAATAAAATATCCTTTTTAAAAATCATGTTAATTAGTAGTAGACACACCTAATTAAATAATAATAACCATTAAATTTGATTAATAATAACCATCATAATTAAGAATGATATTATAATACGTATAATCATCAATTGATAATATACTTAATATATTTCGTATTAACCAATAGTCCTTTAATTTAAAAAGCTATTATTTAAAGGAATTATTAAGGCCACGAACAAACCTTATTTAATCACGTTTTAGAGATAATTATTTATATTATAAACCAGAGAAGTGTGTCAGGATCGTAGCACATGGAAATCCGTAGTCTCTGCCTACCCCTCTAGGAAACAGGCGTGAATCTATGTATGTATGTATGTATGTATGTATGTATGTATGTATGTATGTATGTATGTATGTAGCTTAACCATTTTACAGCTAAACTTCTAAGCCGATTCTGATCAAATTACGACTGGAGATAGTTTGAACACTGCGGTAGCAGCCTATTCTTGGTTTTATTTTGCCTAGTTGCCTTGGTTTTATTAGTAGCCTAGATTCTGCCAAAGAAATCTATATATTAATACGTGAAGCAAAAACTTTGTACTCCTTTATACGTAAACTGCGCGGACGGAGGAGTATGAAATTTGGCACAGTTAAAGTTTATATGGAGAAGGAGTGGCGAATCCTAATATTTTTATAAAATATGCATCAGAAATACATTAATTTAATGAAAAAACACTACACGCACATAACCATGCATTCGACACACGCAGTCGAATCGCGTTCGTAGTATTTCGGCATTGTTCGGCTGATGTCGTACAATTCTTCGCAGCAGTGGTCACATACCTTATTTATATGTAACTAGCTGTCCCGATAGATGTTGTCCTGTACACAAGAAAAAATAAATAAAAAAAGCCCAAATCTAAACCATCCTCGAATCCACATGAACACACACAATTTTTTTTATCAAAATCCGATCAGCCGTTTAGGAGGAGTTCAGTGACATACACACGTACAGTAGAATTATATACTTATATATAAAGATAAAGAAAAAGAAAATAGTATAGTTAAGTAAATAATAATTTATTTGAAAAAGATAGGTAAATTAACCTCTATAGCCTTGGCGAAATCAAATGTCATTATGAGGGTAAAGTTATAGACAATAAAACCTTAATAACGATCAAACTAAAAATTTAAATCAATTATGGTCGAATTTCTACCACTGGGCGAGCGCTAGTATAATTAAATTTGGCTAAATTTTGATATTAGTATGGCTAAAGTCTCTTATTCAAACTTCATTCTAGTTAAAACAACAAGTTCTTGTCTACAGCTAAGCCTTCAGATTATATCGTGATTGTGTTCACAGGTGGCATTTATAATTAAAAACAAAATGGTGTAAATATAAAATGAACATGTGTCCTCACGTGGCTGCTACCCAAAGGTTGAATATCCATTGATTTATTAAAAGGTTAAACTATTGTTTATTCAGAAGGAGTAAGTATTGACGTCAATTTTCACCATGGTTCTTTTATGTAACTACTAGCTGACCTGCGCACCTTCATCTGCTTCACATAAGCGAATTTGCAACATTTTTCATTGATGTTCCGCTCCTATTGGTCGCAGCGTGATGTTATATAGCCTATAGCCTTCCTCGATAAATGGGGTATCCAAACCTAAAAGAATTTTTCAATTTGAACCAGTAGTTCCTGAGATTAGCGCGTTCAACCAAACTCTTCAGCTTTATAATATCAATATAGATACCTATTATTATAAAACAAAGTTGGTTTTTAACCCTTTAACCGCCCCGTCAAAAAGCAAAAGCGTGGTCTTGACCACGATTCATCCTTTAATATGTTGTGTACCTATTCGTGACCGTGGCTTGCTGGACACATTTTGCTTTGTCGTGTATACATGACTGTGACGGTCAATAGGTTAAAGAAGGTCCTACTTGAATTCGGCGGCATACAAGAATACTCTTCTTAGTAATTCTACCACATACACACAACACCATCTAGCCCAAACTAAGCAGAGCTTGTACTATGGGTACTAGACAATGGATAAACATACATGTGTACTTTTTTTTGTAAATACATACATATTATACATAGAAACACCCAGACCAAGACAAACATCCATGATCATGCACATAAATGTTTGACTTTTGCGGGAATCGAACCCGCGACCTCGCGTGGCAGTCGGTTACACTAACCACTACGCCATCGAGGTTGTCAAATAGTACACGATATTCCTAATAAAAGAGCAGATTTGCTTAAAAGATAAGATTTCCCTTCGTACATTATAACTGTGCTTTTGACGTAAGCTGAATTTCACTCAAGTTACAATAAAGCATATTCTATTTTATATTTCGTCTTTACTTATGACATTGTGTTTTTCATATGAACTAATTAATCAATATTTTAATGGTGAAGCCAAATTCGGTTCTAAGTAGGCATTTATGGTTGCTTTACTTTATGCCAATTTAGTACAATTATCAATAACGCAGCCGTCGGGTAATAATGGCCAATTAAAAGTAATTGAGCAACCTAACTTTGAATACAAAAAATTAAAAACTTAAGTCATGTAGATTATATTGTTGATAACATATTATTATTTATATACTTACACCAATAGATTTTTCTTAATATAAAATGAATTATAAAATAAGCATTGTATTTTGAATAAGAATCACAGACTGCGTTATTCGTTTCATCTTTTCTTCTTTAAATGCACTTGGAAATAAATTAGCTGCTCATTAAACAAACAGCTTACATAATCTTTAAATAACCGTCTGCCTTGTACTAAATGCCACAATTACCATTCAGCCATATGTTGCCACATCACAATTCCAAATATGTTGCACATTGGCGCCAAATTAATTCAAAATTCGAAACATCTGGTTGACAAGTTTCGTTCAGGAATCAGACTATGTAAGAAACTTGAGTCACAGAGTATGTTTAGAACACTCTCGTAATACTAACAAGTGTAAGTTACTCGGTGTAATATTACATATGGAGAAGCCTCTAGAGTGTAAAGGGAAGTCGATATAGGGTTTCCTTCCGCGCTTTGAGGAGTCAATTGCACAATGTACGAGTACAAGTACAGCTCTATTTACTGACACGTTTCTTTATTGTCTATGATTTGAGTCAGTTATTCGAGAAAATATAATAGTGTAGTTGAGTATAACTGTCTAGCGATACCCTGCGGTTTAAACAGCTTTAACGGGTATATAGACTTTCGGACCCCGGGGCCTAAACACAATGATAATTATGGGTACTCGGCTAGAACAAACCTTAACGTAATATTGTATAGTCTTCAACCTTTGATAACAAACTGACGTATAAACATTTTTCAGATCAGGCATGTGGTTTCTGAGATTTACATGTTCAAATATACTTTCATAATATTACTATGTATAGAGGCTAAAGTGTTATTAGAGTTTCTTACAGTGCTTATTTCATTGAATACAATTTGAATTTAGATTGGCCTTTTCTAATAAATCCAACTGGCTGGTAAGTAGTTGGTAGTTGACAGTCATGTTATTACTTTATAAATATATTATATTAATTGCCTCTTTGGCACGATGGCTGGCATAATATGAGCGTAATACATAAGCTAATCCTTAGTGCATAGTTAGTGATACTTAATAATTTCTACCATTCTAATTTGATAATTACAAACCATTTACGGGTCGATACCCGTAAATGATTTGTAATTATCAAATTCAGGAACAAGACATTATGTTATCAGGATTAATTTATGGTGTTTCCCTCTTGCGCAGACAGAACAGCGATTCCATTTTTGAAAAATCAACAAAACTAAGATTATGTGGAAAGTAACTTGTATTTTACTCAAAAAGAAGAACCCTGCTATGAATTGCAATGAAAATATAAACATGCATCGCTCTCTACAAAAATTGGTTATAAAAATATCACATTGACCATGGACATTTCGATTTTTAACATAAAAGTAGAGATTTAATAAAGTTTTATGTGTAAGATCACAGTCGTCCATTTTGATTTGCATTGTTACGGCACATTTATGTTCTATAAGCTTAGGAGTGATGGCATGCGACTATATTTTATTGAAATGTGCCTACGCGCTGACTTCTACGTAAGATAAATGTAATATGATTCATAATAAAATGTTTAGGCTATAATGATTCATTTTAAACACATTTCGGTATTTAATTGAGTTACAAATAACACTTATGAACTGGGTGTCCGGTAATTAATAGATAACCTTGAAATGTCTTATAGAAGAACTGATGGCCGTTCAGAAAAATATGAAAAAAAATCTATCCTAACTGCTACCTGAGATATGATTTTTTTTTAATTACCATATTTAACTTTCTTGTACACTACGACCATAAATGAATGAATTCCATCGGTTTTTTGTTGTTTTATTAATAAACACTAATTATGCTAATAGATAGACAATCAAAAGTATGACCAGCTATTGCACTTTCTTTCTTTTTCTGAATGTCCGTCATTTCTTCTTTAAGACATTTCAAGGTTATCCATTAATTACCGGAGACCCTGTATAATATAGGTATTGTAATTATAAGTGGGTTTGCATTTGCGCATATAGATTCGAGGTTCCAGGGAGTGTTATTTTGTAATAAATCGGGCAATGAGTCCAGAAGCTGGCTATAAGCTTACTCCCTTTCCAAGTAATATATAGTAATAATACTAATATAATAAAGCTGAAGAGTTGGTTTGTTATTTGTTTGAACGTGCTTATCTCTGGAGCTACCAGTCGGATTTGAAAAATATTTTTACATTTGATGGCTACATACGTATATAATAAACTTTGTAAGATGAAAAACAACATGTACGCACTTAAGACTGCGCCGAGCGTAAGACGCGGTTCGACTGAATGACAGAGCTCGATATTCAAATCGGCGCGCGGCCGCCATAGTAAAACTGTATGGAGGATTTGAAGTGCTTTTTTGATATGTATCTTTATTGTTAACCAATAACTTAAATATTTGGGACGGACAAATTGTAATATAACTATTTATGTTTCGATTAAGCTGTAAAAATGGATAGATTTCTACTGGTATAATATAAAAATCACGTAACGCGAGGTTACGTTTTTGCATTTTTCGTGCAAAATTACGTAATTTTGTAGGTGAAAATATTAATTATTTTAAGATTTTTACACGGAGTAATTGTAAACACATTCCTTGTTATGGTAAATGTATATTTTATATTTGTATTAAACAAAAAGGTGTTGATTTTATCAACTTAATTGTGACCGCCTGTTTTGGCACAATTCGCTCGGCGCAGTCTTAATCATTTTACCTTCAAATCTGATATTACCGACTGGCTAATGGCTCTAAATTATACAGAAACCGAAAAACTGCTCATAATTGTAAATAAATAAATTAAATTGATATATACCCACATACACACAAACAGAGACACATACACATTCACACACACAAACTCACACACGCAAACACATACACACACTTATGTACGCGTACATAATCTACCAGTAATCATAACTTTTTCCCCTTATTTCTTAAATATTTAGTAAGTAAACTATTTTAAGTAATTTTTTGTAATCAGTTGCTCATATGCCATATATTTTGCCAACCGGCTACCATAGAAGTGTACACGTCTCTGTAATTGCAATACAAAGTGGTGGATGACCTACAACACAGGTTTTCCTAGCGTAGGCATCCACAATGTTCGATTGTACCAGAGTGCATGTTATAGATTAATTATACATTATATGTTCTACAATATTGTCTGCTACTTACAATATCTGTATATGCAACTTATTGCTGTTTTTAAATAAATAAATAAAGAAAATTCTTGAGGAAGGCTATCTAGATATACTACTGCTACGACTATCCAACGATAAACATTTACCAACCAAAACGTTCACTGCTTAACAGGAAACAAAAACCAAACACCTATGAAAATTATCTGTGTAACCGCGCGCAATACTTGAGCAACATGTTTTACTCAAGAAATGAAACATTACAAAACTTGAGCGTAAAACACAACGGTATTATATCCATGCTAATATTATAAATGCGAAAGTTACTGCCACACTGTCTGATGCTTCTTCATGATTAAATTGTCGAACAGATAGGTATTCGTAAAATTTGGTAATACTAGCGCATATATATATATATATATATATATATATATATATATATATATATAAACATAGTCAAACTTAAAAGAAAGCAGAGATGTAATAAAACTATATTTCGCCAAGTATTGTTTTTAGGTCCCACGTAATAAGCAGCGCGCATTTTGCCGTCTATCAGGCACAGCTCAAACTCCGTGGTACTACTGAGAAACTCGTGACAGAAAAAGCCCAGTGACCTCATCTACAGCAGTCGCATGCACTTCCGATGCACCGCCGAGACAGTCAGTATATAAACAAAAATAAAAGCAAATTCGCAGGTAACAGCGACTTTTCAGAGCTAACTGAACACATTTCGATGAAATTTGGTGTGGAGATCGCGTGAAAAATGCGAGCAATAAAGGTGCTTACAGCTAGTGTGATAAGTTTACTCAAACAACGCTTCCTCGATACTACGCAGTGCGTTCGCGCAGTACTGTCAGTTGTGAAACTTGTAGAAAACGTGTACCTATACAGTTACTAAATATGTACGATTTTGGCACGAATATATAGTGGAAGTTCATCGACAAAGCAACATATTATATTTTCTATGCAATCCGAATGTCATAATTCATTCTGCAACAGAAAATTTCCTGACAGAAAAATACATTTAAGTTAAGCTATGAGTTACAACTGACAGCACTATCCGAGGCGACAGTCTTGTTCTTTATTATAAACATCAATAACTTATTGGAATTCAAAAATCAAGGTAAGTATCACCTTGCAATACCTACTGCATGGGAGCATTGCAAGATTCTCGGAGCACAGGTATTTGAAGCATAGTATTACAAATGCCAACGCCTTTCACTATTGTGAAACGATTTAAATTTAACGAATACATTCAAGTTAATTACTCAATAATCAAACAAATAAAAACTAGAATTTTGATGACATCAATCAAATAAATTTATAGCATTGACGCAGTGAAGCCCATGTTAATTCATTATAGTCTCTGTTCAATCGAGTGTAAGTTGTGAGACTAGACGGGTGAAAAACGTACCGCCGACCTTTCTGATTGGCTAGTAACCTGTCAACGAACGTAGTCTTGGACATAATGCGCCTAAAGGTCAGTATTTAACAGAAGTTAAGCGTTTGTATGATTGTTTTCAATATAAAAAATTGTTCATAATTACGCATACGCGTTAACTAGCTCATTTATTGATGACGCTTATAGGCTGTTTAAAAATATTAGCGGTCGCCTAGTGGTCAAAATTCAATCATAATTCATTTAAATTTTATGTTTGATAGTTATTAAGGTTTTATTGTCTAGAACTATACCCTTATAATCACATTTCATTTAGATTTCAATCTATACGGGTTAAATTACCTATCTTTGTCAATCAAATTATTATATTGATATATAGTTACGAAGAATAGTAGGTACTTCATCAGCCGAACAGTGCCGAAGTACTACGAACGCGATTCGACTGCGTGTGTCAAATGCATGGTTGTGTGTAGTGTTTTTTTATTAATTTAATGTATTTCTAATGCATATTTTATATAAATATTAGGATTCGCCCCTCCTTCTCCATATAAAGTTTAACTGTGCCAAATTTCATACTCCTCCGCCCGCGCAATTTTCGTAAAAAGGGGTACAAAGTTTTTGCTTCGAGTATTAATATATAGATAATAACTATGGAGCCAATCAGTGACGTTAAATTTTAATCCAGGCTTTATCTATAATTAATCAATGCATTAGACTGTCAACCGCTTTAGCAAAAATGTACTATTATGTAAATTACCTAGTTAGTCCCGTAGTGTAAGGCAGCGGATTAGCATCGGTGTTAGGATCCTTTCGAGTGCGACTAGATTGAGCAGATTTTACAGTTGCTCTCACAGGTAAGGCACCTTAAGAAATTATGAGAGAAGCGGGCTCTGAACTCACGGTTAGTTATGTGTGAAACAATAGTTGTTATATATTATATCGTTTTAAAAAGTAAACACACTGATACAAATTTGAATTTGTATATATGTGTGTAATTGATATAAATGCCTGTGAACATATTCTTCAGCAAAAACTTAATTCGTATATATAAGGCATTCAATAGAAAGAAGAATTTCCAGCCGCTTTAAATAGATAAACGATGCAGTATCTAGTTACCACAGAAGGCAAACAATACTTCCTGGTTAAATAAACCACTAATCGTGAGCTTCGTTAAAATGCTAATCGAACCTAAGATCTATCGAAGAAAAGTGAAAACAACCAGTCCAGGACAATCCGGCTCAGTCATTGAACTGGAGTGTACGCAGAATGGTAAGTAGCGATACCGGTACTATCGGGCCAATTACCTGTAAATGGCGATATTATGTCGTCTGCCGTATCAGGTTGCACCCAGGAACAAGGGAAAGTGAACGAAGGGTCAGCTGACTGCGCCTGCGCACCTTTGTGAAGGGTTGCCAACTAGCGATGCGCACAATCCGAATATATTGTCGACCCATTGCAAAGAGCCGCGTTGCATAATCATAAAAAGATCTAAATATCTTTATTCATTTAAGTCACAACATAACACTTATGAACGTCAAGGTTACACTTACTAAACAAAAATATGAATTTACATTTACCTGTTGTCACGTTCAGCAAAGCAAAGGTGTAGGTTGAATTGTTAATAACTATCGCATTTGGTACAATTGTATTCGAATATTATTCGAATGTCAACTATCAAGTATAACAAAGGAGACTGGCGGTTTTCGCCCTGAACACCTACAGAAATGAAACTTTCACGAAAAGAAAAGTTGATATTTACTCTTAACTATTTTCTTCAGTACTATTTTCAGAAAACTTGTCTAAGTGGAGAAAAATAATTTCCGAGTCAGCGGCTACAATGTTAATTGCATATAACTGCTACTCTCCCACTTTGGATGTTTGTCTTGGTTTGGGTGTTTCTATGTATAATATGTAAGTATTTACAAAAAAAAAGTATATATATATGTATGTTTATCCATTGTCTAGTACCCATAGTACAATCTCTGCTTAGTTTGGGCTAGATGGTGATGCGTGTATGTGATAGAATATTATTAATATATTATTATAAGCCTAGTCTTTTGCCTACACCCCCAATTATACTAATGAGGGTATAACAATTTCCGACGATGTTGGCAGCCCTACCAGTGTGGCGATCTGACATTTTAAGCGAACGGTCCGCGATTTCACAAATCAAAGAGTGCGTAAAACAAACCGGGGACCGGTTTGCGGCTCCTTTAGCATTTAATTTTAACTTTAATGGCATCTGATTGTTTCGTTACACCTTTTGACAGTTATGATGAATAAAGGAGCTTCAGATTTCCGGCTGTAAATCTTTTATAGTTCAAATTCAAGTTAAGTAGGGATTGAATTGGACACGATTTCTACGTGCCAGACGATTAGTTGCTTGGCTTAACGATGAGTATGCGTAGCAGGCATTCACCGTGCTACTGGTAGACGGAATAAGAGATGACGGAATGTACTAGATTCATGCCGAAAAAACCTATCCGATTACGCAGTAAATAGGCAAAATAGAAAGTAGGCTTATTCCCGCTTAAAACCGGATTAGTCTGACTGGGAATAGACCCACAGAGGTATGTAATCCTGTATAGTGCTATTTTGAAATCACGCGCCTACTTTTGATTTAATTGTATTTCTTAGTAAAAGGAATAACAGAGAGCGTTTTCCCGCTTGTGGAACCCTAGAAAAAATTAAATCGTTTATATACGCGAATATAGTAAAATTAATGATCTGTTACAGATGCGGCGTTTCTGCAAATTCTGCCAATTATAGTGTGCAAATACATTAGAGGCTACTGATGATAAATGGTTCGACCTCACTTTAAAGAATACCCATGGTCGTAGTTATGATTGCGTATACACATAAATGTATTCTAATATTTCACGAGCACGTCAACATTAAGCATAAAGAAAGAAAAAGAAAAATTGAGCTGTACAACTCATATGATAAGAAACGGCAAGAATCTTTAACACAAAACAGAATATTTTTAAATAATTTGCACAAACAGTTAAACAATACATTAAAACATGAATTTCCGAATTAAGTAAATAAAAAGTAGAATAGTGAATATGAACAGAGGTGTGTGTGAGTTGAAAGCAAAAGTAGTGTGACAACATCATGTTTGTAGAAAACTTGAACAAGATAAGTGACAAATTATTACAAATAATAGTCAAGAAAGTGGACAAGTTGCCGGATAGAATAAAATAAAATAATATAAATGAACGTAAAAAGTTGTTTTACCGACAATCACTGCAGTCTTTTTTGCGATGTAAACGTCTTGCTTGTCATTTATTACGTCTTGCTAGCGTCCACAACATGCCGTGTTACATCTGCATTCCCTTGAAACACACCCACAGCCGGCTTTCATCCAGGAAGCGGTAAGTAGTCACAATAAGAAATTGGCGATTTGCAGCTACTTGCCTACACTCTTCAATGTCTGTATGTCTCTTCAGGGTCAAAAACCATCAAGCCTTGTTACTTATTAAGTAATAATCAAATTATAATCATAGCAATTATAATTACCATTCATATTTGGATATTTAAAGCTATGAAGCGCGATGTATATAATTTAATAGGTCGTAATGATTCGTTATTTTCCGTTGAGTCAGTGATTGACGTCCGTCAAGAGTTAACTCGCGGTCTTGACATTGATCGCTCGTTAGATCATTATGTTTCGAAATACGATGATGAGGCAAATGCAAGTATCTTCAGAGTCTACTTATTTTTTTAAGTGCTATTTCTATAATAATAAGGCTTTATTTCAAGTACAGAACTATGAGTTCTGTATGGGTAAGTAACAATTAGCTATATTAGAATCAACATTAAAATTAAATTTCTTCAATTTATTGTTATTAATCACTGCTTCAAAATTCCTGCCGCAGTTCTGGAGCAATGATTAATAATACGACAGTCCAACCTATCCACAATCATGATTAGGATGCTATTGGAGCTGGCTCGCACCCTGCGCACCAGAGATGCACTTTTTTTCGCATCACAGTATAAAAACAATTTACTTGCATTTCTGCTAGGTATATATTGCTTTAAAAATGTTATTTTGTAGAACCTCTATACGATATTTTATGTAGCTTAATGTTCCCATGGAATAACCATAAATATACCTTAATGCTAGTATAAATAGTAAGGTATTATAAATCCATTTGTAGCATAGACACACTGTTGTCAATTCCGTCAGGGTTAGACAGAGCAGTATTTTACCTACATATGTATACTTCACTAACTATGTTTTACGTCTCACTTCATAGGCTGCGGCTCTATCGCCCTCTATCGGACACATTTCTAGACTCCATGATGCTTCTAAGAATTTCCTAACAGAAAGTACAATAAGGCTTAATTTCATAATATACTCAGTAACTTATAAAAGTCATCAACAAGCGACAATATCAGAGCCAATCGAAGAAATCCTCAAAGAAAGCGATATCAATTCAAATCAATAACCATTAAGAATGGCGATATTGGAATCGTATGTACTGGAAAAGCAATCGCATGCAATATACCGGCGAAAGTTAATATTATGGCTGTTATTTGAACATTAAATTAAAGTAAATGGTAAGGAGTACGAGGTGTGCATACAGTAAACTATTAACCAGTGTTATGCCCGTAACTGATAGTTAGAGATGCAGTAAGAGAAAGCTTTGGCGTTACGAATACCGAGAGATTTTACAACAGGATATACACACCAGTTAAACATTTTAGGACAATTCCAAAAACTAATATTTCGTTTTACATTTATTATTGATTATGAATAGGCTCGCAACGTGTTACGTGGGGTCTCAAGTCATATCTGGTGAAATGTGGGTGTGATAATTAAACACTTTTGCCTATTGCTTCAGGGATATACAAGAGTAAGATGTTACATATATGGTCTCCTCACTGAGCAGCGATAGCTCAGTGGGGAGACCAACAGACTGCAATGCGGAGGGTCTCGGGTTCGAACCCACGTCGCGCACCTCTGACTTTCGGAAGTTATATGACTTTTCGAAATTATGTGCGTATTGATTGACAATTATCGCCTGCTCCGTGCCTCGGAGAGCACGTTAAGCCGTCGGTCCCGGCTGCCATGAACATCTATGGCAGTCGTTATTGGGAGAGTGTCGACACAAAAGATCCCACTGGGTCAAAGTGTCGTCGGTCTGCACTGACTGGCCCCCGCATAAGATACATACATATATATTAGTGATGTGCAAAAAGAGCATTTTGATGGTATTGTCAAAATTATATAGTGTGGTTATTTCTTGACCATTCATTGTAGCTAAAGTACACACACCACACCACATTATTGATCTCAGTTAAGACAATTTTTTTAATGATTTAACTAAAATTGTACTTATTTCTTTAAAAAGTTTTTATGACCAGAGTGATTATAATTTTGAAAGCATAATACAAATACGCGTTAGGTACATATTTAAGTATTATAATATCCAAAATAATAAACATTTCAAATAGACACAGGTGTACCAACAACGTAATTATTTATACCATCGATAAAAACATCCATCTTATGAAGATAGGATGCTTTATGGGCTGCTAATGTGAAATTGAGGAATAAGTATCTAAAATCGTAATCATCATAAATTTTAATGGATGGTTATAAATGGCATCTTTTATAATCATTGACATTAAAATAATTATCAATCTGATTGGATCTGTGTATGTATCTTGAGATAATTGTACCTACTAATGATAAAATCAATTCAATCTGATTTAGTTTGATGACATACAGATCAGATCGGATAGTAATGAAAATTTTATGCGGTTTTTATTATATTACTAGGTAAGTGAAGGTCTATATTTTGTGTAGGTTTAGAATTGGTTCTTTAAAAAAGCAAGACACTTATAAATTATGTTTGGGAAAATTCGTAGCGTGTCTTTTAAAAATAAAAACTGATGTTTTGTTAGTAGTTGTAGTTAGTATGATAATTTAGGCAGTTGAAGAGTTTCCCCATTAAACTATCACAATTTATACAACGTACACACGGCTACATATCAAGTTAGACACCCCATATACGCATAACTACGCTACATACAAAATAGAGAATAATCGGAAAGGGACAGTGTATAGTGGTGTCGATGTAATGGTAAGGATAGAGCGTAACAAAAATATAACCCACTGTCTCGCACGATTCGCAGCGTTCAACTTCTAATAGTTCAAAGTCTAAACAGTCTAGGTTGATGTGTCGCTTTGTGTACATATGTACATCTCACGGCTATATAGCCGTGAGATGTACATATATTTTAACTGCCTCCGTGGCGCAGCAATACTGAATGCGACTGCTGTTCATGAGGTCTCGGGTTCGAATCCCGGGTCGGCCATACAAAAAGTTATTCGGTTTTTCTGTAAAGAAATCTCAATAGCAGCACGGAGTTAGGAAGTTGCCGGTGTTAGACACCCCCGTGCCTCGGAAAGCACGTAAAGCCGTTGCTCCTGCGCCTAATCTCTCTGCGGTCGTGTCGGATTGCCGTCCCATCGGATCATGAGAGTTAGGGAACAGAGAGTGCACTTGTTTTTGCGCACACACTTGTGCACTATAATATCTCCTGCGCAGATGGCCAGTCTCTGTTAAGACTGGCCGCCGTGGGCGAAATTCGGTCTGGAGGACATTATTATTATTATTATACAGGAATCCCACCTGAGATCTCACATACAGCAGTCGCAGGAAAATGTACCACAAATAGCTTCCTATATTTGCTTTATATTTTTCGGGTATCAATTAGATACTAAGCTTCACATGGTAGACATTGTAATCAAATTTAATCGTTGATTTAGTCACTAAGTATAGCATTCTTTCTCAATGAGTTTCACTCAATAATTACAGCCAAAAGAAAGCTAATAATCTTTTATGTCATAAACTTTCTCCATGCGCGTGAAAATCGACGAAAAACAACGATGATGATATAAAAATTACGCAAAGAAACTTTATGTCTTGTCGGGTGAACTTTTATTAACATAATTATAAACCTCGCTTCAGCAAGTGTGTAAACATTTCGCTTCGTTAAATTGTTTTCTACTATAGTTAACGCGAGCTAAGCTATTTAAACCAAATCTTTAGTTTGGATATCCATCCCCCGTACGCATCTCTGGTGAAGAGGTGCTTTTACGCCTTTCCAAACACCGTGCCAAGATTTTATTACAAGAATATCATTATGACACTTTGCCCGGCCTGAGAATAAAACTTACAGTACTTGTGCAACAATACTATACTCTGTCCCAATAGAATTAATATTTTATGTAAACAATCGTTTCATGTCTAATTAAATATAAAGTCATTTAGAAAATTCAAACTGTCTTTAAAAAGTAGTTTAATTAATACAATAAGCCGTATGAAAGTTCTTCTTTTGATATACATATATCCATAAATTTATTTTACAGAAAAATATTTTTTGGTAAAAGTTATTAAAAGTTGTTTATCTTTTTCTCAAATTCTATCGGGATAGACTATAGCTTAAACAAGGTTCACCGAACCAACGAGGCTGTCAATATATTATTGGCGTATAATGACACTACACGCTCATTAAAGACGAGAAAATTTAATTTTCTCTCATGTTTTTATATTGGATTAAGTTGAATTGCAGGTTTAAAGTAAAGGGTTGGGCTATTCTTGAAATACTGGTGAAGCAAGTTTTTTTAAGGAAGACAAGCTGTTTCTAGACGTAACTTCATGTGTCAACGTCATAAAATGCCGTCAGCTTAATTTTGACATTTACGCAACATAAGGATGTAACATCAGTTTTTAAGAAGATTGTGTAACTGTACAGTTATGTTAAGATAATATACCATCATACCAGTTCATACGCAAAGGGGTGGGCAGAGAAGTGTAACACCTGTTTTTGTCAATTATGTTTGATATCACGTATTATCTTATAGCCGTATTCTAACAAATAATATAATGGCGAATGTGTTTGTTTTTACGTTTTCACGCCTTCACTACTCCACCGATATTCATGAAATTTCGCACGTACATTGTCAGGGGTAGGTAAATAAAAGGACATAGGATCGGTTTCATCCAGAAAAGGTACTATTCGCGAGAGATAGAAAATTTTAATTTTCGCGAGAGAAACCTCGTCCTAAATCTAATAATTGAGAACCTTTTTCTTTTTTATGTATATAGGATGCTACTGAGAATTTCTGTAATTATAAAAACCTAATACTCTACTAATTAGGTTGACAAAGTCTTTTTTAATTCTAAGACTCAAATCTTGAAAATCGTGACCACCTGGCGGATAAGACTGTTTTTACACTGTATTGACGTTTTAGCAGAACTGGTGTGACCGGTTCCGTTGTGTTTGGACATTAGATCTGGTTTAGGACGCGAAAACATGGCCATATTGGATCAGCTAGTATGTAATATATTTGATAATAAATCTTAACTAATACTGATTTATTTGTAAATATCGTAAAAGTTTTTTATACGGTCAAGGTATAACAAAAACTTTGACAATAAATATATAATATATAAATATATCTTAGCGTCGTTCGTCTAGCGGTTCAGTTATTGATATAATATGTGTATGTTACTAATGCAGTACTCTACAGACGCTTACAGCACAAGTAATATCACTTGAGCGAAGGTAACGCATTAAAAAGGCAATCACGGAGATTCCATAAAGAGCCTGGTAAATCTATTCTTTTGATTCTAAATTAAGATTTTCGGTTGCGATTTTACGTAGGCTAGAGGTATTAGTTAGGTTGTTCCAGTTTAACTGGATCAAAGCGAGAAACACACTATATTGTGTGTGTGTTCGTTTCTTAAAATACATACTGCGCAGATCCTAAATAAGTTTGTTTATGAAGATTTAATAATATTGATTTATTTGTTATATTCACCAACAGTTATATACAATAATTCATTTACAAATAATAAATGATTTACAACCAATTGCATAACTAATAACAGTTGAATACATCTATACAGGTCTTCTTCTCTTTTAGCCTTTATTATTCCCAAGTCACTTGGGGTCGGCTTTTCTGGTCTAACCGGATTTGACTGGATATCAGTTTTTACACGGAGCGGCTGCCACCTGACTTCCGAAACCCGAAGGCTAACGATACCCTAAGGCTAGACCAGTGTCAGGATATTATAGGGCACTAACTTCCCAATAACGACTGCCATAGATGTTCATGGCAGCCGGGACCGACGGCTTAACGCGCTCTCCGAGGCACGGAGCAGGCGATAATTGCCAATCAATACGCACATAATTTCGAAAAGTCATATAACTTCCGTAAGTCAGAGGTGCGCGACGTGGGTTCGAACCCGAGACCCTCTACATTGCAGTCTGTTGGTCTCCCCACTGAGCTATCGCTGCTACTTACATCTATACAGGTAAAATTAATAAAATATGACTACTAGATCAATAAATAAATTAATTAATGATTGTATGATGTATGAGTGTACAGAACGCATGTGCTCGCTTTTGTTATAATATTCCACCTCGCATGCATGTCACTCCATTTTTAAACAGTGGAAATCTGATGAAGATGGCTGCCCGCAGACACCTTCATTTGGCGACATTGCTGTTTGGTATTGTTCAATACAAAAAACCAGTTTACCTCTATGATAAGCTAAAGTGGTCACGTGATATTAATCACTACAGCACACGAGCGGCGTCTCATCTCTTGGTCACTGCAAGTCACAGAACCACTGCTTTCAGGGGTAGTTTCAAATACGCAGCGACGCAATGTTGGAATAACCTTCCGCCGCCAATACGAGATCTAAAATCATTGCGTTCATTTCGTAACAATTTAAAACAATATTTAATAAATAAACAAAAATCTGTTCCATAAATTTAATATGTACTTACATGAAGTGCAATACGCCACTATTTGTTGTTGTATTATTTCGATATTATTTAGTTTTAATTTGCGCATGCGCATCTTTCTCAATTTTGTAAGGAACCATGTGTACTTTTGTATCGTATTAGTATATTCTTTACTCTGTAATTGTGTACTATTAGGTCATTATAACCCAAGCCGCTTGCAATGTTGATAATTTTAATTATTATGTCTATCGTGGTAACTGTTGACGTTGTTGACATTGACAGATGTCAGTCTGGCATGTATGCTGCGTTCGTAAACCTCGTTTTACAAGATGCGGTAATAAATATTTATAATTATTATCTATATATTATTATTATTTATTCTGTATTTGCATGTTGTTGTTATATTATATTTAAAATTATAATATTATTAGGTATATTTATATATAATTTATAATGTAATCATATAATTTTAAGAAATTTTAATCTTAAGGCTTTTATTTTATGTTAGGCCTGCGAGAATACCAGCGTTGCAGTTAAACTGCAACAATAGCTGACGCAGATGCCTATTTTACCACCTCTATTTAAATAATTTAATTGTTTGTGTACTGTATGTTTATGTTGGTAAATAAACTTTTTCATTTCATTTCATTTCATTGAATTATATGATAGTACTTACGAGAACGATTTAACTATGTAGAATGCCTGATCCTAAAAGCCAGAACATAGATCAACGCGAATGTTCTCCTTTAATATCTTAGGTCTGCGGTAGCTTGTCTGGTTCATAACAGTCCATTTTATAAACTTTTTTGTCTACGAATGAAAAAACTTAAACTATAGCCTGCCACGCTGGCGAAGGTAACACGTTGACAAACAATACAAATACTAGATTTTGCCGCGGCTATGCTCGTGTTAATCTAGATTTGAACAATAAATTTATATCCCTCGGGAATAATACTTTTTCCCTGGATGAAACGTACCTTACGTCTTTTTGCGAAATTTCATGATGATCGGTCGATTAATTAAGGCGTGAAAGCGTAATAAACAAACTTACATTCACATTTATAATATTAATTTAGGATAATAGCTGCCTTTTTTTAGTGTGGCCTCTTTTTCTGATACTGCTGTCAAAGGTATACGAATATATAGTTAGTAGCTATTGGAAAAGATTATTTTACGGTGATTTAGCTAACGTTTTGATTTGTAAAATTCGATAGAAATTAATGTATTGATAAATCTTAGTGTTAACTTTTGCTGGTATAATTGCAAATCAATGTTTTGGTTGGCTTATAATTCATTCGACTCATTGATGCATTTGATGTTTGGAATAAAAATGGTAGTTTGTATTGCGAAATTGAGCATGTAATTCCTTTTTACTTTTTTCTCCTAGATTAAATGTACAAGGTTATTCTTAGTGTCTTTTTGTCGCGATTTCGCCAATGTCCCACAACACAAGTTGTTCATAATAACAAGTATATTCAAATCCTCTTTTTTTTTTGACCTGGAGGTATTCATTCACGCATACCCCTCCGCGGGGGGGTTATGTCGGACTCACCGGGGTAAAAGAAAGATGTTGAAATGATAATGGACCTCCTGGAATACCGACTATCGACGGGGCCGCGCGAATCACTTGCACATGCAGTCGCGACCCCGCTGAGGTTTCGGCCTGCCGTATGAAACGGCAGGCCACTACATGATAAGACCTACCCTATGGTCACTTCGCTTATTCCCTACTGTCTCCCCGCTAGAGGGGAGACAGACTCGACACAGAGGCGCGCGTGGGAACACGCACGCCACCTCTCCGACCTGGTGCTGAACGAGTGCTGGACAGGCCCACGAAGCCCACCACCCCCAGGTCAAACCTCAAGGTGGCTGGAGGTCGTCTCGCGCCCTCCGGCGCCCAGCTCTGCGGTTAGTATAATCATCCCCTAAGAGGTTTTCACTATACTAAGAATAACCTTGTATAAGCTTTTGTGAGTAAGGAGATGTGTGTTATCAATTTACTAAATACATTAGATAGAAATACTTTATGTAATATACAAAGTATTTCTGTCATAATTACATTACAGAGAAATATTTAATGGAATATTTCTCTGTAATGCAATTATGTAACCAATATGTTTCTGCTGTAATTAATGTTTAATTAACATTTATTATAGCAGAAACGTATTGGCATAATTATATATTCGTAGTTATCTGATAGCCCAAAATGCTACAATGTTTTAGTACATATAAAGACAAAAGTAGCTCAACATTTACTTATTGATATTTAGTATTAGCACAGCAAAATACTGAACGTATTTTATCAATGAAAAATGTATAATTATTGTTCTATACTAATGTTTTGATTAAAATAACAATATGTTACTACTGTAAAAAATTACGTATGATCAATGTTGAGAAAACAATTCAAAATTTCACCAATGTATATCGACTTATGTCGCTAACTGTACCACAGGTCAAGATGCATTTATTTCTAGGTTTAAGCGAGTTTAAAGTACATTCTAGAAAGTTCTCCTTACCTGACAAGCTGATTTTTAATTTGGCTGCAGATTCTGAAACAATAAAACATATATTAGTCTCTTTAGCTTAACTTGAAGATCATTATGCATAATCAGTAAAAGGTGGATAAATGTTAAAATAAAATAGTTATAGCATCGTACTGTATAGTTTTTAAGGTGTCAGTGTGAATAAGACACAAAGCTTGAAGAAGGACCACCATAAAGTGGTATTTATGATCGTACCGGTCTTAAGGTTGAGAGCCACTGGATCTATGGTGAGCTATAGAACCAGTGGTTCTCAATCTTTGCAATCCGAAATGTTATAAAACTCCATAGGTAACTGCTTGCCAACAAGCAGGCTCTATGCTCGTTTACTATCAGCATAAAATACATGCGTATATTTACCACAAATAAGTTCATATTGTAAAGCAAAAACATCAAATTAATTCTTCAATAATAGTTCTTTCTTCTCCCTAGCCTTTATTATTCCCAAGTTACTTGGGATCGGCTTTTCTAGTCTAACGGGATTTGACTGGATATCAGTTTTTACACGGAGCGGCTGCCACCTGATCTCCACAACCCGAAGGCTAACGATTCCCTAAGGCTAGACCAGTGTCAGGATATTAGAGGGTACTGACTTGCCCAATAACGACTGCCATAGATGTTCATGGCAGCCGGGACCGACGGCTTAACGTGCTCTCCGAGGCACGGAGCAGGCGATAATTGTCAATCAATACGCACACATAATTTCGAAAAGTCATATAACTTCCGAAAGTCAGAGGTGCGCGACGGAAGTTCGAACCCGAGACTCTCGGCATTGCAGTCTGTTGGTTTCCCCACTGAGCTATCGCTGCTCCAATAATAGTTGCGGAAGGCAAATTACACGTCGATGACTAAATAAAATGTGATGGGGAGAAGCAAAGATAATTTTCGAGGTGTGTTTTGCTGAAGGTAGGAAGTGAACTGCTATTGTTTCCCGTCGTTGTGTCAGTACCAACTACCTACATAATACGAAGTTGCGTATGTTACAGTACTTAATGTTTTATGAGGTATTCATGTTATTTTTATGGGTTTGTTTCCGTGAGGAATATTGTTGGCTATCGGACTTATAGATGAGTTTTGTGATTGCGATCCTCATATGGGACACAAATGTAGGTGATTTTCATGTAGTTCTACCAAAGGTGGGATTTACGACTGTAATTTTATATGTACATACATACATGCATAGATTCTCACGCCTGTTTCCCAGAGGGGTAGGCAGAGACTACGGATTTCCATTTGCTACGATCCTGACATTTCTCTGGCTTCATTCACTTTCATCACATTCCTCATACACGCCCGTCGGTTCAGGTGCTCTTAACCTGGCCTTTGTCCAGAACGCCGCCGATCTGATCGAGAAACGTTCGCCTAGGTCTTCCTCTTGCGACTGTTCCATTCGCACTAGCCTTATAAACTTTCTTAGTCAGTCTTTCCTCGTCCATTCTTTCTACATGCCCAAACCAGCTTAACATACCCTTTTCTATTCTTGTCACTATATCCACTTTCATGCCGCATCTCTCTCTAATCACACTATTCCTTATTCTATCTTTCAGAGTCACACCACATATATTTCTCAGCGCTCTCATTTCTACAGCATTTATTCTGCTCTCATGCTTCTTTTGCCATATCCAACTTTCACTTCCATACATAAGTGTGGGCACTAATAGTCCTCTATGCCAAACGTGCCTTTTCGGATATATTTCAGCTGTCCATAAAAGCGCGTAGAGTTTCATTCACTTTGTTGCCAGCAATCGTTCTCCTTTCAATATCTCCCTCATGTTTACCATTCCTTGTAAACAAAGTACCCAAATATACAAACTCTTTCACTTGCTCCACTTTTTCTCCATCAATCATAATATTACACATCGTCACGCACTCTTCCTTTTCAAATAGGTACCATTACTTTCGTCTTGCTTACATTTATTTTCACTCCTTTACTCCCAAAAGCACCATGCATAGTAGTTACCATCGCCTGCAACTCTTCTGCTGATGACGCAAGTATTACTTAGTCATCGGCATAAAGAAGACATTTGACTAGTAACTCATTAATTCTTAATCCCCATTCACAATCTTTTAAATCTTTTAAACAATTGTCCATGTATAGGGTAAACAGCCAAGGTGACGCGATTTTTATATGTAAGGTGGCAAATAAGCATATGGACGCCTGATAGTATATGGTTACCATTGCAACACTAATGGGTATAACTCGCGAGACTCCAAATTTCTAGAAAGATCGGGGTCTTTACTAACATCTCTTAAAGCATTGTCATTCTATGCACAAGAACGACACAATACTATACGACGTTTAGCGCGCTACCTCGCGTATACAACGACAATTCTTTAAGAAATGCTAGTTAGGTCCCTGTACTATATAAAGAATTCTGAATCCCTACTAATTGAACAGCACCTCTTTTAAGGGACCCTACTCGCCTCAAGAATACAACACGAGGTTGCTTGCCATCTTTGTTGAGGGTACTTCCCTTCTTACATGAGAGAAATATCTTTATACTATATCTCAAACGATATAACAACAATCGAAAGCAGAAACAATGTGGTGGCATCCACAGAAATCACGAACTGTTACTTTATTACTTAATTCATAGAAATAAATAACGTAACCACCCGCATAATATGTCACACAGTATGAAAACTTAATTGTATAAGCCTTCTGCTTAGATAACTTCAACAATGGCGCGTGTGAGACGCAACCTGTTCTCAGGTTTACCGTTTTTACTTCATTGTGGAATAAAAAGTTATGTCAGTGAGTTAAGTGGATATTAAAAGAATTAATTTGCGTAGATATGTGTAATTGTATATGATGCAAAGGGCTGGTGGAAATAATTGATTTATTCTCGGCTTTTATAGTGTTAAGTGGGTAAATTATCTTGCTTTTATTTAGTTGGTACCGTCGAGGATAGCGTGAAGTCTATGAGCAAGAGTAGGAAGGCTAATTCCACGACTATGTGAGATACATAGCCGGGAAGAGAAAGAGAGAGATAGTTAGTAGTTACCGTAGACTATGGATGATTGCAAGACCAGATGTAGACCTATATAATCAATAATAATATCATCCATACCTAATTTCAATTGAGGCGACCAACCGTAATGAATACTGGCCATTTGCACAAGAGACATAACAGTGCACACGTGTATTCAAACGCAAATGCACTCTCTTTCATCTAACTCTCAAAATCTGATAAGATGACAATCCGACACGACCGAAAAGAAATTATGTATCGTATCAATCGTGTCATCGTCAATTACATGTCGCTACCATTTTAATTAGAATTATTATTAACGACAACGAATAATTGATCATCATTCGAATGCGAGATCATACAATATTCGAATATCTTTTATCATATCAAATGCACATCGCTAATTAGTACCATAGTAGAGCCTGCGAATCAGGGTACTGCTGCCTATTGCTGCAATCAAAATCTTACTTAAATCGAATAGGCTCCACGTCAGTATATTAACACGTCGACTGGTCATGTTATTAAATACACGCAATCCCTTACTACCAAAGTGTAAATACCGTAAAATGTACAAATCGCTTTAATCATAACGGTTATCGGCACAATCTGGGGATAGCATATTAATACCGCGTGACTCGTGATGTGCAAGGGTGTACTTGACCGATTTAAGTGAAGTTAACACGTTGAATAGTTCGTTACGGTTTGCGTAAACCACGCCGTCACCGTGCTGTTTGCAAATTATTGCAATTACCATGTATTTACACACACATGTGCGCGGCTGAGTTGTGTTCTTAATTATTATTATTATACTCTCTGTCTATCTATATTTCTTTTGCCAAGTGTGTTCGCAAGTTTTGACTGCTTCCGTGGCGCAGCGGTAGTGAATGCGATTGTAGTTTGTGGTCACAAGGTTAAAACCCCGATTGATTGAGAGCCAAGAAATCTCAAAAGCAGGCTGGAGTTACGAAGTTGGAAACTTCGTTTGTGTTGGACATCCCCGTATCTCGGTAAGCTGGTGTATATTTGAAAGTTTCGAATTGCCGTCCCATCGGATAATAAAAGTTAGGGTACAGAGAGTGCATTTGTGTTTGCGCATACACTTGAGCACTATAATATCTTCTGCACAGATGACCAGTCTCCGTTAAGCTCGGCCGTTGTATCCGAATTTCGGTCTTGAGGATATTAATATTATATTATGTTAGTAACAGGCTATAAGGTTAGCCTAATGGTAAGCGTTTCCGTAGCGTATTATCGTTCTTAATATTAGGGGTATCAATTGCCCGTTATTGTCTTTATACTACCTACTTGGTTTATAAACAATAATAAATTAGATATCGTTTTTATGAACACATTTTAGCAATCGAAGTAACAGTTACTTGTCATTATCAGGTCTTAAAATATAATGTTATATTTTCAATGTAGTTTCACTTTGGGTTGGAAATAAAAATGAAACAAATGACTTAGGAGAGATTAGTGCTACTATGAATTTCAAGACAGAAAATCCCAAAACACTTTTTCGAAAATCGAAGTCGAGGTCGTGCTTAACAGTGACCGCAGTGACCGCTACGTCACCGAGGCAAATCTATAGTTACTACAAGAATATATAATATTCATGCTGCATAAGTCTCGAGTCAAAATAAGTAAACAACCGCATGCATTGCAGGCCCCACGCAATTTGTAAGCTCTCCGCATCACTTAATTACTTTTAATAAACAATAAGGCAGTCTGTTTTATTTAGCCACACATGGCCGATACGCGTCGGTTAGTGTCTGTCGACGCCCTTAGCGTTCGCCATTGCGATGTACATTGCCCTTTAAGTGGGTGTGGGAGCTACTTATTCATGTATGTATTGGTCAATGTACTGTGTTTCGATTTGATAAAATATATACATGTAGACTACCAATCGTGACATATAGTCTGGCGGTTGCCAAACCTAAGTTTTTTGAAAGGCAGACCAGCACTGGAACCTTGTAAAAAGTCTGCCAAACGCATGTTTGCCTACGCGTGTTTGCAAACTGTCAACTGCTGTTGGTTGATAGAATTGGCAGCCGCCAATTAAATCACTCAATATAAGTTTAAATTTGACAGGTCGTAGAATAGCAGTTCAGAGGCTGGGGTAGTTAGTCGGTATCCAATCTTCATACATATTTAGTGTTCTGTTTTGTAGTGTTGCGACCAGTGACTGCCTCTGGGGTCTCAAGACATAAGCTAACATTTACAGCCACTTACTTTAGGTACCCTTACGCTTGATCCATGCGTTGAGAATAATGGTCAGCCTTAATAAAAACGTAATACATATATATTGGGTGTTTCTATGTATAAAAAGTATGTATTTACAAAAAGAAAGTATATATTATACATTGTCTAGTACCCATAGTACAAGCTCTGCTTAGTTTGGGCTAGATGGTGTTGTGTGTATGTGGCAGAATATTATTATTATTTTCATATCAGTAAGGTAGTAAACAAATATATCGTCCGCATAATGATAAACGGTTATAAGCCCATGGACTAATGCAACATTAGAGCTACCGAATAGTAAGGTAAGTGCATTGTTTGCAACGCAATTTTCATGTGCTACAAACGTTATGCAATCGCAAACACTATACCGATTCTTGAAGTAGATCTCGCGGTTGTATCCCAGGAGTATGTCAGGCAGTAAATCTGGCATCATCATCTGGCTAATCTGCAGCACAGGAAAGCGCTAGGACGTCGATATCGCGTTTGTATCATAGGAGCGCGCCATGCAGAAGACACCGGCAACGGAAAAAGTGGTAAAAGGCATATACATCGCTTTACACGCTTTGTATGTGCGTTTCATTACGCTTGTTGTGTGTTTGTATATGACAAACAAACAATGTGTGTCTTATAGTATTGCTGCCGACACGGCGCATAAAAATCGTCGTTTATACGGACTGCACGACCGATGACCTCAAGACTGCTAACGTATGCGCCAAACTTACGCCAGCAATGAGACAGACCCTTAAGTGTGTGTATATGTATGTGTTTGTGTGTGTGACACAAAGGGTGTCAATATCCGTAATATGTGAGCTGTCTCTAGGGCGACCTTGTTGACGAGGCTAAACAAGCCTAGAAGCGCATAGTTTACAAAATATTCGACTGACCAATGATTCATTCATTTCTCTGTTGCGCATGAATGGGCAATTACCTGCATTCCATTTTAAACCATATACCCGTATTATAAAGTACATATTCTTTTAACAGTATGAGTTACTTTCTGTAGTTTGGCGCTCAAAATGTATGAATCAGAGAGAGATTGCCAAATAAGCGATATTGTAGGTCAAAATATGTAAGTATGACGTAGCCTTTGAATCCGTAACATCTGACGTATTTTATCTAGTACGTTGTTATATAAAACACGTGTAGGTATCCCCGAAGGGGCCTAAGCCTTCGAGGCATTTTCTATGCTTTGTTTATGCCCTTATGGTATACGAAGCTTATTGCCAAGGATAGTCAACAAGGCAGCAGCAGCAAATGCAGAGATTTTATTTATGAATTGTTAGCCTGTTACCTCATCATATGATAAGCAGTTATCACCGCCTATGCTCGCACCACCAAAGTAATTCAACCTTCAAAAATTTTATCACTGTACGTGACTACTGACTACGAGAAAAGTACGAAAACAGTGTTAGTCGCACCATCAAACATAATTTAATAATATATTTTTGATTCCTGTCACCGGTTCCAATCAACCTTAGAAGCTCTGAAATGCTTAAACATTTCTTTACAGAATAATCTAGTAACAAGATTGTAGCTCTGACGCTCACTGTTTTTTTTATCTTTGTCTTTATTTTTAAATAAGGGGTTTTTATCCACACGGATAAACCAACCCCATCAACCTTATCATATACAACACAACATTATATTAATACTTACCAGATAAGAGAATTATTGACGATTATTGCAGCAGACTTCAACCAAAGCACACAACCGCATTGCAGTTTCCGACTTTGGATTCGCCAAAATACTTTAACTAAGTCCAACATCAAATATTCAGTTTGAATTTTCTAATCAATAATTCCCTTTCATTCCTGTTCCTGACACAATCCATTGGCAAATGATGCACGTCTTCAATTTTCCCACACTTGTCATAGTTAGGTAATGGTACCTTACGCATCATAAAAGCAGACGCTTACTATTGTATCAATAAGGCGTATAGACTCTTGCTTACCCTTGCTTGCTATATTATATCCTCAATTAGTTAACGCCCCACGTCCAACGGTAAATATTTCCCCACCCAGTATTGCTACTAATCCTAATAGAAAATCCCAATAACCTTTTGGTCCGACTCGGGCATATAACCCGGGTCATTACGATGGGTAGTTAGGTAAACTTTTAATTGCGTGCCACGGCAGAAACGAGTCAGACACTTGTTATATAATTATTGTAATAAAATAAGTAGTAAATTCGGCAAGGAAGGAAGAAGATATAACATTAAAATGTAATTAATTATGCGGCCAAGGCCTACTGGTAAGGCGATTTCACTAACATAAAACTGTTATAAAATATTATGTTAAATAAAAAAGTAGCGCTACGCGCTGGTCTATCGTACTGACTCTTAAAGATGTTTAGTTCAAATCTTAAGCGCATTATAACTCTAACTTTTGAACACTCTTTAAGTATTAAATAGTTATTAATTACATGATTTAACATGCATGACAATACGTATGAGTATATTGAATATAGGAATGTATCTGGATATTATATCGGTCTAAAAATGTTTATCGATTAAAGATTCGACAGAGGTTAACCGCAGCCATTTTCCAGATGCTGTCCTGCTATCAATAGCAGGACGGCTTTTAAGGCAATTGTCAACAATTACATTAAAAACACATTAACACTGCTAGTATTATGAGGTCTAACAAGACTCACGATAGGTTTTAAACATAAACATACTAAGTGCAATATTATGCTGTGTAAAACTATTGTGAAGAAATACATTTCCACAAACTCAATTAATGTGCACGTCAGTATGAGCCTAAATAAGGCTCATACTGACGTGCACATTAATTGTGTAAATAACACAATTAGTTTCTCAAAATATCCGCTAGAGGCGCCTGCACGCTGTTAACTATACGAAGAAAGACGCCGTCGTTCATATCAATGAAGAGCTATGCCAAATATTCGGGGTAAAATAATTTCATTACACGGCACCAAAACTTGACCAGTGCTATCGTAATTCTTAGCTATAGACACATTACATAATATTATATATTCATCATTTCCAAGTGACAACGCTTGCTTTTGTAGGCAATTATAATAGGATTCTCACTCTACACAAAGTGTAGAGACTCAAAAATATTATAGACTCATTTAAGTGTCCCCCTCCACGGAAATCTTTAGTAAAAGGCGAAAGATTTATACGTATTGAAGGGAAACCAGAGTTAACTACGAAATCAACACAGCCGACTATTTATACTCGTCGCGGTAACGAAACCATAGCGCGATTCAGGATTCCAGAACAACGCCATCTATCGAACTAAGGGGTAAACATTTGTGTCTGTGATAGAGAATAGTTTATTTAGTTTAATTTGTATGTATGAGAATAAAGATTTAGTAGTATTTTTGGTTACTATAATCGTTGCCTGTCTATTAATTTTGTAAATAGATGCTATTTTGATGACTCAATACTAACGTATAACCAAGGAAAATACGGCGCTGGAAACCTATTATTGTTCAAAAATTTGAACATTGCGAAGAATTTGGGATGTTATGAACATAGTTTTTATGCCGTATCGGTTCTATTCATACGGACAAAGCCGACAGAAGCTAGTCTGAAATAAAGTGGGCATTTATGGCATATTTATCTATTTAAGCTGTCAAGTCTGAGAATACCAGACCTGATAAAATTACAAATCTATTTTATCTGGCCATGGCAAAGAGGTATATAAATATCGAAGTAGCAGACAAACGCTATTTATTTTATACTAGCTTTTGCTCGCGGCTTCACTTGCGTAATTTAGGTTAAGTTATGTTAATAACAGTACTTATTTTAAATAAAATATATATATAGCCTTTGTTACTGGGTGATAATATAGCCTTCTAATGAAGAAAGAATTTTTGAAATCGGTTAAGCAGTTTTTGTCTTAAATCCTTACAAACAAATAAACAAAAAGTCTAATATTTCCTCAATATAATATTAGGTAGTATAGAAGTATAAATTACCATAGCTAGTAACAATAATTTGAACGTGATTAATATTGTTTCTCAGAAAGTGTCCCAACAATAGTTTTCTAATAAAGTTATCAGAACTGCAGCGGTTTACACTGTGCCGTCCAATGTACTCTTTATACAACATAATATTTTATCGTATTTCGTCGAAATATTGAACGAGTTGTGTATCAATTCATTATATTGCAATGATTACATGTATTTCTTTGTTACTACAGAACTTCTAGTATGTAGTTATTTTTATTTAGACTAGTATATTGTATCTTATGTGGCGGCCAGTCAGTGCAGACCGGTGACACTTCGACCCAGTGGGATCTTTTGTGTCGATACTCTCCCAATAACGACTGCCATAGATGTTCATGGCAGCCGGGACCGACGGCTTAACGTGCTCTCCAAGGCACAGAGCAGGCGATAATTGTCAATCAATACGCACATAATTTCGAAAAGTCATATAACTTCCGAAAGTCAGAGGTGCGCGACGTGGGTTCGAACCCGAGACTCTCTGCATTGCAGTCTGTTGGTCTCCCTACTGAGCTATCGCTGCTACCTTATATAGGTATTTTTTTTTAATTTAATTATTTATTTAATTATTATCTGAAAACAAACAGTATTAACAACTTAAAGATAAAAACAAATGATATAACTATGTACCAAATACATAATTCGCACTCTTAATAAAACAGCGACTTAACTCGAAATTTGAAAGTAAGGCAATTTGAACTCTAATTGTACATATTAAATACTAATATTATATTTGTATTAAATCTTTGCAATAGAGTTCAAATTTGTTTAATCCAAAATACTGAGATAAGTCTCTGTTTTATTAAGGGTGAGATATTTTAGTACAAAAAATAAAATTTTTTAAAAATCATGTTCGTAGAGTAAATCTGTCTGAGAATTAGCAGATAAGAATTGTCTGTCTTCAATCCTAACTGTTTACAATATGATTGTTAACAAATGTATTTATTATAATATTTTATTTTGTTATTGGACCCTAACATGAGTACATTACAAAAAATTATAATAACTGAATATTTGTAAGATTTGAGAAAGGCTCTTAGAAGTCGCTTACTGTTAACAGGAAGAGCTGGTGATAGTACCTACAGATCCTTGCCCCTGACGAAGACCTAAGGATATAAAGGTGTCTTCCATGTTTAATAAATAAATATATATAAGTAACCAGTAAATTTTAGAGTAGCCGACATAATTAAAAACATATTGTGTCTGGCCACCAGTGTGTCGCTGCTGCTCAATACGTGAAGCAATATGTAGTTAAGGAAAAGTTTATGATATGATTGATAACCCCAAGTATAACAGAAGTATTATAATATAGTTTTAATTTTATTTTTCTTTTAGCAGACTACTAACGCACTAGGAATAATTCCTGTGTCGCGGGGTACTTTACAAACATTCAGACTACGGACACAAAGAACATCCAGACCCGAAACAACAAATGTGGAACACACAAATTTTTGTCCCGTGTGGGGATCGAACCCACTACACTCGACGCGGCGGCAGTGGTGAGGCGACCACTTAAACCAATACATCCGTCAGTCATGTGTCCCGTTTTGCAGTAAAGTATTACAAAAATACAGTTACATTCAATTATTAATGAAAGTAACATGAGTTGTAAATTAAAATATAAATCTTGCTTTAACATATGCTGCCTATGGCTGATTAACCTATTTCCCTAGCTTGCATCAGTCGTGAGAAAAGAGCTACCGCATTGTGAACTTTCCTACAATTTTAATAGATCGTATAGATATATCGCTGTTAATTAACGTCTTTATATATTTTTATAATATACTTTCACACCAAACATGCGTGATCTAAATCAGTGTCGAAAATCTATCAAACCTATACATACTAACTAAAATTATAAATGCCAATTTATGAGTAGTAGAGCCTCGCTGATTTCAGTATGAATGGGCCGGCTCGACCGGGATAGAACTACCCTCTCACAGAATGTCGACGTGAAATAGCAGTATTCTTACTGTTGTATTTCGATCGGCGAGTGAGAGTGCCGAGAATCACTCACTTTCCCCCTTCCCGCTCCTTCCCCTTCCCACTTCCTTTTTCTCTTCTTCCTTTCCTAAAGGGTCGGCAACAACGTCCATAGGCTACGGTGAACACTTACCATCAGGTAGGCCGTATGCTAGTTTGCCATATTAGTTGCATAAAAAAAATGCCTATGTAAATTTGTTTATTACTCTTTCAGGACTTAACTACTCGAGCGATCATTATGTAACATCGGCATACACGTTGTTAGGGATACAACAAAGGAGCCACGGGCAAAATCTAGTTTAAATATCACTTCAGTTTCCACGCCTTACAAAATTATCATCTTACGAAAGAATTATTTTAAAGGGTTGTTCTATCTAAAACTACATACATATAATATTGTCTTCTCTTTACGCGAATATTATTCATTGAAATTAAACTGCTATATACGGATTTTATCGCGTAGTTTATTTGACACTTGAATACAACATTTTGAAAATTGTTACACTACTACTGCTATTAAACTTTACTAATTCTTTATATAAGTATATATCAATTCTGCGTAAATAGAAACACCAATCATTAAATTATGTTCGGGTACTTTGAAATAACTACACTGGAACATTGAGACAACTGCCATCTTAGTCTCCCCGTGACCATGGCTGCTGAAAAGCAACCGAAACGTCGCGGAAAGTATAAAAATAAATTAAATCTAAATAGTTTTAATAATAATTTAATTAGCTTAAAAATTAGTAAAGTTTAATAGTAGTAGCAGTGTAACAATTTTCAAAATGTTGTATTCAAGTGTCAAATAAACAACGCGATAAAATCCGTATATAGCAGTTTAATTTCAACTACATACATATATTATTCTCAGGCGTTTTACAGCGCACAGTTCCAAATTCCAGGTTGCTACTGAATATCTTCACAGGAAAATCCAATAACACTTTAGCCGACCCGGGAATCGCAGTCGAGACCTCACGCAGCTCTATTCCATTAAGTTCAAGTTCAAGCAGTCTCATACAATACCACGGCGCCCCAAGACATTGAAATTGTTTATTTTAGTAACTTAAAATTCGCATTAAAATGTATGATTAAATACCACTTTGTTCACAATGTAATGTCTTGTGTCTTGTAAATTGAGAAATTAACGATATTTTTATTATTAAGCAATAAATGATATTATAATTATTAAGAAATAAATGACCGTATATTTTCGAAGAGTAGTCAAAGGTGTGTATTTATATCCACATTTAGGCAGTTTTATTTTTAAGACTCTTGTAATAGCACTCGAGAATAATGCTATCAACGGAACACATTTCCAGGCTCCATGCAACTGAAACTTTTAACTGAGAATTATTATTCAACAGAAAGAACTAATAAAAGCTTATATGCCATAGCCAATAAAATAATACGCTTGTGTTAGCACTTACATCATGAAATGTATCATAACGAGCCGATCAGCATGTCATTTTACCAATTGCTGCAATTGAGATAGTGACAACAGGATTATTAACGTTCAGTAACTTCCTACTGTTAAACGAAATAAAGAATTCTGCACACAAAGCTATAAATAGAATATGTCACTAACGGATTAAAAGCAAAAATTTAAAATTTTACTGAATTTATATGTACATACATATTATAGTAGTGTTAGCCAAGTGGGAGACCGTTGGACTGCCATGCAAAGGTCTCGAGTCCGAACCCAAGGCAAACCTGTATCTTTTGGAAATTATGTGCGTATTTATTCTCTCTTAACCTTAAAAATAGTGATTATTTTAATCGCTAACCTAACGGTAAAGGAATATATTAAATATGTCTGATAGTTTTCTATAATATTTTCGAAGATATATGAAGTCTACGAACCTGCAGGGGGCCAGCGTGGTGGACTATGGCCTAACCCTTTTCATACTGAGAAGAGGCTCACCGCCCGAGCCCAGCAGTGGGATGATTTATTAATGAATATTATTAAAGTTATGCAGGAAAGAAAGCATTGGGTCTTATATCTTTCTATCGATACGTTTTTTGATTGATTTTCGAGATACGGGCGAAGCCGCGAGCAGCACCTAATAATTAATAACAATAGCAGATAGTGGGTATGAATGATGAAGTGCATGATAGTATCTGCGCCTGCGCAGCTTATCATCAATCATTATATTTCGTAATGGCGTGGAAAGTAAAGACTTCCGGTGAATGAAAAGTTGTCGGTATGCCGTGCATCAGATAGCCTATATATGTGCTGGTGGTTATATAAAACATTTATATACATTATCAAGCCTGTATATTCTCAATGATTAGGACAAGAATAGACAGGTTTAGCTAACTTACACACAGCAGTATACTCGTCGCCAATTACGTCATATATACAAAGATGGCAGTTTTCTGGTATCATGTATATCAAACAAACCTTTGGGTATCTGCAGTATGCTTTAAGTTATGTGTGTTGATTATGTTATGTAATAAAGCTGGATATTGTAATAGTTAGAAACAGTACTTATTATTATTATAGAGATAGTTAGATGTGTAGAGTAAAAACATTCTTAAGTGCACATAATTCACGTCAACAAGTGCTACTTTGACGTTCATGAATGTCGAACATGTGATTGTGACCTAAATAATCGGAGTTATGGTATGGTAATATAGTAAAAGGCATGCCATGTTGCGCATTAGTTTTAAACGCAGTCCTTCGAAGCGCACTAAGAGTATTCCACACAGCGCACAGTGGATCGTTTCATACAAGCTACGTGTCGGCAATTCATTACGTAATTACGCATTTTTTTATAGTCTTAATGATTTCCAGATAACCAAGAACCTCAAAAACACCATTATTAATGACCTATCCCACCCCCGTTATCACTAATGAGTGTAGAAATATTTATAAGGTAAGTAACATGAAAAATAATTACATTTCCAGTATCCTGTGGCATCATTTGCTAATGAGCCCTAATGGACTAAATTATCGTCAATACGCATTGACAATCACTTCTAATGATATATGTTACATAAATATGTAGAAAATAATAAAATATAAATACTTAAAGCAAAATTAGAATTGCCGACGTGTAGCTTGTATGGAACGATCCACTGTGCAGCGCACCCGCTTGGTCCGCAAACATTATTTAATACATTTGTTAATTTTCTATTCCACTTTGCGTACCAGGGATCATAGACCATGTAGTGAGGGGTATAAGAAAATAAACATATCGATAGAAAGGGGCCATGCCAAGACGCCATAGTAATTCGGGCCCATAGTGCACACCTATAATAATAATGTCCTCCAGACCGAATTTCGGCCACGGCGGCCAGTCTTAACAGAGACTGGCCATCTGCGTAGGAGATATTATAGTGCACAAGTGTGTGTGCAAACACAAGTGCACTCTCTGTTCCCTAACTCTCATGATCCGATGGTACGGCAATCCGACACGACCGGAGAGAGATCAGGCGCAGGACCAACGGCTTTACGTGCTTTCCGAGGCACGGGGGTGTCTAACACTGCCAACTACCTAACTCTGGGCTGCTATTGAGATTTCTTTACAGAAAAACCCAATAACTTTTTGTTGGCCCGACCCGGAATTCGAACCCGAGACCTCATGCACAGCAGTCGCATTCACTACCGCTGCGCCACGGAAGCAGTTTAGTTTAGTGTAGGCAGAGGCAGGCACGAAGGCACACCTATAAAGGCTAATGATAATAAAAGTTATTAATAAGCATAAGAAGTTATTTATAAAAAACTTGTCATTTTAAAGTTATCAAATCTTCATTTATTTCATCAATACAATTTACAATAAATATGTGCTATATCATTTTACACATTATTTTAATTTATTTTTGAGTACAATCTATTAGGAATGAAATAAAACAGAATACATTGGAGTTTTATAGCTTATAGGTAAAAGTCGCTGATATTAACCGCAATAAATAAACCCTAACCGTCACAATGGAGTTGCAAAACAAGCAAAGATATTGACATTTACATTTTTCGGCGTCATACAAATTATAGATGGTGTTGCCATAATAAACACAAAACCTCGATACGTTGATAATAGACATTACTTTAAGTTAATCAAAGCAATCTTGCAAAGATGGAAATAATAATTATTTTAGTTTTTGTATAAAAAATGAAATGAACGATTTAAATAATAATTATATAATATACCAATGGTAAATTACAATTTCGATTAATTACTTGTCAACATATTTTGTGTGAAGGCAACATTTTCACGTTAATGTACTTGCTTGCAAGTTCCATTATATAGTTTAATCGTTTACTTGTTTAATATTTTAGAAAATATTACCGTCTTGTACAGTATAATAGATACAAGGAAAAAAATTGGATATAAATCAATATATTTTTTAGTATAGCCTATTTCTTGTGCACCTCTGGGCCTAATACTGGTATGCCCTTCTTTTAGGCAAGCGTGCTCCATCGCCGACTGCATCTTCACTTAAGATCAGGTGAGATCGCGGTCAAACGCAAGCCTACTACAGTATAACAAAATGCTCCTTTACAAAGTGTTTATTAATCACGGCTGGGCCGTACCACGACAGTAAATCCGATATATCAATTTAGAATTTTTGACTTATTTTAGCAGCATTATGGAACTATGGCGACCTACTAGAACAATATTTTAAAAGCATAAAAATATGAGTGCTTATTTTAAAATGTTCGATCTGCACGAACTTATTAAGCGACATTAGCATGCTAATAAATTATACGTTCACGCATCAACACAGTTTTTGATAAGCAGATATTTTCTAACGGATTTCGATTAAGTAATAATTATTCCGCCTGTCATTTTTAAATTATATAACTCATGTATAGACAATCTAAAGTTATTTTAATTAAAGGAATGCCGGGCGTGGTCCCATTCATATTCAAATGTATTCTTGAATGTAGCCATAGATAATATTTGCAAAAAACTAATAAGTTATTACTGATTGATTGGTGTCAGTCATGGACCACCAAGGTATAGACGTGACATAGAAGGCGTCTGTTGGTTGATTATTAACAAAAATGCATTATTTACGATCCTTACTTACACAAGTAAAAATACGACTATAATAAAAGTAAAAATGTAGTTGTTAATTTATCCTTTCTTTGGACTGTTCGGTATTCGGTGTCGATCGATTGATCGAGGATCGACACCGAATACCGATTTTGCATATATGTATTAACATTACTTTTATTAACATAATTAAAATTAACGGTTAAGTAAAGCAAGATGGGCTTATATGACGGCAGTGCCTATGGTTTTCATAAATATTAGTGGCGTTGTACACACAGAGAGTGATATAAATTCCTTGTCTATGGAGTTTAGTGGTCTGTGAAGCCAAAGTATGCTGTCATGCTGTATTAATCAAACAACAATGCTGAGATATGATGACGTCACCGTTAAGTTATAAATTATTACAGACACTTGTTTGAAGAGCCCGCAGGCCTATGTGCTGCTTGACGACAAAGACAAACATTAGCACTTGAGAGAGAGAAGCACGATCGATTAGTATTTTGTTAAGGTTACTGTAAATACCATTTCAGAATTAAATATTTGATACTACCTACTTATGTTATACTTATTTTACTTTCCGTTGTTAAAGTTACCAGATTTTAACATAATCCATTCAGCGGTTGTTTTAACGAATGTTACTCTGAATTTGGATATTTGTTCAATTTAGGTGATGATGTATGATGGTGTGTGTTACGAAAATTTTAGATGTCTAGTCCAAAGGCTGCGTAACAAACATTCAAACTTTGAATCTATGTGGAATCATCGTAATGCAAAGATTTCATATATTAAGACATGAAATCTTTGCATTATTAATATCTTAGAAGACAATAAACGGCTCGCTGTAGTTCAATCTACACAATAGGTATAATGTATTTCCTTTCCTAATCCGGGTTTATAAATTCCCTACTAATTGCCATACCAAATGTCACTAAAATCGCCAACTGATTTTGCTGACTTCAGCTGGCTTCATGCGCGGTTTTGTTTTAAAATGCCTACATTCCTCTGCAGAGTTCAAACACACAATTTCATCAAAATCAGACCAGTGATTTTGCTGTTAAACTTACCGAACAAACAGAAACTTTAACATTAGAATAGCAAACAATCTCTCGGAGACAGAAGTCGTACACTGAACTAGAAGTACAAAATGATATTTACATAAGCAGTTAAAGCTGTAACGACGTGAAAGTATACTCTATGCGGAATAATTTTACGACATAGACACCAATTAAACATTATTTACGGAAATTATACACACAGTACACGAGAAAATCACTAAACTTTTATTGCTCAGTGTACCTAAATAATTGGATAAGTTATATTAATTTTACTTAGAAAGTCTTTCTAGGTGTATGAATAGTCTTTTGAGTGTTAACTTGGTAAGCGGTTTCCGCGGTAAGCTTGGTAAGCGGTTTAGTCTTGGCTGCTTGCAATATAGGCACACCCATAATAACACGCTTATGCTTTCTCAGCTTTTCAAAACTTTTCTTTGCGTTAGGGTATAGGTGACCTTTCGGTTTGCTACTCACAGCCGTCTGCACTCATCAAGAAAATAGATGGTAAGGTTATTTGGAAGCCTTCTTGTTTCGGATATATCCTGTAGCCGTGGTACTATAAGTACAAATGAAAGAGCAGTTGAGCCCTTAAAAAAATTATAGCACTCTCTCCGCGTCTAATAGTTTAAAGTCCCAGAATCTTAAGGCATATCTTTTGCTCCGCGACTAATAGTCCATTTTCCTCCTTCCGTGTTAATGTCCAAGTCTCGCATCCGTACATTAAAATCGGCCTTATTACTGTTTTGTAGACGCGAATTTTTGTGGTTCTGATTATCAACTTAGACACACAACACTTTATGGAGAGGTGCGGTAGACCTTAGCGAGTTGACGATGCCGATGGTTATTTCGCCCTCCCTTTGATTGGTATCCGTGATCGTGCACGAGATACTTAAATTTACTGACGCCTCTATAGGTTGTGTCTCTGACTATAAGATTTTTCTATTGTTCCTTTGATCTTTGTATCTCTTCATATGGAGAATTTCAATCTTCTCGCGACTGATTCTGAGACCCATTTGCTTGTCTTCAAATACCTTTACTATGCTCATTACTTCCATCATCATAAAGTAAAATAAGGAATGAAAATATAAATCAAATAAACCGCAAATTTGATGAAACTAAAGACCTCTGCGTGGCAGTTCAATGGTCTCCCACTACGCTATCGCTGCGTCTTAGTTGAAAATAAACTTGACTTATTTTTTTTTATAAAATACCTTTCTTAGTACATAACAGAAGTGTGAATATTACTACCGTTCGGATTTAGCCAATTTACTCACTGTTTTAATAATTGTCTAAAAACACATCACGTCGTGTACTTACTCGTTTAACGTGAAGAAAGTTCAAACAAACACACTTTCGTATGTCGTCGTCATTTAAATGTATTAATTAATATATTTTAATGACGTAGGTGTGCGTGAAATGAATAACAAGTAGATATTCTTATCCCTATAAGTTTAATAACGACTGGAATCTATCTATATACATAAAATGAATCCCTGTTTCCCTTGGTCAGTGGTCACGCCATAACATGAGAACGACTTTATCGATATCATTCATCTTACGGAAAGAAAAGTTAAGAAAATTTCGCAGAAGATTAGATAATTTCAGAAAATTATTTACTTCGCGTGATTGATAGTTAATCTAAGATAACGTCTGTCGGGTCAGCTAGTACCATCTGGTCCTCCCCCAAACAGCTGGGGCCCGCCTAGTCAGGTGGCGGGCCAAGACCTGTCGGTGTCGCGGTGAATGCTAGCGCGAATCCCGTGGCACCGACACTAGGTACCGGAGAAACGTCGTCAGGGGTTTAGTGGGTATGGGACCGGCTCTGGCTCGAGTCCCACACACCCGCGCCCTGCCCGGGCGCGGACGGTGCGTAAAAGCATTCCCCTGAGGTAATAAAAAAAAAAAAAAAAAAAAAGCTAGTATTTATATCGGGCACGCCACTATCGTGGCGGTAAGACCCGTACTTAGAGAGTGGCTGGAGAGGCGTCATGGCGCCCTCACGTTTCGTCTGACGCAGGTGCTGACCGACCACGGTTGCTTCGGTCGGTATCTGTGTCGAATAGGCAAACAGGAGACGCCCGGTTGTCATCACTGCGGCGACTACCGCGTCGTTATCGAGGACATGGCGTTGCACACATTGGTAGCTTGCCCTGCTTGGACCACGCAACGCCGTGTCATGAACGTGGCAGTCGGTAGAGTCGTCCTTTCGCTCGAGGCTATGGTCCTGTCCATGATTTCGAGCGTGAGGTCTTGGAATGCCGTCGCCTCCTTCTGTGAGGAAGTGATGTTAGTGAAGGAGGCGGCGGAGAGGGAGAGGGAACGTTCAATCCCTCTCCCTAACCGCAGAGCCGGGCGCAGGAGGGCGCGAGACGACTTCCAGCCACCCTGAGTAGAAGCCTGCGGGCGGTGGACCCATTGGGGCCGTCCACCACCCGATCAGCGCAGGTCCGAGTAGGCGGCGTTCGTGTTCCACGCACGCCTCTCGATGTCGGAAAGGGGACTAGGTCCTCCCGCTTTGTTGTCGGGGACCAGGTCCCCCAATTATGGGTGTAAATTTTTATTGTGCTTGTGGGACCCGCCACGTCCATCGGTGGTTCAAACCTTTGGCGGGGTCGCGATTTGAATGCGAGAGCGATCCGCGCGACCCCGCCATAAAGTGTGAGGAACACCGCGGTCGTTTTAGTCGATTCAGCCCAAACATATGGGCTGGATCCCGACATATCCTCATCGCCCGCCCCAAAACCGGCGATGGGGAATGTGATTTGCACATTTCTCGCGTTAAAAAAAAAAAATCTAGTGTTTATATAAACGTAGAATATACATATGTAGAGGGAAACTGTTACAAATAATGGCTAATTCTGTTTTTTTTTCTCTATTATTATTCGTGAAGGATTGATTCGTCAAACTATAAACCATTGTTTTTTTAAACTGTTGTAGTTTTGAAATTGCTGCATTATTTTGGTGTACTTTTTTTTTCACGTAACAAAATCTTGTAAGTTTGACCAACAACACAACATGATTTTTTTATTTAGCACATTTGTTAGGTCTTTACCTAAGGAATCTCCCGTTACAATTTTATTCACATATTCTGGGACACCTTGTATATAGTGCGAGGCCATTGTCGTCAATCCACAGTTCTAAGCCCCGTGCTGCCACTGAGAATTTCGTAACAAATTAACCTCATCAACATTTTGTCGACCCGGGTATCAAACTTAGGACTTTACGATCCGCGAGCACCACAACCGTAAACTTATACCACGAGACCAGCGATACAGATGCATATTGAATGCGCATATTTCTAGAAAATAAACAAAACTGGCAATTGCAATGCGGTTTTGTGCTTTAATTAAAGTCTGCCATAATAATCATCAATAATTCTCTTTTATCTGGAAAATACTAAGATGGTTACGATGGGGTTGGCGTATCCTTGTGGATAATAAGTGTAGCAAAAAAATAAAAATAAACAAGACTGGCTTAGTTATAATATAGAGGTACACTTAACACGGTTTGTTGGCAAAACGTAAAGAATGATGTATGAAGAATGTGGTCCCCGCGTCCGACATTCGAGTCACGAGCGTGAAACTGCAGGTTGGATGAACTTGCACATTCCTGTCCGTCGCTCAACTCTTCCACACAAGTTGCATAATAAAATGTTCTGCCCTGCTTTTGAAATACGCATTTGTTAACTCGCCGCCTTTAGACTGCCTGTCACGCTACAGTTATGTATAGCAAGGAATATATACTACATATATACTTTTAAAGTGATCTATATTAATCTTCATTGATGTAATTAATGGCAATGTAACTTTATATACTTGTCAAGTTATCCATGCTGGGTCCCGAGGAAGCACATACGCTACTTTAAAAAGATCTGAACACTGACACAGCCATAATGACTTTACGTATAAATTTTGACTTACGAACCTACCCTCATGCATAGGAATAGGCAAAGGCCTACCACGATGAATTTGTCAGTTCATCATGTTGGCATCACGTAATACTAGCCTATTATCACTTTCTTCCTAACTACTTGAATAACACTTTGCCAGAATTGGATATAGAACCAGGATCACATGTTCAAGCGTAACCGTAAATTCATGCATACCACAAGAGCACCGAGACGATGATATAATTAAATAACTTAAAACATGTTTATCTTACGTACCGCTTATCGTGTCATATTCAGCGCAATCCAAGCGTGTCACTGCAAATAAGAAACACTAGTTCCTGCCCGGCTTCGTCCGCATGACTATTACTGGGATTAAAAGAAACCTATACGTTAATAATAATAATAATAATAATATTCTACCACATACACACAACACCATCTAGCCCAAACTAAGCAGAGCTTGTACTATGAGTACTAGACAATGGATAAATATACATACATATATACATTTTTTTTTGTAAATACATACATATTATACATAGAAACACCCAGACCAAGACAAACATCCATATTTATGCACACAAATGTTTGACTTGTGCGGGAATCGAACCCGCGACCTCAGGCGTGGCAGTCGGTTATACTAACCACTACACCATCGAGGCCGACAAATTATTATTTATCAAAATTTGTTATTACAATACATGCGTTATCTGTGTGTTAAGTTAAGTACATCCAAATCTGTGTCGCGGTTTTTGTACGATTCAGTAACAAACATCTATTTATACACGCAATTTTTTTGTAAAGTTTGTGGTAAGTATTCTACTGAATATATTGTTGAACTGATGATACTGGCTGCCCTCAGCGACGTTCGTCAAACATTTAAATATTCTTTAAAATAGTGCATTTACCTTTAAGTACGGTGTACTTAGATCTTATGAAGATTTATCTTCACTAAGAAAAGTGAGCTCATTCATAAGATACGAAGATTAGAACGTTAGTGTACAGTATTTAATATGAGTAAGCGTGATAATTTTATATATATATTTCAGTCAGTTGGCATTGTGTGTAAGATGACATCTTCACTCTCCTAAAATTTACGATATTCAATCATAGTAGAACGCAACCCTCGATTAAAATGCTTGAGATAAGTTTCTAGTAGAAACGTGTCGCGTAATATTCCGTTCTCCGTACAACTCACAAACAGCGCGTTCTGTACGCAAATTATACGAATGCATTCGGCATCTTAAAACCTTGACATTTCACACGTACCACGTTCTACACTAGAAAAGACATTGTAATTTAATGTTATGTTTATACTGAGGTACCAAACCTTAATTAAAGTTTAGAAACAGTCAGCGTGTGTAAACATACATAGGTAATTGAAGTTTCGCGTGACGCGTTAGACGAAGTAAAAGTAACATAGAAAAGCTCTTCCGAGCGTGTACAAATAAAAAAAGAGGTTACGTGTGAAGTTATAAAGATTAATGGTCGAAATTATTAATCAAACTATCTGATTTTCGTACTAGCATGGGAAAGCTTACGGTTCTAACAACCATAATCGTGACTAATTGATCGCAGGTATCATGTACGTATTAACAATGTCTAATGAGAGAGCCTTTTTAAAGAGTTATAGTAATCCTAGGTACTCATGGCAAAAAGGAAAAAAATAAACATGTTTTATTACTGCAAAGAAAAACAGAGGAAGAATTTAATCTTCTTCTCCCTAGCCTTTATTATTCCCTAGTCACTTGGGATCGGTTTCTGGTCTAACCGGATTTGACTGGATATCAGTTTTTACACGGAGCGGCTGCCACCTGACCTCCGCAACCCGAAGGCTAACGATACCCTAAGGCTAGACCAGTATCAGAATATTATAGGGCACTGACTTCCCAATAACGACTGCCATAGATGTTCATGGCAGCCGGGACCGACGGTTTAACGTGCTCTCCGAGGCACGGAGCTGGCGATAATTGTCAATCAATACGCACATAATTTCGAAAAGTCATATAACTTCTGAAAGTCAGAGGTGCGTGACGTAAGTTCGAACCCGAGACCCTCTGCATTGCAGTCTGTTGGTCTCCCCACTGAGCTATCGCTGGTTATCTTGTCATACGCTATCAATAAAAATATAAATAACCATGAGCTAATCTCAGGAATGGTTGAACTGGTGGTAATTCATCTTAGATCACGCGGGGACTGATATAAGCTATTGAGTTTACAGAAAGTATGACGATTTCTTTAAGAATGTTCGTCGAAAAATTCGCGGTCTGATAAGTGAGTGGTTTATCCATCTACACATTACGACATGACAGATATTTATGTAATAATGCATCGACGGAAAGACGTTAAAAATTAAAATTCATTAAACAAAACAATCAAGGTTTGTGGTTAATACATAACAGAATAGCAAGAAGGAAAGACCGAACGCACGGCGAAGCAAAGGCCGGAGCCTTCTGCGCGTGCTCAGGGAATGTTAATGCACAGCGCGAGGTGCGTGCGCGCAATAAAAACAACAGCCACAATTCGCGGAAATACCCGCGCACAGATAACAAAGGTATTTCAGTCAAAGTGACGCTTCTGATGATTTAAATTAAGTGAAATTGTTGATAAATGAAACATGATGGTGGCAGTAAACGGTGGTGATAAAAACTATTAAGACTTTCGCGTTGCATGATTTGTAGGCTAACGGGATTTACGTGATCTTGCATTTTGTACGCGCCGTAATGTTATTGAGTTTAGTGAGATGCTGAGTCATCAAGAGTTAACTTGTATGAAAATATGTAATGTTAAGTGTTAATTTCTATGTTAGTTGTAAGCTGACCTGTAGAAGTCCTTAATCACGCAAAGACATCTTGGTTGAGATGGATGGGTAATTTGACCTTGTAATAGACCTGTCAGGTATATAACTGCTAAAATGGAACTGTGTACGCTTAGATATTTAGGTATAAGAGACATGAAAATATAATAAATACAGTGAAAATGATTGCGATGTATTTGTAGTGTGCCGTTGGGATAGACTGATAAATAGGGTGTAAGTGAGTGCTGTAGTGTGAAAGATATAGTGATAAGAATTTAGATAGGTGTACTAAATTGCTTAAGCGATAGCCTAGTGGGCAACCGTTGGACTGCCACGCAGAGGTCTCGCGTTCGATTCCAAGGCGCGCATCTCTGACTTTTCCAAGTAATGTGCGTATTAAATAGTTAAGTGTTCCTAAATGTTTTGTGTCCTAAGTTTGTTTAATTTCCTTTGTATGTAATAGCTGTATGGTATGGTTTTTGGAAATAAATACTTATTAAAAAAAATACTTATAATTATCGCTTGCTTTAACGGTGAAGGAAAACATCGTGAAGAAACCTGCATGTTTAAGAGTTTTCAATAATGTTCTCAAAGATATGTGAAGTCTGCCAACCCACACTGGGCCAGCGTGGTGGACTATGGCCTAGCTCTTCTCACACTAAGAAGAGGCCTGTGCCTAGCAGTGGGACAGTTTAATACAGGGCTGATAGAATTATATATACTATGTTGAATGAATGGACGACAAAATATTGAACAAGGTAAACAAAAATCTGGGTGATCAATGATCAACTAATAGTTGTTCAGATTCTTTGTGTCCATCGTTTTACTGTTTATTTTTTTTCTAATGTTTGTATAGCAGAAAATGTCTATATAATAAACTGGGTAAATGTATGCAAAGTAACATTTATGAACGTCAAAATGTCAAACCAGTACATTTTGACGTTCATAAGTAGCACTTTGTGATCGAAATGAAATAAGATTTTTGAAAGTAACCAAAAACAGGCGTTATATATGTGTAAACGCCTGTTTTTAGGGACTATGGGATTTGTTTTTAAATAGATATTTTAATACTTAATTTATAATTATACCTTCGAGCAAATACATTATAATTTAGAAGTCGTGCATTATCTTTAATGATTACTTGATACGCCGAATAAAAAATAAAAATACTGTACACAAAAGACCTTTCGCACACGGGCCCCTATCGACAGACACCTATAGTCAGCTACCTGATCTAGTCACTAGTTGCTGCCTCGAGGGGTCCGTTTGTCGAGCCTTTAAATCCTTTTTGAAGTTTTGACTGCACAGATGGCGCAGTGGTCTAAGTGATCGCCTCGCCACTGCCAACTGCGTCGTGTGCTGTAAGTTCGAATCCCACACGGGACCATAGTTTGTGTGACTCGTAAATGTTGTTCAGCGTCTGGGTGTTCTTTGTGTCCGTTGTTTATATATTAGTCCTCCGCAAAACAGGAATTATTCACAGCACGGAATGTCTTTAAAAAAGTCCTTATAACACAATGTTTTTTGAGGCTATAATACCGTGTTACAACGTAAACACGACATCAGTCTAAAACGCGTTCAAACACGTGACCAAATAATTCGAATTGCATCGCCTACACTGCATGATGTAATGACAAAGATAATGCGATATTGATTATTTTGTTATTATTGAACAGTGTACCTAGTCGTGATGACTCTAATAACACGTTTCATTTTAATATAATAGCTTGTATGTTTTACATCCGTTTACGGTAATAACATGTATTGAGTTAGGTACGGGTAACATCATACGTAGTAATAATGAACAAATAAGTTAGAGAATTGTATGGATTCAAATCCAATAAAAATATTCTGTTATGTTGACCTATTTATTGTATATTATTACATTATTGACTTTTCTTTTAACTATTATTGTTATAAAATACTAAGATCCTAACTAGTAACATTATAAATGCGAGGGTGAGTTTGTTTGTTACGCTTTTACGCCTTAAATACTGGATCGATCGTCATGAAATTTTGCATATACGTTATCAGGAGTACAGAAATGACATAGGGTAGGTAGATTTCATAAAAAAGTACATTTACGCGAGCAAAGCCGCGGACATAATCCATATTGTTATAATTTTAAAAGATAGAGCTCATCAAAATATCCCAAAGTGTACTTATGTTGTTGACTAAAGTCTGTTTCAAATACGAAGTATATATACGAATCCATTTGACAGATGATCGTTGAACTGTAATAGTGAAGGGATCATTTCAATTGGCATTTCCCGATATCGATTACCGATTAACATTACAAACATATTATAATCGAATAGTTTTGAATCGAAACAGAAAGCATAAAAAGCAGAAAAAGAAATTTATCGGTTATCCACATAAGCTTAAAAATAACAACCTATCGTATCATGACCTTTTCTTATTGGTTATGCCTTAGGATCAAGGCCTTCAATCAATAACCTTAACATAACAAAATAAAGTTTAATTACCAATTTATTATATGAACAAAATAATATTTTATTTGCCAAATTTTAAACATCTCCTTAAGGTTTAACCACGATTTCAGGTATGCTGCAACCCAATAATAATTGATACCAAACACTTTACACAAGATTATACTCGGTATTTTTTTTTAGCTCGAATTGGGTTGATTTTATACGATTCATATTATTCCGTCACTATGACCAAAAGTATAAAAATTACCATAGTGCGTAACTATAGTAATGTGATAAAATGTTATTTTATTTTGAAGATTAAATTATGTAAGACCTACAACATTAAAAATAAATAGTTCATTATGTTTGTGAAACAATTATATAATGTTTTGTTGAGATTCCAATTTTTCAAGAAATCTTTGGTACCATAAGTAATCATTGTTTATATTTGCAATTTATATGAAATGAGTTACGTGCTATGATGTGTCATAAGGGACTTCGTATTTGAAACAGACTATACCTATTGAGTCGCAGCGACAAGGGTGGCTAAACAATAGATTTTTAATTATATCTGGTATTCTAAGACTGGACAGATTTAGTTTCTTGTTAGAATATTATCAATAGATGTAACGTGCTTAATCAACGGCCCTCTATTGAACATCATGGAACCTAAAAATCTGCTGCGGTAATGTAATAGCCCTGTTTACCCCATCGAGGATATACAGGCATCAATCTTTGTATATAAAATAATAATGATAATAATATTCTATCCCACACACACACCACCGTCCACCATCTAGCCCAAACTAAGTAGAGCTTGTACTATGGGTACTAGACAATGGATAAACATACATATATATATACTTTCTTTCGTAAAGACATACATATTATACATAGAAACACTCAGATTTCTTAATCTGAGTGTTTCTATGTATAATATGTATGTCTTTACGAAAGAAAGTATATATATATGTACTATACAACATCCATGTTCATGCACACAAATGTTTGACTTTTGCGGGAATCGAACCCGCGACCTCAGGCGTGGCAGTCGGTTACACTAACTAATACGTCATCGAGGCCGACAAAATATATAATTTTCTTTTTTTTTTAAATATAATAATATACTGCCACATACACACAACACTATCTAGCCCAAACTAAGCAGAGCTTGTACTATGGGTACTAGACAAGGGATATTTTTTTTTGTAAATACATACCTATTATATATAGAAACACCCAGACCAAGACAAACATCCAAGTTCATGCACACAAATATTTGCCTTATGCGGGAATCGAACCCGCGACCTCATGCGTGGCAGTCGGTTACACCAACCACTACGCCATCGAGGCCGACAGGCAAAAGTGTAGACAGAATAGTAAATGCAATTAGTTACCTATTACGTGTTAAATAAGTATATAAAAGAAATATTTTAAAGTATGATAACTGCTAAGCTTTTAACAATACAATGTTGACAGCGTTATGCAGTGAAAATTAATCTTCGTCTAGTCGTAAATTCTTGCTTTTTTATGACTACATGACTATAATAAAGAGCGTGTGACAGTTATGCAAATATTGCACCATAATGCAAATATAGGTAGGTATAATATTGCGAGACTATCGCTGTCGTGAAAACATCTTGTAAATTCCCGAAATTTTTGTGTTGATATCTTTTTATTATGAGTCGTTTTTGCCAGTCGCTAAGGAGGAAAACAAGCGTAGTTTTTTCTGACTGTAAGCTGTTACTACAGGCTATGGATCTCCCGCCCGCCAGCCATTGAGTCGTGTAACCTTTAGAGTTTACTTTAAGAGAAATGTAGATATAATTAGAAAGTACAATGAGAGAAGGTATAACAAATACACTTTTAATGTATTAAGATTACAAATAAAAGAGACAATCTTTACTTATATAACTATAGTCAGGGCGTGGTTCGCTAAAGACTTGCTTCGTGGTCCTTGTACAATCAGGACACTTAGCTGAAGGTGTGAAGCCGGGCCGCAAGGAGCCGCGACTGACGCCGTCCGTTCCTTATATAGTCTCGCACCACTGGTCGCGAGAGGTGGCTAGTGACGTGCGCCCGCGTTCGCCGGGCGTCTAGGCGATTATCGTCACAGTCGGAGGACGCCCTCTGTGCCGGGGCGTCCATCAGAAGTCGTCACCCGCAGACCTTTTCCTTTTCTGCATTGGGCCCTGTTGGGTAAGTCGCTGATTTAGTTATAATTCCAGCGACCCACCTACCTTATAAAGCAGCGAGGTGGCACACCGTGGTGGTTTTAGTCGGTAGGCCCGAAGTCTTGGGAGAGCCCGACATTGGCCTCTCGCCTCCCCTTCTGGCGAGGGGCTATGCGTCAGGAGCATTTCGCTTAAGCACAAGACAGTCTGTCTTTACGCTATTGTGCAAAATACACTAACAAATCACATCCATAATCCATATTCATGCCACAGCGGTTTCTTTAAGGTGTAGAATCTTAGCAGCAGAATTATATATTGTAGGTACATATAAGACATGTGGTCAATTAAAGATTTCAAAGTCATAAAGCCTCTTTATGGTTTATTTAGGTCACATAGTAATCACAACATATTATAAAACAGAGTCCCCCGCCGCGTCTGTCTGTCTGTTCACGATAAACTCACAAACTACTACGACTCGATGGCGTAGTGGTTAGTGTAACCGACTGCCACGCCTGAGGTCGCGGGTTCGATTCCCGCACAAGTCAAACATTTGTGTGCATGAACATGGATGTTTGTCTTGGTCTGGGTGTTTCTATGTATAATAGGTATGTATTTACAAAAAAAAAAGTATATATGTATGTTTATCCATTGTCTAGTACCCATAGCACAAGCTCTGCTTAGTTTGGGCTAGATGGTGTTGTGTGTATGTAATGGAATATTATTATATTATAATTATTACTGAACGGATTTTCAAGCGATTTTCACCAATAGACAAGAGTGATTCACGAGGTAGGTTTAGATGTATAATTTGTTAAGGTTTTGTACAACGCGTGTGAAGCCGGAGCGGATTGCTAGTAATTACATACATATGTCCAAATTGCGTGGTGAATGGGTTTTGTGAAGTTTACATTTATCTTAGGGCAAGGTTAATTGTCAAAGGGTTTATTAGAAGGTGCCTGCAAGAAACTACTGTGGACATATCACCATATGTCGTTATAAGCGAAATTGTATGACGTTTCCATTTCGATGATCGTGCAGTCTGTCTGTTTGTTTTTCACTAATACATATGAAATAGCTTTCTTTTACCTCAGTTCTGTTTCTCCGAAACATATTTGCTGAACGATTTCTGTTGAAACATGAGATGACTCAGTAAACTGGTAAACGAGAGATTTTTGCTCATTCAATATCTTATATTATCGAATTATATAATAGCTCTTAGTCACAATATGTTAAAGCTTTTTTATTATATGTAATATATCCGCTTTTTCTTGTTTCTTGTATTTAAAGAGAAAGATTGTTGCCCGTTCCGTTAGTATCCTATAATATCGAATGATATAACAGTTCTTAGTCAGAATATGGTAATACATTTTTATAAGATGAAGCTACTACTGCTAATAGAATAAAATATGTTATTCTTGTTCTATTTATAATATTTATGTCGCTACGAACATGACAAGAATTTAAATAATAATAGGCTCAAACGAGCCCGGACTCGGAGCAAATATTTACGGATCACAGAAAGCCTCTTTCAGTACAATTGTTTTACTTTTTCTAAAGCGATAATCGAACCCGGGATCTTACACTGCAATTGCAACCAGCATTCACCAATTGATCTACGAGGTCGTCAGTTAATATTTAAGCATTGACACCGATTAACATTCATTCCTTCATTTTGTGGGATTGCACATCTGGGACAACATCCTAATTTAGGAGGTCGACATACAAGTATACCTACATAAAATTCATACTACATAGTTACACGCTTATTTACTCAAAGCTGTAGGCAGAGATGTATAACACTTATATTTCGCCAGTTATAGTATTTAGTCTACGTAATAGGTGGCAAATCTATTGCCGATAATTGCTTGTCTGAATAATCCAATAACACTTCACCGGGAGACGAACCCCAGTGATCTGGTGTACATGGGACATTCACAGTAGTCGCATTCATATTCACTGCAACTAATGTGCATATACCTAATGTATAACCTGGGGTTTCCGACGTTTAATCGTAATAGGTTCCACGAACAGAATAACAAATTAAATGTTACACAACAATCGATAAAGCTTTTTTCAAATACTGTTAAGGTTTGTTAATTCTTATGTCATTCTTCAAATAAAAATTACAGTTAAAAGACCAAGTGTGATTTGCTTGGATCGATGACAAAAATGGAAATCCATGTTTTTCATTGAAAGACTTGAAAGAGATGAATGTGCTCGATTCGTCCAACTTGGCACAAAATAGGAAAGAATGGCGCACTTAAAGTCGGAGACCAAGATCGACTTTGGGTCGCTGAGCCAGCTAAGTAAGTAAGTAATTATGTTTTCCATTACGATTGCTAATTGACGGCATTGTAACTTGAAAGAGCTTTTGGTTCGAGGAGTAACAATTTAAGATAATTATGTGTATTCAATTGATGGGGAACTTGTTGACATGTCTTGAAATTTGTTACGGTACGGAAATATCAACCTACAACCTGCTGCAGACTATTTATTTGGAGAATTACTTTTAACTAAATAAACTTCTGTTGTGTTACTGCGGTATGTAGGGTTTGCAGAACTACTTGTCAAAGCCCTGTGCTGTTCAAAGGATAAAAACTATCGATTTACGTGTCGAAAACAAGCAACAATTTTTTTGAAGTCTGCTTTTATCCACAGCTTGTTATTAGTAGCATTCATAGACTACAGTAACCGTTTACCACAAGACTAACCATATACTCACCTGCTAGATAATATAAATAAATGTAAATGTAAACGAAAAGATCATTACCCAAAAGGTTAAACATAACAAATAAGAATTATGCAACCAATTCGTAAGAGACTTAGCATCAAAACTGACTGCAAATAACAACTCATTCTAATGATCATTTACATAACTTACTAAAATATATTCAAGGCTGAGACGCTGGATTATATTTCGTCTTATTTTACGTTTAAAAACTAAACTTATTCTAAACGCTTACCGTTAATTAATAGCCAATTATACTAGCAACACCGGCAGCAAATATAACAGCTACAATCTTCTTAAAGAAAGCGAGAACATTAATAAAATTAAATATAAAACTCGATTATTCTATCACGTGTTAAGTTTGATACTCTTAGCGGTGCCGCAGCCATCTTATAACGAAATAAAAACAAGTTGGTAAGAGCAAGTGTCGGTTTATATCAAGGCTGAGGGGACAGGAGATGCGAGGACTCAATGAGGATGTCATGAATCTAGAGGAAGACGTCCTGGCTATATTATTGTCTAGTGTATTTGGGTCACCTGTCGAGAGTAGCCCGGAGGGTGAACCAAAATCTCACGGTAAATCATCAGTTGTTAGATTCGAGTCAATGTTATATGACTTAAAACATTTCTAATTTAGAAAAATATCGCCTTTAGGCTTGCTATATTAAGTAGGTACCTATGAATGTTATCGAATAACAACCAAATCGTTTTTTACGGTAGATTGTTATAAACAGATCGAAAAAGTATAATACGAGAAATATATGTATTTTATGGTTACAATACCCTACAGATTCAACTAAAATTTGTTTTTATACAGAGCAACAGCCATCTTACTAAAGGTACGAATAACGATATTCTAAGATTGAACATCACCAAAATCGCAGATCAATTGATCTGCGAGGTTATCACGAGACTCGTACTTAGCGGATATGTGAGGGGAAAACCATTAAAAGGAGTAACTCATCCTATTCTTCTTTCAACCCATATGAGAAATATTTCTGCAGGGTTTTCAACACTCGTATGTGTTCTCTATAAGCTATGATACCGCTAACCATTATACGGTGTACATGCGTGTAAACTGCCTTTATGGTATAAAAACCGTAGACAAATTGCTAAGTAGAATAAAGACACAGAACCGTTCATTTCAAGTACAGTACAAGCAAAGATGACACTTCAAGAGAATTTTAATGTAGTATTACCGTTTTTGTGTCTCCAAGCTTTTGTTATTGGCTTGTTTGCGAACATGTCTAGAATTTCGCAGCGATCATTCACGTCCGATGATGTGCTTCAAAATGATTCGGAGTCTTGTATTTTTAGAATAGGTTATCCGTTATTCGCACCTTCGTGAGGTGCCGAAAATTGTATCATGTTTTGAGAACAGAACAAATTGAATAAGGAATTAAATCAGGTTTTGCACAACTATCGTGTAAGTGACAGACTTTTATGAGGATAATAGTTTCTGCTCGTGGTTTCGCGTGCGTGAATCCCATAAAAACGAAAAGCGGACTAAATAGCATCATCAGAACAACTTCACAAATTTTGACATTTATATTATCTACCAGTAGATTGCGCTACAAGGTTTTTTTTAAATGACTTGTAGAACATAATAGACAGCAAGGTTTACTGTTAGTTATGCAACCATGCGACCTTTGCACTTTACCCTGGCAACACCACAAATACTTTTTTAAGGGTTGCCAGCGCGCGACGGATTCACTTTGTGTTGTGCAAGCTTACTTGCTATTAAGTGGTCATATTATTGATCACCTTGGTACTAAAAACACTTCATAATAAACAAAATCCGGTGATAATTGAGGCACACTCATACCAATAAGCTTATGAATGTAAACGATTATAGCCCTTTTATTGATGAACCGTTACGGCTGGGGTCAACAGCTCGCGTCGCGCGGCGGTCAGTTTGAACTGAGATGCGAAACATACTACCTTTTTACTTTCACGTGCTCGACATAATATTACAAAGCAAGGTGTTCGATACGGCGTATTATCATCAATTAGTGTTTTTAAACGTTATTATGGAGAATTTCCTAGTGGGAAACCGTTGGACTGCCACGCAGAGGTCTCGAGCTCGAACCCAAGGCGCGCATCTGTCTTTTCGAAGTTATATGCGTATTAAATAGTTGATTATCGGTGAAGGAAAACATTGTGAGGAAATCAGCATGTCTGAGAGTTCTCCATAATGTTCTCGAAGATATGTGAAGTCTGCCAACCCGCACTAGGCCAGCGTGGTGGACTATGACCTAACCCTTCTTTCAGTGAGAAGAGGCCCGTGCCCAGCAGTGGGACAGTTTAATATAGGACTGATATTATTATTATTATTATTATTATTTATGGAGACTATTCTCGTAATATGAAGTTATATCTACTACCCTACAAGCTATTTTTAAACAAGGAAGTTAACAAGTGTTTTACCTCTAATACCTTTACATACATACAAACTAGGGTTAGCATAAAATGCCTAAACTTTGAACAACTAGATACTTCTAGCGAAAGTATAATCTTGACCTCTGAATCAAGAAATTCCGCTAACACGTTGTCAGAGGTACCGAAAAGGACATAGGGTACCTTTTGTCCAGAAAAAGTACCGTTATACAGTACAGTAGAGTACGCGGGCAAAACGTAGTTGTTAAATAAAGTATTGATTAGCTGACAGCATTAAACATCATAGATTTTTCTTTAATGTGACTACTCCTGCAATAGGAATAATTTCTGTGTCGCGTCTTTACAAACATTCAAACAACGGACACAAAGAACATGCAGTTTCGGGAAAACCAATTGAAGATCAAACAAATTTTTGTCCCGTGTAGGGATCGAACCCAAAACACTCGACGCAGCAATAGTAGTAAGGCGTTGATCTTTTGCATCGATACAATGATCAAATTTTAGACCTAACGACGACTCAGTTAACCGTTGCGCCATTCATGCATTCAATTAATCTTCCATTGTGTCTGCTAATAACAAAGGTCGCAGATCAAGGGTCAAATATAAGAAGACATATGAATCTTAGCTACCTCATAATTAATACTATACATACTACCTATACACTATAGTATTTTTATGTATAACTAACGACCCGCCCCGGCTTCGCACCTACAATACAAAACCTAAACAAATTACACACCTGCCACATGAATCACTCCGTCTATTGGTTAAAACCGCATGAAAATCCGTTCAGTAGTTTTTGAGTTAATCTCGAACAGACAGATAGACGTGGCGGGGGACTTTGTTTTATAATATGTAGTGGTTTAACGACGAAGTCATTTTATAGGCCACTTGGGACCGTTGCTGGCGAAATGTAAGTATAATGCAAAAAGTCACAATATTTTACTGATGCCGCGTAAGTTAATAGTAACACCTACAGCGAAAACTGGTAAGTAATAATATTTCAATATAATAATATCCTCCATCTCACCGTAACATTGTTAAACAAGTGAGAAACGGCAATGAATTGCCGTAAATCTTAGAGTTCGAAGAAAAGGTTCAAGTTATATGCAAAGGTCACGTGATACCACGTGACCTTGAGGTCAGAGGTCATAGTCATTTCGGGGGTATATCGACTATGCTGAGTCGAATGGCGTTGACCGCGAGTCTCTAGCTCTTACGGTTCTTGAGTTGAAAGTTGTATAACAGACGGACGGACAAAGCTGTTCGATAAGAGTTTTTCAAAACTCTAAAAGTCATTGCACAGTCGCAATAAAGCTGTTGAAAGCGGTTTATTTTCAAAATCGCGTTATAGTTAATGTAATAAAGAAAAATAAAAGTAAGACAAAAAAATAAAAAAAAAATTAAAGTAAAATGGGCTTTCTCAAGATATGAGTTTGTCTGGTTTGTCGTACGTAAACTATTAAGAGCGTTTACCCTTTGTTGCTTGTTCCGACTAGCAACGTCGCAAATAAGTATCATCTATTATTATTATATTAATTACTTTTAGCGCTTTATTTTAAAAATGTTTTGTATGTCATAGACGATATATAATTGTATTTGTACTTCTTTTATTATGTAAATAATAGAGTGAAAGTTTTAGATAAGTAATGTGCAATGTAAAAGGACTACAAAACGGCCATACAAAAGACGTCGCCACTCTGAACAGGCCACAAGACTCAAACGATATTAATTTAACAGCTGTTTGTATACAAACTTTCTGCACTGAATTTGTCTCTTTATTTGAGCGTCAACAGTCTGCTGGGTTCATGCATCCGGAAAGATGCAATCAAGTTAAACGTTAACATAAATACTGAATAACTTACATGGTATAAAAAATATTATGATAAAGGTAATATTTACCTTTGGAACCCTCGTAAAGGTGAATATTGAGCGTTAATTTCGCTTATCTATTATTTTTTTAGTAATTTACTACATTTTCTTAAGTTTGGGTGTGCAATGACCTGCTTTTTATAACTTTGTAGTTAATAATTTTGATAGTTTTTGGTTTACTAATACCTACTCAACATAGAATTTATTTTAAATATTATCTTCAATATTTTTGATGGAAGTTTGTAGCGATCTTTTTGTGTGGGCCTGCACGTATAAGGCACGAAAAAAGGACGAAGTTATTTTCAGATCCAACAATGTGAATGAGTTTATTTAGACATGTGTTTTGCATCATATGTTTGTGCATCTCGACTACAACAATATTGTGCGCGACCATCCGTTTAAAATTTAAATGGTAAATATTGCAGCGAGCTGATATCTTAGTTTGTCAATTGTTCGACGTTTCATTATATAAAATGATAAATTTTGATAAAGTTATAGAACAAATATCGAAGTGGGTTCTGTTCAAAAATGCGAGCGAAGGCACGTTAAGAGCAAAATACTAATATCTATAATTATGTAGAATGCATTTGTAAAATCTATATTTGTGTTTTACTATTGCTTTGATTATGTTAAGGTTTTCCCAAGAAAATACAACTTAAGTCTCTTCAGAAGCGGGAGGCAAAAATCATTTCATAGCGCATACACATTGTCAGGTATACAGAAAAGGACTACGGGTACCTTTCGTCCAGGAAAAAAGTACTGTTGCCGAGTAAAATAAAGCAAGAACTTCTTCTTCGTATGAGAAGACATATATATCGAATAGCTTAGTACAACTCGATTTATATATCGATTACAACACTTCTACTTAGTCTTTCGAGCACGAGTCGTGGTTAGAATCACGATTCGGTATAATAAGATCGATTGAGTATAGAATTCGGTGTGAAGGGTGGTAACGGTCTTCAGTGACTCACTGTATCGGTGTCAAGACATGGACCGAACAGCTGAACAAATACCTACAATGTTAGACAACTCGTGTACCGTATCTATGTGAATATTCTGCTGAAGTTATGGCTTTCAGATAAGACGTAGCGTCAAGGTAGTATATCCTGAAAGAGGTAGGTAAACATCGCTACAAACTTAGTCAGCAGTGCCTACATTTTACGTATTACTTAGGTAAAAATCGTCTGTAGTTTAAAAAAAATACTAAGTGTTACAATCCAAACCTAGCGCTGCTATTGATATATGTCTGCTGAAAACCTCTATGCCTAATAGTTTTTTCGACCAGGATATCAAATTCGGCACATCACTGGATCAACGAAGCAGCCTTTTATATAAACTTTTCGTTTCGTAACGGTATAATGCACTTTGAAGAACACATATTGCAGTTATCCTGTATACTTAGAACATTGTCTAGCAAGCTTTGTTTAACATTAGTAAGACTTCTTCCGTAGTTGAATATTGATTTTGCCTTAAAGCGTGTAACAATTGACCAACAACACACGTCAGTTCAATAATTTCACAAAAGAACGTGTCTAACCTGACATTAGTAAATAAAACTCACCACGTGAAGCGTCAACATGAAATCCTTCACAAATAATGACACAAAACCAAAAACAAATTGAAAACTATCAATTCCTCTATCGCATAAATAGAGGGTAGATACCACATAAACACAACATAAACCGCACTTCACTATAGTTGTCAAATTTGAATGTCGAACGCGAAATTCGAATTTGGAACGTTTAGGCGTGAGACGTGTCGCGCGTGGCGCGCGGGCGCACGTACAACGGCGGACTGACCACCGACAGGCTTCGATACAAGGCTGTTGCCCGAGAGATGAGGACTACGTTTGCGTAATCGATGCCGATTGGTTAAACAATCGAATTCATTTAGCACTCGATGAATTTTAATAAAACCGCAGTCGGTATCATCTAAGGTCTTGTTAATTTTGAAGATTGTTTATTTATAAATATTAGGCAAGGTTAACATTTAGCCCTCAAGCAGATGCTCAAGTCAAATGAGAGAGACTTGTAAAATAAACAGTAACAAAATAGCAAATGCGATCATAGATACAAGTCAACGGAGAAAGATTATCCGGACAACAATTTATTATGATCACTTTCCAACAACTAGGCATGGATTCAATAGAAGCAAAAACCAGATCTCTAAATGTAAAAGTCACTACTCACTTCAAAAGAGTGTTTTTTGGGCAAGAAACGAATTCAAAACTAAAAATTAACTTCACAGTCAAGAGAAAATAGTTAAACAAAAACAAGAATGATAATTTCTATTTGTGGATAACTCGTGGTTCAAGCTTGAACTGCGTAATTTTGTGTACAACCAGTTTTAGAGGCGCAGTTTCATTTTATTGAACGTGCATCGGGTCAAGAATATTTAAGATCGAATATGAATTATATTAACCAACTTTTCTTATACTTTCCTCTAGGCCTCGGCTATAGAAAACAGAGTATATGCTAATACTTGCATACGTCTGTGTGTACAACGACAATGCTAGCTACGATTTAAGGTTTTATAAAATACCGTAGTTCCTGATGTCGTGTCGTTACTTTGAATTTCCTAACAGTAATGACCTGAAATGATGAAATAGAAATCTTGCCAGGAAATCACGATCGTAAGCGTAGGCTAATACCTCAGGAACACAGAGCAGACAAAGCCTAAACTTAAAAAATATTACCTTCATTAATCATGGCACCCAAAATCTTTCACATATCTCTCACAAACTAACATAAAACTACGTCAGTTTAACATTGTGTAAGTTAAATGAAGTTACACGTACAGTTATCTCTTTTTACGTGGGTAACTGCTTTATGCATACTCCTTCGTCACGACATTTACAGTTGCCTACTTCAAACATTGTAACTGGTCGAGCCTATGAGAATATGCACAAAGGTCAGGTTTGTTTTAGCTAGTCATATTGCTATTACTATTTAAAAAGACAATTTCTACATTGAATGTGTTTCTTATGTCAGATCTCGTGGTAGAATTTATAAACATCTAAAACCCGCAGACACAAAGAATACTTAGACCCTTTATTTATTATGTGAGAATCGACTCGACAGCTGTACTTAACGCACGTATAGTGGCTAGGTGACTACCTGAACCGCTTCATCATCCAAGAAATCTGTGTTGTAGTGTATTCTTAATGTCCTTCGCCACAACTCCAATGTTTGTAAGATCAAATCAGTAACAATGCTTAACAAAAAACACAATAGGTGCAATAAAACTTTACTAGAGCACATGGAAACAAAAGCAAGATTTCGCCAAAGACAATCACTTTCCAAGTTCACGGTCACTAAAACGTCCAAAATCGTGCGTGTAATTGATTTAGAATCGCTTCAGCACAGAGCGCATCACTAACGGCTAGATATAGAGGCTTACGTTATCATGTCCAGTACACATGCACTCACCGCTGTTATCAATAATAACAGCACTGAACAAACACTCGCCGCTTGCGCTAAATACTTTGGCGAGGACGACCATATTGCATAGCACAGCACACATATATGGTATATCCTGGAAAGAATAGGCACATGTGTTTCTTTTCTTCAAAATTCTAGTTAGATTAACTTTATGATCATTGGAACTACCGAATTGTTTACCAATCAGTTCTAGCTAAGATTAACTGTTTTCTAAGTCGCTTTGTATTTCATCAGAAGAAATTGGAGTGAGAAATATGATTCCATAAGCAAAAGTGAATTTATTCACATCTCGCGAGCAGTTTTTAAGTCACCTTTATGTCCGCCACACCGAATTTGATTACGTAGGTAATTTTATCGGCGACTGACCATCAGTGCAGAAGATATTATAGTGCACAACATTGTGCATAAACACAAATGCACTTGTGTCATAGTCCGATGGAACGACCATTCGACAAGACCAAATAAATAAATAAAAAATAAAATACTTTTTGATGTCACGTTGTGGCGTTTAAACTTATGATACCCAGCCGTGTTTACTAGCGACTATATCAATAAAGCAGTCAGAGCCCAAATATACAAAGACTTCCTGAAAATGTCTAGGGTCAATTGAATTATTAAAAGTAGCCACTAACATTTTGGTTGAACCGGGTATCAACCCCAATAGGTCCAAGCATTCAACATTACGCAACTGAACAAAATACACAGACTAACATATGACACCGAATCAACTAGACGGTTTAACGTTTTAACTGTTTGTACGTAACGTAAGCTTTTGTGGAGTAATTATTAATTATGAAATTTTATTAAAAACGATTACAATAAACAATAGATAATAATAAACGAAACGCTGTCAAAATTGTGATGAAGAAACTAATTGTGATAAAGTCATTGCCAACACACCGATAGATATAAAAAGTCATAGTTCTTTAATGAACAACTTAATTTTAATCGCTTCTTTGTTCCTCTAAGCAAGCTCATGCCGAGTTTGCTTTTACTTTTATGGCTGACCATGATGCCAAGGGTACGATTTACGGATCGGATATTGTGTGATTGGGTTTTTGTGCTGGAAATTAGCATTTCGCCCTCGTTGCACTCTACTGCCATTAGTATGGACGACGATGAAATCTTTGATTCGATACCTGGTTCATGAAAAGTGACATTTTCTATGAATACGAAGGTAGCAGAACGGTGTCTGAAAAGTGTCCAGTCGATATCCAAGATTAAGGGATCTATGAACGAAGCTGGCGAAATATGACCTTTGTCGATATAAACGCAAGAATCTATGTACTTACACGTACCCACTGTATAAATCTATGTCCTGTCAGTCAAAAAGGCTGGACAAATAAAGCCTCGAAACTATTTCTAAAATTAAACTACATTTTCTGATTCTATTGCGTTATTTATTTTAAATCACATTTATTACATAATTTTGAAACGATGACACTATTATTGTTAAACTTGACTACTATTTAAATTATTAAAACTATTTATATTTAGGTTTATACTTTCCCCGGCGATAGAATCCATATAAAGAAGTTATAATATTCGCGTAAACGTAAGACAAGACTATCCCTAATACTAAAGGTGGCAGAATGTGTGCGTCATAATCCTCTGCCTAGCCCAACCACAAAGTAAAGGCGTGATAATACGTCAACTTGATAATATGTAAACCAGTTTAAGTTAATAATAACACTATTGTCATGTATAAAACTATGCGCCGTCATGGCCACATCGTTAAAATTCCTTTACTATTCAAATAAGAGCGTTAAAATTCTCTCACAAACCATTATTCAATTAATACATAGAATTGAAGGATTTCTAGTTGGCTAAAATAGCTATATACGTATATCTTCTTCTCTCTGAGCCTTTATTATTCCCAAATCACTTGGGGTTGGCTTTTCTAGTTTAACTGGATTTGACTGGATATCAGTTTTTACACGGAGCGGCTGTCATCTGACCTCCGCAACCCGAAGACTAACGATACCCTAAGGCTAGACCAGTGTCAGGATATTAGAGGTTACTGGCTTTCCTAATAACGACTGCCAAAAATATTCATGGCAGCCGGGACCGACGGCTTAACGTGCTCTCCGAGGCACGTCACGGAGCAGGCGATAATTGTCAATCAATACGCACATAATTCCGAAAAGTCATATAACTTTCGCAAGTCAGATGTGCGCGACGTGGGTTCGAACCCGAGACCCTCTGCATTGCAGTCTGTTGGTCTCCCCATTGAGCTATCATTGAACTATAGCTATATATGTATATACGTTATATAAAAACAGAAGATTAAAATATCTAAGTACGTATAAACTGTACCGTTGCAAGAAGATCCCATCGGCATAATAGGGACCACAAATCCTTGTCTGGTCCCATGTGGAGTTATGTACTTCACATATCCACAAGAACATTATGAAAAACATTATTCTAAGTAATGCAAGACGCTTTACAATGCCTTCCTTTATCATTAAAAGAGAGAGCGATATTACTCGCGTAACTACAAAATGTTATGGTCGAGGGATGCTAGCTATCCCAAAGAAGACGTAAGTAAGGAGTATGCAATTCTAACTCTTAAGAATAAATATATAAATCAACAGTTAAACTAAAGTACAATAAAAAAGAATTTCAATCCTCAAATCCAAAGTGTCACTAAAAAGGAAGGTCATAAAGTCAAACGAGACTCGTTTAGCAGTGTGAAATCTTCATTGAAATAGCTCCGGGAAAATTAATAATTGGGAAACACTGTCCTTGGCTATCGCTGCTTAATATAACATCACTCCCTATACAAACATGTAGCTAGATAGAACAAGGCTCACCGTTGCCTTTTATGCCCCATGTCATTGAGGAACTACCTGAAAAAGAAAAAAGAACTTATTAATGCTAGCTCCGACACATTCAAGGTAGGGACGACAAAACAGGATCTTCGCTTAAACCCGGGTTTGTACCCAAACAGGCACACAGTTCGGCTAAGGAAGTGCCTTATCACCATGGAAGCCTAAATACCTTGTGGTCTCACCCGTGTGGTAAAATACGGTTGCCAAGTTTCTACAGACTAAGATTACTGGGGTCGGACAAGCAATCATTAAAAAGAGATGCTCCGAACACCGACTCCTTACTCTAGCATATTAAGTTTGTGACATATATCATTTCAAATTTATTATTCAATATTAATTTTTTATAAATTAAAAAGGGAGCATCTGATCATTTTCTTTGAATGTAGCACGGGTATCTTTTGTACCTTTGGAACTACAAGACGACGGTTTATACAAAAAAATCGTCTCACTGGGCGTTTGCCGAAGTTGGGCATTTTGTCTTTGTTCTCCGAATTGTTTGATTCCTTGTCGGATGAAACTCGATACACAGTAATTGTCTCAACGAACGAGACTTGTCATTAGGGACAAAGCGACAGTAGAATAAAGAACAGTAGGTACAGTAATCAAGTAAATGTAATTCGCGTCAAACGACAATGGTGGAGAGAAAGTGTTCCCAAGCGTAAGTGTCGCTTATATACGCTGCAGTGACAAGCGTCGACGTTAATAGACCTACGCGTTAACTCTCTTTAGTACCTATACCATGATAACTACAATTTTTATACTGTTTTGCTGGTCCTGTGGCTTAAGGATGGGTTGTGTCGTCTATCGTGAGGTCTTATTTTCGAATCTTGAGTAAAGCGTTATTTGGTTTTCTGTTAGGAAATTCTCATTAACCGCACCGAGTCTGAAAATAGGCCCGGTAGGCGTCAATAGGCATATAAGCAAAGGCCTTTTATTACGCATTAACAAAAATCACAGCTGGCGAAATGTTGGTGTATACATCTTTGCTTACAAATTGTGAAACTAGGTACTCAAAACTAATGTGAATAAGTTCCAATTATCAATACTTATATTGGTGCAGGAACTTGAATTGATCGTAAATGAAAAATAGTCATCCAAATCGGATGATTATTGCCGAAGATACGATACGCATAAAATTAAATAAATATAGATACAAAGTCGAGAAGTCATGAATCGTCATTGCAGTGATTTTAATTATGTTCTGATACATTTAGGCTGACAGTAACAATAGCGTCAGAACGAAATTTTCAGTTTTACCTTCAAATCACGTAACCCAACAAAGTGACCCCAATGTACTTCGTACCATATAAAACTGTATTGATCAATGAAATCCCACACATAGCAGAGGCTTGCTAACAAATCGTTAAGGTCAATAACATTCGGATAATTGAGTTAGGAACAACATTTGGTAAAACTGTAGATTGAACTAGGTCGTATTGTAACTGACCTGTATTTATACAATTAGCAGATGGCTGGAAAAACATTTGTTACTGACCAAAGCATAAACAACAGTTGAATAAACGTATATACGAGAACTAAGATGACAAACAACCTGATGAGAAGCGGTTTTCGTAGCTATGGGTCTATAAACATGGCATTGCCAATGGTCCATAAATGGAATCACTGTGCTGCTAGCGTAAGAGGCAAAGATATCATAGGCATTTCCGTTGACAGCACATCGTGGCCTCAAGAAACCTGGATACCTTACTAAGAGGAATAATACACGATGGCTTGTTTGCTATCTTCTTTAGAGTGGAGATATTTCCTCGGTTGGGCTGCAAATTTAAGCGAAATCCTATGTTTATTACAATAACCAAACATGCATACGGTCTGCCTTATGAGTAGCGGTTAATGTAGCTTATGGGCGCAAGCGATACCAGGGGTACCTAACACGTTACTTATCTGCGTAACACGCTACTTATCTGCGTAACACACTACCCCGTGCTGTCACAATTCAGAGGACAACGATCTCCGATTTCTTTATCGATAGCACTGCATCATCTTAAGTAGCTCACTATAACATCAGAATCTCAACACAATATTGTTTGATGCCCTGCCTTTTAGGGTAGGTTATTACCTAGTGCCTAATTGGGACCACTCGAAGTTCGAATTGTGATTTTCGGTTAGGGGACATCTAGCCCACGCACAAACTGGCCTGCGGGCTAGATGTCAACTTTTTAAAACGTTGCTACTACAACATCTTATCATAACATAAAAATGTTTTTATTTAGCCAAACCCAGGAATACGCCTCTTACACCGCACAATCGGTAGTTGCGTTAATACTCCTACAAGACAGTTAACTACAGTGTTTTCTATGTAATTTCCAATACACAGTGCAAGACAATAATTTACAGCAATAAAGTTGTTGTCAACCCTTAACTACTACCTATTATTAGACAGATAATTAGACACTTTCTCAAGTAGTCGTTAATTGTGAGACATTCACACTAAGAACCGACAAGTTTTATAACCAGTAGCTTTTTTATAAGCATAATTTTATGGTGGTGTACTTTAAGCTCTTTAAAAATGATGACCGTTTTACTGATAGGCTGGAAAGTTCAGCGTTTATATAAACGATCCCATTGTTGGGCATGGTCCTCGTTTTTGTATGAAAAAGAAGAAAAGGATAGCGCCAAATTCGAACACAGAGCGAATGAGCAAAATTCAAAGCTTCAAGAACGTTAGTGAAACTCTTAGGCTAAAGTGTTGTGACATCAGGAGGAAGCCAAGTAACCATTACGCTCATATTGCAGGCACTCCTTTTTAAGAATCACAAACTGATAGTCTTTAGAAGTGTTAGTATCTAAGCTACGAACACAGCTTACCATTACCCAGGCGTATACCAATTTGCCACCACAAGTATAAACAAAAAAGCGTCACATGTTTAAGAAATAATATGGAAAGTAGGTACTATAGAATGTTCCCACCATTATTATCTCGATACAGATAACATATATTAAACAATGGACGTATATTATGCAACACTATTATAAAATAACAGAAGACAGGTATCAGAAGATTAGGTGCTTCTACTAAACAGCCTAGTCATGTAATTTTGGTAATATATCCATCATAAGATGGCTGCTGATTTGTCACTTTCTCTTGTAATAAATGGTTGACACTAAGCTAATATTGAAAAAGAAAGTATTGTTTGGCATTAATGCTATAGAACATAAGATTTATGTCTCTATTGTTATATGTTTTCTGTATTCAGTGACGGCCTAGTGTAGAGAATGTTAGATTGCCACGCAAAGGCTTTAAATGCAATTCACGGCACACACTTGTGACTTTTCGAAGTTATTATATGGGAATAAAACAGTAAAACTTATGCGCTTATGGATAATAAATAATTCCGATACAGATATTAAATCGTATTGGTTCATCGATCTGTCTGATAATGTCTGCCAAAACACAAACACGATATAGAAGAACAACTGAAAACTACCCATGAGAAGAGATGTACTAATTCCGAGATAAACCAATATAATGCTGTATTGCTTATTATGTAAGTATGCCTTGCGCTTGCATATGTGCTGAAACAGCCAATTCATATTACATTGTCATTTCACTAGTTGTATATTTTAAGTTAATATAACAGGCAAGGGTATTGCCGTCTACCAGTTATTTTGATTGAGGTTTTCACTGTTTTCTAACAAAACTACCCAGTATTCAATACTATGTAAATAATTCAGCTGCTATTTGCTTTCCTTCGCAGCCCTTTTCTCAAGAAACTCATTTAGTTTTATAACTGTTATTGCTTCTCCAGCGATTAGCACTTATAATCACTTATTAAATGTCCCCGTATCTACAGCATGTTTCAGAATCTGCAGTCATGTTTAAAATTGTTTTTGGGGAAAACTAATAATGACATCGCAGCATTGCCGCTATGGCTTATTTGGATGTGGTTTGAATCTCCTATGATTCAAAAAGACATAGAAATAGTTGCTAGGCTAGATCTTTTTATGTTTGTTTTGTCAATGCTTGTATGTAACCCAGGATTTACTTATAATGTATGTCTCATGTATGTACAGGATTTCTTTAAAATGGCTTTTAAGACAAAAATAATATTTGATTTTGTCATTGATCTTATCGGATAAGCTACCAGGTGTTCTTTTTGGACAGATAGTAACAATTTTCACTACGATTATATATCTAGATAGATAATCTAGTATGTAAATTTTTATCATAAGTTATGTACTTCGAGTTCGATAATGGATTATCAATTTATCTAACTTACATTTCATAACGTTCCTATAGGTTGAGTATTTTAAAGTCAAGAGCTACTCATTGTAGGCAGTCTGATCGTAATACATATGACATCAGTATGCAACTCAGGATCCTCAAGCCATCAATAACGAATCCTCTATCCTATTCTCGGTATTGCTGTTCAATTTTTCCCCTATTCGTCTGTCCTATTATCAATGTCTGTTATGTATTAATTAAAACTTTTAAATTCGACAGGTCTGTCTGTTAGACAAAAATGTCTACTTCGTGAAAATTCCTGTCCGTTAGCACTGTCATTCTGTCGAAACCAACAAGCAGGTTTACGTTTCGACTATGTTACATTCACATTACCGTGGTAGAGCCACGCTTCGGCACGAATGGGCCGGCTCGACCAGAGTGATACCACGGCCTCACAGAAAACCGGCATGAAATAGCGCGCGTAGTGTTTCGTCGAGTGAGTGAGGGTACCGGAGCCGCGGAGGCCCAACCCCTCCTCCCTCCTGGCGGAAAGGACAAATTTAAAAGGCTGGCAACGCGCTTGTGACTCCTCAGGTGTTGCGGGTGTCCACGGGCGGCGGTAATCGCTTACCACCAGGCGATCCGTCTGCTCGTTTGCCTCCTATACAATAAAAAACAATAAAGCCTTAGAAAATGCCGCGCCACACCAATATTATCTATGCTATATTCCTGCGGTACAATAGGTAAGGTTCCTTAAGAGCGATGGCACTGTGCCATCACAAATTCTCCGGGGCAGTCTTACAGCCAACCTTAGGTATTTAGCTGCGAATACAAAATATAGTCGCTAGGACATCACCTATTCGCAAGTCATCCTCAGGATAGTATAGCAACAAATACGCCAAAAGCCAACAGCTGCAGCCGACCACTAACTAGTATTGTACGTCTCTTGCGTTTTAGCGAAGTGATTGCTTTTTAAGACTTTTGGCAATGAGCAATTAATACCCTTGGAGCTCCCAGGTGCATCCCATCCAGGTGGCTCGTATGTTTATCTGCCACCTCAGCAATATAAAAAGAAGCATAGGTTAAGTTCTGTTACACGCTGTGTAGCTACGGATGGTGCAGTCCACTTTCAGTGCAAGTTTGCTTTCATTGCTTTCCAATATATGAAGAATGTTGTACTATTATCATTCGCTATTTTCTTACCGCTATCCCACGCCCGGTTACTATAAATCATCCGTAGATAGAATCAGCTGTAGTTTTTGTGAATCTTTTATCATTAATCTTTCGCTGTGATTGGATTGAATGCCGCTGTCTTGTTTTGTTTGTGGTCTTAATATTTTTGTTCATGTTATGTTAGCTATTGTCGACAACTTCGTTCACGGTAATTATGATGTATGTCTATTATCTTCGACATTATTCGAATTATTTTAACTACCAAACCTAATCGGAATTGTTCAGCAGTTCGGGCTTAATTAAGTAAGCAACACATACCAGCCATAGTCTCACATTTATATTAAGGTAAAGCTTAATGCTGTAAGATAACTCATGGACGTTGGGAGTCGTGTCATCGTGTCGAGCACACTAAAGATTGATTTACAAATCTTACAACTCTAAGATATTCGTTATTGTTTTAACCTTTTGAACGCCAACGTCGTCTATACTCGACATGCGCAAGCGTGCCCTGTGCGCCAACGTCGTCTATACTCGACAAAACTGTTTTTTGTCGGTTCACAGAAAAATACAAAATAAACATATTAAATCATTAGTTTTCTGTGTTTTAGTGACACAACTTAAAAATTGAATCCCCAATTATTACTTAATTGTATACAGCAAACAAAATTGTTATTAGTTATTGAAATATTTGATCATAAAAAACAATATATAATATATCGATTTTCGGGCTTGGCGTACAGGACATGGAAGTGCCGTTATGGCGTGGCGTTCAAAAGGTTAATGTAGTATTTTGACACTTATCTATACTAATCGTATAACGAATAACCTCAAAACCGCGTTATCTAGTCACAGGAGAAGTAGTCATAAACCTAGGTGAAACCGCGCGGAGCTACTAATTGTAAAAATATATTGAAGACAATTTTTATAGTCTTACGATTAACTCTCTGCCTGGTACTGGTGGTTACTAACGTTGGGTATACCTAAACACAGCTGAGGAAATATTGAACGTATACAGCTTTACTACGGGGATGTATATGTATATGAGGTAGGTAGTCATACTCATTATGCATTAAAAAATCGCGATTAAACTTATAAAAGTACTTTAATATGAAAGTAAGTGAAATTAAATGAAACAGAACACTGACAGCTACAATAAAAAGGCGTATGCCGATCACTGTTGTGAAAGTATAAATATCGGATTCCTCGTAAGTATAAAAAGTAAAACAATCGCATCATGTTCGGTTCCTCATGCTCAGGAATGAGTGATTGCGTCATTTATGTGATATCGTCTATTCGATCTTGTATTGTAAAATAATCGTATGTGAAAGAAAAGAAGACGGACAGACAAACACATGTCAATCTGTTTGCTTACAGAGTTCCGTAACAAATTGTGAATACGGAACGTTTGTAGTACAACTCTGTTTATACTATCTATCTGTTTTTTCGTCTGTCTTTCACAGCTACTTATATTAAGAAACTACTATATGACGCATTTTTTTGAAATAGGTAAGTAAGTAAGTATTTATTTTTCAAAACATGGGTACACGTTCTTATACAAATATTATAACACAGAAAACAAAAAAAGTACATATATAATGAAAAATGAGGTTACCACTCACTTTTGTTGTTGGTTTGAGGTATCAACTGCAAAACAACCCTGATATTATTTGACGCCCGGACGTACATCAGCTACTCATTGTAATATTTTACAAACACAAACACAAAACACAAAACTACGTAAGATATATATTATATAGATTATAATTGATAAGCATATATATATAAAGTAAATGATTTAGTTTTTAAATGTGCTTGTTCGGTGCGTTCATTTTTTGAAATATTGTCAGGCCTCATCGATGTACGGATGCACGGACGCGTTTTTAAAGAGAAAAGCTATGGGGCCTGGATTCATGGCATATGAACAGTGAATCTGACTAATACTATTACTGTGAAAGGTTGTGAAGATAGCCGTTATAAACATGCAAATGTTTATTACTCAATCACGCATAAACCGTTTTACAGATTTGAATGCAACTAAGCACATTGATAGACTTTGTTTTTACTACCATTTTATCTTGGTATTCGTTTACGTAGAGTTCACGCGCGCGAATTCGTTATTCTGCTAACAAATTCGCAAAGCTATGTTATATTTGCATAAGCAATGATATATGTGCATAATACGATGTCTATAAATCAAGGAGATAAACTTCTTACTCGCAAAGGTTAATTGAATACTAAACGCTTGGCAATAGAACGAGTTAGCTTCCCATTGAGTCCAATCAAGACTGCCAACGCAAATTTCATATGAAGGCTTGCTTGAATATCCTCGACGACACTACGTATTGAATTGGGGGTACCTATAGACATTCTTGTAGCTACGTTTTAGAAGCCCACGTAATAGAGGATAAGCCTTTTGCCATTGCCTGGGTACATACCACCTTTTGCTTCAACAAAAATATCTGAAAAGTAACATCCTACTTGATATCTTATCCTAGTACCTAATAATAGGAAGGATTGCCCGGCATCTACTTATTATTTATCCCCATGTCGAGGCTTATAAGAATGATAATAGGATGTGACTGCTCGGATTACGTTGAAGTGGTCGCCTCGCTATCACAGTGCAAAGTGTTGGTTCGATCCCCACATGGGTCAAAAATTTGTGTGTTCCACAAATAGTTGTTCCGAGTCTGGGTATTCTTTGTATCCGTTGTTGAAATGTATGCAAAGCCCCGCGATGCTAGAATTATCTTTTTACTTGTCTATTTGTAGAATAAGAATATTGAAAATTATCCTAAAGAAGACGGCACAATTTTTACGTTTTCCTGTTTGAAATGCAATAAGTTGAGTAGTATGTATAAAAAGACGTCGTAAATACACAAAGCTTTATTAAGTGTCCAACAATGCAGTCAAACTACTTCTCAAATGTCATCGATCGAATTGAACCCATAATTTACTGATCAAGCATAAAAGTACCAGTTTTATACGCATATGCATGTACCTGTGCATCAATATAAATAATATTCTACCACATACACACAACACCATCTAGCCCAAACTAAGCAGACCTTGTACTATAGGTACTAGACAATGGATAAACATACTTATATACCTTTTTTTTTGGAAATTCATACATATTATACATAGTAAATGATATTGTGTAATTATGGAGGCATAGTACCTATGCCTGATGAAATGAAAACATTGTAAACGCAAGCGTCGGAACTCGAATTGAAAATGTATCTGAGACGATGACACTGATTATTATTTGATATTTTAATCAATATCTGTTTTGTCTATAATAATATGGGCTGCGTAATTATGTTTTCAAAGTGATTTATCAATTTGTAGTCAACTAAGAGTAACTACAAATTGTTCACTTTGAACATGCACCTAAGTACATGTTATAGACCTATCTATGACATGTACGTAAATGCTTTTTGAGTTCGAGATAAAATATTATAATAGAACTTAGCGCTGGTGTTGGTTAAATAATTTGGCGACCAATGAGCAGAAAATTTAACTAATTACGCTTCAATAAGTTTTAGCCAGTATACCTAGTTAGTAAGTTTAGTAAGAATAAGTTGTAATACTATATACCTATGAAAATATTTAACTAGTCTGTCTGTCAAGTACGTTTGTTATTGTTTGCTGGTGTTCGTTTCTGCACAAACGAAGTTGAATGGCATGCCATATAAACATGGTCGTCTGTAATTATCATGTGATGTAAATCCACAACTATGTCGGAGTTCGTGTTGTTGTGCCGCTGTCTACATTATGCGGTTTCTAGACGACATTTTATATATTTGAATATAGCTTTAATAATTTAATGAGCAGTCTCTAATAAATTTATTTGCATGCTATACATTTGCACTTAAAGTCACTTGATTCAAATATTTTATTTCCTTGTTGTTCTCGTGGCTTAAGTTTGCACTTCTACTTGTATTCGATCGTGAGGTACAAGGTTCGATTCCCTGATCTAACAAAGCTTCATTGGGATCTACCGTTAGATTATAGTCAGTAGCATTGTGAAGCTTGGAAATTTAGCTCTTATAAGCCATAGCAGTAGTTCAATAAATAGCAGTATGTCACCGATACGTACGATACCGATATGAATAGCAGCGATAGCCTAGTGGGAAACCGTTAGACTGCCACGCACAGGTCTCGAGTTCGATCCCAAAGCGCGCATCTCTGACTTTTCGAAGTTATATGCGTTTTAAATAGTTCATTATCGCTTGCATTAACGGTGAAGGAAAACATCGTGAGGAAACCTGCATGTCTGAGAGTTCTCCATAATGTTCTCGAAGATACGTGAAGTCTGCCAACCCGCACTGGGCCAGCGTGGCGGACTATGGCCTAACCCTTTTCACAGTGAGAAGAGGTCCGTGCCGAGCAGTGGGACAGTTTAATACAGGGCTGATATTATTATATATTATTATGTCACCGATTACGTGAGCCTAATTGTTAACAATATGTAGGTCTTATACACAAACTATAAAACAACAGACAAAAAGCACACTCGGACTTGAACAAAATATACGCCATTCGTGCAGTCGCAGCGGTACAACGGCGGCCGGACACGATAAGTTTACAATTATGTCCAGCATTCCAACAAATCACGCGTTATAGAACTCGCTACCTAAGTCTGTGTTTCCCGATGAGTACAATCTGGGTGTCTTCAAGTCGCGAGTGAATAGGTATCTTCTAGGTAAGCGTGCTCTATCGTCGACTGCATCTTCACTTAAGATCAGGTGAGATCGCGGTCAAACGCGAGACTATCAGAGTACAAAAAAAAATAAGAAAACACAAAGGCGATGCGACATTATGTAAGATTACCAGACAGTTGCATACCAATACATTTTCCGCATATTATTGCTCTTCGTCGCAGATCAGTCGTGATTCAGAGTAACGAGAAGCGCCACCGCGCTACTGACGGCAACTTGCTTTATTTTTGTGACGCACGCGGTACCAGCTGGTACGGCACTACGTCAGCGCATTCACTCGATTATAATACGAGTAATAATATTAATCCGACAAGTCTTAGAATACCCGACGTATTTTTTGGCTGCTGTGACACAGTTTATACTAGTATAGCAGCCAACGACGACCTCTTACTCTTTGTAGAATATCATTTTCATGGTTGTGTTTAGCGATGAGCACGGATGCATTCAGGCAAACTCAATAGCGACACTACAAACTAGCTTAAATTATACAATACAATATACAATACAAATAACTTTATTTATTCTCTCACACAGTTTTACAAAAACAAGACAATAGTAGGTATCTAGTTACATATTATTCATAATATAGTACAATCTGTGTGAGGGACTGGTGTCTGTACTAGGAGACCTGTATTACAGATTACCAGCCTCTCCAGACTCTGAATAGGTGGAGCGTGTATTGAGTGAAACTAGTACGTTTTAGTTAACAGTAAGCAGTGAGAGTGCGTGAGTGTATGATTGTGTGTGTGTGTGTGTGTGTATGTGTATGGGTGTGTGTGCGTAAGTGTGTGTATGTGTGTGTTTTTGTGTGTATATGTGTGTTTTTGTGTGTATGTGTGTGTTAGTGTAAATGTGTGTGTTCATGCCTGTATGTGTGTCATTGTGTGTGTAATAGGTGGTAGTTTTTAGGTGTTGGTTGTATATATATGATTGTATCCGGTTGTAATTTGGATCTCGTTTGTGCGCATCACAAATTACTTTATATGCTAGATTAAGAGCCAGCTGTATATTTTTGAGAACAAATTAATTTATTTTATAATAATAATGTTCTATATAATATAATATTCTACCACATACACACAACACCATCTAGCCCAAACTAAGCAGAGCTTGTACTGTGGGTACTAGACAATGGATAAACATACATAATTATATACTTTTTCTACACATAGATTTTATACATAGAAACACCCAGACCAAGACAAACATCCATGTTCACGCACACAAATGTTTGACTTGTGCGGGAATCCAACCCGCGACCTCAGGCGTAGCAGTCGGTTATACTAACCACTACGGCACCGAGGCCGACAATTGATATTTTTATTTTATTTATTTATTTAAATCTATAGTCTGGCCATGAGTGTGCTTCTGGGACTTAATAAGTTAATATAAGATCAAACAATAACAAATATTGCAGAACCTCTTTTATAAATTGTTTCTTTCTTGATATGAGATCCTAAGCAGCGCCGGCCCTTGGCCCTGGATCAGGGTAGAGCGAGATTGTTTTTCTGCACCCTTTGGTCAAAGCTTTCACTTCACGTAAATTCTACTTCATTTTAATGTTAAACTAGCTATGCCCGAGGCTTCACCCGCGTTTATCGTTACTGCGCTGATAGCGGGATGTTATATAGCCTTCCTCGATAAATAGGCTATCCAAAACTAAAATAATTTACCAATTCAAACCAGTAGTTCCTGAGATTAGCGCGTTTAACCAAACAAACAAACAAACTCTTTAGCTTTATATATTAGTATAGATTAGCTTTCGCTCGCTGTGGGTCTCTTGAAAGAAATTAATATGGGAATTAAAACGTGTTGACATGCGTCTAGAGTAGATACTTTAGAGGTTTGATCATGCATGACGAAGAGACAGAATTATGTACGGAAGGCGTAATGGTTTTAAGTGGTTCTCCGCTAATGCTTCAGCGCCAAGTGTTATGGGTTCGATCTCCAGACGGGACAAACATTTAAGAGTGGGATCTTTTTTAAAAATAAAAGTAAATGATATTTGTATTGTGTATGTCATATTCTGTCGTTAGTTATATAACTATAGCGTAGCTGCAATATGTAAGTATTTATTTATATTACGATAAAACAAGATTAGGTTTATCATAAATCTTATGAAAATAACACTATTGCACTATAAATAATTATGGTCATATGGCACCTGGTCGACTGTGGTATTATTGGGGCTTTAGCCTGTAATTTCGGTCTCTTGGATATGTAACTAAACGACAGAGAGATGTGCCCGCGGTTTTACCCGCGTTTATGATTACTGCGCCGCCCCCATGGGTCGCAGCGTGATGTTATATAACCTATAGCCTTCCTCGATAAATAGGCTATCCAACAAAAAAAGAATTTTTCGATTCGTACCAGTGGTTCCTGAGATTAGCGCGTTTAAACAAACAAACAAACTCTTCAGCTTTATAATCTTATATATAAAATTCTCGTGTCACAGTGTTAGTTACCATACTCCTCCGAAACGGCTTGACCGATTTTTATGAAATTGTATATGCATATTTAGTAGGTCTGAGAATCGGCTACTATCTATTTTTCATACCCCTTAGTGATAAAGTAAACATAAAAAAAGAAAAATTACTTTTGACGGAACGAAGTCTGTCCGGGCTTCTAGTATTAGTATAGATTAATGACCATGGATGAATAATGTAATGAAGGTGAGTAAAGCAGCATCTTCTCTGCTTAAATTTTTTTCATGATGTCTCGATATGGTTACTATTCGATCAGTGATCACACTTGCGCAATGCTTGTAATTGCGCTAACTGCGCAGGTATAGTTGGCCAGAAATGTGGTCTACCACCCTACGGTTGAGGTTTATTTGAACGTCATGAAATAACAAGGTCCATTTCTCCTTGCAATAATATTATGACAGTGACCTTTATTATGTATTATATTTACGTCATGCCATGTGTCAAGTTTGAATTATCACAGCTAGCAGCTACAACAACTTACGACGTTTACTCACCTCCGTTAGAAAAGTTAACCTTACCGGTAATTAGATCTCATAAAAACATTTGTCCAAACTGGTAGACCACTTTCTTGGCCGTCTGTACACGCATATACATATGTACATATAAAACTGGTACTATTTTGTGAGAGAGTCTTCTCTGCTTTACGTACTTTTATTAAATGATTCGGATGGCCCATAGTACCTTGTCTAAGCTAGGATACGACACCCGAATTGCGTACTTGGGCACAGAATAGTGATTCAGTTTGCACTAAAGTAGAATAGATACTATTTATTCAAGTACTCTTTCTCGTGGTTAGCTAATATATATAGTAAACAATGCCATATCTATATATTAATACGTGAAGCAAAAACTTTGTACCCCTTTTTTACGAAAATGGCGCGTATGGAGTATGTATATTTGGCAAAGTTAAAGTTTATATGCTGAAGGAGGGGCGAATCCTATTATTTTTATAAAATATGCATTAGAAATACAATAAATTAATGAAAAAACACTACACGCACACAACCATGCATTTGACACATGCAGTCGGTATTTCGACATTGTTCGTCTGACGTCGTACAATTTTTTGTAACTATGGTTACATATACCTTATTTATATGTAATAGAGTAAAACAGAAAACAAAGTAGCAAGCTTAGGAATTTTGATCGAATTTTGACCACTAGGCCACCGCTAGTATACATAATACTGTCTATGTGTTTCGTTTTCAAGGCTACACCGTTAAACCGTTCTGGTATGGAGATGGAGAGAATGCCGAGTAAAAGACATACAGTTTGAAGAAATGCGAACGAAGTTGCGTGTTATAGTAGTTATATGTATAGTAGGTAGTCATGAAAGAAGGATTTGAAGCGCATATAAGGTATAAGTAAATAGTTTACTTGGGTTTGTGTTTCTCTTTTTGTGACTTCTACAGAATTTTTATATCTATTTTGTATTTTGCCTAAATATAGACCGCTCACATCATCCGAGGATTATTCGACCGAGCATGTGCATCTTTTACAGCTGTGCCCGAAAGGTAATTTTCCCTTTTCGGTCTCCCCGTGACCATGGCTGCTGAAAAGCAACGGAAACGTCAGGGAAAGTGTAAAGTTAAATTAAATCTAAATAGTTTTAATAATAATTTAATTAGCTTAAAATTAGTAAAGTTTAATAGTAGTAGTAGTGTAACAGTTTTCAAAATTATGTAACAAAGTGTCAAATAAACAACGCGAAAAAATCCGTATATAGTAGTTTAGTTTAAAAAAAATGAAACTTTTTTATTTACTTTAGTTTTCAAAGCGGTTTGGATACAAGAACGCCACGTATGGACACTTGCTTCTTAGACTTATAAGTAAATTGAATCTATGGTTAGAATCAGACATATAATTATAAAGTGTTTACAATGTACCCTCCTGCACTTAGCTGCCCGCGATATATACTTAGAAACGCACACTGTATAGTTTACTTTGTATAAATTGACAAGCAAACGCGACACTTTAGTCTACATCCGATCTCATGGCATAGCAAATACAATTAATAATTTAGGCTTCAAATAATTGGATGAAGATATTTAGGAAACCTAAAGCACTACAGGGCGGCCTTGAGGACTGATAGGGTTGCCAACCTATTTGTTAAAAGTTATATTTAATTTTTCTCTATAATACCTAATATTGTTCACTCGTTAATACAAATATGGTAGATGCTATACAGTATAGTGTATTCGACGTTACCGGTATCCAGCGCAGTAAATAAAACCAAACATAGATATTTACATTCAAAATATTGAAATGGTTTCAATTTTTCTTAATTGCACGTCTATTAAGACAAATTCTGCACTAGAAAATAGTTCTGTGTTATGGCGGACTTTTCAAACATTCAAAGAACAGACACAAGGAAGAGCTAGATTTGAAACAACTATTTCTGGATCACATAAATTTTGCCCCGTATAGGGATCGAACCCACAAGACTCAGCGCAGAAGCAGTGATCACGAGGTGACCACTTTAACAACTATGTGCAGTCAATAAGGTCTTATTAGTTGGCAACCCTAACTGCAGCCTGTATCACTTACCGATGAGCTAATACGTTCGCTACCCAAGCACACAATTGGATTTGTTTCATGACTTCATCGTACGACAGCCGACACCGACTGTAGATAACACATAAGATAACAACTTGTATCACGACTGGGTATTCGTCAAGGGTACGGCAGGTGTGATTGGATGGATTGGTTGGAAATTAGCACGAAAAATGAAAAAACGTAAGCTCGTGTTACGTGATTTTTAGATTATAACAGTAGAAATCTATCCTATTTTACAGCTTAAACGAAACATAAATAGTTATATTACAATTTGTCCGCCCCAAATATTTAAGCTATTGATTGACAATAAAGATACATATTTATCAAAAAAGCACTTCAAATCCTCCATACAATTTTACTATGGCGGCCGCGCCACGATTTGAATATCGAGCTCTGTCATTCAGTCCAACCGCGTCTTACGCTCGGCGCAGTCGTAAGTGGTTGTCTGGTTTCTGCCAGTACGCATAATGTTGTGGGTTCAATCCCCATGAGATAAACAGTGTGTGATCTATAAAAACCTATGATTCAACTCCAGATGTTCTTTTTGAAGTTGTGAAGTCCTTGGTGACAGTGGAGTTATCCCTTGCCTGTTTAAAAACCTTATTGCATATTTCTTTAAATTCAAGATGTTGAACTGTTACTATGAAGCGTTTCTTATCAGGTAATACTTCAATTCGTTCCACACGGGAATCGAACCTGAACCGGGACCTCGCGCGCAAACGCAAACCTTTTTGCCACGGTACCAACGCGGTGGTCTGTTATGGAAAGGGACGAATTTATTGAAGGAAACCCAATATCCTTTTGCTCGAGGATTCGAACACGAGACGTTCTGCTTAATTACATTTATACTGATGGACCATCAAGGTATTCACGTGTAGATAAGACATAAGATAACGAGATTTTGACTACATCACACCGTTTACTTTACAGGTTTGACAGAGCTAACAATGATTATGCAAGCACTTTCACAAACCACCCTTGCCTTTTACTTGACAAGAGAGAGAAAAATCGAAAGTGTTTATATCGGTACTGGAAAGGTAATAATTAATACTAGCTATTATTAAAAGTCGGAGCACGTACAGACACATCATGCACCGTCGGCGGACGAGCGACGAATGACAATAAACTTTGATTTGAAATAAGAATGTCCTTGCGCAGGAGTCGAAAGCTAATATATTATGTTGTATATTTTGCAAGACAATGATCGTAACGGATTAAAGACATACAAGCGAAACAGATATGGCATTAATGATGTTAATATTATAGGCTGACACTAGTTTTAGGTATGTTTAAGTTACTAACATAATTTTACGTTATCTCGATGTACTACTAGCACTTTATGGAACGGAAAGTCTGAAATAAAGATTAGATAACACAAAGTACACCCAGACTCAATCAATCAATCAAATCAATCAAATCAACAGCGGTAAATCTAAGCCTATCTCCTCGCTGGACACCTGTTTTACTAAAATCTTCCTAACAAAGAATGCAATCACATGTTACCGCAAATCAACCCGATATCTCACAAACACACAGCCTTAAGCCTAGGCTTTTATCACCAGCCAGGCAGTACCTCACAAATATGGAAAAAAATTTCGTTGAAAGTACGTTCGTACCATGCCATGTCTATTAGATTTGTAGGTCTGTGTAATGGGCTATGCCCTACGCATACCATATTAGGTATTGATGTGTGTTTAGCGTCGTCTTATGGCATTACTGTGCCAATCGTTACGTTTACTTGCCACTTTATGTGGCACATGTGCTAAATAACTTTTTCGTATGTATGCCAAGTTCTTTCTACGTGTTTATCATTTGACTGCTTCGTTGCTTCATGGTGTTACAGTCAATGTACAACAGCTGTCGGTTGTGATGGGTTCAATTCCCTTTCAAATGTTTTTAGGATGATCTGCCAGAATTATGGTCATTGGCGTAGTGTAGCAATTTGTATTTTAACAACTAGGTACTGTTATTTTATATTTTTATTTTATTAGCTATTGCTCGCGGTTTCGCTCGCGTAAAATAAGGTTAGGTTATGTTAGTAAATAAAATATAGCCTGTTACTCGGTGATAATTTAGCTACCCAACGGTGAAAGAAATGTTTAAATCGGTTGAATAGTTTTTGAGTTAAGGCCGTACAAACAAATAAAAAAATCAAATCTTTCCTCTTTATAATATTACTAGATGTTTCTGCGGTTTCGTTCGTTACTGCGGCGCCCCCGTGGGTCGTAGCGTGCTGTTATATAGCCTATAGCCTTCCTCGATAAATAGGCTATCCAACACTAAAATTATTTTTCAAATCGAACCATTAGTTCCTGAGATTTGCGCGTTCAAACAAACAAACAAACAAACTCTTCAGCTTTATAATATTAGTATAGATTAATATAGATAAACACTTAAATAACGGACACAAAGACACCTGGATTAAAAACATTTACTTGTAGGCCCAAAAATGATTGTCCCATCAGAAATTGAACCTACAAACTCGGTGCATTAGCAATAACAAGGTAACCACTGAGGCAACTTTGCCATTCGGGTTATTAGACTTGTTTCTAATTACGTGGTATTTAATTAAACACGTTGGCATCGACTGCTAACCCTCATTCAAATACATATGTGGTTTGATGCAAGTCAAAAAACTCTAATAGGAAAAATAAGTGTTTATAAAAAGGCTATGTATATATACTACAAGGACAATTTATTTATTTTGTTGTGTTGCACTGATAGTAATGAGGTTTATGTGGTCATCTGGTTTTTTTTTTTTAGCAAAGCGACGGAAAGAGATATCTCACATCCAGATTTTTTATAAGTCCCTTATAGGTAGCATATAGCAGCCTGTTAAGTCTCTCATACGGTACCGTACCTTTCAACGCAAGCTACTAAGAATTGCTTAATGAAAACTAGGCATCTAACTCGAGACCTGTAACGATGACACGCAAACAATTTATGTTTACGTGCGATAAGAATACTCTTGTCAAACTCTTGCCACGGGATTCAAGAGAATTGTCTCTTTTATACTCACACTCACATATACTCTAATGTCCTTGTGGATTGCCACAAGGACATTAGAGTATATGTGGATACATTAATTTGTGAATACATGCAATTTGTAAAGATCTTACGACACATTTATTACTAGATATCCCTCCGGTACAGTACATTTTTACCCCTTACAATGTATATTAATAAGGTATGCTAGCGTAACAAACAAACTCACATTTACATTTATAATATTTATAAGTTAGGAGTCATAGCCCTTTTTATGCTAGTTTTTGTCTTCATTTCGTAAGATAACGCACTAGCCTTAAGTCACAACTAGACTTCAACTCAAGAAAGCCAGTACTGTTACTTTTGTAAGCAATTTTACGCCGAATCACTACAAACGATGATGGCAACTGCGCAGAATCGATTACGCGAAAGGGGAGCGATCTAAAGAAGTTTTTGTAGCCAAAGTAGAATTGATCGGATTACATTCAATATTTAGTAAAAGTGTTTAATAGCAAACTGTCTTTAAAAACATTGTGAAGTTGTAAACCTTTTTGTAGTACAACTGAATATTCCCAAAGGCTGTCAACACGGCAAAGTGAGAATTACAAAAATGTATATACTTTTGATAATGGAATGGCGATTCAAAAAGAGTAATCGTCTATTTCGGCCACGGTCCTGTGAAAAGACTGCTGATTGTGTTGATTTAGCAACATAAGTGTAACTTCAGTAACGTTTTTAACCACTATAAGTCAAACCAAATTATTTTGTATTTGATTTGACCGTACACTAGTTTTGTTAATCAAAAAACAGTCCTCGAGATAAGATCGCGTTTTTATTTCTAGTCTATCATAAAGTATAACGGTCGAGCAAAGTTCTATTTGACTTTACTTATACGAAGTTGTTAACAGCACGGGATCTTGCGCTCGAGAGGCTCGTCACCTATTATTCTGGATCCAAAAACATAACTGGTGAAGTACGAGTGAATTACACATCATCATCTATCCCTTCGTAAATATACGAGACGTGAATCTAAGTATATAGAAAGAAAACAAGTTATTAAATTTTAATACCTTATCACTTTTTATATTAACCAATAAAATACGAGTGGAACTCTCCGAGTGACAGCCGATCGGTTGATGAATGATCAATAAAAACCTACACACCTTTCTTATTTATTACATTGCTAGGGCTTGTTATATCATCCAGATATCACTCTTTGATGTTCTATCACTTGTTACGTAACTCACAAAGTAATTTTACTTTCTACAACATTGCGTAACAAAATACTAACGTTACTAAAAGTTGATTATAGAATTTGCTAATGATTTACTTACTTAATAAATTGCGCATCGATGCCTCCTCAAAAATATTATTTGATGCTTTAAGTGAGACGATTAACGTTTAATGTCTATAATTATTAGTTAGTTATAGTAGTAATCCTAGATGTTATTATACATATATTTAACAGACAGACGGAGCCAAAAGCCTATTAGGTAAAAAAAGCTGTATAAAAAAGTGGCTCCTCTCTTAAATGCTAGTTTACGTATGAGTATGCTTACGTTGTTTATCTACATACATTAACTGAAAATATCTCAGTTTTGCTGAAATAACGTAGGCGGCTTTGGGATATCGCTACAATATCGTATTACAGTTTGTAGCACATTTACATGGTTAAAACCACAAGTTAAAACTACAGTATTTTCATAAATCCTATACTTGTATATATCTCATAAGTTTACTTAAACAACTCATGGTTCTGATTTGTCCTCAACCCTTTTTACGTTCCCTCTGATTAGAACAAAATATTAAAAGATTTAAGTAACATTAGGTATGCATTTTTGGGCAGGCCTTTGCCCTACAGTGGGACGGTACAGGCTAAAGAATAAATAAATAAAATTAATTATGCATATATGCAGGTTTAACTTCCTATATTTTGGCTCGACCCACAAGAAGGCAACTCGTCCAAAAACAGTAGTAGTAGTGGTATTAATACAATATTATTCCTTACAACTTAAATTTGCGCCGAGTAGAATCCGAAACTTCTTAGCACCCATTGTACTTGTGTTAACAAACACGGAATAGTGACTAAGGATGTGGCAGCAATACAGCTGCCTGTGCGTACCACATATCATGGCAGATGAATATCTCAAATAGTCCAGTTTTTATTAGTTGTTTCAATGGGTACATCATATTTCTCTCGGTATGAGAATGGGTACAGTATAGGCCACCTCACTAGCCCAAAACGATTGTCAAATTTAACACATCTTCATAGTCGTTATGAAGAAGATTCAGACATTTGGGTTTCTGTATAAATTTTTCCATTCATCGTTAACCCAAACGATATAACAGATATATATTACTTTGATGAATTCAGGTCACCTGGACTAAACCTAAGATACATCTCATGACATACTCCAGACCAAGGACATCAAATATTACCTCTATTAAGAATGATGACTTCTTTGACTAAAATATAAATATTATAGGTGTTATAAAAATCTATTCAATTCTTAAAACAAATCGTCTAATATAGATGATTCTATTCTGCAATATATGTAATACCGTGACTTAAGGTCATTTCCATGGAGTTGTGTTCCCACTGTTCAGTGGTAACAACCAATAAACTGCCAGTACAAGCCGAGTACACAAATACAAGCGTGCCAACAAACGGGTGTTTAACCTTATAATGTTTTTCACGAGCACGTCGTCGCGCGGCTAACATGTTTGTGGACGTGCCTTCAATTCCTTTCGCCAATACACCTCTTTTCTAGTAAACAGTTTTTTAGGCTATATAATATATGGGTACTAGATTTTACCCGCGGCTTCGCTTCCGTTAACGTGGTACCTTTACCTTGGTCACTGTACTTTTTCGCATGCAAGGTACCCTATGTCCTTGTCTGCACCTACCCCTGACAACGTGTATACGAATTCATGATGATCGGTCGAATAGTTAGAATGTGAAAGCGTAACAAAAACAAATTTACATTCGCATTTATAATATTAGTTAGGATTACTATAAGTTTGAGATGCAAATTACTGGTTTTCTCCTCCTCATCACCTCCTTATAGTAAACTGTTTTGAGGAGTGTTTTCACCTCATTATTGCAATTAATAGAGTTCTAACTCTTGTGTTGTCGATTACAAGTCCGCATTTATGCTTTGATATTTGGGTATCGCCGTATACCGAGAACGATACATCGCAGGTCTTATAGATAGAAGAAAAATGCGCAAAAAAAATTGGTTTATCAATTTTTTTTGATACCCGAAGGTCTGTCTCATTTTATTTCGCCTCACACTGGGCAAACGTCATTCATTTTCAATTGCTGTTTAATTTCGAAGTACCACAAGACTAGGTATTTGGAATTTGATTACCAAACAACTGGTGAGCAAAATACCACATATTAATATTAAAAGACAGACGAGTTCAAGGTAGAATCGCGCATGTTTGCGCATCGTACACAACACGCTAATATTTTGCCTTGTCGTCAATGCCACGATACACAACATAATGTATAACACTAACGACGATCGTACACCTGTCTACACATGCTTCATAATTATTATAACTTCACATTATAAATAATCCCTATTGTGTCCAAGGTAACCGCTTACTATCAGGCGAGTCAGGATCAGGTCAAAATGGACTAAATAGTATTTCGTCATTGCAGCTGAATATGAGCGCATGTAAACCCTTATCCACTCACTATAGCAGCACAACACAAACTTATTTGGCTGCGGTCTTCTATGCAAATGCTTCCACATTCGGGGTGCCCTAGGTTTCGAAGGAGATACACTGTTCGTTCACTCTTCTAAGTAAATGTTATTTTTAAGACAGTATAAGGTGATATTCTGATTAACCAGCCACATATTGTGTAGCAGAGTGTAAGACATTATAACATAGTAAAATTTCAGTTGTTACAGAATTTAGAAAATAAATAGTTGTACTAATCTGTTATGTGATTGCATGTTATTACGATGACAAAATTTACACTCATCAATATGTATTGGAAGCGGCAACCGCGAGAGGGTAAGAAATTAGACACCACAGATCACAAAAACTTGCATGAACTGTAAACAGGTCTCCCTAATCTGGGTGTACTTAGTGTACGCCGTTCAAAAGTGTGACAAGTTAGTGCTCTCAGAAGCGAACCAGTGACCTTTATCAAAGATCACTAGTTCGCTGCCAGTAACACAACAACTTGTTGTTAGTAGGCATGGAAATGATTGCTACATTTCATTCATTTTCATTCAATGAAATGACGAATTTTTTCACAGTGATTTTACAGGTGAAATTTCACAGTCAATGATTTTTCATTCTGAGTCGCAGTAACTTCGCATTTACAGTTACAATTTTCTTCAGTAAGACTACCTAATGAATTAAATATAATGAAAGCTTGTTTTACTTTCATACCTACCTTACCAATGCTCGATTCTCTTAAGTAGTAGTTTCAAATCAATGCACTGATTTTTCTAATTTAAATAATATTTAAAGAATAATTATTACTACCTAACTTATATACACTTAATACAATTTTAAACTAACATGAAGATTTATTTACACTAATAATAATCTCTTTTACGTACGAGTAACTAACAGTAATTCTAATTTTAATTAGAAAACCTAACGAACGTCGTGTTCAAGTAACAGTAACACGTACTGTGAAATTTAATTTCTTATAGAATCATAATGTAAACAAACACTGCGAAATTGCGACCTGCTACTTTTTACTGCAGAGAAAAGCGAGCCTTATAATGTTATGAGAATAAGGACTATATTTGTATGTACTCTCGAACTAATCAAGGTTTTAGTGCATCAATACGTCACCACGCGAGGCGATGCGATGAGCCGGTAATAGATACGAATTAACAAAATAATCTTTGTCTCTTTCTACCATGCACTGTAATCGTTCACTAGGCGTCGCGCTTACTTGATGCAACTGTATTCCTCAAGTATAGGTAACCACTGTGGCATTCTGTGATTTCATATCGTGAGTGATTTTTAGCAGGCCTAATGAAGCGAAGTAGCAAATGTGACTGATGAAAAATCATTTCATATGATTTTTCACTGTTAAAAGTGAAATGTTCCATGCTTAGTTGTTAGTTTACAATGGAAAAGTGACACTACTTTTAAATCCAGCATTTCACCAACACAATACTAAATTCTAAAGTGTGTGCATTTGGGATTTAGTATTGAGTCGGTCGAATGCTGGATTTAGCAGCGTGTACATTTATTTGCCAGTTTAGAAGTATGCTACTAGCGAGGATTACCAGGTTACGCCGTTTGCCTTTAATAATTCGACGTTCAATCATTCACTACCATAAATCAACCCAGTTTTCAGTTACATATAAATATATAGTATTATATCAGCATGAGATAGAACAATTTATGAAATAATTGGAACCTATCAAATCAATCTACATGCAATTATAAGTCCTATAACTTGAATACTAAGATTACTTTTTGCGTTAACGAATTGACGTCATACAGAAGCACATTGTGTACATGCAAGCGCATCGTGTCATTAACCCAGGCCGTTGGCAGTAAACAGACAATGCTAATTCAGCAAATTAGGAATACACGCCAAGGAAAATGGACACCATTTTTATTAACAGACAAAAAAGGAAAATTGCCAAGGTCACTATTAATAAAGACTTAAGTGGATGCAGTAGATGCATATATATTTTGGTACGTAGCTGAGACCGTTTTGGAAGGACACAGCATGTAAGGACATGCGTCATATTATCAACAAAACACAAATTGAACATGAAATAGATACATTAAGACATACTTCTAAGTGTTATTTATGTCGTTTGATGGAATCAACATATAGATCGTTGAGAAAATGGACAGAATAATCTTATGCTTATCAGATGGACGTGGCTCAGATCTTCTCTCTTAGCCTTTATTATTCCCAAGTCATTTGGGGTCGGCTTTTCTGGACTAACCGGATTTGACTGGATATCAGTTTTTACACGGAGCGGCTGTCACCTGACCTCCGCAACCCGAAGGCTAACGATACCCTAAGGCTAGACCAGTGTCAGGATATTAGAGGGTACTGACTTTCCCAATAACGACTGCCATAGATGTTCATGGCAGCCGGGACCGACGGCTTAACGTGATCTCCGAGGCACGGAGCAGGCGATAATTGTCAATCAATACGCACATAATTTCGCAAAGTCATATAACTTCCGAAAGTCAGAGGTGCGCGACGTGGGTTCGAACCCGAGACCCTCTGCATTGCAGTCTGTTGGTCTCCCCACTGAGCTATCGCTGCTCGATGACGGACGTAGCTCAGATGGTGATTATTATTTATTTTATTTTTAAGTATAGTCAATTAACGCGGTATTGGTAGCTAGAAACTCAAACAAACACAACACATACAAGTATATGTTTTACAAATGAGTGGTATACTAACTTCTTTTGTCTGCTGCAGCATAATATAACTGGACACATTGGTCACCGGACAAATGTTATTTTTCGATCGATGAATACTGCCTTTGAAAACATTTTGGTTTAGGTTTCCGAATAGTAAACAATTTCAATTAGTCAGGAGGTGTACTTATAACCTTTTAACATAGGCTTCTTCTAATATTTATACCAAAACCTACCATATCCTATGCTACAAGGCAAACATTCCTTAACTAGATATGTTTACCAGATGCGCTTCAAACACTGTCGATATTAGCATACATATTTGTAAGAAGGGTTTCTGTTACATTATTCATTGTGTATGTTTTATTTCACGTCTGCACTCCATGTTTTATTGTGCGATGTGCATGCGCAGACATCCGGCGCGGGCGCACTCAATTTGATGCTCGATTACAAGCGCCGATCAACAACGTTGATTAAATAGACCCTTTGATGTCTATATTTCATAATATTATTGAGGTTCGTTGCCTGATTAGTTAGGGTTTTTGATCTCATGTTTCTATGTTACGATATATATGTAAATCCTAACCAGTATTATACATGCGAATGTGAGTTTGTTTGTTGCGCTTTCACGCATTGACTACTTGACCGATCATCATAAAATCGCATACACGTTGCCAGGGGTACAAAAAAGGACATAAGGTAATTTTCATCCAGAAAAAGTACTATTCCCGAGCGAGCGAAGCCGTGGGCGTTTCTATATTTAATAGCCAATCGGCAAAAGGGCATTCGAGATATTTTAAACATTAGAAGTAACTACGTGTGCTGCATCCTTGATGATGCATAGTAGGTGAAATAGCGTTGTGCACAGTTGTATTTGAATATTATTGGAACATAACATACATCATTATGATTCCGGCGAAGAATTATGGAGATGTTCTACCCACATTGTCGAACTGCGACACCATTTCCAAACTGTACCTCGTAGATGAGATGCTAATAGTCACACGCCTTATTACGTGAGATCCAAACTAACTGGCGTAACGTTGGTGACTTACAGCTCAACCTAAAATCCTTCAAGGACTAAACAAAACAAAGAAAGAATCATCAAAATCGGTTTACCTAGAAAAAGAGAGAAACTTGAGAACCTCCTCCATTTTTATCGTTACATAGTAAACTTTTTTAAACTACACTTGTTTCATTTCACTTTGTAACATTATCGTAAACTTATCACTATACATATTATGAAACGAATATAACATTTTGTAATGTTTTGTGCGGCATTAACAAGTATTTTTTTAGGCTTAGCTCAAACATGTATTTTGTTATTTATTACATTCCAATCCTCTTATCGTTAACGACGATCAGCTTTACATATTTTAAACATGGATGCTTGCATTGCTTGCTATAAACACACCGGGCACGTGTGAGACGGATCCACACATCGAAGGTTCCTTATCTAATACGACAACAGATATAATTCATCAAACTGAAATACTGACCTTATAACTAAGCATGTTTGAAGTCAATATAAACCTACCTAGGTAATACTCGACCTAACTCCTCTTATCAAAATAGAACATACGATTATTTTACGTAACCTTAAAAAGAGTCGACACACTAATCGCCTGCGGTACACATCCGCTGTGCAATTAATTCTGTTAAATCTCACTTCCGATGCAGCTGTGATAATTTGAGATTTTCTACAGTAACATTGCAATAAAAATAGTTACTATGGTTAATAGCGGAGCGAAATCCCCATTTACTGGGGCGACGATCGAGTGCGAGACATTGAGTTAATATTGTACGACGTTCTAGAGGAGATATCTCAACTGGACTGCTTGTACCACGCGTTAAATAACATGCTCTCTAACTCTTCTCTGAATGGAAAGCCCCGATAGCCTCGTGGGAGACCGTTGGACTGCCACGCAGAGATCTCGAGTTCGATCCCAAGGCACGCATCTCCGACTTTTTGCAGTAATGTGCGTATTAAATAGTTAATTATCGTTTGCTTTAACGGTGAAGGAAAACATCGCGAGGAAACCTGCATGTCTGAGAGTTCTCCATAGTTCTCGAAGATATGTGAAGTCTGCCAACCTGCACTGGGCCAGCATGGTGGACTGTAACCCTAAACCGTCTCACACTGAGAATAGGCCCGTGCCCAACAGTGGTACATTTTAATACAGGGCTGATATTTATTTAGATTATTATTATGTATGGAAGAGCAGCGATAGCTCAGTGGGGAGACCAACAGACTGCAATGCAGAGGGTCTCGGGTTTGAACCCACGTCGCGCACTTCTGACTTTCGGAAGTTATATGACTTTTCGAAATTATGTGCGTATTGATTCACAATTATCGCCTGCTCCGTGCCTCGGAGAGCACGTTAAGGCGTCGGTCCCGGCTGCCATGAACATCTATGGCAGTCGTTATTGGGAGAGTGTCGACACAAAAGATCCCACTGGGTCGAAGTTTCGCCGGTCTGCACTGACTGGCCCCCACATAAGATACATACATACATACATGTATGGAAGAGCACTTCAAAACTTGAGAATGCTTATTGGGTTACTGACTGATTGACTGTATCATTCTTCTGTTTCATAATACAACTAACAACATCGATAGACATAAAAGTAATTACAACTAATAACTACAGAACAATTACGTGATATTATCACAACTGATATTCGCCACTAGATATGTAAATTCAAACATAATTGTTGGGCATTTTACTGGTATTGACAGCTATAACTGGGCATTATTGATAGTTATTTATGTACTGATAGAGAAGCGAGAATGAAAAGGATTTTCTCGCGAGATTTGCGTGAAAGTATGATTTTACTTACTAGTGGCACGTAAGCATATAATCCACCTGCCTGATGATAAATGTTTTTATACCGCGAAGGTGTCAAATAGCATAGAGCTCTGTTGATGCTGAACGTTTAACCTGTTGAGTCGCCATAGCACACGGGCGATCAGACGCAATAGGTTTATAATCTGTCATCTTAGAATTTTGACCACCGGTGTGCTGCTGCGATGCAATAGGATTTGTGTTTGGCATTTTTTATGTCTGGAATTTCAAGATGTAACAAGAGAAATTATTACACCTCGGTTATCGCGTGTATCGGTCACGCGTGGATGATAGAAATGTCGATCTGTCAAACAGCAATATGTTTTTACCTGATTAAGAATGGGATTGTGAACACTAGAGTGGTAGGTATGTAACACCTCTATTCAATTGTTTATTTCTCTAAAAGACAACTCTCGTACTAAGACTAATTTCTGTATCACTGAGGACTTTACAAACATTGAAATGGACGGATTGATAGCAGCGATAACCTAGTAGGCGTTGGGACTGCCAAGCATGACTTCGATCCCAAAGCACTTCTGAAATTTCGAAATTATGTGCGTATTAATTTGTTATTTATCGCTTGCTATAGCGGTGAAGGCGAGGGAAAAGGCGTGAGATGTAAGGCGTCTGCCAACCCGCACTGAGCCAGCGTGGTAGACTATGCCTAAACCCTTTTTACACTGAGAACAGGCCAGTGGCCAACAGTGGTATAGCTTATATACAGGGCTGATATTGATATTATTCTAAACGGACACAAAGATCACACAGACTCCTACAACTATTTGGAGCTATGGCCAATTTAATTTTTTTCTTTTTATACTCCTAAGATGGCAAACTAGCATACGGCCCACCTGATGGTAAGTGGTCACCGTAGCTATGGACGCCTGCAATACCAGAGGCATCACTTGCGCGTTGCCGATACTTTAGGAAAAAAAGGAAGTGGGAAGAAGGAGCGGGAAGGAGGAAAGAGCACCTCTCACTCACCAAACGAAACACAACAGTAGGAACGCTGCTATTACACGTCGGTATTCTGTGAGAGAGCAGTACTTCCCCGGTCAAGCCGGCCCATTCATGCTGAAATCAGCGAGGCTCTACTATGGCGGTGTCATGGCCATCCCTACAAACCTCTGCCTACATATCCTGGGATACATACCCGTCTTTACGTCTGTATATTTCATACAAGCTCTCGAATCAAGCAGTGTTATTGGGTATTAATAGGCTCGCATCCAAATGCAAGAACCTAAGATTATAATTAACGAAATGTGGGTGTAATTGATCTCTTTCTACCCCTTCTGCGTTACGCATGACTCTATGTACGTATGATGACGATAGACGTTTGTAAGCGCTGTTTCCTTTTCACATCCAAACATTTAAAGGCGTTATGACAGCTATGTGGGGTTAAGGACTGTCCTTGAAGCAACCCACACTGCCTGGTACCGTTTGAGATACGCACGCACTTGTTTGTGATAAAAGCTTTTCCTCTATTACTTTGTTTTGCTTATTAAGTAAAAGCCAGTCGTGATTTTTTGTGTTCCATTCACGGGTCGAGTAAAACTAGTATCCGAAGTCTGAATTAAATCTAAGCATTTTTGTAACTCCATATAACATGGTCATTTTTTCTTAGAAGCAAGTGATGTTTATGTAGTAAACAAAGACTTATGATCTATAAAAAAATTTCTATATATAAGTTCCGTTATAAATAGATATGAAAAATCCATCCTTATCTCTTGTCTTCTTTTTCTATCAGTACGCCATACTTGTTCACTAAATAATACAAGTAAGATAAAATGCAACTTACATAAGATCCTTTAAATTCTTAAAAGAAATACGAAAATCGGAATTATTTAAAAAAAATGTAAGAACCATTGCTTTTGCAGGAATGAGATGGCGCGTTACAGTGTGCTTCGACTCGTTCTTGCGCATGGAATGGTTTAAACGATATAGACACTTAGGTATTAAGTACACGTAACCATTAATTTAAATATTGGCGTAAACACATAATTTCCCTTAACATATTCTAAATATTTTCCTTGCAATTAGTAATAAGTTATTTTTACATATGTATATAAGTCTATGTACTTATATAAAGTTCTCAAATAAGTTAATGCCTGTATATTTACAAAGGGATAGGCAGATACATATATATATCGCCTATATTCCGAACAGAAAAACCTAAAAACATGCTCAAATGGGGAATCGAACCGAGGATCTCACTCTCACACACGATCGGCCCACAGTGTGGTATTTGAACGATCTAGGTGGGCAAAATTATTTTGGCGGTTAAAGAGCTTGTAACTGTGATATTATGTTAGAATGTAGTATTTTTTTTTTATTATAAAGTAAATAATAGTGAAAACGTAAGATTTTTAAAAAAAGTATAAGATTTTAAAAAAAAATATAAGATTTTTAAACTTTCTCTATATTTATTCTACAAAAATATTTTAAACAGAAATAATTGCGTTTTACTTAAAGGTATTGACACTGATCAGTTAGAAAATTTGTTCTCTTCTTAAGACGACTCAGTATCATCAGCAGTTCCCTCACTATCCGACTCTGATGCCTTATTGCCACCGAAAGATTCTACATAAGATTCCATCGGAAGCAACATTTTTAGGGTTTTTATTCTCTGTCGAAATATTCCTCATTCCTGTTAGTACAGGATCGGCAGTCAGCAGTAATCTGTTGAGCACATCTTGATTACAAGACAACATTGAGAAATTTTTCGAAATGTTTTGACCAAATAAACGAAAGTGTCTATTGCGTTCTTGCGTAGCCTCTTCTGACAGATGCCCGATTGAAAGTAAAGCGTGCTTAATTACATCAGGAACATGGATCAATAATTTGTGCATAGTTGGGGTCATAGGACACCATGAATAATATGCCGCAGCCTATCTAGATTTCATTTTGGACATGAAGCGTGAAAATTTTTGCCTAATATCCTTAATTTGGTCAGCAGTGTAATCATCATAACCAATGAGATAATATTCGATAAAAATTAATTTTTCATTAATATTAGGGAAATGTTGTCGCTGCATCAACTCGTATAACTCCGATCGAGTCATTATTTTGACATTGGACGGCGCTACAATAAATAAATGTTCAGAAGATACAAAAAATTATTTGTATGAAATAAATAACATTTTGATATTAAAAAGTTTGGACACCCTGTTTTCCAAAAATCAAGTGTTTCCGTGACCGTTTTAAACGAAATCTTATACGTCAATGATCAAAGTTTGTTGTACATTCTTTTATTTTGCCGGGAATCCCCGGGAAATACAACTAACTATCCTCGATATTTCAAAATATACGCAAATTATGATATTGTAAAATGGTTATTTAAATAATATTGTTAAACAGTTATAAAGTAATTGATCCTGTTAAAAATATTTATAAAGTGTAGACACTAACCTGCCATAGTATAATTCATAACACTTCACTTGAAAATATAATTCAAAACAAAATAATTGACTGTTATAATTAACCGATTTTTTGAAATAAGACTCAAGAACAATATTTGTTAAGTGACAACGAAATTCCAACTGACCACACAAGTAAATCTTTGCAACTAAGATGAAAATAATGATAGTTTGAAGTTCACTGGTAAGTAAACATTCACGAGATACTTTATTCTTCTACCCACATTAAATTTTGTAAAATGGACATATAGCCGCCCAGATCATTTAAATACCACATTGTGCGGCGGTAAAACACAAGCGCAAAAGTCAACACAGTAACGATAAAGGAATAGGTTAACGCCGTTTTACTTGGCACCTAAACTTATTTGACTGTATTACACACTTCTGCTGTAATCCTCCGTGGAAAACAAGGCGTGATAATAAGTTATGTTTTTTTTACTGCACGTTTTTATTATCATTTATCTGATACGACCTTCATGATGTATTTAGTCCAGATACAGATAAGATTCTTGACTGGCGTCATAATGCCTTAGTAAATTAGTATGCCTTAACGTTCTACATTGTATAGCATTACGACTTTCCATCCTTGGCTAGGCAGACGTGTATACAACACAAACAATTTCAGAGCTAGCTAGCATGTTTATTTTTACTAGGACTACGGTATGCAATTCAAGACTCCGCGCTTACACTGAGATAAAATAACGCACTATAAATGACGCATCGCTAAAATAATTAAATAATTAAAATGTTATTATGGTGCAAAAGTATTTGTTTGCTCTTTCTTTGCAACGAAAAGAGGCTTCGACAACATTCCATAGACAGTTAAAGGAAAATACTATTCATTAACACGAAAAATTATTATCGAATGATTTCGAAAAATAGGCAACGGCGGAATTGTTTTCAACCTAGACTAGCCTATAGGCCGTAAATAGAGGGATATCTTACCGGCTTATTTGTAATTATTCTGTAGATATTTTTCTGCGATCAAATGCAAGAGACTCTCCTGTCGCTGTGACAGTGGAGAGACTAATGATATTTATGTATCGTAAGCAGCACAGCCATTGCACTTCCCAAAATAAATTCTGGCCTTTATATTCTTCTGTTAAGATGATTTCTTCATATACTTAGTTGCTGCATTTGATCAATAATATATAACCTTTTATTACATTACATAGCACTGCGGGCCTTTACAAAATCCTTTGCGTAGCCGCAAATTGCATTAAAATATACATATTTAAAATCGTTAGTAGAATTGTCATTGTTGTTATAATATTTTATTGTACCAACATAGAAATATTAAAATATTTTAACAACATTACAGTAAACAATATTAACCGGAAACCGTCACAGGTCATGATAACGAGAAAATTTAATTGTGGTGCAGTTATTTATATGAAACATAATACATATTGATGTTGCTGTTTGTGATGAGTGTTATATCAGATGATGAGAAAACATGTAACATGTTGCGTGTGTTCATAACACATCTCACGCCTATATATTACAAGTAGTACGCAGAGGCAAAGCAAACATCAAAGCTGAATGGAGACCATTTGTTGCCACAATACCTATGTAATCTCTCTTCTTGTATGTCATCTCTTAATGTAAACCACTTATACAGGGTTACTGGTAACTCGACGTATTCCCGGCAATAATAGATAGAGAAGCTAAAATGCAATATGCCGTGGACCACCTGTCGCCAGCGAATAGACACCGAGCGACGAGGTGATGCTGGTCGGGTGCCGGGTGGCTCCAATGAGCTATGACCTTTAATCGGTTGCCTCGCTGTTGCCACTGCACCGAATTTGTGTAACAAATGGTTTTTCCGAGTCTGGGTGTTCTTTGTGTCCGTTGTTTGAATGTTTGTTAAGTCCCCCGCGACACAGGAATTATTCCTAGTGCGGAAGTTATCTTTTATAAACTCAATAAATAAAAATATGCCATTTTCGCCAGTTTCACGCAAAAGGGAACGAGCCTTGTCCCGATCACCAGATACAGTACCGAAGGCCGAGTTGCTAATGAGATACGTTATTCGTTCTTTTCTTGACAAAAGAACGAATAAATCTTTGCGAATTATACCCAAAATCTCATGCACAGTAGTATGTTGCGTGTATGGTGATAATAACAGTATGCTGTCATTGTGTGCCTGTAGCTTTGTAAGTTGTATGTGTAGACGAGACATTAAGGTCACTAGCCTGAATCTAAACTCTTACGAGTCATCGAAATAAAATCAAAATTTACTTTAGGACAAAATTGTAAGTAATAATCTTCTGATGTCAATAATCGTATCTAATATTATAAATACGAATGTGAGTTTGTTCGTTTGTTTGTTACGATTTCACGCCTTAACTACTCGACCGATCAAAAAATTTCACATACTCGTTGTTAGGGGAACAGAAAAGGAGATAGGGTACCTTTCATCCAGAAAAAGTACTGTTTCCAACCTTTTTTTTTTTAACGTCAGGACAATGCTTTTGCGCACCGTCCGCGCCCGGGCAGGGCGCGGGTGTGTGGGACTCGAGCCAGAGAAGCCGGCCCCATACCCACTAAACCCCTGAAGACGTTCCTCCAGTACCTAGTGTCGGTGCCACGGGATTCGCGCTAGAATTCACCGCGACACCGACAGGTCTTGGCCCGCCACGTGACTAGGCGGGCTCCAGCTGACTGTTTCTAACCTAACCTAACCTACATTTACACAAGCGAACCGGGCAACATATTGTATATTATAAGGTAAAACAAAATAACAAAATGATGCTGTAACAAAACGATCCGCTTTGACTTACATTTGACATTGACAATCAAAATAATTGCTGAGGTAAATTGCTTGCGGTTTTCCGTACGTCTCGATATTCAATCATTTAAACTTTAAACTTTGCTGGGTTTAAGGTAATAATGCGAATAAACCATGAATAAAATAATCGCAGGCCAGTTAAATACCGCAAGTTATTGCAGCGCTTCTGCAGCTAATGAGTTGTAATGCAGTCACTAAACTTAATATCCCTTCTCCTAACTTTGTATACACGCACAACTCTAAACAGCGATAATTTATATTTATACAAAACGGCAACTTTTTAAAATTAAATAGATAACTCCATAACTAGGAATAGTGTAATCCTGTGTCGCGGGGGACTTTACAAACATTCAAACAAGGGACTCAAAGTACACCCAGACTCGGAACAACCATTTGTGGATCACACAAAGTTTTGACGCGTGTGGGATTCGAACCCACAATACTCAGCAGAATGGTAGTAGCGAGGCTACCACCTAAATCAAATGCAGTCAAATTCGTTGACTATGGCAGTTGCAATAAAACAATAGCCTTGCAAACAGAATATTGTATTGTATTGGGAATATCGAAATGAAAGAGGTACGTACCTACTTGAGTCTTAGGGCGCGTTCCCACTATGTCGTGACGATAGATTATCGTGTCGTTTAAAGCGTCGTGGCTTGTGTATTTAAATAAATGTGTTCACATATAGGACGACACGATTAACTATCGTCCACGACGTTTTTTTGCAGTGACGACAGATTGTCAAGTCAGTGGGAACTGCTAGCACGACAGTCGTAAAACGATAAAAAAACGTCACGACTAATCATGACGGCAAATCAAGTGTCGTTGTTGCAACTATCTATCGTAGCCACGATAAAAATATCGTCTCGTCATTTACACGTTCAACGTTAAAATATATCGACGACACAGTGACGATAAACAGTCGATATAATGGGAACAGTTAGATACGACAGTTGTCCAACGATGAATTAATCGTCACGACATAGTGGGAACGCGCCCTTAAACTGCCAAGTCTTAGAATACCAGACAAAATTAAAAATCAATTTTGTCTGTCACCGGTGACGTATTGAAAGGCTAATAGTGATTCGTCGACAATTACGAATTTGATTGAAGCTAAAACAATTTAAATTACGCTCATTGTTCTTTCGAGTCTTTGTCATCTTGTCGAGATGCATACGCGTCACCTAACTACATCATATTAATCGATAGAGATATAAATTTATATCGATTCATGACACGGCTATACATTCAGAACCGCGGGATTGTATCAATTAATTTTTACGGATACTGTTTACATATCACTACCGGTATAAAATACTTTCAATCTAAAATAAAAATACGATATTCTATTGAATCCGAAACCTTTCTTAGGCGTAAAAATATTTTTCGGATTACATTGATTATTTCGACGATAAGACAACAGCTGACAATATGTTGAACTTATAACAAATGGTGATTGACCAGCCATTACCTGCATATTATAAATGGCAAAAAATAACTGTCCATTTGTTATAATAAACCGCTAAACCTCTTGTAATGAAATTAGGTATATAGCTAGTTTAAAAGCTGGTTAGTTAAACACATAGGCTACTTAAAAACACCAGCGACTCTACTAACAATAATAATAACCATAACATTGTCATAACAGCAATCGATCAAAACACACATCAAATATAATGATACCGTCAATCATCCAATGCTTAACACATCAATCTTTCATACGATATTTGCATCATTCCCTATAATTATCATATTGTATGCTTATATTTCAACTTATTTACAGACACCGGAAGGGCCGTGATAACAAATCGCATTGTAATCAAGTAATTAATGGGCCAAGGATCGTTTTGTTTTCTATCATTAGTGGTGTTAATTGTAATCTAATTATGAGAGGAGGTTTTTGTAATGGCCCACCATAGCAAAGCGGACGGCCTGCCAGATTTAATTTAAAGATATTTGGTTCGGAAAAAGTCATACAGGTTATTTTAAAATTTTACGCATGAATGTCAATTAAAAACAATTTATGTGAAGTATTTAACACATATTTTGTGTAAGACATATTTCATACAATATGTGAGCCTTGTCTTAAGAGCAGGGCAAGAGAAGTTTTGGTACAGTTCGTAAACAATACTAATAATATTACAGTTTGACATTTGTGACATGAAGCTCTCCTAATTTTAATCCAAAATCATATTTGTACCATAAAACAATCCGATCTCATCAGACTCCTTGATCTAATAAAATCTAATTTACTTAAACATTGCTCTATTTGAAAATAAACCTCGCTTTGAAAAAGAACTTTATTTTTGCAAATAATCTTGTTTACAAACGGAAATGAAAGAATTACTATAATTTGGAAAGCAGCTGCTGATATTGTCAATACCTACAGAGGATATTGACTCAAAACTTTAAAAATATGGCGCAAAACAAAGGAGACACAGATAAATTAAGTTTTTTCCGCAAAGTTCATTGTCACCGTCATTCATGCATGGAAAACTACCGTTTTTGCTAAATTACCCCCAAAGAGAACAAGGACAGTTGAAACAAATATTTATGTAGCTGCATTATAAATGATTAGCTTTTGCTTGTGGTTTCTCTCCCTAAGCTGTAAAGAATCGACAAGGAGACAGCAGGAATGGTACATTTTTCGTGTGATATATACGTTGCCAATATTCAGTCCAGTCCATTAACTATCTCTATCCAAAATACCATATCGACCTATTGCTTCGTTGTAAATAAAAGCTACCAAATTGTTATATCTTAATCACTCTTATATCCTAAACTTTTGTGTTGCATGATTAATGTAACAGAAAATGGGATTAAACTATTGAATTGATATTGCCTTAATTCTATGTATTCTATATATTATTTCCCAATTCTAGATAATTTGTTGGATCTGTGGCAGATCCATCAAATTATCAATTTAGCACGGATGCAGTTAATCGGTCATATCCTAAATTCCAGTGATTACACTAGTTTTATGAAGCATCACTTTATTGTACTTACTTTCAGGCATTTTCTGTTGGGTATTGCTAATTGAGATATTAAGTACTTTTATAGATACTACATACTATTTCAAGTACCAATACTGACTCAAAGCTCCAACGTTCTAACAAAACACATACTTGGTTGTCAAAACCCCACATTGAATTTCCATTAATTACTAACTCTTGTTATATAAAGGTAATTATCACATTTTTGATGCGATATCTTATGGTAGGCTTATTCTAGCCATCTTCTAGAATACATCAATTGTGGTCCAAACGTAACGTAACGTTACTTCTTCAGCTTGTTTACCTGTGTCTTTAAATAACACTAAAAAGCATTGACTTAGAATATTTTCGCATTCTAAGTCTATGCTAAAAAGTGCAATGCATATAAGTGCTTAACGATTCCGAAGAAAGATGCACTATGTTTTTGATACAGTCGGCCAAGAAAGTGGTCTACACGTTTTGTCAAAAGTTTCTGTGAGATCAAATTATCGCTAAGGTTGAGTTTTCTAACTTGACACATGGCATGACGTAAATATAATACATGATAAAGAGAGCAAAGGTCAGTCATAATATTATTGCAACGGGACATCGACGTTATTGTTTCATGACGTTAAAATAAACCTCAACCATAGGATGGTAGACCATATTTTTGGATGACTGTACCTACGGCCTTCTAGGTTCTTCAAGTGAAGACTTAAGACCATGCTTATCCAACTAGAAATACTTGGATAAGCATGGTTTCAGAATGATTGAACCTATACGTGTAGGTAGTCACATTTTCCGTAATAATCGTGATCCACGAAACAAATGGCGGGAAATGTACAACACTATCTCGAATGTTCTACAACGGTGCATGATTGGTCATGGAACGCGTCAACAGTTACTTTAATTACAAAATACCAGATCATCTCTGTTGAAATTAGCGGCAGTAATGCGTAACTGACATAACGGATTACAGAAAACATCGTAATTATTTTAATAAGTAATTGAGGTAGGTACTAGTTTCGCCAACAAATAGGTATTTAAAATCCAGACGAGCATGAGCACTTGTAAATTTACTAATCATGATAGCCAGGTTTAAATTCGCAGACAAGGATTTATTGACTTTTCTGCCACACGTTTCTACCAACGGACTCAATAAGTATTAAACCATGGCACCGTATCTGGTGTACATAGGTGTAGTAACTTATTCCCCATTAAATGTAACGATTTTTCGCGAAATGCAGATGTGATACCTACACTTATGCCTAACACTTAGCGCCAGAAGCATACACTTGATTGTATAACATTCTTGTTTACTTTGGGTTTAAGGCGTAATAGAGTTTTCCTCAGTCCTCGATCACAGCGACCAATTTCAACCAAGTCTGCTCATCTACCCAGAATATATTGTAGAGCATGTGTGTGTGCAAACACAAGTGCCATTTACTGTCTCACTTACAAAAGCCTACGTGACGGTAATCTAACACAACCATAAAGAGGAGAAGCTAGGGTCAAAGGCTTTACGTGCTTTTCGAGGAAGTTGATAAAAGACCGCCAATATCCGCCAGTAATAACTTTTCTGATGGACCGAGCTGGGATTTGAGGTTAGGATCTCATAATCTGCATGCACACACATACATACACTCGCTACTTGACTGACACGGCATACCGTTACACTTATATTAATAATAAAATTGAAACATGTCTTCAAAGAGTTCTTCATACACCGTTGTTTACAACACTATTGTTCTAAATACCTGCGATCGAGCGGTCGTGGCGAATCAGGCATGCGCCGTCAATAGCCTGACATATTATGCCTGCCTCGCCTACTGTTAGTAGGGCTGCAAATCCTAAAAATATAGGTATAAAGACGTTGAGCTGGGTCGATAAAGGACTTGACACTAGTACTCCAAGGTAGCAATGTGCAGAGTATTCGAATTATATTCAATTGTATCGACAACCCTATCCATTAATGCATTGCGTTCTTGAACATGTAGATATCGCGTTGCACGTAATTGTATTCGAATACAACTGTCACTTCCCTGAGGCCAGAAACCATCTCATAAAGCATTATTATTGTACGATCACGAGTAAAAAAGGCAGCACGTCACCAGTGTTTTATCTTGTCCTATCTAACACAATAATTATTTAATAATTATAAGACACAGTAGTGCTAACCCAGAAGTAGTAGTCCTATAATAATAATATTTTCTTGAAGCCATGTTTTGTAATCTTACTTAACTATACACTATGTTCATAGGTCTGTCTCACGCTGGTCTGTATGTAGGATTATAATAGTATCGATATTGATACTTGATACTAATATTAATTATCAATGCGATTGTAAGTTCGTTTGTTTATTTGTTTATCACGCCTTCACGCCTTTTCTATTCAACCGATCATAATTAAATTAGAAAAGGAACTAGGGTAAATTTATTGACAAAATCTAGATTATCGCGAGCAATGCTGCTGGCAAAATCTAGTATTAAGACAATAAATGATTATCATTAGCTAAGTCACATGTTTATCTATACTAATATCATAAAGAGGAAAGATTTGTTTTTTTATTTGGTTGTTTGTTTGTTTGTAAGGATTTGACACAAAAACTACTCAAACGATTGTAACAATTATTTTACCATTAGTAAGCTATATTATCAACGAGTAACATAGGTTATATTTTATTTAAAACCACCAACCTTTACGCGAGCGAAGCCGCGTGCAAAATCTAGTTTAACATTTAAAACCACCTACTTTTACACGAGCGACGACGCCACGAGCACTTTTTTTTTTAACATTTTTTAAAAGTACCCAGAATACCAAATTACGATTGATGATGGATTTTTTTTAACATTTGACTATAGTGTGTATTTACTTGCGCTTAGGGTTAAAATAACAAAAATAACATTATGTAATTTTTTTTTTTCAATATACGATTCATGCACAATGTATTGTATATAAACTTAATGTGAACATTAAACTAAAAATAATAAAAGTCCTTTCGAGTTTGATATAGATCTCCTCTTAGACGTTTTGCTATGCTATGACTAATTAAAAAGCACATGACATACATATGTGCATATTACTGAATAAGCCCTACCAGCAATCTGATCATTGTACCTACCCCGTCCTTACCCCGAAAGGTTTTAATTTTAATAGACTTGAGATTTCATAAAATAATTGATATTTTATCGAATAGCGTAAATTATTATTATTAAAACAGCAGCTTAGTTAGGTGATGCGCGTGTGTTTCCAGATTCGAAGGAGTGGAGTTTCGTTTTAAACAGATCAGTGACGATTCCTTTACCTCAGTTTTAGGAAGTCTGTTTCACGCTGTGCCTACTCAGATTGGCAAGAAGTGTGCCAAGGACTTCCCTTAAGAAGATGTTCTCGATACATGATACATGTTTATGCGTTTGATATTGTACGCAAACCTGGACGACACTAGTTCATCCTAACTAATATTATAAATGCGATTTTGAGTTTGTTTATTTGTATACACAACTGCCTCCGTGGCGCAGCAGTAGTGAATGCGACTGCTGTGCCTGAGGTCTCGGTTTCGAATCCCGGATCGGGCCAACAAAAAGTTATTAGGTTTTTCTATTAAGAAATCTCAATACGAGCCCGAAGATAGGAAGTTGGCGGTGTTAGACACCCCTCATGCCTCGGAAAGCACGTAAAACCGTTGGTACTGCGCCTGATCTCTCGCCGGACGTGTCGGATAATCCGTCCCATCGGATCATGAGGGTTAGGGAACAGAGAGTGCACTTGTGTTTGCGCATATACTTGTGCACAATAATATCTCCTGCGCGGATGGCCAGTCTCCGTTAAGATTGGCTGCCGTGACCGAAATTCGGTCTGGAGGACTTTATTATTATTTGTATGTTTGTTACGCTTTCACGTCTTAAGCACTAGACCGATCATCATGCAATTAAATTTGTAAGGAGAACAGGAAAGGACATTGGGTACCTACTTATGCGAAATTTCATGATGTAATCTAACCTAATATTCTAGTAATTCAACAACAACAACATCTAGGTTATTTCAAAGATGGCAGCCCTCATTTAATATGTTTATATAATCATGTTTCGATTTATTATAAATATTTAGTTCTTATGATAGCTAATGACTAATACTGCGCAGATAGTCGGTACATTGTTCTAGTGGCATTGTATTATTAAATTATATTATCTAAATGCCTAAGCCAAGTACTTAATACTTGCGTTCTTAGTAGGTATTGATTTATCATTAGGTAATGCTATAATATTCTTCGTCTTTTTCTTTTTTCTTAATCTGTTTTAAATACGAAGACACTTTATAGCACGTAACTCCGCACATTTCATATAATTTTCTAAAATAAACAATGATTGCTTATGGTACTAAAGACTATTTAAAAATAATTAGAATCTATACAAAACATGACATCATTGTTTCACAAACATAATCAAGTATTAATTTCCACTGATGTCTATTGGTTTTAAATAAATTAACATTTTACTACAACACTATGGTATTTTTTTAATTTTCAGTCATACTGACACGACAATATGAATCGGATAAAATCGATCTAACTCGAGCTAAAATAATTGTCCGAGAAATACTTTTGTAAAATTGTATTTGGTATTAATTATTATTAGGTTGCAACGTACCTTAAATCGCATTCAGCAACCCCTTAATATATTTTCTTTATCAATAATGGATTTGAAGCGATATTGGACTTATAGTTTAAATATCTCATAGATTTACAAATAAACACGGTATGAATAACATTGATGTAGCTATTCTTTCGATATGTCAAACTTGATTTGACATATCGAAACAATTATCTCCTTTTTGTTACTCTGTTTCTATCATTTCTGTTTCGATTCTAAACCCACGATTACAGTTTGTTTATAAAGTTAATCTGTAATCGATTTCGTGCTATGTCGATTAAAACGATTTGTGTCTTAATCTTTAGGTACTATTGCTGCCAAGCGATCATCTGTCAAAAGGAACTTCGTATTTGAAATAGACTATAGGTTTAAATGGTTTTTCTTGTTGCCCTCGCGGTTTGAGAATGCATTTATTTGTGTGCGATCATTAGGTTACGTGATTGATAACAACCCCTTCAGGACACTTATACCGGATAAAGGATTACTTTTATCCGAATAGATAATTATATAGAATTTGTTAATTCCTCCATCTAAGCTAAATAATTGTCTAAGGAGTTGATGCACGCCAATAGTGCAATGTAAAGGATTCGAACCCATAACCCCTCCATTGCAAATCAAATGCCTTATTAATCTGGCTGAAGCCTTTTATATGCTTTCTGCCTTAAAATACTACTCGATAAAAAAACCGTTAGGTAAATTCTAATTATAAAAAAGTTAACGCAATTAAATGGTATGAAATTATAATTTTACGGGTGCCAAGTCAGAGCAGCAAAGGTCATAGCAACCGAGTTATTTCATTACTGTTTACACGTGTTCAAGTTATAGGTTTTATTATTTTGTTAATTGGATACATAGCGCCTTGTCAAATTATGATTTATTCGTACCTATGCTCCACATCACAAACTATGCGAATTTCAAGCGCAATCTGAGCATATACCATGCCTGGCATTCTAACAATATTAATGCACAAACTCTTTGTGATGAGATGGAGGGAGGTGTTTTACAGCGGCTTCGCTTTCTTGGTTCTTTATATCTATCTCTCAGGAACCCTGCATTCTTTTGTACAAAAAGGTTAAGCTTATGTTACTTCGTGGCCCCTGAGCTATCTCTATGCAATCATCTCAATCAAAAGCTGCGTGAAAGAAGGACAAAGGAAATATTTCGCCGTTATAATATAAGTAGATTGTATTATATCTTATCCCTCGGGAATCGGGCAGAGCTACACCCATCGTATGCACATTTCATTAGCATTGATTAAGTGACATGTAATTAGGGTTTGAGCTGATATTAAAACTTCTTCTTCTTTGCGTGTCGATGGCAACTTTTACACACACTTTTACACAACACTTTTAAATTATATATTTGCCGCCCAGAAAGCAGCTACGCTAGCTGCGTTGTCAGAGGCAGCCATCAGATCCTCCTGCGTGCAAGTCGTTGGGCACGCAGTGCACGATGTGAGGTGGGACATCGTTTGTCTTGCACTGAGACTTTCCACCTAAACATGTTTTCTTTGCACCAACCGACTTGGGTTCGGAGTCTATTTAGCGACTTCCAGATTGACCATGGCAGTTGATGTCCAGGTGGAAGGCTCTCAGCAGGTGACACGAAAGGTGTAGGTAGAGATATTTTTCATGCCACAGGTTGCATCTCGCCTTTGATCGCTCTAGCGTCAGTGTATGGACACATTTAACAAAGCTGTTACGGCTCTTCAGCCTTTGCTGCACTGGCCTGTGACAATACAAGGGGTGCCGTGCATCACCATCCATAAAACTAGCAATTCATTTTAATAGTTATATTTCTTTTTACTGAAACTGAGTCGAAGCCAGAACCAATAGACCTGTAGCTAGAGGTCAGCAAGTAAAAAGCTATCCTTATCAATGAGGCAGTCCAATCACCGTCCTTTACCATTTATATATTTCAAATGTTTACCCATGTCTAATTAATCTGATTTCATACGGAACAAATTAATTTGCGACAGCATTAAACATGATTATTATGGTTTTGTTCTATCGTCAAACATAAATATATAAACATAGCATTACGTTTATATGTAGCCAAACGGCTAGGCAGACGTGTGTTACATCCACATATCGACATGAATTCATTTTAGTAATAGCAATAAGCGTACCACCATTTATTATAATAGGTATTTAGGTTTACGTAAATTACAAATGCCTCATGTATACACATCTAGCACTCTATATAAAGGATCTGTGCGAAATCTATGTATATAAAGTAATGTATGCGTATGCCTAGACTAGAAACCAAATATAGGTATTATAATTTATACCAACTATTCTAAAACTGTACACACATTTTTGGGTCCGGCCGTTAGGCTCTCATTCCGGTATGCCCCCGCCCGGGACGCACCCACAGTGGACATTTGTTATTCCGCTACGCCCCCGGCCGCGACGTTCCCATTGTAAAACAACCAGAGAAGACACTTGTGTGGTACGGTACCAAACACCTTTTGACTAATACGATGCTTTTGATTGATACGAGGAGATAGATTATAGAATATGTATATTACTGATAAAGTTCTAAGGCTAAGTACAAGCTGATAGAAAATGCTAAATGATATAATGATAGTGAGTTACACGCGACGCGGTTGATGACCGGTAGTGAACTGATTTTTATATAAAACGAATGAATTACGAATGCGTTGTGGCGAAAATGCTGACATAATATAAAAGTAATTTTGCAATGTACGGTTGCACTGTACAACACTTGAGCAAATACTATTAAAAACAAGTGTTTTCGAATTTGAATTCTACACAATGGGCGAGCAACCAACCCTTTCTCTGTTTCCGTACGGTAACAGAGAAAGGGTTGCTTTTTCAAACGTTGCTAACTTGGAAACCAACATATTTTATTATAAATTTGTTTGCATTGATTAAACATATTCTTAAAGAGTATACTTAAAAAATAATCTTACTAATTCTAAAGCTAATACATGATAGTATACACACAGCACAAAATATTTTAATTCAAAAACACTTGTTTTCAACAGTATATGCTCAAGTGTCTTCTCCGGTTCTTTTACAATGGGAGCGTCTCGGCCGGGGCGCATAGCGAAATAACAAATTTTTCACTGTGGGTGCGTCCCGGCCGGGGGCGTACCGGAATGGGACCCTAACGGCCCGACCCACATTTTTAATAAATTAATTTACGCTATAAAGCAATGGCAAAGGGCAAATTAAAGCAATGGTTTTTGGAACGTTTGCCTGACTGCTAGTTTATTCTGGCATCATAAAGAAAGCACAGAACAGATTTGATGCAGTTTTCAGTTTAGTTGTTTGGGATTAAAGGGAGCCATGTTTCACCTAATTCTTTTGAGTAGGACTGGATATATAGCGAATAATGGGATCCATAGAAATGAAGTTGCGGACGAAGTGTAGTCTAGTCCACACAGACGAATGGAGAACTCTGAGAAATGCATTTTTCTTATCTGTTTAGATATTTACCTATTGTAATACGTAGATGAATTAGGAAAATCAGAGGTCGTGGGATGTTTCGCGAACGCATGCAAACCTAAGTATATTAGAGTTCATCCACGACATACGAATAAAATTAAAGAACAACGAGCCAGGTATACAATAAATCAAGTAATTCAGATTTACGTAAGTTTGTGTCATAATTATTATTCTATCGTCTATAATGAATAGCTTAAAAAACGGTGGTAAGGTCGAATAGGATTGTTTCACAACGGCGACAATGAGGCCGCTTTCTCATTGTCTCCTTGGCGAGCATAGTAGCAGTTATACCGTACTCATATGTTCCGATTTTATTAAGTACATTAATAGATATTAAATGCACATGTACTTAATAGCTACTATCAATATTCGTCACACTATCATCAAATATAAAGCAAGTTAAATTGATTGGAAAACACATTTCGTGCGTGTCGTGTCTACTTCACTCGCTTTGTAATATCGGGCATAAAATACACTGTGCCTCCACAAAACTATCTATCGATCGCACATTATTTTGTCACGTCATGTAGAACTCGATCGCGCAGTAGACAGTACATTAAGAATTGCTTGTCCACATGAATTACTGCACCTTTCATATAATCGGACTATAGTAGTTGAAAGAAGGTAGGTGATACCTATTTTTATACTACCAAAGTGGCAAACAAGCATACAACCCGGCTGATGTTAGGCATTTACCGTAGACAGGCATTTTCCGTAGACTATGAACAATTGCAAAACTAAAAGGAATTAAAGATATAATGAAGAGAATGGAATGGGAGTGGTATGAGAGCCTGCGACACTCTTAACTACCGAATGAAACGCAGTTACCGAGTTAACTACTCTTACGTCGGTTTTCTGGAAGAGGGTAGTACTTCCCTTTCTGGCTAACCATAGACTCACTCACTAGTATAATACTCAACTAAACAGAACATCCTGCCTGAGCTTATTGCAGTGATAAGATTTGGCGAGTTTCCTACAGTCAACCGTAATTGACATATACAAAAATAAAAATGGATGCATTTATTTTATTTATACGAGAAAGAACGAAAAAACATATCGGCTGTCCATATAACATTCCTTGTCAGTCTATCATGTAGAATCCACTACCAAAAATGGCGAGCAGTCACGTGCGTAGGAAGAAAAACACTGTCTTACCAAATACGTACTGAATACAAGGTCCTTGAGGTCGACAACTTGGCTGTAGCCATTGTTATGGTCACGCTATTAGTCTAGATTTTTAATTACACGTAATTAGACAATAAAATTGTAGAAGGAAATTTGAGTGTTTATTTCAAATCAAATCAAAACACATATATTTTTTTGAGCAACAACTGCACTTTCTGCGTATAACACACGGTCACACTTGAATATACCCGACAAGCTAGTCAGAGATGTATTCTTCTATAACGAGAGACCTAAACTTTATCGAACTCTACAGCCAGTATAAACGCTGCCAGAAAAACGCTGTATTAAGATGAACGGTCTGAGATGAAGATTAAAGTGTACTATCACCAGCTATGTTCAGGTCCCACGTTATGGGTAACGTGGCTAGAACTTTGCCTATAACTTGTCATGACAGTTACGTAACAATAAAGAGCCTAAACTCTGTGTTGCTACGCACAACTGCGTGATAGAAAAGCAGCAACAAACAAAGGATCTTCAGATCGACAACTACGCTTCCATTCATACATATACCTACATATAACTGCCTCCATGGCGCAGCGGTAGTGAATGCGACTGTTGTGCATGAGGTCTCGGGTTCGAATCCCGGGTCGGGCCAACAAAAAGATATTGAATTTTTCGGTTTAGAAATCTCAAATCGAGCCCGGAGTTAGGAAGTTGGCGGTGTTAGACACCTCCGTGACTCGAAAAGCACGCAAAGCCGTTGGTCCTGCGCCTGATCTCTCTCCGGTCGTGTCGGATCACCGTCCCATCGGATCATGAGGGTTAGGGAACAGAGAGTGCACTTGTGTTTGTGCACATACTTGTGCACTATAATATCTCCTGCGCAGAGGGCCAGTCTCTGTTAAGATTGGCCGCCGTGGCCGAAATTCGGTCTGAAGGACATTATACCTACACCACACAAATAAAGAGATATACGGCACCATGTAAGACTTTAAAGTAATAGTCAGCCTTTAAAATGCCATAACCATTCATATAATTTCGGCACCAAATTGGCGCCATTTCATTCAATCGCCATCTTTAAAACATTATATTTTAACGACACTAGTCTTCCATATCAAAATAAACACACAAATCTACGTATTAATGAATAGACTGAGAACTGGATAGTAAAACAGGTTGGTGATTCAATCCACTACCGCGTCCAGACAGAAAGGCCAAATAAAATAAAGAGTAAAGTTGCAGAACCGCTTGCATCGAACCTAGTAACGATTTTCCGCTCACCGCGCGATGACTCACCGAGGAATTTCTCTGATTGCTACTCGGAATAATATTGTTAAACCAGTACATCGATACAGGCTTAAGGAAATAAATAGCTCCAAACATTACCTAGAAACTATATGTCTAGGCTAATAATATCCCTAAATTATAGAGGCATTTTAGTCGACCTTATTTTCCGTGGAACTATGTGCCTATACATACGAATGTCAGAAAGATATTTCCTTTTTTAATATAATACTTAATATATATTGACTGCCGAGTTGTGCAATGGTAGTCAACTCAGTTAATGCGACTGCTGTGCGTAAGGTCTCAAGTTGACTTTGATTCACGTCGGACAGTGTAGGTTGCTTTTCTATCAATACATTTTCAATAGCAGCATGAAGGCTGGAACTGTTCCCGGTAAACGGCAAAAAGCTGGGGCCTCTATAGCTCGCATAATGTAGTTATAGTAGACCACTACATACTGCTTCGGGAATATCATCGGCGTGGGCCTATGTACTTATGTATATTTCTATGGGCCGTTGCACACTTTTTACTGTTGATAGGTATAATATACTATCACGGTTGTGATTTCATTAATGGTTTAGATAGAGATGTATCACATCCACACCATACATCTTTTATATACCAATATCATTATATTATATAATATGTACTGCCTGTATTATAGTAGGTATAATGACATTTATTTGAAATCCTCATCCTGACTGAGCTTCTCCAACGAATAGCAGATTAGTCGTAGTGCGCAAATACGTTGCCATTTCGCGTTATAATATGCTTTTGCGATAAGTGCTGATGTCATATAAAACTTCAAATATTTAAACTACCCACACCAAATGCTTAAATAAATCTACTCGTAGGCTAGGGCGTCCACAACATAAAATATTGCGGGGCTATGATCTTTGTAAATTGAGTTTTTTTTAACTAATATACGTTATAATATAGAGCGGAAACCTCATTTAAAAAGAAATAATTAGGTAACCATAATTATTATGATCAGTGTGTATTAGTAGTATAGTACACGAAAACTGGCAAATATATCCCATTTTCAGTTAATAATATCAATTGCCCAGGAGTACAGAATAAACTATCGGAGGTCCAGTCGTACTGATTGTGCCATTGGAGGGGGATTGGGCACCCCCAGGACAATGGAGTCGGAACCTTCTTGTAGGTACATATGTATGGCCAGCGATAAGCGGCGAGATAGAATATGCAGTTATTCGGAATTGAAATATTATCTTTTATTTACTGTAGTTTAAATTGAGTATACTAATTGCAGGTACATATTAAAATAATCTATTCGGCTACCTAATTAATTTTGACCATAATAAACTAGGTATATACCTACTTACCGAATATTTCAAACCATGAAAAGGTTAGTTAACCTGTTGTATGCCAGAATACCAGACATAATAGAAAAAGCATTGTGTCTCGCGCAGATCCACGTTCCGGCATACCAGAGGTTAAAAGCTGATTTCACATACAGGTTAGTTACTGCTAAATTGGATTAATTGGAAACCATAATTAATTACGTTTGAGGCAAGCATATGAATCAATACACATATATGCATTAAGTAGTCAATACTTATAGCATAGCCGCAAATATTACACGCGTCGTTCGCGCTAATACTGACATACAATAATCCCTGATTATATCCGAAATTATAATTGAATTACCTAGTAATTAACCTTCGATTAGGAAAACCATAGCATTGCATGACGTAAACGTGCGTGGCAGCATATTATTGTGAAACCATATGACATGCGACCAATTTCTGGAGTTTTAAGTGTGAAGTCCTTGCCGAAAGCCACTTGCACACAGACCGTTATTGTTACAAGTAGTAGAAAATAAATAAGGAGGCAAAATAACCTTCCTCCCCCAAGCATATCGACTAAAGCAAGCAAGAGTTGAGAGTCCTACTGGCGCTCTTGAAGTTTCACCCCAGCCAACCAGTAACGGCTAGCCGGGGACGAGGCCCTAACCGACTCTCTGAGGCATTCAGGACCGCAGTGTCGCCACTCACATTCAGCTCGCCACAAGCTGCCCTGCGGTTTGTGCGCTATTATTTAACCTGGTGTTACACTTTAAAAGCTAGTGTACTATGCCCTCTGATATCGCGTTAGTCTCATGATGAAATAACGACTGTCCCAAAGGCGTTTAATATTATTATTATACATATATGATGGTGTAACTCAAATGAGTAAGGAAAATATGTTTACATACATATATAAAATATACATTTTAAATGTTTTATATACATAAATAAAACAAGGATAACATTACATACAACAGGCAATTCCAACAATAAATTTCCATACTTAAAGCTATAAAGTATAAATCATACATAATCTCTGTGCCTTATCTCTCATATCAAATACTTAGCCTTAGTATATAAATATAGCTTCTGTATGTTTATGTCTGCAAAACTAGAAAAATAGTTGATGGAATGACTTGAATATTTACATTATGTGGCAGTTATAGAACTGCCACATAATGTGAATATTTAAGTCATACATAGGTATGTAAGAGTGTTTTTATATACTTGTATTTCCTCTAAGTAATGAGAACAAGAATTACTTTCCCAATAATTACTTAGTATCAGACTGAGCCAAAGTAAAATGTTAATAGGTGTATGATCACAATATATATAATAATATGATCAATTACTGTCCATAGACATCTTGTAAATATGCCTTAATGGCCTGTAATTTGTAACTTAACTTAGACATAGTTTTAAACTGAAACTTATATTAAATATATACTGTTCATAACTTATTATATACAACTTATCACTTTCTATATCTGAAAGAATAGGCAGAAGTGTATTATAACAAGATTTGAAATCGCATATAATAAGAGGTCAAGTCTACTGTGATTCAGTAAGTACATTTCTACGAACCACACTACTATTATGAATTTTTGGCTGAAAATCGCATTAGCACTATGCCCAACCCAGAAATTAAAACCAGAGCCTGTCCAACAGGCAAGTACATGAAAGTAAGCTTATGCCACAAGAACGGGGTCAGAAATTATGTAATACATGTAATGCCTGCAGGCAGAGTAGTCACCTACAATTTGAACAATGACACAACATGCCCACATCTATGCCATCTATCAATCATAAGGTAATTTTCATACAATAGGCAATGAAAGATGTAATTGTCAATCTAATTATTTATAATTTGGTGAAGTTTGCAGTGTAGGTGTGTTGGTAAATAAATGAAAAATTAGTTCAATATTTAAAGTGAAACATACTTAATTAGAAAATGTTTACATATTGACTTTCAGGTACTTTATGGATACCATTAAAGTTTTAAGAGTTCGAAAAAACTCTTATACAACAGCTTTGTCCGTCCATCCGTCTGTTATACAACTTTCAACTCAAGAACCGTAAGAGCTAGAGACTCGCAGTCAACGCCATTCGACTCAGCATAGTCGATATACCTCCGAAATTACTATGACCTTTGACCTTTGACCTCAAGATCACATGAACTTTGCATATTACTTGAACCATTTTTTCGAACTTTAAGATTTACCGCAATTCATTGCCGATTCTCACTTGTTTTGTTAAATTCTATTTTTATAATAATAGCTATTTTAACTAAAAATTACCATAGTCCATTTACATAAAATGAAAATAACAAAAATATATGAACTTGTCTACTTAATCAGTAAATAAAAATTGTGAGGATGTATTAATTCACTTGTTCTAGAATTACATACAATTATATCATGAGAATGTTAAACAAAACAGGAAACATACCAAGGTTCCATAAAAATATCCAATGGTAGATCAATATCTTTCCACATTAACTTTGTTTTTAATTTATTTCTTATTATTCTACACTCCAAAACAGATTACACACCTGGTTATTTATATAAAATGATATTTGTTTAATGCTTGTTCGTGTTATTTTTCGTTACTTTAATAAGAACCAGTATAATAAAATTAAATATTGATATTTATAAGTAACACAAAGTAAATTTGTTAATTCTTCGTATAAGATTTACAAAGAGAACCAAATTATTTGTATTATATTTAGCACCAAAAATCCTGTGAAACCTATATTTCTAATAACAAGCAGGAATACAATAACATGTTGTTTTAAAAGTTTCCAAAACGCACTTCACTTACCTTGTGGGTGGAGGCAACCATACCAAAAGCACACAGAACTTATACATTGAATCCTTTGGTAAACAAAGATATAGATTATATTAGTATAATACATAAAACACAAATAGTATCTTGTGAATTATTTATTTAGCACTTTGACAAAAACAACTTTGTTAAAGTTACACTGACTCTAAACAAACTAAATGTCACACTCGTAAATTCAAAATACAGAAACACTATAATTTAATTATAAGTTTGGTTTTATATCATCTAATAACATTTATTCACTAATTATTGAGGAATAAACTCTTTATTGTTTAGTACAGATAGAGTTATAGTACATAAATTTATGCACTATCTCAAAACATGATCCAACATAAGAGTTTAGTCAAAAGTTTTGAATGTAAGTGGTTGTTTACGAAGAGCAGATGAAATATAATATATACAAAATCTGTGTTTTTTAATATTTAATAGTAATAAATTTACTTAAGTATAAATATTTTAGTGACGATTATTGTTAAATTGTATTATTTAAATAACTAAATAATTATCTATGCAAATAAATTCATGTTAACCACGCACAAACTTTTGTGAAGATAGTCTCACAATCAACCTATCAATGTGAAGTTTAGATATTGTTGTCATGACGACTATTATGTAAATAAAAGGCGGTAGCAATGAATAGAAAAAGTTATTCTACAAATAGTTGTCTAAATTAAAACAATCAACATGAGCAGCATGACTCGGTGGTTAGACGTAGAAGTGGGCACTGACGACATAGATCTCAATACTTTGCCACCGAGCTTGGCCCTTGTAGATCTACAGAATGATAACGAGTTCAAACTTCTCGTGGGTGATCTCGGACGAGGAGAGGAAGGACCAAAACTGAAGGTATTCATTATTATTTAGTGGAGAAATAAAAGAACAGAACTGGGTCGACAAACAAAAACCACACATTGTGCCTGTACTTCGTCGATATAACAACCTATCCACTAACTAACCCAAACCCAAGAGCGATGACAACGATGATGTACAAATATTGAGCCTCATACAATGTCAGGCATATTGAGCCAGACCGAATATATATTTAGATAAAAAAAAGATACTTATATTTAATTTTAGTAACTATATGTCACAAAGTTAGTTACATTTGTAAAATTCAATATTATTTCATATTTTAACAGGTTCTCTATACAATGTACCACATATACATAATATAATAAATAACAATATGTCTTCTATTGTGTCCATTATGGGACAGCAAAAGGATTAAAGTTCTTTTCTTTTCCAGCAAATTTTGAGCAACCTTTCTAGTTCTCTTCTACTAAAAAGGTTGCTTATATTTTTTATCGATGTGACAGAAGCCGAAAGTGTTAACTGAAGATAGTAAATACTTTTTTGTGAGATTAATGTATTAACTATAATATTTTAGGTTTTCAAAGGAGCCATGCAAATATCAGACACAGTTTTGCCAGATCTGCCATTAGGTGTGGTTGGTTTCTACATCAGTGAGACAGTGCCTCGGTCAGTTCCTATTGTAGCGGTAGCTTACAGTTCCTGCATATACATGTATCGGAACTTAAAGCTGTTCTACAAGTACTATTTACCTTCAACAGAGCTTAGCATGTGTGAGATGGAAGTTTGGAAGCAGGTGTGTTTTAATTTATATATAAATTCTATATACATAGCAGAGACATCTCTGCTATGAATATAGAATATAGCTGAGGAGTATTGCTTCCCCTTTTGGCAGTTATGTTTTATGTTCAACATAATAGGAGTTCACCTATTGCCAACCATTATACATCATTTCAGACTTCATGCTGCTCCTGAGAATTTCCTCATGGCAAATCTAGTAACTTTTGGTATGACTAGAGAATTGAATCCTCATAATTATGATTGCACACAAACTTATGCTGCAAATGAAGCAGATTATTATATATTCGGTTCAATATTTCTTTATTTCTTATTAAAGACAATTACATGTCGCTTACATAAGAAAATACAAACAAATGCATTACACTAATTAGTCCGTTAACATAATACATACATGTAGGTATCAAAACAAAAACACAGAACAAAAGATAATATTATAACTATGTGATAGGTACCCACTTCTATGAATAATTTGTGCGGTGGTCCAAGTTAAACGCTTAGAATGTTTTAAAAGAAAACAAATACAAACATACTATAAAAATTAAGCTAAAATGGAATGGTCGTCATTAATTAGTTCAAGAAGCCTTCTTTTGAAGACACTTAACGAGTCTGCTTTCTTAATATCATCGGGAATTTTGTTATACAGTTGTGCTCCCGCAAATGTTATGATATTTTGGCCATATTTAGTTCTTGCTTTGGGTAATACAAGATTATTAGCGCGGCGTGATGAATACTTGTTCGTTTTACTTTGGGCCTTCGTGGTGAGTGTGATGTGTGTGTGTATCATGTTGTGCATTATTTTGTAGATGAGTACGCATGTGGAAAATGTATATAATTGGTTAAGGTTTAAGAGTTTGGTTTCTTTATATATTGTTTTAGATGGCGTCAAGAAATCGTAATGGTATAGAATTTTTATTATTTTGTTTTGCAAAATTTTTATTTTATTAAGATTCGTTTTAGCTGCAGTGCCCCATATTTCAATTAGATAAAGTAAGTGAGGCTTAGCGAGTGCGTTATAAATTAGAGGCCGTACTTTGGGCGGTATACACCGGGCTATATCGTATAAAGAACCAACCAGTGATGATAGTTTTTTCTGTATGTGTGATAAGTGTGCACCCCATGTCATGTGTTTATCAAGTGTGAGTCCTAGATATTTCTCTTGATTGGATTCGCGCAGTACTTCGCTATCAATCGTCAGAGCAGCGTGGCTCTGTATTCTTTTATTTTTGGCGCTAAATATCATATATGATGTTTTTGACTTGTTAATAGTTAAAAGATTGTATTGGAACCAATTATGCAATAGGTTAAGGTCTTGTTGCGCTATCTGAATAGTATCATTGAGGTTATGGCCAAAGTAAAACAGACATGTATCGTCAGCGTAGAGAGTGAGATTTCCTGCCAGGCCTGCTTGACAGACATTATTAACATAGATCAGGAACAACAGAGGGCCTAGAATTGACCCTTGTGGGACGCCGCAATACAAGGGTAAAGGGTCACTCTCGTAATTTCCTATTTTAATAATTTGGTGTCTATTTGTAAGATAAGAGGTTAAGATCTTGTGAGCGGTTCCAGTTATCCCTATGCTATTAAGTTTTTTTAATAGTAACGAATGGCTAACGGTATCGAATGCTTTCTTTAGATCGATAAACACACCAAGCGCCACCTTTTTATTATCGATATTTGTTTTGATTTTTATTGTTAGATCTAAGGTTGCACTTAACGTATTCGATCCTGAGCGAAACCCATATTGATGGTCGTACAAGAAGTTATTTTCGGTGAGGTAGTCATTTAGTCTTGCGTATATAATTTTTTCCAAAATTTTAGAAAGCAAGGGTAGGACCGATACGGTTCGGTAATTTCCTGGATCAGATTTCACCCCAGATTTAAATATTGGCGTAACTTTAGCTACTTTGAGACTGTCAAGAAATATACCTAGTTGTAGTAATTTATTTAAGCAACAGGTTAAGTTCCGAATTATTAAGTCTTTTACACATTTTAAGGCTTTAGTGCTGATGCCATCTATTCCAGTACTCGTGTTAGGATCAAAATTGTTAATGATATCGGATACCTCTTTTATGCTACAAGGAGTAAATTCTGCTAGTTCCGCCTGAACGCTAGCAGGACCTAGTTTAGGCAACGTAAAGACAGTGTTATTATGGTATTTTAATGGAATTTTACTAGCTAATTCAGAACCTATGTTGGCAAAATATCTATTAAACATGTTGCAAATTTCAGTAGGGTCTTTAATGATAATGCCACTATCAGTTTTTAGATTTGGGGGAACACAACTGGTTTCCATCGCGTTTTTGGCAAGCTTGTTAATTATATTCCACATCTTTTTAGGATTATTTGTACATTTTATAAACTCTCCATAAAAATATCTTTTCTTCGCACTTTTAATGATCTCTATAACTTCAGCTTTTTTCGAGTTGTACTCTGAAACAAGTTGTTTATTCTCAGGTTCTCTTTTTAAACTGCACCAAAGTTGATTCCTTTCATTGATATTGTTTATTATTTCATTATTAACCCATTCTTTCTGAGGTACATTTACAATTTTTTGTTTTTTCATTTTACTCGCTGTTATATTACTGTTTATAAAATTTTCAAAATTAATAAAGTCACATGTTTCGTTTTTAAATTCCGCTTCCTTGATTCTGTTAAATAGTTTTTCATAATTGATTGCTTCATATTGTACCTTTTGTTTTTTTGGAGGATTGTAATTTTTTATTTCCAGATAAATGTTTTTGTGATCTGATAAGGAGGATTCAATGATAGCCACATTATATTTGTCTTGCCTAAGATTTGATATCACATGATCTATTATGGTTTTAGAGTTTGACGTTTCTCGTGTACAGTATTTTGTTTCAATCTTGTTTATAATTTTGTATCCAGATCCCTGCAATATGGCTTTGTAACGTTGGGTTTTGTTTTCTGCGGCCAATAGATTAATATTTGTATCACCAAAAATAATCGCTCTCTTCCTTTGAATCAATTGTGATTGGTATTGGTCAAGAAAGTTGTTAAAGTTCGTGTTCCCGGGGTAATATACCAGTCCAACATCAAGTGAATACTTTTCTAAATGAACCCATAGGTAATTATTTCCACTTATGTACGATGCTTGTATCAAATTATGTTGTAAGCTATTATGTATATACATGGACACTCCTCCACCAATATGATCTGTTCTTATGTTGTAGTAGTGTGAGTAAGTAGGTAGATTGAATTTAATTGCTTGTTTTTCAGACTGTATCCATGTTTCAGTTAACAGGACCACGTGTATAGTTTTATCAAGGGATAGGAGTATACTTTTAAGTTCATCATATTTACCCGGTTTGCATATACTTCTCACATTTGCATAAAATAAATTTAATTTATATTACTAAAAATATCTCATTATTGTAAGTTTACACCTATTATTTAAGACTTAATATTGTCTTACATTTATGCGAATGTTATTCATTGAAACTACTTTTTATGGATTTTATCATAATCTTAATATAAACTATTTTATACAACGCGATAAAATCCATATAAAGTAGTTTAATTTCAATATTTAAGACATTCTAACAGATATTGTATAATTATATTTCAGCTAATAAATCCAGAACAACAAACCATAGAGTCAATAAAACCATTAATGGACAGCCTCAGGTCTATACCATACAAAGATCTGACAGCGCAATCACAGAACCTACTGACATTAACACCGGAACAGCAGCTGGAGTATTTAGAAAATAGCCCGCAGTTACCTACTAAGAAGAATGCAGAGATTGTGTGCATAGCCATTCTGAAATTGCATTCAGTGGAACGATATTCCGTGGGATGTCTTGTAGTGGCTACAGAAGATGGAGATGTGATAATCTTAGATCCTCAGAGTTTTACACAGTTGTCCCAGGTTGGTGTGTTATTATTTGTTGTTTATTTATGCCTATATTTTGATACTGGATGTGGCAATCAAGCTAACGGACCATGATAGCTTAAGAGAACCCAAAAGTCATCTCCTTTGGCAGGTGGCACTTACTCAGTAAGGCTGCCTGCTATAGGCTGTGCCCTAATTCGCTGACTGTGAACAATCGGATAGGATTTGTAGATCCCTATGTAATTCTCGTTGTGCTAGAACAAAACTGTGGCTAAATACATTTTAGTCTAATTGTGTTTTATGTGGGGTAGTGCTCCTAATGCATACCCTCTCTCCCAAGACATCGGGCCTACTGACTAAAACCACTACGGTGTGCCAGCTTGCTGCATGGTATGGTTCCAGAGGCCCACCCTGCCTCTGGAACTGAAACTACATCAACGATCCACCTAGCAGTGCCAAATGCAGAGATGTGGTGTCTGCGAGCCACGACTCTTAAACGATGCCCCGGCACAAGTCTAATTGTATCCTGCAGCAACCCAAGGAGAAAACCTTTTTTTATATTACTATGGTAGTAAACAGACACACAGCTCCCCACCATGGTTAGCAGCTATCGTAAACTAAGAAAAGCATCCTTAGTCATCCAACACCAACACTAGCAACTTTAAAAACCCGTGAATTTTAAAATATATATGTTATTTGTCCAGGCCAAAATATGTGCAGTAAAGAAAACTCCGTACCAAATGATAACATCAGGCTTGTATAATGTTGACTACAGAATAACAGTAGTGACAAGGTGTGCTGTAACTCACTGCTATTAGTGCACTTAAGGCACTTCACACCGCTGAGTAGACTGACGCACCGTAGTCTTTAATAGTAGTTGTGAACACACTTTACTAACCCCTTGGCACCGTCTTTTATGTATGCCTTTGGTAATTGAAGAGTTGCACTTTATTAGTAGTAATAGGAACGCGTTTCATCTACTTTCGTTTTGAGACCGCAATTTTCTTTATAATAAGTTTGTGTGATACATAAATATGACTCACCTCTATGTAACAACAGTTAAAGCATCTTTATTTATAGGATAAGGACTAGGCTAATTTTATGCACAAAGCTGAAAGCACAACGGGAAATGATATCTCTATAACAGTATAATTAATTATATATAAATTTATTGTTCCAGAGAGAAGTCCGTGTGCGTTCTGAAACGCGAGTGGAGCGAAGGTCGAATACTGTTCAACTCTGATGAGCACATCATAGCCGCGGAGGTGGTTCCGGCGGACAGTAGCGTCATGGTCATATGTGCTGACAATACCATGGCTTGCTACAGTAAGAAGGTGATTCTTGTGAATATTATGGAAAAATATCTTGTGAATAATTTGTATACCCTCAAGTCTTAGTATACAAGTCACAATTATAAAATTATTGTGCCTGGCCGTCGGTGTCGCTGTGACTCAAAAGGTTGAAATATAAAATTCAATACTCGCGGTCAGCGCCATTCGACTCAGCATAGTCGATATACCCCGGAAATGACTATGACCTTTGACCTCTGATCTCAAGGTCACGTGATACCATTTTTTCAAACTCTAAGATTTACGGCAATTCATGGCCGTTTCTCACTTTTTAAAGCTGAAACTGACATGATGATTAACATGGTATTAGATTCAAAAACATTTCATTTGTTGATATGAGTTGGTTTCTTAAATATTTATTTTATGGAACCTATAATAGATTAAGCCATTGGGGCTTAATCTGGGATACCGCTTCTGCCTCTTCGGGAATATAGCCGTGTCTCTATGTATGTGTACGTATATTGATAGATATGTATGTTACTTATAGCATTGATACAACATACATACATAGATTCCTGTTTTCCCTTGTTTTCCAGAGGGGTAGGCACTACCTACTACTACTACTACGGATTTCCATTTGCTACGATCCTGACACACTTCTCTGGCTTCATTAATTTTCATGACATTCCTCATACAAGCTCGCCGGTTTAAGGTGCTCTTAACCTGCTTTAACCTGGCCTTTGTCAAAAACGTCTCCGATCTGATCGAGAAACCTTCGTCTAGGTCTTCCCCTTGCGACTGTTCCATTCACACTAGCCTTATAAACTTTCTTAGTCAGTCTTTTCTCGTCCATTCTTTCTACATGCGCAAACCAGCTTAACATACCCTTTTCTATTCTTGTCACTATATCCACTTTCATGCCGCATCTCTCTCTAATCACACTATTCCTTATTCTATCTTTCAGAGTAACACCACATATGTTTCTCAGCGCTCTCATTTCTACAGCATTTATTCTGCTCTCATGCTTCTTTTGCCATACCCAACTGATACAACAAGATAGTAAATTTTAAATTTAAAAAAAATATTTAAAAGTTTGAAATAACTACACTGGAACATTGAGACAACTGCCATCTTAGTCTCCCCGTGACCATGGCTGCTGAAAAGCAACCGAAACGTCGGGAAAGTGTAAAAATAAATTAAATCTAAATAGTTTAATAATAATTTAATTAGCTTAAAAATTAGTAAAGTTTAATAGTAGTAGTAGTGTAAAAATTTTCAAAATTTTGTTATAACGTGTCAAATAAACAACGCGATAAAATCCGTATTTAGCAGTTTAATTTCAAAGATAGTAAATTTAACAAAACACTGTAAAAAATCACCTTATTCATTGCATTGCTCATTTAATTTCAGGGTAAGAAACAGTGGTGTATCACGCTGGAACACCGTCCGGTAGCGATGACGTTGGTGCCAGTGCTGCACCTCGGCGTGACGCTCACAGCCGTAGCGTTGGCGTCGGGACACGTGCACTTGTACGACGGGAAGGCGAGGAGAGACACTTTATTCGTTAGAGGTATGATGTTCGATATCCGATTCGTATCCCTAGGGTTGTTATATTTTATACAAGACTGTGCCCGCGGTTCAGTTTAGTGTGTTAGTAATATTTGACGGCCTGGATCGTAGTGGTTAGTGTAACCGACTGCCACGGCTGAGGTCGCGGGTTCGATTCCCGCACAAGTCAAACATTTGTGTGCATGAACATGGATGTTTGTCTTGGTCTGGGTGTTTCTATGTATAATATGTATGTATTTACAAAAAAAAGTATATATATGTATGTTTATCCATTGTCTAGTACCCATAGTACAAGCTCTGCTTAGTTTGGGCTGGATGTTGTTGTGTGTATGTGGTAGAATATTATTATTATTATTATATCATCTATATTGATGATCTATATTGATGATCGCCCGAGCCACAGGTTCAATCTAGTTCGGGCAAACAACAAGAAATGTATTTTATAAATTAATTAGTCATTTATTTTAAATTATTGTACCTATTATTTAAATAAATATTATTATAAATATTATTATAAATATTATTATATTGTTATTCTTCGGAAACGGTACTTTTTCTGGATGAAAGGTACGTTGTCCTTTTCTGTACCTCTGACAACGTGTATGCGAAATTTCATGATGATCGGTCGAGTAGTTGAGGCGTGGAAGCGTAACATACAAACACATTAGTTAGGATTTGTTTTTTGATGCTTGAAAGAGTAGGCAGAAATGTATCACATACACTTTTAGCCAGATGTAGGTTTCTTGGTGCCATTTAGATACAGCGGCAACAAAAAATTTCCTAACCATAAAGTTTATATATTTTTCTTTATTTAGTTCGTAATGTGATAGCTTAGCTTATGTTTACGAACAATTCATAAAGTATTTCTTTCAATATTTTTTTAATAACAGCGTGATATACGTTTTGCTCACTTTTAGCATGAGACCTATACCTAATATATCATATAGACTTAGTTGGCGCACTGTGGATATAATAAGACAAGACCTATTACATGTAGGAAAGACAAACGTGTCTATGACATAGAGATTTCTATCTGCCTATACATATATGTTTATAGATTAAAAACTATTATCCTATTTTTACCAGAGTGCCGCCTCCTGTTAGGTTAGCCGAGGTTCTGAAAATAAATTACTATTTTTATATTTCAGATGTAGTTTCTGTGATGAAGTTTGGTCAGTTGGGACAAGAAGAACATGTACTTATTATCGTAACCGGAAGTAAGTTATATCTGTTTATATTTACAAGAAAGATCCTACTCACTTTTAGAAACACGAGTTTCAAAATTTGATGTAAAACTCCCTATGGTGGAGTCACGTCTTCTTAACTAATGCAGGATTGTACGATGACGCCATTTTGTCTTAACTCCCTTAGAACTATATGACTGTGTGTTAAATCTTCGAGTGGTACAGTCAGTAACATATGAAGCTGAACATTGAACAAAGCATAAGTATTTTATTATTATTATTCTGTATTTTTTGACGATGATTAAATGAACAATCTTTTAACTATTACAGCTTGTAGCGACACTGCTGACCCTTTAGTTCTATATAGTCACGCGTAAGTTTGCAGTAGTGCCGCGTGGCAGTCGTCTCCTCGTAACCACTGAGTTATATATAGCAGCGATAGCTCAGTGGGGAGACCAACAGACTGCAATGCAGAGGGCCTCGGGTTCGAACCCACGTTGCGCACCTCTGACTTTCGGAAGCTATATGACTTTTCGAAATTATGTGCGTATTGATTGACAATTATCGCCTGCTCCGTGCCTCGGAGAGCTCGTTAAGCCGTCGGTCCCGGCTGCCATGAACATCTATGGCAGTCGTTATTGGGAGAGTGTCGACACAAAAGATCCCACTGGGTCGAAGTGTCGCCGGTCTGCACTGTCTGACTGGCCCCCACATAAGATAAGATACAACGCCTGAGTTAGGTCGTAGCTCGAGCTGCAGGATGCATGCGCGAGTGATCCCTGCGTCTCGACCATAGATTGTGAGAAGGAACACCGTGGTAGGTTTAGTCGATATTACCGGGGTATCTCCTTCTTGTCCTGGGTGAATACGACATAACCCCTCCGCCCTCGAGGAGGGTTATGCGTCAATGCAGTCGCAAAGGTCGTAGCTCGATATGTATTTATTTGTAACTGGTACCAGAGAATATACAGGTGCCCCAGAAGTCGACGTCAAGCCGGAATCAGTTAACAGGCTAAGTTATAATACTTCTTTAAGTTCTCGATTTTTTTCGATTATTCGAGATTACACAACAAATAAATATAATTCAAAAAGTAAATATCTGTAGTAACAGGAGTGAAAAGACCGTCACAAGGTGTAGAATGTTTAGTTTTTTTTAAATGCCTATGGTTTTAAAATACTTTGCTTAGATTTATTTTTATTTTTATAATTGCTATTATAACTTAGCCTGTTACCTGATTCCGGCTTGACGTCGACTTCTGGGACACCCTGTATATCCATATATACTATAAAGTTATTTTATTTGAACACCCACAGTGAGAAGACATCTGCTCACCCCTAACCTGCTATAAAATAACAAACATGTTATTATTTTAAAAGATAGAAAAAATCGAAATTACTCTTGTGGTTACTGGCTTTACTTGCGTTAGTAATAAACTTTGTACTAAATATTATTTTTTGATCGTTTTGTTAGTTCTACCTAAGTTGTGCTTACGATCACGGGTTCGATGTCCATAACCAAAGGAGCAAACATACCATTGAATCTTTTTATATAACAGTATAATTAGATACCGGGGCAGTTAGCCGAGAACTTTGATATTATATATGTATAATATTTGTATGTCCCAGGTGGTAACCTGATGCTGAAGATACTGAAGCGCACGGCGGACTTTAGTGCTCACGCGGCCGGCGTCGAACTGACACCGCAAGGGTCTGGCGGACAGAGACCCTGGCTAATACCTAAGAAGTCGAAGCTGTTCCTCGAGCAATCAGTCCGGGAAAGGGAGAACGCTGTTTGTTAGTAAAAATATTTTATAACACATAATTTACAATGTTGCGAGCTTGTAAAATTGCGAATACGGTGACGAAAAAACAGAAACACAAATAAAATTATACTAATATCAAAATATTAAACTGTCCCACTGCTGGGCACGGGCCTCTTCTTAGTATGAGAAGAGTAAGGCCATCACGCTGGTCCAGTGCGTGTTGGCAGATACACATATATTTTGTTATTATAGAGAACTCTTAGACATGCAAGTTTCCTTTACCGTTAAAGCAACCGATAATTAACTATCTAATATGCACATACCTTCAGAAGGTGCGCGGTTTAGAATCAAACTCGTGACCTCTGCGTGAAAATCCAAATGATTAACTATATAGTTATTAAAATCATTCAGAAACCGAACTTTAAAAATTACAACAGCATAGTGACTGAACTATTAGATTTGCGATCTCGTGTATCTCGACCCACGATCTCATGATTCAAGGGGTCGTGGATTCCATCTAATTTACTACACTGAACTCGTAATACTAATGCTGAACCTAAAGTTTTGAGCTTAGCTGGGTTTCGAAAATAATGCAATATATTAAATAGGCACTAAAAACGGCGGCTTAAATGACTAGCAAAAATGATAATCGGTAGCTAAATAAAAAATTATCCTGTGGCGACTCCGCACAGACGAAGAAGTGCCGCCTACATTCAACAGTTGGCGCTATATACAATCAGCTCTTAAAATGACGTCATACAATCCTGAATCGCACAAGTAACATTTACAAAACGACTAACTATTTATACAAGTTCCCGACATCAACCGTTGGGCCGCGGCTCGCCAGGCATGATCACCCAGCCTGGTCAAAGGATCCTCCCTTTGTGTTCGAGGGACATCAACACTCTGTTCATCCATAATCCTATGTGTATACAAGTCTTGGTCTACCTATGTGCCAAGTTTCATCTAAACCTATTTAACCGTTTACGAGTAATTAAGTAACAAATATCCAATTGTCTACATAAACTTTCAATTTTATAATAATAATAGAAAGTACCTACCAGAAGCAGTTTTTTAAACCAAGTTTTAACTGTGCCTGTTCACGTTTCAGCGATGCACGAGACGTTCCAACACGAGTTGAACCGACTTCGACTGTTGGCCGCGAACACACTGTTGGAAGCGCATGTTAAGTCAGACAACTCCGTCGGGACAGGCCCCATGGAGTCTATGAGACTTACTGCTGAGGTCAAACCGATTATATATCCCTTTTTTGTTATTTATACTAAAGCCCACACTAAGGCAAAGAATCTTGACGGAGATTTACCGCGCAAACACAAGTGCATTTTCTATTCCCTCTGTCTTAGTCTGATAGAACGGCAATCCGTCATGCTCGAAGTGATTACAGGTGCAAGACAAACGGCTTTACATGCTTCTTCAGGCACAGGGTGTGCGACGGGAACACCCAAATACTCAGAAATATTTTATTCGGAATGTCCGATGTCCGAATTTTATAATACCTAAGAATTATAATGTCTATTATTAAAACATCCTGCAATTTATTTTACCGAATATTTATTTAGATCTTATTTTTTTTATTATACAAATAACTTACTGTTATTCATTTGCAAATTATGTGCATACATTTAAAACTTAACGCATATGCACACGCACGACATAAATTCGTTGACTTGACGTTGACAGCTGTTAAAAAACGCGGTAAAAAATCATAGTCCATAGACAATAATCTTTTTTAACCATACACACGTTTTTTGAGTCTCATGTGTACCTACAATGTTTTTTTTATTGTTTTTGGTTTCATAATCAAACAGCTTAATTAATACTAAATGGCATTGTTAACTTATAATCGGCAAAAATGGACAATGATCTTTCTTTCCTTGTACCCTTTAAGTAGTTGTTATATTAGGAATTTGAACCGTTCGGAATTATGAAAATCGGTATTTTGAAATTCGTATTTGTGACTTTCGGCATAAAGATTTTCGTATTAATGTAGTGTACCCGTGTGCGACACCTCCAATTTCCAACTCCGGCCCCTTACTGAGAATTTATTGACAGAATTCTTTAAGCTACTTTATGCAAAAGTAATGTAAGCTATATAACTTCACGCTACGAGCCAAAGGAGCAGAACATTAATCATAAATGTCAATGAATCCGCGGAGAATCGCTAGTTTATTATAATAATACTAGCTGACCCGACAAACGTTATTCTGCCATATAAATTCTTTCGATAGGGACACCCTAATCACCTGGCCGTAAGAGATATACTTTACGACCTATTCCCATACCTATAAATACATAAAAACTTCATAAAAATCGGTCGAGCCATTTCGGAGGGGTGCGACCACAAACATCGAGACACGAGGTTTGTATATACATATATAGATAGTACAATAAGAATATAACTTTAATTTTTGTCTCTTTGTAGGTGGAAGGTCTAGGCCCGGTGTTTCGCGTGACGCTGATCATAGAGAACACTTCTAAAGATAAAGCTGTCATCGGCCTCTCGATACTGTTCCACGTGCACACCATTAACTATAAGGTCTCCAATCCTTACATCAAGGTAAATAATTAAATATAATTAACTGCACGGTATTCACAACTGTGCTGAGATTTGCAAGTTCAATACCCACATTACACAAAAAAAAGTGTTCTCGATATTTGTTCCGCGTCTGATTGTTCTATATTTGTATGTAAGCAATATCCTCCGCGATACAGGATTGTGCTTAGTTTGGGAGCTGTCTGTATTATCCAAAAAAGAACCAAGCTTTGATTTTTATATTTCAAACATTTTTTATACCAATATTTTAACATTTCATGTGATAAAGATAGTTTTGTTTGTTGAAACTTTGATATGCACGCATATGTTAATTTCGGTAATATAATAATATATAATATCAGCCCTGTATATACATTGTTCCACTGCTGGGCTGGACCCCTTCTCAGTGTGAGAAGGGTTAGGCCCTCGATCAGTACGGTGGCCAAGTGCGGGTTGACAGACTTCATATATCTTCAACGAGAAGATTACGGAGAACTCTCAGACATGGCGGTTTTCTTGCGATGTTTTATTTGACCGTTAAAGCGAGCGATAATCGACTATTTAACATATAGAAATTTACATAAATTTAACTATTTCCAGGTGCCCCTGCTATCACCAGGCGGCAAGTTAAAATTCCCGACGAAGATCGAAGAAGTATTCGAAGACAACATAAGCCCCGACGTGCTATTCCGTCCGGTAACGGGTCAGGCCGGGGAGAGGGCGCTGGTCAAAGTCTTACTGTTAAAAGAAGGTACCTAATCTTTATATGTCACGTGGATCTGAAACTTTTGAGTGCACGGATGACGTAAAGGCTTAAGTGGCCACCTCGTCACTGCCATTATGCCGAGTCTGGTTTGAAATCCAATATTGCACTTGTCGGTGTAGCAATTTCCATATTTCTCGATCCAATGCCAAAGCCTTCAGTTCTCAATATGTCTCTACATTTGCTATTTATTTAAGTTGAGCTATATACTTTCTCCTTGGTCTTCCTCTCTTTCACTTTGCCTATATTTTAGAGTTCGCAAAAACTCTTATACAACAACTTTGTCCGTCCGTCTGTCTGTTATACAACTTTCAACTCAAGAACCGTAAGAGCTAGAGACTCGCGGTCAACGCCTTTCGACTCAGCATAGTCAATATACCTCCTAAATGACTATGACCTTTGACCTCTGACCTCAAAGTCACGTAGTATCACGTGACCTTTGCATATTACTTGAACCATTTTTTCGAACTCGTAAGATTTACGGCAATTCATTGCCGATTCTCACTAATTTTTAATCTAATTTAAAACTGTTTAAACTTCCCCGAAAATATCAACGTGTGTATTTAAATCTATTTATTAAAAAAATAAAATGACTGCTGCACTATGTACAACTCCTGTGACACGGTTGTCTTTATAACCATTCAAACAACGGACACAACTCCCAGATTCAGAAGAGCTATTTATGGATTACACTTTTTTTGTCATGCGTGGTGATTGAACCCACAACACAGTAGAAGTAGCAAGGCGACCACTTCAAGCATTGCGCCATACCGTTATTTTTCACAAAACCACGGCACCAATGTCGTGGTTAAAATCTAATCTATATTTATTTCCAGGTAGAAAGACCCCAGTCTTGGCTGCCACAGTTCAGATGCCGCCCACAGATCCAATGATGCTGCCATTCGACAAGATGCAGGCAGCCGCCGGGATTGATCCCAACGAAGACTCTAACTGGATAGCAAGGGCATAATCAAATAAATATGATATTATAAAACTAGGATAGATTCATTATGGAAATAAACTAATTTTAAAAAATATGCCTGTTTTTTTAATGGTATGGTATGGACTTTGCCTATTGTTTGACCGAAACCGCTGTACCGCGCCTTAGATATGTGCAAGGCTAGACCAGTGTCAGGATATTAGAGGGTATTGACTTTCCCAATAACGACTGCCATAGATGTTCATAGCAGCCGGGACCGACGGTTTTACGTGCACTCCGAGGCACGGAGCAGGCGATAGGTGTCAATCAATACGCACATAATTTCGAAAAGTCATAATTTATGAAAATCAGAGTTTCGCGACGTGGGTTCGAATCCGAGACCCTGTGCATTGCAGTCTGTTGGTCTCCACACTGTTTCTTGATTCTTATCTTCACTTGAAGAATTATCGCCCCATTCATCGGCCCACCCATTTTCTTTCTTATCGCAACCTGCGTTATATCTGGATCCGCATTAACATCCGCGTTGATTATTGCGGATGCGGATGCAGATGTCCAAATCAATGCGGAAGCTCCGCAATGACGGATGCGGTTGCGAATATTCGCAACATCCCTGATTTAAACAACGGTCTCAATGAACACCCTGATTTGGAGCAACCATTTCTAGATCATACAAATGTTTGTCCCGATTGGGATTTGAATGGCAAGGGCAAGGCGATCATTTAAACCACTACGCCGTCAATTAAAACCGCATTTAGAAAATGTATGTAGAGATCCACTCGTTTGCTCATCGGATTGAAATTAAACAAACTTTATACGGATTTTATCGCGTTGTTTATTTTTTATAAAACACTATTATTACATAATTTTGAAACTTTAAACTACTGTTACTAAACACTTTTACTAGTTACTGATACTGTTTATTTAAATAATACAACTATTTAGATTTCATTTTACACTTTCCTCGACGTTTCGGTTGCTTTTCAGCAGCCATGGTCGCGTGGAGACTAAGATGGTAGCTGTCTCAATGTTCCAGTGTCGTTAATTCAAAGTACCCGAACATAATTTAATCAAAGGTGTTTCTATTTACGCAGAATGAGTTCAAAGTATCATGAAGTCTATCTGTGGTTTGCTTCTTCTTGGGTTTGACTATTTGAATTACTGGATCCCAAGCTGGTGGTACATTCCAATGGTACCTACATTCCATGACTTTCAAAACATTATGTGTTAGATGCTATAGCGTCATAATAACTTAGGGTAGACTGCCAAACCTTCATACCGTTACATGGAACAAAACTACGTGGCGTAATTAAAAATTAGTATCAATTAATTTATACATATAATAAAATTGTATCTCATCGATGTCTGTATGAGTGATATTTAGAAAAAATAACGTGAAACGTCTTCTTATGAGCTATAGAGTCAGTGTTCATTGTGTCCTTTGTTTAAATGTTTCTTAAGTCCCCTAGTGCAGGAGTTGTCTTTCAAAAAAGAGAAATAAAAATGAACTATTATTGTAGAATTACCTGTCTCTATGTTTATACGCGCATCATGCAAAAAGTAGGTACTGCAAGAAATTGAATGCGTTTTCACAGTTGTATTGCTATCTGGAGGTCTAACTTAAAATCGGCTGCATAATACTCCGATTAGAAGCCGAATCAATGAAAAATACTTTAGAAGGTCAGACAGAGTCATAAGCTAGCTTTACCTTATTCCTTTTGAAATGCAAAGAAAATGGCTACGTGCCCGTACGCCCCTTGACTTTTGCCACTTTCATAGAAGACCGATGACCGAAGACCTATTTTCGGGTGGATTTTAAGAAGAAACCTAACAAATACCTACTTGGGGGCGAACCTTGAGGAGCGAACAGGCTCGTAACCAAGAAAATAGATAGATATTTAGTTTGTTTCGTATTCCACGCGTACGAAATCGCGGGTAAAATCTACTCTTATATATATACTTATAGGTGTGCTGCATCGGATTAAAGTAGATAAAATTAAGTGTCCGAAATATATTAAGGTAATAATATATTATTACCTAACATAATATATTATGCTGTTATCGTTCAGTTATCTTAGATAACAGGAGGATATTCGTATCGATTTAGCTGACACGTCGCCGTTCGTTAAACCATGTGATAACTGGTCACTTGCGTGGGCTAGGTGGATTTTTTATACGAGATTACGAGCGTGGAGTTGGGCAGATTCGAAATTATTAGAAATAGTAAACATTCTTAAAGTAGTTTCAAGGCCGATTTTGGTGAAAATTACATACATAGATTCACGCCTGTTTCCCAGAGGGGTAGGCAGAGACTACGGATTTCCATTTGCTACGATCCTGACACACTTCTCTGGCTTCATTCACTTTCATCACATTCCTCATACACGCCCGTCGGTTCAAGGTGCTCTTAACCTGGCCTTTTTCCAGAACGCCTCCGATCTGATCAAGAAACGTTCGCCTAGGTCTTCCTCTTGCGACTGTTCCATTCACACTAGCCTTAGATTATAAACTTTCTTAGTCAGTCTTTCCTCGTCCATTCTTTCTACATGCCCAAACCAGCTTAACATACCCTTTTCTATTCTTGTCACTATATCCACTTTCATGCCGCATCTCTCTCTAATCACATTACATGAAAATTAACACGGTATAAAATAACTACTTAGTTACTAGTCAGGAATCCGACTGCACGGCTGGCGCAGTGGTTTAAGTGAGCACCTCGTCACTACCACTACGTCAAGTCTTGTGCGTTCGAATCCCACACGGAACAAATCTTTGTATGATCCACAAATGGTTGGTCCGAGTCAAGAACACCCTTTCGGTAGTTTAGTCGGCCTCGATGGCGTAGTGGTTGGTGTAACCAACTGCCACGACTGAGGTCCTGGGTTCGATTCCCGCACAAGTCAAACATTTGTGTGCATCAACATGGATGTTTGTCTTGGTCTGGGTGTTTCTATGTATAATATGTATGTATTTACAGAAAATAGTATATGTGTATGTTTATCCATTGTCTAGTACCCATAGTAAAAGCTCTGCTTAGTTTGGGCTAGATGGTGTTGTGTGTATGTGATAGTATATTATATTATATTATATCATTTCCAAGCTATGACCGTGTTTTTATATCGACTGTCATATACAGTGCAGTTTCGTAGTTTTTAGTATAGAGTACAATTTAAATATACTGCTGGCCTGCGGATTGAGCCCGGGTCCTTACAATCTACGCAAATATAAGCGCTTTATACCACTGTACCAATGATGCATTCAAATATTACACAACAACCTCACTATTAATAGCTCGATAACCAGTTCTTACGTTTTCGTTCCAATCAATTTGTATGTGTGAAAATCGTGTGTATACATGCCGTCACCGCCATATGCAATAATATTTTCTTAAATTAGCACAAGATTTGTTTTATTACTGTTTGCTTATTACCTATTAACACATAAGTACTTGCGTCACGAAATGTTTTATAATCACGAAATGTATTATTTAAATGTATGAATATCTAGTAATTTTTTATTCCATGCTTAAATAAATGTATTTTTACACTAAACGACCTTTCGTAGTGCATTTGACAGTTTGACCACAGTATTTATGTACTGTGGTTTGACCGATGTTATGTACCTAACCTCTTATGTTCTGTGTACCTAACGACGTTCATTCGAGTCTTGAATACACTTATAAAATACGTTCTAGTTTAACCCCTTAGCAAGAATACTAGCAGATAATTTATCACCCAAATTACTACTAAGTAATAAAGATATTTGTTGTAGTTTTTAGAGTTCGAAAAAACCGTCCGTCAAAACAAAAATTCGGGGTCAACGCCATTCGAATCAGCATAGTCGATATACCCCTGAAATGACTATGACCTTTGATCTCTGAACCCAAGGTCACGTGGTATCACGTGAACTTTGCATAATACTTGAACTATTTTTTGAACTCTAAGATTTACAGCAATTCATTGCAGATTCTCACTTGTGTAGTGAGTTGAGGGGTATTAATGATAGTTTGACCGCATGAAATCCCGGCCAGTAGTTTTTGAGTTTATGGCGAACAAACAGAAAGACGCGGCGGGGGACTTTGTTTTATAATATGTACTTAGTGATTTACGAATTATAATATACCTACCCATAGGTATATATCGTAAATTAACTGTATTTTAAACGAAGTAACGGTACACAAAATAATTCATATTACGAGTAAGTACGCGACGTGTGGTGTGAAATACACATAACTGAAATTCCTTTTACATGGCAGTTAACGGTACAAATATAAGCACGACAGAACGCCATAATTAATGAATTTGTATTTGTTGACTGGTTGCTATATTGTAGAACATTTTTACGTCTGTAGTGTAGCTGTTTAATTTTTCATTCTTAATAAAATAAAATAAAAATTCCTATTAAATTGCCATATTTCCCATAGATATAATTTCAAGATTCCTATACAAAATGTTCTTTTGAGAAAATTTTTTTTCTTTCTTTTTGTAATAATCTAAATTAATACGTTTTTATACAGTTTCTGTTTAAAGTTAAGACGTTAAGTGTCTTTCTGGATCTGTTGCTTTAATTCGCCATTGCTGTTTTTGATAATTTTCAATAATCTCCCTAGCCTTTATCTCAAGTCACTTGGTATCGGCTTTTCTGGTCTAACCAGATTTGACTGGATATCAGTTTTTACACAGAGCGGCTGCTACCTGACCTCCACAACCCGAAGGCTAACGATACCCTAAGGCTAGACCAGTGTCAGGATATTATGGGGCACTGACTTCCCAATAACGACTGCCATAGATGTTCATGGCAGCCGGGACTGACGGCTTTACGTGCACTCCGAGGCACGGAGCAGGCGATAATTGTCAATCAATACGCACATAATTTCGAAAAGTCATATAACTTCCGAAAGTTAGAGGTGCGCGACGTGGGCTCGAACCCGAGACCTTCTCAGACCCTCTGCATTGCAGTCTGTTGGTCTCCCCACTGAGCCATCGCTGCCTAAAGTCAATCAACTATAAATATTATATACAAACGCTCTCGACTTTACCATTCAACATTTTTAATGTCATAGTTTTTATGGAAAACACTACATTACTAAGTTGTTCACATAAAACAACACTTTTATAGGTAACCAACACCTTTGGTACTGTGCAGTTTACGCATATAATATGTATGTGTGCTATCCTCATATCCCGGTCAGGCTTCTCTTAGCTTCTTTATCTTCTCTCTCTTATTCTTCTCAATTTACGGTATATTATTTGACATCAAACTTATTTTAAAATGTCCTCTGCAATAATGACATACGACTCGTTAACGAAAATAAATATATTTTAAAACTCCTATCCACCGACATCTTGTACACAGTAAAAACACATTGTCTCGCTTATATCAGCACTCAGGCATACAATAATTATTATTTTTTCTGAATACAATAGATAATAAAAGAAAAATAGAATTCTTATTGTACCCGCTGCTGTTATTGTTAGTAATTAATGTAAAGCCCGTTCTAAGTATAATTATAAATATAAACTAGCCGACCAGGCTAACGTTGTTCCGCAAATAATTGTTTTGTCAATAAATAGAAAATAATTCTGGATAGGGACACCCCAATTACCTAGCGGTATGAAATATACTTTACGACCTATTCTCATACCTACCAAATATATATACATAAAAAATAATATATAATAATAAAGATATTTATTTCCTCTTTCACAAAGGTAAGTACTTATTATCTAATACAATAAATTCATAACAATCGGTCGAGCCGTCTTGAAGGACTGCGACCACAAACACCGCGACATGAGATTTTTATATAATATATAGATGTAAAAGAAACTCTTTGTTGTTTGATACGTTTGGACGGTTAAACTGCTGAACCGATTTAGATGGAATGTTGCAGGTATAATAGCTTAAACTCTAAGAAATGATAAACGTTAGGTTAAGATTTAGTCAAAACTACGGTTCACATACTGCGTATTAGGAGAACAGCGTATTGCCATCTTACGGGCAGGACTGATTTGTGAATTATTTTCAGGAAACCCCAATAACATTCCGACCTGGGCAATGAACCAGTGACCTTCTTTACAGCACCACTAAAGCAGTTATTGCAAGAGTTATAACAATATGAAACCAAGGTAAGTGTTGGTGTTCTTATACGACCTTAGTATATGCTACCCCTGCGACTTATTCATACTTACTAGGGCCCAAGTCTGCTATTACAATAGTGTTAGAATGGTCTATCATTGATTTCATAATTGTTGATTTTGACAAGTTTGGTAATCTACTAATATAATGGCGTCATTATGACTTTCCGATGGTCAACCACTGACACTCCATTGAAAAAATGGCATAGAATGGTAATCGCGAACATAATGATGAATGCGGTAATCTGTTAAAATTTTGACAGTTCCTTTGATCAAATTTCTTTTAACACTAATAAATAATATGTAAAAATGTATACGAAATCTGGCATTAATAAATGTTCAAATTTAGTAGTAGTTTTCCAAAAATCACTTCTACTAACGAGTTTTATAATAATGGCAATACGACATGTCATCCTACCATAATCCTATTACGAGACCATTGACCGACCAATGATCGAGCATTATAAATTTAGCAGATTACGAACATTTAGCAAAATGACAATGGAATTGCAGTTACGACGTGTCGGAATGACGAATTTATAAATATAGCAGACTTGGGTCCCAGGGCCCCAGCGCGCGCGCTGGTGGCTCGCGTCGGTCGTTTACGGGATCCATAACCCGCACAGATGCCTCAACTTGCGAATGTCACAAGTGTCGTATACCCAAGCCATTTGTTAGGGTGCGATGGCACAGAAGCGAAACGAAATACTGCGGAGCGGAGATAAATGTTACAATAATTAACTAAGTATAATAGGTATGTCTTAATTCTCAAAGCATCGGACTTGTGCTTGAAATTACATCTCACCGACGTGAACACACTCATAACAATAACACAATCATTAATATTATGTTAGCTGTAACAAAAATACTAAAAAATTATAACTAATTGCTACTTTGCTAGTTACATTAAAAATAATATGAAATTTTAAGAGTAGTAGAACAAAATAAACAGAATTACGTAATGTAAGTATGTCTCTCGTCACTATTGCAGACCGATAACCTTGTTTTGCTCCTGCGGTAAGTAGCGTTTTGAGGATCCTTAATATGATGTTCTATTGTCAGCAGTGATCAATGTAATCTTCGTCCTAGCGACGTAGTGATTACGACCCATGCTTAATAATTCTCATATCCTCAAACGCTTTGTTGAAACGCGGCACCGCAATACCATCCTTTTACGTGGGGAAACGCACCTGATGCTTACCCCCTCGCCACAAGGGGAGATGAAAGGGTTATGTTCGGCTCTCCCGTACTTCGGGCCTACGAACCAAAACTACCACCATGTACCAACTCGCTGCTTTGTATAGTTGGTGGGTCGCTAGAAACGAGACTACATCAGCGACTGGCAGCACAATCATAGCTAAGTTAAGGCGTTGCCTGCGATTGAGAGGGTTCCATAATCCATTCTTAACCATTTCTCTACCACCGTGACTCCACCCATAACACAAGCCTTACTAAATAACCCAAATATCATAAAATCTTTTAAAGAAAAATATTACGCTCACACGCTTAGTTTATTTCTATCAAACGTACCTATTTCCTTGTATGTATATACGTGGCTTTACGACATGATTACACGTAAGCTTAATAATCGCACTTCTTAGTCATAATTGCGTCGTTTATAGGTTTATACGCCAGTAGGTTATGATGTGATGACGCATGGCTCGCCAAGTTCAATGAGTTTTGTTACGGTGGGGACTAATGGGTTACAACTTACAAGACAAATCAAAATGGCGTATAGGTAACTTGTTATGCGCCGGCAGTAGGTAAGGAAAGAAAATAAATGGATAAGATACTTTTATTTTCAACTATCTGTGCCGGTTTCACCCGCGTTTATAGTTGCTGCCCCGCCCCAGTGGGTCGTAGCAATAATTTTTCAATTTGAACCAGAAGTTCCTGAGATTAGCGCGTTCAACCAAACAAACAAACTCTTCAGCTTTATAATATTAGTATAGATGAACGTAATATATTCAATCAAATACCCGCGCGTTTTGAATTTGACATTAGATTTATCTACGTTATATACCTACATGTGTTTATACTTACTAATATGTATTATAAAGCTGAAGAGTTTGTTTTAGTGTTGGATAGCCCGTTTATCGAGGAAGGCTATAGGCTAAATTACATCACGCCACGACCAATAGGAGCAGAGCAGCAATGGAAAATGTTGTAAAAACGGAGCAATTCTCTTATGTGAAGCAGACGAAGTTGCGCGGTGTAGTTGCAGATGCACCTCCCTGACAGGAATCCTGGCGGCGTTCATGGTAACTTAAATGGTAATATAATAATAATAATGTCCTCCAGACCGAATTTCGGCCACGGCGGCCAGTCTTAACAGAGACTGGCCATCTGCGCAGGAGATATTATAGTGCAGAAGTGTGTGCGCAAACACAAGTGCACTCTCTGTTCCCTAACTCTCATGATCCGATGGGACGGCAATCCGACACGACCGGAGAGAGATCAGGCGCAGGACCAACGGCTTTACGTGCTTTCCGAGGCACGGGGGTGTCTAACACCGCCAACTTCCTAACTCCGGGCTGCTATTGAGATTTCTTTACAGAAAAACCCAATAGCTTTTTGTTGGCCCGACCCGGGATTCGAACCCGAGACCTCATGCACAGCAGTCGCATTCACTACCGCTGCGCCACGGAGGCAGGTAGGTAGGTAGGTAGGTAGGTATAACATATAAGACTCTCACTTCTGTATCACCGGGTAGGCAGAGTGGTACTACCATAAGTATATTAAACAAATAGATATTCTACTGCATCGGTAGTGCAGTGGTGGTGCAAGTTCGAATTTCAGGTAGGGTAAGGTGTTATTGGGCTTTTCTGTCAAGAATGTTGGAAAGACCGTGGCGTCTGGAACTGTGCTCCTTAAACGGCAAAAATCGCTATTACACATGATCTGAAATCGTTGTTGGCAGAATGTAGCCCACACCTGTATTCCACTGTAGACCAAGGGATGTTACATCCACATTACATTACCTTTTTTATAAGTTCCACGTAGTAAGGAGCAAGACTAGTTACGTCTATCGAGCATATTGACAGACTACGTGTTGCTACAGAAAAGTTCCTAATAGAAAATCCCAGTAAGAATATGACCAGAAAAGCGACACTTACGGTGGCACGAAAACCCAAGCACAAATTTATGTCAATAATCAAATAAAAAAATTATTTATTATTTATTTAATTAAATTTTACATAATTAATTTTAAAATGAAATAATCTAATAACCTATACTTACAAATGTACTAAAAAAGATAACATAATTGACATAATTACAAAAACACAAATAATTATAATACTAAATATTTACAAAAATATACAATAATAATATATTATATATATATAATAATCAAACATATATTCTTTAAAAATAGTATTTTATATTATAACGTGGGAGAGCCACGCTTCGGTACGAATGGGCCGGCTCGACTGGAGTGATACCACGGCCTTACAGAAAACCGGCGTGAAATAGCGTTTGCGTTGTGTTTCGTCGAGTGAGTGAGGTTACCGGAGGCACAACCCTTCTCCCTCCTGGTGGTGGGTGGAAATTTAAAAGGCTGGCAACGTACTTGTGACTCCTCTGATGTTGCAGGTGTCCATAGGCGGCGATAATCGCTTACTATCAGGTGATCCGTCTGCTCGTTTGCCTCCGATAACATAAAAAAAAATTAAAATGAACGTTGAAGCAACATGATGTTATTAAAAGCAGCATGCCATACTCAGTGCATTGCATGTTTAATGTGTGACTCGTTTAATTTGTCCCTTGTGAGGATCTTCGGGACAAATATTTTGTAACTAGATGTTACAGCGGTTTCACCCGCGTTTATCATTACTGCGCCGCCCCCGTGGATCGTAGCGTGATGTTATATAGTCTATAGCCTTTCTCGATAAATAGGCTATCCAACACGAAAAGATTTTTTCAATTCGTACCAGTAGATTCTGAGATTAGCGCGTCCAACTAAACAGACAAACTCTTCAGCTTTATAATATCAGTATAGATTAGCTGAGAGCTGTATCTACTAAACCTGGGGGCTATTTGTTTATTGTTTTAAGTGTCTGGAATATACTCTGACGACTTGCTTTAATGTCAGTTGCAATGCTTGAGTGACTAGCTGATAAATCGGCAAATTAATACTTCTTTAATAAAGATAGTAAAACGTATCATGCCGATTCTCTGTCGCGGAGCGGAGTTGGTCCAAAATATATTGTCACTTTGATTGAATTGTTTGATTTGAATTAAAATAAATAAATGTAAATTTATTTAAAGCATTTAAGGAGAGACTCGGCGATTTCTAATTAAATAATATACTTTGAAAACCAGCCTGAAGCCAGTATTATAAACTAATGAACATGCGTGAAGAACGTGATCAGAATAAATTGGGCATATTAAAATCCAGAGAATCTGTCTACACTTCCGCAAACAAGCGTAGAATATCATTGTTGATTAAAAAGGGTCTAAAAAGGTTTTGGTAGGGTCAAAAACCGGGCAGCGAATTAATTGCTGATCTTTGCTTGTTTCCTTCCTTGTTCCTTGAAATCTAGTAGAATATAGATAGAAAACAATAATAATAATCAGCTCTGTATATAAACTGTCCCACTGCTGGGCACGGGTCTCTTTTAAGTGTGAGAAGTGTAAGACTTAAGGCCCACCACGCTGGCCCAATGCGGGTTGGCAGACTTCAAATATCTTCGAGAACATTATGGAGAACTCTTAAACATGCAGGGGTCCTTATCATGTTTTCCTTCACCGTTAAAGCAAGTGATAAGTGTTTAAAAAGCACATAACTTCGAAGTCAGAGGATCGGATTCGAGACCTCTACGTGGCAGTCCAACGGTTTCCCACTAGGCTATCGCCGTTGTAAAAAAACAAACAGCAGGTATTCTATAAAAATGTGTTTGTCTTGTACTTAAAAAATAGGTACCAATAACCTTTGATAATAAAGTTGTTATCGCCGGTGCTGCGTAGATTACCAGAAATGATATGGACGCATATTATCGTAATTTTTCGGTGTATACCATATCTGGCCAAACCAGATAGATTACTTAATAGAAATTACTTGATAACATCGTAATACTACGATTAGGTTTTCCTAAATTATTGGTATTAGTCTGGTCATATTTAACTACGTATTTATAGTATGGGTTTAAATATCAAGTTGGCGCTTTGTATGGTGAAAATCGGTGACGTTGTGGTTTTCGTACTAACTATTTCATCAATACTTTGAATAGCCAATTCGAATTGTAGATGTTTTTATGTTTATTGCTTGTATTTAGGCCACTTTGATTTATCTTAAATTAACAAAAACATCAACCATCATGTAATTATGGTGAATTGATACAACGGATACGGATAGACTTATTTTGTATGAATTGTATAAAAGGTTATTGATATTTATTTTCAATAATACATGTTATTAATAATAACCTCCGTGCCTCGGAGAGCACGTTAAGCCGTCGGTCCTGGCTGCCATGAACATCTATGGCAGTCGTTATTGGGAAAGTCAGTACCCTCTAATATCCTGACACTGGTCTATCCTTAGAGTATCGTTAGCCTTCGGGTTGCGGAGGTCAGGTGGCAGCCGCTCCGTGTAAAAACTGATATCCAGTCAAATCCGGTTAGACTAGAAAAGCCGACCCCAAGTGACTTGGGAATAATAAAGGCTAGGGAGAAGAAGACATGTTGTTAATAATACCTATATATAGCCTATTCACAAATAAAAATGTTTTTGAAAACAACCATTAATTTGAAAAAAAGCCACGAAATTAGATGTAGGATATAAACGGCAATTTCTTAGCTAAAGACGTAAAATAAATATAAATACATACATACATTTACGCCTGTTTCCCAAAGGGGTAGGCAGAGACTACGGATTTCTATTTGCTACGATCCTGACACACTTCTCTGGCTTCATTCACTTTTATCACATTCCTCATACACGCCCGTCGGTTCAAAGTGCTCTTAACCTGGCCTTAGTCCAGAACGCCTCCGATCTGATCGAGAAACGTTCGCCTAGGTCTTCCTCTTGCGTCTGTTTCATTGGCACTAACCTTATAAACTTTCTTAGTCAGTCTTTCCTCGTCCATTCTTTCTACATGCCCAAACCAGCTTAACATATCCTTTTCTATTCTTGTCACTATATCCACTTTCATGCCGCATCTCTCTCTAATCACACTATTCTTTATACTATCTTTCAGAGTCACACCACATATATTTCTCAGCGCTCTCATTTCTACAGCATTTATTCTGCTCTCATGCTTCTTTTGCCACACCCAACTTTCACTTCCATATATAAGTGTGGGCACTATGTCATCTATGTGTTCATAACACAAGCCAAAGGTGCCTTTTCGGATACATTTCGGCTGTTCATAAAAGCGCGTAGAGCTTCATTCACTTTGTTGCCAGCAATCGTTCTCCTTTCAATATCTCCCTCATGTTTATAAATATGGATATAATATAATATGCTATATTGTATATTCTATTACCAAAAATAGACTGCCCTGAAGACTCAATTGTGTTTAGATTGTAGTAGATATTATTGTAAGTCTAGATAATTGTATCATCTACCTACTTCTCATCTAGTTTAGCTGAATCATCAAAGTAAAATTTTAAAACATGTAATACATATTATGATGAAATTATTATTATATTATAATAAGAACCCTGCCAATTATTGTTCTGTGTCTGGATGTTCTTTAGGCCCGTTGTTTGAATGTTTGCAAAGTCCCCCACGATACAAGAATTTTTTTTATGCGGGTAGAAGAGCCCCTCTTCTTAGTTTAAGAAGGGTTAGGCCATAGTCGAACACGCTGGCTCAGTGTGGGTTGACAGACTTCACATATCTTTCAGAACTTTATGGAGAAGTCTCAGGCATGTAGGGTGTTTTCCTTTACCTTGAAAGCGAACGATAATTTTCTATTTAATACGCACATAACTTGGGCGAGATGCGCGCCTTGGGATCGAACTCGAGAGCTCTCAACGGCCGTGACAGTTGAACAGTCTCCCACTGCGCTATCGCTACTTTTTTTTATTATAATGAATAAATAGTAATTATAAACTTTTTAGAACATTATTTTTATTTGTCGGGCGCCCAGAGTCCCCATGAATCCTGACTATCAGGCAATATCAAACGCGCTCTTGAAACTTAGATTAAAGATTAGAGAGAAAGAAAGAGAAAGAGAGGGAAGAGTGAGAGAGACAGAGAGAGAGGGAGAAGGAAAGAGGGGTGGTGGCGGTGAGAGAAAAGATAGATAGAGGGGAGGCTTAGGATTTGAGGCGAGATATGGCGAGAAAAGATAGATATTAAACCTAGAACATAGGTCCTATAAGCGTTAATGCAATCTCAGTGGAATGGGTATTGATCATTCAAAATATTAATAAACCAATCGAACGAGCCATTAATTAAATAACAAGTGTTAACTTAAAATAAAACAATTTTTATTATGTAATTTTGATTCTAATTGCTGTTCCACTGCAAAGTCCTAATTACCGACTGTTCCTATATCAAGAGATGTCTTCATAAAATTGTTTGATTAGTTGTTGGTCTAAGATTTGCAGCTATATCACGTAGTGCTGTGTTCCTACAAAAGCAACAACACAGCATTTATATCTAAGATCAAATAATACCTACAGGCGTCATACTTCTACCACAGATTACTTAATAGGTACTGCATACACAACATTTGTAGATTTAAGATTAGATTTATTTATTAGTATCAAGGTGTGAGTCAAACTTCTATTACAAGCTATGAATCACCGTTGGCTGGGTAAATAGCGATATGATATTTACGTATGCTTGGAGCTGTGAAAACTATTTAATATATCCAATAGTTTTCCCTCAAAATATTAAGTTTAGGTCATAAATTAAGTTAATTCTCTTTAGGTCCAAGTGCTAAGTCTGTTCATAAAGTGCCTCGCTAAGCAGCCGCTTCGATCAGCCGATTGACGCTTCACGTGACGAGAAGGCTGGTTTGTTCTTTGCTTAATATATATCATGTAAATTAATATAATCATGTAAATCGTCTCTAACATTCTCTTTATAAAAATAATCCTTACAGTATCTACTCATAGCTATATTCACGCAATAAACCAAAAGAATAACTGAATTTTACGAACGGCAGTGTCAATGATTCGGTGTTGGTCTCATGAGCCAGTTTGCACAGAGAAGTGACTCTAATGTGAGTCTCGAGTAGAGAACTCTTACAAAGAAGGTGTGTAAGAGAATAATTAGAGAGCTCCGATATCTCAGTGGGGAGACCAACAGACTGCAATGCAGGTCTCGGGTTCGAACCCACGTCGCGCACCTCTGACTTTCGGAAGTTATATGACTTTTCGAAGTTATATGCGTATTGATTGACATTTATCGCCTGCTCCGTGCCTTGGTCCCGGCTCCCATGAACATCTATGGCAGTCGTTATTGGGAGAGTGTCGACACAAAAGATCCCACTGGGTCAAAGTGTCGCCGGTCTGCACTGACAGGCACCCACATAAGATAAGGTAAGAGAATAATTATGCTGCAGCAGCCCATAACGCGACCATATACGCTACTGCGCGGTTGGCGCAGTGGTTCCAGTGGTAGCCTGGCTACTGCCACTGCGCCGAGTGTTGTGGGTTCGATCCCCACATGAGACAAAAATTTGTGTGATCCATGTATGGTTGTTCTAAGTCTGGGTGTCCTTTGTGTCCGTGTTTGAATGTTTGTAAAGTACCCCGCGACACAGGAATTATTCCTAGAGCGAGACCTGTCTTTAATGAAAATATGAAAAAAAATGTAAATATATTTATTTTTGGCATCTTTTTGGTACAAAATTGTTACACTGTTTCCCACATTAGAATTCCCTGTGTCGTGGAAAACAGGCTCAGTACAAACAAGTGTTAAGTATCAACCACAAACAAACAGCGATAGCTCAGTGGGGAGACCAACAGACTGCAATGCAGAGGGTCTCGGGTTCGAACCCACGTCGCGCATTGCTGACTTTTGGATGTTATATGACTTTTCGAAATTATGTGCGTATTGATTGACAATTATCGCCTGCTCCGTGCCTCGGAGAGCACGTTAAGCCTTCGGTCCCGGCTGTCATGAACATCTATGGCAGTCGTTATTGGGAGAGTGTCGACACAAAAGATCCCACTGGGTCGAAGTGTCGCCGGTCTGCACTGACTGGCCCCCACATAAGATACATACATACATACATCAACCACAAATAGCAATATATGAATATTAAAAATTAAGTAATCAATTGAAAGAAGAAATAACTATATTGATTACCTACATTGTCATTAGATGCCAATACGACATTGTAAACAATTTATAACATCTATTAATATACCCTGTTTATAGCAAATAAATACTTCTTATTCATATTTTACTGTTTTAAATAATTATATGTACATAATACAAGTACAAATAACGCAACTGTACTTTTATAATCTGCATTATGTAAGTGACATTGCCTTCAACCGCTCTAAAAATAGCTTTTTATCTACAAAATGGTTGTTTACAACGTTCTGAATAAGGTAGAATAACTGTTTTGTGGGTGAACAACAATCGATTAATACTAAATTGGACTGGTTCTTGAACAACTTTCATTATTTCGGCTTTTAAATTGAGAACAGTAAGTATTTATAGAAATTAAGGATTCTTTGCCACATATTAGTATTTTACATTTATTTATACCGGCATCTGTTTTTGCCAAAATAACTATGCCGAACATTGCCTATCTTTAATTTTATACATTATTTTACGCACAGAGGCAAAGATAAATATTATTTTTAAATGCAAATAATAAGATAAACGAATTTGGTTGCAAAACATGGTAAATAAATATTAACAGTTAAAATTTTGATTTAAAAAGAGTGAGTATTATTATTATACACAAGATATCTCCAATACATACTGTATTGGAGATATCTTGTGTATCTATCTTTTTTTTTGTACAACTAAGGTGGCAAACAAGCATACGCCCACCTGATAGTAAGTAGTCACCGTAGCCTATGGACGCTTGCAACACCAGTGGCATCACTTTGCCGACCTTTAGGAAAGGAAGAAGAGAAAAGTGAAAGTGGGAAGGAGAAGGAGCGGGAAGGGGAAAAAGGGTGATTGGGCCTCAGACACTATCACTTACCGAACGAAACACAACAGTAGGAATACTGCTATTTCACGTCGATATTCTGTGAGAGGGTAGTCCTTCCCCGGTCGAGCCGGCCCATTCATGCTGAAATCAGCGAGGCTCTATTACCTTACAGCATTAAATTGCGGTTACTTCACAATTTATATCGTTTCTCCTTATTAGAGTTCGAAGAAACTCTTATACAACGGCTTTGTCTGTCTGTTATTATCTGTTATATATCTTAAGAACCGTAAGAGCTAGAGACTCGCGGTCAACGCCATTCGACTCGGCATAGTCGATATACCCCCGAAATGACGATGAACTTTGACCTCTGACCTCAGATCGGTCTCGGCTCGGTCACTTGACCTTTGCATATGTTGTTTTTGGAGCTCTAAGATTTACGGCAATTCATTGCCGTTTCTCACTTTTTTATGCATTTGTCAATTACCCCTACTACCAGATTTAAAACGCTTGCATATTATTGAAATGTGAGCAGATTTAAAAAAATATAAAATTTATGATATTGTCTTCCGCTTATGCGAATGTTATACATTGAAATGAAACTACTTTATACAGATTTTATCGCGTTGTTTGTTTTAAAACTATCCTATTATTTAGGGAATTAATCTCGCCCGACAAAAAGTAACAGAATCCTACCGGCTCACATAATTTCCTCATTTATTAATTCCTTCGATTCAATCTTTACCTAATTATTTTTTTTGGGGTCGACGACCTGCGAGTAATACGTCTAGTATTACGAGTGACCATGAATCGTAATGGAATATGTTTCATGGTCACTTGTAACACTAGAGGTAGCCGTAATGACCGCATACTATAAGCAGACCATACCTATGCTTGTTATATGTTGTTATAAAATATTAAATTTATTACTTGACTAACAGCAAATAATTATTAATATTATCAATTATTTTAAATGTTTTTCTTACTTACTTTACTTGCACACTAATATGTGTTTATGAACTGTTGACCGTAGTCATAGGGTTAAATTTTTGGGTCGAATTAAATATATATAATAATAATAATACAATATAATATTACATACTCGCATCACCATCTAGCCCAAACTAAGCAGAGCTCGTACTATGAGTACTAGACAATGGGTAACCATACATATATACTATACATAAAATTGTTGGGTACTAAATTTTGTACGCGTCTCCGCTCGCATAAATGTAAGTTATATAAATTTTCTATCCTTTGAAAACTGTACTTTTTGCTAGATGAAAGTTACCTTATGTCCTTTTCTGTACCCCTGATAATGTGTATATGAAATTGCATGATGATCGGTCAAGTAGTTAAGGCGTGAAAGCGTAACAAACAAACTCACATTCGCATTTATAATACCTATTAGTTAGGATGACATAGCACGCGAAATGTTGGAGTAAGGCAGACATTAATATATAATTCCACGTAATACAGGCCTGTTCACCAATTTGGACAGACACATTCATGAATCTATGTATGCATGTTTTTTTAATATTACTACTCATAAATCAAGTCGTCTGCTGTATGAAAATAATATCGCGGAAGTTGTTCAGAGGCATGCCATGTTGCGCACCAGTTTGAAGCGCACTCGTTTGAAGTGCACCAAGAGTATTTTCAATATTTTTATTAGGGTTTTTACCCTAATAACTACATGTTCTATGACCCCTGATGCGCAAAGTGTAATAGAAAATTTATACATTTATTATTTAATGTTTGCGCACCAAGCGGATGTGCTGTGTGGAATACTTTGAGTGCGCTTCGAACGAGTGCGCTTCATACTGGTGCGTAACAAGGCATGCCACGCTGTTCATCTTTGTGTTAGTCATCTTTACATATTTTAAAGGGACTTCGTCTTCTATAACCCTTTCACGGGATCGTAACTAATAACCAAAAACCCTCTACATACGCAATACCTACTGATTTTATCAGCTTACGTTTCTGCGAACGTTGAGGTTTTGATAAGATTTAGTCGGTAAACTACACAGACCTTCGGAGGTGTGTCTCGTTATCGATGGAAAATTTCTTCACAACAGATAACGGACAGCATATATAAGTAATATTATTTGCTAACACTTGTAAGTGTCGAAGTGCGAATCACGACCTATTTTTGGCGAATGTGATAACACCCGCTCAAATGTATGATAGATCCTATCGGAGTTCACAAACAAGTTTTTCCGATCAAATAATTTGACACACCTATGTATTTTTTATTACTTTACTTGTAGCCATGGGCTACGCCCAGGAGGGCAGTGGGGGGCAGCTGGCTCCCCCCTCCCCGTCCTCCTCTGGATTTTGTTTGCGTCCTCATTAACTATCTACTTTTGTCGATAAAAGTTAAAAAAAGAACATTTTGCCATTTGCAATTCGTTATAATATGTATATTTGTATTCGTTATCATCTTCATTAGAGGCGAAATTCCAAAGATCATTCACCAGCGTTTACTCTTTGATTGTTGCACCCTGCCAGATAATTAAAATGACAGTTCCAAAATTACAAAAATCTATGGAGAAAGTATTTAAATTTCATGAATTAGAAGGGATCACATCTGAAGCCGAACTATGGCGCACTTTTTGGATAAATAAGGAGCAGCAGGACTTTGAAAGTATTGGAATAACGGAGTTAATACAAGTAGCAGGCTCTTTTACCCGAAGGTGAAGACAGCTCTAGAAATTTTACTGCCTTATGCTAATAAGGCATTGCCAGTAAAGCTTCTAGCTCTGTTACAATTGAAAGGTTATTCAGCACACTCAGACGCGTGAAAACGTGGCTAAGATTGACTATGATCGAAAATAGATTAAAAGGGCTTTGTATGCTCAGTGTACACAGAAAATTTATTAACGCTATGGGCGATTCTCTCACGAAAGGCGTCATAAACCGTTTTAATAAAGACCCTGGTTTGCCCCTCCTGGCCCAGAACCTGGGTACGCCCATGCTTGTAGACCGTACTTTGTTATAATACTATTCAATGGATTTACCAAGTCGGGCAAAGTCTTCAAAGAAAACCCGCTCGTGTCATAAAATTTTCCAGATTTTTTTCTATGCTTCTAGATGATTTCGAAATCTATTAGAAGTGTATAACTTCTAATTGGTGCCGTTGTTACGTGGTCACCTCGCCACAGCCACCGCGCCGTGTTGTGGGTTCGAATCCCACACGGTACAAATATTTGTGTGATCCATAAATGTTTGTCCCGAGTCTGAATGTTCCTAGTGTCCGTTGTTTGAATGTTTGTAAATTCCCTGTGACACAGGAATTTATAGATAGATGATTCCTAGTGGAGGAGTTAGAAGAAAATAATAATAATGTGAATGAGCGTCTCCAAAAGACCAATGTTAGTTGCAAACACAACACTGTTACATTGTAAGTACCGATGAGATGCGACCATTATGCCAAACGATATGATTTGTATGAACACGCTTTTATCTTGGAAACCTTTTATTTTGGTTTTTACTAATGTTGAAGTTTTCATTTTATAGCCAAATAGAATCAAAGGCTACGCCACCATCAATTTATTTTACATGTTTGGTAATATATTAATTTTAGGATAGTTTTAGTACTAAAGCAACTTGATCCTAACAGAACTAATATTATAAATGCGAATGTAAGTTTGTTTGTTTGTTACGCTTTCACGCCTTAACTACTCGACCGATCATCAAGAAATTTCGCATACACGTTGCCAGGAGTATAGAAAAAGACATAGAGTACCTTTAATTTAGAAAAAGTACACTTCCTGAAGGAAATAAATTTATTGACAAAATATAGATTAACGCGAGCTAACCCGTAGGTAAAATCTAGTCAAGCTTGCCACAAAAACGCCTTTTTAATATAAGTGGTAGCCCAATCGATAACGCGTGGTTACGAGCCCGTTCGCTCCTCAAGGTTCGCCCCTAGTAGGTATTTGTTAGGTTTCTATGAAAGGGGCGAAAGTCAAGGGGCGTACGGGCTCGTAGCCTAACGCGTTGGACTCTATTGAGCGGTTGTGGGTTCGAATAGCACTACAGACGTGAGCGGATTAGCAAAAATGCTTGTATTAAGAGTAGGATCATGTCGGTCAAGCGTGGAATTAGAACCCACTATCTCAAAATCACTAATCCTGTTAAATATTTCAAGTACCTCTTATACTTTATACTTAATTTACTATTTATTTGTAATACATACGTGACAAATATAAAATTTTACTTATTACGGCATAACTCTCTCGTTTATATATTGCATACAAATGACACCAATTATAGCTCCCGTTAAATAAGGTCCAATGGTAAGTCTATGCTTATGTTTGTGTGCGATCGTGACTTCTCCGGTTTAATTCTCGGCTCGCACAATGTATAATATAAATAATATCAGCCCCGTATTAAACTGTCCCACTGCTGGGCACGGGTCTCTTCTCACTGTGAGAAGGGTTAAACCATATTTTACCACGCTGGCCCAGTGCGGGTTGGCAGACTTCACATATCTTTGAGAACATTATTGAGAACTCTTAGACATGCAGGTTTCCTCACGATGTTTACCTTCACCGTTAAAGCAAGTGATAATTAACTATTTAATAAGTACATGACTTCGAAAAATCAGAGATAGGCGCCTTGGGATCGATCTCGAGACCTCTGCGTGGCAGTCCAACGGTTTCCCACTAGGCTATCGCTGCTTAGGCAATCGCACAATGTGCTATAATTTTTTTAATTACAGGTATTTCTACCATATTACTAGTTTTCTTGTTAATCCTTCAGCTAAGCTAGAATGATTATGTTACGAGCGGGTTCACATCGGTAGTGCAACGGCCAAGATTCGAACACGCGACCGCTCGATTGCAAGTTCACTTAATTATCTTATTTTTCCTTAAGAAAATTCTCGGCATCTGGCAATGTGCACGGTCGACGCCATTAGGATTGCGCCTTGAGACCTAAATAGGTAGATAGTGAAATGGAGTGCAATACATCGGGGCCTACAAGTATGGTTGTAAGACAGGCGTGAGTCTAATGTTATGTAATTTCTTGTCGTCGCCAATTATATGGTAGCAGTATTAATAAGCTGGTTCGTGCGATACAGCTACCACGCTCTTCAGTAATGTAGATCTAACAGTTTTACTGTAATAATATTCTATCACATACACACAAGACTATCTAGCCCGAACTAAGCAGAGCTTGTACTATGGGTAATAGACAATAGATAAACATACATACTGACATACTTCTTTTTTGTAAATACATACATATTAAACATAGAAACACCCAGACCAAGACAAACATCCATGTCCATGCACACAAATGTTTGACTTGTGCGGGCATCGAACCACTACGCCATCGAGGTCGTCTCCTTCAGTTTTATCGGCACCCCTGGTGTTGCAAACTGTTATTAGCTATGGTAACCGATTAAAAACAGGCCGGCCGTTTGTCACCTTCATTATAATATAAAAACATGAATGTGCTTCCATAGTCGCACGCACTTCCCTGGTCGAAGTTTGAGGAGATGCCTGGTCCTGAGCTAACTCATTGAAGATGAGATAATAAGTAGAATGTTAAACATGTTGACTCTGTATGCATGACCTTGGTGAACCACTTGATGATTACACCAATACGTGTGGAGAAAGAACTGGCTGCGAATCCATATAAGTTGAAAATATTAAACTTTACTTGCTGCCCTTTTTATTGGTGTATGTAAGTAAGGTCCTCCAGACAGTATTAAGGCCACGGCGGTCAATCTTAATGCAGACTGTCCATCTGCACAAATATACTGTAGTGCACAAATGTGCGCGCAAACACAAGTGCACTCTCTATCACCTCACTGTCATGGTCCAGCGGGACGGCAATCCAACGGAGAAAAATCGGGCACAAGACCAACGGCTTTACATGTTTTCTGAAACACCGGCGCGTGCATCGCCACCAACTTCCTAACTATTAGCTCATAGATAATTCTTGACAGGAAAACCCTTTTTTTTTGTTAGTGTTCATAGTCAAGGCTTGAACAGTAATCGCATTCACTATTGCTGTACTACACAATGACATATGAAGAAAACCCAAACGTGTTTGCAGGTTATGTTCAAAACAGGTGCACTGTTAACTTTCTTACTTTACTGGAGCAGTGACCCAAAGTGGATCTTGGCCTAGGACATTGCACTGTTAACGTATATTATTATTAATATTTAGACTGGGATTTAGTGAGGTTGGTGCTATGCGAATTCTTTCCTAGTGATAAAGTAATGTACTTTACTCCAGCCAGGGGTCGTTTATTTGGATTATACATAATTTATCATAACATGGATTATCCGAGATAAGCATTAAATTTTTTATTGAGTGATAGCGACTATTTATATAGCACATCGCATAGGGTTTTCAACTTGCCATTTTATTAAATCATTGGTTCTGACCGCGACTTCGTCCGCTTATATCCTATGTTTCTGAACTTAACAAATCCGTTTAACGGTTTTCGCTTAATTAAGTACCCAACATTATGATGTTGGGTACTTAATTAAGCGAAAACCGTTCTACGGTACGTTCTACGTTCTACTACTATACAAATTATAAAATATGTAGTAATAAATAGGTGCCAACTTAAAATAAAAAATGAGAAAATTAGTGAAACGTCATAACGTTTCACTAATTTTCTCATTTTTTATTTTAAGTTGGCACCTATTTATTACTACATATTTTATAATTTGTATCTTAGGTAGTTCAAAGGTTGAAGTAAAAGATCAGCAGAGGTGAATAACATCTATGTTTTAACTGCTATGCTCAAATCCAATCAAAGAAAATAATTCATTTATGACACAAAGCAGGTATTATTTGTGGATGTCAAATTACACTTGCTCATGTAAATTTATATTTCTGTGTTGCCACGCTCCAAAGCTAAGGCGTAGGGTTCTAGGCCTCACGTAACAGGACGCGCTTTTATCATAAACTTGATGCCCTTAATATACTTTTTTACAAACCATGTTCTGATACTGAGAACTTATTAACAGACAATTTTAAGAAAACACGGTCGGGTCATAGGTATTTAAGATGCTGTGAATGTTTATTCAACATTATGTTTATAGTTCTAAAAGCTGTAAGATTGTTTGATGTGAATTTTTTTTCTAATGTAGTGCAAGATCGAACAGTTAGGCGGGTTAAGTAGTGAGTTCTGTGATGAGATACGCCAGAGTAAATGTTGCCAATAATTAGAAAAGAACATACATTGTTCCTTCATAATTATTTTTATCTTGAGTGGCACAGCATAATGGGTTGTTGCCAATTATTTTGAGACGGTATGAAAGAGCATGCTACCCGGATGAGAACCATTATCTATATGAAAACCGGGGTAAAAACAGTAACACCGTTGTTGGTTTCGCCGGATAAGTAAGAAATCCATAAGATCATATACCTCTCCAACTCACCTTTAGTGCCTACTGGTGTGATGCTTATTATAAACATTAGGTATTTAAATGCAAATCCAAAATTAATACGTATTTAATTATCATATTGGAACTATTATTATAAACTATTGTTGCCATTTAAGAGCTATGAAATCACAGACAGACCACCAGGCAGACAGACACTGCTATCAACTTACATCACCTCTAATTTTACACTGAGAAGTTAAAATCTTCCGCTTTATACTAATCAGTTAAGTACAGCATATCGGTAATCATATCGAAAGAGTAATAATATTGACAGCCCTGAACGTAAGGCCATAAAGTGGATGGGATTTAACTTTGGGATAGTGTGAAATTTGTTCAGTATCCAGCGCGATCTCGACCTAGCTTCTCTACCTTGTGGTGAGTATCCCAAAACTATAAAATAACCTCAAACTTGTCTATGACACTGCTTTTTTATTCGGTGTTGCATTAGAATTTAAGAAGTGAGCCTTGTTTGTCTATGACACTGTATTAGATTTTGAATAGTGAGCCTAGTTTGTTATAACACTTATAACTTATAAGTTATTAAAAAGACAACACCCATTTGACATAATACATAATTACTGTGTTGCGTGAAATGTACGGAAACCATTGCAACGAGATAGTATCGGTACATGTTGTTAAAGGCGCGATTCCATTAGGCAACTCTTGCATGCAAGTATGACGTCACATTTGCGTACAAGTTGCATGCATTGGAAATATGTTTTCGAGAGTGTGCAAATTGCGTGCAGGTTTCACTTGCATACAAGTGGATATGTTCAACAATTGAGTAGTCCACCATGGGTGGAAGACGTGCTCCTCAATAAAAAATGATTATTATCTCGTGCGTCCACCAAACAGACATTATGTTTCGATAATTTGTACAGCGATAGATATCATATGCGTACACGTCACTCGTTCGAAATTCGAAATCGTTCAATTTGCAGGTCATTTGAATAAAAATATGTACAAGTTCAAACTACCCCATACAAGTTGTAACTTGTATGCAGGTTTGTACAAATTGTATGCAATTTGCAACATGCATGTAACTTGTCTAATGAAATCGCACCTTTAGTGCGGGAATTGAACACAGACCGAAATTAAAATAGTACCTATGTTATTAAAATGTACTACGATAAATTAAAAAGTAATTAGTAATGAGTTAATGACAGAGTGAGTAAAAATGATGCGAAATATGATTGCACGGCTAGTGTAGAGGTTTAAGAGGTCGCCTCGCCATCGCAAAAGCGCGATTTCGATCCGTCACGAGACAATAATATGTGTGATCCACGTATTCTTATTCCGAGTCTGGGTATTTTTTGTGCCCATTTCTAATAGCCCCCCGTAACACATATTTTATATCTTGTGGATTTTTCTTTAAAATAATGTAATTAGAATTATGGACTAGTGTTGTATAGTCGGCTTAGAAAGCGTCGTAGTAAGATGAGCAACTCAAAAAGTCATACTCGAAATTTTTATATTTAGTGGTGTCAGGGAAACGTTCATGTGTTATCCACGTAAAGTGCCGCTTCGGGAAACTATTTTCCGTGAACGAAGTCAAAATACTAAACTATATTAATATTATAGGTAATGAAGAAAGATTTCATTATTAGTTGTTTTGATTGTAAGGATTTTACTCAAAAACTACACAAACGATTTTAAAATTATTTCACCGTTTGAAAGCTATATTATCACCGAATAACATAGGGATTATTTTATTTTTAAAAAGAAAGTACTGATGCTAACATGTAACCTAACCTAACCTACTTCTACGCAAGCGAAACCGCGGGAAAAGTTAGTAACTAATAATATCATAGTGAATGGTCATGACTTTTCATATTCATAGTGTCGTGTCAAGGATAAACACAATAATTAATTAGCTGAAGGCAGGTTGAACATCGTATTAGCAAATAGCAAATAGCCATAAAAGTCAATAAGTATATAGGAGTTTGGTATAGCGAATTATCCTTCCCGTTATACTTATCTTAGTTCAGCTGGGATTTCTCGCTCACTAATTAACAAAAGGATAATTTTAGTACTACATTATTCCTTTTTGTTTGCCTGTTTGCTTCTGTCATATCCTACTACGAGGTTTCCTATTAAAGTAGGTACCTATGTTTCTGTAGACGTCTATTTTCTCCTTTAGGAATATAAAGAGCCTTTGTATGTATGTTAATAAAATAAATAATCAAATTCGATTTGATTTATGATTATAAGCCGAAAATAAAACGTTCGAAATTTAATAATTCAGAATTAAATTGAATATAGTGCCAAGAGCAGTACTTATCTATTAATGTGTTTATAACAAACAACGGCTTGAACAGCTCTTGACAACAGGTTGGCCACTAACAACACGAAAAGAAAAAAAAAAGAATTTGTTTATGCCATAAATGATCTTGAATCTAATCTTTCATCTTTAGATAGAAGGCATTGCGCTTGTTATGAATGCCTAGCGAAAATAATAAATAATTTGATAGCATTCAAATATGAATTACAATTTCATAGCCGTCGGCGACACAGGAACATTGAAAACAGTTCTAGTAAGTTAGTAAAATTATAAATTTCCTAATTACATTTGAAGAATCAAAGAGAAAATAATAATAAACTCTTTCTGAAGAAATTATATTTTGATTATATGTATTATGATATTTATGATATTATACAATGATAAAATATGTTTAATCTCCCAAATATTTCCATTTTATATTTCGTTTACTTGGCATACTTATACAATAATGTTTTATATTGATTTTTATATTACTAAAGCTAGTCATAAATTATGATTTGTCTCTTTTATTCCGAATGTCCGTTCGCATTTGTTGTTTTAATATTTATTTACATCTCCGATGACGCATAGGGATTGTTCATATAGGTAGAGTGTTAATACAAATTGCTGCAGATGACAACAATAAATATTTGTATTGATCTTACATACATACATACATACATAGATTCACGCCTGTTTCCCAGAGGGGTAGGCAGAGACTACGGATTTCCATTTGCTACGATCCTGACACACTTCTCTGGTTTCATTCACTTTCATCACATTCCTCATACACGCCCGTCGGTTCAAGGTGCTCTTAACCTTGAACCATTGATCTTGAGGATCCATATTCTCATGATCAACACCTAGTTATGGAACGTGTAGGTAAATAAGTGGATACGAGCCCGTACGCCCCTTGACTTTCGCCCCTTTCATAGAAAGACGGAGCCCGGCTTCGCGGGGCTCCTATTTTTGGGTGGATTTTAAGCAGAAACCTAACAAATACCTACTGGGAGCGAACCTTGAAGGGCGAATTAACGACGTAACTAAATAAATACGGAGGGAAAAGAAAAGTAGTGTCACATCTCAAATTACTTCATAGAAATATTATATCCATATATTTACTGGATCACGTAATAATAAGTCATATCATAAGTACCTAATACAGTAACCTCAATTTCTCTAAACACTCATTGCTGCACAACGACATCCAACACCACTTTCATTAGGTTGCTTTTCGTACTTACATATATGCTTACGCATACCAAGAAGCCATTCTCCTGCAAAATAATCATCATTTGGCTAAAACAGACTTCCAAATTCGCGCGAGTAAATCTCAGATAGACCGGATTTCCCTCGCATAGTTCACATGGTTCACGACTAGTCAATGAACGTTGGAAAGTGCACACAAGTCTACTATCCGTTGATAGCGGTCGGTGAACCCGGAGAATGCGCGGTGCGAGCGACACGCAACAATCGTACGATGTCCGTACTCCATGGACTCATGGACATGATGATGTGGACTTATGAAGACCATTAATTAAGCATGAAAAAGAAAAAGAAAACCCAGTTTTTTATTTAATTAAGTATGTACCGAACTTAAACTAAAATCTGACGTTAAAATAAAGAGATCATGGTACGGCTGTCAGGCGACAGCAGAAAAAAAACCCCGTTGACAAACTTGTGTATCATAATTCATAACTTCTTCCTCCAACTTTTTTATTATACGCCCTCGCCGTACGGAACATTCATAAGTTCACAGGGCAAACGCCTCCCCACACTCCTTGCATGTTTCTCGGTCTAAAGCTAAATAAGTTTTCGTAAGATGTGTGATAAACATATTATTATTATTTTCACGGGTATTTCTTCTTATTCTTTAGATTTGTTGTAGAATTTGAAAAATAATGTGGCGTCTCTGAAATATTTTATTATTATTATATAGCAATCATACTCAAACTGCCTTTTCTAGTTAAAAAGATAAATAATTTACGATAATAAATCTAAAACATTTTATATTAGCATAATAATCGGGTTATTAGAGTTTTATTTGATATGGGATATGACACCCGTTGTACTGGCTGCGATTTTGCGACAAGCTAAAGTTAATGAATTTGTGTTTTGGTGTTGGGTCAGTTGGGTGTTTGATGGAGGCGTGTAATGTCATCTAATCAATCATATGTTTATTGTTACAGATCTCAAAAGAAATAAAAATCAAACATGTCTCTCGACGAGGTAAGTTGACAACAATGTAATATTATTAAAAAATTCATCCGCCATTTGCGATCATTAAGAATAGCGTTTTAATTAAGTATAGCTATGACTTGGTTAACTAAGCTAGCGTTATCTAAGGACAGTCTGTAGGTCCCTTGGCATAATTTTTCGTTTAGATTTGAGGCTAATCATGAGCTCCTGGGTCAAATTATTTTAAATTTATGTATTGTTAAAATATCGGTAGGATTACTGGTTTTACAGATACAGATCACAATACTACGTTCTAGCCTATTCTAATGAATGCAGCCAGTTATAGATTGTCAACGATTGTTGGCAAGTGATTCCTTCTCCAATCAACGGTAGTGTGTACCTACTGTGTATCAGTTAATCGAAGGACATTCCTTCTTGACCATATTACTTCCACTGATTTAGTATGTTAGACAGATTGCATGAATTAGTTCTAGCTAGACGAATAGTTTTAAGACGCATCGCTATAATCTGTAGATTTAAGATTTCCGAACGCCTTTACCTTTAATTATGAAGTCTGTATAATTGTTCGGAAATTTGATAGTTTTAATTAATAGACTATAGATAGACTCGTGTTAGATCGTCTAGAGATGTGTCACAAGTACAACGGCTATTTATTTGACATATAGATAACATATTATTAATTACACACCTGGCGACAAATTTAATGACAAGTATCAGAATTAACAGAACTGTTATCATTTAATGCGATTTAATACTTGATATTTTTTACACACTGACATTTGGCTTTATTAAGAGCAATAATTAAAGTATGACTATTTGTGTTTCAGCAATTCAGCCAAGTCGCCACCTCCGTCAGGAACTGGAAGACCACCCCCAGCAACGATGAGAACCTTGCTCTGTACTCTCTGTACAAGCAGGCCACCATCGGAGACGTGAACATTGGTAAATGTTATACTTATTTTATATTATTATACAGAACCATAGACTTAGGAAATCAACTATACTCCAAATAAGAAATTGTTGCTGGACTGCTCGACTCGAGCAGTTGTAAGTGTATATTCATACAGACTCAAATAGACACGACGGCTAAGTATGTACTTATTCTTAGTTCTATATAATATACTTACACTGCTGCCATAACTGTATATAAAATTATGCTAACGAGATGACGTCCGTAAATTCCTAAATCAATGTGAAGTCTTAAGAATTCTACGGTTATTTAATTTTCCCTTTATATACCTACATAGGTACCAAACAACAGCTTAAGAGCATAGTCGTATATTCGGCTACGCCCCTTGACTTTCGCCTCTTCCATAGAAAGACGAAGCTCCGCTTCGCGGGGCTCCTATCTTTGGGTGGACTTTAAGCAGAAACCTAACATGTACCTACTAGGGGGCGAACCTTGAGGGCCGAACAGGCTCGTAACTGTATTTGCTAGATATTATGAAAGAATTGACGAATACAGTCCCAACCGAAATGCGGTTTAAAATTGCCAATTTGCAGTTATGGGCTACACTTGTAATAACCTACTATGGCGCAAATTTTAATATACGCTCAGTATTAGCTATATATTATGATAGAAAAATAAACCGTAAAATAGTTTAATCGGTTAAATCATTTGAAACAAATGCTACTTACATAGTAAGTTAAATAATAGTAATCAATTATACAAACTTATAAATGATTCATGAAATGCGTGAACATACGATACCCTCTGAATCATTTTATTATGAATTATAATAAAATATAATGCGTATACAAAGTCAAATGTCGCGGCTGAATTTCATTTAGGAACATAATAATTATTTAAAACCGAATTTCACTCAAATAGTGTGGGCGTTGATTCGTCGCAAAAAATATAGTTTCAACGTTAATGTTATAATGTATAAATATTGCTTGTAAATAGTCAATAATAGTTTCCATCATATAACAAAAGCCAATCGAATAATGGAATTCGCAAAAACTTTGTGCGCAAACTGAGCACAAACTTTTTTCCTAAACCTCTACACACAGGCATCTTATTATGTTTTTTTATTATTCACAGGTGAGCCCAGCGGTTTGGTGGAGAAGGCCAAGTTCAGCGCGTGGACAGGCCGCAAGGGCATTTCCCAGGATGATGCTAAGAAACAATACATCGAAATGGCCGACAAACTGAAATCAAAATACGCATAAACATGTCCTAGGATACTCTTTATTTTATATTGATTCACTATTTATGATAAAATAATTAAAGTCAATTGTTTGTATTTGGATTTTTTTATTGGCTGTGATAGCAGACAAGCCCGCAGGCGGCCTGCAGTATGCGGTAACCGCCTTAAATGAATTTGACTGTTTTTAGGATTACAAAGGTTATTGCCAAACATCTCAGATAGTGAAATTATGGATTCCCGATATGTAATTTACCGTTGTGATCGAGATAGGGCAGCGACAGGTAAATGTGACGGTGGTGGTGTGCTGGTGGCTGTTCGCAGTGGTATTTCAGGTGAACGTTGGACCCTTGGCTCGAACTCCGGCTATAATTTGCCAGGTATGTTGTTACCTTCAAATATAGATTATGTTTTACTGAAGTTACATTTAATGGGAACATGCCTATTTATCTGTGGTGTATATATACCTCCCAAACAGACCCAAGACACATATGTCACATTTTTGAATGCTATAGAAATTGAGTTGAACCGTGCTAGCAAATCAGATGTTTTTTATATTGCAGGAGATTTTAACTCACCTCTTATGAATTGGCATGACGTGGCTTCTAATAGTACCCAAGATAGTGTTATCAATAACCGTTTTAATACATTTTTTCAATCTACTAGGAGTGTGCAGTGTAATACTTTAAAGAATAACATGAATCGTATCTTGGATTTACTTATCACCAACGACATAAATTGTATATGTGAACCAGTTCATAACGTATTAGTGCCCATCGATCCGCTACATCTTCCTTTTTATGTATTGATTACGTGTAATGTTTCAACTAAGCCCTTAAAAACGACACCTACATCTAAATATTGTTACTTAGAAGGCAATTATACACTTATTAATGAGTGTATAAGTAACACGAACTGGCATGATATTTTCAATGGTCTTTGTGTACAATCTGCGGTGAATGTATTTTATGAAAAGATTTATGAAATCATCAAACAGTATATACCACTTCGAGTTATAAAATCAAGTGATTTTCCTATCTGGTTTAGTACTCCACTTAAACACATATTTAAAGATAAACAAAGAGCGTGGACTAAATGGAAAAAATATAACTCGAAGTTGTACTATGAAGAATTCTCTATATTTCGTGCCAGGTTTAAACTTTTGAGTAAACAATGTTATGAAAACTATATTCAATCTGTAGAGGATAGCATAAGGGGGGATGTAAACAAATTTTGGACATTTATAAAAAATGTTAATAAGAAGTCGGGTGTTCCGTCTTCCATGAAATATAGTGACCGGGAATCTGATCAACCGGAAGTTATTGCTGAATTTTTCTCTAGCTTTTTTGGATCAGTATATGAACAGGGCGGGTTTGGAGTGGATCTCGAATCTTTACCTTTTAATGACAATTGTAATTTCATTTTATCAAATTTTTATATTTCGAAAGAGCTTATTGTTAAAGAACTTAAACTTTTAGATATTACCAAGGGTCCAGGGCCGGATGGTCTGACGCCGTTCTTCTTAAAGTCTACTGCTGATACCATTGCATTGCCTTTACATATATTGTATAACAATAGTTTACGTGAAGGTTTAGTTCCTGAAATTTGGAAGTTGGCTAATATCATACCTGTATTTAAAAGTGGCAATAGGAATGACGTCACCAACTACCGTCCAATTTCACTATTATCAACCTTATCAAAGGTCTTAGAACGTCTAATACATAACCACATTTATCCTTATTTACATAATATTATAATTGCAGAGCAACACGGGTTTGTAAAGAAGCGATCAACTATTAGCAACTTAGTGTTGTATGTTAATTTTTTATTTGACGGTATGGATAGAAGAGTACAAATTGACGCTGTTTACACAGACTTCTGCAAGGCCTTTGATAAGGTGGATCATGATTTGCTACTTAAGAAGCTGGCTTTTAATGGAATCAGAGGAAATTTGCTAAGATGGTTCACCTCTTATATAAAAAATCGCTCGCAAAGAGTCGTTATCAATGGCTTTACTTCTGACAATATTATAAAGGTAACTTCAGGCGTGGCGCAAGGCTCCATTTTAGGTCCTCTCCTTTTTGTATTATTTATTAATGATATAAATGAATGTTTTAAGAATTCACATTTCTTACTGTATGCTGATGATTTGAAGGTTTACCGTGAAATCACTTGTTTAAATGATTGTCATAAGCTTCAAGACGACTTAAATCGCTTGTCTAGTTACTGCTTAGACAATAAACTTCACCTTAGTGTTTCAAAATGTAAATCAATAACGTTCACGAAAAAATATAACAATTTCGTCCAGGACTACTTCTTGTCAGACAGTAAATTAGAAAAAGTAACCATCGTGAAAGATTTAGGCGTATATCTGGATAGCAAACTCCATCTTGATGACCACATTAACCACATCGTAAATAAAGCGTACCAGATGTATGGGTTTGTGATGCGCACTTGTAAGCCTTTTAAACGTCAATCTACTTATCTTCTGTTGTATAAGTCCTTGGTACGATCCCAGTTAGAATATGCAACATGTGTTTGGAATCCTTATTATACTAAATACAAAGACCAGATTGAAACAGTGCAACGAAAATTTTTACGATCCATGAACTACAGATGTTATCGCTCTAAGTCCTCCTATGATAATCTACTATTGAAGTTTTCTTTGCCTACATTAGAATCACGAAGAACGTTTTTAGACATTATGTTTTTATATGACATCTGCCATAATAGATTTAACTGTAATAAGCTAGTAAATCAAATAAGTATTCGTATACCTCATCGTTCGACACTTCGAAGTACACGAAAATGTTGTCTGTTTGCACCAAAAAAGTGTAAAACCAATGCAGGAGAACGCTGCCCCCTGCGTAGGATAATGAATGTGTATAACACTAGTTTTACTGACGTTGATATATTTGCATGTCTGCCCTCTAGTTTTAAAAAACACATAAGAAATATAATTACTTCTGAATAGAGTTACAAAATTTGCTTATATGTTAAGTATACTATGTAATTGATAGTGGAAAGTACTTTCGGTAAAGGTACATTCATTGTTAATTATTTGCGGACAATGTAGTTGGTTTCACTGTAAGTAAGTAATTTGTCGTTTATATGTATTAGCTTAAGCTACCAGTGTGACTGTTTGTTGTCCTAAATAAATTAAAAAAAAAAAAAAAAAAAAAAAAGGCCACGCTAAAGGAACATATAAATGAAGGGGGAACAGGAATGGCTTTTCAGTCACAAAAGGAATCTTTAGTGGAAACGCAATTCTATTCTTAGTTCTTTCTTAAAAGACGTCTCCAACACTAGAAATAATTCTTAAAAACCATTGAAACAACTGACACAGAGAACACCCAGACTTGGAGCAACTGTTTGTGGATCACATACTTTTTTGTCCCGTGTTGGAATCGAAGCAAGTCGGCACAGTGGCAGTGTCGCGGCGGAGCGACCACTTATACAACTACGTTACAATACTGACAACCACAGTGAGAGTAGATACATACAACAACTTTTGTAAGTACACATGGCTACACATCAAGTTAGACATCCTATATACGCATAACTACGCTACATACAAAATAGAGAATTGTCGGCAAGGGACAGTGCATAGTGAGACGTAATGGTAAGGATAGAGCGTAACAAAAATATAACGCACTCTCGCACGATTCGCAGCGTTCAACTTCTAATAATTCGAAGTCCAAACAGTCTAGGTTGATGTGTCGCTGTGTGTATTTTGGAAGTAAACAGAACATTTCATTCAATCAATACTTACTATTATAAAAATGAATGATAGTTGTATCAGTACATTGGAGATTTTTTTTATAACTGATTGTACTGGACTACTAACTTAATGAGAATATGTTGCAATGTCCATGGAAATGACGTTCCGGATAAATAAGGACAAATGTAATCGCGAGCAAAATCTACTAAGTAGTAAAATGACGCATTAAATTACTAAGCAGGTGTCATCCATTTACGCGTAGTTACACATAAACATTACAATATTTGTAGGTATATTTTCTCTTGCTGTGCTACTCTGTAATCATTAACTACACACTTAACTTAACACTTAACACTTCATAGATAATTGAATTAAGTCAGAGTTCTATATATACGTTAAAACCGTTTGCAACATATAGTGCAGACAGGCAGATAATATTATAGTGTGTTTGCAAATATAAGGGCATTCCCTACTCCCTCAGGATCATAGCCCTATGGGGCGGTAAACCAACACGATCGGAGAGAGATCAGGCGCAGGACCAACGACTTACGTGCTTGCCGAGGCACTGGAGTATGCATCACCACCAATTTTCTAACTCCATTATGGTACTAAGATTTTTTTTACATTTAAACCTAATACCTTATTGTAAGCTCGAGCCAGGATTCCCGAAAAATTAAAGATTTTGTATTTATGTTTTTGAGGGGCTTATAAAACGTCCCTCGTATATCGCTTTTTAGAAAGACTTTTTGAATGAAGTTCTTAGCCAATTACATAGGCTCTAAAATTATTCTAGCCAAAATTAGATATCGCTATTAAACGTATATTTGGCTTTAAAGATCTCACAGAGCGCATACTTATAATATTTATGAGGACCCTGCCGGAATAGCATAAATAAGTACCTGTTATAATGTAAAATAAACCTATAATTATATACAAGTAAGTTATTTTATATAAAGCCAATAAATATCTTGCAAACACAATGTTGCCAAATAAAATTAAAATTACCTATATTTTCTCCTTTTTATATGTCTACTTTTATACTTATAAAGATACTTAATATCAGATAATTTATATAAATAAAAGAACTGTTATAAACAAGTGCTATACATATTAATATGCGAAAGCTTGTTATTAGCAATATTTGTAACGAAATCAAAAGTCATTAATTCATACTACCACTTACTGACTCACTGACTTAGAGAAATAGAAGTCATACAAGGGGGAGTCGTAGGAAAACAAGAAAAGTAAATATAGCGTCATATATAGAATCGTTTAGAAGGCCCGGGAAAAATGCCTGACCTTCGGAAGGTCAGCTCTTGGTGGTGGTACCCCATCGGATCTCGGAAACGGTGATATCTACGGGAGTCGTTCTCGAACAAAATCTACCTTAAATTCTGGGAACTTATAGGTGGAGCGAAAAAAAAATCAAAATCGCTGTACCTACGCTCCCCCTCGCGGGCCGCTTGCGAGCCGCGCAACCACGCGAAATACTAGTCTAACGTTATAAAGCTGTATATGTTGTATAATGTTATAAGCTGCTTTCTCGATTTTCTTTCTATACATTAGATCTTGACTGCACAGAGTGCGATAAAATCCGTATATAGTAGTTTAATTTCAATGAATAACATTCGCGTAAACAGAAGACAATATTATGCACAGAGTGCTTTAGTAGCCTCGCCACTGCCGCTGCGCCTAAATAAAGTATAAGATACCAAAATTGCAGAAATAGAAGATTTAAAAATAATTTACCTTAAACAATGAAATCTAGCAGCTCCATTTTTTTTTTATGTCACCTATTTAAGAACTCTTGGACTAATGAGACGAATCTAACGATACCTTAATTAAAGAAATCCATCAAGTGGTTTGGAAGATATGAGGGAATAAAGAATATTATAAATAAAGATAGGCGCGAAAAACATAAATTTTCCTTGCAGTCGGGTAAAAAGGGTACTAGGCTTTGGTGGGTTACGAATAATTAATAAATTTCGATATACATACTTACATATATAATTTATAGTATTTTTAACGTAAATTTATTTTATTCATTAAACGAAACGAAGTATGCTATTGATTATTAACAATCTAAATTCGACATTAGAAATAAACATAGTTAACTGTTGATCTTTAGAGAATATTAACGATGTTTACCTACAAACGTCGGACAGTCCTTGATCGTTGCATTTAGTCTATAAATTTCATAACATATTTCCTGCAATACTAATATACCTAATACGTTCAGAGATCTTTTATTTCCTATATATACTGATTGCTTTTCAAAGCAACTTTTTTTTAATACTTGAGTAGGTACTAGTGGACACAATTCAACTATATATTGTTTGTAATATTATGTGTAAGTATGCACTTACCCCTCTAACATTTAAACGTTAAAGCACTCAAATATGTCGTTGTAGTACGACGACACGTTTGAGTTCAGAATTGTAGTAGGTACTTATTTAAGTTATATGCCTTCATGTGTATTGCGGTACTGCCTAATTGATATTGCACTTAAACGTGTCGTGGTGTCGTTGCAGTACGTAAGGAGCCTGGCTCTGACTAAATGGGCTAAAGAGCAAAACATTGTAGTTGAGACGTCGTTGCTAATACCAATATACGTACATACATAATTGAGGAGTATAGTTTCAAAACCCGCCAAAACGATATCAGAACAAAAATTATGTTCCGATTGAATATGAAGCTCCTTCGTTGTTTCTATCGCATTGTACTAATAGTTTACAACAAAACCCACTAAAATTCTATTAACCGGTCGTATTCCGCCGGCTCGCATACCAGCCGGCAGATTTGTACGGCTATTCGTAGCCAATAGGCAATCAGTTTTGATCGGTAAGGTTGGTAATATACCTACGGTTTTAAGCGAAGGCGGCGCGCGGCGTTTTGGCGCCAATTTGGTGGCTCGCATGTGATGCGAGCCACCGGCCTACGACGGGTACAAATCTGCCGGCTGGTATGCGAGCCGGCGGAATACGACCGGTTAAATCACCTCACAAAAGTAGCAGTTTGTTGTAAACACCGCTAGAAGAGTCCATTTATATTGTCCTAAATGGTTTTTTGAGATTTATCATTATTTGGTGAAAAGTATTTTAGAGGATTTTGAAACTAAACTACTCAATTATAATTTATAACTCAATGGTTATTGCAACAAATTAGGTCACTCAATGAGACTGGATTCATGAACGAAAAAAATTAAGACGCCCAGAATCTCCTTCTGTTGCCTGTCAATGTCAAATAAACAAAAATTTGAAGGGACAATAGAATATTTGCAATTCGAAACTCAAAAGTTATAATTATTGCGTTATATTTATGAAGGTAGAATAAATAAATCACTATTTTTTAATTTTACTAATTTGATAAATAAAATGTACGCTTTACATCGCTTCCGATAGCTGAAACGTCATCACGCTTTTTATTTGAGTTGTGTTGGCACAAGTCGGTTAACGTGACCACGACCGACCAGTTCCTAACGAGTTTTCGTGCCGAACACACGCTTCTGTTTATTAACTAGTAAGTTTAGTGTTGTGTATTACATACTGAGGTTTTAATTAGTAAAGCATTCAAAGTTGCACAAGAGTTCATTGTTATAATTAATACGTTCGATTTATGGACGTAAATAACACATATTTTAAATGAAATTGTACTTGTACGAGTTTATGGTTATGTGTCAATGCATTCGTCCGGCAAAATGTTTCTGCTGTAGTTTACTTTACTTTAATTTCTCTTTCAAATAATTTGGTTTCTCGTGAATAACATTATTCTTGTGTTTTTTTTAGGTTAACCAACTCATCATCTATCACAATGTCTCTCCAGGAAGTGAGTATTTTTTTAATTTCGTTTAGCGTTGTCTAATTACTAAAACAGCCAATGCAAAAAAATACACAATTGATTTCTACTAAATCACATTTTCACTCTTGAATAAAAATGGATAGTGGCTAGTTTGTGTAACTACCTACACTTCATGCATTGACATCTATTTTTATTAGTGTAAAGGCCATTTACCTACTTTCCTCTAGTCAAATTATTCCGAGAACTATGCTAAACTTTCTTTTGCAAATTTGCAAATACCAATACAAAGCTTATACTGTAGATTATTTCAATAAGTAATTTTTTTATTTTATCTAATTGAACTACCTACATAATTAAATAGTATTCATATTTTTATTGGCTTATTATATTAGGCACCAGTGCATATATTTACAAAAGCAAAGAGATATATATTAATCAGAAGGCTATTTCCACAGACAAAAGTCTTATCATTATTTTTGTGTATTGTTCTTGACTTTGAATTGACTTAGTAAATAGTAATGTGACCTTTAACTTGCAGACTAGTAACATTATGTAATAAAATGTTGGTTACATAGGTACATAGTTCATTTTAATTGTTTTTCAAAAAACAATGACATCCAGAAAGAAATCAATGTTAAACTCATAATTTATTAATTTGTTAAGTAAATAAATGTTAAAAGCCATTACCATCTAAATACATATTACAGTAAAAGAACATGTATTTAGTTAAAAAATAGATGATCCTGAATTATTAGCATATTGCAAATTATAAAACAATGTCATTATTTAGGTACACAACATTTACCTTGATAATGGGGACAAGTTATCAACAAATGAAACTTTACATTTGCTTTTAATTGAAGTTTTACGTTTTAAGTTTTTATAAAGTAATATTAAAAGTGGCCAGGGTTTATTAACAATACTTTTTGGTGCTTGTATGTATAATATATGAGCGCATTTAAATGTTCTCTATTTAAAATTTAGTTGTGTCATTTAAATGCTGCCTAATTGTGTATGACTGATATTTTTTTAAATAATGTGCTTATAGAGTGTTCTTTTTATAACACAGGCATGATATTCGGAGTTAAATGTTTTATAACAAGTCTACCGTCAATTGTGGCAACATTACCGTATTTTTTGACGTTTTATCAGTTTTTCCATTAACTATGATACTTTAAAATATACATATATATATAGTCTGTAGCAAAGACATGTGTCTACATGCTCAACGGTTTATATCTACAAAAAGTTAAATAAACACGTTACAGTGTTCAAAAATATGACACAGGTAAAGTTGACTCAGATATGGCAACATTACTTAAGCAATTTTACTAGAGAATATTGATCCCTACAGCCCACGTTACGTGGGCGTTTACGGGACAAATCCTACAGATTTTGGATGTCAGGTAAAGAAACCACATTTTTTTTTTAAATTTCCTTCAAATGGACATATTTTGCCAGAGCTGGCACAAAATTTACAAAGATAATAAAACAAAGTTTTCACCGAGGTATTCTTTTTATTTATTTACTAGGTATAAATTAAACGAAAATGAAAATGGGAAAAAATTAAATGAAAGTAAATAAAACGGTGAAATGTAAGCTGAGGTACACTAGGTCAAGTTGCTCGTTGAAAGTAAAGTTGCCACAGTTGACCGGTATGTGAATATGCTTTATAAACATGTGCTGTTATAGGTAAACTTTGGACTGTAATTTACAAATCACATTGACTTGTGTACTCCGACTTTAAACTGAAACACTAATTGTCTATGTTCAAGGATTTATCCTTATGCCATTGACAGTAATAGAGAAAATAATTATAATATTTAAATACTCTAAATTTTTTTCTATTGTCTGAGCAGCGATACTGTTCAATTATTCTGAGTAAGCCCTTAGGCAAGTGTTGACTGTCTAATTCCAAATTCAATGCCCAGGCTGGGTAGTGTTTATAAATTAATCAAAAAACAATTTTTTAAAAGCACACTGTCTTGAGTTTATTATTGCAATTCCTAAATATCTATTAGTTATATTATGATATATATTGGAGATTGGTCCACTCCAAAACTGACAAGATCAAACTGGCATAGTCCATATAATAATTGTTTAGTGTTGCTAAATATACATGTCTATGATAGGAGTGTCTGAATAGCTGACACTCAACATGTGAATGTTCCATGAACACTGTGTTCAGTCAAGTCAACAGTCAAGAGTTTAAGTGATACTATAGTAGGCATAGCAGGTACAGGTGTAGGTGTAATTAATAAAAAATAATCTTAAAGAATAAGAAATTATAAAGAGGTTTAAAACTGATCAGTTTAAAAAAAAATCATACAACAATTATTTTCATGGTACATAGTTACATAATAGTATAGTACTGTTCATAATGAAATATTTCCTGTAAGCTACTGAAGTCAATGCGAAGTTGAAACCTACTTAGCATTACTTATTTCACATTCCATAAGAGATTGTGTTACATAATTAAACTAAAATAATTTAATTATAGTCTTTATTACAGAGCTCTTTTATTTTTATGTATGTCTGAAATATGTATTTAAAATCAAATTAAAGTAATTTTGCTAGTCTGGCAGTTTTGTTTAAACATTAGGGCTTAATACCTATATAGAAAAACACAGCTTCAATTGATTTCTTCTACAAGCATATAAATGGCTGTTTTGACATCTATGACTGCCAAGAAGAAAGAAAGAAAAAGTATTTATTCACAGTAAAACACATCAAACCATTAACTTATATATTATAGTATCTAATAATAATAAATACTTCTGTCAATCATTAAATTATAAAAGTTTACAATATTATACTTTGTCACTTAAAACAACATTCAATAAAAATACAGACATTTCTAACCTGGCAATAGAATGGAGTGCTGTAATTACTTTGCGATGCGGCAGTTCATTGGAAGCTGTTCCATGAAAAAATCATACTAAGCCATATTCATAGAGATAGAAAATATCAACTTAATAATAAATAACAAGAACAAAAATATTATTGATATTGATGGTTGAAGTATTTTAAGTATGCCAATCTGCAATAGTCCAGCACGCTGAGTGCAAGTCCATGCCTAGCAGTCAGACAGGCTACACTGGGCTAATTATTATTTAATATCTAACTTTTTACAAACAATATTTTATTCACTTATTTTCACTTTAAATAATCTCGCATATTTACACTTTGCTTACAAGACGATTGTATATGCAGCACATTGAAAAACAAATTCAATATTTCATATATGTCGTAATGTTTGATGGAGCGTTTATTACTTTGAGAATATTTGGTTTGATAAGAAATATGAGAGAGAGCTTGTAAATATTAAATTTGTCATAAACATAAAATAATACTCTTTGTGAAAGTATTTTGTTGTAGGATATCTAGTTAAAATACTATTAACCATAATAGATTTTTAGTTTTTTTAAAAGACTACTACCGCTTCAGCTGTAATTTCTGTATAATGATTCATGAGGGACTTACAACAAGCATGTAGAACACCCAGATTCGGAACAAACATTTGTTGACCACACAAGTCTTCACATGTTGGATTCAAATCACTGCATAGTGGTAGTGACTAGGTGACTACTTAAAGCATTATGCCATGCGTACAGTTACATTATTGTCACTAAAAACTACAAATGCATGTTGTGGTGCCGGTGTTCCGAACTGGGCAAGTTTCAAGTTTGGATGTTCTTTGTGTCCATTATTTGTATGTTAGCAAAATCCCCTAGGAATACTGAACCTATGACTCGTGAGACAGATGCTTTTTAAAAAGAAAAGAACTATTAAACCAACGACACCCGGGATTAAGTTAGTGTGTTATAATTTTGTTTATTTGATGGTATTCAATCGACATCAGTCTCGAGATTTGTATGTATCTGTATGTATCTTATGTGGTGGCCATTCAGTGCAGATCGGCGACACTTCGACCCAGTGGGATCTTTTGTGTCGACACTCTCCCAATAACGACTGCCATAGATGTACATGGACCGACGGCTTAACGTGCGCTCCGAGGCACGGAGCAGGCGATAATTGTCAATCAATACGCACATAATTTCGAAAAGTCATATAACTTCCGAAAGTCAGAGGTGCGCGACGTAGGTTTGAACCCGAGACCCTCTGCATTGCAGTCTGTTGGTCTCCCCACTGAGCTATCGCTGCTCTTTGTTGTACTGAACTTATGACTCGTGAGAGAGATGCTTTTTAAAAAGAACTAAATAAACAAACGACACGCGGGATTAAGTTAGTGTGTAATAATTTTGTTTATTTGATGGTATTCAATCGACATCAGTCTGGAGATTTACTAAGTATTGTTAGATAAGAATACCTATTATTCAGTAGGTATTCTTATCTAACAATACTAGCATCTTAGCTCTTATTGATATAGTGACGATAAAGTCTCTTCACCTCTAACTGACATCACTTGCTTTTGTTCAATCACTAAAGGTGCTTCAGACAAGGTTTGACCTCTGATACTGAGTGTTGACTTTTTTATTCAATATTTATGACATGATAACCTATAGCATCATGACTGTCTATAGTAAAAGGGATAGATAGTAGATCGAGTTGCGTTTAAGAGTATATCGGTACCTCAAGCGACTGTAGCTCAATGTTAGAGGTATTAGACTTGCGATCGCGAGGTCGTGGGTTCAAATCACGCTTCAATGTATCTGCGATGTTACTACCGTTGAGAACCCCAGTACAAATATTTAATTTAGCTATTGTTATTAAGTTAACGATTTTAAATGTATGCATTAAAAAATATTTTCTTTTACTAGTATCAATAAAATGAGTTTTATAATTAAGTATAAAAATCAGGTCAGATTAGGTTTTTATGTAAGACTATATACGAGTACAAAGATTACGTTCTTAAAATAAACCATAGGCCATACTAATCTATTCGTTCTTTCCAGCAATTCGACAGCGCTGCCCTTGAAGTCAAGAAGCTGAAATCTCTGCCCAGCGATAATGACCTTCTGGAGCTGTATGGCTTGTTCAAGCAGGCCACAGTCGGAGACGCCGATGCCTCAAGTAAGTACATCTACCGTCAATTGCCTCGATGGCAGTGACGTCCTAGAATCAAATTTCCAATCACCAGATAGATATATTTAACTAACTAAAGAAAGAGCTTATTTAAACAGTTTAATTATATACTAGATTCTGCCAGTAGCTGCGCTTGTGTAAAAGTAGATTAGTTTAGTAACAGTATGTACTTTTTTCTCAATGAAACGTATGTCTTTTAACTATGTCCTTTTCTGTTCACCTGACAACGTGTATGCGAAATTTCATGGTGATCGTTCGAGTAATTAAGGCGTGATAAGATAACGTAACAAACACACAAACCTACATTCGCATTTATAATATTAGTTAGGATCGGATGAAAACAGTCGTTACGGGCAAGACAATTGAAGAAAGTAACAATTACCTGCTTTCTTAGCTGGCACTAAGTTTTGTTAGCGATCGTTGACATTCGATCTTAACAGTCAAATTATACTTTACCTCAAGAAACATATTGTATTGACTGGTTCCTTTATAGGAAATTAAGAATTTACATCAGTATAAATACTAAAAATAAAATAAATAAATATAATAATAATAATAATAAATAGTATAAATACAGCAAACGGCTTTATCGTTAAAAGTAAGATCTTAGGCAACCTATAGACACATAAGATCGAAATTAGTACAAGATATTGGCTTGGTTTTTAAGAGAAGATTACAACTAAATTGCATTCAAATAAAATTCGAATCCAATTTGTCACATCGTAGTTAAGGCAATTTATACTAATATTATAAATAATATTGTCTTCTGTTTACGCGAATATTATTCATTGAAATTAAACTACTATAGACGGATATTATCGCGTTGTTTATTTGACACTTTATTACATAATTTTGAAAACTGTTAGTAAAGTTTAATAGTAGTAGTAGTGTAACAGTTTTAAAAATTATGTAATAAAGTGTCAAATAAACAACGCGATAAAATCCGTACCTATATAGTACTTTAATTTCAATAAATAATATTATAAAGCTGAAGAGTTTGTTTGTTTGTTTGGTTGAACGCGCTAATCTCAGGAACTACTGGTTTGAATTGAAATAATATTTTTGTGTTGGATAGCCTATTTATCGAGGAAGGCTATAGGCTATATAACATCACGTTACGACCCACATAAAGCTTTTTGGCCCGTAATATTTTATTAGCAAATCAGTAAATAAAATCACTTTCCTATCGTCATAATTACCGCCATATCATTTTGTTAATCCGTGATTGAATCATATCGGTGAAGCCACGTTTTCATCGCTAAACAAATACGTGGTGTTTCAAAAATTGTTACCGATGTGGTTTTATCGTGACAACGTATATAGGCCACGTCGTATCGGAGTACGTACAGGCGATAAACAAATAACCTTTTAATTCCCTGGATGGTACTAACGAATATCTCTTATTATGCTGATGCCATCTGTATGTATAATCTTGAAGGAAATACAGGCAGCGTTTCAATACATAATAATGACACTACAGTATAAAATAAGATGTAATCTATATAATATCTACCACTATCATGTTCCTGTTTTAATTTTTTTATATCTTTATATTATAATAAAGTGTCAAATAAACAACGCGATAAAATCCGTATATAGCAGTTTAATTTCAATATATCTTTATTATTCAAAATTCGTTCGATTTTACTGCTGTTTGGATATTTATTTGGCATTATACTACACAAAAAACCTGAATATCTCTATAATAAGCTGAATTGGTCTCGAGATGTTAACCTATATAACACGCGAGCCTCATCACATCTTATGGTTACTTCGAGGCATAGGACTACTGCTTTTAGAGGTAGTTTCAGGTATGCTGCTACTAAGTGTTGGAATGATCTGCCGCCACCACTCTGGAACATGAAATCGTTACATGCATTCCAAATCAAACTTAAGCATATTTTGTTAAGTTCTCAAAGAACTTTAACGTAATTTTAGTAGCGGCATGTCCACTTACCTTTATGATTTCGGGTCATAATTTGTAAATTAGTGTTGCTTCACTGTTGACATAACCTAAATATACATGTCATTAAAAACACAAACTTTTTAAACTTTAAACGTAGATTGCATTACATAGCTGTCTGTTATGTGAAAATTTATGTTGATACATGATAAGTATAAATATAATCTATTATAAAATATCATCCCAGCCTCTTTTTCTCATTGCGCAGACGCCGATGGATGCTTATTTTATTTTGCAATTGATATTTAGAATTATTACTACCCACATGACATCGATGACAATCAGTGTCATGTTTTGTTGACAAGAGCCGGGGGTCGTTCGGAAATGTAACACAACATTATATGCTGCGTTGTAATATGGCGTTTTTATTGATACAATGTCTTTATTATGTATTATTTATCTTATATTATCTGTTTTTTATTATTTTCAAGGTACTTTTAATTCTATATGTATGTATACATATAAGTATTATATTATATAGATACCAATATTATTATTATTATTTAGTGTGAAATTACTTTCTGCCATCCACCTTCTGCCTAATTTATTTAAGTTACTCTTTTTTGTTTTTTGATATTTTGTTTTAATTGAGTTGTATGTATGTATGTTACTGCCTACATGCACCGAAATCATTCAGGGTCTGCGAGAATACCAGCGTTGTGGATATACTGCAACATTGCTGACGCAGGACCTTATTTGTTCTATATGTACTTTTGGTTGTGTTTTCTGTTACCTTATATAATGAGCGTGGAACAAATAAAATTATTTTCTTTCTTTCAATTTATCCAGGAAATGAATATAACGAAACTTACAAAATATACATAGCAATATACATACGTAGCCAAAATCCTTCTCATGATGTTTATAAAAAGGTTTAAATCGGTTTAGTTTGGACCTGAAAACCGGGAATTCAAGATGATTTCTGAGGTGTAAACTATCCGATCTTTAGAGACAATTCTGTAGAAAAAAGCTGGCTACTTTTATGGTTCTTAAAAAGTAGGACAGAGTGATTACACTATAAGGCATAACACCTGTTTATTACATAACTCTTAAATGGAACTCCAGATTTAACTTTTTATACCAGTCCATCAAAGTGTACATGTGATTATGATAATTTTTTAACGGTACATTTTATGGTCTGTACGTTGTGTACCAGACCGTCACCGAATTTATAATTATGGTATAAATTTGCTCTGTTCGTGTGGCTGTATTCGGTATGACCGTCCTTGACCACCGACGTGGTAAACTAATTGCTAGGTGGTAAAGTAAAAAGATTTTTTTTTACTAAACATAGGTCAATGATAAACGAATTATATAACTTGATGAATGTCATTCGAGGGCTGCTTTTGATGGAAAATCCAAACTAATATCATAAATGCGATTGTGAGTTTGTGACACTTCCACGCCTTAAGACTGCGGCGAGCGTAAGACAGATAATGACAGCCCGTGCGGCGTTTATACAAATCGGCGCGCGGCCGCCATATTGTATGGACGATTTGAAGTGCTTTTTTGATAAATACGTATCTTTATGGTCAACCAATAACTTAAATATTTGGGACGCACAAATTGTAATATAACTAATTATGTTTCGTTTAAGCTGTAAAATAGGTAGATTTCTACTGTTGTAATCTAAAAATTACTTAACACGAGCTTACGTTTTTACGTAATTATGTAGGCGAATATATTTTTAAGTTTTTTACACGGAGTAATTGTAAACACATTCATTGTTATGGTAAATGTTTATTTTATATTTGTATTATACAAAAAGTGTTGATTTTATTCACTTAACTGTGACTGCCTGTTTTGGCACATTTCACTCGGCGCAGTCTTAACTACTCGACCAATCATCATGAAATTTCGCATACATGTTGTCAGGGGAACAGGAAAGGATATGTCCTTTCCTTACGGGTATCTTTCTTTCAGAAAAAAGTACTGTTACTAATCTAACTTAATCTACAATTACGCGAGCGAAACCGCAGGCAATATCTAGTAAATTATATTTTTGTTGTTCGTACATCACACATGGTCTTTCCCTGTGGAACTAATATATTATTCAAACTACTTTCTGAACATTGCCAGTAATATATTAAAACATAATTGATGATTTGAGTTTAATCGATTGATCGAGTCATATTCGATTCTATAAGTGGTTAATTATTTAATCATCCATTTAAGTTATGCATAATTTATACAGGTGGTCAATTAAAATGAGTAAGCAGGACTGAAACCGTTAACCGTTTCTGTTCGGAAATGTACAAATCTTAGGCAGTCTTTCCATACCAAGTGTTAAAGCTGAATGTTTTATAATTTATATCTACTTTTTTAGGGACCACTCTCGCATTAGCTTTATAAGATAGGACGAAAGAAACTTAACAAAAAATCAAAGACCATTCAGACTAGGCAAAGCTATGTGATAACTTCGATAAGAGTTTGACTATGGTACCAAAGACTCGGCGCAATGTCAGTGGCGAGTTGGTCATTAAAACCACAGCACTATCCGACTTATTGGTTCGCATTAATAATATCAGCATACATGTTCGACTCATTTTATGCTTTTAAAAACATAAGATCAGAATCTGTCGTATTAACAAGTTTTATCAATTACACGTATCGCTCTAAATCTATACTAATATTATAAAGCTGAAGAGTTTGTTTGTTTGAACGCGCTAATCTCAGGAACTACTGGTTCGATTTGAAAGTGTTGGATAGCCTATATAACACCACGCTACGACCTACGGGGGCGGCGCAGTAACGATAAACGCGGGTGAAACCGCGGGAACATCTAGTGATCTAATACGTAAAACATATTACTCATATATTTTTGTTTTTTAATGACCTTGCACTTAGGATAATTATTTGTCAAAGTATTATATATTTTATATATCTGCGATATCAGAACTTTAAAACATATCTTATCGTACTTACGTATTATTAACAGATATAATATTGATAGATTTGAATTAATTATATAAACGTAATTAGTATTACTGATGTCTGCCACGTATGCTTATAAGTGTTCTTTATGTAATCTGCTATGATATCCATAATATCTGAATCACAGTATGTGTTAGTGAACTTTGAACGCCAAGATGGATACCACTAGTAGTCCATTATGAAAAGTAGCATTACACCAGTCTGGTAGTTGTTTAGTTACCAAATTGAATCTAAACTTATGTACAATCGAATGCATGGATATCGCTGTCGTTCAAATGGTTTCTCCCTACCGATGCGCCGAGAACTGTGTTTGACTTAACATTAGTCAATAAATTGTATTTACAATTTATCAATACTTATCCTCAAACTGTAACATACTTTCCAAACTTTTCTTAGTCCTCTCGACACAAAGATTATCAGATCTCATCAGGGACCTGGGATACAGAAGTTGCCTTTTACAGGGGAAATATATATCACTTACATTGCTACGGATCTAAACGTATCGAACTCACATTCACTCATGCACTACCATGCATCAAAGTTCTATTCACATTATACTAATCCTGACGAATGAAATTATACCCGAGTCACATTTGTCGTAACCTTTGACATTAGTATTAGGCTGTCTGCATGTTTAAGGCCACGATTGAATATGAACGGCCTACAGCCATCCAACGAGGTAAACGTCAGACCAACCTGATGTGAAACAGCACAAATTGTTCAGTACAATCATTAAGTAGGTACAGAATGAATCATTTGAAACCTTGAGAATTATACTCTGCTGTGGCGTGATTCAAACTGAGGTAGAATTTTTTACACCATTAACAGATTTGTGTACATAGCTTCGATAAAAAAAACAACTTATAACGTGCGCTGTTCGGTTATTAGCTGTTTGCTATATATATAAACATATATCCAATAACTCGCGAAGAACTTAGTTTTTGCGAATATGGATTTAAATTTGAATTGGTTTAATCGGTCCGTGGCGAAGAAAATCCGAACAGGTTGAACGATCTACAATGTAGTATTATTATCTATTTTGTTGTTTTTATACCTGTTCGCGAGGTTAAGCTACGTTTTGCTTAGATAGGTGACCGTATTAAAAAAGTCTCGTTTTTCTTCGAGAGTACCGGGTTGAAATTTAATTCCCTCTTGGTAATGGTTGTCATAAACATATGCGACAATCTATATGGAAAATCATTAATCTAATAATTTCTGCCACCTGGTCTACGTACATATACTATCGCCAAAATACCGAGTCGAAAGGGTAGGCAGAGTCGTCCACACTTTATACTTCGCCAGCTGCTTAATATAGGGCCAGGTTATTGCCTTCTACCGGGCTCATAATCCAGACGTCGTGCTACTATAAAGAATCTCTTAAGAATCAAAACCCATTAAAATTTTTCTCAAACAAAACAAGAATAACGAATCTCGCAGTCACTAATTTAAGTGATAACTTAAGGCAACATGGTTTCAATGGTTTCAATCTAATAGAAAATACAAGAAACCAGTGCTTTCAAGCGTTATCTATCCAGGCATCCAGCCATATCGCGCCGAACATCTACACCGCAGCACTTTATGTAATTACCGACATGCCACTGGTAAATACCGACTGGCAGTGATGTATGTGCGATGTATCTGTATAATGGTCGCTTTCTGTGACGATTCCTCGAATAAAATACAATTGAATAGGTATTTACGTGATAATATACTGTGTTATATGATATTTGTAAGCGGTAGAGCACAACGAAATCCATTAACTCGAGTAAGGGTGGTGGGCGACACTAAAACATAAGTTATTCATTGGTAACCTTGTGTTCTATTCATAGCAGGGTTCCTCTAACTTGCTGTCAGGAGCGACTCTTTGATAAAGCGTGAATGAAACCGAATGTATCGTAAACCTCCACATAGGATAAACATGGGATAAACGCTCAAAATCTAATAGGGGATGTTTTAATTTCAGCTACTACCTTGTAAAAGTATTCGCTCAGATTTTTGTTTAGTTTTATAGTTTTGTTTTCGATACACTGGCTGTGCCATAGCTTGCCTAGCCTCCTTGGACAAAACGAATAGGTATTATTATACTAATTAGTATTATTCAAGGTTTTACTTATTTTAATGGTCATTTAGAATCTCAAGAATAATACTTACCTTGTAAAACTAAATGACCTAACAAGACCTAGATAACCAACTTCCCATGTCTCTAATCAGACTATTGTTAAATTTTATTTATGTGAATAATTCCACCTAATTCCCTCTGAATAATTACGTGTAATTTAAAATATCGCCTTATTGTATGGAGATTTACTTAGTTGTTATGTGTATTATTAGCTATAATTAATGACTGGCATTTTAAACGTACCTCTAAGTTACGTCACCATTTAACATAAGACACTTTTAGTATAACAGTTTATATATTACTAAAATCGTGTCAAATGTCCCAACTGGGAAAACACTCGAGGAAATGGCTTTGGTTGCGGCAAAATAATGCCGAGCACGGTCATATTTATTTTACCGTAAATATAATAACTACATATGTCGTGCCTATTATTAAGACAAATATTACTTATTAGACACCTTATTTATTAAAATCTGACACGCCTCTTAAGCTACAGTCGTTACAGAGCGCGTGCTAAACGAATAGACGTATGTACCTACATACAGTAGCCGTACCTAGGGTTTCAAATCAAGCCAAGCATGATATATGTTTAAGCAACTATAATATTAGAACAAAACATATAAGCTCAAAGCACACTAGACGTGTGCTAGTGCTGGATTCAATATAACTATGTTGAACCAAACATTTTAATAAGGGAAGCCTAGCTTTTTGATGAAAGCACATGTGCATAATCCCTTATTTTGCTGTCCAATTCTGCAAAAGTAATTCCTACTGCTAAACTGACAACCAACGGCTGTTAAATTTAAGCTTGTCTATTGTATCCATTGAAATAATAGCTGGCGCGATTTCGAGTGGAGTTTTTAGCAGAATAGCACTGTCTCCGCTGGTCGGTATTAAAATATTTCCTTTAATAATTTATTCTTATTTCGTATTGGTAATAAATAGTTATAACTGACATACGCTGTGCGTAAAAGTTCCAAAGAAACAAAAAAAAAAATGGTTTTCTCTCTGGGATGAATGCGTGATGTTATTTCACACGGGTTTACCATGAGCATTTATTGAGATGCAATTATTAAAACTGTACTTACATACCATCGACACTGCAGTTAAATAAATATTTAGAATTCCAAATACCTCTACACACTGAACACGGAACTCATTGATTTCGTGTACGTTATCCCCGTGTTAGGTAAAATATTATTAGGCTTTTTTTTTGGGGAGGTTTGCAGTGTCAGTATGGATTATGCAAATGACGGTAATATGCTCGCTCTGTACTTACATGGGACCTAACAGCTGATCAACTATCAGTGTGTATAGTACATTTTTATTATTGTCGTATTTGGTTAACAAATATACCAATACAAAATCATTCACTTTAGACTATATTCATTCTCTAATAAATAGAGATAACAAAAAAGAGTGATAAGATAGAATAGAATAGAATAGAAGTTTATTGGTTTCAGTATTACAGAAATTTTGTATTAATTACATTATTTTGCGACCGATACCAGAAACCCGATACTTGTACAACGGGACGGAATTCTGTTCCAGTTATACGGGAATGAGTGCAGTCTACTTGTTACCGTGAATTTTAACTTTATGTCGCGTAACGTTTCAGTATAAAAAAGATCATACGTTTATTCATTTTGGTCGTGAAAGCATTTAGTAGTATATACATACATATGTGTGGTGTGTCCTGCGAACATAGAATGGTACAGTAGAGCGCATGAAGATATTGTGAAAATTAAGAAAGATGTACCTACTAAGATGGTTTAGGAACTGGATGAATTGGCTGCTAGTGAGTCGAGTGTTTGAATCTGTTTCCTCTCGCGACAAAAGATTGTATGATCTTCAAATACTGCACCTGTTTTAAAACAATACCAACCAGGGGTACCAACAGAAAATTCTTAGTAGCAGCAATACGGAGTCTGATCTGGTCAAATGTGATTAAATTTATCTTTCTCCGTCTACCCCTTGAAAGATAAACATAAATACAAAATATGTTGTACTAAATCATATATTATACAAAACATGTGGTCACTCTCTATTATTATAAAAGTAAGATTGTTTATTTCCTTACAAAAGAACAACTAGATTTAAAACGCGTTAAGGTTACCTACCTACCTATTGGTAACTTCCAAAGGCAACCGTAGTATGGTAACTATCAATACGTAAAAATACAAATGTCATAATTATATTTACGTGGAACTCATTTTTTAATCCTAAACTGATATGATCAAATTGATAAACGATAAAGAAACCCTGCCTGTCTGTTTGATACCTTTGCACTGGTAACCACTGAATTAATTTCGATTAAATTAAGTGTGGTCTTTGAACCTGTCGAAGGTCATATTTAGTCTGCGTAAATTAAACCGGGAGCTTAGTCACCTTAGGTGACTTCGACAAAATGTGATAGTTTAGATTTAAATTTACACGTGCTCCGACGTTTCTCTTGCTTTTTTGTTCAGAAGCTGTGTTTAAGGGGAGACTCTCTCCGTGAACATGGCGCTGAAAAGCAACTGAAACGTGCAAGTGTAAATTTTAATCTAAATAGTATCAAGAATTTTAAATAGCCGATATAGTATTATAGGTCATTAGTATTGTCAAATGTGATAGGTAGTATGTGTAGGGTAGTACTTTGAGTCGCTATAAACATCTAGGTACCTACAAATAAATCACTGCGTACTGCACTTATCTGTTGTTCCACACATTATCTGTGTCAATAAATCACGATTGTAATCGTAACATTATCGTGGGCTCGCTGTGACTCAAATGTCTCGTGTGTGATATGCGCGGGCGCACCACAACTATTTAGGTTAAATCAATTGGTATGAATTACAATAGATTGCATCCGAATGATTATCTGCGCTTCCTATCGTATCTAGATATACTGAGGAGCCCTTTTTAAAGTACTATTATGATACCGTACTCGTTTCATCCTCAGCTCTGTTATAGAGATTTTCTCATATGACACTTAATATCTATACCTACTTATTAATGTAAAGCGGGTCTTTTTATAAGAGGTATAGAAGCCTTAACAATTATTTTTATAATAATTGTCTGTAAGTATGTCTCTATGCGCATCCCGCAAATACTATTGCTATAAATTAAATGCGGTTTTCACAGTCCTATTGCTGAACGTCTAACTTAAAATCTAGCATGTTTTATCTTGATACAAGGCCAAGAAGTCGAGTATGTAAAGGTCAGCGTCTTCTTACATGCAAGGAAGGGAAAAATGCTATATTATTTTCTTTCGTTGCAGGTAAGAAAAAGTTAAAGTTACCGATGGTTTACTTCCAAATTGTAGTAGCAAGTTGCGGCCAAAAACTAGTCAATAATTAAGGCATTCACTTATTCAAATTCAAAAGATATTGCTTTTTTGAAGAAAATTTCGTGTTTCCTTATTTCTTTTAGTGTAACAAACAGCATAATACTTGCTTAAAGAAACCTACCGCGTGCAAATCAGCCTTTAAGATGATGGCTTTAGATACCATTAGGAAGCGACGTGAAGTCCATTTGAAAGGCAAAAAACATCGTAATAGATCTCGATGTTATCCAAAAGACTTGTATCTTACATGTGTGTAGACTTACAAGAAAAAGAAATACGTCATGGATTTTTCTCAATAGTTTATTTTTAAAATTATTCTTTGTGATGTCTCTTTTTTTAGGAGTTTAACATAAATTAAGCGGTCTTATATTTATACACATTGAAATTAACTACTATTAACAAATTTATTGCTTTTATTTTTCATTAAAAGTTGTAGCAGTTTAGATATCGGATAAAACTATTTTAAATTAAACTTTATGATGATGATGTTTTGGTTATAAAAACAGGGTGGTATGATAAAAACAATTTTATTAGCTATGGTCACGGCCTCAATCTTGAAGTATGAGATTATTAAATTTAATATTTTGGCCAACGCTCGTACACTAATGTCTGGATTTAGGCTAATTGACTTGTTAGGCTTGGTGTACTTATGTAAGGTGCAATGAATAGATAAGAATTTTATATAGACGTTTAGTTTAACAAATCTATGTACGATACTATCAGACCTGCAGGCAAAGAAAACTTGGTTGTTTTACGTGCGAAACCGGTCCTTTACGCACACACACACACACACACACACACACACACACACACGCGCACGCACGCACGCACGCACGCACGCACGCACGCGCACACACACACTGTATATTTTATTTTACTTTATTCTCTCTATACCGTAACCGTAGCTCACCAACTTATTTCTTTTTTTTCCAGAGGCCCCCGGCTTCTTTGACCTGAAGGGCAAGGCCAAGTTCGAGGCGTGGACCAAAAACAAGGGCATGTCCAAGGATGACGCGCAGAAGGCCTACATCGCGAAGGTCAAGAGCCTTGTCGATTCCATCGGCCTCCAGTAAACGACTGATAGTAGCATTTATTTGTAATATAGTGTAAAACTTTTATACAAGGAAATCATAGTTAAGAATCATGAAATTTACTAACATTTCTGATAAGAGCGGAGTGAGCTTTGGAAGCGGTATTTTGTTGCATTTATATTTAAATTTATTTACGGTTAGACCATCTTTGGAACGTTAAACATCGTGCAAAAGATCTAGCACGTTACGAATTGAAATATTTCTAATCATAATAATATATTGCTAAAAATCAAACGGTAAATTGGCGTGTTTTATTGAACAACATTGCTTTTAAATTATGCACGCTTTCACCGCGTATAATATCGCATATCACAAAATACCGTTGCCTGGTAAAAAATAATATTAACTCGCCACAATATTAAATCATAATAATTTATATTGCATCATTCAATATGGCCGTCCGTCTCATTTATTTATTGTTAGGCACAACTAGTAAGTTTAAGAGTAACATCACAATGTAAAATGTATTACACGATTTTGTTCGACAAAGATTTTCTTCCGTACAATTTTGGTATAAGGTGCTTCTTTATATAGTCTTGTATTTTTTGGATTTTTGTCGAAAAAAAGTTTTTTTTTTATATATGAATTATATCCGTTGGTTACTGAAATCTGTTGTGCTTATTTTATTCCCTAGAAAGTATGTCAAACGAGTCAGGTTAGCGAAGTGAACATCCTAGCGTTAGTGTACTTTAGTATACTTTATCGTGAGTAAGACCCGTTACCGATAAGCATACGCATACTTAATATAATGCTATAATATATATAGACTTTACTCATAATTACTTGAGAATCTAATAGATAACCGCAGACCAATAACACGTAGATTATTAATCCTTGCAATCAATTCAAGGACTCGTGTATGCAGATTTTACCATGATATTAACTTAACAAGCGATAATTAATTACCTATATAATCTGTCTTTCCTTGGTTATGTGATTATACTTTATTACATCTAACAGAATTCCTTACTTGAGTAAGGAATTAGTAATACAATAACCATCATTTTACCCTTTCTATCCGAGGATACTTCCTTACTACAAAAGTAGTGTCGTGCCAAACATTTCAGGATAAAGCAAGCCTCATATACAAAGGTGTTTTGTAATACGAAACAGTGAAAACCACCTGGTTAGCTTTATTCTTTAATTTCATTTGCAAGCTGAGCTTTTTGGCGTTTATAAAGATACCACCAGTATATGAGTGTATCGACTGATAATTTAGAAGACAACATACATTATATACATGGCTGACAATTCCATAGTTGGCAAGGGGGGTGAATTAAGGGCGCTGGCTTAGATTCAAAGTCAAAGTCAAGTAAAAAATCTTTATTTCCATAAAAATGTGCAAACAATTCTTGGACACGTCAATTCACTAGTATATTAATAAAAATAAATAGAAGGAAGTAAAAATTTTGCATTGAAAAAAGCCTGTTCGAGGAGTAGAGCTTTCATGAGAAGAAGCAGGCAAGAAACTCATGGCCACTCTTTTCAATCGCCAAATGTTTACATCAATAAAATTTAATGTTATATTATTTTCCTTATATGACCTGCTGTGTGTTATTGTTAGTTATTTATTTCAATAAGATTTAAAAATATTTAAAATTTCCTTAGAATAAGTACTGAAAATATCTTGATTAAAAAACCAATAACGCTTTATTCAGGGTCTAACTAGCCATAAACGAATGCCGTGGGATCAATGATGCAGTCTACAGATAGAATAGTGACGATGTTGATACGTTCTATAGGCAGAGGCACCAATGCACTATTAAGACTGCCCCGAGCGAAATGTGCCAAAACAGGCGGTCACAGTTAAATAAAATCAACACTTTTTGTTTAATACAAATATACATATATACAATATACATTTACCATAACAATGAATGTGTTAACAATTACTTTGTGTAAAACACTTATAATAATTAATATTTTCGCCTACAAAATTACGTAAATTTGCAATGCAAAATGCAAAATCGTAAGTTCGGGTTACGTGATTTTTAGATTATAACAGTAGAAATCTACCCTACTTTACAGCTTAAACGAAACATAAATAATTATATTACAATTTGTCCGTCCCAAATATTTAAGTTATTGGTTGACAATAAAGATACATATTTATCAAAAAAGCACTTCAAATCCTCCATAAAATTTTACTATGGCGACCGCGCGCCGATTTGAATATCGAGCTGTCATTCAGTCCAACCGCGATTTACGCTCGGCGCAGTCTTAAGTAGGAAAACAAGTATGTGACGCGTCTGGTAATGAACGATTGCGATTACCCAAAAAGTATAGAGGCTGATCCTGCACAAAAGGAATCGCTTTGCTGTCATCTCAAGGCCGCTAGTAATGACAACACAGGAATACTCTTAGAAACTGAGCATGGATCTTTATTTAATAACTATTTTCTGTAGTATGGTCGGGCTTCCTTAATTGCATTGCGTCAAGTTTAAGCGGAAATCCGTTCCGTCAGAACTCGATATCCTGTGGTATTAGATGTGTTGTGTATGCTACTAATAATGAAAATACATTAAAAGTAGTTCAATCTATAAGTTATCGTATTTGTATTCAATTATACACCTGTGTTATAACTATAAATATCGTTCATGTGTCGTTGCCGCATATATAATAGCAGGCGCTATGTAAACTTCAAAAGCTGTACTGTTTATATAAGACGACCATTTATATATACATATATAAGAATAAGAAGTGGTAAAAGAATTACAAATTCATTGCAGTCTAAATTAAGAAATGTTTACTAACAGTATACGGATAAGATACATCGATATTTCAAAGAATATTAAAACTGACGTTGACTCTATAACCATGTCTAATCAAAAATATGAAGCGCCTATTTTAAGAAATCTCTGTTCTCAATATTTAGATTTGCGCTACCTTAACTGCTACCAGATATTTACAGATGGGTCCAAAGAAAAAGATGAAAGTGGAGCAGCTTACTTTGACCCACAACAGGATATATTCGTACTTTTTAAAATATCAGCTAAATTATTAATAATGTATACTAAACTAGTCGCTATCAGTGAGGCGTTGTCTTATATCCGTTACATTCTTCTCTCTTAGCCTTTATTATTCCCAAGTCACTTAGGCTCGGCTTTTCTGGTCTAACCGGATTTGACTGGATACCAGTTTTTACACGGAGCGGCTGCCACCTGACCTCCGCAACCCGAAGGCTAACGATACCCTAAGGCTAGACCAGTGTCAGGATATTAGAGGGTACTGACTTTCCCAATAACGACTGCCATAGATATTCATGGCAGCCGGGACCGACGGCTTAACGTGCTCTCCGAGGCACGGAGCAGGCGATAATTGTCAATCAATACGCACATAATTTCGAAAAGTCATATAACTTCCGAAAGTCGGAGGTGCGCGACGTGGGTTCGAACCCGAGACCCTCTGCATTGCAGTCTTTTGGTCTCCCCACTGAGCTATCGCTGCTATATCCGTACATTATTAATGAAAATTTTGTTACTCTATCCGACTCTGAGAGAGCAAAAGAGTGAATCTAAATGTAGCAAGCATATAGCACACCGATAGCTTGTACAATAATTAACCAAATTCTAGAATTACAACGCAATAACAAAACCATTTATCTACGGTGGATTCCTTTCCACGTCGGGCTAGTCGGTAACGAAATGGCAGACCAACTGGCTAAACAAGCCTGCTCGCAGGGCATTTCCATTACAAATCCACCTTATTCTTTAGGCTGTTTATATCTGGTTAGGCGATATTGTAACAAGTCTTGGCATGAGTATTCTGATCAGAGGTTAGGAGAACGGGGTATATGGTATAAGACTATACAACTGGAACCACTACTAATTCCTTCGATTAATAATTGTTCACAGATCAGACACAACTCTATAACTGCTATGAGATCCAAGAAGTTTACATTTCTCATGGAAATATCGTCAACACCAAATTGTAAAATATGTGATGTAGTCAAAGACGCACAACATGTTTTGGTGGAATGTGCCCGCAACGATCAATTTAGAAAACAATTATTGGTGAGAAAATATTTTACCATCGGCCTATGTTATAGTCTCCTGTCTAATCCTATGTCGGATGAGGCCAGGGACTTATATAAGTTATATTTTAAATACATACATAATGTATAGTGATAAAACGTGGCTATAACGGGGTGACAGTAATAATGTGACTAAGCTCCGCGTATAAAGAGAAAAAAATAACGTAGGCTGAGCTTTTGTACGATTTTAACGCTAACAACCCTGTAATATGCTGCGTAAAATTCATGATTAACTGTTTGATTTGCGACACTGATTCTTGACCCTTGATCATTCGCTTATTCATTTATTTTCGCTAAATAACAAGTTACCTGTGACATAAACGAGAGTAAATGTTATTGGAAAATGATATATGATCACTATCCTCGCTGATATCATCTAATAGTTCACTTTCAAAGCGGTTGAACGTTTATCTTCTAGTCTATACTAATATAATAAAGCTAAGGAGTTTGTTTGTTTGGTTGAACGCGCTAATCTCAGGAACTACTGGTTCGAATTGAAAAATCTTTTAGTGTTGGATTGCTCATTTATCGAAGAAGGCTCTAAGCTATATAATATCACGCTACAATCAATAGGAGCGGAGCATTAACGAAAAATGTTGCAGAAAGGGGAAAATTCTTTTATGTGACGCAGACGAAGTTGCTAGTCAGCTAGTGTAATTTAGTATGGCGACATATCACTATACAGGCGTTTCACTATCGGTGACTTTGACGTACAAAAGTCTTTCTCACCACAACGATGGCTTATATGATGACAACTTATAATATAAACTAAACACGTGCAAAATAATCCGCAGATAAAATATAAAATAATTATAGAACCACACACGAACACGAATAAAACCGCCCTAGCAAGTTTATTTTTGAAGTAACTACCCACATTAGGTAAAATAAATGGACTCAAAATAAATAGACCGATCGATGATTTACACAAAATAACACAATTTAAAAGTTATAAAACACAAGTTCCAAACACTAATTACACACAACCGTAAGCTACTCGCGAGCTGGGAATCGATCTCAAAATAGTATAAACGATTTTTTAAACACAGAGAATTTGCATGGGGCGGAGGAAGGAACTGATGAGTTTGAATGCAATATTAATTAAGCTACTGATTTGAAGTTCAAATGTGCTGTTCGACAGATACGATACGTCTGTTTCAGCAGTTCCAAAACTGTTCATATATTTAACCACAAGCTAGTTACTGTTTAATTAATATTGCATTCAAACGTATCGTTCCAATGATCGCTTGGCGCGAGACTAAGTGAGTTAGAGAGCATGCTCTCTGACTCGTGTTACAAACAATTTAGTTGAGTAGGGTCCTTTAATACGTACTTAGTACTTAAGACTGCGCCGAGCGTTAGACAGATAAGGACAGAGCTCGTGCGCCGCATATTCAAATCGGCGCGCGGCTGCCACAGTAAAATTGTATGGAGGATTTGAAGTGCTTTTTTGATAAATATGTATCTTTATTATCAACCAATAACTTAAATATTTGGGACGGACAAATTGTAATATAACTATTTATGTTTCGTTTAAGCTGTAAAATAGGATAGATTTCTACTGTTATAATCTAAAAATCACGTAACACGCAAATTTACTTAATTTTGTAGGCGAAAATATTAATTATTTTAAGTTTTTTACACCAAGTAATTGTAAACACATTCCTTTTTATGGTAAATGTATATTTTATATTTGTATTAAACAAAAAGTGTTGATTTTATTCACTTAACTGTGACCGCCTGTTTTGGCACATTTCGCTCGGTTCAGTCGTAATAACTTTGTGCGTTGACATCGATTTAGTCGTTAAAGCCTAAGATTTAGGACCTACGATGCCATAGCTGTAATCTCGAAATTAAACTACATTATACCAATTTCATCGCTTTTTAATTTACTTATTACTACTATTCAAAACATACTTGTTACTGTTTACTTGTATTTAGGTTATTTAAATTATTAAAGTATGAAGCCTTGAGTTTACACATTATCTCCAACGTTTCAAAGGCTTTTAAGCAGCCATGTTCACGAGCAGCAACCAAAACATCGGGGTTCGTGTAGTAACAAAATTATATAAAAAGTTAAAAAAAAAATAACGCGGCAAAATCCATATAAAGTAGTTTTATTTTAATGTACAACATTTCCATAAACGTAAGACAATATTAAGCTATAAGCTAATAATAATGAAGACTGGACGTTTGAAAAATAAAACAACACCTAGACATACCGATATATTTAACGTAAGTAAGTACATATTTCGTTATCACAAGTTCTCAATACATAGTTTCTACTTAATGTAGATATCCGATGATACCGCAAGCTATGGTCGCACCCGATGTTCCTGTGAGCCCACTGTCTTCAGTCCCAGCTCTGCCATAGTCGTCTTCCCCTTTAGAAATGCCTAAAGACCGGCCGACTATGGACCGAGGACCTGCGAGTGAGATCAAGTGGTCCACGATCTTGACTTCCAAGGTGGTGCCTTCTTCTGCCTTGATGTTGCCGAGGTCGCCGACGTGACGGACGCTGTCACGCGGACCGCCGTGACGACCCTGGGTAAGAAAATCATAGTTATGGTTTGAGTTTACAAAATGTTGATGGAATTTACAATATGCTAATTTTACAGTTCGGTGACGCAACAGTAGTGAATAGGTATATGAGGTCACGGGTTCGATTCCCGAGGTAGAATATTATAGGATACTAGCTGCCCGGACAGACTTCGTTCTGTCAAAAGTAATTTTTACTTTTTTTTGTTTACTTTATCACTAAGGGGTATGAAAAATAGATAGTAGCCGATTCTCAGACCTACTAAATATGCATATACAATTTCATAAAAATCGGTCAAGCCGTTTCGGAGGAGTATGGTAACTAACATTGTGACACGAGAATTTTATATATAAGATATATATATGTCAAAAAAATCCTAGTGGCAGCAAGGGGTCCGGTAAACTACTCTATCACGTGGGACCTACCAATAACCAAAGCTAGCAAAGTGTGTGTGTAAAACTATATCGACATTTTAATTCTAAATGATGAATAAATGAGTATAAATTCGTAATGTCAGTCGCTTGGCAGCTCCGACGAATAATCATGTCCGAGTTAAAGTTAAGACGAACCTAAATACCTCTTTACTTACCTAGTTCTATCCTGACTATCTCATGTTTATACTTGTAGAATATCTATACAAATCAATATCTGTCTACCTAGTATTCTGACCTGAATTCATAGGTTTATTGGTAGGTACTGGGTGGCACCGAGACTCATAAAGACTAAACTGAATACATCCAAAGCCGTATTACCTCGCGGTCGTAGGCATTTTTTAAATCTTACGACAAATACGCCAAAATGGAATAAAAAAAATGTACACAACAAAGTTAATTAGCTTTCTCCAAGGATTGGTATGTAGACCCCGGAACTCAATTTGTTCGCTTGTCACTTTATGTTCGTGAAAGCACGATAAATGTAATCGTGTATATTAATTCTCATGTCGTGTAATAGATTTGCAGTTTTGTGTGTTGCCGCATTGTTATTGTAAGGCACATGTTATTGTAAGCTGCATGTTTGAGTTAGATTCCTAAAATCGTTTTTATTTTTTTTATTTGTTTCCAATTACGAGCGTTGCACTTTCGGTATCTTATTGCCACTTATTTGTGTAAGGGTCTTTAGTTTATTACTTATTATATATTTGAGCAGCAATAGCTCAGTGGGGAGACCAACAGACTGCAATGCAGAGAGTCTCGGGTTCGAACCCACGTCGCGCACCTCTGACTTTCGGAAGCTATATGACCTTTCGAAATTATGTGCGTATTGATTGACAATTATCGCCTGCTCCGTGCCTCGGAGAGCACATTAAGCCTTCGGTCCCGGCTGCCATGAACATCTATGGCAGTCGTTATTGGGAGAGTGTCGACACAAAAGATCCCACTGGATCGAAGTGTCGCCGGTCTGCACTGACTGGCACCCACATAAGATACATACATACATATATTTGATCTTATATTAGCATCGGAAATCACGCAAATTCGTCGTGATCATCCGCATTGGACTTTATAACCACGCTAAACGCTGTATTTAATCATTATGATTAAATATTATGTACTTTATTGTTTAAATGCATTGCTATACCTATGTATTTGTTTACTACCTACCTATCCCACGTTTTGTTAGTTCCCATGGAAAGAATTTAATATTATAATGTGCCTGCTATATGACATTCAATGTGTTAACCGGTCGTATTCCGCCGGCTCGCATACCAGCCGGCAGATTTGTACGGCTATTCGTAGCCAATAGGCAATCAGTTTTGATCGGTAAGGTTGGTAACATACGGTTTTAAGCGAAGGCGGCGCGCGGCGTTTTGGCGCCAATTTGGTGGCTCGCATGCGAGCCACCGGCCTACGACGGGTACAAATCTGCCGTCTGGTATGCGAGCCGGCGGACTACGACCGGTTAAGGGGATACTTTTACGCCAAAGAAATAAGTTCTGCAGCACGAGCAAAAATGGTTAAGACCCTGTTGTTCAATGGCAGGTCGGCTTCCGGCCTGGTAAACCAACGATGTGTAATCTTCTCCCTCGGATTAAGTGGATGCGAAAGGCACAAGCATAGTCTATGTCCTACCTTTGGCGTATCAATAGTTATTTTCCATATGGCTGAAGCCTGAAGAATGATAGCCTTCATTTGTATGTAAGGTTGTATGTGGAATAACACTCAGGGTGGGCACGAGACAGTTTTGGGATGAGCACGACTCCCTTCCAATACACCACCTCTTCTTTCTTTCTTCTTCATTTTTTTTCGTGTGGTTAGTGGCCAACCTTTTGTCAAGAGTTGTTTAAGGCGCCCGTATGCCTCTGACATGGCTTAACGACTGCTGTCAATTTGGCAACAACCGGGACCGACTTTTTACGTGCCTTCCGAAACACGGAGACGCTCAGATAAAATACCATTAAGCGGTCACTCATCTATAGACTGACCGCACCCAACGTTGCTTAACCTCGCTAATCATTTATCGATCAGTGAGTGCTACTCGCTATGAGATATATACACCAATATGTCCAACAGTCGACCTAGACAGGCTGCTTGATTAAGATCAGGCCAAAAAATACTAACGTAGTAAGCTATGAAGTGCGGTCCAATTTCTTTGCAGTTCTCCTTGACGGCTCCAGCTTGATGTACGTGTATGCCATGGAGGCCGGCACCCAGGCCTGTGATGTTGCCCTGCATGGTCACCGGCCCGTTGGGTGACACTTGAGTGAATACCAGGTCACCAATCACTCCTGAGTCTTCGTCAGGCTGCAGATGCACTATCGCTTGGAGAGCTTGAGGATGTGTAGGCAGCTGTGGCTGTGGAAACAAAGATTGGGATTAAATAAATCAAAATTATAGTATGAAGTTTCAGGAGAGATCTTGGAACTGATGGGAAAGATGTTTCATGTTCACATGAAGTTCAGTGCATGCGGTTTGCATTTATCAAAATACTAGATTTTATTTTGGCTTCGGTCGCGTTAATGTAAATTTCGTCAATCAAATTCTATGTCTCAGCAATAGTTTTTTTCTGGATGAAGGTAGTCTATGTCCTTTTCTGTGCCTCTGTCAACGTGTATGCGAAATTTCATGATGATCGGTCGAATAGTTAGGGCGTGAAAGCGTAACAATCAAAGAAACAAACTCACATTCGCATTTATATCGAATATTAGTTAGGATTAGTTGTTCCCTGTAACTCCGCTTGCGTGGATATCGATCTTAAATTCATTAATAGGCTAATAGCAAAAACTCATATCTAAAGGACATTGTTCAGCTGCCATACATGATTAGCCTAAGAACCAACAGCCAAAAAAATTATAAATATGTGGTTAAGGATGACCACATTCAATTAAAAGTGAATATAAGTAACGGACACTTCTAAATATTGCTTCTGAATAATCCGGAAGGTTCATTATAATCACCCTTATTCCATCTTTCTCTTTCACCCGAGTGAGTCCGACATAATTCCTTCGCCCGCCCCCGTGGAGAGGTATGCCTCAATGAATACCACCACGTAAAAAAAATGTGATATGGCATCACATTTTTTTTACGTGGTGGTATTGGCTTGCACTATTGAAAAACGCATAATACCGAGAAAGTGGTAAGTACATATTTATTATGGTCTTTTACATTAAAACTTATGACTCTTTAAGAAATTGATCATATCTATGATGAAGTTCAATAATGGTATTTATAGAATAGCATTCGTATTAACTACGTGATAAAACCGTACACATATTATAAAAACTGTAGGCATAGCAACACTGCGTGTCTCAGATATAAACAATGGATGCCGATGTATTTGAAATCGCGAAAATACTTTGTAACACGAAAATAAGATTCGAAAGTGTCAGAGATTGTAATGATTGATTATTAAGTCATAAAATAAAATACAAATTATTGTTTAGGTGGAATGTGTGTTGATTCATAGGCCAAATTGTTCATTGTCCTTTACATGGTCACATGGCGCCCATAGCTGCTGGAAATCAACTAAAAAGTCAGGGAAAGTCCAAATCGGAATAGATCAAAAGGTTGTATTTTTAAATAAGCTTCGGTAAAATCAGCATGTACTAGATTATTAAATCGTGTTATAATATAATTAAAATGGAAACCCTGTTATAAATTACCGTCCCAGTACTGGGCGCGGGCCTCTTCTCGGTATGAAAAGGGTAAGTCAATACTCCACCACGCTATTACTGTGTTGGTTGAAAAATTTCACATATTTCCAAAAAACATTTATAGCCATTATTAATGTTTTTTAGGAAATTAACTCAGACATGCAGGTTTTCTCACGATGTTGTTCTGCGCTGTTAAAGGAGTCTGCCCACTACCCCGTCTCATACCATGACCGTGCTAGGAACGTGTCAGGCAAAAAAATATTCTTTGTAAGGAAATGTATAAGACTTAGCCCACTAGACCGTTCCGTCACCGACCTGCAGTTCCTATAGCAGGGGGTATCGTGTTGCTTTTCGTGTCTGATACGTTCCTAGCACGGTCATGGTATGAGACGGTGTAGTGGGCAGACTCCTTAAAGCGAGCGATAGTTAAACTCAAACATGCTTTTAAATTTGATCAGTTAAAGTTGCATCAATTAGCATCAAACTTGTGATCGTTGCATGGCAGTCCAATGATCTCCCACTAAGATACTGTTACTCATGCTATAAACATGCAACCCTAGCATGCTAGGCAAACGCAATCGCTCTACCATAGACACAGAGCTGTAACCATAGACATCACGTTACTCAAATAGGTCACAGCTCGTAAAACATAAAGCTAGAATAACAATGTTTAAATCGCCATTAAAATAGCAAAAACTATTTAATAATAAGTCTCACATTGCGTGTGTCTAATGGCTGCCGTGCTTAGGCTCCTAGTCAATGTGTCGAATCTAGTGATGTTCCTCAAGGGCATAGATAATCATCACGCCATGTCAATGGGTCGTGATTCACAGACAATATTAGCAGTTTACCTATTTTTAGATTACAAGCCAATTATAACAGTTATTTTATCTTAATCTTAGTTATAAAAATATATGTATACGACGTAAAGTAATTATGTTTTAATTATGGTTTTTAGCTTCGTCGTGTTATGTATTTTTTTATGAAACTAGTAGCCGCGTCCGGATTCGCTTGCGTGGTAATTTAATGTAATATATAAGTATACTTTTTAATATGAATGAAAGCGATTCATATTTAATAGTGTACGAGCTTCCTGTATATGCTATTGTTATAGTTTTTTGATTAGGTATAGCTTCTCTTTTTATATTTAAGGGATAATAAATCTGACACGCGGGTCTTTGCCAAGTGTGTCAGCGGCAGAAACAATAAGGTGAAAACGAAGTGATTTTGCGTGTGAGACAATCTGCTAAGAAACGTAAGAAGTATGGCGTCTTGTCAATCTTTTCAGGTAGAATTTGGCATGACAACACGGATGGCGTAGTGGTTTAAGTGTGCGCCTTGCCACTGCCACCGTGCCTAGTGTTGTAGGTTCGATCCCCACACGGGACCAACACTTGTGTAATCCACAAATTGTAGTTCCGAGTCTGGGTATTCTTCGTGTCCGTTGTATAAATGTTTGTAAAGTCCCCCGCGAAACAGGAATAATTCCTAGTACGGGAGTTGTCAAATAAAAAAAGAGTGCTCAAGTTTCGGCAACTTGTCTGACTATCCTTTTAGACATTTTTGTCCTACAGTGGCACATTATATATTTTCAACGTACATAAAAACATATACGAATGCAGTGTACATACACTACGTTTACCTCTGTAGCAATTATTTAGATAATTTACGTAATACGTCGCGATGTAGCCTTTGCCTCATAGTGTATTATTTGCGTTCACTACTCATAGGACATAATGTTTAAGACTGCCCCGAGCGAAATGTGCCAAAACAGACGATCACAGTTAAGTGAATAAAATCAACGCTTTTTGTTTAATACAAATATAAAATATACATTTACCATAACAATGAACGTGTTTACAATTACTCCGTGTAAAAAACTTAATATAATTAATATTTTCGCCTACAGAATTAGGTAAATTTGCAGTTTACGTGATTTTTAGATTATAACATAAATAAACATAAATAGTTATATTACAATTTGTCCGTCCCAAATATTTAAGTTATTGGTTGACAATAAAGATACATATTGTATTTATATTTTCTCAAAAAAGCACTTCAAATCCTCCATACAATTTTACTATGGCGGCCGCGCGCCGATTTGAATATCGAGCTCTGTCATTCAGTCCAACCGCGTCTTACGCTCGGCGCAGTCTTAACATACGTACTTAGCCTCACGCCTGTACCCCAATGTGGTAGGCAGTTGTATAATAGCCTTACATTTTGCCAGCTATCGTTTCAGGCCTCATGTAAGGGGCGAGCCTAATGCTGATTACAGGGCACAGTTCCAGACTGGCAGCACTCAGTCTACTGAGAATTTTTAACAGTAAAATCTAATAACATTCTACTTGACCCGAGTATCAAACCCAAGATCTCATACACAGCAGACGCATACACAGTGAGAGAGCTGAATAAAAGAAAAGTATTCATAGTATGATATCTATACTATCTATACTGATAGAATAAAGCTGAAGATTTTGTTTGTTTGGTTGAACGCGCTAATCTCAGGAACTACTTGTTCGAATTGAAGAATTATTTTAGTGTTGGCTAGCCCATTTATCGAGGAAGGCTATAAGCTATATAACATCAAGTTACGACCAATACGAGCGCAGCAGCAATGAAAAATTTTGCAAAGACACATAATTCTCTTATGTGACGCAAACGAAGTTGCGCGGGTCAGCTACTCTTTAATATATTCTCGTGCTATAATTCGATAATACATTTTGAAAATATAACGTGAATGCCACGCCTACCTTCAATAAAAAAACTTTAAACAGTAGTCGTGAACTGACAGAAATGCTTATGAACGTGATTGATATGATCATGATACGTACACACAAAAAATCATGGATATTCATTACCTGAACGAAAAAACCATTCATCAATCATATATCGATAACATTTTAGATGTTAATAAGAACCATTAAACATTTTGTGTAAGTATCACGATTTAGTATCATTATGTATAAAAAACAGTATTTATTCTTAAAAGGTAAACATACAAATTTGGAATAATATAGTAAAAAAAGTTGCTTGTTATCTTGCTGTGTTTTGCCGTTTAATATAATTATGTATAAAAAACAGAATTTATTCCTAAAAAGGTAAACATACAGTTTTGGAATAAAATAGCAATAAATAAGTTGATTGTTTACTTGGTGTGTTTTGCCGTTTAATATTATTATGTATATAAAAACAGTATTTATTCCTAAAAAGGTACACATACAATTTCGTATAGAATAACAAAAAATAAGTTGCTTGTTGTCTTACTGTGTTTGGATAAAAGTTTTTGGGTAAATTAAGACAACCTTTGGTAATTTGATAATTACTTCTACCTATAATAAAATTGTAACTGGTCAAAATCAATATTTAAGATAAATATATGTAAGGGGTTTTTATTAGTGCTATAGAAGTCAGAACGATTATTTTTAAACTTTTGTCTTTTTTATGTTTGTAAGTGCATCATGTATAAACTACTGCATCAAATTGCATGCTGTTTATTAAGTTGTATTGCTGGAGGTCGTATTTAAAAACTGATGCATGTTTTATCTTGATACGCCGCCCAGAAGTCGAGTATTAAATTACCTACGTACTTCCAAATTTCACGCATACGAATTGAAAAGCTTTTATTACTATACGGCCACGCTTGGCTGTGACTGATATATTTAATTGCCGATGCCCGTGGGAACTTCAGGATAAAAAGTATATATAAAAACATCATAAAATTAATGTTTATATACCTATATACATATGTATATGCAGTAAGAAACTTATCAGATCGTTTTGACTATAGCGATATTTAATAAATAGAATCTCAGCAATCTATATATATAAAACTCTCCCGTTACTAAGTGACTGACAGGCAACGCACAGCCGAAACTACTGAACGCAAGAAGCTGAAATTTGGCATGTATGTTCCTTGGAGAGTGTAGGGGAGCACTAAGAGAGGATTTTTGGAAATTCCACCCCGAAGGGGGTGAAAGTGGTGAAACTCGATATTCACACGGGATCTGCACTTACGCGGGTGAAACCGCGGGAAAACTACTAGTATAATCTAAAACAGTAAAATAATACATACAAATAATTTAAATGCGAAAGTAACTGTGTCTATCTGTTACGCTTACACGGCTAAAGCACTCAACCGATATTAATAAAATTTGGTATGTATATAATATGATACCTTTTATCCCCAAGTATGTTCCTGTAGAATGCTCACAGGAGAAGCCAGGGCCGGAAACTAGTTAAGAATAAATCGGGGGCTAAAGTCTGTCAACTGTATGTCAACAATCTGTCCAATTACTCATTTATGTATTAAGTATCGATCAATTACAATTTTAAATGGCAACTACGCAAAAAACGATGTTCGTCATGTAAACTTTCGAACACGAACGTCGACCACGTATCATCGAATCTAGCAGAAAAATTTACTTGAATCATGTCGTAAAAAAATGCAATGAAAAATGCTGTTTTGTCCCCATTCTTTTTAAATCCTAATATAGAAGAGACAATGATTTCAAGTCTAAAAACAGATTCTGCGCTAGAAAGTAAGACTTTTCGGCATGTTAATTCTTTAAGTTTATCATTGGCTACGCCCTTGCTTTGCTGAAGGTGGCGACAGGTAAATCAAATAAAAATTCACATTAATAAGTTTAACTTTGACGTTCCTAAATGTTAAATACTTTGTGATCTACATGAATAAACATGTTTTCGAACTTGATTTTTTCTTGTTTTTATATACTTGATCATAGAGCTAATTTTCGTAATAGATACTGTTCAAAATGGGGTTGTCTCAGTGTCTCGGTTCATAATAGTGTCGTCTTAGTATCATAAATGTAAGAAATGGTATTCGCCTAAATTAAACTAAATGTTAAAGGTAGACATCAATTGGATTTTAGTTCACATTTGAAGTATTAATATACTTCTGAACACCGAGTGAAGAGAGATTCTTCTAATGAAGACCGATTTTTTTGTCATAAAATAACTCTTTCATTACGCGAATCGGTCTTCTGATTTATGAATGGATTTATGTAATATGTCTACGATTGCTCCATATCCTCTAGCTTTTCCTACCAAGGAGCTATTATGGACCGTCGCATATCTGATTTATAAAGTAGGTATAGACGCAGGCTCAATATTTACATGTCAATAAAAATATAATGGCCATGGTAATAATATTATTTAAATGTGAAACAACCTCATTATAGATTACCATTAAATAAATGTTGTTGCACAAATTCAGTAGGTACGCTGTCAACAATAAATAATCAACCGAAAGTTTACATCGCATTATTAATATCTACTGTTGTTTTGTTTCAATCCAAAAATAATTGATTTGATATTTTTCTAGATCGCTCTAAAGCTTTTGACAACGTGTCTGAAACTTTTGATTTAAAACATTTTATGCAAAACGGAAGTTTAAATGCCTTAGACATACAGATTAAATTTTCAAGGACTATTTATCTCATGGACTGGGGTGTGGTTGGTAGACTAAATCTATTACTAACTAACAGCAAATCTGTGCTTCATAGCGTACCTCAAGGCCCAGCCTTAGGATCAACTTTCGTCTTAATCAAAGTGGCAATTAGAATATGATGAAAAGTTGAGTTCTATTATATCCTACTGGTCCAAACACCGACTAACTCTCTCTTTGTCCTTACATTCTTCTTTTGTTAACACTAGTTCCGCCGTTTCACTCAAGTACATTATGTTACAGTCGTTACGAATGTACTTACCTCCAGTAACCTATTCATTTTAAAGAAAAGCCAATATCAGTTTGGTGGCAATAAATCTCGTCAGCGGTCCACTATCAGCTTAAAAATTCTACAAGTTGTCAGAAACGTCTTTCTTTTAATGCCTTTGCTATTAGCTCAACAGAACGCAGTGTCCTAAACATTGCGATCCTAATTAATAACTTTTAATTAAAAATTAAAAATAAATACTTCGGACTTACTACGGTCCGTAGTCCGTAAACTAGTTTTCATTATGGAAAATGTGTGACGTTTCGCCGATAAAAATACGGCGAAAATATATGTATACGAATATATGAATTTATCGATCACAACTTTAATAGTTTTTGTATTCGTGTGTACGCTTTTTACCAGCGATGAGCGCGCGTGAAAAATGTAATGAGAGTGAATGAAGTAGAAGATATGGTTAGGTTCGTGACAAGTGAAAATCTAAAGTCTATGCCTTTCTCTAATAAACAGCTGTGAATATTTCTATCCATAAAATACTACGATATTTAATATACCTAATGTGCTACATAGTTACGCTTGCTTATAAAATACTTGATTTTGCCTATGAATTTGGAAGTAGGTAGGTAGGTAATGCACAACCTAAACGATTATTATTACTAATGCTCGAATTCTCACTGGTGTGTCGTGCAGTAGTTCTTGCGTAATGCGCGTGATATACAGACAGATAGACAATATAAAAAAGAAATAGATTTTTTAGCCTTAGCTCTTATAGAGAATCCTTACATAGTTGTTTCTTAAATATACATAGAATGTACAGATAATAACAACAATCGACAAGTAACAATTTTATTTTATGTATGTATGCAGAAAGTGCGACTCATTTTTAACATAAAGAGAACAATTATGCGAAAAGTAAGTAAATAAATACGAGGAAAATACACATACAAATGGTTTCCAAAATAAGGTTTGCTCAGTTGGTTTTGACGTAAGTTTATCAACACTGGTGATTCATGACTTTTCAGAAGTATTAGTGAATCTTTTGAACATACTTTCCTTATGATTTAGCATGAACACGACTACCGTCTTCTTTCGTTTGTAAAAACATATAATTGCAGCAAGTGCTGTGCTGGACGTCTAATATATATCTGAATTTATTGAAATGCCACTTTGCAATTGTAGTTATTTTATTGTTCTGAACAATAAAACTGGCGTGAGTGTACATATAACTAATATGAAAATGTAATATTTAACCAATTTTATTAGATGAAATTAATTTAATAAATTAATGCTAAATGTGAAAATTATAGGTGAAATTTGTCGGCCTCGATGGCGTAGTGGTTAGTGTAACCGACTGCCACGCCCAAGGTCGCGAGTTCGATTCCCGCACAAGTCAAACATTTGTGTGCATGAACATGGATGTTTGTCTTGGTCTGGGTGTTTCTATGTATAATATGTATGCATTTACAAAAAAAAAACGTATATATGTATGTTTATCCATTGTCTAGAACCCATAGTACAAGCTCTGCTTAGTTTGGGCTAGATGGTGTTGTGTGTATGTGGTAGAATATTATTATTATTATTATTATATTAAGTTGTGACCGCCTGTTGTGTGTCACGTTAATCATTTTGCGACACGACGCGAGGCTTACTTATTTTTGTTATAATAGTAATTGTATTGAATAACGTAGTATGGCGACGTTTTTTGTAATTAATTAAAAAGCCTTAGCTTTGGTATCTGAATTCGAAATCACTCTATGCCCGCGTCCTTGTGTAGAATATTTAGTACTTAGACCATCTCTATTCGTATAGTCTGTGTCCCTGGGCTGTTCCCTGAGTTGTAAGCGACATATAGAAAGTGTTTGCTATATTTTCAGCACAGTTATAAAATGATTATACTCGTGCTTAGAAAATTTTATTATTTTAACCACACACATCCACACGTAATACTATCTGAGCTTAATAATATAATTAAATCATACATAACTAATTTGTAATTAAGACTGCACCGAGCGTAAGACAAATAATGACAGCGGTCGTGCGGCGCATATTCAAATCGGCGCGCGGCCGCCATAGTAAAATTGTATGCAGAATTTGAAGTGCTTTTTTGATAAATATGTATCTTTATTGTCAATGACTGAAATATTTGGAACGGACAAATTCTAATATAACTATTTATGTTTCGTTTAAGCTGTAAAATTGGAAAGATTTCTACTGTTATAATCTAAAGATCACGTAACACGAGCTTACGTTTTTGCATTTCTCGTGCAAATTTACGTAATTTAGCAGGCGATAATATTAATTATTGTAAGTTTTTTACACGGAGTAATTGTAAACACATTTATTGTTATGGTAAATGTATATTTTATATTTGTATTAAACAAAATGTGTTGATTTTATTCACTTAACTTTGACCGCCTGTTTTGGCACATTTCGCTCGGCGCAGTCTTAAACATGATTTCATAATATTGTCTTACGCTTACGCAAATGTTACAAATTAATTTTTGTTTACAATTTCTCCGACGCGATGTTCCAATTGCTTTGCAGCAGCTATGTTCACGAAGAGACTAAGGATGGTGTTTGTCTTAATCTTAAATAGTGAAGTAATTTTAAAGTAACTGAACATTGCTGTAGTGTTAAAAATTCTTAAAAGTATTTGTTTCTATGTTTAAACAATGTAGTTCGAATAAAATTAAAAACTGTAAGTTTAAAATAACACATTTAAATGTTATCCACACGAATAATAGTAGATACTTTTATAAGTTTATATATTATCCCAATGGTTCATTCATTTTAGTTTCTATCTACGAGTCAGTGTCGTTGAGTTTTTTCTGTCAGGCAAACATTAGGTATAGGTATATCAATGTAGACAATTCTCCATATTATGTGACGGTAATAATCTCTCGCCCTTAAACTCGGCGGATGAAACTAAGGGTTCATGATTTTCAAAACGTGATGTTATGCAGTGTGAATTCTAAACACTCAAATAGTTCGTATACGTTTTTGGCAATAAAATCTACAATAAAAACAGAACAAATACTAACGTACCGTGAAACAATTTCAATAATTCGCAAACGTGTGTGGAAGAATTAAACGGTGGAATCAACTTTGGCAGTCCGGGTCGTAGTTCACGGCCCTTGCCAACTTCCCAGTTAGTAAAATTACACAGTTATGCATATTAAACTATTATTTATTCACGCTGAACGTGACTAACGTAAATACAAGTGTCTGGAAGCTAAGTGACGTCACAATCATGGCGGCGCAATTAAACGTTTCATTTAAACGTCCAAGATCGTGATTCTGTTACGATTTTTGAAAACACTTCCTAGCTCGACTTGTTAGGATTAATAAGGAAAGATACAAAAAATATGAACACTCAGAGTAATTAAGACAATTAATTATAATAACTGTTTTTAGTAACGAGATGTGTGGCGCTGTGCGTGGTAGATGGCAATAAGGTCGCGCTTGTTTACGTTATTCATACTTAAGTGCGTGTATCAGTCAAGTATGGTCATATTTATTTATTTATTTAATGTTACACCATCGACACATCACTATACAATTATAATTTAAAACAGTTAGGGAATGGTACAAGGTGAAATGCCTTTACAGGTGTATACAACACTTACGGTTAAAAACAAACATATATGATAAATAAAAAAGAAATTAAAAACGGAATAACAATAGTTCTAATAAGAAAGTGGAATTAATGTTTTTGTTAAAAATTATGTAAAAAAAAAAAACAACACATTATAATCCTAAAACACAGTACATAATATATCAGGAACACAGTACCTGAATACAGAGAGTTCTAAACTTATCAATGTCTGCCATGAGATAACATATATAATAACATATTGGCTGAAATACAGGTTATGAGGCTAGTTCAGCAGCAGATGTTTACCTATACCATGTGCACAATATGTAACATAACTTAACTAGGTGATACATGACATTTTTAGGTTAAAAACCCTTGACTAATGTAAAACTGTCTATACTGTATGAAAACACGGTTTGTTTCATGGATGGTCTTAGACGAATGTCGGTTCTGCTCGTGATGACTGGCATCTATCTAAAGATAAAATCTCAAAGGTACTGATAGCAGTCGAAAATTATTACGGAAATTTGAGCAAAAAAGTGCGTACTTAAATTACTTATAATCACATGTAAACGTAATAAAATATATTTAAAAAGTCCACCGAGAAAAGAAAGAGGCTCAATTACGCATATTGACATATTACCCTTCATAAACTACGTTTAAAATTGTGTAAGCCTATCATGCTGCTGCGGCACTTTTTCACCAATAGGTAAGTGCTCAACAACCTTCAAATATGTCCAGACATATTCTTTACTTACACGCTGTATCAAAGCCTATCTCACAAATCGCGTAAATATTATCGCGTATTTAATGACCGACGTGACATGTAGCTGATTTCAGTGGTGCCATCGCAATCCGTGCCTTTATAATAGGGGTTAAAGTATGAAGTTGCCGTTGTATAGTAATAGATACTTTGAATTGACATAAAACCTTCATGGTGTGAGATTTTGGAGTGAAACGTTTTTCATATGTTACCTAAAAAATCTTCTTTTAAAAAATGTGAAACATTCGATTTTCGACTTTCAATTGTTTTTTTTATTTAGGTTAGATGGGAAAGATGGATACTTCGAAAATCCGAGTCATTTTTTAATACGAGCGTCGCTTAATAATTTGGATTTTAGTTTTTAGACTTATACTTACGTTCCCAAAAAAAATGAGATCATATTAAGTATCATTTCTAAGAACACTTGCGTACGTGACATCACATTATAGAATGTACTTTATCTATTTTTCTTGCATGTAATAACAATGCACAGCCATGGTCGCCTATACAGGCAGTATTTACTTAAAAGTTTGTCAATTGCGTTTACAATCGATGTGTTAACACTTCGGCAGCTATTTATTTCCTTCGTAATCGAGGCTGTTGTTCGCTCCTCGTCTCTGTGTCGCTACCGTTTTTTTTTTACTTTCCCTATTAGCTTAACCATGTCGAGACAATGATAATAGCATTGTATCTGGATGCCAGCATCCGATCTTAACCATTGGCTTAATGACTAAGGTCCGAATTAAACCAATTCTTAAGCCCACTACACACACAGCGACATGCGAGGCGGCGCAAGTGGCGTTTTTGTTGTATTGTTTGAATTAGTAACCATTACACACATGATTCGGAACTATCGTGTGCGTAATGTTTATATAATACCGGTGGCATCTTCACATTGCTTGCCCATCCAAAGGCTTGTTTACAGAACTATTAGGCTTCTAGTACACTTACACTCGGGTACGTGTCAAAATTAAACTCATATCAAGTGATTTCATTGGTTTTGGTAATGCTGTTAGCCAATCGCAGCAATTGACCACCTTTCAGAGACTGAGTAATTAATCTTTTATTGGCTTGTTGGCTCAGCATCATAAGTTTGCGCGAGTTATTATAAGGATTGATTCTTCGGTTATGCAGCGTACACCGCTGCCAAATTCTTCGGTAATAAAAGTTATGAATATGTATAAGTAACGTTATAAAAAATATTTTACTATACTTGTATCCGTTCGTCTCGACTATTCTGTCTTGTAAATATAGGTTTACCTAGCGAACCTAGGTACGGTTTCAGTGTCATGCAAGTATTATTGTCAGCCTCGATGGCGTAGTGGTTAGTGTAACCGACTGCCACGCCTGAGGTCGCGGGTTCGATTCCCGCACAAGTCAAACATTTGCGTGCATGAACATGGATGTTTGTCTTGGTCTGGGTGTTTCTATGTATAATATGTATGTATTTACAAAAAAAAAGTATATATGTATGTTTATCCGTTGTCTAGTATCCATAGTACAAGCTCTGCTTAGTTTGGGCTAGACGGTGTTGTGTGTATGTAGTAGAATATTATTATATTATTATTATTGAACTTTTATGGCAGAAAACTTAATGACAGGTTATATCTTAAAAGGAAAGGTACTAACATCATTACTCCCTAATACGTAAAGCGATTTGAGGTCTAATAAACCACTAACTAAATCTACAAAGAGATACAATTTTAGAGAGTAATATTGAGTTATATCTATATCAGAGCACACATAGGTCTCTGAGGAAAACAGTCGTAATGCGTTATAATCTATGCATTAAAATCGCATGTAAGTATGATCCAGAAAAGGTAGGTAAAGACGTAGTATCGAAATTTAATAGGTTTCACATAGGGTTCTTATGCTTCCTGCTAACAACTTATCCAACCTCCAAACTGCTATTTGAGACTAAAACAGAAACTCTAATAACACTTAGCCCAACGTAGGAATCAGACAGCGGCCTTCATCACAGGCGACAAACTTATTTCACGGTATCAATAAGGCAGTCCAAAAATGTCAAAATAAAAGGTCCTGTTGGTATGCGAATTAACGGCAAAAAAAAATTTGTCTATACTATGCAAAATCGGCAACATGAAAACCGATTCCATAAATTAATTCACAACTAAAAAGCTACAAAATTTCTTAGTATCATAACTTATATTTCAATGACATAACAAATGAACGAAGCAACGTGCGTAATCTAGTACATCGTAAGTCGAAAATAATGTCAAATTAAAGTGCGAAGGCTCGCGATATCATATATTCGTGAGTTGTTGCTGAATACAAATTGCCTATTAACTTATAATGAGCTTAATAAAAATGGCTATCAAATACTTACGATTACTGATTCGAGTTGTTTGTCAGAACGGCTTGCTGGTGGAGCGTACACGTGATGACCAAACTCCTAGAAAAATAAAAGAAAATTATTGAAAAAGTACAAATAGGTTTTATACGTGCGCTATGACTTGTCCTCTTTTCAAAGAAGTCAAGATGTATATGTCTGTACCACGGGCTTTACCAAAGTCCATGAGCGTTTAGTTTGTCTTCGGTTAAAGGCAGTAAAAAATAAAAAGATAAATAATTAACACAAAAGGTACATAATTAGTACATCTGAAACCATTGTCTTCTTTTGCCTATTATGTGTATGTCGTGGCAACCTTTAAGTAAGGTATCGTCAAACACAAGATATAAGTACTAGCCAAAAGAAATTGTAATTATGAATATGTTGTTGATTGTAGTCCTAATAAATAAATAATTCTTTATATGCTGGCATGTGATATTTTCAATTCTAAATGGTTTAAATAATAGCTTGATAGCTATTTTCTTAAAAATACCCTCATTATTCTTCACGGTTAGGAATGTCAAACGCCAAAGTGTGCCATCTCCAGTCTGATATATTTTAATCATTATTCTGCCATGCGTTGTCGCCAAATAATTTTAGTTTTAAAGGAGAATCCATAGAGCTTCACTGGATTTTCTTGTTATGCAGCTATGCTCTCATGCTTGATATGCTCAACTTTAAAGCGTGTGCATTTACAGTGTGTAGAGCTGTGTCTCTGCGTTCAATAGGCTTTCAACGTTCATTAAGATCATGTGATATCAGTAAAAGGACCAGTAGTCTGTCTGTATTTTCGATGCTGGTACAGTGACTCCTTTCTTTAAGGATATTATCTTTTACGGATCTAACTGGTTATGTATCAATGTAGGATATTGAGTTACTGCTGAAAGAGTTAATAGAAAGAAAAAGTTAATTCATTTTTCTTTTATTTAGTTCTTTCTCTAAGTGAGATGTTTTATATTATTAGATATTGATGCATAGAATGTGTGTTAAGTCACCTCGTAAATTGAATAAATAAATTAATAAGTAATAGATATGTTTTCTATCTACCTTTTCATATATGAAATTGAATAATATATCATTATTTCAATCTGAATACAATTAAAAGTGAAGTAATAAGTAATGAAATTATTTAAATTTGATGTTGTTATTACATAAAAAATCAATCAAATAGAATAAGTCAAAAAAAGTTCGGGTAAATTAATGATTGTTTTTATTATTTTCATATTCATAAGATTGTCAGCTAATGTTTTGTTTTTAAATTATTGAGAAATATTTATGTAAATGGCGGCCATTTTGAAATGTTATAACTGCCGTATTATGCAACACGGAACAAGATCTGTATTTAAAAAAAGTATTGTTATTAAACGCAAGATTAAAAACCTTATTTTAAAACAACATGGCCGATAAATGAATAGTTCCAGTTAGTAATCAAGTAAAATCATTATCAATTAATCGCTTATTGTTTAAAATGTCTGCTGGATTTGTACTGTATTGGTGCTTGCGCGGTTACGTGTTAAATCATTTTAATAACAGACTGATTCTATTTACAGAAGTTTGTAGAAGTATCTTCTGGAATTCAATCTTGTTGTTTGTGTGTGGCTGTAAAATCCTAACACAATTTACATATTCATTTTATAACAGAAGCGTAAAAGGTAATAAAGTTATTTTACTTTTAAATAGGACCGAACCTTTGCAACATATAAAAAACAGTTTGGTTATATTACAAGACCAAATAGATGGTATAGCTCCGTTGCTGCATAAACTTCAACCCAATTGAATAAAGAACCGACAATTAATGAAGATAAAAAATATATACAAATATTCTAACTAGTCTACAATAGTAGATTATAAGTATATGACAGTAATACCTCTAACTTCAGATAGCGGAATATAATTCAAATATTATCGTGTAATCTTAAACGATAATGATTAAAGATAGGCAAAGAACTACTGTAGTTATTCCTTGTTTTCAAATGGAAAGGTGACTGAAAGGATCAGGACTCACGGCTCAGAGAAAAATCAGGAGATAAATGGATGGATGTACCCATATTCTCTTTCCTATTCTTGTTCACCTTAGTCATGTCTACCAAAACGATTGATAAATAATCCCAGATCTCCTGACGTTTGTAATCGAATACCACAGAAAATTTATCAAATATATACTCTCGTTAAAAAAATATAATACCTTCTTGCACATCCACTTTAAACGTTCAGAAGATATTGGATGGTAGAGTATCACTTTGTGTGAGAGTGGACTTGAACAAGCGACGATGTTACAGCTGCTAGACAATATAACAATTATTACGAAACCAGCACCGTATAAGGTGTACATTTCTATATTATAATCAGAATACTGACTGCAAACAAGCCTGTCAAACTATACCCACTGACTGTTTGATATATATCATTACAAAATCATTATAATTGAACATATAGCTCATTATATTTAACATACATTTTTGTGATTTAACTTTTTGTCATGAAAATGAAATTAATGTTCGTAAACGGTCATTACGTATACTTGTCATCGTGAAATAAGTAGGCAAACTTAATTGAGCATCGTCACAGCGAATATTTGCTGTTGTGTTCTTCTGTAATTGAGTTTCGAATACCGTTCTCTATGGCGGCAGTTTATGACATGATTTTAAGCCGATATTGTGCCCGGGTGCAGCAATCTGCCTAATATTTTTTCTAGAATGAAATATTGGTATTAGTAACAGTTTTTCTTCAACAATATAATGATATATAATTGTTCATACAATTATTATTAATCTGTAGTAATGAGGATAGTTTAATTGTTTAGTATAATGGATTAACATTACATCGTATGATCATATTTAAGGATCAAAACCTATTACGGAACTAAGATATCTTGTAAACATGATATAATATTGATAATTATCAATATTATATCATGAAATTTTCAAAATTATAATTTATACAATATTATGATTATTCTTAAATTTTATCGCCGATTTGCAATCAATTAATATCAAATATTTTAAAGTAATTTATTGTGGTATACTTGAAACATGAATAATGCTGTCAAAATCTAATGAATCATTTCTAACATGTTAATGTTTTTGATATAAAAACATATAGTAAATGATATTAGAAAACGAAAGTACACAATGTTCAATTCAAAAACACGCTGATAATATTCAAAGCATACCAATACATATTGTTTACACGATAAACACCTGTAAATTATAAGTAAGAGAACAACTTGGAATTTTTACTATAAACCACACCACAATTTTGCGTTTTCAATTAATGGCTTGTCGATAATTATTTCTTATATCATGATGATTTTTTGTACACAGATTAAAGTAATTAATATATCATGGTTACGTTATGTAAATAAGTAAATCACAGTAATTTAACAGAATAAATTTAAAATAAATCGTCGTTTGTTCCTTTTTTGAATAGATTGTAGTAAGAACTATTTAGACAATTTTCAAAAGTAACATTTTTACTGCAATATTTTTTGTCTATGGGATGATAATCCCGAAATAAAATTAGTAGATACTCACATACAAGTAAGGTTCCATAAATACTTCGTAAATATTGCTCTGGTAGTCTTCTATCGATGGTATAGTTTTGATAAGAAGATTTCTTCCATAGCCAGGTATGCCTTGTATTGTCTTCCCGTTCAAAGCCGCCAACAACCAGAGGAATTGCCCGAAAAACACATGTAGTCTCAAATTCATTTTACTGTTAGTACTTTTATTGAATTTTGAAGAAGGCTTAATTTCACGCGTGTGTACAACACAAGCGGTTAAGACTTAATGACTCGATAACTGAGCACTGATGCATTGATGTTTTTTTCAGGGTTCCGACGCGCTGTGGCTAAGTTGCCTTCGTTGTAAGAAGTTAATAATAAAATAAATCATGATTCTGAAATAAAAGTTCTCAATTTGGATTCTAATCATCTATTCACGAAAGATGCCCCGATTTCTAACACACACATGATAATTACAAGTCATTGTTGTACTGAATTTTTATAAAAGCAAATTAATTCGGTAATTTTGATTTTTGCGATAGTAAATGGGTAAGTTTTGTTTCGCTTTCGGACTTGCCATCAAGCAGTGGATTCAATCCCTACCCATTGAACTTAGTTGAGCTGCGTTGGAGACATCAAGAAGAATACTAGTACTATGGCAAACAAAAAGCAACCGATCTTAAAAAAATAACATAATTTGTAGTTTAAATTAAAAATAAACACACTGAGAAATTAAAATACTATGTTAATCTATACTAATTTAATAAAGAGAAAAGATTTGAGTTTTTGTTTGTTTATTTGTATAAGGATTTAACTCAAAAACTACACAACCGATTTTAAAAATTCTTTCACCATCAGAAATATATATTATCACCGATTAACAAAGGCTATATTTTATTTTAAAAAGGCATACTATTACTAACATAAGCTAACCTACTTCTATGCGAGCGAAACCGCGAGCAAAGGCTAGTAATTTATATTTCAAGATAGGAAGAGCAAAGCGGGCCTTCTGCTTCAATCAAATTTCGCTCAAATTGGAGGAACTCCTTTCACCAAGAGTTCCATAAACTTACTGATGACCGTAGATCTCATGTTGTGTTCATGCGGTGAGACATATGTGTTAAAGGACTCTTCGCTTCGACATTTCTTAAGGACGCATCCAACTGTTCGCTGCTAGGACGCATCTGATCTTTACCCCAGTGCTGGCACAGCTCAGGGCCTATCCTCTTGCAAGACAGACAACGGTTTATAATTTTCTTGATGTTGCGAGCATCTCAAGATCTATCACATTAGTCGGCTTCTATGGCGTAGTGGTTAGTGTAACCGACTGCCACGCCTGAGGTCGTGGGTTCGATTCCCGCACAAATCAAACATTTGTGTGCATGAACATGGATGTTTGTCTTGGTCTGGGTGTTTCTATGTATAATATAGCCTGAAACACAGGTCTAAACCTAGTTCAGGCAACCACTTTATTAAACCTAGCGCTTGAAATTTAATTAGAATGCACAATGTCGGCCGATTAAAGTATATGTAAAACATGTACCAGATTAAGGATAATTATAATTTATTGTAGTATAATATTATTTTAGACTAATAACAAAAATGTATACCCATGTATTATTATTGAATAAAATTATTATTATAATATGTACGTATTTACAAAAAAAAAAGTATATATGTATGTTTATCCATTGTCTAGTACCCATAGTACAAGCTCTGCTTAGTTTGGGCTAGATGGTGTTGTGTGTATGTGGTAGAATATTATTATATTATATTATTATTTAATCACACAACCTTATGTTGGGTTCCAGCTTTGACCTGATTTTAAGGCTCCTTAAGAAGTTGTGTGTTTTTAGTAGAGAATCAATATTTTCTTTCTATTGCGCAATTAACACCATTACGACTCATCGAATAAATATTCGAATATGATAGCAAATGATTCGGAAAATAATGATAGTTATTTGGTGCATATGTATTAGTCATTACGTCTCGAATCGACTAATTATTCGCAATACATTAAGCAATGTATAATTGAATATTAGGCACAATTTTAGTCAATTATCAAGATGCTGCCTACCGGGCACATTGTCTGACACTGTTCCGGTGTTCGGAATTTTAATACAAGAGTCAAATAATACTTTGTTTGACGATTGTACGATCACGATCGCACAAAAACACAAAGTAAGCACAAACGAGAGCTGCGATAGCTCAGTGGGGAGACCAACAGACTGCAATGCAGATGGTCTCGGGTTCGAACCCACGTCGCGCAACTCTGATTTTCGGAAGTTATATGACTTTTCGAAATTATGTGCGTATTGATTGACAATTATCGCCTGCTCCGTGCCTCGGAGAGCACGTTAAGCCGTCGCTCCCGGCTGCCATGAACATCTATGGCAGTCGTTATTGGGAGAGTGTCGACACAAAAGATCCCACTGGGTCGAAGTGTCGCTGGTCTACACTGACTGGCCCCCACATAAGATAATAAGATAATAATCAGCACAAACAAAAAAATGACATAAATTATACTTAGGGCTACTTATGTTCTTACATACATATGTAGCCTAACGCTTCGATTGCCGAAGGGGTAGGCAGACCTACTACATCCGCATTACACCAACTTTAGGTTCACCGTAATAGAGTCCACCGTTCCAGACTCTGTGCCGCTTCTGAAAATTTCTTGATGGAAAATCCCAAACACACTTTGCTGGATTCGAACTCGCGACCGCACGTACAGCCGTCGTATTCACTACCGTCGAACCATTGATGCAGTCCGTCAGTTATCGTTATCTATGTATAAGTAACATCTATACTAATATTATAAAGCTGAAGAGTTTGCTTGTTTCTTTTTTTGGTTGAACGCGCTAATCTCAGGAACTACTGGTACGAATTGAAAAATTAATTTAGTGTTGGATAGCCTATTTATCGCGGAAGGCTATAAACATCACGCTACGACCAATAGGAGCGGTGCAGCAATGGAAAATGTTGCAAATACGGGCAAAATCTCTTATATAAAGCAGACAAAGTTGCGCGGGTCAGCTAGTTTATATATAATATGCCATGACATAGTAATGACCCTTTTTTCGAACTCTAAAATTTACGGCAATTCATTGCCGATTCTCACTTGTTTTATAGGAGACGAATTGAAAGTTTGCGACCTGATCAAAAAAATATAAAATATATGAACCGAATATATTATGAAAACTGTGTGGACTCCTTTTAACAGCTTTTCAAAGTTCTGTAGGCAGTAGTTCTAAAAAAAAATTTTTTATTGATTTAATGCGCCTTTGACTCTTCTTTTGGTGAAAATTTCAGGCCACTGAGGTGATATATGTATTTACTTTTGAAATAATTACTGTACCTACGAAATGTTTTAAAAGTAGTAGATTAAGGTGGAGGTCATTTCTAAGCCTTATAATTTTCTAATTTTATTTATTTATTTAATTCGGACAACCAACAAGTTATACACTGTAACATGTTCTTATGCTAGTACTTATAGCTAGTGTTGTGTTTAGTGCTACCTTACTTAAAGGTTGCCACGGCATGCATATTATACAGTTAGAAGATTCTCAAATATAGCAAAACATAACAATATACTATAATATAATAAGTTAAACAGAAAATAGTTATGCAGATCTTTAAATAATTATTTTAGAGAATACCATTTATTATTTCTTAACAATACTTCTTCTTCTCTCTTAGCCTTTATTATTCCCAAGTCACTTGGGGTCGGCTTTTCTGGTCTAACCGGATTTGACTGGATATCAGTTTTTACACGGAGCGGCTGCCACCTGACCTCCGCAACCCGAAGGCTAACGATACCCTAAGGCTAGACCAGTGTCAGACTATTAGAGGGTACTGACTTTTCCAATAACGACTGCCATAGATGTTCATGGCAGCCGGGACCGACGGCTTAACGTGCTCTCCGAGGCACGGAGCAGGCGATAATTGTCAATCAATACGCACATAATTTCGAAAAGTCATATAACTCCCGAAAGTCAGAGGTGCGCGACGTGGGTTCGAACCCAAGACCCTCTGCATTGCAGTCTGTTGGTCTCCCCACTGAGCTATCGCTGCTCTTCTTTTCTTAACAATACTGTAAGCTGTATTTAGAATTGTGAAATTTTCTATTTCAATGTATATTTTATAACCCGCCTAGGCCTAAAATCATAGCTGTTATCCAAATGTTGGTGTAATACACCTATGCCGACTTGACTATAAAAAGTTTATTCACTCAAATATCACAATGTTATCTTAGTCTATTATAACCATGAAAAGCTTATACGTATATATTTTTTAAAAGACTATTTCCTTGTTTATAATTTACATTTTACTTTAGCATGGCATAGCAGGTTATAAAGTAAATCTTGATTTACTATAATCTATACTAATATTATAAAGCTGAAGAGTTTGTTTATTTGAACGCGCTAATCTCAAGAACTACGGTCCGAATTGAAAATTATTTTAGTGTTGGATAGCTCATTTATCGAGGAAGGCTATAGACTATATAACATCACGCTACAACTCACGGGGGCGGCGCAATAATCATAAACGCGGGTGAAACCGCGGGCACATCTAGTGTTGCCATAATATAAATATTTACGATAAGAATTGACGTGTTAACGCAATCCGCATAAAATAACTTTTATCTATTTATTTTGTTTATTTTTCTTGCCTTTGCCGGGGGACTTTACAAACATTTAAACAACGGACACAAAGAACATCCAGACTCGGAACAACAATTTGTGTATCACACAAATTTTTGTCCCGTGTGGGAATCGAACCCATAACAGTCAGCGCAGTGACTGTGGCGAGGTGACCATTTAAACCACTAAGCCATCCGTGCAGACAAAGTCAAATGTAATGAATAAGAGGTAGTCACTGCTGTAGTGAAACTATGTATGTTTTCTTAGAACAAAAACGAGATGGGTGTAAAATCCAATTTTGTTTCCCATCTTCTTTTTGTAATGTCCCACTGCTGGGCAAAAGCCTCTCCCTTGGACTTCAAAGTCACTCTGTTGGTGGATATCCCCTGACCTTATGACCTTGTGACCCCTATATCTCAGGGGTCTTTTGATCCACAGGGCTCATATTCAAACTCTACCGAGGGTTGACCCCAAGGTGTCTGCACACCAAGTTACAAGTCAATATTTTGCCATTTAAAATATGTGACTCTTGTATTTCGGGGGTCTTTTGAGCCCCAGGGCCCATATTCAAACTCGACCGAGGGACACCGAGTTACAAGTCAATCAGTCTAGTGGTTTCGGAGCTATGCCTGTCACTAACAGACAGACACACAGACCCACATACTGTTTTCATTAACCTCTTCGAAGAAGACTCTGAGGTTAATAAGTATACAGAACCATCGCAATATATAACGGTGTCGCACTTATATTTTTAATAAATACTTTAGGATCGAGATACGGCAGATTGTCATTACACCCAAGGCTTCGTAATTTTACGCGCTAACGTAATGATAGCTTAGCCACGGCATTGTTCCCAGTGGAAGTGGGTTCTAATCCGCGTGAGGTAACGTGAGTCTCGTATGTTATACGGTAATTAATTACCAAGGTAAACTAATGAATGGGATATTATCTTGTTTATCGTCAATCTTAGGATGTTGATTACAATATTTTGGATACGGTGGCGTAGTGATTTAAGTGATAATCTCGGTACTGCCACTGTGTTATGGGTTTGCTCACACACGAGACAACCATTTGTGTGATCTACAAAAGGTTGTGCCAGGTCTAGGTGTTCTTTGTGTCCTTTGTATTAGTTTTTGTAATATCCTTCACGACACAGAAATCATTTCAAGTGCTTGTAAAGACAAGTGCTTGTAAACATAATTCGCACTCTTAATAAAACAGCGACTGAACTCGAAATTTGAAAGTAAGGCAATTTGAACTCTAATTGTAAATGTTAAATTCTAATATTATATTTGTGTTAAATCTTTGCAATAGAGTTCAAATTTGTTTAATACAAAATACTGAGATAAGTCTCTGTTTTATTAAGGGTGCGATATATTAAATACTATATGTTAAAATATTACGCTTATTATCTTTTTTAAATAGGTACGTAGAAAACCAAACAATTGTTAATTAGGTCACTTCAGATTTGTTTCAGTTGCTCTAATGCAGCATTAAAGACTTGTGCAGAACTTGATGTAAAACTTATTTCGTCATCAGATTCTGTATCCCGAGCAACGACACCTAAATTATAAGAAAGTATAAAATCAAGTCGTTTTTTGACGAGCCTGCATAATCTATACTAATATTATAAAGCTGAAGAGTTTGTTTGTTTGTTTGAACGCGCTAATCTCAAGAACTACGAGTTCGAATTGAACATTCTTTTTTTGTTGGATAGCTTATTTATCGAGGAAGGCTATAGGCTATATAACATCACGCTACGACCCACGGGGGCGGCGCAGTAATCATAAACGTGGGTGAAACCGCGCGCACATCTAGTATAATATATGTATGGACCACTTTTTCTTACTAGTTTCATTAGGAAAACGATCAAATTCATTATAAAACCATTCAGTTATTGCTTTTAGACTGTATTTGTTTTCTAATGAATATGAATGACTAAAAAGTTGTCTCTCTATGTAAGTTTTTAGCTGCTAATACGCCATTTTGTTTACTGAATATGACAAGTACGAAAAATATAATTATACGTAGTCATACGCATTTAATTTGATGTACGGATGGCGTTGTGTTTTATGTGGTCACCACCGCCATTGCGCGGAATGTTATGGGTTCGATGTTAAAATTTCCGTTTTATGATCGACTTCATTAGACTCCATTGGTTTGAATCTGGCTATTCTTTCTGTCCGTTCTTTGAATGTTTGTAAAGCGCCCTACGACACAAGAGTGATTTCAAAATATATGTTTGATTCTGTCGTATTATGAGCAATGATGAAATATATCAACTTCTATTTCGGCAGGTGTGGTTTGGGTCCTAATTTACATACAAGGGCGAACCTAAATAGGTTCGGGCCTCTTCTGAGTGTGAGAAGGGTAAGGTGAGTCCATCACGCAAGCCTAGTGCGGGTTTGTATCGCATATCTTCAAGAACATTATAGGTAACTCACAGACATGCAGGTTACATCACGATGTTTTTCTTCACCATTAAAGCGAACGATAATCAACTATTCAATACGCACATAACTTCGAAAAGTCAGAGATCAAAGAGTGAGGTACTTAAATACTGGGTCCACCTCGTGCATAAATAATGCGATATAAATGAATAAAGCTAAGGATGTTTAATAGAATTGTTTTACGTACAAGCTATAGTATAAGGCGCAAGTGCGCCCTTGTGTGGAGTACTGTTCTCATCTTTGGGATGGCTCCTCGCAGTACTTGCTGGACGCTCTCGACAAGTTATAACCGCGGGCTGTCCGTATCATCGGAGATCCAGAGATCACAAGTTCACTGGAACCTCTGCAACTCCGTAGGGACATTGCCTCATTGGCATGTTTCTACAGAATATAGCACGGGGAGTGCTCTGAAGAGTTATTCCACTTATCCCGCCCTCTCCTTTCTTATCCAGAACAACGCGTGCTGGGCTCAGATGCCATCCTTACACGATAGAGTCGATTAGAGCGCGCTCCAACAAGTTTGGGTCCTCATACCTCTGCCGAACGATCAAGGCATGAAATTTTGAAATTCCTTCTTCCTTCAATCCTGGGTCCTTTAAGTGGGGTGTGAAAAAGTACTCTCTAAGGCCGTCAAAGTAGAGACCTCAACTTCGCCTCAGCTGCTATGAGGACGGTGTGGAGGCCACTGCTCTTAGACCACATGACTGCTTACCATCAGGCGAAGTGTGGTCATTTAGATGAGTAAAAAAAAATAAAAAAAAAGCTCGCTGTCTTTGACTAAGGCTTCAGGAAACAAGCCAAAGTAGTATCACAAAACACATAGGCATCTGTTCTATCACTACATATTATAAAACAAAGTCCCCCACCGCGTCTGTCTATCTGTTCGCGATAAACTCAAAAACGACTTAACGGATTTTCATGTGGTTTTCACCAATAGACAAAGTGATTAACGAGTAAGGATTCGGTGTATAATTTGTTAATACCCGTGCGAAGCCGAGGCGGGTCGCTATTTTAATATAAAATATGCGGAAGCTTGTAACATTTCATTTATAGAAATAAAAATCAAATGCTGTTCATCAGTAAGCACATAACTTAAGAATGGTTGGAATAAATGATATGTTTAACTTATGTTTTTGGTGAGCGTCGGAAGCGGCTAGATGCGAACGACCCAAGATCATCTGTGTTGTGTCTGTGTATCCTTGGTAGAGGCCTATATCCAGCAGTAGACGTTTTATCGGCTGAGATGATGATGAATAGTCCGTATATGGAATTTATGACAACAATAAGCTAAAGCACATTAGAACATTAAGACAATCACCATCTTAGTCTCCCCGTGAACATGGCTGCTGAAAAGCAACCGAAACGTCGGGGTCAGCGTAAAATTAAATCTAAATAGTTTTTATTATGTAAATAGCTGAAATAGAAGTAAACAGTAATTAGTAAAAGTGTTTAACAATAATAGTTCAAAGTTTTCAAAATTATGTAATAATAGTGCTTGATAAAAAAATGAACAACGCGATAAAATCCATACAAAGTTGTTTAATTTCAATGTATTACATTCGCGTAAACGTAAGACAATATTAAGCTAGAGCGAATTTTGATGAATACTGAAAGACTGTACTTATTTTATTGAAATTTTGTCAGGGCAATGGTTGTTGGATAAGCTAGTTTAAAATGAAATTGTTATTACTAATCCGTCGTGGCGGTTTTTACAGACATACATATGTATTAAATTACGCAGACAGAGTACATCTAGACTCAGAATAATTATATTTGGATCACACAAATGATTGCCCCGTGCGAAATTCGAACACTCATCGCGCATGCCCGCTACGCCATCTTAATAAAAATATGCAACAAAAACTAAACTAATTTTATATGTACTTATGCGTGTAAGTAAAAAATTGTTTTGAAGTTTGTGCAACATAGTTTGGAGGCGAATATTTGTCATATTAACTATTGTCTAATGATGACTTTGACGTTTCTTCCTCATAACGTTGAGATAATTGAGACTATGATTTATAATGTATGTTTATCTATTGTTTTTATTACGTCTTCCGCGTATAAAATATTTAAATTTATACGTAGGTATTTTAATAACTGCTTGCCTCGTTGGCATGGCGGTAGGGAATTTGACTGTCGACCACGGAGTCTGGATTGTGCCTGTTGGAGGTCAATCGGTTCGCCCTCAATTACCCCTACTTGGCGAAGTGTCGGTGCGATACACTCTCTACCTACCTGATATAGACGTGATACTATATATTCAAGTGTATTATTTAAAAAATGTATACCTACCTATATTGCATACAGTGATAGCTGAGTGGAGATATCGTTGCCTGCCACGCAGACCTCTCGAGTTCTAGCCACAACACGCACCTGTGACTTTACGAAGTTACGTGCATTAAATAAAGCTTCAACATTGAAGGAAAACATCGTATGGAAACCTGCATGTCTGACATTACTTTATATTGTTCTCGAAGAAGCGAAGCGTGGTAGACTATGGACAAATTTTCCCACACTGGAAATAATCCCGTGCCTAGGAGGGGGGCAGCTTATAAGCAGGGCTTATAATTTTTAGTAGGTACCTTTACATAGTATTAGTAACTTTTGCCAGTTGTAATCATAAAAGAATTTATAAAACGATTAAACTCACATGTATTATTCGGGTTTTTCTGACTAGTTTTAAACCGAATTGGAGTTGTTAATAATGAGCGCGATGTCCTGGTGGCAGGAGTCAGATGTCTTACTCAGAACGACACCTGACTCCGTCACGCCAAGGCTTATATCATTATTTTAATTATCTACTACTGGACATTTTTTTTTTAAATTATCTTCCACAGCTCTACCAATTAGTAATACTTCTACCCGTTGCATCCACCGATACTTCTATCAGTACACTACAATACTAGTACTCAATGCTTAATATTATATAGAATGGCGAAGCTTAGAAGAAAGTGTTTTTAAAGAAACAGTAAATATATGCCTATTACACTCATAAAATATCAGTAGCTTACTAAACATCAAATTACATCTTTATATCTTTAATGTTAAGTTTCAATTTAGATTAGCAAGCACGTCACTTAAGTATATTTTGCAGATAATTTAAGTGCTAATTGGTGTGACTTACTAGTTCTTATAACCAAGCAATAGAAAAACTGCAAACCGTACCTAAACGTCAGTAATTTATTTTGCTCCTGAGCTATCAATTGAAAGTGATGTTAAAACTCTTAGCTCACACGACAAAATAAAAATAAATAAATTTATTTATATAGATGTAGCAGAAGTGTCACAGCATGCCTACTCAGTTAATAAATACATTTAAATCATTTGTGATCTTAATAACGTAAAAAAATTGTAGATCTCACTTAGACAACTGTAATATATCAGTAAACTGCTGTTGTACAAAAGTGATATATCACATCACTGAGCACAGCAGATATACATAATTTCTTTTTCACAATCCTAGTCTTCTGAGATCCGTTTACATATACGACAGTCTTTCGATAAATATAAACTTTTTGCCACTTCCATGGCATTGAATTGCAACGGGTCGATACATTTATTATATTATTTAGCTAGCTATTGTAGTCAGTACTTTTTTTCTGGATGCAGTATATAAGCGCAGTATAACTTGGTGCTAACACAAGTAGGTCTACAATCAAAATGTCTATCCGAATCTTCGAGCCAAACGAAATATGAAGGACGCTCATGAAATTTTCGAATACCCTGTGTCCTTTTTACTAGTCATAGCACTTATAAAAAATAATATATCGGAGACACAATGGAAAAGCATTGCTTCAGAGATCCTGGATCCGAGAGTTAGCCTAATATAAGATTGATGAAAAGTATAAACGAAAAAGGTTTTACTATAGACCATTGGGTTTATATATCATGTAATGAAACCTAGTGGCTGACTGTAAATTAAAATAAAATTGACCATAGAGTACCTGTGTAGGTGTTGCGTCAGTGTCAAAGGTGTCAAATCACAAACGTGCCAAACAAAGATGAAGTTGTGATGAACCGGAACTTTGTGTTCAACCATCAGGTAATCACCAGGCAGCTTGACTCCTTTTTTAACCATTATTTAAGCGACGTCAGTGGTTCACGGGAAATATAAACAGTTTTTAAATGCAAGATCAGCTAGTTATTCGCTGTCGAAAATGTAAGACCTGGCTCAACGTTCTCTGATCAGAGGATCGGATCTCTGATTCGGACTCTCACGGTAACATCTTGTATCTTGTATCTTATGTGGGAGCCAGTCAGTGCAGACCGGCGACACTTCGACCCAGTGGGATCTTTTGTGTCGATGCTCTCCCAATAACGACTGCCATAGATGTTCATGGCAGCCGGGACCGACGGCTAAACGTGCTCTCCGAAGCACGGAGCAGGCGATAATTGTCAATCAAAACGCACATAATTTCGAAAAGTCATATAACTTCCAAAAGTCAGAGGTGAGCGACGTGGGTTCGAAACCGAGACCCACTGCATTGCAGTCTGTTGTTCTCCCCACTGAGCTATCGCTGCTCAGCAACATTACGTCACGGTAACATAGTTGACGATCGATTCGGTATGACGTCGTACGTTTTATTATATTTTCAATACAGAAATATTGTATTAGTCAATTTATTGCAATGAAATTGAACTTAATTACCAATGAGTGGCAGTTCTAATTTATTGTTCTAAAAATATTGATAATAGGAGGACAAAATTATTATATACTGTTAGCGGTCTCGACAATTTTAAACTAAAAAAAACAATATTACAACGAAAATTATATATTTCAGTAAATTTTGTAATTTAAACAAATTTACAATAAAATAATCAAAGAAACGTATGTAGGACTAAGAGCGATGTTTACGGCGCGACGGTAGAACGATGGCCAAGAGAGCAGCGCTGGCGCGCGACTGCTTTTATAGGTTGGCTAGTGACGCAGCGCTGTCGCGTGTTCAAAATGGCGTCTCTCATCTAACAATACATATATTCAATTAATTACCCGTGCATTCTGAATTAAAAAAAGACAAAAACGGTCAGATTGTTTAAAACGGTAAACTCGTATATATGTATATTATGTTGATAGTCAATGATAAAATCGGTAGTCACTGCCTAACACTCAGAGAACGAATCAACTTACTTAATAGTATATATTTTATTAAAAGTTTATTTAAAATGATTTCGATGTTAAGAATACTTTTCAGCATTTATGGACCTAGATACAGAGACTTTAACTCCGTAAGTGATTATTTGTAATAGGTTACACCTAGATATTTTGTTTATTGTACTTTTTTAAGGCATGATCTTGAAAAGTGGCGTAGTACGTATAATGTTAAGGACGGAAACGTTTGTAACGGAAGAAAGATGACTTAAAACTGCGCCGAGCGAAATGTGCCAAAACAGGCGGTCACAGTTAAGTGAATAAAATCAACACTTTTTGTTTAATACAAATATAAAATATACATTTATCATAACAATGAATGTGTTTACAATTACTCCGTGTAAAAAACTCTCGTCTACAAAATTACGTAAATTTGCATTAGATTATAACAGTAGAAATCTATCCTATTTTACAGCTTAAACGAAACATAAAAATTTATATTACAATTCGTCCGTCCCAAAAATTTAAGTTATTGGTTGACAATAAAGATACATATTTATCAAAAAAGCACTTCAAATTCTCCATACAATTTTACTATGGCGGCCGCGTGCCGATTTGAATATGCGCCGCAGGAGCTCTGTCATTATCTGTCTTACGCTCGGCGCAGTTTCAAGGCAAAGATTTATACTGTAGTTATTAAAATTATAGTTCTGAACTGGAGCGGTAACAGTCTTTACAAGTATTCTGTGCAGCCTGAAATCCGCGTCAAACCCAAGAAGAGTCGTATATAAGCGCAGTATAACTTGGTGCTATCATAAGTAGCATGTTATTTAGAATTTGTTTTTTAAGTATCATTTTTGGTAGAATGCTACCATGATAAGATTTTTAGGTTGATCATACCATTATTTCGTTCGTCGTTATCACAATCAGCCCGAAAGTGCCACATTCTCGTTTCATGGTAGGCCATATGTTGATTGTTCTTTAACCTTCCAGCAGGATAGGCAGGGTCCATGGTCGAGGACCGCCAGCACATTGAACAGGTGGCTTTGGGGAGCGTTGTGCTGTGGCGTGCCCGGCATCCCGTGCTACTTCTGTAACTGCTGCGAGAGACTCGAAGATGTCGCCCCACAAAGGGAACGGACTAGAGTTAACCGTACGTATTCTGTTCCGTACCTCAAAAGGAAAAAACGGGACCCTTATAGGATCATTTTGTCGTCCGCCCGTCCGTCTGTCTGTCTGTCTGTCTGTCAAGACACTTCATCTCGAGAACGCGTGGAGATATCGAGTTGAAATTAAAACTATATACTAAGATCTACAGCCTCTTGAAGCTGTGAAAAAATCTAACTGCTAAGTTAACGAAAAAAAAGATACGGCCGTTTATGCCCCAAAAAAAGTATATTTCGACACTCTCAAGGGAATCCAAATTTATTATATTCCGTTGACCTAGAACTATGAAATTTGACAAGTAATACCGTTTTATATTACAAGTATAGGGGAAAATCTGAAAACTATACATTTGTAATTAAATCATAAAAAAAACAGGGTCTTTATGCAAAGAACGGCGGGCGGTCCAAATTTTGAATTGAGTTAACCGTGTCATGTGGGGTTCGTATGAAAGGGCTTCATTGGCCCAAGCTTAAACAGATTTTAATTATTTTTATGATGTATAGTTTCGATTTCGATTCGATTAATGACCATGAATGGAAAAAAAACCTTTTCCCATTTTTATAAGTATAGGTAATTACCTAATAATACCTACAAATTTGTACGGAACCCTCGGTTTTTTGTTTCACATGGATATTGGACACTTAATACTCGACGCACGGGTAAAGGCGAGGCGACTTCTGACGCCTAAGGAGGCGGTTGCTATATTCAAGAAATAAGTCGCTTTAGCTGCAGATAAATACATTTTGACCAATTTTTCTAAAAGATAGAATAAGAAATAGTGTGATTAGAGAGAAATGTGGCATGAAAGTGGATATAGTGACAAGAATAGAAAAGGGTATGTTAAGCTGGTTTGGGCATGTAGAAAGAATGGACGAGAAAAGACTGACTAAGAAAATTTATAATGATTGAAGAAGTGATTATAACAGTCGCAAGGGGAAGACCTAGGCGAACGTTTTTCGATCAGATCGGAGACGTTCTGGATAAAGGCCAGGTTAAGAGCACCTTAAACCGGCGAGCGTGTATGAAGAATGTAATGAAAATGAATGTACAAATGGAAATCTGTAGTCTCTGCCTACCCCTCTGGAAAACAGGCGTGAATCTATGTATATATTTTTCATAAAATATGTGTTAGAAATTAACTGTCGGTAGGTAAATTGACTTGTTTCTTAAATATAGGAACCAGGTTTAAAACCACTACGCATGCATATTGTTATGATTTATTGTTAATAAACTCTCAGTGGTAACACATAATCTACCCACCCGAAAACGTCATTTTGCTCGCTCCCTATTACGGCCATAGAATCAAAACTACGCCAACCCTGAATCAAATACCTACATATTCTTTCTCTTCTTTTCGTGTGGTTAGTGGCCAACCTGTTGTCAGGAGTTGTTCAAGCCGCCCGTAGGCCTCTGACATGGCTTAACGACCGCTGTCAATTTGACAACAACCAGGACCGACTTGTTACGTGCCCTATGAAGCACGGAGACGCTCAGATGAAATACCACTAAGCGGTCACCCATCTATAGACTGACCGCACCCAACGTTGCTTAACCTCGCTAATCGTTTACCGATCAGTGAGTGCAACTACCTATGAGCGCCTCAAAGAAAACCTACATAAATATGTATATAATATAAATAATATCGATAACAGCTTCGGTACAAACTGTTTACAACTCACAGTTAATTTTTTAAATTAAACGGTAGTGTGATGGCTAATGGTCGGTAAGTGATTGCGATACAGCGAAGTATGTGTGAGGAAGTGTGTCGTGACGGTGGTATCATTGACCCATTCCCCTGATTAATTGCTTAAAGGAACTTGCGCATTCAATGTTTTCCTATCGCACTTTTAATTACTATAGGCAAGTTTTCCCCAATTAGTATGACATGTTCCCTAGAGGAATGTGATATTGGTCAGAGGATGTATGCGGCCATCCATTGGCTAAGGTAAATCATCTGTAATACTGATAAAAATGCAGATACGTAAAAAAAGTAAATACAAAAAAAAATTGTTTCCTATACTGTGGAGCAACTAAATATATTGATAACACGTCACACGTCACTAGAGGTATGTAGACTGTGTTTGAGAATAGAGTCTACTTTTACATAAATAGTCTCATACATAGGTATAGCCCCAAAAACGTAGGTACTACTGAGAAAACAGGAAATCCTATTAACACTTTGTTGGGCTCAGGAATCAAATTATGATCATGTAGATACGTCACATAAAATTGTTTTGTAGAATTTAAATAAGTATAGCTGGCGAAATGTTTAATACTTAATTTACCTTTGTTAAAAGATTATCAAGAAATTTCGCATGCACGTCAGGGGTTCAGAAATGAGAAAAGGACATAGGGTACCTTTCAAATAGAAAAAAGTACAGAGCGAAGCCGCGGGCAGAAGCTAGTTCATATACAGGGTTACTGGTAACTCGACGTATTCCCGGCCGAAAAATAAATTTAACCTGTCATATGTATGGCGGCAAGTTAACCGATTTCGAAATATACAGAACTTAACGATTTTTTTAAATTATACTTCTATTTGCCTAAAGATATAATAAAAAAAATTAGCTCATTGGATGTCTTTTTACATTATTTTAATTTATAAAGAACCTAGTAATAAAGTTTAATAAGTTAAAAATACCCACAAATGCGTAATAAACAATAACCATGACTAAAAATGTTTTAAATATAATTGATAATTTAACCGTTGCTCGATTTAAAGTGCTTCGTAAAATAAAATAAAATAAATTAATTTAAATTATTTGATTTATTATTTTTTCGTTTAAATTTATTGCACTTTAGCTCCTCTATTTATTATTGCCGGGAATACGTCGAGTTACCAGTAACGCTGTATAATTTGAAAGTAATTAACTACAATGTTCTCTGGCAGAGTCGACAGCGACGGTGGAGCGCATTGCACGTCCACATCGGCCGCATGCGCCTCGAGGACGGAAACACACGCCGGAGACCCTGTCAGCGGTACGATGCGCCTTGTCCCAGCTCCAGGGTGAGCCAGCGCCACCCATGCCGCCCAACTATGACAGGAAGACGCCTGAGCCGGGTTGAGTATTAAACTGGCAAGTAGCATTAGTAGAATTTTCTATTAACTTTACTTCAGGATTGATATAGAGAAATCGTTTATTGTCAATTAACTTTATTGTGTTGAACATTACCCATTGGCTCTAACTAGGCGAACCTGTTCTGTGAGTACCTGTTACGATTATAATTTTGACTCTACATTATTTGCGAGGACATTATCAGAGTAATCATATTAAAAGAATTGGGACTTATGCACAGAGCTGGCAAAACATTTGAAGAAATGGACCTCTATCAAATTCCTTCGGAGTACGTAAATGGGATTCTATGATTTGATATAATTTCAAACAAGCATATATTTGCATCTTTGCTTTCATGGCGCTACTCGAAAACAACTGAGTATTCCAAAGGATTTGTGAATACATGAATCCTTTAGAATACTACGTTATTTTCCTCAGTTATATTTTGGAATAAAACTTTACTCTGTAAAATAGCACGTTGATAATTTGCTGCATTTAATCTAAGTATACTAATATTATAAAGCTGAAGAGTTTGTTTGTTTGTTTATTTATTTGTTTGGTTGGTTGAACGTGCTAATCTCAGGATTGAATTGCAAAATTATTTCAGTGTTGGATAGCCCATTTATCGAGGCAGACTATAGGCTATCTAATATCATGCTATGACTAATAGGAGCAGACCATCAATAAAAAATGTTGCAAATTCGGAGAAATTTATCTATGTTAAATAGTAGCATATTATGTTGTTAATGTATTCTTCATAGGCAAGGAAGTCCGAACATCGACCACCAGATCGTGATGTGTCTGTTTTAACGGCCTCCGCACACTAGCTACTTGTTCGTTGTCAAGACGGGTGATTTGAAGACAGAATGAAGTTGTGGTGCAAAGAACAGCAAAAGGAGAGCAAAGAAGCTCTTCTCTAAAAAAAACGCATTGAAACAACAAGAGAGGGACAAAGCAATGTTTTATTCTCGCTTACTTTCTTTATAATTATTTTGCAGAACATTTTGTATTATGGGTCTTTTAAAAAAAATGTGTAATAAATTTTAAATAAAATCGTTACTTCATCGACGAGCAAAGACCGTCGACGAGGAAAGACCATCAACTCCTTTAAATCGTTTAAAAAAAAGCACCGTGTTAATGTAAGATATCCATAATTCATAATTAATCGCTTTTTTTACGTGGGGTAATGCATTAACGCTATCCCCTACGCGGGGGCGGGCGGAGGGGTTATGTCGGACTCACCGGGGTAAAAGAAAGATGTTGAAATGATAATGGACCTCCCGAAATACCGACTAAACCTACCACGGTGTTCTTCGACAAAACCACTATCGACGGGGCCGCGCGAATCACTTGCACATGCGGTCGCGACCCCGCTGATAATTTATCGATGACCTCGTCCATCCTACTCGCTCACTCATTCATAGCCAAGCGACAATACCAATTAGTCTTCAACTATATTTCAGCTCACCTACCTAGCCTGAAGGCCTACCAATCCTTGCCGGTGGGACTAATGCTTAATCAATCCTATTAGCAGTGCTGGTAAAATTTATTTTACTTGTACATCAATTATTTTTGTGTCATCTGTTAAATTACTACATCTAACGTTTAGAGTAATGCCAAATACCGGCATGCTATTTTGCCGTGCGGTTTTTAGAAGATGGTATGCATTTAATTTATTGATTGCTAATTGTTCAGAACACTTAGTGAGTCTTAGGAGTGATTGATCACGCAATCGTTTATCACAAAGCAAGTTAACATATTTCCTTCCAAGAAATCATATCTTTTCGTGGTCAGTTTCTCAAGCGTTTAAGTTTCTGCATATTTTTTTATTTGGAGAACTTGTGGCGAGCAGCTTTTCTAAAAGAATGAAAGTCGTCCATGTATTGTATAGGTATAATTTGATATATTACATAATTTGGCAACAAATAAGTAGCTGGCGTGCGGAGGCTCCAAGCAATTGAACTGTACATTATAAATGATACTATTGCTTATATAAATGTAAGATTATTATGAGCGTTTTAGTAATATTATTTAAGTCTGTCAGAAGGTAGTTTTGGTTTGTTAAAAGTATCGGGCCAATCGTACCTAAGAAGTACTGAAACGTGTGTTTAATGGATTACATGCTGTACCGTGCCGGGCTAACGCTAAAATAGTGTCGAGAATTAGAATATATCGTAAATTGTTATCAGGCAAGCAAATACTCATGTACCAGTACCATGTATAACCATTCAAATGCTGGAATGCCAGACACGATTGCAAACCTATTGTGTCAGGTCGCCGCTGTGCCGCTGCCACAAAATAGGTTAATCGAAAAAGGATGCTTATTATTCTTACTGGCCAGTCTCATTTAATTAGATAATTATTATGGATTACAGTCTTTGTGATAGTCTACGCCATGACTTCTTGTGATAGATGTACAGGAATCCTTTTTTAAAAATATATATTGTTTTAGGTTTTACGGAACCTAAGTATCTTTAACCTGACGTCTTATATGCGTAAACTTTAAATGACTGACAAAACTCTCTCTATATACATTCTAGTAGCAATGTCAATGCATAAAAAGCTTCATAAAAGCAATGAGAACTTTTATCGTGTTTATCAATTCTTTAGCTGGAGTCCAGCACGGTATAGAGTGACATGTGGATCCAGATTTTCATTTCAAGGTTGTAATTTTGTAGTCAGTACGCTAATCATTGTACAGTGTGTTATATTTTGTATTTTTTGTGTATATTAGTTTTATGGAAATAAAGACGTTTTGTTCAATTGTTGTTTTATTTACATTTTTCTACGTTAATGATTTACCAGTTACCTGACATCTCCGTTTAAATCTTTCTCACATGAGGATGAAAGGAGCCAGGGCTAAAAGTTTATATGGAGCAGATCAGGCCATAATGTCAACATCATTATTAAAAATCAGAACCTTTTATAGCCATAATATGAACTTCATTGATAGAAATAGTGTATTTTGATTTGTACATAATACATTATTTAAAGGTCAATTATATTTAAGCGCAATTAAAAAGAATTTCAGCTCAATTAAAAGAGCTTAATCTCTGACCGAAACCTTATCTTGAACTCAACAATATTGGTTTCAAGATTGATAGTTCTTTTTGCTTTTTCCTATAGATTTGCATTTGTATTCATCCACACTTAAATACAACATACGTTGGTAGGCCTACAGGCTCAGATTTAGAAGGTCATAATAGCACAAGGGGTTTTATTTTCCAATAGCAATGTCTTGACCTCCATTAAACATCTTTAAGTATGATTTGGCCTAAGGGTATATATATTACTTAAATAAAACATATTTTAACTTTGCCTGCTTTGCCGAATAATTCTTCATGCTGAACGCTAATATTTTTTCCTGAATAAGGCTTAAGCCACACTGAATTGGCAGCGTTCAGCAGCGACGCGAAGAGCAGGGCACTGAGCTCGTGTCGCCGCGCGTAACCTCGCGCCGTCTCGCGAGATCGCGTGGCTGCCGAGCGCCGCGCTAGCATGCGCCAGTCTTACAATCTACCTTTGGCAAGACTTAGAGAACTCGTGTTTTGTTTTTGAAGAATATGGAATTAGTCATGATAGCACTTATTTCTGAAGCAGAGGAGGAAGAAAGAGATAAATGTAGGCTAAAATAAAAGGGATATGTGGATTCATGATCGGGCGAACAGGCTGGCTGGCCGCGAGTCGGCTCGCGTCGCCGCGCGACTGCTCGCGCCCATGAGCGACTGTTAGCGCCCACGCTCGACAGCTCGCGACCACGCGAAACTGCTCGGGCCAGCGCGAGGCTCCGCCATGCCTCGTTCATTCTATCAAGCGTTTCTATATCTTGTAACATTGTACATAAAGTTTATAATGAGTTGTTATTAAAACTGATCCTCTTGTCGCTGCCAATTCGGTGTGGCTTGAGCCTAAAATGTTTCTAATTAGTATATTCAATATGTCTGCCTCATATGTGTTAGGATATTAAAATATAATAATTATTATTTCATTCTTGTCTTACACTTTCAAGAAAATTTTATGAATTTAAATATTGCACCTAATGCCATCTATCGCAAAATCCGTGTATTAACTACGTAATGGGCCGAGTTACGCTTTACGCTTTACTTGTAGCATTCGTCATGTCTAGGTTTTCTCGTAGTTATTATATTCACTCAGAGGTGGTGCTGTATTAAAATAGTTCCTTGAATATGATAGGATGTTTTACTCATTTATTGGATGTTAAGAGATTTTAGAGATAAAACTACTTATAATATTATTTCAGTTATCTTTGTCAACTAAGGCCCTTATTTAAGACAGACATCACATGAAGCCGCGTAATAATTTCATAATTAAATTAGCGTTACCTCTTTTTAAATACTTACATACGTTTAAGAGTTACTTCCTTATGGTTTCACCTGTTTCCTGTTCTTCATAGCAATCCATTCACTGTAAGGAGGTCATCTCCTTTGAAATTAATAGTGGTTAATAGATACTGTTGGCATTGACAAGTTTCTTGCTGTATCTTCACGGTCAATTCGTGAGCGTACATAATATCAATAGGTACAAATGCTGTCGTCATGTCTTAGGACATTTAGTGCAGTGAAACAGAGGTGAACAGTGCTTATCTCAGTGTATTTACAATAAATAGTGATAAACTCTTTGTTTTCCAAAGGTAAAGCAATATTATTATTATTACTAAACGTAAGCAAACAACCGGCCGCGCGAGTAATCAATATTTTTAATCTGTTTTGTTTATATTTTTTTATGAAGCAAATGTAAGCGGTTTTATTCTGCCTTGATTTTATAATTGACGTTTAAAAATACAAGTTACAAGTAATTTAAATAAATCGTTAATCACAGTTTTGAAATGCAGGGACACGTAATAAGGAAACTTGTTTGAAAGGAAAATGTGTGGTAAAGTGTCTACCTTAGATATAAGAAGTAACAGGTGTGGATAGACATGGACATAGAATGTTACATAATTATTACCATGAGCGTTTTCAATTTACATAAATAATTAAAATAACAACAACAGTTTGAACGAATGAACAATTCAATAATAAAGTGATGTTTTCCCGTTGACACACCTCCAGACAATTTTAATACCTATTCAAGATGTGGTGTCTGTTGCGACGCACTGGACAATTATTGCGCATGTTTATAGTAGGTAATGGTATTTGACGTCATTTGTTTACCTTGCTTACATAATAAAGCAGTTCGCTGCACAGTTGCGTACCAAACTTTTAGATATCTTGGAAGTGTTGGATTGACGATTAAGGGCCATTTTATGACCTTATCCATCTTGCAATGGTCAGGCCAACAAAAAGTAATTGAGTTTTCGTGATAAGAAAATTCAATAGCAGCCCAGAGTTACGAATATAGCGTTGTTCTTAGAATAATAACGCACACCCCCGTGCTTCGGAAAGCACGTAAAGCCGTTGATCTTGCGACTGATCTCTCTCCGGTCGTGTCGGATTGCTGTCCCATCGGATCATGAGAGGGAACAAAGAGTGCAATTATTGTGTTTGCGCACACACTTGTGCGCTATATAATATCTCCTGCGCAGATGGCCAGTCTACGTTAAGATTAGTCACCGTGACCGGAATTCGGTCTGGAGGACATTATAACTTGCAATATTTTTGATTATGGAACAGTGTGATTGGGTTTATCTTTTCATTAAAGTATAGATAGATTATTAATAAGATATTATTATTAAGAATATTACTTACCTAGTTATTTTTTTTTTATAAAATCTACTCGCTCTCTAAATATAATGTCTGTTTCGTGGAGAACTTAATAAGTGATACTACTGTGTGCCTCCGTAACTTTCAAAAGCGTATATATGTTTAGTAGATAAGTACATTTACGCGCTTATTACACACCACTGTACTGGCTATAAATACAGCGTTTTGAAATGTTTTATATACATACTTATATTTATATGCCAATAAGTTTTACTGACTCTATTAATGATGTTGGTACTAGGTTCTAGGTAACAGGTTTAAGGGAACGCATACCGTTATTAACATATTGTACATCTCTCCAACTTCTAATATTAACATATTGTATATATCTTTATCCAACTTCTAAACAATTATACTTAAGATCTGTTTAAAGACGACAATAGCCTTGTTGGTTTCAGTCTCGGGTTTGATACCCGGTTTAGCAAATGTGTTATTAGAACTTTTTGTTGGACGACTCTTAGTAACAGTATGAAATGTAAGATACGTGCAGCTAAATCTCTATAGGCTTATCCCTGGTTACTTTAGCCCAAAATCGTAGTAAACGAAATATATGTACAATACCTATGACACATTTTTTTTTATTTTAAAATATTTTATCACATACACACAACACCATCTAGCCCAAACTAAGCAGAGCTTGTACTATGGGTACTAGACAATGGATAAACATACATATAAATACTTTTTTATTTTTGTAAATACATACATATTATATACATAGAAACACCCAGACCAAGACAAACATCCATGTTCATGCACACAAATGTTTGACTTGTGCGGGAATCGTACCCGTGACCTCAGGCGTGGCAGTCGGTTACACTAACCGCTACGCCATCGAGCCCGACAATTAATATAATACTATATTTCTATATTATATTATAGTATAAGTATCCCTTCCAACGAGTAAAGCAATATCTAGAGTTAAAATATTAGTATTACATTTTAACTCTAGTCCTGTTTATAAACTGCCCACTGTTGGGAACGGGCCTCTTCTCTGTATGAAATGGTATTGTCACCCATAGTCCACCAGGCTGGCCTAATGCGGGTTGGCAGGTTTCACATATAATAGAGTATATCATGGAGAACTCTCAGACATACCTACAGGTTTCATCACGATGTTTTCCTTCACTGTTAAAGCAAGCGATAATTAATTTTTTCTTTTTGTTTTATTTTATTTTAACACGCTTTTCTTATTAGAAATTCTGAACAAACATTGTTATTGTGAAAATACTTGGTTTATATTGAAATAACGTTAGTAGTTGCATTGTCTGATTTCTTTGCTTAAACTACTTGTTTACGCTAAACTTGTAGGTAACTCGTTATCGTCAACTATGATTCACAGCAAAACAAAAGTATTTGGTAAAAAGTGTCTTAACTTGTTTACGTAATGACTATTATCCTATGAGCGAGAATCTTACCTTGCCGTAACACAGTCTTTGACTAGCACGGGAGGTAAAGTACTTTTCTCTGTATACCGTCATTGGGCATTTATAAATTTTATCAAGTATGTGAACCTTTGCTTTACTTGTGATACCAGTATTATAATTTAATGCTTCTTCTACTCACCTTGCTACTTGTTATAGATAAGTTCTATCTTAGTTTATTTGAACGTAAGTAAGTGAGTGTGCCCTATAATATACTATGCTAATATGTATTACCGATGTATTGTAACTTAAAATTTGGTCAATAAACTTTATTATTATTATTATTATTAACTAATTAATACGCACATTACCTCGAAAAGTCAGAAGTGCGTGCCTTGCCTTTCAACGGTGTCCCACCAGGCTATCGCTGCTCTGATATCAGTATAAATATGCATAAATTAATTATGGAGTTACGTTCATGTATTAGACTGTTGCTTCGAGAACTTTCGAGACGGCTACAATCTCTTAATGATCACATACATATGTCTAAGCGATTGAGTAAGATCTAGTTATATTTAGTAGGTCAAGTTTGTCAAGTACCTATGTAGCTTTGCCGGTGGGTATGGAAGTATTCTTGAGCTAAGGGTAACGCTCGCCGCAGGCTAGCGCGTGTGTAAGTACCTTCTAGAGCAAATACATACGTATATCATGTATGTTTAGTGTGTGATTGCGTACCTTGTATATTTTATTTACATACGTTAAGTGTGTGTTATCTAAACTAATATTATAAAGAGGAAACATTTGAGGTTTTGTATGTATGTTTGTAATGTTTTCACACAAAACCTATTGGACCGATTTCAAAAATTCTTTCACCATTAGAAAGCTGCTTCTTCACTGAGTGACATAGGCTATATTACATTTTCAAAAAAATAGAATTTCTTTATAAAAATGCAATAATATAACCCAAGGTGTGAAAAAATTAGTCATAAAAAATCTGTCATCACGTGCGCTGCGGAAACTATTGATGATAGAACAAAAAAATGTTGTACAGTATTATAGAACGTATCAATATCTACAAAAAAGTCTGCAATACCATATGTCCAACTACTGTAGCTATGCTACTATAACTACTTTTTACATTTTAAAAGTTGATAAAAGTGCCGACAATAATCAAACCATATTATTCATACCTCTGTATTAATCCTTATCCAATTAAATGATATTTTATTAAAGACCGTTTCAATACCCGTAAAATACTTTTTAAATTATTAAAATCAGACATTTCATTCAAAAGATATAATTCTTTAGATATAGTAGCTTGTTTCTAAATAATAGTAGGTAGTTTTTAAGTATTAGCTATATATATAGCTAACTACACCTATATAGGTGTAGTTAGACTTATTAATTGCTTTAGTTGTAGTTTTATATATTAAAATTGGATTACAAATTAAAAGTAGGTATTGGGTAATAAATTAAAGTCCACGCGGACGAAGTCGCGGGCAACAGCTAGTGTGTAATAAACAGGAGTGGTCAAAAAGTACAGCCGATTAGAAAGAAACATTACAACTATTTCTATTTAAGTTTACACTTGCCCCGATGTTTCGGTTGCTTTGCAGCAGCCATGTTCACGGGGAGACACACATAATTTTGAAACTATTACACTACTAATATTGAACTTTAGTAATCAAACATACTAAAGAGAAAATATTTTGACGAGAACCGGATTAACACGTAAACTCCTATTGTTCCTGTTTAATTCAATCCACAAAACAAGTGGATGCTTAGGTGTGATATATGTATATACTGCCGTGCTAAGCGCAAAAGCGGTATCTCAGTGACAGCTAGTTTCGAGATAATTGAAGTTATGTAAAAGTAGTTTTCTCATTACCTTACAGGTAGTTATTTTTAGTTATTAAAAGTAATTCAACAAAACTTGGGTTTTTAAAATTTTGTTGCCATTTATGCTGGCAGTGATGGGATCCTTGTTAAAACCAGTTTTGTACGTCAAATCAAAACTGCCTCGTTTAACTTCTACTTCGACCATTTCACTTATATATGGACGCGGGTTAATTCGAGACAGTTCATACTGAGTTGTGTAATCTTCCCATTCATAAAAAACCGCTATAAGGCTTAGTTCATTAGATGCGTATTTTTCTAAGCTACCCGATGGCATAAAAATCTAATTAACGAATTTTTTTGAGATACCGCTTTTGCGCTTAACACGGCAGTGTATATCGTGCTCATTCCATGATTATCAATAATTTTAACAGGACATTGCCAGATAGACCTGAATGTTCTGTAGCCTAAATATATTAAAATAAAAACAGAAAAGATACCATTAGATACTTATGCTGACTTTATACTCGTAGGTATATGATATTGTTAAAGAGAATTAAATTGAGATGTTGGCTCCATTAATAGTTACCTAAATACATAGGTACATACGTCTACGCATGTATGTATGTAATTTAGGTATATACCCTTGAAGAGCTAGCCAGAAGTCTGTCCCCCCTGTGTTTATCCAAGATATAGTCTATCTGTGGGCCAAGTTTCGTCTAAATTCATTCAGCAGTTTAAGTGTAAAATAACAATATCTCAAAATATCCAAATATCTTCACAATCCTTAACATCGTAACTAATATTATAAATGCGATTGAGTGTTTGATTGTTACGCTTTGACGCTTTAACTGCTCGACCAATCATCATGAACATTTTGATTACCCTTGACAACGTGTATTTTGCATACACGATGTCAAGGGTGCAGAAAAAGATATATGACCCTTCATCCAGGAGAAAACCTGTTCTCAAGGTATAGAAATTTCTTGAGAGAATCTACATTAACGCAGCGAAGCTGGAGCAAAATGTAGTTTAATATGTTAGTAGGATTATTTCAATTGGCTACTAAAATCCTTGTGCGAGCCATTTTTAATTGTTTTATTTACTTTTTACATTTAATTTTTTTTTGTTGCTATCAAGACGCCTTCCATAAACAAATTGTAAAGTCGCGAGTACTTATGTATGGAGCATTGTATCGAGACCTTGGGTACTCATTCGAGTGGTCGGAGGCAACGTCCTGATGACCTCGAGGATGGAGTAACGAGTTCGTATATATTTAGTGACAAGCCATACAACCGGTATGATAGTTAAATGAAGGCATACTATCACTACATCACTACATATTATAAAATAAAGTCCCTCGCCGCGTCTGTCTGTCTGTTCGCGATAAACTCATAAACTACTGAACGGATTTTCATGCGGTTTTCACCAATTGACAGAGTGATTCATGAGGGAGGTTTAAGTGTATAATTTCTTAATGTTACCCGTGCGTAGCCGGGGCGCGTCGCTAGTGTAACATAGTCGATACTGCGTTAGTATTATTTTTGATGATAAAGTTAGTATACTGTTTAATATTTCTGTTGTGTCAGCTTGCATGCATGTGTGATTGTGGCGGCACAGGTGAAGATGTGATTGAATTAGACGTCTCGACATTGCCACTACGCCGAGTGTTGTAGTTCGATCTATACGGAATAAATATTTGGGATCCACAAATAGTTTGTATAATAATAATATTCTATTCTATCACATACACACCATCTAGCCCAAGCTATGTAGAACATGTACTAGACAGTGGATAAACATACTTATATACTTTTTTTTTGTAAATACTTACATATTATACATAGAAACACCCAGACCAAGACAAACATCCATGTTCATGCACTCAAATGTTAGACTTGTGCGGGAATCGAACCCGCGTCCTCAGGCGTGGCAGTTGGTTACACTAACCACTACGCCATCGAGGCCGACTAAATTGTTAGTAATATTAATTTAAAGATTGTAGAAGTTACAAGTGCGGTGTGGCAGAACTTTCGCAAGTATGCTTTGATTGGGTAACCCGTCTACGGCTTGGGATCTAGTCTTACAGCATAAATTATAAACAAATTGACTCAACCTATCGCCATTTTGTAAATATTTGTATATCATTGATATTGTATGCGATTAGGTGTATAAAGTTATGCAATATGGCGGGCTCTTAGTTTTTATTATTGACTAGCTGACCCACGCAACTTCGTCTGCTTCACATAAAAGAATTTGCCCCGTTTTTGCAACATTTTTCATTGATAATAAATCTATACTAATATTATAAAGCTGAAGAGTTTGTTTGTTTGGTTGAACGCGCTAATCTCAGGAACTACTGGTTCGAATTAAAAAATTCCTTTATGTGTTGGATAGCCCATTTATCGAGGAAGGCTACAGGTTATATAACATCACGCTACGACCAATAGGAGAGGAAGGCTATCCAACAAAGAATTTTTTAATTCGAACAAGTAGTTCTTGAGATTAGCGCGTTCAACCAAACAAACAAACAAACAAACTCTTCAGCTTTATAATATTAGTATAGATTTATTATCAATGAAAAATGTTGCAAAAACGGGGCAAATTCTTTTATGTGAAGCAGACGAAGTTGCGTGGGTCAGCTAGTCAATAATAAAAACTAAGAGCCCGCCATATTGCATAACTTTATACACCTAATCGCATACAATATCAATGATATACAAATATTTACAAAATGGCGATAGGTTGAGTCAATTTGTTTATAATTTATGCTGTAAGACTAGATCCCAAGCCGTAGACGGGTTACCCAATCAAAGCATACTTGCGAAAGTTCTGCCACACCGCACTTGTAACTTCTACAATCTTTAAATTAATATTACTAACAATTTAGTCGGCCTCGATGGCGTAGTGGTTAGTGTAACCAACTGCCACGCCTGAGGTCGCGGGTTCGATTCCCGCACAAGTCAAATATTTGAGTGATGTTTGTCTTGGTCTGGGTGTTTCTATGTATAATATGTATGTATATACAAAAAAAAAAGTATATAAGTATGTTTATCCATTGTCTAGTACCCATAGTACAAGCTCTGCTTAGTTTGGGCTAGACGGTGTTGTGTGTATGTGGTAGAATATTATTATTATTATTATTATTATTATTATTTGCTAATAACTAGTATTTTTATTTACGCCGTCAGCTAAGCTATATGCTTATATACGAGTGGATTTATGTCGTTAGTGCAGTGAGTGAGATTCAAACCCACTACCTTCCCATCGAAAGTCCAATGCCTTATCCTTTGGGTTACCACCGCTTTTAAACATTATCAATCATCTTCATAAACAGTTACCGTATGGTCTTGCTTCACCAAGAGTTCTAATCGCGGGTTGCGAATTTTGCAAAATGTGCACAGCGCGGTAGCATAAGCGAAAAGCAAAAGGATGCCTACCTATTTGCTAATAATCACAGCGTTTCCTATAGGACTTCTGGAATCTCCACTTACCACATAAGGTTATTTGGTTATTAAGGTGGGTTCACTTACTGTGGCAGTCAGCCAGTTATGAGTAGTAGAGCCTCGCTGATTTCAGCATGAATGGGCCGGCTCCACCGGGGAATGACTCTCCTCTCACAGACTATCGACGTGAAATAGCAGTATTCCTACTGTTGTGTTTCGTTCGGTGAGTGAGAGTGCCGGAGGCCTAATCACGCTGTTTCCGCCTTTCCGGTCCTTCTCCTTCCCACTTCCTTACCTAAAGGGTCGGCAACGCGCAAGTGATGCCTCTGGCGTCCACAGGCTACGGTGACCACTTACCATCAAGTAGGCCGTATGCTAGTTTGGGTAAATTGAATAAAAAAAATAAAAAACTACTTAAAATGTGGATTCTTAGGTTCGGCATAGGATTTGTCTGTGACTTAAATGTTAGTAGTAGGCAAGCTGTAAACGAAGTATGGCCGACAGCTGTCTGTCGGTTCGAATCCCATACAGGACAATTATTTGGTTATTAGTGTGATCTACAAATTAAGTGAGGGTGTTTGTGTCTTTCATTTATATATTTGTAAAGTCGCGACAACGCCACTTTTAAAAACAACCACAGTTCAAAGCCTGCGTTGGATTTGTCTTTTAAATGAAATAAAAATTATCAACAACCCAGATAAGATAGAAAGAGCCAGACTTTTCCTACTGAATTTCTATGATTATACTAGTTAGATATATCCATGTTTAGTCCTACGTAATCACTGCACACTTACGTTATGCATTAGAAGGTATTTTCGTCCTGCTGTTTGCAGTCATTGACTAATAAAGTTTAATGGAGTAACTGCTTGCCTGCAGTAATTTTACAATTGTAGTTTAAGTATTACTTATTGTCTCTTCTATGTTTTGAAACTAAACTACTTTATACGGATTTTGTCTCGTTGTTTATTGTAAAACACTTTTATTTCATCATTTTGAATCTCTAACACTATAATATTCTACCACATACACACAACACCATCTAGCCCAAACTAAGCAGAGCTTGTACTATGGATACTAGACACTGGATAAACATACATATATACTTTTTTTTTTGTAAATAAGTACATATTATACATAGAAACACCCAGACCAAGACAAACGTCCATGTTCATGCACACAAATGTTTGACTTGTGCGGGGATCGAACCCACAACCTCAGGCGTGGCAGTCGGTTACACTAACCACTACGCCATTGAGGCCGACATAACTATTATTGAACTTTACTATAATTTAAGTTATTTAGAGTAATTTGTATAAAATAGTATATTGACTGCATAGCGTAGCGCGCAAGCGGTCTCTGCCGTCCGCGCCGCAGCGAACAACACAGAATAATTATTTGTGTGATCCACAAATTGTTCTTATTTAAGGTGTCTTAAAGTACACTTTTTACAGTTAATTGTATGTTTACAAAGTTCCTCACAACACAGCGAAAAATCTTATGCAGGGAATATCTTAAAATTACTTAATTACGTTTACTTTCCGTTGACTTAAACCACTTATAAAATGTTTTAAAAGATTGTAGGTAAATAAAAGTTTTGGATTGAAACATTCAGTAAGTAGGTCTTTGTTTTACAAAACATCTTTAAAAGGATCATAATATTTCTTTCAGTTTGACGCGCGATACTAAATATTTAACTATCAGAGTGCTAGGTGTTAGCTTTGCATAATTATTCCACGGTTTGTCGTTTTAGTCAGACATAATATAAACGACACTATGCGCTATTGGAAAAATTGCACTTTTCAACTAAAAGTGTCTGCACAGATGGCGGTTTGAGTGGTCGCCTCGCCACTGATTTTCCGAGTCTGCAAGTTCTTTGTGTCCGTTTTTTGAATGTTTGTGAAGTCCCCCGCGATATAGGAATTATTCCTAGTGTAGGAATAGTCTTTAAGACTGCGCCGAGCGTAAGACAGATAATGACAGAGCTCGTGCGGCGCATATTCAAATCGGCGCGCAGCCGCCATAGTAAAATTGTATGGAGGATTTGAAGTGCTTTTTTAATAAATATGTATCTTTACTGTCAACCAATAACTTATATTTGGGACGGACAATTTGTAATATAACTATTTATGTTTCGTTTAAGCTGTAAAATAGAACAGGTTTCTACTATTATAATCTAAAAATCACGTAACACGAGCTTACGTTTTTGCATTTTTCGTGCTTATTTACGTAATTTTGTAGGCGAAAATATTAATTATTGTAAGTTCTTTACACGGAGTAATTGTAAACACATTCATTGTTATGGTAAATGTATATTTTATATTTGTATTAAATAAAAAGTGTTGATTTTATTCACTTAATTGTGACCGCCTGTTTTGGCGCATTTCGCGCGGCGCAGTCATAAACAAAAGTTTGTAAATAATGACGTCAGTTCACGTAGCTTGGCGTATTCGTGTAGTAGTATCTCTTAATGTACCTATACAGTCTCACGCATACCTATATCTCCGAAAGTATAGGCAAGCCAGCTATGAAATTTAGATCCCACATAATCATAATCATGAACTTTAAGCTTACAGTATTTACAACCAAATCGCTTATATCTATACTAAACACACAAAAAACATAAAATCAACAATAATTAAATAATAACATACACAATATAAATTACAAATACAAATACAATATAATGAAATATTTTTCTATCCAAACTTAATTGCTTATACCTCTACTGATATATAGAGTCCTACCTTACTATGTTGTTTAAGAAAACTAAAACATGTTTATATATTACGATAACATTGTCAAAAAAATTATTTGCTTCTGCATTTGCCTTAAGAAAACATTTTATTAGTCTAACGGCTCTGGAAGTAGGTCTGTTATCCGCATGTGGGGAGCGCCATGCAAGCGGACAGGACAGGAGTCCATGCCGCCGCCTACCAATGCCTATGTACAAATCTAGTGAACGTTACAATGTGACGGATTTCTGACAGCCGCAGCAGAAAAAGTGGCCACACTGAGAAAAGTGAGCTCATATAGATAATAATAATATTAAATAATATTAATAATATTAAATAATATTAATAATATTAAATAATATTAATAATATTAAATAATATTAATAATATTAAATATTGTTTATTTCTCTCACAAAGGTACAATGGTACAGCAAAAACAGAACCTTGTTGAGAGCTGGAGTCTGAGCTAGGTTCGAAACCTGTGTGACAGATCTCCAGTCCTCGCCACTGAACACTACAAAAGTTAGCTTAGTAGCTAACCTATCAAACAGTGTCACACAAACAATAATAAGAGAGATAACTTATAAACAGTGGTTGTGTGCGTGTGTTTGTCTGTGTGGGTTTGTGGGTGTGTGTGAGTGTTGCGTGTAAGAGTTGTGTATGTGTGTGTAAGTGTAGTGTGTGAGAATTGTGTGTTGTATGTAGGTATATGTGTGCGTATGTGTGTGTATATAGTGCAACATTAACATAAGTAATATACATTTATCGTCTATTTTAATGTGCAAATTATATTTTCAGTGCCGTCATAGTCTAAGCCACATAGCCAATGAGTAACTGTCTTTTTACACTCATTTTTGGTCATTGGGTACAAGTTTAGAATTTAGTTTAGCCTATTGTACACGTAATTTCCTAGGAAATAGAAACATCTTTGGGCTAAACTAGTTCTAACCGAAATCAAGGGACAAACGTTGTATTTCCGACAAACGCGGTCTAACTTCGATGGATCGTATTTGGTATTTGTATGGGTCGTAAGAATGTGGTTCAGAATAAACAATTTTCGCACCGAGAGTACATTACAGGTCTTGTAAAGTTCGTTGGTGGGAAATCGGTACGAAAATGATAGTGTACAATTTTGATTATAAGTGAGCATGATAATATCATATTTATAATTCTGACGGCATTGTGATTCATGTTACCATTGTATGTTGTTTACTATTTAATGTCCAGAAAGGTAACATTCTGTGGTCGCCTTTCTGGATATTAAGATGACCATATTTACTTTGACGGTAACCGTTTACCATCAAGCAATGTTACGAATGTTTGTCTGTCACATCTATTCTATAAAAAGAACGCGACTTTGACGCGCAAAAGAAGACTGCCTGACGTATTTATAAGGAAATGTCACTTTTAAATTAAGAATCTTGATGACAACCCAACATAACATGTTACAAATTCACAAGGGAAAAACCTCTTGTAAACAATCTTCTTTGTCGGTCTTTTTGGTATCGTTAATTCGTTTAAACTCAACGAGGTATTTATGTCGGCCTCCACGGCGTAGTGGTTAGTGTAACCAACTGCCACGCCTGAGGTCGCGGGTTCGATTCCCGCACAAGTCAAACATTTGTGTGCATAAACATGGATGTTTGTCTTGGTCTGGGTGTTTCTATGTATAATATGTATGTATGTATTTACAAAAAAAAAAAAAAAAGTGTATATGTATGTTTATCCATTGTCTAGTACCCATAGTACAAGCTCTGCTTAGTTTGGGCTAGATGGTGTTGTGTGTATGTGGTAGAATATTATTATTATTATTATTATGTAGTTCCCTTCTGTTTTTCTCATTAGATGCCATATACAATCACTCGCTTGTCAAGACAGATCTAACGAGCCCAATCTTGATAAGTTTACAATATTACTGTGTTTCTTCAGCCAGTTTTTGGCTCCATCACCATACTCTCCGACACCATTTTGATTTTGTTGTCAAAACCAATCAAACCGTTACAGAGCTGCCACAATAATATTTCAGTACCATCATTAGGAATACATTTTTAATTACCTATATTGCATTTTTATCTGACTAACATGCAATAATTCAGCCCAAATAAATACTATTGATTGGGTCAAATGTAAGTTGTGAGGTTTAGTAACGTAAAGAGGAAATCTTACATACAAATACCTGTTTAAAATGAAATGTATATATGCATTATATTTTTTCATACCCCTTAACCTCAGTAGATTAAAGGTGTCGCTGTATTCTATAGTCGCAGCAACACGTCGACAACCAAACACGTTAAGGTTTCAATGAAGTTTGGCATTCCAAAAATTGACAGGTTAAAATTGTAACCTAAACTGTCTCGTATCTGCAACATAAAAACCGGATAATAATTTAAGATTTTTACAAAGCTCGTTTACTGCTCATTGCGTATATAGTGGCACAAAAAATAGCGTATAAAACGTCGTAAAACATAAAAACCGGACTTTAAACCCGGTTTCAGAAACAATTCAACATAAGAATTTGTTTATAGACGGTGAAACGCAAGTCTATTGCCGATATTAGCTGACTAAATTAGAAAGAGCCAAGTAAAGCATTTAGCCTATAAGAACACGGGTGCATCTTTTTTTATTTAAAGTTCTTTGTTCTTTTTATCTGAACTTGGTTATTATCCCATATGCTTAGATAACAATAAAAATGACAACATCATATAAATCTACAACACTTGAAACTACCTCTTATTTAAACCTATAACTATCAATTAAATGGTTAATTTAATCTAGATTCGGACATGACCACATACTATTGAAAAAATAATGTATGTAATATGCTTGCCAAAGCATAACATTCGAAAATATTCGTTCCGAACATATTCTATCGCAATATGCTGTACGTCTTTTATCACCCCGCTGTAATACAATTCAGTGACAAGCAAGGAAACATTGTATATAATGAAATATGTCCTCAGCGTAATCTAAGAAAAGTCTTCAAGTTATCTCTTCAAATTCATCGAGTGGTTCTACTGCATATTGTATACACAGTGGCGCTTAGTACAAGATATAGAGTAGGTATATAACTTGGCATATGAATGGATGCCAGAACGCAGTGTGCATTAAGCAAACGGATCCATTCTCTCAGAGGGAGCGAGCAGGTAAGTCGCTTCGACCTAACATTCGTTCTGTATTATATTTTACTTATATTAACTTTGTCATGACCCAGTCAATGCAGTGTTTACTCACAAAATACAATTTAAAATTATGTGTACGAAGTTTGTGTTTGGAAAAGAAATGTGTGTGTAATATTGTGAACGTTCATAGCGTTTTGTTGTTGTTTCGTTCTAGAAAGTTTAGGGATTTACGGCTAATGTTTTTAATAAGTCTGATGATATATCGGTGGATTACAGAGAGTGAAATTGTGTTACAATATTTTTAAGTTTGCGTTAATGTGATGTGATGACACTTTTGTTGAAAATAAGAATTTATAAAATAACGATATTGATTGACTTGAGTCAGGTTTATACATAGAGTTTCAAAAAACTGTGTATGTTCGACTGAAATTTAGTAGGCCGTCAAATTCTGATTAGTTAAATGGCATTTAATTACGTTTTAATAAAAATACAATATTATTTTATACATATACTAGCTGTACCGAGAGACGTTGTCCAGCACAAACGGAAAAAAAAAACTCAAATCTAAACTATCCTCGAATCCACATGAATACACACAACATTTTTATCAAAATCGTTCCAGCCGTTTAGGAAGAGTTCAGTGACATACACACTTACAGTAGAATTATATATATATATATAAAGATTAAAATAGTAAACAGGTTTTTTGTCTGCTTCTCACACTGAGAAGAGGCCCGCTCAGCAGTGAGACAGTTTAATGACAGTGGCTGATATTATTATTATTTTGTCTTTAAGTTTCGTGCATGCTGGTCTCCAGAATTGTTTTACCGAGTTGAATGTTGTGTACAGTGAACTATTGAGATAAGCTTGTTTTGACATTAAATGTATGATTCACCTTAATCTGTTGACAAATAAGATATGCCAATTCAAAATGTGATGTCTGCGTAAATATAATAGCGAAGATATGTAGGTACATGACTGATAACATATGGACAATTTTTTTTGCCAATTTGTGCATCTCTTAAGAAATACACTGTCTTGAATTGACAATAAGTAAACCTTGAAAATATTGATTAAATATTGGATTTACAACAAAAATGTGGAAGTCCTTCTGTTATGTATAACGAAGAGCTATGATTACGAAATTAAAATTCGAATATAAATAATAGCATCGAATATTATAGGGTTGTGAATCTTGATGTAAAATATTTATTATTTTTACTGCTGGTTTTATATTATTATCTTACTGATAAGACCTTTAACATTTAGGTGTGTTATATAAGTTATATTTGAAGATATATTGCCTTTTGCCGAAAAGACCCTGTGGCTATTTTAAAACACTCGTAATTATAAAGAAGGTCCTTAGTTATTATATAGAAAATGTCGATGTAAAGAATTTCTTATCAGACAGATAAAAATAGAATTGCAGTATATAATAATAAACATGTCTTCAATAAAAATGACAGATTTTGTCTGCAATATTCGTACAAATAAATTAAAATAATAATCCTAACACACGGACAAATGTGAAAATTATAATAATATAATAATAATAATATAATATTCTACCACATACACACAACACCGTCTAGCCCAAACTAAGCAGAGCTTGTACTATGGGTACTAGACAATGGATAAACATACATATATACTTTTTTTTTTGTAAATATATACATATTATACATAGAAACACCCAGACCAAGACAAACATCCATGTTCACGCACACAAATGTTTGACTTGTGCGGGAATCGAACCCGCGACCTCAGGCGTGGCAGTCGGTTACACTAACCACTACGCCATCGAGTCGTCAATATGTACACATTTAAAAAAAAAAACATTATTGCTCGCTATGCATTTAGAGTTCGAAAAAACTCTTATCTCGTCCGTCCGTCTGTTCTACAACTTTCAACTCAAGAACCTTAAGAGCTAGAGACTCGCGGTCAACGCCATTCGACTCAGCATAGGCGATATATCCCGAAATGGCTATGACCTTTGACCTCTGACCTAAAGGTCACGTGATACCATTTTTTCGAACTCTCATATTTACGGCAATTCATTGCCGTTTCTCACTTGTTTATTACCAATATTTAACATTGAAATTAAACTGCTACATACGGATTTTATCGCGTTGTTTATTTGACACTTAATTACAAAATTTTGAAAATTGTTACACTACTACTACTATTAAACTTTACTAAGTTTTAAGCTAATTAAATTATTATTAAAACTATTTAGATTTAATTTATTTTTACACTTTCCCCGACGTTTCGGTTGCTTTTCAGCAGCCATGGTCACGGGGAGACTAAGATGGCAGTTGTCTCAATGTTTGTCTGTAGCAGTTTAATTAGTCTGTAGCAGTTTAATTTCAATGAATAATATTCGCGTAAATAGAAGACAATATTTAACAGTTTCATCATCATCATCTTAGCCGAAAGACGTCCGCAGGTGGACATAGGCCTCCCCAAGGTTCTCCACACATTCTAGTCTTGGGCCACCCGTATCCACGCACAGTTTACATCCAAAACATTTTATACATGATAGGTCATAACTCATAATCATATATGATAGAAGTAAACAAATTATTTACTCTTAAAAATATAATGTTAAAGGTGGATGGTTTAGACTTCAGACATTTGAATGTTCAAATATTGTGTAGGTACTCAAGTCCATGTGTTTCTTATCACCTTAATCATGACCACAGCTTCCGATACAGGCTTTATCTTAATAGATCGAAGATTCTAGTACATTTTACAATGTTGAGCATTTGTTTACAAACACGTTTGAGAGTAAATATGTTTGCATAGAACCGGCTCAACTTATCATAGTTACACTTGAGATTGCACTAATTATAGCAGGGATAATGAACTTGAGTCATTAAAATCGATATATATGTTTTGTGTTAAGTATTTTGTTTACTGAAACATAGACTGCACGGTGTGTTGTGTTTTAAGTAGTTACCTTGACCATCATGCTTCTATGTTCGATGCTACACAGAAGAAACATTTAATTATTTACGCTATCGTTCTCTTGATAAAACAGAGACATCTCGAAATTTGGAAGTTAGGCAATTTAAATTTTTATAGTGTGTTGGTTAGAGTTCAAATTGTCTTACTTTAAAATTTCGAGGTAAGACTTTTATTAAGAGAACGATATGTGTTCTGACTAGGTTCCTTGATGTGCGATGTGTCAATGTTTAAAAAAACTCCCACGCGATACAGGAATTAATCCTAGTGGCTATCTTTTTATAACAACTTCACGCCTATCTTTCCCTAAAGAGGTGTAAAGAAGGGAATTACTATCAAAACTTACAAAGTATATTTTTGGTCTTATTCGTTTCCATGTATAGTCTACTGAGTATATTTTAGATTACATGTCACTACTATGAATTCCTCGACAAAAAATCCAGTAGGTGATACTTCGTATTACACAATCATTTGCAACTTATTCCATGGGACCAACGAAGCAGCTACACTACCAATGCCACATACATTATATTGGGTTATCGCTTACTTGAAAAGTGAAAAAAAAGCAGCGCTAGCTCAGTGGGGACACCAACAGACTGCAATGCAGAGGGTCTCGGGTTTGAACCTACGCCGCGCACCTCTGACTATCGGAAGTAATATGACTTATCGAAATTATGTGCGTATTGATTGACAATTATCGCCTGCTCCGTGCCTCGGAGAGCACGTTAAGCCATCGGTCCCAGCTGCCATGAACATCTATGGCAGTCGTTATTGGGAAAGGCAGTACCCTCTAATATCCTGACACTGGTCTAGCCTTAGGGTATCGTTAGCATTCGGGTTGCGGAGGTCAGGTGGCAGCCGCTCCATGTAAAAACTGATATCCAGTCGAATCCGGTTAGACCAGAAAAGCCGACCCCAAGTGACTTGGGAATAATAAAGGCTAAGGGAGAAGGCTTACTTGAGAAGTGAATGTGATACAGCTCTACGAAGCCCTTTTCGGCTCAAGTCGTGATATTATATTACAAGTGTTAGTCAATTGCTTCATCGTGCATTTTGCGACATCACACGTCACTTATGTAGATTAAACAACAATACCTACATACATAGGCAGCTGTGGTCCGCCTCTTGACAGGTTTTAGTCTTTATTAACACTTTATTCTGTGTAGAACAGTGTCGGTTTTAGTCAGTAGGGTCTGTAGTTAATCTTACTGTCAAAGGGCCCTTTGATTCCTTTAAAATTGGCGTGGGGGTACTGAGTGCGTCTGATTTACAACTTTTATTTTGGAGTTTCATTAACGGCATGCAAGTGTATTACATTCTGTTGCATGCGTTTTTAGGATACGGTAAGGTACCTTTTACCGATATATTATCTTTATGCTTATCCTAACTAACATTATAAAGGTGAGATTGTTTGTTTGTTACGCTTTTACGCCTTAACTACTTTACCGTTCATCATGAAATTTCGCATACACATTGTCAGGAGTACAGAAAAGGACATAGGGTACATTGCATACCAAAAAAGGCACAGTTCCCAAGCGAGCGAAGCCGCGGGCAAAAGCTAGCAGTCTATAATATAACAAATCTTCTCCCTAGCCTTTATTATTCCCAAGTCACTTGGGGTCGGCTTTTCTAGTCTAACCGGATTTGACTGGATATCAGTTTTTACACGAAGCGGCTGTCACCTGACCTCCGCAACCCGAAGGCTAACGATACCCTAAGGCTAGACCAGTGTCAGGATATAAGAGGGTACTGACTTTCCCAATAACGACTGCCAAAGATGTTCATGGCAGCCGGGACCGACGGCTTAACGTGCTCTCCGAGGCACGGCTCTCCGAAGCACAGAGCAGGCGATAATTGTCAATCAATACGCACATAATTTCGAAAAGTCATATAACTTCCGAAAGTCCCAAGTGCGCGACGTGGGTTCGAACCCGAGACCCTCTGCATTGCAGTCTGTTGGTCTCCCCACTGAGCTATCGCTGCTGTATAATGTAACAAATATTAACAATACATTTAAAAAAAACAATACATTGGTACTATTATTACCAAATCAAAAGAGTGTGGAAATTTTCTGTTTATCGGAGCGGTGAATTGGTCTGAAATTCTGTTGCATGATTTATCCTGTTTTTTTTAATACGTATATTATTCACAAAAAACAATAAAAAAACTGTTATAAAAAATAAATCTATCGGAATATGCAAATGCAATCTTTTTGTACCGTTTTTTGCCCATATATAGTCTTTTTATTAATTAATGTTAAGAACACGTATCATGTAGGTATATTATTGGCATAATTAATACATATTATAATAGCATGTCATGATAAATACAAATGTTATGCAATACCTATCGAGGATATCCCGTGAATGTTATAGATAATTATGCATACATACTGATATGTTTTGTTACTATAGAAGTTACTAGCTTTTGCCTGCGACTTCTTTTGCGTTAATGTCTATTTTGTCAATAAATTTCTATGCGTCGTCTATTTTTCTGAATGAATGATGAATGTGTATGCAACATTTCAAGATGATTGGTTAAGAAGCTAAGGCGCAAAAGCGTAACAAACAAATTCACATTTTCATTTATAATAGTTAGGATTTATTTATTACTAGACTTGTACGTGGTTTTACTCGCGTTTATGGTTACTACACCCCTTCCCCCGTGGGTCGTAGCGTGATGTTATATAGCCTACAGCCTTCCTCGATAAATAAGCTATCCAATTCCAAAATAAACAACCAAACAAACAAACTCTTTAGCTTTATAATATTGGTATAGATGCTCTACCTAATTAGGTATAATCCATTTTTCTTAGTTGTTTTATTAAGTAATAAAATATGGAAAATTGGTAGCTTATAAAAAAAGATAGACCCAATATCTATATTATCTATAGAGAAAGAAAAGATTGAACGCAGTTAGGTATTGATTAGTTTTATAATAGGTTGGGTTTTTTTATGATAAAATATGGTTTGTTAGTGCAGTGATGGTCTAATGGGAGACCTTTGGACTACCAGGCAGAGACCTCGGGTTCGATTCTCAGGCACACACCTTTAACTTTTTGATGTTATGTGCGAATTAATTCGTTTGATATCGCTTGCTTTAACGGTGAAGAAAAAACATCATAATGAAACCTGCATGTCTGAGAATTCTCCATAATGTTCTTGCATTACGGTCAGCGTGATGGACTATGGCCTAACTCTTCTCACACTGAGAAGAGGGCCGTTTCCAGCAGTGGACAGTTTTGTATATAAACTGTCCACTGCTGGGCCCGGTCCTCAGCCCTGTGGCTGATATTATTATACGCTATATTCTAAATCGAGGTATGTACATAGATAGATAAGTCCTTAATTACTTTTATCCATTAGCTTTTTTAGTACATTGAATAAAAGCTATTCATACCGTTTTTGCTTCTAAGTCTTTGTTGCATTGTTGAAACATTAGGTAACATGTGAACATGTCACGCAGTATTGTGACGAAGACTTGGCCGATTTTTATACTCAGATAGCAATCAATATAGTTTTTAGTATTTGCTTAACGTGACTAGGATGGTTGCATAAATTTTATATTATACGTTATTGTGTATGCAGAGGCAAAAAGCAGCATGTTTTTGAAAACAGCATCAAAGTAGATTGCCACAAAATTGCTTAATATTTGCTGGCTCAGCGGCACAGCAGTCTGGTTCACAACCAGACTGTTGCATATAAGCTCTCGAATTCGATTTCCAGATCACGCTTAGCGTCAATCGGATTTTCTAAGGAAAATAAATCAGTAGTTGCACCTGGTACTATGTCCGGTACGTGTAATCCAAAGCAGCAAGTAGTGTCTCAATTAAATACGTCTAACTACCCCTTCAGAGATTTACAGGTATGAGTTTATATAATTGTACAGCAAAACAATAGGCATACGATAGAAAATACAAACTTTTCGTCTAAAATCATGTTGCCAGTGAAACACTGTTGTGCAATTATGTAAAATGGCGCATGGAAGTCAATTTAAGATTCGCAGTGAATAGGCATGCGGACTAAAAAAAAGATTTTAGTTCGTCTTTTAGATTAGCCAGAAATATCGGACAAGTATTTTTATTTTTGTCCCAATAACTAATAACCAAGACGATACAACGCGTTTAAATTTCGTGTTACGTCACTTGTAGGTACAAATTTTACAAACGTGTGACGTCACAAGCCCCGCTCCCGAACCTAAATGTGTAACTTAGTAAATTTTTATTGTTTGTTAAAACAAAAAATAGGTATCCAATATTTTTTGGTAATCTAAAAGATGGACTAATTAGAATCAATTATTTTTAACCCTGTCTAAATGCCTATTTGAAGTAAAAACTTTGACTGAACAACTCGGCTGACTACTTCGCATAAAAAATCAACATTTACCTTTATTTTATATTTAAATTACATTGATAACTTAATTTAATAAACGTAGACAAGGAACTATAAAGAGTAAAGGTTTCGTCACAGCGCCATTAGTTACATGAACGCGTATCTAATTATAATAACAAATATGTGGTTGGAACAATAAAAGCTTTCGCCCTTGACCATCATACCTAAACTTAAGTGAAGGCTCGCACAGTTAATACAAAAACGCTTCGCTTGAAACCTTCAGACTAGAACTGCTTCTAGAAACTACTTCTTGTAGTAAAAAATAATTCCAAACGGGTATTATTTTTATTGCAATGTATTAATACAATAGGTATACTAGCCAAGAATTATTATGGAAAACACGCCAATATTTATTTTTGCTTATGTCATACCAAATAATGATGTTTGGAATGGCTGAATACATGTTTTGAGCTGGCTAAGCAATAGCTGAATTTATTGCAGTCATATTAAGCAATAAAATATTGCCTGTTTAGAAGCCACTTGAACCGTTAGAGATCGTCGTACATTTAAAATTCGATACGGCAGCAACAGAATTTCGGAGACTCAATTCTTTGGTCCTTTCCTTTCGTTTCATTTCTTATTCATTTTCCTTATAATCGGCAACCCGTGAGTAATACCTATCGTATTGTCGAATATAGGCTGCAATACATACTGTTTATCATTTGGTGGGATTTATGCTTATTCGCCATAAGGTGGATAAAACCAAAATAAATATTTGAGACCATGTTTTATTATTTGCAATGTTGACTTATAAACATTACAATCGCAAAAACGTTATAAAACGGCAATTAAACGTATTGGTATGACTTTTTGTCCATCATCTGAGATGAGGAAAGAGTATAATGGATTTTTTGCGGTGGTGTAACACTTGGCATCTGCATTTATAATTACTAGAACATTTAGTAATGATTTTATAGAGGCATTGATGTAATTGTGTGGTAATCTTTAAAGGTCAGATACATATATTAATAATTTAGGTATGTTGAGTACAGCCACACTCAAAACCTAATGACCTTAAGTGTTTAATTGCCATTTTTGCCTCTTCTCCTACATTTCATTTAGACAAAATGATGTTAAATTTAGGCAAACGAGAGCGTTTTGGGATTATTCAATTAAAAACGTATTTAAAACTATCGGATTAAAAAGATTTCAGCATTAGGGAAAGGATGCACAAAATAGTCACCACGGATCTTACAAAAATGATTTCGAGATGTGGATAAATTTATGGCCTGGATAAACATTTAGTGAGGTCCTTACCGGGGTCTCAACTTTTTTCTAGCTCAGGCCCTGCACGCTCCTGATCAAAAGTGTTTGTGAAGGGCAGATTGCAGGCCTTGCGGATTATGAAAAATTATAAATCTTTCAGATGGCGACCTATTCGATATCCTGTACGTATTTTCTATTTTCGCAGAACCTGCATGGTCAAGAATACAATTTAGAGTAAACAATCTTGTCTATACAAATATAATTTTCTTTTTTCAGATAATCAGAAACTATGATCAAGACTTTGGTGTTGTTGGCCTCAGCCGCCGTGCTGGTGGTCGCTGGCGATGAAGTAAGTTCTAATTATTATTAATAATCAATTATTCAGCCTATTTCGGATCTAGTAGCCAAATATAAAATCCTTGATGCTCACATTAAATAACTTAGCTGAATTAATATATATAAATATAAATTATAAAAAATTATATAACTGACTATTTAAAAGGCCTTGCGTTTACTGCAGGTGTCTTTTTATAAACCCAATCTCGCGTGCAACTAGCAACTCTAGTTTAAATGTTTTCAATAAACTGAATAAATACTTTGAAAGCTTTGATAAATCTTATTTAACACTAAATTAATAAATCATTTTTAACCGTCTATAAACAAGGTCGTGAGTTCGGTTACCGAATCGGGAATATATAGTGTTATTAGGTATTTTCTCAAGAAATTTTTGTTACAGCAAGTACGGCTAATCACTAAACTTTGGCTGGTAGATGTCAGTGAGTTCACACTCTATTGTTGCATTAGGAAGAACATAAAAACATGACTGATGAAATGTGATTCTAGAAACAACGAGAAGACAGGTGTACGTAATCCGTATTCTATAGTCCAATTGGGAGACCGTTAGACTGCCATGTGGAGGTCTCGCGTTCGATCTCAAGGCACGCATATCTGATGTTTTAATATTATTGCTCACTTTGAAGGTAAAGAAAAACATATTGAGGACACCTGCATGTCTGAGCATTGTTTCATATGTTTTAGAAAATATGTGAAGTCTGCTAACCCGCACTGGGCCAGCTCGGTTACTATGACCTAACCCTTCTCACATTGGTCCGTGCCCACCAGTGGGACAGTTAATATACAGGGCTGATATTATTATATGCTTTATACACTTCTATGTATGTATGATTTTTGACTTTGAATTGTATTTGATTTCAGGTCATAACTCGTGCGGCTGTTTATCTGAATGGCAGTGGTATATCAGGAAACGTCACGTTTTGTGCGCAGCCTGATGGCAAGATGCATATCACCGGCACCATAATCGGCATGCCACCTGGCATGTATGGCTTCCACGTCCATGAGAAGGGAGACCTCGCTGGAGGATGCGGGGGTGCTCTTGGACATTTCAATCCTTTTGGAGTATGTGGAACTTTTTAACTTTTTAATAACCCTATTTTTAACGTACTGATACCGAATATTGGTAATAACCAATATTCGGTATCGATAAACGGTGGAATCAGGATCAAAAATATTTAGGCAATGCTCAACAAAATTTTTGCTTACTATCTTGATTCCTAGCACTTGTATCTATATAATAATAATATAATAATAATAATAGTTTATTTTTTCTCACACATTGATTTTGTATACAGAAATTGAGGTTGTCCCAGTAAGTTATACAGATACTTGTGTATCTGTATAACTATATCTACTTCTAAATTTTATAATATTTAAGAAACGTTAGACATAAGGAAAACTTTTGAAGTTTTTATTGTTACGGTTTCATGAAACGGTTTGCACACACATTTTGCCGTTGACTTTGATAAATATTAGTTTTAACACTTACACGTTAAAACCAAACGCAGTATGCTAGTACTACATAAACAAGTAAACAAATACCTACGCATTTTTTTTTTTTTAATAATAATAATAATGATTATTTCATCTCCACAAATTACATCATGTTATACAGTATATAGTTGACACGATCAATTGTTAGTAATTCGTAATTTGTGGGAGATCTGGAGTCTAAACTAAGCCGAAGCCTGTACTATAGATCTCCAGGCCCCCCATTTCATAACGTTGTATGGATTGTCAACATGTGGAAAGCGTACATGAAAGTTGTGAATGAGTAAACAGGAACAGTTTCAGTGTATAATAATGACATATTTGTGAGTGTGTATGTATGTGTTTATGTGTGTGTAAGTATGTGTTTGTGGGTGTATGTATGTGTTTGTGTGTGTGTATGTATGTATGTGCGTGGTGCGTGTGTGGCGTGTGTATATTGGAGAGTGTATGTGTGTGTGAGTGTTTAAGCAATAAATAATTTTGTCAAATAACAGTTTTGCATGTTTTAACATGTAACAGGTAATAGGGTTCTTAATCATTGTGGGTGGTATGTAGATTTGTCAGAACACCTCTATTTTTCTACATACGATTAAACTATATCAGTAAGCTGATTCGATTGTAAATGCATGTGTAAAAATTAATAGTATTAAAGCAAATCAATATATTATTTAAATTTTATAACCTTATTTCGGTGAGATAGGCTAATAACAACAAGTGAACAAACAATGTGTATGTATGTATCTTATGTGAAGGCCAGTCAGTGCATACCGGCGACACTTCGACCCAGTGGGATCTTTTGTGTCGACACTCTCCCAATAACGACTGCCATAAATGTTCATAGCAGCCGGGACCGGTGGCTTAACGTGCCTTCCAAGGCACAGAGCAGGCGATAATTGTCAATCAATACGCACATAATTTCGAACAGTCATATAACTTCCGAAAGTCAGAGGTGCGTGACGTTGGTTCGAGCCCGAGACCATACACAATGTGTATATGTCATAAGCAGTAACGATAGCCTCGATAAAGTTCTCAAAGATGTATGGAATCAGCCAATCCACCACTGGGCCAGCTTAGTGAGCTTTGCCATGACCCGTCTAATGCAAAGAAAATACTCCAATAGTTTCATAACTTTTAAACAGATCTTATGACAAATAAAATATATTTAATTTACCTTTAAACTACTTAAAACTGAACCAATTCAATATATTCTAAGATTAGGAGCCAGCAAATGTAGTACTAAGATTTGAGATTTGAGATCTTTTCTTTGAGATACATATATCCATACAAATCTTAATGCTATTGATGTAAAATCATTTCATGCGCTAATTAAATGAGCAGATTGATAGCAATATTTTTTACGTTGAGTAAGGATTTATTCCGAAGATTTAACTAAAGAAACTGCAACGAAGGATCGAACCGTTCAATCATAACATGATAATATTTTGTCATTCATATTACTTTCCAGAAAGACCACGGTCATCCTGAAGATGAGAACCGCCACGTAGGTGATCTCGGCAACATTGAGTTCGACAGGAATGGTGTAGCGCACTTGGACTTCACAGACCGTCTGCTGCAAGTGTCGGGCCGCTACAGCATCGTCGGCAGATCGGTCGTACTCCACGAGAAACACGATGACTTCGGCAGAAGCGATCACCCTGACTCAAAGAAGACGGGCAATGCAGGCGGAAGAGTCGCATGCGGAGTTATCGGAATCGCGTAGGCATTACATGCGTTTAAAGTTTGAACGGTGCCAGTTTGATGTTTTTATCTACAGTTAGCAAAATCATTTTTTTACATTTTGATTTGCAAGCCCTATTATATAAATCAGTTGTAGTATTTGATTGATCTGTTCTCGTTTATAAACTGTGATATCAAAAAATATGCTTAGTATAAGCGAGAACTTTTAATACTCTTAATTATTGACAGGCACCGTTCAAATTGCTACAATAATATTATTTTGGTTATACTAACACTTAATGCTGCACTTAGAGACCGTTGACAATTATTTAAGTAACTCTTTAGTAGAGTTTTGATTTAGTAAGGCCATGTTTCACAATCTCCAAATAGCATTATCCATAAGATGAAAGTCTTGCTATCGGTCTTATTTACGACGAGAGAAAGACAGCAAGCGATTTATATTTTGGATATCTTTACTTGATTACTGTGGAAACGACCATGACTTACTAAAGAGTCATTTGAGCCACATTAAATGTCTCTGAGCTCGGCAATGATTACTATATTAGTATTGGCTAAGTACCCTTTCTGAATAAGATCCTATTAAACTATACCTAACCTCAATAACTATAGGCTGATGGAATAAACTTTCTGGGAAGTAAATTGAATTGTACAGATGAAACCGCTTCTTATAAAGTTTATTAAATTTGACATTACTCATATACTCGTATATTATTGTATTGACAACAATTTTAATGTTAAGTTGTGATTTCGGCAGACCAATCTCGCTGACTGCTATCCCTAGTTCAGAATATTGATATTCTGTGTTCAAGAATCTTAAATTTTTAAGAGATTTTCTTAATATGATCTATGCGTACAAATATTAAGCCATGACTGTTTTCTACCAAAATTAATAAATTTTCTACAAAAATGTTGTTTTTATTTATAGGCGTTGTAGATAATTTTTTCTTAGTATCAGCTATATCTATTCTCATATAATATAAATCGTCACAGAAGCCTCTACCATCATAATCATCTGTTAGAATTCATAGAGAGATTGACAAAAGATATACTCAGTTTCTTGAAATATTCTGATATGTATTCCAACACATATTTTTAACTTCCGGGGCTTTATTATTTACATAAATCTCATCTAAATCTGCTTAAACTTTTTCTAGTCTATGCAGATTAGCTGAATATACATTTTATTTGCCCAATTTCTCATTATCATTTACCTTTCACCAAGATACATTATTCCTATAATAAGGTTATGATGATGTTTTAATACATAACTTTATTTAATGAGTATTTTATTGGTCGATTACATTATATTAAGTATTGTAATGGTATATTAAATTCCATGGAATAATCTCTTATGATAGTCTACTCGCGTTGACACATGAATTATTCATAATTTTTGCACTATTAGTAGTACGTATGCAAATGATCTAAAGAATAAAGAATTTCACTAAGATATAAAAGTAATAAAAGCCTATTATCTATTTGATAACATGATAAGAAAGTCATTACACCCTACAAAAAATCATTTATAAACTCTCGTGTTTTATTTCTGCAGTAAGTAGAGATTCCAGTTTCCTCAATGCCCTAAATTGTGAGCAGGGGATTAGCATTGTTTCATCGACAAAGGTCGACAAAGCGCTAATGATACCCTGATATTAACCTCAATCTAGCTCGCCCTATGGTTGTTTTCCTTCTCAATAGAAAACGAAGGCTTTGAGTATTTAATGATAGACAACATTGTTAAACCTTGGGCTAAAATCTGTGACACAAACAATATACACTAGACCGCAAAGAAAAAGGGTCGGTTCGCATTTTTTTTTATTTTAGGAAATACTGGTATTTTATTAAATGTAGATTGGTTACAGATGTGCCGTTTTCACGCATTTTTTGTACTTTGTATTGCCTCCGCGAGCTCGCAATACTGCTGTTATGCGATTTGGCATACTTTCTACTAGACTTTTGAGGCGATGCTGCGGAATATTCTGCCATTCCTATATTAGAGCTTCTTTCATTTCACGTAGCGTAATTGGCGGCCGATTCCGCTGACGTACACATCGTCCCAGTTCGTCCCATGCATGCTCAATGGAGTTTAAGTCGTAGCAGCGTGCTGGCCACTCCATGTGTGTGATACCGACTTCTTGAAAATAGGCAAACACTATCTGAGCTGTATGCGGGCGGGCATTGTCTTGCATAAAAACGGCATTCTCGCCCATGTCCACTAAAAATGGACCAACATAGTCATTCAGAATTTCAGTGACATATCTTTCTGCAGTAAAAGTTCCATTTTCTGTCACTACTAGCTCAGTGCGGCTTTCTGAAGAAATCCCAGCCTACACGTGAACAGAGCCTCCACCGTGTGGTACTTTTTCTTCTACATAGGTTTGGTTATAGCGCTCTCCCGGTCTTCTGTACACTCTTTTCCTCCCGTCGTGCTTGTATAAACAGAATCTAGACTCGTCTGAAAACATAACTCTTGACCAGTCATTCAGAGTCCAATTCTCGTATTCTCTACCATAACTCAACCTTGAGTTTCTGTGGCGTCTTTCTAGTTTTGGGCCATTTGCAGGTCTTAATGGCTTTAAATTTGCTTCAGCCAGACGCCGCCTTACTGTATTTGTACTCAGATTGTTTCCTCCAGCTCGTAAATGATGATTGTTTATTTCAACAGCCTTATGAAAGCGATTTCTCAACATTTTTGACACCATATAGCGATCCTCCCGCGCCGTCGTGCACCTTGTACGGCCTGTTACTGGTCTTCGAAGATTGGATCCAGTTTCATGGAAACGCTGGAGTACTCGCTGAACTGTAGAAAGAGTCACATCAACAGTTCTCGCTGTATTTCGCTGACTGTGCCTATCTTCAAGCATTGTCAGGATCCTGGTACATTCTTTAGGGGTTAACGACATGATGACTTCAGAATAATAAAATTTATAAGGCAGGGACACCATATTTATAACTTTTTTATTGCAAAACTCGAAACATACGCGAACGCGGGCTCCTATTTTTGGGTGGGTTTAAGAAGGAACCTAACATAACCCTTCCAAGACGAAATGCAGTGATTTGAGGCGTATAGGTGCTCGTTATGATATATTTTGCTGCGCAATTAGTATTTATGGTGGTCATTATATTTAATCCCAAATAAAATACTTTACCTCAGAGCAAAGTACTTATTTATTTTATGAATGACTAGCTGACCCGCGCAACTTCGTCTGCGTCACATAAGAGAATATTCCCCGTTTTTGCAACATTTTTATTGATGCTCCGCTCCTATTGGTCGTAGTGTGATGTATGATGTTATATATCCTATCCAAAACTAAAAGAATTTTTCACTTCCAACCAGTAGTTCATGAGATTAGCGCGTTCAACCAAACAAACAAACAAACAAACTCTTCTGCTTTATAATATTAGCGTAGATGCATGCATGCTCTATGCTACATAGCAGACCAGCTGATGTTAAGCGGGGCCCGACGCTTATTCACATGGCTGTATTCTTAACATCCAATGAGCAATTCTTGGAATTGCTTCTGTGATGTCAAGCAATACTAACCTTTGCTTACTGTAATCCTTATGGGTAGCAAATAAGTACACGGTTTGCCTGATGGTGAGCAATTATTTAAACTAAGTAACGGATGGAGGCAAGAATATAGGAGAAGGAAGGCAAAAAAGGGACTGGCGGGTAACATTGCTTTTGGCGCTTCTACTGACCTAAGAAAGTCTAGAGTCCCATGTAAAAGGAATCTAGACATTTCTGACTGTTTGCAACGTCAAAAACAGTTACTATGAAGAGTGAGAATCCCCCTCTTTGCATAAAATTTTAAGGGATAATATTGTTTGGCATAATGTTTTCGCATAAATTTGATTAGCATAATAATACTGTGGCATAATAATACTTTGGCATAATGCAAAGGTAAGCATAACTAACATATGGTATAATTTGTTTTGGGATAATTTGAAGTTGCATAAATTTTTAAGGCTAATATTTAATTCTCTAATAATCATGAGCCATAAATATAAAATGTCATAATTAGGTGTATGTAGTCAATAATTTTATATTGAATACTAGCTGCCCGGACAGACCGTTCTGTCACAAGTAATTTTTCTTTTTTTATGTTTACGTTATCACTAAGGGGTATGAAAAATAGATAGTAGCCGATTCTCAGACCTACTAAATATGCATATAAAATTTCATAAAAATCGGTCAAGCGGTTTCGGAGGAGTATGGTAACTAACATTGTGACACGAGAATTTTTAATATAAGATTAGGTTGGGTTTATTATTTTTATTCCGAAGAACATCATGTGTAAACATCATTATGCGTTTATAACATTATGCTTTATAAAATAATGCTTCATTATTATTATGCCAACAGTATTTATGGCAAAACATTTATGCCTAATAATGTTATGCGTAATGATCATTATGCTAAATTTAGTTATGTCAATGTAAATTATGACAATATATTTTATGCTTATATATAATGTTATGCTGTAAACCATGAGGAGTACTTATGTGGGTTATTTATTCAATGCCTCAAATATTTTAATAGTTACTATAGGTACTTTATGTGGTAAATATGAAATAGCAGTGACACTAAATATATAGCCATTTGTTATCCAAGAAAAAGCCAATCCAGGTTCCAAAACTCAAAATAACTTAAATGTAACATAAATTATAGATAATGCTTTCCGATCAAGGCTTTGCCCTCTCGCTCTCAGCCGTAGTTCAGTCTATGGTCCGGAGTGAGAGGTCGTGGAACGTCGTCGCCTCTTTCTGTGAGGAAGCGATTTCCATCAGGGAGGCGGCGGAGCGGGAGAGGGAGCGCTCAAACCCTCTCCCGAACCACAGAGCCGAGGGCCGAAGGGCGCGGTACGACCTCCAGCCACCCTGAGGTTTAACCTGGAGATGGTGGACTTTGTGGGCCTGCCCGCCATCCGATCAGCACCAGGTCAAAGAAGCGGCGTGCGTGTTCCGACGCGCGCCTCTGTGTTGAGTCCGTCTCCCCTCTAGGGGCGAGACAGTAGGGTTTATAAGTGAGTGATTGCCTTTGGGTAGGTCTCTTCGTGTAGTGGCCTGCCGTTTCATACGGCGGGCCAAAACCTCGGCGGGATCGCGACCGCATGTGCAAGTGATTCGCGCGACCCCGTCGATAGTGGTTTTGTCGAGGAACACCGTGGTAGGTTTAGTCGGTATTCCGGGAGGTCCATTATCATTTTAACATCTTTCTTTTACCCCGATGAGTCCGACATAACCCCTCCGCCCGCCCCCGCGGAGGGGTATGCATTAAACCATTTCACCACGTTAAAAAAATAAAACACTCGGCTGACATAGCCTAATTTAATTTGTGACCTCTGTAAACACGGGTCCATGGCCCGGGAACCATAGCCGGGGCAGGTCGTTAAGATAATTTTAAGTTAGAAATAGTAAGAACTTAGGTCCAAATTTAAATAGCAGCTGAAATAAAAGCTGCTGACTCGGCAATCCTATTCTAACAATAGCATTACTGGAATTTGCATTTTAAGACTGCGCCGAGTGAAATGTGCCAAAACAGGCGGTCACAGTTAAGTTGATAACATCAACACTTTTTGTTTAATACAAATATAAAATATACATTTACCATAACAATGAATGTGTTTACAATTACTCCGTGTAAAAAACTTAAAATAATTAATATTTTTGCCTACAAAATTACGTAAATTTGCACGTAAGTGTTACGTGATTTTTAGATTATAACAGTAGAAATCTATCCTATTTTACAGCTTAAATGAAACATAAATAGTTATATTACAATTTGTCTGTCCCAAATATTTAAGTTATTGGTTGACAATAAAGACACATATTTATCCTTCATACAATTTTACTATGGCGGCCGCGCGCTGATTTGAATTTCGAGCTCTGTCATTCAGTCCAACCTCGTCTTACGCTCGGCGCAGTCTTAATATTAAGTTACATTATCGTTTGTCATTGAAAGATCGCTTGCCTTGCCGTTCGGCCAGTAAACGTTGGGCCTATGCACTTGAGCATCCATTTTGATGCGTTGCATTGTGTCTTTCATCTGACGTGTATTACATTGAAATGATTAAACAGCTATGATTTTAGGATCCCCGCTTAATAGGGGGCGAGCATATTACCCTCGGCCGGGTTTTTATTGCCCTTGTACACAATAGGCAACTATGAAGCTAGGCAGAAATAGAACAGAGAAGTTCAAATAGTCTATTTTTCTTTTACAGGGAGACTCGAGCGGCTAGTGCAGCACCAACAATGATGAGCACATCCTTAGTAACATTATGTATTCTAGCGTTTATGCTTTAAACAACTATCATGTTACAATGTTTCGAGAAACGTGGCGGTATTTATTGAAATAGTACTTAATTATTTATTACAAATGAATGTACATATAGTTTTGAGTATAATAAAATACATTATTGTGGGATTCCGTTTTATTTTATTGTTATTTTAATATTTTTCCTTTCCTAAGTATGTATGTACTAAGATGCCAAATCGAGAAGTTTTGAGTTATTTGGGTCAGTGTGTGATATCATTTGTTGATTGCTTAATGCTTGCAATTGCAATAGAGTTTGGACTTAGTAAACAATAATACGTTCAAACTATAATGTTGAATATATACATACTATTAAATGTGGGTGTGATTTCAAGTATTTGTCAGCGCAATAAGTGAGACTCTACCAATGCGTTTGATGGCCCGCCAAACGCACAGGCCTGCTGCGATCGCAAAATAGTTCAAAAGGAATCCTGGAATGTATACTGTAAGAAAAGGATCACGGGTGTGACTTTAGTCTGCACAAGCCTGACATACTCTAGTTACGGTGCCAAATTTTAAGGCAGATGCTCTATACTTAGTGAAACAAGACCTGGCATTCAGACAGTATCATACGAAGTGTTCCCACCCTATTTAGCCCTAGTTGGCGTATACCCCCAGCCGGGCTATATTACGGGCATATAACTGCACAGTGACTCCCTCGTTTCAGTGTTCGAGTGCTGTGGGTTCGATACCCAAACGGAACAAAAAATAAATTTATGTGATGATTAAATAATTAGTACGTGTAAAAATATACTAATTATCATGACAGACACACACACACACATACACACACCCATACATACACACACCCATACATACACAAACACACACACACACACACACACACACACACACACACACACACACACACACACACGCACACAAACCTTTTTTACTGAGTCTGTTTTCCACGACAATATTTCTCATTTTATTTAATTTTTCATTTCGATGTAATTTTCTTAGAAGAGTCAATCAATCTTTATTTGTGAACATAGGTATAACAATAAAGGTCTTATGGATACAATTTAATTGAGCTCTATGTCCTACCAATGAAATTGGTGTACAAATCTATTCATTTTTTAGTAATAAGTCAGAATTTATACAATAAAATGTCAAGTTCGAGTAAATAATGTCAATTAAATCAAAAGGCAAACAATATTCCACTTTATCATATTGTAAATAATTTCAATTAATGGTACTGTTATTAGGCAATTAATCAATTATAATTATAATTGAGAGTGAGGTGACTTTCATGACAATTTTGAGCTGTGATTCTTTTTTTGTTGTAGAAGGATGTGAGTAACTTTCACAGGTCTGATTGTTTTAAAATATGGTATCCTTTTACTATAGTGTTATTGAAAATTATGGTAATTTTTGTGTCTAGGGAATTTCAAACTTTAAATTATTTATGCTATTACGTTGCATGTTATGGTATGGTAGGGTATTATCGGCTAGAAGTGAGAAGGGAGGTCGCTCTCAGCGTCTACGTATTCAAAGTAATGCGAGGCAAAATACACAATCCGAACGTGTTGGAGGTGCTCAGGCTATACGTCCCGGACGAGTACGTGGGACGGCGGCGGCGGCCGGAGCTGCTGGTGGTGCCACGCGCACGCACCTGCCTGCTGCAGCGCGCGCCGCTCACGCGTGCGCTGCGGGCGCTCAACACGTTGGCTCACAAAATTGATCTCTTTTCGTGCACGCTGAATGAATTCACACAAGCTGCTTACTGTGCAATTTGTTTAGATTAGTTACCATTTTTGTTTATGTTTTGTTTTTTAATATAAAATTACATAGGCTATTGCATTAGGTTAAGTACCTGTAAAGATAGCATTTATGTGTGTTTAAATAAATAAAAAAAAAAAAAAAAAAAAAAAAAATGTTATTGACGGAATTCTATTGCTGTTTACCGTAAACATGTACAGACGTTATGCTGCTACTGAAAACTTCCTAATAGAAAAGCAGAGTATAATTTCACTGTTACTAAAATAAACGTAACAAATATGTTGCCTTTGTTAACCAGAAAGGTTCAGCAGATGTGTATTAACAATTTTTTGTGAGCTTAGATATGACGTAATAGAGAGTAAGCTTTTCCTCTTCTTCTCCCTAGCCTTTATTATTCTCAAGTCACTTGGGGTCGGTTTTTCTAGTCTAACCGGATTTGACTGTATATCAGGTTTTACACGGAGCGGCTGCCACCTGACCACCGCAACACGAAGGCTAACGATACCCTAAGGCTAGACCAGTGTCAGGATATTAGAGGGTACTGACTTCCCCAATAACGACTGCCATAGATGTTCCTGGCAGCCGGGACCGACGGCTTAACGTGCTCTCCGAGGCACGGAGCAGGCGATAATTGTCAATCAATACGCACATAATTTCGAAAATTCATATAACTTCCGAAAGTCAGAGGTGCGCGACGTGGGTTCGAACCCGAGAGCCTCTGCATTGTAGTCTGTTGGTCTCCCCACTGAGCTATCGCTGCTTTTCCTCTATTAGATGCAAATAGAGAATAGAGGTATTGCTGCTCACTGCTTACTGAGGAATTACCTTCATGTAGCGTAGGATATCTTTCATATTACCAAATGTACAATCCTCCTGAAAGTAAAGCAGTAACTGTAGCGTTAGATCTTTTGTAATACCAGAAGTATTACTCGCGTGTTGCTGATTCTTATAAAATGTTTTATCTCATAATAAGAAGATGATTTTTCTCCACGTGACGCATGTTTCATGTCCCTTAATACCTGTTTTGTTACAACACTTTCACTGACAATACGCTGTGTGCGAATGTTATAAATTTGATTTTTACCGGGGACAAAAATATCTTGATAGTCATCTAGTCGTTTCTTTTTCAGCAATTTATATTTATACGTGGTATAAAAATAAACTGCGAAACACTTTTCATTACAGAATTAAAACGATATATATCACTTATATAACAAAATACGGACGGAACCGCCGACTATACCTACTAATAAGTATTTTTAGACTTTCAACCATAAAGATAAATGGAATGGCCCGGATGTAGGGAACTCATCGAAGCCCTAAAAAGGCTCTACGTCGGAGGTGTGAAAGAAAAACAGGAAAATCAACCTTAGCCTACTAACGAAAATTATTTCGTTAGTTTTACTTAACGCTGACATGAAAGTGTTTGGATTATCTGTCAAGAATTTCTCAGTACTGACCTCAACAGGGTGTTGGATGAGATATCCGCTTAGGGTTCATCTAACCTGGTTGAGTTCAGTACTAAGAAAACTCAGGTGTGCGCGTTCAGCTCAAAAATAACCCTATTCTCTCCACTTCCCACTCTTCGGGGCACCTCGCTACCACTACAGGATAGTCTTAACATCTTAGGCATAGACATCCTCCACGACCTTAACTCAAGGGATTATATCGAGAGTGTTATAACCACAACTGCACGCAAACTCGGGATGCTAAACAAGGTGCAGCGTTTCTTTACTCCTGAACAGCGGTATCTGCTGTACAAGGCCCAAGTCCGTAGTAGCATGGAGTACTGTTCGCACCTTTGGAAGGGTTCCGCTAAGTACCTACTCGATGCCTTAGACAACCTGCAGTGTCATGCCGTACGTATAATCGACAGCCAGGAGGTTACGCAGGACATCGAATCGCTACAACTTTGTAGAGACCTTGCGTGTATTAGCGTATTCTATCGCCTCTATCATGGCGAATACTCCGAAGAGTTATTTGACCTCATCCCACCTTACCCCTTCCTTTTGAGAACACACGTGCCGGTCTTCGTAACCACCGATGGACGGTTAGCACAATCCCGTCTCGCACCAAAAGGTTCAGCAATTCCTTCTTATGCCGTACCATACAACTTTGGAACAGTCTTCCGGCACATGTGTTCCCTCCCTTCTTTGACACTGGGTCCTTCAAACGTAGTGTAAAGAAGCATCTGGTCAGACCGGCTTGATCTGACGACGGCTAGAAGACATCTATCTTCTCCTCATCGTCACTGTCTCTGGACTGTAATTGGGTTTGCCATCAGGTCCGTTACAATCACATTGTCGTGACACCATAAAAAAAAAAACTAGTACAGAGTTTCAATGTGTGCAAATTTTACAGAGACTAACCATCTACACAGACAGTTTAACAGTGCACAAGTGCACTGTCTATTTCTTTTCCCTCATAATCCGACGGGACAACAATCCGACACGACCTAATGGGAACAGGTGCTGGACCAACGGCTTGGCGCGCTGCCTGTGCTACTAGGGTGTGCAACACCGTACACTTCCTGAATCCGAGCCCGTACACTTCCTGATTCCGACCTGCTATTTCACATTTCTTGACATTAATACCCAGTAACTTTTAGTTGCCACTACCCGGTATTCAACTAAAGACCTCACGCATATCCGTCGTATTCACTATCGCTGATTTACTAAGACTCTATTACGTGTCACCTAAGTCCATAGCCGCTGAAATGTAGGTATATTTTCCTAACCCTACAGGAACACACCCAACAGGACGTGAGTGGATACGCTTCCAAGACAATCTTATTTATATAGTTTAATGACCTAAGAACAGCGGGTGAAAGGAAATCCCAGCTCCCAGATAAATACGTGATGCGTGATTTGAACATTATGCAGGTAGGTAAACTGGCAGGTAACTGAATAATTAACATTATCTTACCTATGTTAGAATTTATTCGCGATGTTTCCTTTTATCACAGTCTATGTATTTCCCCGCGTGTGCACGTACAATCATACATGCCTAATCTTTGAATACCTATCGTTAGATGACCATAAAATAAGTAATGAACAAAGGCTAGCCTTGATTTTTTAGCTCTCGTATAATTTAAAAGCTGTATTGAGTAGGAAAATGGTGAACTATGACGACTACCAGCAAACGCTTGTTCCAAACAATACCAAAAATTGTGTAAACTTCATTAGTTCCGAGACTGGTTGATCTTTGCGTCCGATATTTCTTTTTACGGTTATTTTGGCAAACAAGGTCCTTATGGCCTTACATAAGGTCAAAGGAATTAAAAACGGGGATGAACCACCGGACTGGGATTACTCACTGGCGCGATATATAGCATCAGTTTTTTAATCTTGCATCAGGTTTCTGTAATAAACAAGTATTTCCCCGGACGAGCGGGGTCGTCATGTACTGTCATCGAATATTTAGTAACAAAGATAACGATATCTAGTAATGACGTGCTGTGCTAATAAAAATATTTAATGATTGTAAAGACAGCAACTATCCCAAAAATTTACAATATCATACTGTAAGTGTCTAAGCATTTGTATACCTTATGTGTACCTTACACATAAGGTATACAATTGCTTAGACACTTGGACAGAATAAACATATGCATACATGCTCTTACACTTAAAGAACAGTATACAGATATTATTATCCTATAATTAATGGCTATTTATCTGTCTGTTCTTCAAAAACCAAGATTTCATGACTAACTGACTGAGAATGTGCGAACCATAATAATTAAAATATTCAGATTTTAATCACAAGGACAGCTGAAAAGAACAGCGTCTAAGCTATACTGCCGTCATAAGGAAAAAGACGTACCAAACAATTTTTTTTAAATTGTGTTATTCATGTATGTGTATCAGTAAAAAAAGACGCATCTGCCAGTATTTTGATATTAAACTAGCTGACCCGCGCAACTTCGTCTGCTTCACATAAGAGAACGTTCCCCGTTTTTGCAACATTTTTCATTGCTGCTCCTCTCCTATTGGTCGTAGCGTGATGCTATATATAGCATATATATATGTATTCTCGATAAATGGGCTATCCAACATTAAAAGAATTTTTCAATTTGGACCAGTAGTTCCTGAGATTAGCGCGTTCAAACAAACAAACAAATAAACTAACAAACTAACTCTTCAGCTTTATAATATTAGTATAGATAAATATAAAAATACTAGCAGATACGTCTTTTTCCTTTTTAACGGTAGAATATATAATCCAAACATAATTAATGTGTCCGAATCCATATAAATATATGGATTATCTTTTGCATAGCTGTTATTATTTTAGGTCATTACGAACATTGAAAAAACGGCCTCTATAAACATTTAGACTGTAAACATGATTGTACCACAAAAACAGCGATATAACAACTCAGTAATTTGATTACTTTGTCTTCTTACTGCATATTGCTCCGGATTTCTGAGGAATAATTTTGGTAAAAACTGTTTCGGATAGAATTGTGATCTAGTCTACTCATACATGAATATTAAATATAAATAGAATTGCTGTTTTCATTCGAGGTTTATTTTAATTTCGGCGAATACCATACTAATGACATTGAGACTTGATCAGGGTGCTAATTTTAAACAGTTTTATTACGAGAATTAAGTAAGTGAAGCGATTTTCTTGGCAATATACCTAATAAGTTGTTTTACTTTTCAGCTGCGCTTAATAAAAATCAAGCAAGTTGTCTTCTAATTTTACAATCAAACAATTCTGTTTATTGTAAAATGAATTATAATATTATATCCAATGGATGTTAATCAGAATTTAGGAACATGACACCAAAATTATAGTGGAATCCGCACTGAATTAGATAATTTATTCATAAATATTCTATTTAGTTGCTATGAAATACTTGATAATTTATTTATTTACCGAGAGCCAGTAATAAAAAAAGATTAAAAGGCGGAATTCTCGTTGTCGGTGGCTGGAGATACCTGAGCATGGAGTAATCAACTAACTAGCTCATGTAGAGGTAAGAATAGTATAATTCGGCAAAGGCAAAGCTTCGGTATGTGTTTTTACCGAACCTATGCATTCTCTCTCTCTCTCTCTGCCAGGTTGGGTATCCCAAATGGTGGTGGAGACAGACTTCTTTATTTTAGGTCTTCACATCCCTCTATCCTTGACATCGTCGGACAACTTGCAATGCCTCATGTTTCTCAACCCTACATCTTTCCACCTTGCCTTGGGACAGCCTCTGGAACTCTGACCACGGATAGCAAGCTGTAGTGATGCACTACCGTACCTAAACATTCTATGATAGTTTACTTTATTATGTATAAAATCATAAAATATTTACTATTAGATACAATGTTTCTGTTTAATTTGTTTCAGAATACATATACATTCATATGACTGTATAAATATTCGCAATGAATAGTGTTATGCAGTACCTAGAACAACATACGATATGGGGTATGCAAAGGGCATATTTATTGCAATAATTAAGGACTGCGAACAGCCCTTCGTCGAAAATTAACGATAGCAAATGTTTTCATTATATTGACATCTATCTACTGGAAGATTAAAAAAAACTTATAGGACAAAACATTATTAATTTCATGTCTTAGCTTTTATGCATACGTCGCTAGAATATAGTGTTATATGCACCTTGCAATATGCCCGATACTTATTATTTTATATTTTAAAAATGTTATGTGATAAATGTTGTTCGTTTTCTATTTGTTTGCTTAAATTACAATTATTGTTACTATAAATATGTATATTATAAAAAATAAATGAAAGAAGCCCTAAGGGGAGCTGCTATATGTATGGTTTATAGTTTTGCAATACAAAAAAGGGTTTATATTTTTAACATTCATAATAATAAATCCCGATGATGAGTCGAAATTAGAGAGTTCTTTAGTTGAATTGGTTGCATTATTTGAACTAAAGCTTCTCTTTTATCTGCCTAGCTCGTCAAGCAGTATAAATTCTACCGTAAAAGAGATTAATATTTGATAACTAAGTGAAGTATAAAAAAAAGCTAAAATTTTTATTTAAGGAAAAAATGTAGTAATTACCAAATGATAGAAAATGGATGCGCGATGAAAATTGTTTAGAAACCACTATTTTTATGCAGTTGTTCGAAGGAGATAGCGAGATAACCCCTCTACGAACTTACTTTTTCTTATATCCAAATTCAAAATTTAATTACACTCTTTTTTTTAAATTCTGTTTTATGTAGAGGCTTTTACCTTATAAAGGTATGCCATCCTCATCGTACCCTAAATTACATTTTCCTTATGTTTAATAATATGCTTGCCTTATTACTATGAGGGAGAGGCAGACAGTGCTGCAGATACCATGTCATAAATACACCTTGCTGCCGGCGATAAAGGTTCTGATAAAATCCTTATAAAAGCCCAACGTCATATTTATTTATGTTTAATTTCTGCATCACTAACGCCCTCTCCCTTGGGTTCTTCTCACATTCCATCAGTAGGTGTTGGACATCGTCTATCTTGCCACATACTTCACAATTAATTACTCTCTTATTTTGCAACTAATTTTAATACAGTTTGCACAAAAAGATTGTTTTGATTGTTATTTGATCTTGTGTGTGAAATAATGTACAAAATCAAACATAGGCGACTACCCTATTTTGGTAGGCAGTAAGCTAAGAGTTAGGCACGGTGTCCGGTAGACGACAATCTTCCATAATATATTATGGACCATTTTTATATAACAAAATTAACGCAATTTGTCCTGTCTACGGGATACCTTATTTCACTTGCAAAAAAAAAGTTATGAAATACCTATTAACCTTGAATTATGTTGAAACTGAAATCCTGGTAATAAAGTGACAACACATTTACAAATACACAAACACACACACACACACACACACACACACACACACACACACACACACACACACACGCGCGCGCGCGCACACACACACATACACAAACACTCACACACACACACACACACCGATTCACAAACACCAACTAACACACAAGACTGCACACTAATTTAAATAAATGAAATGCCTTTGTGTATGTCCATATACTTTGACCTATGTACAAATAAAGACATGTTGACGTGTACCGATAAAATTCGACAACCAGTAGGGGGCCGGCACTGTATCTCCTTAACACAGGCTGCTCAGTAGCCTATCTAGGAGAACAGTACTCCACCCACCATTATTGTAGTTAATGTATACTGTCGTCGTGTATAGCAATAAGACTGTGTGTATAACTACAATGTAATTTCATTTTTAAATAAATTATTATTATTATTATTCTCTTTATTACTTTTTTTTCTAATAATTACATTTTTAAATATAAATATAAAAACTATGCATATTTAAAGATATAAAAACTGAAATGACCCACTGACATCGGGAACAGGGTCCAAGCTGCCGTTGGTTAGGGCCCCAGAGAGAGGAATCTCCTCACAATACGCGCCGTGTCGAGTAGTACTGCCTTTTGCATCAAGGACTTGATCCAGCCATCTAACGCGAGCCTCTGCAGGTGGTGGTCGAGGCTCTTAGGTATTAAACAATTGACTGTAATATCATTATTATTATTATTATTAAATTACGTATAATTTAAACATGACGAAACGAATACCTCAGTTATAAACTCCTTGGTAATCAGGTACGATGCATATTCAGGTAGTATGTTCTAACATCTAAGCATTTCAAACCTGGGCAACAAACAAAAACGAATGGAAAGAAGTATGATGTGGGTGAGACTGATAGACAGACAACTATAAAGAAACATCCAAGGATGACAGTAACAATCAGAAAGCTCAAGTGGAAATGGGCAGGTCACACAATTAGAGCAACAACAAAATAATAATGCCCTGGTTTACTGGACAGGAAAAGGAAACGAGGCAGGCCACTTACATAGAAGATGGACAGATGAAATACAAGCTGTAGCAGGTAGAAATTGGAAAACAATAGCAGGGAATAGAAATAAGTGGAAAGAGTTGGTTTGCCTTTTAGAGGCATACAGACAGGTTTGTTGAATACATAATTAATTAATAAAGAATAAAAAACAAGAGATTCATATTGTAAATAATGTACCTTCTGAAATTGGCTTTTATTACTAAAATATTCAAAGAAAGAATATTCCAACATCTTCTTTAACAAGACTTCAAAACCTTCTGTGGCTTGAAACCCACGTATGGTCTTAGGTGCTGGCTGCCATAAATATTTACGATAGTTGACATGCAGAATTACTGACTTCTCATATTATGTATGTATGTATCTTATGCAGGGGCCAGTCAATGCAAACCGGCGACACTTCGATCCAGTGGGATCTTTTGTGTCGACACTCTCCCAATAACGACTGCCATAGATGTTCATGGCAGCCGGGACCGACGGCTTAACGTGCTCTCCAAGGCACGGAGCAGGCGATAATTGTCAATCAATACGCACATAATTTAAAAAAATCATATAACTTCTGAAAGTCAGAGGTGCGCGGCGTGGGTTCGAACCCGAGACCCTCTGCATTGCAGTCTGTTGGTCTTCCCACTGAGCTATCGCTCCTCATATTAACTATCACAAGCAGAATTAAAAAAAGTTACTCTGTTGGCTCGGAGACCAAAGTACGTCTCTCCTCCTCTGATTGCTATTTTCTTCGCAGTTTAATCATTTTTCTAACCATATTTTTTTCAGGTTTAGTAATCGTAACATCAAGAGATCCCCGGTCTGGCCAAAACGGCCACGGAAAACGCGCCGCCACCGTCTTGTTTCTGGTCGGAAGACGAACTTTAAATCGTCGCCGTCCACAGAGCCAATCGTTATTCTAACTTTATTAATAATATTCCTATTTAATCTTTAAATTGCTTTGATCTTATGATATGCGTAAAAATGATATCCAGGCAAATCTGGTTTGACGACAAGCCGACCCAGTATATTTGGAAATGATAAGGTTCGTACAAAAAAGAGACATACATAATATATTGGTTCGTTATCGTTTCGTCAAGAATTGTAAGTTCGCTACCTGCACGGGCATATATTTGTGTAATCTACAAATCGTTGTAATGTGTCTGGGTGTTTCTTATATCCGTTATTTTATAAATAATAGTTTGAATGCAGGCATTGTCTTTATAAAAATGTTATCTACTAAACTGTAATGTAATTTTAATAAACTTTGATGACAGTCAGACAGCCATTTCAATCTTTATTGCCACATCAGTTTATTTAAAAAAGTATGACTTCTGCATATTATTATATTTATTAAAACTATCAAATACTGGTCGTACTGGTCTCATCCGAAGCAATATAGTACATTTTCCTTGTCGTTTCTGTTAGTAATTAGACCATGCCACGATGTGGGCGATCAGCAGAAGTTTCATTTTAAGGAAATGTTTAAACATATTGTGGGTTTTTAGTGTTTAGTCACCAAAATGCTATCAAACTTACATATTAACGAAAGGTTTGAGGTCTGGCACAGGTGTATTTAACACACAATCCAGCTATGACCTAGAAACTAATAAGGGTGACCCTCTTCCTGTTTACCAGCTTCAGTGGCAGATTTTGTGTTATTCCAAAGATTTTTCTGAGACAAAATCACAATAACACTTTTATCCAACAGTAATCAAAGCAGGGACCTTACAATCCGAAGTTGCCAAAAAAGTCTCCGAGTCGAACAAGCACTTCAGTTTAATCGATTTTGTGACAACACGAACAAAATTGAGAAAGTCTAAGTACAAAGTTATGCACTGGGATCAACAACGCAGCCGATTTATATAAAATAATGTCGTAATTGACTTAACCTTCTGCTATTTTTCCTGCTTTGTGGAGGAAGCAGGTATAGGATGTTGAGTATATAATGTGGAGTATGAATGGGTACCACAACACAGTGCACACTGAGCCAACGGAGTCAATATCATACAGAGAGCGAGCAGGTAAGTTGATTATACCTACCATGTTATAAGAATTATTATTGTTTATATTGAGTTTTACATAATCAGGTTTTATTGTTAATTTATATAGAGAATACTATGCATTTTATATCAGCCCTATTTGTAAACTGTTGGCCACAGGCCTCTTCTCTAGGGTCTCTAATAAGGTTCAGGCACAGTTTGTTACGTCAACGTAGTACAAGTTAGCACAGATTTTCGAGATCATGGGGGAGGAATCTTAGATGTGCACGCTTCTTTAATATATTTTTCTTTACCTTTAAAGCTATTGATAAATAAATTAATCGGTAATTAAACTTAAAACTTATTGGGTGCTATTGAATCAAACTTAAAACTTCTGCGTGACAAACACAATTTTTTCTAAATCATCGTATTCGCTGTTTTTATAAAATTAATTATATATTCGTTTACTCCGTTTTTAATTGATTATATTAAATATAGAAAATAAACATTACTTTTAGTATGTATTCCATTTTAAAAGTAATATCGTAGAATATAATAATGTAGAAATCTTAAATCATATGATTAAATGTGATGTAAATTAAATCGCAATACTTACGCATTCTCTGTATCACGTCATAGATATTGATCACCTTTGATAAAGATCTGGAGAGAGATCTTTATTAAAGGTGATCGATTGTTTATAAAATATTTTTATGATCGGAAGACGTAGTGCTTCTACGGGTGTTATGGGTTCGAACCCCACACGTTTACCACCAGATAAATCCTCATTTCAGTCCCAGCATAGGAAAGGCTTCGGATCAAACCGTTTAGTTTATTTGATAATAATTTAATTTACCACACTGTATTTATACCGTATAGGAAAATAAATAAAGTTACTTATTATATAATAGTACATATATATTATACATTATTATATAAACTCTATTATACTATTTTGCGACACAACAAGATATTAATAAAAATCAGCTTCTTACTTATTTTCGGAAAAAGCAAAGATTAACACGTATTTTTGTAATCAATGATACGTATAAAACTGTTTTTAAATCAAATAAAAACTGATGTGACTAGTTTAATAGTCTTATTGATAGATTAGTTATAACGTACCCATGTATACTGTATAATAATTAGTATATCTACAGACATACAGGTGACCTACGTCAAATAATTATGTAGTAGCTAATTTATCATTATTATGTAAACGACTTATTATTGATACGGTTATTTAGGCTCTATTGTAAACTAGCATATTAGTTACAAACGTCTTTTTTCGTCTTTTCGTTCGTTTAGACAGAAGTGTATAGCATCCACATTTCGTCAACCATGTAATTATCAAAACAACACGCACATCAAAAACAACAATTCTGTCTTATATAGAAGCTTTAGTCCGCAGTTTCACTTAAAACTTGCGTAAAGGAATAATTTTGAATCAGTCTGTTCTAAATTTAAAAATATATTTTAAAACGTTGTCGGTGTGAATGGTATTGTACAAGTCATAGGTTTTGGTCACTTTCTCTCAGACAGGCCGTATGCTAATATGCCAACATTATTTCTTAATATAATTTAAAGAGACAAAAATGGCAAAATAAATAAATAACAGCGAAGGGTGAAATATAAAAAACTATTGTAGATTAAAGAACGCTTTTGATCAGTGAGGATAAACGTGAGGATACACAAGTTGCCCGTCAAAAGACGTATTTTTTCTGAATATAACACAAAGTGCATTCACTCATTTTAATCCAATTTTTATTTCATTTGGGTTGGGCCATTATCATACAATTGAACGTCTAATGGACATCTAAAAAGGGAAAAGGCTTAATTAAATTAAGATCACAATCAGGTCAGTCAGGTCAGGCAATATAATTGGTTATTTGCGGACAAGTATTGATAGGGATAACTATAGCGAGTCAGTCATATTATAACAAAAAAAATATAAGAAAAGTAATTAAAAAAGACTGTTGTTATCATTTAAATATTATTAAAACATTCACGGTCACAAAACCGCTCTCAATAATTTGTGATATGGCACACAAACTTTCCATACAAAGTGACATCACGTCTGGGGACGTATTGCCAGACTGGTCAGAGACGTAACTGCCTGTAGGCGGACATTCATACCAAGTGAATTCTAAACCGTGTTTTACGGCAGGAGTGTTTGCTGTGGCTCTAGCGGTCTGTATTTTATCCTAAAGCGGCACAGAGTCATATCCTTCCTATAAAAGCTATGGGAAATAGTCGGCCGTGGACCGAGTTGTACTTTTAGTTTATTTTAAATCGCCGCCTATAGCCGTAATGTCATATTATGAGGGTCATAATTCACGTCTCTCGTCGTACTGTCCGGGAATGTGTTAATTATATAAATATTTTGGGTATTTACGGTTATAAATAAAATAGCAGGTAAAGTCCCCAAAAATTTTAATCACTAAAAGGTTTTACTTATTTTTTAAACCGGTTTTTGTACATCTAAGGGTTTTTTTAAGTGCAAGAGCTCGTTGTCATATAATGAATGAGTTGATACGTTTGAACCGGCCTTATGAGGAAAGTACCATCCTCTTATTGAATCTCGGTTAGTAGCAAAACACTGTTTCGAGCGGTGGCTACAGTTCCGGCTGCTACCTTCCATTTTCGCTCTTTTGATTTCATAGTTAATATCATTCTTGTAAGCAGCGATAGCTCAGTGGGGAGACCAAAACACTGCAATGCAGAGGGTCTCGGATTCGAACCCACGTCGCGCACCTATGACTTTCGGAAGTTATATGACTTTTCGAAATTATGTGCGTATTGATTGACAATTATCGCCTGCTCCGTGCCTCGGAGAGCACGTTAAGCCGTCGGTCCCGGCTGCCATGAATATCTATGGCAGTCGTTATTGGGAGAGTGTCGACACAAAAGATCCTACTGGGTCGAAGTGTCGCCGGTCTGCATTGACTGGCCCCCACATAAGATACATAATGTCATTCTTCCTTCTCTTAAGAGGAAACACAAGGGCCGTTTTTCCATACAAACGTAGTCCCCTATTTCCTCCCTGGATAATGCCACTAGAGCAATATTCTTTTTCCGAAAAATGTATGCTCTATATAATTTATCTCTATAATTTATCCTCTATTGGCATGTCCTTATGTTTGCTTTTTTCATAATTTAATTATTAAAAGAAACTGAATTCAAAATCCTCAAAAGTTGGCCAGAATTTTCGCTGTGTTCAAACATACAGAAAACAAATTTGACTAGGTTATATAAAAAAAAGGAAAACATAGGAACACGGCCAAAGCCTTTTCATAATTTTAATGGAAAAGTATTTAAAGCGTTCAAGTTTTGAAGGAGGAATCAGGGGACTACGAAGCGTTGATTTTGTGTACTTTTAATAGGTATTTTCAGTCCAAGCTGCAGTTGTCTCTATCGCGCTCTGCGGGCACTGCGCGACAGCAATAGATTTTACAAATATCTATTATTCAATTCTCTCGCCCTTAGTGTTTCCTCTTAAGAGGACACACTGAAAAAATGCACTAACTTTCATCGAATAGTATAGGACTATGAGAAAACCAATTAGTCTAGAATTTTGATATAGGTAAATTGACGTCTTTAACTAGAATTTCCTAGCTCAAAAACACGATATTGTGATTTTGGCTCTATCATAATCATTTTCGAAAACACCTCTGAAAAATGACTATTTTTGAAATTACAAGTAAGTTACACTATCATTATGCTTAGGAATTACTCAAATATATTCTTAACATCAATATTAGTGATTTGCTAGCTCATTATTTCCATAACTAAAACCAATCATTTTTAAATAATACTTTAAGGTTTTTTAACAATTTCTAAGCGTTCTCGATCATTGCGGGCGCATCGCAATTTTAGATCTTATGACCGCTATTTAAGGATTGATACACAATGAGTGTCATTGGGGCGGATATGGGCGGAGCTATTCTAAACGATAATTTTCGCGGTGTCCCCTTAAGTGTGTGATTGTTTGCAAGTAGTAGTACTATATGATTGTTTACGTTACCCTTAGTATTGCAAACAGTCGTATAGTACTGTAACCTCTCAGATCGTTTGATTACTTGCCACCATTATATATTGTTCTAAAGATAAAGTTAATTCCGCAAAAAAGAAGGAATAAAGTATAATGTTTTATTTTAATTGTTACAGATAATTAATGACAATGATCAAGAGTGTGGTATTTTTGGTCTCGGCCGCCGTGTTGGCCCTAGCTGCTGACGAAGAAGTAAGTAGAAATAAATTAGTTATTAAATAAAATTATATACCTAATAAATATTTCCAAAAACATTATTACATAATACAATATAAATTAATATTGTACATTGTAACGATATTAACTTAACTTTGCCACGCGCGGCATATATTTGCGATTGAGTTTGTGGTCGAATGTGTGGTGTTGGTTTCGATCTCCGTATCAGACTAATGTTTGTAACCAGCATATATATTGTTAGAAAATTGTCTATAGCAGCACAAAGATTTGTGCTCGGTAGACAACATAATACTCCTTTCTAGGGGACCATAACTATTGATATGTAGTTGTAACATAATGGTGTTATGACATGTACTTACGTTTAGTGGTAAAATGTTGACTGTCCATCGAACTAATCTACTTAGTGGCATGCGTTAATAGAGATACCAGCCATTCTGATTTAAGATCATCAGAAGTTGGTGCCTTAACCACAAACTTTTAATTTCAGGTAGTAAAACGCGCGACAGTGCGTCTGGAAGCCGGTGGAGTATCTGGCAACATCACCTTCACTGCACTGCCCGATGGCAACGTTCATATCACTGGTAGAGTCATTGGCATGCCACCCGGCATGTATGGCTTCCACATTCACGAGAAGGGAGACCTCACTGGAGGATGCGATAGCACTCTTGGACACTTCAACCCTAATGGCGTAAGTGTCTGTTTTGACGCATGATACTTGACTAGGCTCGTTGCAGTAGCAGGGAGAGCGATTTGAATCAGGTAAAATGTAATTAGGATTGAAAAATCCAGGCACAATCTTTATGATTCTATCAAAAAAATTGTGCCTGGTGAGTAGCATTAAGCTCGTTCTCAGTCAAATCAGCCCTAAAGATATTTTCAAAGACTAGGAATCTAAGGAAAACTTCAGTATTGTGATGGATTTAACAAACATAAAAAAACGGGCACAAAGTACACTCAGGCTTAGGACAATCACTTGTTGATGACACAAATAATTGTCCAGTGTTGGACTGTAACCAACACTCGCCGTCGCAGTAACGGCGAGACAACGATCCTTAAAATCTGTAATACACCTCTGGCTATCCTTTCGGGGACATAGACGTGAGACTATATGCATGTAGAATAGATTGTCTTACGTTTAAATTGTTCCTATCCAATGAAACAAACTAATATGTTATAATTTCCTTCTAGCATGACCACGGACACCCCCATGACGAACACCGTCACGTGGGCGACCTAGGCAACATCCAATTCAACAAGGCCAGTGTAGCAGACGTTGACTTCAAGGATCACGAGATCAAGCTGTTCGGTCGCCATAACATCATCGGCAGAGCACTCGTCCTCCGTTCGGACAAAGATGACTACGGCCAGACCGACCACCCACTCTCCAAAGTTGAAGGCAACCCTGGAGCAAGAGTCGCTTGCGGCGTCATTGGCATCGCCTAGACTTTAGATCAACGATATATATTTGAATGATACCAGTCAAATAACTGAATGACAAAGTGTTCAAATTCTGACTTTAAATCTGTGATAAACGAATCGATTATAGAGTCACCTAGAACGATTTTTTGTTTCGGATGTCTGTCTTCTATAGGTTTTTGACCAGGTATCGTTTGAATAGTTATGTCAAAATTATGTTGATTAATTTTAACAGCGCCGTTTATTAAATAAGTAGTCTTTATTTGTGGTTTGTGACGCAAATTCTATCAAAGTTAATCAATTTAATTTTCATTTTATTGTAATATTATCTTGCCGGCCATTTTAGAACAAAACATGTCATTGATTTGGTATCTCTACAGAATCACGGTGAATAGTAAAACTAGTAAATATTGAAGAGTTTAAAATCATCTCTCTTACGAAAATACGTCATGACTGTGTTATAATAAATAAATTTTCTACTTTGTAAACGATTTCATTATTTTGACGCTTCGTTTTTCTTTCGCAATACATTTTCTAATATATCCATCTGTTAGAAACTCATGAACTTTATACCAAATTGCTGAGATAATTTCATGGATTGCAATGGAAAAGTTATTACCTATTATTATTTACGTGAAAAACAGCTAGCTAGCGTATAATTAGATGGAACACTTTTTCTAACGGTCTGTATATCTATCCATGGCATTATAACTGCCTACTGGCATGGGCCGATTGACTGTGTATTTTCTTTTTTTTAAAAGACTTTCTGATACAATTTTTTATTTTATTTTATTATTTATGCACTAGAAATATTTCCTGTGTCGCGGGGAACTTTACAAACATTCAAACAACGAACAACCAGACTCGAAACAACTATTTGTGGAGCACACAATTTTTTGTGTCGTGTGGGGATCAAACCCACTTCAATCGGCACAATGGTAGTAGCGAGGCGACCACTTAAACCACTACACCATCCATGCAGTCAAATGTAGCTGTTGCATTAACAACTGCCTCTGCGGCGCAGCGGTAGTGAATGCAACTGCTGTGCATGAGGTCACGGGTTAGAATCCCGGGTCGGGCCAACGAAAAATTATTAGGTTTTCTGTTAAGAAATCTCAATAACAGAGTTAGGAAGTTGGCGGTGTTGAACACCCCCGTGCCTCGGAAAGCACGTAAAGCCGTTGGTTCTGCGCCTGTTCTCTCTCCGGTCGTGTCGGATTATCCGTCCCATCGGATCATGAGAGTTAGGGAACGGCGAGTGCACTTGTGTTTGCACACAGGCCTGTGCACTATAATATCTCCTGCGCAAATGGCCAGTCTCCGTTAAGATTGGCCGCCGTGACCGAAATCGGTCTGGAGGACATTATTCTTCTTCAATGTGTCTGGAACAAAACAATTTGATCATTTAAAGACTTAAGACTTCTCCTAGAAGGTGTGAGAAGAACTAAGCCATAAAATTGATATTTTGAGTATAAGAATATTTTTAATGTGCAATTGACAGTAATCTTAAATTACATAGCCAGTTCTGACCAAGCGCACAGCTTATGCCGTGGTTTGTTGACTAACCATGTAAACTTAGCTAATACAGACATCACGATAAGTCATATGTAGGTACAAGCACACACATACACACGGCTACACATTAAGTTAAACACCCTATATACGCATAACTACGCTAAATACAAAATAGAGAATTGTCGGAAAGGGACATTGCATAGTGGTGTTGATGTAAAGGTAAGGATAGAGCGTAACAAAATATAACGCACTCTCTCGCACGATTCGCAGCGTTCAACTTCTAATAGTTTAAATTTCAAACAGTCTAAGTTGATGTATCGCCGTGTGTACAAATATAAAGTCGTAATTGGACAACTCCTAAATCAATTTACGAGACTAACCGTAACTGCGCTGTACCCTGGATCGATAAGAGACGTTCGCAGAGGAATTATTAATATCCACCTGTGTACTCTCACGAACGAGCTGGTACCTACTACGTATGAAGGTAGTTCTTCAGTCAATGTCATATGTTTCCAACACGTAGGTCTGTGTAAATATTTACGACTATGCTTAATATAATTGAGATTATCAAGAGTTGTGCTAAAGGAATGTTGATTATACTCAACTTGTTATGTATCGTAAGTACTGAAGATTTTTTTATAACAGTTTTGTGAATTCCTGTATGGCTAGATTTCCTATCTTGTCACTATCTGTCAGCCTTTTGAATATCACAAAGGTAGCCAAAAGCATACGAATTGCCTGACAGTAAGCGATTACCGTAGCATATACATAAGTTTAAAACACCTGTAGTATCAACCAACAGCTCGGATCTTGTAACTGACTCGCTAGGCGGCTAGGGTAAGGGATGGAAGGGATAAAGTAATTTTCAGTAGTGTGAACACTGTTGGTGTATTAGCATCGCCAAAGTGTCCATCTCGCCAAAATATGGAAAGTAAATTAAGCAAATCATAAACCCTCACCATATCGAGATACATTGATAAAATAATTGTGTCTGGACGTCGGAGCGGCAACGGTGTCCGAATGATTGTCAATGATTTTAAATTATTACTAGTAAAATGTCTTTAGAATCAAGTCGCAGTGATATTTTATGATTATCCTTATATATATAATTCTAATGTACGAGTGTATGTCACTGAACTCCTCATAAACGGCTGGACAGATTTTGATAAAAAAATTGTGTGTGTTCATGTGGATTCGAGGATGGTTTAGATATGGGTATTATTTTTTTTTCGTGTTTACAGGACAACTTCTGTCGGGCAGCTAGTGTCAGTATACATTTATAAATAGTGTGAGTGCACTTCAAGATACATAGATTAGTCTATATATTATGAAGTTCGGTGATAAGCTTGGTTTGGGACATGACTGTGGCTACGCTGGGTCACCGCGGTTGTTATTTTTCTGAATGCACATAAATTTAAAAGCTTTCACCATCAAGATCGTTGTACGCAAACACAAAATGCGGTTTATTTAGGTATGAGATACAAGATGTTCAAAATGATTTAACAATAGTTTAACGGGTCTCCTCTACATTGCTCCGAGTATTGCTGATTTTTTTCGTTCCCTGAACGAGACTGTGATTCTCATTCCTTATCAAATCTATTCCAAATCAAGTGTGGGATGTCTTTTAAAAACAATAATAATAAGCCTTTTATCAGCCTCCATCGCTATATCAAAGGGACTCTGAGAACCCTTCAACGTGAAACAATAATTTTACTGGTTTACCAACATGTGCAAATAAGTAAAGGCGAAATAAAGGGAACTTAATTTATTTGCCAGCTTAATAAAACAATCTTATTTATTTTAGTTGACTACATATCAATGAGTCCAGAACGAAACGCTAAGAAGACTCTAAAATCCGGGTACAAGTAACACGCACGCAGTATAATAGAACTATATATTTTTTTAAATAATAATTTGAATATAATATTCTACCACATACTAACAATGTTATTAATTTAATGTTTAACAGAGCAATAAAATACCCACTTATAAAAATCTAGCATACAATTAGTATGCAATAATCTCTGAGGTATGTTATACCTAAATCCAAAGTTAAGGAAAAGTTAAAGAAAATAACATGTATTTTAGTATTTGTCCTAGGTGTTATTACTAACTAGTTTAACTTTGATTTTTTTAAATATAATGATTTATAAAATGCAGAAGCTAGTCACTCTTTATGGAGTAATTTGTGTAAAATTGCAATCGGTTCAGTTATCCCATTAAAATTCTGTACAAGCAATACAAAATCGCTTATTTATGTTATCATATCATATACATGTAAACAATTATCTGAACTTAATAAATGGCATAATTATATTTCCATATTGAAGAAAACATTAAATACTTAATTTATTAAATAGTCGAGAAAAACTTTGGAATACAGACATGGCGCAAGAGAGTTGCAGTGGTTTTAAGTACTTTCTGAGGATCGAAGCAACACCGCCAACTGCCGAACTCTTGACTGCCGAGCTATTAAGAGTTTCTTAACTGTAATCCCAATAACTTTTCGTTAGCCCGACCCGGTTTTGAATTCGAAACCTTATGTTATGTATCTTATGTGGGGCCAGTCAGTGCAGACCGGCGACACTTCGACCCAGTGGGATCTTTTGTGTCGACCCTCTCCCAATAACGACTGCCATAGATGTTCATGGCAGCCGTGACCGACGGCTTAACGTGCTCTCCGAGGCACGGAGCAGGCGATAATTGTCAATCAATAGGCACATAATTTCGAAAAGTCATATAATTTCCGAAAGTCAGATGTGCGCGACGTGGGTTCGAACCCGAGACCCTCTGCATTGCTGTCTATTGGTCTCCCCACTAAGCTATTCTTATACTCAGCAATCGTATTGACAACCGCTGCGCAGCCAAGCTATGTACAATATGAGAATATTAAACAACCCATATTTTCTATTTTTTACTTTCGCCTTGCATGACTTACGTGACGAGCTGTAGCTTAACACTTCAGGTTGTACTATATGCCTTAAAAATTGAACAATTTTCAGTTATCTATACTATATTCGCTTTTATAGTATCAACTTGTCCGTTGCAGTTTCGTTCACGTTCATAATTACTGTCCGCTCTCGTGACTCATAGCGTGATGTCATATAGCCTATCTTACTATATAAAGCAGTTTTATAATGGTGATAGAATTGTTTAGATCGGTTTAGTATTTTCAGAGTTAATTCAATACAAACAAAAATACAAATATTGTTTTAGGCGTGCGTGAATGTTATCTATACGTATGTATATTAATACGTAAAGCATAAACTTTGTACCATTTTTACGAAAATTGCGCGGACGGAGGAGTATTAAATTTGGTACAGTTAAAGTTTATATGGAGAAGGAGGGGCGAATCCTAATATTTATATAGAATATGCATTAGAAATACATTAAATTAATGAAAAAACACTACACGCACACAACCATGCATTTGACACACGCAGTCGAAGCGCGTAACTATGGTTACATATATCAATATATAATGACATATATCAAAATTCACATAAAGAAGATTAATTTTGACCAATCTTTTCTTTTTATAATGCTTGTGTAGACAAATACAAAGTTGATATGTATAAGTAAATTAGTACTTGTAACGTAAGTGGCTTCGAGCTCGCTACTTCTGCAACGACCCAACAAAGGATTATTGATTTCTATGCACCATGGTTGTAAATAATTGATAGCTTGGTAAGCTGGTACCGTCGTGTGGTGCCGCTTACGTATGTACATATTTGATCAGCAGTGATAATAGTACCTAATTGTGAGAACTAAGCCGGTTGTAAATGGCGTTCAGCCTTATTCTCGCCAATGCACAGGAACTAGTGTAGCTGTGATCTAGAACGACTTCTTTCTTATGTGTTTCTTTTAAATGATCTTACCCACTAAGAATAATTTCTGTATCTCAGGGAAATAATCAAACAAATATTCAAACAATGGACACTTAAAGCCCAGGCTCAGAACAATTATTTGTAGATCATACACCAGCGAATGCAACGACTTGAACTAGCCATCCGTGCATTAATTAATTAAATTATTATATTGATTTTCATTTAATTGGTAAGGTGAAAAAGTTACGCCATTCAAATCCAAACATGCAAAAGTATTTAAATCTACCTATAAGTAAATATAAGAGAATCATTTGGAATTTAGTAGTTTCTACAACCAAATCACTTTTTAAATGACAGAAAAAGGATGCAAGGTACTTATGATTTAAGTAATTGTATAAATGTGCAGGCATGCGAGGACGTAGAAGAAATATCTACATCCCTAGATTCTCTAATACCCAAAATGAACATATCATATTTGCATTTATAACAAATTTTGCTGCTATTTTCTTATACAAAAAGATTTTGTTGATAGCTGTTTGCTTACTGCAAAATTCTCAATATGAAAAATACGCATTTGCCTATTTAGTATTTTATATTATAGGATAGTATATCTACAGTTTTAATGCAGGATGGAAGCCTTTTCTGCCTTCAACCATGTCTTCCTGTTTGTTGCTAATTGTGTCAATTTCGTTTTGTGTCATGTATATTACTCCAATGTAGTATATATTTAAAGTTGGCAAAAAAAAAACATTTTGCAGGTGTCCTGCTCATGACGATAGCTCTTTCTCGGTCGGCCCTGTGGTCGCCTCCCGTTATTTTAGGACCGCCGTAGCTCTGTTGCTATTTTGTTAATTTGAAATGGAAAGTTGAAGATGGCTTATGGACGTTAATGTTTTGTTTGGATGGCGCAGTGGTTTAATTAGTAATGAAGAAATTAATCATCGAGTGTCGTGGGTTCAGACTTCGCTCCCCATACGGGTCTTGCGTTCTTCACAAAAAGTAGTGTCATCAAGATATTCTTTATTTTAAGTGTTAAAACTCCGACACGACACATGAATCACTGCATCTAGTGTCAGATCCCTTAGTTTTAATGTGTCGATATTACGTAATATAATATATTTCATTTTATAATCAATTTTCCTTGTAGCTTCTGAAACGATATAGTCTGGTACCATCAGCTGAGTCTTTTTAACAAGTAACAACTGAGTAACCTCTGTTAAGCAGGTTTTTTGCCACATCCTTACACTTTTTAACTCGGTGGAAAATATCGTCGTTACTGCATAAGACAGTTTGACAGAGAGAATAATTTATTATTTAAGTACTATGAACGTTTTCCACCTGGAAAATGGACGAACAATTTTCTTTGACGCCGTTCAAAGGCATTATAAAGACTGTCCTATTCAAATACGAGGATATAGGATGTCGGCTGTACCTACATACATAATATAATACCAGCCCTGAATTAAACTGTTCCATTGCTGGGCACGGACCTCTACTCAGTGTGAGCAGGGTTAGGCCGTAGTCCACCACGCTGGCCCAGTGCGGATTGGCAGACTTCACATATCTTCGAAAACATTATAGAGAACTCTCAGACATGCAGGTTTCCTCGCGATGTTTTCCTTCACCGTTAAAGCGAGCTATAATTAAGACTGCGCCGAGCGTAAGACAGATAATGACAGAGCTCGTGTGTTGACAGAGTTAAATTGTATGGAAAATTTGAAGTGCTTTTATGATAAATATGTATCTTTATTGTCAACCAATAACTTAATATTTGGGACGAACAAATTGTAATATAACTATTTATGTTTCGTTTAAGCTGTAAAATAGGATAGATTTCTACTGTTATAATCTAAAATCACGTAACACGAGTTTTTGCATTTTTCGTAATTTTGTAGGCGAAAATATTAATTATTTTAAGTTTTTTACACGAAGTCATTGTAAACACATTCATTGTTATGGTAAATGTATATTTTATATTTGTATTAAATAAAAAGTGTTGATTTTATTCACTTAACTGTGACCGCCTGTTTTGGCACACTTCGCTCGGCGCAATCTACACGACATATATATATATATATTATCTATTTTGACACGCACATATTTTCGAAAAGTCAGAGATGCACGCCTTGGAATCGAACTCGCGGCCTCTGCGTGGCAGTCTAACGTTCTCCCACTAGGCTATTGCTGTGCACTTACATACATGATACGCCTTTATATCCATGAAATATTAGGCAGAGGTGTAACAATCTCAAACCTTGCTGAGCATATTTTTTATTGGTAGGTAGACCCGAGCCTCGAATCCAGGACTTTACAATTAGCAGCGCAAACTCGATACACAATAGTAGTAAAAAACTTGTCATACAAAACAAATGAGAAACGGCAATGAATTGACGTAAATCTTAGAGTTCGAAAAAAATGGTATCACGTGACTCAGACTCAGAGGTCAAAGGTCATAGTCATTTCGGAGGTATATCGACTATGCTGAGTCAAATGGCGTTGACCGCGAGTCTCTAGCTCTTACGGTTCTTGAGTTGAAAGTTATATAACAGACAAACGGACGGACAAAGCTGTTGTATAAGAGTTTTTCGAACTCTAAAACGTACCTGACAAAATGTGGTTGCTATACACTGTGTGTGTGGCTATGTATGAATGTATGTGTTTCAAGTTTATACTATTTACTAATAAATCCACGCTTTCAAGCAACTACACGACCGATAATAATAACTACACGACCGATCATCTTAACTACACGCCCGATAATCATAACTACACGACCGATCATCTTAACTACACGACCGATCATCTTAACTACACGACCGATAATCTTGAAATGTCACATACACGTTGTCAGGAGTACAGAAAAGCAAATAGGGTACCTTTCATCCAGAAGCCAGTACTGTACCCCAAAGGAAGGAAAACAGACAAAACGTATGTTTATGCGAGTGAAGGCGCGGGCAAAATATAGTATTTATTAACATATCATATTTGCATTATATGTACCGCCAACTCGTTTAAGCATAATACCGCTATCAAACATTTAATTTACAGAAAATGTTTTTAACAGATCTATTGCTGTCGCGCTGGGTCCGTACGAAATATCAATGTGCAAAAGAGATAACTACAGTTCAGACTGATTATATCTCTAAAACAACATCAGGTGTTGCCGTGTTTCCTCCTGTATAGGTTAATCGATTTTAATATACGATATGAGAAGGATTTCAGCTATGTCTCTATGTTTTTATAAATTTTATTGGTTTCCTTATTTTTGTTTGCTGGATGTTTGAAAACAGCAGTATATCCATGCGATTGCCGAATATCCTAACTAATAATGTGAGTTTATTTGTTACGCTTTTACGCTTTAACTACTCGACTGATTATCATGCAATTTCGCATACACATTGTCAGACGAACAGAAAAAATCACAGGGTACTATACATACAGAATAAAAGTACTGTTCCCTTAGGAACAGTACTTTTATTCTGTAGGGTTCCCTTAGGGTAGAAATTTATTGATAAAATCTAGAATAACGCAAGCGAAGCCGCTGGCACAATGTAGTAATAATAGTAAATACTGTTAGTAATCAGAAGTGAAACAGTTAAAAAAAATAACAGATGCACTTTCACCTTTAAATAATCATTGAATTATTCAAGAAATATATTAACAAGCAAAGTAAGAGGTAATTGATATCACCCAACAGCAATCACATAACACGTCCGTTCTGTCCGCCGATTGATGTTAAAGTGAGTCATAGCGCGCCGAGCACGCTCTTATAGCCCGCTCAATATTCAATTATTGTTTATTGCGTTCCTCAAGTGAAACAAGTGCCACGTGGCTTAGGTGGTAACTTAAATAATATGACAGTTCATTATGGACGCTATCGGGCACAGTGACGTAGGAGAGAGGAAATATAAACTATTCAGATACAATAATATCACATTCTATACATACTCAATAATCAATATTTTATTACAATATTCAACAATGTTATAAAGATGGACTTATAAAACCAATTAGGTCATTATGGACCCTGTCGGGCACAGCAAATTAGGAGAGAAGAAGAGGGCTACATGGCAATTAAAATAATTTGTTTTAAGTATAAAAATATAATGTATCTATCTAATATAATATATATTTATGAGTACTTATGTTAATATTTATATCTTCTTCTCTCTTAGCCTTTATTATTCCCAAGTCACTTGGGGTCGGCTTTTCTGTTCTAACCGGATTTGACTGGATATCAGTTTTTACACGGAGCGGCTGCCACCTGACCTCCGCAACCCGAAGGCTAACGATATCCTAAGGCTAGACCAGTGTCAGGATATTAAAGGGCACTGACTTCCCAATAACGACTGCCATAGATGTTCATGGCAGCCGGGACCGACGGCTTAACGTGCTCTTCGAGACGAGAAAAACAAGAAAACGGATTTCAAAAATTCTTTCATCATTCGAAAGCTATAATATCACCGAATAACATAGCCTATTTATTTTAAAAGTACTTTTACTAACATAACCTAACTTAACCTACTTTTACGCGAGCGAAGCCGCGCGCACAAACTAGTCAATAAATAAAATATGACTATAACTTTTAGCTACACGTTATCTTATCTGTTTAGATGGTAGCGCTATGCACCTTCGGCTTTGCGGTGGTGGACATAAAGATTCTGAAGCAGTACGGCGAAGAGCAGGCGGGAGGGTGTTACACCGGCGATGTGGTCATCATCGTGGCGAGCTTGCTGCTGGTGGTGGTTGCAACTGTCGGCTGCGCAGGCGCGGTTAGGGACAGCGTCAAGATGCTGTACATGGTAACTTTGGAGTTAAGAATGCTGATAAGATAATCTATCGTTCATGTGATAGAGCCTTACTTGAAACTAATATAAAATATTTACGAGGTAGCTAAGTATTATCTAATAATTAGCGATTTGGAATGTCTAGGGATCATACAAAAAAAAAATGCTTCCGTGCGCGTCCGTGACCCTTACGGAGGAGTCAAGAAAACTTGTTGTGATTGGTAGTGAAAAAAATACCAAAGATTTCCTTGATTCCCCCGTAGGGATCACGGACGCGCAACGAACTCAACGTTCATGACTCCACTGTAGGAGTCATGGTCATCATTTCAGGGTAAAAGAAAAAGCAAAGAATAACAAATCAATTTATAAATTTATAGTGGATAGTTTGTTTTATAGATACTTTCGATGACTTGCTATTTATTCTGTTCGTACGCAAACATTATTTTGTGCCTGTGTTCGAATGTCTTTCCGTTTGAGATTATAACATCCTATAAATTTCCCCTATTTGCTAAAATGAGTAACGGCATCTAGTTTATTCATATTCATTCTAATTCGAGTGTTCACAGGATTTAAGACCTTAAGGTATCCATGCATTTTTACAGGTGACGGTACATTATACAGAGAGAATACATGACTGTATTTCTACATAGCTTCACTTTTCCCGTGGTCATCAGTGGTGTATTGAACCTATATTTCGTCAACTATGATTTTAGATCCCACGTATTTAGAGGACGAGCCTATTACCGAATACCGAGTAATACGTTTACCTTCATGTCCTTAATACATATTTCTTGAAAACCTAATTATACTTTGCCCAGGTATCGAAGCCTCATACATAGCAGTCGCATTTTAAAAGCTACACCACCGAATATCCCGAAAAATATGCCCGAGGTAAAATTTATTTAATGGGTTGTTATACAAATCCCTTACGTCATTTGACCAACAGATTTTTATTTGTTTAACAAGCATATTGCATGCTATATTGTAGGTAGTTACTTTAGTTCATGTAAGCAAAAATCTTTTGAAGTATGAATGTAACATAAACAACATGATTATAAAAAAATAGATTAACACTGTTGCTGAACCTATTACATTTTTGTGTAACTTAAGCCTCAATCAACTCAACTCAACAACAACTCAATAAATCAACTCACACCATTCCTGATTGTCTGAAGATTGCAAATGTTTGCCCCATACATAAAAGTGGCGATACTTTAGATCCTGCTAACTACCGAGCGATTTCTCTGTTGACAACTCTTTCCAAAATTCTGGAGAAAGTTGTTTCTAGCCTATCTGGAATAAAATAATCTCTTATCAATAAATCAATATGGTTTTCGAGCTGCAAGATCCACTGAGGATGCAGTTTCGGAACTTGTTGACCATATAACTGAAAAGCTAGACAATGGAAAAGCTTGTGTTGGTATTTTCTACGATATAGCTAAAGCTTGGGATACCGTCTCACGGCAAATCTTGTTAGAAAAGATGGCTCTTCTTGGTATACGTGGATATGCACTAGATTAGTTTAGATCGTGTCTCGACGACCGAAAACAAAGTGTAGTCATGGACGACCACTGCAGTGATGTCAATACTGTGCATTTTGGTTTGCCCCAAGGAAGTGTCCTTGGGCCAACCCTTTTTATCATCTATATTGATTCATTGTGCTCACTTAATTTATCAAAAGCAAAATTTTACACGTATGCTGATGACACTGCGATTGTCTTCCATGGCAGCACTTGGAGGGAGGTACAATGTTTTGCCACGAATGACTTGCAGACTGTTGTACATTGGCTAAGTAATAATCTTCTTAACCTTAATGTGCACAAAACCAAAGCTGTTTATTTTAGTGTATCTAAGCAAACAAGTCCTACAGAAGCAATTGTTTTACAACTACACTCTTGTACTGATCCTTCTATTTGCAATTGTCCAGATTCAACATAGAAATGATATTAAATACCTAGGTGTTCACTTAGATTACAGACTAACGTGGTCTAAAGATATAGACGTACTCTGTGCTAGAGTAAGAAAACTATTACATATATTTCGACATTTATCAATGATAGCAACTGATAAACTAATAAAAATGGTATACTTCTCCTTGTGTCAATCGGTACTTGGGTATTATATTGTCACCTGGGCTGCTAAAACTAATTTACTTAAAGCAGAAAGAGCACAACGTGCAATACTTAAAATACCCTACGGGTGGCCGTATAAATGTCCTACCGAAACCCTTTATAGAGTAGCCAAAGTACTTACTGTAAGGCAATTCTTCATTAGCGAAACTGCCCTACGCTTTCACAAAATTAATAAATAATCTTGCGCCCTCACGTAGTAAAATAATACTAAAATGGAACAAAGCAAAATGTAAAAAATCTATCGGCTGAAAGTCATCTCGTTTCATGGGACCCTATGTTTATCAAAAGATAAATACGTTGTTAGATAAAGCTTTTCTGACCAAAAAGGCTTGTCAATATAAAATAAAAAGTTGGCTACTAGATATGAACTACTCACAGAGGGAAGATTTTCTAAAAATAAAAGAATAATTTGTATGATCTGGCCTAGTGGACCATTACCGTACCGAACACAAAACTTTGTCGTAGGGCTAGCCAGGCCCACGAAATTATTTCTCACGCACAAACACGCACACACGCACACGCACACGCACACGCACACGCACACGCACACGCACACGCACACGCACACGCACACGCACACGCACACGCACACGCACACGCACACGCACACGCACACGCACACGCACACGCACAAACACAAACATTTTATTATTTCTTTTTTCCTCATTAATAAAAATGTAGAAAAAACATAAATTAGATTAAAATATATGTATACATATGTCTCGGACTGTAAGAGCCTAGATCCCACGACACAGGCAATCCTATTGTAACCTGTAACCTTTCTTGAACAATAAATCCTTATTATTATATAAGGCGATAAAAAAGAAAATTCTTTGTCGCAGTTTTCTGTTGCACATGGGCTAAATTATGTGTCACTTAGATATGACCTTTCTGCTACACGCTGCATATTTGCGAACATTATGTTGTAAAATTCATGAAACTAGTTATATTGTTCCATACAAAATTCATAGAAATTTATAACTTATAAAGTTATCGGTTTATTGAGTAACGGAATAAATAATTTGTGATGTAATTTGACTGCATGTATGTTGTAATGGTTACTTTGCCCCTGCACTGAGCACTGAGTGTCGTGGATTCGATCCCACACCGGACATAAATTTGTGTGGTCCGCAAATAGTTGTTCTAAGTCTGGATGTTCTTTTGTGTCTATCATATGAATGTTTGTGTCCACCGCAACATAGAAATTTATCAAAAAACACTTTCAATAAAAGGAAAATACGTGCCTTACCAAACGGACCTATACTAAATGAAACTCTCTGCTACTGCACATTGGACCTCTAGAGAAACAATTGTGATCCTAAGATGAGAGAATTTTGTTATCATCGACGTTAGAGTTCATATACTAATTCCCGAATATACTCTAGAAGTTAACACGTTTTCTCGTAGTTTAATGTGTAAATAATTTGTTCTTCTCCTCAGTATGTAGGCTTCGTGCTTGTTATGGTGATTGTGGAGATGCTGATCGCAATCTTCGTGTCTGTCCAACGGTACGGCCTACAGTTCAGGATCACGGAGTGGCTCAGGGAGGATTTCTACCGAAATGTCACCGTGTTTGATATCGACCAGCATGCTCAGTTGTGGGACAACTTGCACACCTCTGTCAGTATTTATACATTTACTTAAAGATTTCCTATATATTATATTATTTTTTGGCTAGTGTTTGACGATAGTCATGATTGTCTTCTGTTTACGCGAATGTTATTCATTTAAATTAAACTCTACTAATCGCGTTATTTAAAAAGTAGTGTTAAATAAACAACGCGATAAAATCTGTATAAAAGAGTTTAATTTCAAAGGTAGTCATGATGGATATGTCAACAGAATATTGTAAGAACTGTTTGTAGATGATCAAACTAAAAGAAACGTGATTTAATATTGTGAACGGACTATAAAATACACAGTGAGTTTGTTTGTTAGTCGGCCTCGATGGCGTAGTGGTTAGTGTAACCGACTGCCACGCCTAAAGTCGCGGGTTCGATTCCCGCACAAGTCAAACATTTGTGTGCATGAACATGGATGTTTGTCTTGGTCTGGATGTTTCTATGTATAATATGTATGTATTTACAAAAAAAAATGTATATATATGTATGTTTATCCATTGTCTAGTACCCATAGTACAAGCTCTGCTTAGTTTGGGCTAGACGGTGTTGTGTGTACGTGATAGAATATTATTATATTATTATTATTATTATTTGTGTTTGTTACGCTTTTACGCCTTGACTACTGGACCGATCATCCTACAATTTTGCATACAGGTTGTTAGAAAAGAACATAGGAAAACTTTCATCATTCGGTCATCCAGGATAAAGTACTTTTCTCGAGTGATAGAAATATATTGTTTCTATCTATAATAACACGAGTGAAGCCGTGGACAAAACCTAGTTAGTTAGTAATCTTATGATCTTCAGCCGTTAGATTTATTATAAACCAATTTTTCTATAGACTAATTTGTGCACAGTCTAAAAATTTGCCCTGCTGCTAGATCTGCTATTAATCGTGAACTTTCTCTTATTGCCAGTGCTTTGACAAAACTGACCATTCGTTTTATACCGACCTATAAATGGTTTTATATTTTTCTGATAACAAATTCTGCATGTGTTTTGCATTGCATCTGTTTTTTCATTGGAGTGCTTAACGATACGTGTCTATTTATACTTTAGCATGTTTATATTACAATGCTTTTGTTTTAGTACGAATGCTGCGGTCTGAATGGACCGGATGACTATGTAACTCTAGGACAGCGCATCCCTATGTCTTGTTGTCCGCGGGCCATTGGTGCAAGAAGCGACAACGCTCGGAAATTGATGTATAAAGCTTGCATCGAGTAAGTTTATAGAAATGCATTCTTAAGCATTGAGATCTAAAATTAACAAAATGATTCATCTATGGAACAGCTTCATTACCAGTCACCGAAATGTTTTTACGATGACGGCGTTGATGGCGTAGGGTTCGATTCCCGCGCAAGTGAAACATTTGTGTGCATGGACATGGTCCTGGTGTGGGTGTTTCTATGTATAATATGTATGTATATACAAAAAAATATTATATGTATGTTTATCCATTGTCCAGTACCCATAGTACAAGCTTTGCTTATTGTGGGCTGGATGGTGTTATGTGTATGTGATAGAATATATTATTATAATGATTGACTAGGAAAAGTGACATTTTAAATATCAGAGTTAGGCGTGCTATTCTATAAAAGTTTCCATCTCGAACTCAAATAGCACTTCGACACCAAACTAGTAAATAGTGTCCACAGCCGAGTGAGTTCAACGATGAAATCTTACAAAGCAGTACTGATACTTATGTTTATATGACAATTTTTTTTATTTTTTATATAAATGTATATGTTATAAATATGGTAATATTTCATAATCGTTTTTAAGAAAATACAAATAATTAATTTGTATCTCTTTTAAATGTGTGTATTAAAATTTAATATACATAGATAAATATGTTTTCAAGAAATATATTTTTTTATTTATTTATTTTATTTTTATTTATTTATTTCATAACAATTTTTACATTGTGTTGAAAGTATATGATTTAAAACAATGTTAATTACAGTACATAATTAGTGATGTGCTTTACATCACTATTTGCCATTTAGCAGTTTGGTTACCAATAATTTATTATAATTCTATGCGGTGGTGTATAGTATTTAAATATGTAGTAATATAGTTATAAATTTAAACCATACTAACATTTCAGTAGCCAGTAGTACATATGGCCAGATTATTTTCAAAAACGGATTATAATCAATTGATATTTATTATCACGTGTTTTAAGCGTCTACAACGATTCAACCCTGGCTTTTGTAAGTTTAGTTTCAAACAGTTAATTACAATAATTAACGTTTGGAATTATAATGGGTAAATTGGTATATAACTAGTTTCTAACAATCCTTTCATATGTCACAAAGTCAAAAATTCATTAAAGGTCTTCTTTTAATTGTTTGGTTATCCAACAGTAGTCGTTGTTTAGAATTATTGCACCTGCGTGGCACTTGTTACAAAATTGTTTTGAATTATTGCACCTGCGTGGCACTTGTTACAAAATTGTTTAGAATTATTGCACCTGCGTGGCACTTGTTACAAAATTATAGATTATGTTAATGATTTCAAAACAATTAATAACAAGATATGACTACTTAATAAATGTAATGATATTTTCTAAATTTGGTAGAACTGCGACGTACTACCAATTTGGCTGCGAGGGTGAGATTCTGGACATGCTGAATTCTGATGCAGATTATTTGATCGGAGTTGGTGCCATCTCATTTTTGATTGAGGTATAAATTTTACGATACTACTTAAAACAATACTGTTATTTATTAACCTAATTCTTAAAAAAATATATGTACTTTATTTGGTTATTTAAAAATCTTCAGAATTTGTTAATGAATAATTGTCAATTAAATAAAGGTGTGGACACAGTTCCATACTGATCCGGTTTGCTAGTTCTGAACACCCTCTTTCCCCCTTCCCGCTCCTTCTCCTTCCCACTTCCTTTCCTAAAGGGTCGGCAACGCGTAAGTGATGCCTCTGGTGTTGCCTGCGTGCATAGGCTACGGTGACCACTTTCCACCAGGTGGGCCGTATGCTTGTTTGCCACCATAGCAATATAAAAAAATATATATTCGAACCTGGGTCTACATGCGTGTAGACCCAGTGGCGGTGGCGTTCACTACCGCTGCACCACAGACAGTTAAAGTGTTCAAATATGTACATGTCTATAAATACATGTCGACATATACACATGTCTGTATAATCTAAGAATATAAAAGCTTGCCCTTCATTTAATAGTTATAACTAATATTTGTCGAAATGTCGGTATGATACACCTCTGGCTTTTCAGGAATATATTTCGTATTTAAACGAAGACATCGAAATGGCGACTCAATCGTCTTGCTAATAAAATATTACTATGCTATTGATTGCAGGCAAGCGGCATACTCCTCGCTATGTGGGTAACACGCCAGCTGAAGAACAGCGTGCAAGTATACAAGAACACGGTGGAGTACTAATCTAGGGCAATTATATTATTATGATTATATGCACTGTGTGTTTTATTTGATATTCCAAGCTACGTTTCAACTTTGTATTCTAGCGTAAACAGAATATTTAATATATAAAGTGCTGCAGTTTAATATGGTCGATTGGATGGCGTATTTTCTTTGTTAAAGGCAATCATGGACGTATACTTTTATCGTCGAAGCGAGGATCGTATGGAAGAGAATTGTAGATTGAAAGCAAAATTTTCATTCTCTCCAAAACTAAATTTGGTAGAAATAGCGAGGCCGAGAATTGAAATATCCGCTTATATAAACGCGCGATATGATATGATCATATGATTATGAGCTCACGTTATTAAAGTTAAATTATAATGTTAAGTTATGGTCTACAAAAATTTCCATAAATCCAGCGAAATTTCTTCTTTTTTAATTAATGGTTGTTATTCCTGTATTGCGGGCGGCTTTTCAAACGTTCTAATAACGGATAGAAAGAATACCCAGCCCTGAAATAACAATTTGTCGATCACACAACTTTTTATCCCGTTATGGATTTGAACCCATAACACCCACCGCAGTGGCAGTGGCGAGACGACCTCTATTCCTTCCTTTCCTGGCCTTCCGTTAGAAATGCAGGGTGCATGTGCAAAACGTTTTTAAGTACAATTTATATCATCCTTAAAAGTTTAGACATGGAACGACTAAAGATGACATAGTTCATAAAGAAACAAAAACACAAAGCGAAGAAGACGGTGAAATGCAAAATAGACCTCCTGTGTTTGCAGCATTTGTCGCGTAGCAATCAGTTCTACGCGACATCGAAAGCTACAACGTAGAAGGATATATTGAGACCATGGGTTGCGTTGCATTAACTGCGATAAATAAAAGATGTCGTGAAGATTTAAACTTGGAAACACACAATCTTGACCGTTATTCGATTAATATAGCTTGATCACTAGTTTCAACCGGAGACAACAAATTGAATCCCTTCAGTTTTAGATTTAAATAGACAACTCTACACTAGCAACAATTACTGTATTACTGTATCACGAGAAACTTTGCAAGCATTCAAACAATGGGGACAAAGAACACCCACAGACCGAAGAACTATTTGTGACTCACACAAAGATTTGTCCCTATAATAATATCTGCCCTGTAATAAACTATCCCACTGCTGGGTATGGGCCTCTTCTCAAGGAAAGGTAAGGCCATAGGCCACCACGCTGGCGCAGTGCGGATTAGCAGACTTCACATATCTTCGAGAACATTATAGAGAGCTCTTAGACATGAAGGTTTCCTCACAATGTTTTCCTTGACCGTTATAGCAAGCGATAATTATCTATTTAATACACAGATAACTTCGATAAGTCGGAGATGCGCGCCTAGGGATCGAACTCGAGACCTCTGCGTGGCAGTCCAACAGTTTCCACTAGGAGCCACTTATGCTAATATGCTCCCACTAGGCTGTCTCGTATGCAACCACTTAAACCATTACACTAGTAATAAAGTGAACACATCATAAAACATGCTCGCTTCGTGTTAAACACATGTCATTCTATACAATGATTGCATGTGGTGGGTCCACGTACGTACAAACACATAACCCAAATGTAGTGTAAACAAATCCAACACAGTATAAACGAATCATTCTTTACGTGTAGCGATGACAAGGGCTGTTTCAAAGTGGTATATCAAATCAAATACTCTGCTTACTCGTTAAAAAACTCTCGACAAGGTAAACTAACAAATACAAAAAATGCATTACGTCTAACTTATACATATATATATCAAATCAAATACTCTGCTTACTTATTAAAAAACCTCGTGACAAGGTATATCGGCTTTGGCTAGACTAGGCAGAAAGCAAAACTACTTTTATACTTTTCTACTTTTATCTTACCTAATTACAATCAAAATAGTGGAGCGTAGTATGCGAGTATAAGGTCTTAATTGATTAACGATGTTGAAGTTATTTGCTTAAGTAAGAATGTTTCTTAATGAATTAATTAATGAATTGACTATTTATTAGACACACACATTACAAAATACTCACTATACAGACAATAACATTTTAAGCAACATAGTGTGTCTAAAAGGCTCCTGTTCATGCTGCGGATGACCGCGGCGCATATTTTCAGCTGAGACCTACAAGCGACTCACGGACGACAGTGCGGTATTATAAGGGAGAGCAAAGATAATATGAAAATTAAAAAAAAGGAGAGTCACTACTCTCCATTTATTTCAGGTATTCCTTAATATTTTTATTAGATATTTTAGATGTTTGAAAATAAAAATATTTTTGGTCTTGGTAGGCATATTTTTAGTATGGATGCTAATGTATTACCGGTTAAAAGAAATCCATAGTTTATTGGCATACTGTATAGGATAAACCTGGGTATTACCGGTCAGGAGGTTACACCGGTCAAAACAATTTCTCCCATATTATTAAATTGTCGCGTAAGCACACGTAAAAAATGGATGGCGTGACGTTAGGCCTGGTTCACACGGTATTGTATTGCACGTTTTTTTGCAGTATACGTATAAACGAATAAATAGTGGCGCATACAATGTACATCACACGTCGTTTGTACTGCAAAAAAACGTATACCGTTTATACGTTTAAACGAATACTCAACGCACTTGTCAACAAATCGAATTAACTTTAACGTATTTGGCTTGCAGTGCTGCAGTGGCACAAAGTATAGCTCTGTCTCGTTCACACGGCACGAAGTTCATACGTTTTTAATCGAATAGCAACCGAACAAGCGTTTAGTACCTGAGGGTCTTTTGGAGAGGTCGCGCGTATTTGTGTTTGTTGTTTCAAAATGGTTGACGAATCTTCAATAGATAACGATAATTTCTTTAGTGGAACAAAATCCCATTTTCTGAAATAAAACTATGGAATTTTATAAAAATCGCGTCGCTACTCAAGCGGCTTGGAAGGAAATCATGGTAGTAATTGATCCAAATTTCGAGAAAAAGGAAGAATAACATGACATGCCTTCGGTATGTATCTTTTATTATTAATAATAAAATTGTTTTACAATTTTATTATTAAAAGAGAAGCAAAAGTAAGAATGAAAAAACACAAGGAAAAGAAAAGGAAAATCGATTGATGTGAAAAAGGCTAAAAAGAGAGTGCTTCAACACAAAACCAAGAATGCTGATAGTACGTCGGACTTAGAAATAGAAACGGCAGACCTGCGTAATGAAGATAGCTAATCAGGAAAATAGATGCATCTATTTTCCTGATTAGCTATGATGCTTTTATTATTGATGATATATCTGCGATAATTTTAGCCAAAGCAATGAGCTGTGGTATAGGTGTGTGCTGTGCAGTCTCTGGGTTCACGCTGAGTGCTTAGGAGATGACTCGCCTGAAGGTTATATTTGTGACTCGTGTACTTATGCCTCAACTAAGCTTGACCGGTATTACCGACCTAGTGACCGGTATTACCTGCCATGGTGTTTAATACCGGTCAAAGTAGTTTTTTTTGTTAACATTAATTATGCCAAATTTATGTTACTTATTGAACTTAATTATTGTGATTTTGTTAGAAGAATAGTGAAAGTTTAATTAGAAAAAGGATTAATAAAGAAATATTGATTATTGTTTGATTTTTGATTATTTCTCCTTAAGTGACCGGTAATACCCATTCTTACCCTAGCCAAGATTACAAAACATAGAACTTTTGTCGCATCTGAGAGCGTGCGGTTACCGAGCTTACCACCACCACTTGCAATTATGTTCGCGCTGCCGATTATAAGATAAAAATGGGAACAAAAGCAAGGAACTGGAAAGGTAAATGAGCCTTTAGTAAATCATGTTCTTTTATATATATAGGCCAATAATCATCTTTCTCCCGAATTCCTGCCAACCTAAACAACTTGTAAGCCAATAGGTAAATAAGTTGTTGAGGTGCCCTATTAAAGGCATTTCGTATTAACTTCGAGGGTTATGGCTGAAAAGAAGAAATAATTGCTATAGCTAATGCTTCGATTCAGCAGTTCTTCACCGTGGCGGACAATTTTCATACCAGTACCCTGCAGTAAAGTATAAAAATGTTCTGAGAATTTTTTACTTAAAATCAGACTTTTTGTTGCCTTTGTTGTCAGACAAGCCTGCGACCCTGGGAATGATAAGTAGAAATCGTCGCCCATAGGTATGGGCTGTGATTTCTGTAGTTCTTACCCAGACCCAAGCATTAAAAAAAGCGTGAAGATGGCTAATCTACTTCGCGACTGAAGTAGACATACTTCGATTTTTAAAGACGTGTTCTATTCTACGCAACAAGCTCTGTGCAGCAGAGCTACAAATGAGAAACACAAAGTATACCTAAACACACAAATAATTGTCTCGTATTGGGTTCGAACCCAACAATTAGTGCGGCGGCAGCGGCAAAGCGACTTATTTAGCCACTGCGCACATAGCGTATTAGTTTAAGTGGATCGTCAACGCAGCTAGAGTTGTGCATTCAAAACATATCTAGAACAAATACTTGTGCAAACACAAATAGTTTTACCGAGCGAGGGTGTTCTTTGTTTCAAAACTTTAAAGTTTCCTGGTAACACAGGAAAAGTTCGAAATATGTTTAAAAAACTGCCTCGAGAGGTATGTACTATGTAGGTATATACAACTAGATCGATAAATAATCCAAGTAAAAATACTCTCAAAAGTTACCGTAGTAGAAACATGAACTAGTAAAAAACTAAAATTACCATATTTTCTACATTTTTTTTTTTTTCAATAAACCCTTTATGTACTCATGTTACAATCTATGCCGTTATGTAAGCGGCCTCATAAATAATTCAAAGTGACCCATATTAAAGTGCATAAAGGTATATTCGCAGCGGCTCGATCGATATGTCATGTCAATTAATAACTCTAGGACGAATACAACGCAAAACTAAAAATAAAATACTAACAACAATACAATTTAAACCTTCACACACAAATATAAGATTCAAATTAGTTTTAAATCAATATAACAAAGAAAGAGGCGACTAACATCGTATTGATTTGAAACACTGGAATTTTATCCTTGTGTCAATGTAAAAAGATTCATAATGAATGTATGTGTAAGGTTGTGTGAAAACAAAGAGTGGTGAAGACGGACCCTGAAGTGTGGGTACGTGGACATATGGATTCCCACGTTCTAGATATTGTCGTGGGCTTAGGACCGCAGCGACAAGCGGAGCGGGCTTCGGGTACGGGACAAGGGACGAACGTCGAAATACTTATGCAATCAGATCCAGAAACCATTTACAATCTAATTAGTAGGCTATTTCTAGCTGTTTCTCTGTCTGTCCTTGGTATTTACCGAACATTTTTCGTTAGATAAATATGGCCCTACATAAGTTATGTATTTGAATTACGATGGGACACCTGTCCAGGTAAATGTTGTGACTTGATTGGCCAACTTAAGCAAGTGAAAGAAAGGAAGAAAGAAAATGCGTGCAGCATTTCATCCATACAAAAGTATTCTTCTGATCAATCCCAGAAAAATTATTGGGGCAAAAGAAGATATATGTTATATCTACCACTGCTATGTGCCTAGGTATTTTTAATAATTTATTTAATTATTGCACTAGAAACCTGAATAAATTACAATTTGAGTGAATTATGAAATCATTAGTATTTAAAACCGAGTTGTTATAGTGCTGATATCAAACATCTAGCAAAGAAAGTAAACGAAATAAAATCATACAGGCATAGCTAAAATCCTTTTGATATTGAGTGTAAAAAAATATAAACAGATAAATCATACAGGCGGATACAAAAAGCACTAGATAATAATCTTGTATTGTGTTCCTGTGGTAAATAGTGTTTGCAGTATGCTTTTAGCGGAATTATAAGTAATCTTTCATCTAACTCCTGTTTTCTAAGGATATTAGTTTTACGTGGTGGAATTCATTGACGCATACCCCTCCGCGGGGGCGGGCGGAGGGGTTATGTCGGACTCGCCGGGGTAAAAGAAAGATTGTAAAGATGATAATGGACCTGCCGGAATACCGACTAAAGCTACCACGGTGTTCCTCGACAAAACCACTATCGACGGGGCCGCGCGAATCACTTGCACATGCGGTCGCGACCCCGCCGAGGTTTCGGCCCGCCGTATAAAACGGCAGGCCAGTACACGAAGAAGCCTACCTTTTAGGCAAAACTCCCCCCAAACCCTACTGTCCCTCCCCTAGAGGGAAGACGGACTGGACACAGAGGCGCGCGTGGGAACACGCACGCCGCCTCTCGGACCTAGTGCTGAACGGATGGCGGACAGGAAGGATAATAGTGTCCTCAAGTACCGTGACTCAACAATAACATCGTATGTATTAATTAAGTATAAGTCACGTTATGGCATGGTTGTCTACATAACGTTTGTCTAAATGTTTTTATCTTCTCTCTTTTTATTGCGGAGAACCTGGCAATACATAAATGGATATGTACCTCTGCCTACCTACATTTTGCACCTGCTTCACACATAATATACATATTCAAACCAATGTATTTACATAAATGTTGCAATATCTAGCACGTAGAGCTAATTTATTTATTCGCCAAGCAAACCAATTCTAGCTTTCTTTATTATTACTATTGAAACCCAATGTATATAATACAGATAGTTAGTCGCTAAACGCTCTCGCTTGTGCTTGTGTCCACCAGTAATCACCGGCACAGGTCGTCAAATGCATTGATCGATATCATAGCCATAAAGCCTTCACTTCCGATGTCCACCTCACAGCAACCGGACACTCTCAACTATCACCGTCAAGTTAAATTATTTCTGAAGTATTTCAATATGAAGTCCAGAAGCATTCGCTGCATGAAATTCTTTCTGACTCTGTTCAATATTATTTGTATTGTAAGTAATTGAATTGAATGTTCAACTACATGTCGTGGCGTATTGATTGTCCTTTTATTCGTGTCTTTTTCCGCCGTAAAAGATGGTACATCTTTAATGGCAGTTGTCGTGTCATGTTTTTTATGTCTGTTTTACTTGCTACTTGAGATAATTTAAAACTTTTAGAACTGTTATTTTTTAAAGATTGTCGGCATTTATAGAGCGTTTTTCGTTGAAATGATATTTTAACGAAGTATTGATTATTTCAAAAATAAAACTTCGACGTGCTTCGAGAAAGTTTATAGATTTTACCGCCATTTTAATTTATTTTTCTTTTCAGCTCTTCGGGTTAATTCTGATGGCGGTATGCGTGATTAATATGCGTGACAACAAATCTCGGCCAGAGCAGCAGTCGGCTTTGTCCCGTGGGGTGCTCTCGTTCCTTCTCATTTTGGGATTGGGCTTAGTGGTGACGGCGATCTTGGGATGTATCGGTGCATTGCGAGAGCACGTCAAGATTTTATACGTGGTAAGTACCAATTAATATTTTTGTTGGCCAGATTTATTTCTTTATATTCAACGTACATTTGAACTGGTTTAATGATATGGTCGTCTATATGTGAATTTGTACTTGAGAATCTCTACAAGATTAATATAATCGCTATAATCCAACAATAACTGTAAAATTGCATTTGCAAATTTTACGCATAAACAAATTACGTAATATAAATTCTTACAAATCGCGAATTATTTATTGTAATTGAAAATGCATGTGTAAGATTAACGGCTAGCAAGTGTTTCAATCAAATTAACAAGAGTTTTGAGTTGCGCGAAATATGTAGTAAATTACTGTGGGATATAAAATGAATTTTTGAGATAAGGCTTTTTTAACCACGTCAATTTCATGTGGCCTTTACTAAGGCATCAGGTATTATTTGAATGTTTTGCACGACAAAATTCGTGTCGTACAAACACGAATCTTTTACAGCATATTTTCTGCAACTTGTCTAACGATGCCATTTAACCACTGATCTATAGTACATCAATGCCGCATCTATAAATTGTATTTAGTAACTAAATCTTAGAACCAGAAGAAAATAAAAATGTTTGTCCTCGGTAAACACATTTTTATTAAAATGACCACATTTTCTTATGAACCAAACCAAACCTTGGCTGTGCTCGCGATTTTATACGCGTCAATTTAAGTATTTATTACGTTTTCAAACACTTCAAAATTAACAAATATTCATTTACTTATTAATCTAATCAATTGATTTAAATAAAAATGAAATCAATACATAAATGAAAACTAAAATCAAATTGGTTCGTTGTAAGGATAGCTAACGCAAAAACAAACAGACAATTAGTATAAAACAATATTGTTTTAATCAGTGAATTAGCAACATCTAAAATAATTGAATCAGCAGTATTTAAAAATATTACTTTATAAAATAATCCAGAATTAAAATTAATGTTTAGTTATTTCAGTTATCGCTTATAACTATCGCTTTTAATGAATTATCGGGGACTGTTGTGCGTTTAGTGGCGAATAGATATGACATCATTCTTCCGTATTAATAATTTCTGTGAATACTCGCCGCATGTATTTCCCAATCAATCTAGAGAAAATTATACGCTTATACTAGAATTATAAGTTGGCAAAACAATGAATAAAATCTGCTAACAATGGAATTTAATTTAATATTCTAATTTTATTTTTACCTAAGTATATTCATATTTTTTAAGAATAAGTATCGATAAAGCATACCAAAGACTTTTATACCTTAAAGTGTTACCTATTTCTTTATTCTTTGTCGTACTTCTGCGCAAAATTTTTAGTCTAATATGTCTTTATCAACGCGTCTGTAAAATTATGAATAATATAGATAACTAAATTATTCAAAATGGCATAGTTAAATAAAATATCAATATTCTTAAATGTTTTATTTTACTTAATCATAGACTATAAATTCCTTAAAAGTATATTTTTAATTTTACCAATACATATGACCCGTATAGATTCTACAATTTCTGCAAGTTAACGTTGTAATTTATTAGTGTATTACTGTGCACTAAAGTGTAATCTAATACCTCGTAACATTGACTGCGTTTAATATTTTGAAGAAAATAATACGATTATGATTTAGCCTCCAAATAAAATATATAGACACGGCATTGATGAACTCTAGATCAGTGGTTAAACGGCATCGTTAGACAAGATACACAACATATTTTGTCGAAAATTTGTGTTTGTACGACATGAGTTTTATTGTCCATAACATTTAAATACCTGATTAGATGCAAGCCAGATTCGTGTATCGAGGGTTTTGTACGAACGCAATCGAGAGAATTCCAATCAGACTTATCCAAAAACAAATGAAAAGTTAAAATTGACGTTACACTGTAATTCTTTTAAGTTTAATAGCTCTAAAGACGGCAATAGTGGTATTGCCGTTTAACTTGTTTTGCCGTTTCTACGGCATAGCGAAGACGATGAAACGATTTAAAGATTCATATTTATTATACAGGTGACACATTTCTAATTTTCTTTTATTACTGGTAAGATAATCCACTGTTATAAAACATATTTTATAAAATTTACCTATCTATTACGTTTCAAAACGAGCGCTTAAATGGTAGGATAGACGGAGATATGTACGTCGCGGCGTTCGCGTAATATGAGCCTCATTACTTGAATCATATACCTACATACATAATAATATTAGATATTTTAAAATCGTTTTTAGAAAAGCAACAAGAATAGCTACGCGACGCGCGTTGTGTAAATTTATTTTATAGTACGCGTAAAATAATTTGAATATATTTATTCGAATAAAATACGTACCGGCACATTGGAATTTCATTCGAATATGTCATCCATTGCTGCACACTGCTACAATTCGCTAAACTATAATTACCTCCTAAATAATTTAAAACATTTTCATTCTCATTCAGCATGCCAGTTTCTTCATATTCTTGGTAGCGGTGGAACTGATTGTTGGAGTAGGTGGAGCGGTGCTTAGTGCTTGGATGGGTGGCAGCAGCGAGCTACGAGTGCAATTCTACAGGAACACCACTATTGACGACGAGACTGCCAAATATCATGGCTTCTGGGATAGCTTGCAGTCTGAGGCAAGATATCATAATTTTAATTCAGGTTTACAAGCGGGCTTTACGTTCATTCGTGTCAATAAAATATTTTTTTAATTAAGCTTGGCATAGCGTAAGGGTCTTCTAAAACAGCTTAGCATATAACTATATCTTTGCTTCTTCAGAATCAATGTTGTGGAGTCGATGGTCCTCAAGATTATGCTATCATTCATCGCGATATCCCCGCTTCTTGCTGCTCCCGCGCACATCCTCTCCGTGAAGGCAACGCTAGACGTCATTTGCATGCCACCTGCTTAGCCGAGCGGGCGTATTATACGCGCGGCTGTGAAGAGGTTTTGCGACAGAAGAAAGCCTTCAAGGGAAATATCTTTATTGCAACTGCCATTATTTTTACATTACTGGAGGTAAATTTATTCTTAGTACCGACTAAATTAAAAAGTCTATTAATTTAATTCTGAGTCTGTTTTTAAATAAATATTATTTCAAGTGAATTTAGAAGATAAATCATGGAGGAAATTTCTCAATATTTTCAGATACTCTGCGTGGTACTGGCTCTATGGATGGCGAGAACAATACGTTCTGAACGTAGAAAACTTCAAGCAAACCTACAGGCACATTTTGAAACTTAATACGAAAGGAGAAGCACGATTCACTTAGACACAATAACGCCACTTACTTGCAACGATTCAATGTAATTTTATACTAGTCACTGTTATTATTAAGAACACTAACTTTATTACTATTGTTAAGACCACTTAGATATAGTATATACTAAAAGTACTTATTTTAACGTTAGTACTTATCTATTATTAAGTTAAAGTCGTATACTTTGATAGAGCTCTCGATTGTCAATTTCTGTTAGTTGCTCATAGTTTTAGTCATGATCGTGACCTACGATAGAGGTTAAGTGATAAAATAGGTAACACTCAGGTTAATTTGACCTTATAGCACATTAGTTTGCACCGAAATATAGTTATAAGTTAGTGTACATAAAATAAGATAGTTGATTAGTTATAAGTTTTTCTAAACGTCAAAATATGCAAGGTCACCAATAAGTAAAGTAAATCTAGAACATAATAGATTAGATTAGTCAGTTAAGCAAAATAGTTTGTAAATGTATTTGTATTTATATACAATTTTGAGTAACTTATAGGGCAGGCCATTAGTCATATCATAATTAATGTCATCGACTGACAACGAAAGAGATTATATTATGGATAATCAATAAATTAATGAATTTATGACCATAAATAAACCAATGATATTATACATAGAAAAGAATATGAGGAGATATGTTACTAACGCACAAAAAAAATACACTTAAATTTCGATTGAAGACTCAGAAACGGCTCAGCAGAGTCGTTTTTCTATAGCTCTCAAAACGAAATCTCTTTCAAACATACAAAGCACAATTATTCGAATAATAATAATAATAATTTTTCTTTATCCAGGCAACGTATACCCATACAAAAATGTTAGTTACATTGATTATTATAAACTAATGTTAGTATACTTGAAACTAAAGAAAGTAAACATTACATTTGGTTCTAGTTCCTCTCTACATGAATCCTGGCGCAATGATTCATGAAGAGAATCAAGCCTAACGGCAATCATTGCTGAGACGCGATTGGGGCTGGCTCGCACTCTGCAGAGCAAGGATGCGCATCTTTTACGGATGGTGGTGTAAAAATAATCCACTCTATTTTCAAAGAACATACCAGAGGCCCTGCAGAAACGAGGCATCCCCAACAGCACCCGGCAAGCGTTATTAAATTGGACACGCAGAACACTGTATGATTGAGTGTATCTGGCCCACAGGCTGCTTGTGTGAAGTGACGTGCAATAAGCTCTGAATAGAGTAATTTTCACTTGACGTGAACATCTAGCAAACCTGCGGGCAAGCATATTCGCTCTCACACACAACGCTCTACGCTCACGCTCAATATCTGTACCGTCTTTGAGGTCGGCGGTTACCAGATGGCCAAGGTATTTAAATTGCTGTACCCTTGTAAGGGGCTGCCCGTTTAGTTTAATATGTAATTATTTTAATATATTTTATTTCACGTAAACTCTTTTGTTATCTATTGCGATATTTATTTATCAAATTTTGAACACAAATACAGTAATAATTAATAAAGTTACATCGATCAGATTTTCAACGTCCATTTACTGAGAAATTGTCATATCTAGTGTATAATATCAATACAGTAAACTAATTATCCAAATGAAAAAAAAATGGCAATTAAAGTAAAGAAAAGGCTTTACTTTACAATTGGCTTTAGATATTTCTGTTGTATTTAGGGTAACCGTATTATTTAAACAGAATGTAACTTTTCCTATTATTAAAATATATTGTTACGACTTAATGTATAAGTATAGCTCATAGAATATTTCGTCCACACCCGTCAATCAGTTGTGAGATTATTTATAAGTAAGTAGTTTACGTCTTAATATGGACATTTGGCTGCAAAGGGGAATATATGCAATAATACAAATAGAGCTGTATATACGAGCTACTATATTTAATATTTTAGTCGACTTTAATAATATGAGGCTGCGTCTATTTAATTGCCGTTTCGTATTAAGAAAATGTACGGTACCGTTATGTTTTTCATACAAAGAATTTTATATTTTCCGGCATTACAGATTTATTATTTTAATTAAATATTTCATTGGAATTTATGCCGAGAATGTTTTGTCTTAAATTGTCTAAAACATCAAAATGTTATTATAATGAATTAAAGTGATAAATCTCTAAATATTATAAACTTAACTGACCTAGCTTTAACACAAATTGCAGGTATTAATATCAAATAACGTATGTTACGAATAATATTTATTTATTTATTTTTATTTTTGTTATCAATATAATATTTTCTTATGTAATATTATCTATAGTTTCGAAATAAAAAAGAAAGGTCATTGTTTTCTCTATAGGAAATTAAATATTGTGAAAACGGCAATTTTAAAGGTACCGAGCTAATAGTAAAATAGTAATTTCATAACAATTAAATTAAATAATAGTAAGGTTTTAGTCGATTTAGCTATAAACTGTGATAACGATTGTAGTTATATATCAGCTGTGGCTACAATTAGCCGTGTGGGACCAAGATATATTAAAATAAGGTATTTCATTTACAAAACTAATTATAAATTGTAAAACACTACTTGAATCACTTTTAGATTTTTTATATTTGTTTTAGTAACAATATTTATTGGTTTATTAGAACTTACTTACGACCAACTATACATTTATTAGACGTTCCAATTAATAAAAAATTATAACAATACATTACTATAAACAATAATATACCAACATGTTTAATTTAAAGAGTAATAGTAACTGAAATGGTAGACATAATTATTGTTACCATGGGAAAATATGCTTTAAAACGTAGAATTTTCACTTACAATTCCTAATATAATTATTACTGATATAAATTATAATAAGCTTGCATAATTATTAATGATTATATTTGCTCTGGTCAGTACAAAATGAGTAATATACAAAAAGTTTTACATAAACAGGTTAAAACTTGAACTTTCTGTTGCCATATTAGTAGAATTCAAGACATGTCATTTAATTGTATATTAATAGGTATTAATTATTATTATAATTATAATCATAATTAGTAATAATTCTAATGTTCACTAATATTATCTTTTATAATATAATTTAGTATTACAGCACAAAATCTATGCTGTTATATTTTAATTAATAAGAAAATAGTCATCATCTTTGGTTGTGTATTTCTGTAGATGAACATGCAATACTAACTGATACTCTTAGTATTTTAGAAACGACATTGAGAACTAATCAGGGTTCTTCATTTATATATTTTATATTATCCAGCTATGTCTGCCGCCGGGTAATAATTTATACATATGTAATTTAAGTAAGTATATTAATTATAAAATAAATTAAATAATCGGAGCACCAGTCTATCACCGTTTTGATTTACATACTTTTAATTACACCGTCACCGAGATAATAAATAATATATTAAAGTAATTATATAATATAAACCAATACTAATTCAAATATAAGTCATTAAAGTAAAAATGATTTTTTAATATTATGCATAGTCAAGAACGTCAAATATTGGTAGTTCTTAGTTCTAGGCTATCCTAGACATAAGTTTAATCGATTTTGGGGAATTCAATTATTAATTATTAGAAAATTATTTATAATATAGATGTTGATAATATAATGCGGACTAAGTGACCTTCTTTTTATAAGCATAATTTTATGAGCACACTAATGACTAGTGTGACTTAAAGATAGTCAAATCACAATTGTAGTGGATTAATGTCAATGAAAGATAAAATGCTTATCCCTGGATTAAAGTAAATGGACAGTGCAACTATTCAACTCACAGTTTCCATTATTATGCTATCAAAAACATATATTATTTGGCTAACTATAACTGTAGCCAAAATTGCCTTTAATGTTTCGAATAAGACACATCTAACTCGAAACATTTGTGTGACGACAAAAGATATTTTCTTCATATAAAAAATTTTGGTATATTGTTGGCGTGCCATTCAGTACACATTTATTATATCTTTTAAAGTTTATAAACAACTGTCCATAAATAGTTTAAACAGGCAGACGCTTGTCATTTAAACTTATCTGAGATGCAAAAATTTTTCTGTGTACAACCGTTTACCAGTATAATAATAATAATTATATTTCACTTACGTATAATATTAAGATTAATTATAGTAAAAAGTAGGAGCTTATGCTGGCAATACGCCTACACAAGGCACGCATTGATACTAAATTGCCGACTTTGGAGACTCAACTATCAGCAGCTTGGATCCTGACCCCGATGCCGCTGGGTCTCCTATACTTTACAATTTTAAATGGTTTTCTATTTGTACACGAATACTTTTAAAATGTGAAATTTGTTGTATAGAAAATAAGGAAAAGATAAATTAATATTAAATGTAGTCAAACTTTTAATAATTGGAACAGTATTCATAAATCACGTATTGTTATTAATAGTATTAATAGTAGATCATTACACAATGTGCCTTCGTGATCTGTCGTGTCTTTCGTTACTTTTATAACTCTTTGGTACAAAGTATTTGGAAGGATATTCGTTGTAAATGAAATTATACAAATTGATGTAAGTATGTATGTTTGTCAAATATATTTGTTGAATAAAATGTTGTCACTTCAATTGTTTATATTTAGATTTCCTCTCAACTATAATCGTTGGAATCTTCTTCTTCTCTCTTAGCCTTTATTATTCCCAAGTCACTTGGGGTCGGCTTTTCTGTTCTAACTGGATTTGACTGGATATCAGTTTTTACACGGAGCGGCTGGCACCTGACCTCTGCAACCCGAAGGCTAACGATACCCTAAGGCTAGACCAGTGTCAGGATATTAGAGGGTACTGACTTTCCCAATAACGACTGCCATAGATGTTCATGGCAGCCGGGACCGATGGCTTAACGTGCTCTCCGAGGCACGGAGCAGGCGATAATTGTCAACCAATACGCACATAATTTCGAAAAGTCATATAACTTCCGAAAGTCAGAGGTGCGCGACGTGGGTTCGAACCCGAGACCCTCTGCATTGCAGTCTGTTGGTCTCCCCACTGAGCTATCGCTGCTCTAACTATAACTATAACTATAATCGTTGGCATGCCAGCCATAATTAAAAACCTATTATGTCTTGGTAAAAGCGTTTACTCCTTGTGATCTGTTTCAAATGGCAACGTCGCAATAAGTGTTTTATATTTAGACTTTTCAGTGCAATTAATTTATATTAGGGCCATGTTTTCAAAATGGTGCATCGAAAATTTTGATCTAATATTTATATAGTAAATGGATTCCAAATTATTTTTATATTCCATTAACTTAATACTTACACCTTAGTCGCTAGCGTGTATTAAAACATTTTACATAAACAATTTAAAATCCTTAAAGTATAACAATTATTTGCGTCGTTGCCGTTCATATCAGGTCACAAGGCGTGAACGCTCTTGATGTTAAAGCTGTCTTTTAGGGTATGCTATATCAGCTGGAATTGATTTCATTCAACATAATTTGAAGATACACGACTTTTAAAATTATTCTTACAACCAATTAATAGAAAGACCATAATTAAATTACGTTGTTTATCGAAAAATATTAGATCGATTTCTATGTCAACTTCACAAGTTATGATTAGGTATGATAGAACGAGTGTGAACTAACAATGTAGGAATAATCTAAGGATTGCACATAGATGAAAACCCCAAACCCCAGGATGCTACGGAACAGAAATGTATTTTAGTAGCATCCTGGAGTGGAGAACTTACATCAATTAATCAGCCTGTTACAATCCACTGCCGGACATAGGCCTCTCCCATCTTACGTCACAACATCCGGACTTCCGCATCCAGAATTTACATAGACCATGATATATCAACCAAAAAAAAAATATTCGAAATAAAACCAGTTATATCGGAACACAGATACTTTATTTTAAGAAAATCTATCTCAACATTTATTAAAACACTAATAAACTTTATAATCATTAATAATATTGCCATTTTGTACAACAAACTAATGAACAGCAGTTATATTTTATTCTGTTTTTGGTAAAAATATTTTCTAATCTAGTATTAATTTGTGCATTTAGGCAGCTTGCCATCAGCCGAATTATTTTCTTTGAATTTAATTTATGAATTTCTTTTAGATTCTTTTACAATCTGTTTTCTCAATATTGCAAGTTCAATAGTTTAATTCTAAGGAAGTAAACTTAATATCTAATTCATTTATATCAAGGAATGGTTTGTCATGAAGTTAGCGTATGGTGGGAAAATATACATTTATTTTATTTTATTATATCGTTACATAATTACGTTAATAAATTAATGACTAGTTAAGCGTTTTTAGTACATAGACCAATGATTAAAGTAGATTACAATATATCGGGCTGTCCATCTTTCGATTTCTTGGAAGAATGGGTTTTCTTATGTCACTAAGATGGCAAAAAGTATACGGTTTGCGTAATGTTAATTGGTTACCGTAACCCATAGGTGCTTGCAAAATAGAGGTATCGCTATACTAAAGTGCTGACTGCATAACATCAACGTATGTAGCACTATAGGTCAAGGGAGTCTTCGATATAGTACATGCTTGGATCTTTAGAAGATCAGGTTAAGGATCTGTATCCAATACGAAGAAACCCTTAAAGTATTAATCTAATTTATAAGTATTGCTATTAGTGACTTGGGGCTCTATAGATTAACATATTACACTTCGGGTCGCCGAATTTTGCCGAACGCACCCGAAGTGTAATATGTTGAGAATGACTTACCGAAGTTCTAAAATTTATACAATTGCATTGTCAAATTCGATCCAAATTTTAAATATTACGTTAGATAATTCAGTTATAACTAGAACATGTATTGTTTGTATGTGTTTATATGTAGACTTTGGTTTCGATAGAAAACTAATATCTATAATATGTTTATATACTTGGCGGTTAAACAATAAATATAGTGTGTTAAGGTCTAGTTCTAGATCCCATTTTTTTAAGAAATTTTCTTAACGAAGAACAGTGTTCTTGGATTTTAATAGAAAATATATTTATTATTATAATTATTATACTAAACTTTTAAGCATTGTGTTAGGGATATATCATTGTTTTACATGATATAACATAATTGCATCGACAAACAATTAATTACACAATTTACCCGCCAGAGTATAAAATCTTATTTGAATATCAATCAACACAATTTTTATAAACAACCATCAAACATAATAAATTATCTGTTTACTCGCATCTATTCGGCATTCAGAACTGCGAACGCAGAATGACGTCATATATAAGTAAGTATTAATCTATATACGTATGAATTTGAAAGACGCAGCACTAATATTTAAAGAAAGGATCTTTGAAATTTGTAATTCGTTTACATAATTTGACCGAAAACAATTTTTTTTTATACTTGTAGAGTATAACAAAATTATAGCTTTCAGTCCAATTATATATATATATACTAGGAAACACCTGAAATAACGGTTAGGGATTATCACCCTCACATTTCGTACGATGTTAAACGACATTGTTATGCTGCCAGTGCAAAGATCAATGCTAGTGCACCTCAGATAGATAGTAGTCATCAGTACATCAGTTTCCTGGAGCCGTAGAAAACCAACTCATAGCATGAATTTGTATTCACGCTATGAGTTGGTTATCTACAGCTCCAGGACTTTGTGTTGTCACAAGATTATTATATTAATCTGTGATCTATGTAGGGCAGGGGTATGCCTCATTTAACGTTTTTTTATATATGTATTGTTTTATCATTCGCAGTTCCGAATGCCGAACATCAACTTGGAGAGTAGACATTATATTTACAAAAACTACTGCTTTATACTACATACTTAAATAAATTAGGTAACTTACAATAACTTAGGAATATTGTGCATAGATATGACGTTCTGTAGCTTGTGCCGGTCGGTGTGTGGAATTAAGCGGTTTCTCGGCTCTTGCCTTGAGTTTTTATGGAGTGGGCTAACCAAAGCGCTAGCACTATGCCGATCATCTGGAAAATAGAAACGTATTGTTATTATATTTTGATACAATATACACACTCAAATCTATAGGTCATTAAAGATGTGCGCAGAAGACGGAAACCACATGTGGCCAGCTGTTTGTGGCATGTGTTTGATCCCACATAGTGATAGACGGCGCACCTATAGCCATTCACAGGACGCGAAAATATAAATATGCACGGGAATATGTTACCTATGTATAATTCCGGGTGCAATGGATATTTTATATTATGTAATACATAATTATAACAAAAAACAGCAACACTTAAATCCAGAAAACGGTAATTAAACCGGAATCTCAGCTAAAACACAAGCGCCAACATCTACATAGAATTTTAACATACGTGAAAAAATTATACAATTGCATTGTCAAATTCAAAATATGCATTTTTAAAAAATATTGAATATTAACATATGTATGTAAATGAACATGAAAACACTTTGATTTGAATTATATTTGTATTACCATGTTTAAAAACAGCATCGTTAGCTTAATGCGGATCCCACTTAACTGGCAAGTTAAGGTGAAATGTAACCCACAGCGGCACCTTTGTCTTGCCAAAGTAATCTATATATATAAAATTCTTCCGTTACTGAGTGACAACGCACAGCCGAAATTACTGAACGCAAGAAGCTGAAATTTGGCATGTATGTTCCTTGGAGAGTGTACGGGAGCACTAAGAGAGGATTTTTGGAAATTTCACCCTGAAGGGGGTGAAAGGGGTGAAACCCGATATTCACACGGGAACGGGACTTACGCGGGTGAAACCGCGGAAAAACTAATAGTTTATAATATAAGAAACAAACATAGGACGAAAGTCACAGGCCGAATTAACAAACGCACTACCGAATTTATTGTTTTAAAAGCTCACGCAAGCAAATAAAATCGAGCAGGCAAACATCTTGACCGTTTAAAATATCCAATCTTAACTATATCTAGCAGGCAATGAAGCCATTTAGATTGCTTGCCTGTGTTCAATAAAGTAAGGCTGTAAAATCTGACTTTAAGGAAATAAGAACCGCATATAACGCCAAGTTAAGAAAAAGCGTAGAAATTACACTCTTCAGTTCGTAAACTATCTCTATACAAAAAATCGTGTTGTTCTTTTATACCTTTAGTAAAAAAGGACAGACCAATTAACTAATTTTTTTTAATTTATCTTTCTAGTAAGAACTTAGAATATTAGTTGCTGGGTTCTTTAAAATAATACGCCTCCATATAAACTTTGTTGGAAATTGTGACAAAATTGAAAGCTATTGTGTTTAGCCGCCGGTGTGCCGCTGCGACCCTATAGATTAATGTGTTACATTCGCGGGAATATAAGACGTATGCCAGGTTTAAGTACAGTGAGAAAGAAGAAAATTCTATCAAAAATCCTACGAGTCCTTTCACAGCGGGCTTGCACATACATATTTACAATAGTAATCCAATTTCCCTTTCATAATATACATGCCATGTGTCGAAATTATTACGTAATAGTAGAACTAAATCATTAAATTGCCATTATTCAACCCTGTCAACATTTCCTTAACTTTTTCACGCGATAACCTACTCTGATATCAAGAAATGAGGGTGACCGGCGCTAAAAATTAGCCTCAAATACAATATACTTTCTCGCAATAAACTAGTTTCCCAAGTAATGACGCAATGAGATTCAGGTGATAACCTAGTGAGATTTGAGTGATAACGTAGTGAGTTAGGTCGAACATTAATTTTATTCGCCCGCAAATAGTGTTCAGATAGGAATAGTTGATAGCGTTTATGTGAATCGGAAAGTGAGAAAACAGATTCATGTCAAGTTGTGCATAAATTATGTAAGAAAGCGGAAAATGGCAGTGGTTTGTTTTTTAATTAACTGAATATTCTGTATAATTATAGTGGAAGGCGAAAAGCGAATTATATGGTAATGTTAATTATGTTTCGTATCTTTTATTTTTCATAACGATCTTTTTAATATATTAGGGCTGTTTTGACGTAGCCTTGAATTTATGTGCACTTACATATTATGTATTATAACAAAATATAAGATCTTATATTTTGAAGGTCATGTAAATAACTATTCGAAACTTCCTAGCCGAAAGAATCTTTAAAAGGTTTTCCGACTTTCTATCTACTAAAATGACATTTCTCCGTTCTGCTTCATGAAAGAGTTTGGACAATCAAGAGGTTACGTTACGAATTAATGTGTTTTACGATACGAACAATCGACATCTACAGACATTACATATGGCACTAGTGAAACTTGTAGTGATTTAATAATTTTAACGTGGTGTAAATTACTCCTATGGTTGACTTTAGGAGTAATTTTTTTGTCCCTATCATAGACCTGTAAGTACATAATTATATCCCTGAAGGTATCGACAGAAGTATTCCTTCGAAATTACAACAGACACAAACTAAAATTAAATCAGTCTCCGTGCTGTCACCTACTATTTAATTCCTTACAGAAAATCCTGTAACATTGACTTGACCAACCATCCACAATCCAACCCGACCTCGTGCTTAGCCGCAAGCGTAAGTGGCAATTTATGCTGAATACTAATGAGGCAGTCCAAGTTTTTATGTTAATATTTAAAAAAACGACTTCAATCACGCGATCATGTATGCAGCGTATTTTTAAATCAATTTTAATGTCCCTCGAAGAAACGGAAATGTTTAATTTTAAAGAACAACTCCAGCTTATATTTGAAAAATACAGCTCCCACAATACGATTCAGCAGCTTTACAAACATATAATTAACGGACACAAAATACATCCAAATTCAGTTCAAGGACCAGACAAATAAATGCCCTGTGTTGGATTCGAACCACAAAATGCAGAAACTTTCAGAATTACAACACTATTTTAATGCAGATTTATAGCTCACCTCCAAGAAACAGAACAGTATCCCGCATACAATGACAGTCAGGCCCGCACTGTGGACGGTTCCCAGGACCTTGTCTTCACATCCCGTCTTGTAATACTTCGCGGCGGACAGGCAGTCAGAGCGCTTGATCTCGGCGGAGCGGTTGCTGCCATCGTCAGGGCAGCAGCTGAAGGAGGGGTTGATTGAGGGATCCGATGCGCCGTAATTGAGAGGACCGTCGATGCCGCAGCATTCCAGCTGGAGATTTGAGATGCGTATGGATTAATTACCAGTTTTTCATATGTTCTCCCTTCAGTTAATACTTTAAAGATTGATGATAGGTAAAACTTATAGTTCGGCGATATGGAAATAACATGGGGAGATGTTGTTTCATATCGCCGACCTATACGTTTTTAATCCATCATCTTAAACATATCCATAACCTCTTTCTTTTTGAAATCTCGTCCAAACGAAAAAAGATTTTAAAGCATTCGGGCATAGAAACTTCGTTTCCAAGAAAAACTTCACCCTTTTGATAAATCACCCATAGCCATAAACACTTGACACTTCTAATGGTATGATACTAGCGAATACACAGTTCTACTTACGCTGGACTGGATGCGGTCCCAGAACTCCTTGTAGGTGCTATCTTCCTCCTTAGTAGACTTGTTCTTAATGAAGGAGGCACGCAGCTGAGTCCTCAACGTGCCTTCGATCTGAGGACGTAGGGCAGCTGTCGCTATTCCGACAGAAAGTTCCAGAAGAATGATGATAATCAGGCAACCAACAAACTGTAGGAAAAACAAGTTAAGTTGTATTATATGTATTTTCTTCTTCGTCTTTTTGATTTTGAATATAGATCTAGATCATATAAGCAAGATCCACGAGTCGTTGGGGAATTTGTGAGTACTTATAGATTCCTATAATTATTTATGGATTGAACAAATTATGTTATGTTGTAGAGTGCTACTAGAAATGCAATCTTGGCACTTTGGATATGATCCACTAGGCCAGTCGTAGGCCACTTTTTGGTATGATTCTCTTCTTTTCTTTTCGTGTGGTTAGCGGCCAACCCGTTGTCAAGAGTTGTTCAAGCCGCCCGTAGGCCTCTGACATGGCTTAACGACTGCTGTCAATTTGGCAACAACCGGAACCGACTTTTTACGTGCCCTCCGAAGCACGGAGACGCTCAGATGAAACACCACTAAGCGGTCACCCATCTATAGACTGACCGCACACAACGTTGCTTAACCTCGCTAATCGTTTACCGATCAGAGAGTGCAACTGGCTATGAGCGCCTCTTATTATATAATATATATATATATATATATATATATATATATATAATAAGAATAAGTATCATCATACATTTGGTATGATGATGCTTATTCTTATTCTTTTTAAGTCTGGCAGTCATATTTATATGTAGATACATGGAGCTCATAATTTAAACCCGTCTTCAGAATACTGACTTTCTATTTGCTTAAGAAGACACTCCCACCCCTGGAATAATTTCTGTGTTGCGACACAGGAATTATTCTACAGGACATATAGGATTTTATTGAACAAACATTCAAACAACGAACACAAAGAACATCCAGGCCCAGAAGATTTTGTTGAGTCTGGGGATTGAACCCAAAACACTGCGCTGTGGCAGTGTCAATTACTAGGCTATCAGTGCAGTCATAAATTAATCTGTAATTTATGCGCAAATATCACAAGCCTCAGGTTTCACTTTAAAACAATACTAATCTGATTAAAACGGATTGTGCCTTGTCTCAGATCACAATGGGACGTTTATGGCAGCCGGCCTGCTTACGTTATCACTGGCGGGCCATGCCAAATTGTGTTTGTGGGTCAATATTGAAATATAGGCGAAAGCCACGTGTGGGCGACCGCTAAATTTTAATATGCATTGCGGTTAGACTGGGTAAAGCAAAAACTATCTTCATAATTATATACATAGATTCAAACTGTTTATCGTCGTAGGGTTAAGCAGAGGTGTGTAAGAAACATTATGACTGTATGGATAGCGCAGTGTATTGCCACTGCCCACGAGGTAGGGTTCGATCCGCCCAAGGGACAAAAATGAGGAAAGGACAAAACACGAGTCTAGGTATTCTCTGTGTTTGTTGTTTGAATATTTATAAAGTCTCCCGCAATGTAGCAACTGTTATAGTAACCATCGCGGTGTCAAGGCTGAGTACTCTGGGAGACGTAACAAACATTCGATTACGTACTTTAAAAGTAACCAAATATAAGATTAATTCAATTGTTCCTTACTATAAGAAAATATTAGATACTATGACTAAACTAAGTTTATATTTAATAACCTATGTATATTTACAAATGTACTAAAAAAGATAACATTATTACAAAAACACAAATAATTATAATACTTAATATTTACAAAAATGGTTTAGGCATCGTAGAATTCTTCAGCATCGCTGTCAACTGGTAACGTGCCCAGAAGACTGGCAGCATTGCCACGTTGAATGGCACTGCTGATTCTTTGGGCTAAGAAAAGACCAGCCATCTGATCACGCGAAACGTCGATCAGGCGTTTTGCGATCTCCCTGTACAAAATACGAGCGCTCGGACCCCATGAACCTAGGGTTTCCACCCCAAACGGCTCAAAAATGTAATTTCCAACTAAATTACTATATTTGCGCCGTTTGAGGGTGTCCGCGGTTGCAGCAGCAGCGCCGACACATCCCGCAGTACTTGGAAGATGTGATGGAGCAATGGTGTCAGCGCATGTTGCGTCCCACACCAAAGGCCTGCCCATCTTCCAAGGCAACAATGACATTCCGTCCGGTCTCTTCCCATCGTCACGTACCAAGTTATTGGGTTCAAGTATAGCTGGAACGCCAGCAGTGACAAGAGCACGACGTATTATGTCATTTGTTTATGTTTAAAATCCCATATAATAGTCGTATTACGTATTTGGCGTCTCAGGAATTAAATCCGAGATCTCACGAAAGTCACAGAGGTCTACTAACATAAGTACAAACATTTGCCACGGAACCAGCAATACAGTTAGCCTATCTAATATAATAATTGCGAATGACAGTTCGTTTGTCTTAACTAATCGACTGATCATGCAATTTCGCATACACGTTGTCAGAGGTACAAAGAAGGACATAGGGTATCTTTTATGCAAAGAAATACTATACCAGCTAATGCTGAGGTGGTGACCCTTTTCGGCGAGGGCATACACATTTTGTTTTAATATGTATAATAATTTTTGTTTTAACTAATTGTGTGTTCTCTGTACGTAATAAACATGATTTCTTTCTTTCTATTTCTTTCTTACCTGTGTGAAGCCAGGGCTAAAGCTAGTAATACTAATAAAGAAATAACACTTCATTGCCTATAATGACTTATTAGGAAATTACTTTTTCATGTGTTAATTATGTAAATGTTTCCCATCCCTGTCAACAATGTTTTGTTGGCTATTAAGTATATAAAAAAGGTCGGCCAAATTGTTTGGGCTTGGTCTCGTGCATAAGTTGCCGCTTATCTTTACGAGTACCAGGTTCAATCCCTAGGTAGCCCTAAGTATCTAGTGAAATGTAGTGTAATGTTTGTACATAGTCCAGATGGCAGTACGCAAATGTGTACAACTAAATCGCGACTACTGTGTTTCAAGGCTTTAATTCCCAGGTTGTTCAGTGTTACTGTGTTTATCTGCAAAGAAATTCTTAGTAAGCAACACGGATAAGGAGCCCAGTACACAGCAATATGCTTGCTTTTTTTATATTTGACCCAAAACTACAACCACTATATAAATGTGGTTGCATTATACTTCTGCCCCCCCATTCAGACATATATGTATGTATATAGTCTAGACAGTAATGATGAAACCTATACAACTGAACATCTATTCAACAATTCATTGAGCTGCCACTATAGTATTCTATGTCACGAAATCAAATCGATAGCGTCATTATGATTACATCACATATAACGTAACATAACATCTCGCCTATCTATCTTTGAAAGGTTAAAGAGAGATATATATCTCTGGGTGTCATACAGACACCCACTTAATGCCAGATATTTCTTGCGCCTACATCATCTTAATACTTTTTAACATGGTTCTTAGAATCAATAGGAGTACTCGATAGCCTGAACCTATCAACTAATCTAAATGTACCTTCAGTTACTTAGATAAGCTTACTAATTACATACTAAACCTTGACGTTCATAAGTGTTAGGTAGCGATCGTAATCATATTTTATTTTTATTTGGATTACCTACTATTACTAAGTTCTGTGGCCATTCCTTTATACGAAGCATGCTATTGCCGTTTTTGCTTGCCGAACGAGCTTTGTGAGTAATGAGAATTATTCGCTTAAAAACCATTACAATTTGACCGCAACAAGAAATTGAACTTAGGACTAGTCAATGCGTTTTCTTGACGTTCTTGCAAACATGTTCGATTGTATGATACTTCATCACGTGTAAACTATAAGACAGATTTCAATGGGACTCGGTCCGCAAATAGTCCTGGACCATCAAAATAAAATCTTTTTATTTTATGAGCCAGTAATCGGAGCACAAGCCATAATCCATCTTTCTGACTTCTTATAGAGGTAATGTGTACTTACAATATAAAGTAGCTTAGGACTCTCCTTCCAGGCTCCAAAGCATCCGAAGGCCGCAATAATAATGATGAGCACCCCGATGGCTATGAGCACCGCATCCGTCTCGTGGCCCGTCGTCTCCATGCCCGCAAACCCCTTGATCATGCTCATGTCCACGCATGCTGCTGTGATGATCACTATGCCAAAGATCTGGGGAAAAAGAAATATACTGGTTAGATTTGTTGTTTACAAGCTAAAATAGGCTGCAAAAATGTAGAGGGCAAGGGGTCGCATTGGAGCATGCTAAATGTTGTGGGTAAAAGTACAGGTCATTGAAGAAAGGCAGCGGCTTATTCGTTTTCTTAGCTTTGTTGCCGCACTGCCTAAGTCTAGCTTATTTGCCGTCAAACCATAGACAAGCAAAATAATTATTATCGGCGATAGATCCACAATAAGGCCTACAAATTGAATACAAACGCCGCGCCCGTTTGTTGCCCTATATTTGGATACACCGATATGAATAATTTATCTATTTAGATAGTTATCAAATTCAAATCAATCGAAATTATAATATTGCTATTTCCGGCGATAGATACTGTGAAGTAACACCTACGTTTTAAATGTGGGTAGGCGTCAATTAGTATCATCCGATCAGTATTTGACTGCGCCCACTTCACGCATCTTTACTGTTTAATAGCACCAATAGTGGGGTATTTGTATTATCTATTCACATTTGCGTACGTTAAATGTGTTATTTACTTGATTACTGTTAAGAAATGGCTGTCTACGAAGTCTCTATTTTTAGTCAACGAACGAAATGTTTTCATAGAGGTTCCTACCGTATGAGGAGTTAAAAAGCGATAGAAATTTGGCGATAGAAGTCTAGTATTACATATACCCGATGTTAGGCAAAGGTATATTTTTTTATTATTATTTATATAAAAATGTCCCCAGTTATGCTTAATTGAAGGCAAACTGACATTGAGACATTAGATGACATGATGACATTAGATGGAAAAGCATTATGCCTGGCCTCCGATAGCCGAGCGTTGGCCAAGTATTTAAGTCGTGTAATGAGCATATTTACTAAGTAAGCTGCTACCAAGAATAGTCTAACAAATAAATCCAATAACACTTTGTTCAACCAGGTTTTGTAGTAACAATCTCGCGATCAGCTCTAAGCGTTGGTGCAAACTAATGTCATGCGATCATCGAGGCAATGGTAGCACAAATATACATACAACACAAATAAAAAAACATGTCAATGTTTTTACTCCAACTCTGTAGTGACTCATTAGATTTATAACACGGCTTTGTACACAAATCGTGTTTCCTTCTCAGCTCGTTAATGACGTCATAGCGTGAAAGAGGCCCGTGCCGCGACCTTTGATATGCCAGCTATAAAAATAGGGTCAGCTCGCCCTAACACAACGTTTGCACGAAATAGTTAGGCAGCGAAACGTTAAACCGTAGTTCAAAGACGTTGCGCAAAGCTGCTTTATACACGCTTTATATTAATCATTAACTTTGAATATGATGTAGGATGTTTAAAACTAAATAAAATGTATGTATAGCACAGCAGACATTCTTAAATAATACACCTACAGAACAGAACTGATTTAACCGACTTCAAAAAAGGTGTGTTACCTGAGAACTTTTTCGAGGTAAACCCATTCTTTCTTTATTTGAAAGCTGGTGCTTCCCATGAGGTTGCCATGTAATCAAGATCTGATCAGTATTTTTTTACGTATCCTTAATAAGGCGTATTTGGTTGACTTCGCTTACATTGATGATGTTCTCATTTTAATACATGTCGATGTAAAATGAACACCGACTTCAAAAAAAGGAGGAGGTTCTCAATTCGGCTGTATTTTTTTTTTATAGGTAGTGATTTGATAATGGGCCTTTTTCTTAAAAATCTAGCACTTCGGTTTGCAACACAGTAGTAATTTTTTAACGCTAAAATGCTTGTGTTAGTAGGAGTGGGTTCTTGTCAATCGTGCAGTGAGTTGGATTCGAATCCAATGACCTTTCGATCGCAGGTCTAATGCCTTATAGATTGGGCTAAGTTATTGGATGAAAGATATATAAATAATGTACTGATTTTTTCCGGCCAAATGGAATAGTGAATTAAATCAGTGTCAATTATTACGGCATTACATCATAAATCGATAGAGCTGAAAAAAGCCAATGATAAATATTAAAACGTTTGTATAATATTGTCTTCTGTTTACGCGAATATTATTCATTGAAATTAAACTACTATTTTTAAGCTAATTATATTGTTATTAAAACTATTTAGATTTGATTTAATTTTACACTTTCCCCGACGTTTCGGTTGCTTTTCAGCAGCCATGGTCACGGGGAGACCACCACCCCGTGACCGTGTCAAATAAACAACGCGATAAAATCCGTATATAGTAGTTTAATTTCAAAAAACGTTTGTATTTTCGTCTATCGTATTCGGATATCAAGTAATTAAAAGTTCGTTTTTGGCTTGCCTATACTAATATAAAAAGAGGAATGATTTGATTTCTTGTTTGTTATTTGTAAGGGTTTGACCCACTTAATTTCTCAAATTCTTTCACCATTGGAAAGCTATAATATGACCGAGTAACATAGTCTATATTATATTTACGCGAGCGAGCAAAAGCTAGTGTTTTATGTAATTCATTTAATGTGTTAATTCATATTTGTTTTATGTTTATTTATTTACTTTATTGGGACACAAAATAGCTACACATTAAATGTAATGCAAACATTTTATATATGTAAATAAAAGAGTTATGTGTAACCCAACACCAATGTCCGCGAAATAATATTAAAAAAAGGCATAAAATAAAATAAAGACGCGCGATAATTGAGAAAGGGCAAATCTAGCAATCATTATTTTAACAATTCAACAGCTTGTTTACGAAATTTTGAATACGGGTGTGCAAATATATCCAAGTCTATAAGGTGTGTGTTATACGTCTCAACAAGGCGACGAAGAGGCGCCCGTGTGCCGGCGTTGGTTCTACACTTTGCAGTGTAGAACAGCCGGGGCACGCGCGCCTCTCGCCGCAATACGGTTCTAGGTACAATGTAACTTAATTGATTAGTGATTTCGGGGCAGTCAAACCTATTGTTACATAAACTGTACAAAATTGTGGATGCAAGTAATTTTCGTCTAGATTCCAGGTTCAAAAGTTGGTATTTGCATAGTAGTTGCGTATATGACAATTTAGAAAGTCGGCATTTAAATTGTGCTGTTCGTAAAAACGTTTTCTGAATAATTTCAAATCTTTTTACATATTTATCATAAAGAGGATTCCAGATCTGGACTGCGTACTCTAATTGGGAACGAATGAGTGTTTTAAACAAAATTAAAAACGTATGAGGACGTTTAAATTCATTAGAGGACCGCAATACGAAACCGTACAGCTGGTATGCTTTATTTATTATATTGTCAACTATTACTGTATAATATATAGGTATGTACACATATGGTCAAGTACACTATAGAGGCGCATGGCATAGTATTAAGAGCAACAATCCGATAAATAAGGTACAATTTATCGCCTCCCATTTCGTTGTAACTAAGTTACACAAGTTAGTTAAAACTTTTTATTACCTACTGGTAATAAAAACTTTTGACACAATCTTTTCCTTATTTTTCAACAAGAGAACTAAATACTAGAAATAGTCTAGAATAGCGTAGGTACTGTAACTTTATAAACATAAAAACAACGGATATAAGATCACCCTGATTTGGTTTGTTTATTTGTTTTGTTTTCAAAAAGGCCACTCCCGCACTAGGAAATCCCTATATCGCAAGGTACTTTACAAACATTCAAACAACGGACACAAAGAACACCCAGACTCGAAACAACCATTTGTGGACGCATATTTTCGTCTCGTCTGGGGATCGAACCCACAACACGTGACGCGGCGGCAGTAGCGAGGCGACCACTTCAACCACTACGCCATCCGTGCAGATTTCTAACAACTATTTGTGTATCACACAAACTTTTGTCTCGTTTAGAATCGAACATACTTGAAATAGTATTTGAGGCGAAGCGGCTACTTAAACCATACGCCATCCGCTCACATCTGTGCTCGTCTAGTCTCATCTTATCTTATCTTATATGGGGGCCAGTCAGTGCAGACCGGCGACACTTCGACCCAGTGGGATCTTTTGTGTCGACACTCTCCCAATAACGACTGACATAGATGTTCATAGCAGCCGGGACAGACGGCTTAACGTGCTCTCCGAGGCACGGAGCAGGCGATAATTGTCAATCACAACACACATAATTTCGAAAAGTCATACAACTTCCGAAAGTCAGAGGTGCGCGACGTGGGTTTGAACCTAAGACCCTCTGCATTGCAGTCTGTTGGTCTCTCCACTGAGCTATCGCTGCTCTCGTCTAGACTCATACTCGCCATACAAATCAGCTATATTTGCAGATATATACTGCATTTCAAATGATATAGGATAGCATGGTAATAAGTACAATTGTTATGGTAACCTTGCGGTGACTTGTTTAGCTAAATCGTAGCCACTGTGTCACTTCCTGCGGATTTGTATCCGTCAGATTGGGCATTTTTAGATAACATATTCAGCTGTATATATATAGGAGGTAATGAGCCATGTATATACTAAAAGCCATGATTAAAATCACATAGCATGCAAGTAAATATAACAAGATAAAACTTCTTTGGAATTAGGAGTTAACGCTCGTTAACTCATGGCGAGATCGCCGCTGCCTCTACGCAGACTTTTGTGGGATATATATACAGGGTGTCCAGTAAATAGCACGACATACTGCAGGGGGTGATAGCTTGGGTCAATACCTACCAAAACAACACAATATATGTTCAGCAAAATCTTACGGATTTACAGTTTTTCAAAATTTTCCGAAATATCAAAAAATCTCTTTCTTGAAACAGATTTTTAAGCATCTCGTAATGAAAAATGACTTTTCTAGTTTTTTTTACATCAAATTATTCGTGAATTGTTACTTTACTCATTTGTAAGTCTTTTTTCTATTAAAAACAAGAATGTTTTCAAGAAATAGTATTTTTGTTTAAATTTTCACAGAATGATTTTCTTTTCGCATAACTTTAACCTACAGTGGTGAAAAAAAAATATGTGGCAGTTTTGTACAACAAATTTAAAAGATAGCTTGTTTAATGGTGATTTTTGAAAGATACAATATTAGTGCATTTTTATAAAAAAAATATATATAGTCCATTTAGACTACTACAGCATCCGTACAGCCAAAGGCTTTGACATTCCACTGTTCTTTTGCCAGAGACTAAGAGATTGGTATGAACTAAGAACAGCTTACAATTTGTTAGTGTATCTACTAGTATAGTATTATATTATTTGTGGTGTAACTATAGACAAGGAGGCATACCAAATGCGATAACAAGCTTAACTTTTCGTAACTAGCTCAAGAATAATATTCTGCTAACAAATTGAACGTAAGTGCGTCTATTTCTAGTCTGAAACACATCACTTTAAAGACAAAAATAACTTGCATTAGTGAATCTAAAAGCCATATTTGACGCTTTGATAAATGTTTACGTCAATCTGTAATTGCTCGGAGTTTTCTAGCTTGAAGGTACTTCTAAACGTATAGCAATTTTTACTGCGATGTATGGCTGCAATATACTGGCCGGCAATATCAGTTATATTATGGATTATACAGCATTATTTTGCATACGAGTTTGCAAACAATAATTTTCTTTAAAAATACATTTCTGGTACTAGGAATAATTCCTGTGCCTCGGGGGACTTTAAAAACAACGGACACAAAGATCATTCAGACCCAGTATAACCATTTGTGGATTACACAAATTTTTGTCCCTTGTGGGTATCGAACCCACAACACTTGCCGTGGTGACAGTAGCGAAACGATCACTTATTCCACTATGCCATCCGTGCATCACGTGAGTTATGGCCGATGCATTCAATTGTTTTTGAGCTGGCCAGGCTATAGAGAAAAACATTGTAGTCCCATATTGCAATAAAAATATTACATATTTAAAAGCCTCTAACTCAAACGGTTATCCATTAGATACATATGCTTATTATATGGTGTATATTATGTTTCTCGTTTGCAGTAAGGATATACTTAAACAACTATTACGCGACTAATAACTTTTAATAATTGCTACCTACAGCTTAGTAATTATATATATTTTTACCTATAATTATTGTATTGTAGTAGTCGTTTTAAAATCTACCGTCCGTTAACTAACAAGACCTTAAGCCATATGCGTTCCATCGGTTAGAATATTATATTATACATTTAACTTCAAGAGTGATTGTGAGTAATAATAATAATAATATTCTACCACATACACACAACACCATCTAGCCCGAACTAAGCAGAGCTTGTACTATGGGTACTAGACGATGGATAAACATACACATATACTTTTTTTTTGTAAATATTCTATAATAATATAATAATAATAATAATAATAAGATTTGACTATTGAACTCAAAACCCAATGGCGAGTTCACACGGTCAAGACCATCCCCATAATCATATCCAGCACAGGCGTCATACCTAAAACACTCCATTCAAGCCTAAAAACATTAAACATCCATCCTCTCACATACACACAAATACAGAAAGCAGTTATCTTAAATACATGCAGGATCGTCAGAAAGTTTTTATCTATTGATTAATCATCTCACCATCAGAGTTGTTTTGGCCAAAAGCCCGCAATTCTGGTGAATGTCCCCAGAAATGGGCGAGGATAAAACCAAATAAATATAAATAATAATAATAATAATAATAGATTAATAGCTATTAAGATTAGCCTTTGCCAATGTTGTTATAGTTTTTTTTAGAATAAGGTACGATGCGATTGTCTTTGTCTAGCGATTGTATTTTGTACAAAAATCCCTTACAATGAATAAAAATAAATGTATTCCATAGCACTTAACGTCCTTTTAATTAGCGGACGACAGAAATAAGTAAGTACTTCATAAAATAATTGGAATAATTTGTGATAGCGATTAATGTATGAATATGAAATACGCAAATATGACCTAAATGTCAAGACAAAACAAAATAAAGTTTTATAATTCTTATAGTTGGTATGAGAGGGTTATCAGTGAGAAATATCATAATACCTACATTATTTTAACACAATTATGTAGATAAGTGGGCAACCAGTGACATATGAATTATGAACCAATAGGTGTAGAATGACAAGTAGGAATTGGCAAGAACTAGCTAGGTAGGAATAATCAGCAACACAAGTAGCTGAACATTTAACAATTAATATGTAAAATAATAATTGTGTAAAATACTAATATGTAAAATTATTTATAAATAATATAATACTAAAATTAATCTCGTATTTTCTTATTGTGATTGTATCAACGCTTAAAAAAACTAACATTCGTTACAATTTAGTTACTTTGTTCAAAGATAGAGGCAATAAAAATTTCACATCTATGTGTCGACTAAAGACACAGCACAGCTATATCGGAAATGGTTTAGAATGTCCAGAATCGATGGTTCAAGAAAGTGTTTACAATCATAATAACTCTTTGATTCAAATAATTTTCTAATATATTTAAGTTCTATAGGTACATGCTAATAATTATATACTTATATATTATTTAATACTAAGTTATTCATGAACACGTATGCAAATTATCAATAACGATGTATGGTGCATTGTAGAGTCAAGGTATTATCGTACCAAGGCTATGGTTATTTCGTTCAATGCCAGTGGGCGCGACTATATCGTCATTGTGTTTATTTAGTTGTACAGATTTTATATCTATTTTTGTAATGATATATCATCGTTGTAATAAGGACATTTGAAATGACAGCGAAATTGAGATAGTTTGCATCTTTGTATAGGAAAGAATTCTGTATCAATATTGCAATCGGTATCTTATGTATCTTATGTAGGGGCCAGTCAGTGCAGACCGGCGACACTTCGACCCAGTGGGATCTTTTGTGTCGACACTCTCCCAATAACGACTGCCATAGATGTTCATGGCAGCCGGGACCGACGGCTTAACGTGCTCTCCGAGGCACGGAGCAGGCGATAATTGTCAATCAATACGCACATAATTTTGAAAAGTCATATAACTTCCGAAAGTCAGAGGTACGCGACGTGGGTTCGAACCGGAGACCCTCTGCATTGCAGTCTGTTGGTCTCCCCACTGAGCTATCGCTGCTCAGTAAGTTAGTTACTGCAATCGGTAACTAGCATTATAAACACTTTTTTAATGCGTGGATGGCGAAGTGGTTTAAGGGTCACCTAGTCACTGCCACTGCGTCAAGTGTTGGAAGTTCGTTCCCATAAGGAAAACATTGTGTTATCCACATATATGTTATGAGTCTGGGTGTTCTTTAATATATAATACATTTTATCTTGATTACCAAAAGAACCATAATAAAACAACTGTACATTTAATCCTTGATATATAACGTCATACTCATATATGAAAAGCACTGATAATTTTATACATCAAATTATGAGTAATTTAATGACTAAAAAGATAATAATTGCTAAGATGGATCTTACCTAGTTTGGACTAGGATAGCAATTCCACGAACCAGTAACGAATTTTTATGGAACTATATATAGCCCATATTTGTATTAAGGAAGAGACGAGATGACGTAACACAGCAGCATAATAAAGACACATGACATGTGCCATCCATAAAATTACACAGCTAAGCTTCTGACACGTTTCTTAAAGATTAGGATTGGACTGGTTGCTTCCAGTTGATATTTAACCGCTATTTATTGTGTTTGTTATGATAATACTTGTTTATTTTTTTGCACAAATAATAATAATAATAATAATAATAATATTCTACCACCTACACACAACACCATCTAGCCCAAACTAAGCAGAGCTTGTACTATGGGTACTAGACAATGGATAATAAAAATACATACATATTATACATAGGAACTAACATAGAAAAAATGTATCTTAGGCATAAAATTATAAAGATACAATTAGTAGAAAACAGATCCTTTGTAGGAGACTGGTATCTGAACTAGGTTTCCCTGTCATACACATTACCAGGCCCTGTGTGAAGGTAAACAATATGAAGAGAAAATTTAGGTTCATAGTGCTGTGGAAATGACGCCAAGGTAGTTGTTGATTCATTAATTTCGTTATTTACCTCTTTTTTTATTGATCCTGTACCTCATCCACTTTGTTTTGTTGACTTTATACCTCATTTACTTTGTTTTGTTAAAGTAAACTCACGTATGTATATCGATGATTGCTACTGGAAATTACCTAAACTAAAATCCCATTAACGCTTCGCCCAACTGCGGTCTCGGTATTCGAACCTTCTCGGTTCATTTCAGTGAGTGCGACAGCAAGCTTATGGTACAGAACAAGCCGCGTAGTCATTGTAAAATGGGGTAAACCTAAAATTCTACACTCCAACCTAACATAAAAATAATCCATTAGATTCAATTTGATTTCAATTATTGGAAATTGTGTTCATGACTCAAATATTTATGTTAAAAGGATTTGACATGGCTTTTATTGAAGCTATTTCCTATAATAGTAATTAGAAGTTAAAAAATTACTTAAGAAATTGTTAGATTTATTATATAAATGACGTCATATGCCAGCTATCAGTTAGAAAACAGTAGTCAATACAAACAAAATGGAGGCACAGAAAACAGGTTCTTGATCTTCCGTCGCTCATGAGACTGGACATACATTGTTAATATTGATTAACAATGAGCTATGAAATAAAAAAAAGAAATCTTTTAAATATGTATCGTTAGCAAAAACTTGCTCAGGACTTGCGTCCGTGGTTTTGCAAGAACTTGGATTGGTTAGATTGGTTTGATTGGTTTAATATTTAAGTCGAGTCCTAAGTAGATTATTGTTATTTTAGTTCGAATTTAAGTGTTTAAATTTAAGATGAAGAGTTAGCAAATTAAGGACTGCCATATTTTATTAACTTATTATAAAAGGTATTATATATATATTATAAAGGTAAAATAAAATCAATCAAATAAAGCCTTCGGAAGTAATATTGTTAATGTTGTAATTATTTCGATTTGTTTGAAGATAAGATTTTCCAGAATTTTAGACCATAAAACGTTTGCGCTTACGTAAGTAACCGATCAGGAGACCCCAAGTTTGAGGTTCGAGCCAGTCAAAATATTATTAAGTTTACTTTGAGGATATTCTCAGTAGCAGCACAAATTTCCTGTTTTACAAGGAACCTTAACATAACTGATGAAGTATTAGTGTAATACATCTCATTATATATTCGATTAAATATTAGTTTCATACCTTTAAAATATTATTTCTCATACTCTATATGAAACAATATATTGCCACCAAGATCTTTTAAACATCTAATACATACATCGCTAAGTACGTACAATTCTTATTCATAAAACCTTGAATTTAAATTGTACTCTTATAAATCTGTCAAACATCTGTCGTTCTAAGTATTTGAGTAAATTGGTCTAATTGTTGCAATCTACGCCATGATAGCATCGCATGACATCAGTATCATTATTCTATTCTCATGATAAACACATGGTCTAGGTCGTAAATCACCATAGATTTGTGAAATATCCGAGAGCTAGCATTATAGTTATTAATATATTGTTCTTGTAATTTTCTTGTAATTTGTGCCAATTGTTGGGAGTTATTATTATAAAACGGTGATCAAGTCCAGAAAACCGCTGTTTTCTGACCTGGTCTCTGAGAACTGGACAACAGCATTGCGCAGATCACTAAATAAACACATGATCTGATCATAGTCGCAAAAAGTCAATGTATCTTTGCTGATGTGTGCGTGTATGTTTATGTGTGTAGATCACTTGATGAATGTTTGAAACGCGGTTTATATATTTTTATGCTCGGTATACAACTAATACCAACAGAAAGAAGAGTGAAATTCTATGAGCTGCGATGATAATGATTTGCTGCTGAAAGAGGTCTGTACATTAGACGAGAGTAATCACAGAAGGTAGAAAACCAGAAACTGAGTCATAGGCAAGACATGGATTAAGATCAAAGTAAATCCAACTTGATGTTGGTCTAATTATGTTTTCAATCCTTTGCGACGATTTCGACAAGTCCATAATTTTGAGCTGCAGCGAGACTCAATTACCTATGTCTGGCATTGTAACAATTGACCGGTTACAAGGCCGAAAGTGGCATAATACAAGCCAATATGTTAGTTGTGAGTCATATCGAATTGATTAGTCACATAACAGCTGGAGTCATCACGACTGCGGAAGATAGGCACAAGGCAGTGTACCTATACCAATAGTTCAATGCATGGGAATTAACAAATATTCCCTACTAACATTATTCTGATTTAATCTAATTCTTGGAGAAGCACCAGCTCATCATCATTCATCATTTTTTAAGTTGACTACTGAACATACGCTGTGCCCAACCTGCGCCACTTTTGGTATTTTCCGCGTTGCGCTACTATTTTAACCCTTTCTTTTTTTTCTTCTTCTGGTGAACACAATACCAGTTTCATGCCCTATTGAAACTCGTACAGTTCTAAAAATACCACAGGTCACCATCGATAGGCGTGACATGCAATGTAAATGACATTTCAACCATAATAGTGTGGGTATCGACCGATGTCATATTCTTGACGACCTAATTCCACGACCCAGTTCAGACTTCGGTTTAAAAATACACGATTTTAATCGCCATGCTTATAGCTTGCTTCGAATTTATTATAAACATTAATATTTGTATTGTTTTGACTGCCGTGCTGGTCTAGTGGTCAATCCTGTGGCAACGTCTACCGGATAGAAAAAGTTTAAGGAAGTTTTATTTTCATGTGAGTAAAAAAAGCAGGAAAGCTCAATTATATATATTCAATAAGTGGAAATGTGTAGTGTCTGCCTGCCCTTGTGATGGCAATAAGAATGAACTTCTGAGTGTGTATTCGGGCCTGTTAGACGTTATTGCAAGATTCGCTCGTTACTATGTGAAACATCTTAGCGAAATATGAGTATGCATGGTATAATATTAGTATTAATAAAGTACAATTGTGACTACATGTTATGTTTTCAAAATAAATGTTATTATTGTTTTGTTTCCCGGTGCAACAGTATATTGTTTGCATAAGAATAATTTAAATAAGATCGCTAGGAGTGTTGATTATTGAGCTGAGTTATATAATGTTATGAAATGTTGTTTGAATTCTGATGAGAGCAAACAAAACAAAAGAATGTAGCAACTAATGAGTGCCATTATTTATTTATTTTATAAACAGACAAACAAGTTTCCCAGTAGACACTGTGCAGACACATATAGAAGACGCAAACTCTTAAGAACTATCTTGAAACCATGTTACTAATCAAAATTTCTTATTAATCTTATTTTCAGATCAAAATTTCAAATATGTCGTCTCTGTATTCATTAATTAATATAACAATGAGACTGTGTCTGTACAAGAAAGATATATTTGAAATCTAATTTAAATTGCTATTTCAAAGGGCCTTAACAAAATACATAGGATTTAGAATTGTTGTCTGTAAATTTTTATGGCGTCCGGTCCGTAAAAAACACCGGACGGACTTTTATGGGGTTGCCGTAGTTTGGTAGCTGGAAGATCAACCTCAAATATATAGCACGTTTCATCTACTTCTGTTTAATCCTCATGGACGTCATCGTGAACCAATTGCGTTTTAGCTAGTAATGCTTCATAACTAATATTAAATTATGTACTAAGTAAAATTACATATACTTTTCTAACACTTATTTTTGTTGGTAACGTAAGTCCATATATTAAGAATAGGATATAATAATTATAGCAGATTATATAAGTTCGGAAACCAGGCTAATGATTATTGTCCTTGCTAGCTGTAAATCCCTTTTGAAGACACCAAGGGACCTAAGTGTTGCAAGCGTTAGTAAGTAACTACCGGTAATCTTTACACCGCACCGGTAGCATGTCAGCCAGCTCAATAGTAACATTTTTTTACCGTCTTACTTATCGACTACATTTAAAAACTATAAAATATGACTGTACCTTTTTGTTACACGTTGAATGAATTTTAATCACGTCTTGTAACTACGAAATGTGGTTATGAGTAAAATAGATGATTAAAATCATTTCCGTTCAGGTGTAGATGACGCCATTTTTGCTTAACATTGTATCATTAAATTAGTCACGTGTAAAGAAGGTCTAGGTTTAAGTCACAATTTATAAGAAAAATACTATTATGAAAATGACGGACATGTCTATAAACAGCCTCTGATCTCAAGTTACTCTTTCATAACTACTTTAGTCATAAGAAAATTACATGTTTGACATTGGTAATAATTTCAATTAGTTAACTACGTTCAGACCTATGTATTAAACTCGTATATACTCAAGCATCTAATAGAATAATACGAGGCAATGTATGTATGTTGCGACGAACTTCAACTTCTTTCATATTTGAATGACTGTAAAAGAAATAAGATTAAGGTAGATTTCGATATAATTTTGTCGATTGCACATCCTTGAGAATGAGTCATTGAATAGACATAAGAGCAGATTTCAATTATCTTAATCTGAACTTGTTCTTACTAAAATTATTTCATTAATAAAAAGCTTCACTATCCCTGAATAATATGGACTGTCTTTATTACATATTACACTAATGAAAGCACGAGCGGTTCCTAGTTGATTGTTAAATAAATATTATACTTACACACAACATCATCTAGCCCAAACTAAGCAGAGCTTGGACTATGGGTACTAGACAATGGATAAACATACATATATACTTATTTTTTTTGTAAATACGTACATATTATACATAGAAATACACAGACCAAGACAAACATCCATGTTCATGCACACAAATGTTTGACTTGAGCGGGAATCGAACCCGCGACCTCAGGCGTGGCAGTCGGTTACACTAACCACTACTCGATCGAGGCCGACAATAGCGAAATAGCAAAATTCCGTCACTTTTGAAAAAGCTTTTTATGCTATCAGCTTCCTTGCTTTATTACGTCACAGACGAGTAATGTTATTTTCGACTCAATATAAAACGAATGCCAACTGTTAAGCTGTATTATGTAAGACCGTTTCAGTTATAGTTTTGGTACTAATCAGTCAAGTAATCAGTTACAGCTAGAATGGAAATAGAATATAATATATACTAGCAATCAATACTAATTGTGAGTGCTGTCAAGTTGATATGGATTAAGCACGCTATTGATTATCTCTAATAATTCATGTTTACCTCATATCACCTCGTCTTTAATAAGGTATTTAGAAAGAAATGCTTAGGTAAGTTTAGTCTGCCACATTAACCCAGTGCGGTATAAAGAACTTACATACAAGTAAGATTCTTCGTAATCTAAGTTAACAATACAAGAAATGATTATATATTTCTAAGGTATCGTTTTAAAACTGGTACCTATGTAGAATAAAAGATATAGTAAGTGACCAGAATCGAAAATGTTATGTTTATGATGCCTGAACGATGTTAAAATGTTGACGAAGAAACTGCAATGGAAGAATGAGACAAGGGACCAAACCTTAATCTTCTTTGAACACATTACGTTTTGGAGAAATACCAGGTTATGTCATACAGAACAAGATAAGATACAGAATAAGATCAGAAAAAAAATCAGAAATGTTTGCACTAGTATATTAAAATGTTCGGAGTAGTATATTAATATACTACTCCAAACATTTATGTAAAGTTCAATAGTAGTAGTAGTGGAACAGTTTTTAAATTATGTAATACAGTGTTAAATAAACAACGCGATAAAACCCGTATATAGTAGTTTATTATTGGCTTCTGTTTACGCGAATGTTATTCATTGAAATTAAACTACTATATACGAATTCTATCGCTTTGTTTATTTGACACTTTTTACATAATTTAGAAACTACTACTATTAGACTTTACTATTTTTTAAGATAATTAAATTATTAAAACTATTTATATTTAAGTTTACACTTTTCCCGTTGCTTTTCAGTCTCCCTGTGACCATGGCTGCTGAAAAGTAACCGAAACGTCGGGGAATGTGTAAACTTAAATATAAATAGATTTAAGAGTTTTAAAAATTTTAATTAGCTTAAAAATTTGTAAAGTTTAATAGTAGTAGTTTCTAAATTATGTAAAAAGTGTCAAATAAACAACGCGATAAAATCCGTATATAGTAGTTTAATTTCAGAATAACATAAATTTAAAATTTTCGCGTGTTCATTGAGGGTGAGATGTGGTTGAACCTTTAAAACTTGTAACACCTTTTTTGTTTACCATATCTAAAGCGAAAAAAGATTTATATTTAAAATAAACAACGCGATAAAATCCATGTAAAGTAATTTCATTTCAATGTATAACATTCGAGAGTAAACGTAAGACAATATTATGTCTGAAGAGTGTAGTAATAGAGAAATGAGTAGGTGAGTATAGTATAATAGTTAATCAGTACACTATCTATTTCTCCGGCAAGCAGCCGTCGTTCTACGTATGCATATTCTACATTATCAACACAAAGAATCCAGGTGAAGGAAATTTCAAATAGATTCATGAGTCACCCATTTTCTTTCGACGTAAGCATCGTTCCAGATATTCTGTTCGTGATTAAACTGAAAATAGTGTATTATGATTTTCATATTATAGAGTATATACACGTTTATAGCTCTGTTTAAAAAGTTCTGAGTGACTGGGATCTACTGATACAACTTAATCTTAAGAAGTTTTGAAGAACTGGCATCCCAAATCAGCGCAAGAACCTAACAGAAAATTATTTGACTGCGATCTTCTGTAAATTTGTAGTTAAGCATCTAATTTCTTTAAGCTTGAATATCTTATAAAATTAACACACACTACATAATTATGTATCTTTATGTATAAATATGAATAAAGAAATATACGTAAGTTTATACGATGAATAATTTTATGGCTTTGTCTAGTGTTATTGACTGCCTTGTGCACACCGCATGTAGAACAAGTTTGCGGTTGATTGTGACGTCTCTGGTTCGATTTCTCAGTCGGGTAAATTGTCAGGGGATATTTTAGTTTGTTTACAAAACAATACTGAGTCGTAGACAACAATAAAACTCTGCCTACCCCTGCAGCGATACAGAATCTTTCTCACAAGGAATAATGCCGGTGTCGGGTACTTCACAAGCATTCAAACAACGGACACACAGTCCACCCAGACTATAACAACCAAACCATAACCCAATTATTTGTCCCGTATTAGTATCGAACCCACAACACTCGCAGTGGCGGTGTCGAGACGATCATGACGCCATCCGTGCAGTTGTGCGGACATGATAAGTACATGCCTAATTTTAGAACGACGAGCACGGTAAAACAATAAAAATATAATTGAAACCACCCACTATCAAGTCTATCGACCGACAATTATACAAGGCCTTTAAAAAAATGAAGCTCTCATTGCCAGTTGCACTCAATGATCGGTAAACGATTAGCGAGGGTAAGCAACGTAGGTTGCGGTCAGTCTATAGATGGGTGACCGCTTAGTGGTATTTCATTTGAGCGTCTCCGTGCTTCGGAGAGCACGTAAAAAGTCGGTCCCGGTTGTTGTCAAATTGACAGCAGTCGTTAAGCCATGTCAGAGGCCTACGGGCGGCTTGAACAACTCTTGACAACAGGTTGGCTACTAACCAAACGAAAAACAAACAAACAAACAAAATAATAAATTGGATAACACGAATCACATGAGCAGTAGCTTGTAAACCACGTGTAGATATTAGTATTCTAAACAATGATTGCATGTGGTGGGTCCGCATACGTACACATTACCCAAATGTTAGTGTAAACAAAACCAACACAGTATAAACGAATCACGTTTTACGTGTAGTGATGACAAGGGCTGATTCAATTTTATATTAAGCAAGTTTGTTTAATTCAAAAAAAGTTGGCGAGGGAGTAGTAAAGAATAACACACTACTATTCCCGTGACGTAGGTTTGTTATGATCAGGGATCATATAAAGTCTACCATAAAAATGTCTATCCGAATCTTCAGGCAAACGCAATATTAAAATAATTGCGTTGTTTCTATGGATTTCTTTCTTTCGAAGTGAATGTCACTTTAACTCTGTTGTTCGAACTGTACACTGTACCATTTAGGATAATCAAAGTGTTACTTCATGTGTTTCATGGTAGGTAGGTACCTACTTATAGCGTTACTAACAATAGGCACGAAACTTCGGCATTTAGTCAAAGTCAAAGTCAAAAATCATTTATTAATTTAGGTCACAAAGTAACACTTATGAACGTCAAAATATATAGGTTAGTGAGTTTACTATGTATCTTATGTGGGGGCCAGTCAATGCAGACCGGCGACACTTCGACCCAGTGGGATCTTTTGTGTCGACACTCTCCCAATAACGACTGCCATAGATGTTCATGGCAGCCGGGACCGACGGCTTAACGTGCTCGCCGAGGCTCCGTGCCTCAGGCGATAATTGTCAATCAATACACACATAATTTCGAAAAATCATATGACGTCCGAAACGAACCCGAGACCCTCTGCATTGCAGTCTGTTGGTACCCCCACTGAGATATCGCTGCTCGCGGCCACTCTTTTAAATTGCCAATTAAATATAATTTCAGTATTTTACAACTCAGATTAACAAGGTGTTGCAGCCATTATGCCATATACTGACTATAAAAACTAATATTAAAAATATAATAACAATAATAACTTAATAATATTATAGAGATGACATTCACGGTAGGGCCTACTGGTTCGAGTGTAATGTTATTGACGATCGTTTATCTGCAGCAATACATTGTCCCAAACTATGCCACGCCAATGAGTTCTATTAGGAAGGGCTAAAAGCACACTGTGCAAAAGAAGATTCAATGACTTCTGGTATGTCACACCCACATTTCGTCACATCGTTGTAGACTTACACCATTATATTTAAAATTCCAAACAATACCGATAAAGAGGGCGAGATCCTATTGCGTATTCTTCAATAGAAAATCTAATAACACTTCGCTTGACCCAGGAATCACCCATCGAACTCATAATCGAGAGCAAACAAGCACAAACTTAGACAGTCAGTCGTCGAGAGTAAGTCAACAATATGTAGTAGAAAAAGCCTTCAAATTATTCATCGTTTCCACGTTTATATTTCTTTATTTATATTCACGCATGATGACAGTCGTCTCAGTCATATTTATTTTTAATTACGACCTTGACCACTGAATTCCTTTACCATAATCATTATTATAAGGTCTACTAATAGTTTGTCAGCCCTGACCTCTTAGATCACCATTGCATAGCAACTGAAGTAATGTCATAATAGTTTATTTATTCATCCGCTTACGCGAGGCGTCACCACGCATTCGAGTGGCTCATTAGCGTTACGCAGCTGAATTGAAACGGCCCACAGTAGGTGAAAAACTATAGACATTTATCGTACGAGGATTTGATCACGGTTAAGTCTGTGAGGAGTACAGTTTGCCCGTGATGACATTTATTTGGATCACACTATGCACTATAACTTCAGTTCTTCTTAACGAATTAGGATAAACCTTGGTTTAGTTTTTAACTTGAATATACTACTACCGAACTGTTGAATCCGTTCATAAGTTCATGATGCCGAACCAAACAGACAAACGGATATACAGACACTAAAAGTAAAATATGTTTTGGAAGTCATGATGATGATGAAAATGACACGTGACGTCATTATTTTATGCCTATTTTAAGACGTCCTGTCCAAAAGTTGGCTTGCCATCGCCACCGATTCAATTCTGAATCTGAACTATCCATAGACCATCAAAATTTGTTCAGGCGTTTTAGAGGCCTTCAGTGACATATACATTATACACGTCCAGAATAATTATACATATAAAGATAGTTGTGTATCTATAACATTCGGTATAGAAGTTCGACTCGTAGTTTTCAACTTTATTATATATAATAGATTATATTCATATAATAGATTAGTTGTAAAATATGTTGCTTAGCAATAATATTCTTCTCATCGTTGCTTACTCAGTTTATAATCAAGTCACGTGCTGTTTACGTAATTTAATTGCCCCGCTTATCCATAAATGATACGTTGACTAACAATGTATTTATTTTGCCTTATTGAGCACGAAGGTAGCATTTTATTCTGTTAGCTCACTTGATACAAACCGATAAATCCTAATAAAATCCTAAATAATATTTCGTTGAGGTGTACGGGAGTGCTTCATCTCACTGTCTATCTTAGAGCAGTCAACTCCTTGGTAGTTATTGGATTAGCATGTTCTCGTAGTCTGCAGAATAATCTTTTATTATTTGCATCCTTAGAGAGAGTGACAGACTGGATGTAAAAGACGACAGATAGCATTTGATTGAGAGAAGCCTAGGAGACTAATTGATTGATTGGTGTGGATTTAATATTGGTAGACTTTAAACGCGTACCTAAAACTTTGCATAATTCTTTCTGAATTCAGGTGTAGGTATGCAGTTATGTATCAATCATAAGTAGGTATTTGGGCGGACTTTATCTCAAATAATAATTTACTTTTACATTTGCTATCCGATTACTATTATACATTTTATAAACTGAATATAGCGTAGATATAGGTTTATAGAATATACAATAACAGCTATATTTATATAGCTATATTATACATTTAAACCGTTACTATAAAATTAAATAGCCATGATATCGAGCTAATAATATAATTACTTAGCGAAATACAAAAGTCAACAAAATCCAAAGAATATTGAAAAAGAATTAATCAAGGATTTCAATCAATAGAAAGTTCGCGCCATCCCTGGCTTTTATGCGAGTTATACAATACGCAATCGTCCTTCACGCAAAGGGATGTAGCTTCCTCGCTAAGTGAGTCCACATGTTAAAATTCAACAGCTTTGTTAATGGTTTGTGACTTGTGACGCAGCTGAAAAGCTTTGCACTATTAAGAGATATCGCCCTTATTAACCTATGAGTCTTCTTCGAAGAGGTTAATGAAAACACTTTGTGGGTGTGTGTATGTCTGTCTGTTAGTGACAGTTTGTTAGTGACAGGAACCACTGGACCGATTAACTTGTAACTTGGTCTGCAGACACCTTGGGGTCATACCTCAGTCGAGTTTGAACATGGGCCCTGGGAGTCAAAACACCTCCGAGATACAGGAATCAAATATTTTAAATAGAATAATATTGATTTTTAACTTGGTGTGCTGACACCTTGGGGTCACACCTCAGTCAAGTTTGAATATGGGCTATGTGGGTCAAAAGACCCCCGAGATATAGGGGTCACAAGGTCACATGTATTTTAGATGCTTTTACATTTAAGACGAAGAGGTTGAATCATGGGTTTTTACACCTATCTCATTAAGATAATATTTATCCATACTAATTTTATACATTCAGACCAATATACTAACTAATATTATAAATGCGAATGTGAGTTTGTTTGTTACGCTTTCACGCCTTAACTACTTGATCGATCATAAATTGGCAAACACGTTGTCAGAGGCACAGAAGAGGACAATCCGACAATATGGTACCTTCATCCAGAAAAAGTGTTCCCGCGGGATTGACATTTATTGACAAAATCTAGATTAAAGCGAGCGAAGCTGCAATATAAATCCAGTTATTTAAAAACAGTTATTCTATCTGTCTATAAAATAAACATACATGTAATATGTACATTGTTTGTTTGGTGTATTAGTAAATTTTATTTACAATATATTTACATAATTAATTTTAAAACGAAATAATCTAATATACCTATATTTACAAACGTAGTAAAAAAGATAACATAATTACTAAAACACATAATTATAATACTAAATATTTACAAAAATGGTTCAGGCATCGTAGAATTCTTCAGCATCGCTGTCAACTAGTAACGTGCCCAGAAGACTGTCAGCATTGCTACGTTGAATGGCAACGCTAATTCTTTGGGCTAAGAAAAGACCAGCCTTCTGATCACGTGTCGTCGTTGTTTGTTTGGTTCATTTTAAGGGTTGATTCACTGGAACGATTATGTTAAATTTGTATGATAATAGCTCGAATCATAGGCAAATACATTCAAAGAAACACTAACGTTGTCACACAAGTAGCAAGCCTGGAAAGTCAAGTCCGTGAGTATTACTAGTAAAGGCTTTAATTCTACACTTATTTAGTAAAGATGTTGACGTATGCCGACTTCCAGGTTTGCTAGTCTAATTGAATTTCCCTGACATTAAATAACCAATAACTGCACAACGTATAAAAATTTACATAAAAATTAACGGTCGATATGCATCAATCTAATCCAAAACATTTCAAAATAAGATTATAAATATGAAATACTGCCGAATTATTAACTTCACAGAGGGACGCCGAGCCACCGCAATCTCTCTTTGCGTAACCTTTCTACAAAGTAGAGCAATAATGTATACTTATAATAGCCCTTTATCGACTTGTAGGTAACTTAGACATACATACATAATTAAACGTAGCCTTAATTAAGTGATCGCGTGACTACGTCCGAGTCACTCTTGCACATTGATTTTATCATTAGCCCTGTTGTCACTGTACATACTTCCTTGTATCTGGATTATTACTATTGTAATACTGGTGTGCACGTCTGTTATATGTAACATAGCAAGCATAAGCCTTTTATTATTTATTTCAAAATAGATACTACAAAATAAGGTGTAATATTGACCTCAATCTAGGTAACTCTGTATCTTAGGAGCTAATATTAACAAGTTACTAATTTAAATAAATAAAATACTTAAAATCTGTTTAAGATACAGGCTAATTCATTTTAAATCACACACAATTGTAGTAATTTACTATTCGTTTAAAGGTGCTTAAAGACTTGAGCATTCACTTGTAAAAGAACATCGAGCCATCGCGTCGCCGTTTTTAAATTGTCGAACTGAACAACGAACAGAACCAAGCATAGAGCCAAACATCGCTACGACCATTTTCACGATAATTCTAGCAAACGATGTAATTTCAAAGTAAATTAACCGCTCTTTCGCTAGAATGCTCGCTTGAACGTTCGCTAGAATGCTCGCTAAAATGCCCCCGGTTATTTTTCTGTAATGTAACGTTCGATAGAATGCTCATTACAAGTAAATACTCTATTAGCACCTTAAGATTATTGCATTTTGTATTTCAAAGTAATTATTATAATTTATTAACACGTCTTAAGCTGTCTATTGCGGAACTGCTTGCTGCTTGTAATAATTGCCTGACAATAAACCAATAACTCTCTATCCAGCCTGATAATCGAACCTGACAATAGGCCGTAAACGTAAATGCTCAGCACAAGATATAGATCAAAACATTACTCATGACTCATGACATAAAAAATAATTTAAGTACATCACACGCATACTGCTTATGTTGCAGGGACTTCGGAACGTAAAAAAATTATACCAAGTACATTTTTAGCTACTGCTAATTGCGAATACACAAGATTTTATATGAGTTTAGAATCCCCAATACGCACCTCTTTGTCAGTAGCGTCGAAACCATAGCCTCACGCTTTCTTCTATTACTTTTTCCAGTATAAAAACATCGAGTCGTGACCCATGGTGAAGAATGTGTCTTTACTAAAAAAGTATCATGCTAAGGTTGGGTAAATTTAGTTTTAAGGTTGAGTGATTTTTATTTGTGTTTGTAGTGACCAAAAATGTTTTTATTTTACCTCTGATATAATTAAAATTTAACACTAAACGCCACACATCAGACACGGAACATCTAATGCATGCTTGCCGACAGTGGCAATCAACATCTTTAACTATTCGCCTAGGTAAGGTGAAATGGTATAATAACAACTTAGGACGAAGTAAGTAGCATACAGTGGCCAAACATATCCCTGCATTTTATTGTTTCATCTATGTGGAGTAGTTTAAATGCAATATATGCCTACATGATTAAATGTTTAGTCGTTGATTGGCTTTTAAGGTTTCCAATATAATATAGCATCATGTATTTTATATAGAAATGTATCACAATCATATTTTATCAGCCATGTTTAGGTGCCACGTAATAAGACGTTCGTTTTTAAGATTGCCGTCAACTGTCGTCTGTATGGCAAAATTGGTAGTTTAACGTTAACCTAACACCATGTACAAATTTCGCAAACATGATTTCAACGAAGCAGCGATATATAAAAGTAATTTTTAATAGCTATACCTTCCATGATGATGAAGAAGTGTTATTAAGGTGTCCTACATTCTATACGAAGGTACAAACCTTACGAAGAAGGTATAATTATAATTATCCATGTTTAGCGGACTTTACTTCAAATTATGCCATGATATTACATCTAATATATTATAATTTGTTTTTAAAACAGATATACACTGAAATTAAACTGCTATATACGGATTTTATCGCGTTGTTTATTTGACACTTTATTACATAATTTTGAAAATTTTTACACTACTACTACTATTCTACTGTTAAACTTTACTAATTTTTAAGCTAATTAAATTATTATTAAACTATTTAGATTTAATTTATTTTTACACTTTCCCCGACGTTTCGGTTGCTTTTCAGCAGCCATGATCACGGGGAGACATTTTAATATATAATAATATTATTTTTTCATTCATTTTAATATATATAAATTAAATATAATAGCAGTTTAATTTCAATGAATAATATTCGCGTAAATAGAAGACAATATTATGTAAAACAGATATACACATTAGAAATACACTCTTGATTTTAAAAATGAACTATCTTGTTTATTATACGTTACGTTTGGGGCAAGGACTATGTGAACTCTATACAGTTACATACCACATATGTAATTAATTATCCAGCATAGATCAGCATTGGGTGTGTGTGACACGGCTCACTGACACAGCAGTAATCCCTGTCACAGGGAACCTACTGTGCAAGTCCAAAGACACTGCTCAGTTACTCTAACGGTCCCGCCTGCCATGAACATCTATGGCAGTCGTTATTGGGAGAGTGTCGACACAAAAGATCCCACTGGGTCGAAGTGTCGCCGGTCTGCACTGTGGGGGCCCCACATAAGATACATACATACTCTAAATCTTAAAATATACTGCAGTATATTGTCTTCTGTTTACGCGAATATTATTCATTGAAATTAAACTACTATATACAGATTTTATCGCGTTGTTTATTTGACACTTTATTACATAATTTTGAAAATTGTATCATTTTGTTGTGATTGTTGTCTCCCCGTGACCATGGGTGCTGAAAAGCAACCGAAACGTCGGGGAAAGTGTAAAATAAATTAAATCTAAATAGCTTTAATAATAATTTAATTGGCTTAAAAATTTGTAAAGTTTAAAAGTAGTAGTAGTGTAACAATTTTTTAAATTATGTCATAAAATGTCAATTAAACAACGCGATAAAATCCGTATATAGCAGTTTAATTTCAATATACTGCAGTTTTGTACCAAAAATAATATTAATAGACGTACAAATAATAGCAATATGAATAAACTTATTATTTTCCTTCTTATGAATTACTACTATACTAGTATAGGTAAATTGGACGGCCGATGAGTAATTTGTGACTCAATAGTCCGACAGTGTGACCAACTCAAGAGCAACTATTAGGTAAAAGTGTTATTGAAATCTGACGAAACATTTCCAGCAGTTACATGTAGTCTGAAACTATGCCCAGTTGACTGCAATAGTGCCACATTAACGGGAAAAAATGTAACACCGCTTTTCTAAGATTCATGTGAAGAAATCGCCAGCTCTATTCACAAAAACAGTCGCTGTTGAGCTCAGAAACTTTACTCATCTCAGGCAAGCAACATATATGCGTGAAATTATATCAATCATCTTAGAGAAGTATATTATGACACAACTTCAATAGTTATTGCATGGTTTAAAATTGTCTATATACGTTTGTGTATTATTTTAGTAGGCTATGATGAACAAGCATTATTAGTTCAGTGAAGTAAGCATGAACGTATGTTCAATGTCCAAATTTAAATGACTGTGGGTAGTTTTATATGGTCGGGGAAAGTTTGATTTGGTTTTCCTTTAAGCAACGCTCTGTACGAAGTTCGAAGCTGTTCGATAAGTATTACGTAGCATCTGAATAGTGCTAGCGACGTGTGAATGTGATATGACTTATTGATGGGCTGGAAAGATGTGACGTATACTTTGTGATATTAGAAGATGTGACCATATAAATATGGTGGACAAGACTTTGCCTGCGGGTTCGCTCGCATTTTGACTATAAATGTCAATCCAACGTTATTACTTGTATCCTTTTCTTTACCCCTGACAACATGACACTAATTTTATGATGATTCAGTCATCTGTCGAATAGTTACGACGTGAATGCGCCACGCTGGTTACAGCATGAATGGGCCGGCTCGACCGTTGAAGTACCACCCTCTCATAGAAGATCGATGTAAAATAACAGTATCTGTTTTGTTTCGTTCACTGAGTGAGAGCGCCGAAGGCCCAATCACCCTTCCCTTTCCAAACCACATCCTGCTCCATTTCCCTTTTCGTTCCGGTTGGCAGCGACTTGGTTGTGTTTTTTTGACATTGCTTTTGTAATGCTAAAAAAACACAGCCATGTGAATGAGCCACGGTTCTCGCTTACTATCAGGTGGGTCGCAGGCTCGTCTGTCACGGATGAACGCAATAAAAAAAAGACAAACAAACAAACTCACATTGCATTTACGATATGTGCGTATATTGTATTTCTATGACGTATATTGTATAACATTTGACGTTTACCGTGACGTATTCACCCGGTAAAACCTTACGGTATATGTATACCTATAATAATAAAGGAAAATCCTTAAAACCGTATTAGACTCACAGGAGTGAAGTATATAAACATACTTCAGCTTAAAGCAATTTCATATTAAAGTGATTGAGTGAGAAAGAAAGTGATTGGTTTTTAAATCGTATTTCTTATTTTAAAAGTCATGTGCAAAATGGTTAATTTTTTTAATAAATATAGTTTTGATAGTACGTTTAATTGCGTTTGTAATTCGTTTGAGACTATTAATAAAAATTGCGTGAAAGTTGAGTTTTAATCGAAAATATAATTGTGTTGATATTACGTTACGAAAACTATTACGTTTTTAATTAGAAAACAACTTCGTTCAATGGGTAAGTTTAATTGATGTTTTTATTACTGAACAATTAGTGGTGTTTGCCTCGATGGTGCAGCAGCACAATTATTTGAAGATATCAAACCTTTTGATAGGGGTTCGGGATTTATGTTAATGGAATTAACTAAGTGGGATAATGGAATTTTCGAAGTGTGAAGTAACACAGTATTTTAAAAAGGTCAAGAGCTACTTGTCCCGCCTGTTAATAACATTAGAACCAATATGAAAAGACAGTGCATTTAATATATGCTCACAAATAATATTTAAGCCTTTAAAATCAGTAAGAGGCCTAGCAATTTTACTTAATTATCTATTAATTTGTTGAGTCGCAGCAACACACCGGCGGCCAGACGCAATAGGTTTTTAATTAATAATAATAATAATATAATATTCTACCACATACACACAACACCATCTAGCCCAAACTAAGCAGAGCTTGTACTATGGGTTCTAGACAATGAATAAACATAGATATATACTTTTTTTTGTAAATACATTCATATTATACATAGAAACACCCAGACCAAGACAAACATTAAAGTTCATGCACACAAATGTTTGACTTGTGCGGGAATCGAACCCGCGACCTCGGGCGTGGCAGTCGGTTACACTAACCACTACGCCATCGAGGCCGACTATGTTTAGCTATTAGCTATAACGTAATAGACGTCTACCCAATTGTCTACCGGCTATATTTTAGTTTCAGTGCTACTATAGGGAATTTCTAGGAAGAAACTTAATAATTTTACGCTCTTACTAGAAATGAAACCTAACACATCGTAATCGGCTACAGACATAATAATGTCACGAGAGCAACGAGAAGAAAATTTTATTAAACTATGAGACGTAAAATATTATATGTATGTGTGTGTGTGTGTGTGTGTGTGTGTGTGTGTGTGTTTCTGGGTGTGTGTGTGTGTGTGTGTCATACGCAATTGAATGAGGTTATATCAATTTATAAGTTTCATAGTTTTAATCAAATGATATTGCCATTTGTCTTTCTGGCGCCTCTTTATCAATTTCTTGATAATTGTAACGGCTTTCTAAATTTAACTCGTTGTTTAGTTAATCAATTGCTTGATTGCATTAAGATCGTATAGAGACTCCAGAGTCACACAATGTGTTAACTCTAAATGCCGCGATAGTTCCTTGGCATACCTTCACTCTAATGTTTGGATGAGGTACGAGGTCCCGGCTTCGAGGACGTCGGTAATCTCTCTTGTCGGTTCTCGATAATCGGTACTATATGAGGCAATTCTTAGATAACTGTAATCTCAAAAGTTTGGCGCATTGACACAATCGTATCCTACCTTCATCGCGTGTGAAATTTTATTATGATCTGTTTTATTAGCCCCCAAAAAGGCAGACAGACAAAAATATACTTGATCGTTTTATTTTTTTCATAACAAGCGAAGAAACGTCTGAGCTTATAAGAAAGAAAGAAAGAAAGAAAGAAAGAAAATAATTTTATTTGTTCCACGCTCATAATATAACGTAACAGAAAACACAACCAAAAGTACATATAGAACAAATAAGGTCCTGCGTCAGCAATGTTGCAGTATATCCACAACGCTGGTATTCTCGCAGACCCTAAGGCATTGTTCTGCGTTTTACAAGCAGGCATTCGATATCTATAGATACTAATATTATAAGGAGGAAAGATGTGTATTTTTGTTTGTAATGAATAACCTCTTAAACTACTGGAACGATTTTAAAAGCTACTTTATCCAGAATTAACATAGGACATATATTTCTATAACATCACGCAACGAGCCAGAGAAGCAATTATAAACGTAATTGGAACCGCAGGCGATAACTAATTATTGATAATATGCATAGGTACATATAAACTGATTAGAAAATCTAATCAGTTTTTGAATATTAAAATTATAAATATATAAAACGATCATGGTCATAATTTTAAACAAAATAGCATTTTTATATATTAGGATTGAGTCCAAAATATTGGAATAATATTGAAATAAAATATCTACGAATAAACCTTACAAGTATAGAAACTAGTAAAAATAATAAGTAGGTACAAGAGTTCCTAACTATATTTTTAATTTGATTATAATATGTTAAATTCTATGGGTAAATGCCCGAAATAAACAATTATTATTATTAGGTACCTATATGTTTAATCCAATACAGCAATATTATGCAACACTATTTTAGACACCTTAAAATAATGCTTCACTGTAGCAACAATAAAAAATAATAAAATTACAGACTTCTTCATTAAATCATTAATATTAAACGTAAGTGTCATAACGTAATTACTAAAACTCTCGCCCCATAGGTTAACATCGAAGTGTAATTATTTTGGTAGATAAATATGTTTAGACCCAACCTAGAGTCGGGATTGTCCTTTATCGACCTATGTCTTAGATTCCATGCTACGAGTAAAAATGGGCGCACAGAAGACCTTATAAAAATTTTACCAGACCCGTGATTTGAAACCGTAGAATTGGTACTTACCTACATGCGCTCAAATTAATGCCAAAGAAGCATTAATGAACTTAAAGGTCTTTTAATATCTAAATATAAATAGGCAAAGATAAAACAGTTTAGTACCTATATCACCTATATTTGTGAGCCGATTTTCTTTAATTTTGTATAAATTTTTATTTTCAAATAATTAATTCAGTTCGTTATTATCTAAATTAAAATTAACTATGTGTGTTTTCAATTTAACAGCAAAAGATCCTGCATTTCTGAGTTCACTTTAATTTTCTCGAAGATTTGTAGGTATAGTATAATAATGAGCACTGAGTATTTATGCTTTATGGTCTAACCTTTTGTAACTCAAAATGAGGTTGGGCCCGTACCCATCTGTGGTACAGCACATATACAGGACTGGCATTAAATAAAAAGTAAGTTTAAATCTATCCGAGAACACGCGGTCTCACAACGGTATCTAGCTACAACGTCCTACGTAACTTCACAAAAGGCATCATTACACAAATGAAAACTGCACAGGCCTCTTAGAGTAGGTACTTGTTTGGCACAGCCATTCCTTTTACGTGAGGACGTAAGCCTTGGATACAGCCTTAAAAAGTAGATCCTACTCAATTTATGTAACAAGATTTATAATTTAAAAAATGTAACACCTGTCCTTTTAATGGAATAGCTTCAGACATTTGCAACACACAATTATGTACTTGAAGGAATTAATGTCCCTAGTCTCTAAGTGACTTGGGTGTTACTTTTCATTTGATTGATAAGAATTTACGTACAGACAACCTGCCTTTCTGTGATCTATCTGACAAGCAATTGCGTCTACACTTTAGAATTCCACTTTGCCAACAAGACAGTCTTTTCAATGTCAAGTCTAAAGATGAAAACTTACTCATTGAAATTAAACTGCTATATACGGATTTTATGGTATTAAGTAATTAATGTGATGTCAGACATTTTCAAACCTCTTATAGACCTTCCAAACCTCTGATTCGGATTCGGGCGTGAATATTTGACTTAATTTTGTTATTGAAATTGTCATATCATCAAATTGATTTATAAGTATTTCAAATGGTAAACTGCTAATAATGTTAAACATAGGTAGGTACTTCGTCAGAAGTACGTGTCATGGAATCGAATCCAATACTTCTGTATTGCACCACAATGGCTTCCATATTTAGTAATCGTTGCTTTAAAATATCAGCCTACTTATCTATAGTACCACATTTTTTATGTTAACAATACAAGCCCGGTAATTATTTTTTATGTTTTTAGAACATAAGTATAAATTTAATAAAATATAAATTTTGACGACTCGATGGCGTAGTGGTTAGTGTAACCGACTGCCACGCCTGAGGTCGCGGGTTCGATTCCCGCACAAGTCAAACATTTGTGTGCATGAACATGGATGTTTGTCTTGGTCTGGGCGTTTCTATGTATAATATGTATGTATTTACAAAAAAAAGTATATATGTATGTTTATCCATTGTCTAGTACCTACCCATTGTACAAGCTCTGCTTAGTTTGGGCTAGATGGTGTTGTGTGTATGTGATAGAATATTATTATTATTATTATTATTAATGCCATTTACGCATCCCTTGCCACGGGAAAAGACAAGCACCATCCGTTAAATAGGTAGTACCTCATTTAAACGATGACCGTACCACGCTTAAATCTAATTTAGATTGTCAAAATATAACGCCACGTTTTTTAGTAAAATTATAGATGACCTACAACAAAAAAAAGTTTTAGTTTATTATCAGATATTTAAATGCAATTACAATTTGGACTAATGTTCTGGTTCACAGGTTTATGTTGACGTTTAATGCTAATTACGCGGTTGGTATACTTTTCACCCTTGATTTCAATGTTCCCCAAGTGTACATGTGGCAAAGAAAGAATTATCTCTCACGATGGTCGCATTATAGAGAAATACAACAGCCTCGAGGCAAAAACATTAAATTTAAATTAATTTATTTGTAAAATATATGCGATGGATAATGTTATAAATGCTGCCAAAGTATCAGATTAAGAATAGGAATGTACGCATGGTCTTTTCAATATCCGTAGATGAAATAAGCATTGTATAATTAACTTATTCAATATAACGTCATATTTCTTTACAAGTGTATTTAATTCAAACGAGATTCCAATAATGAATATGAATCATAATACAGACACAAACACATTTATGAGTGTTTCTTCGTCATCCTTGGAACAAATATTTTAGTGTATCCGTAAACATGCTAATTGCTTATAAATATCCACGGCCATATTAAAATAATAATGAAAATAGCACAGCCTTCTAAAATTACCTAAGATCCTTTCTTGTACTAAGGATTTCAAGTTCTTATAACTTTTCGTTCGTATAAGATGTGTATACCTGCATATAAGAAAATTGTTCGTCTGTTGACATTTATAAATAGATGGCCGCGTTTCGAATCTCCCGTAACGATGTCAACAAAAATACACATCGGTATATTGTACTAAAGTTATGTTATATTTCAATATACAAGTTTTAAATCAAGGTATTAAACAAAATAAAAATATGTACGTACATATATTAAAAAAAACATGTCTCGTAAAAAATTACGATATAAGAACATGATAAAACTTCTAAAAAAGAACATGGATTAAGATGTGACTTTTGAAAACTTCTAAATTTTATTTCGATGAAGAATAAAATTAACTAATTATGCTTTATACACAAAGACATTAAAAAAAACTCACCATAAATATTCCATTGAAGACAACGAGAAGATATTTTATAAAATTCATTCCGCAGCTCTTCATTTTGATTTATTTTAATTAAAAAATAAACACAGACAGTCACAAAAATAGAACGAAGTTCTTTTTTAATTCAAATGTTCAATCCAAATTAAACCATAAAAGTGCGCGTTCCGGATTTGAAACAACTTTTTTAAACAGCGGCACAGGCGATCGTTCGCGGTCGGCGTCTCTGGCTGAATGCGGCTTGATTCGACCCGTTTTGTATTTTAGTAGCCCAATCCTTGGTCACCTTGGGTGGTGAAAAATCGCGTGAGGGTTGAAGTCACGCACTAACACCACCCCCAAATTACTTCGACCCTCAAATTTGACGTCGTAAAGTACTGATAGAGATCACTGTTAATCAGTCCTAACCTGCGATCGGTTATTGGTCTTGCGATCTGAATATTGTTAAGCGGTTAGTTACCTCAGAACCTTCAGTTTTTTGTAAGACTGTATTAATTATTATTTCCATGTTATATTATCCATAGTCATATATTGTAAATACATACATATTATACATAGAAACACCCAGACCAAGACAAACATCCATGTTCATGCACACATATGTTTGACTTGTGCGGGAATCGAACCCGCAACCTCAGTCGTGGCAGTCAGTTACACTAAGTACTACGCCATCGAGGCCGACTAAAAATATTTAAGTATAGCTAGAAATCTTATAGACTAAAGTAGACTTTGGCAGAACAATAAAGCTTTATCTATAAAGTTAAAGCTTTATTGTTCTGCCAAACCCTTCCTGTGCCTATACTGCAGTTTAAAAAACAAACATTATTCTTTCTAATAATTATGTAAAGATACCCTTTAAAAACATTGAAAATAGAATGGTTATATAGAACTGGAACTGAACTAGAACATTCAGAGTTAGTTCTGTGGGTATATGTCATTCATGGCGTAAGTTGCGCTTACGCTTGAAGCTGATCCTGAAGTCCTGGGTTTTATTCGCAGGCAAAGTGTTATGAAGTTTTTCTGTTCTTCAATAGCTGAATCTAGCCTTGTGTCTGTTACTAATGGACCGCAACAGGCTCATTACGTGACATTTAAAACACAGCTGGCGAAATGGAGTTATAAAACACTTGTAGTTGTTCCTTTGATTACCTAAATTATATTATATTATACTATATTATTATTATAGAGCAGCGATAGCTCAGTGGGGAGACCAATAGACTGCAATGCAGAGGGTCTCGGGTTCGAACCCACGTCACGCACCTCTGACTTTCGGAAGTTATATGACTTTTCGAAATTATGTGCGTATTGATTGACAATTATCGCCTGCTCCGTGGCTCGGAGAGCACGTTAAGCCGTCGGTCCCGGCTGCCATGAACATCTATGGCAGTCGTTATTGGGAGAGTGTCGACACAAAAGATCCCACTGGGTCGAAGTGTCGCCGGTCTGCACTGACTGGCCCCCACGTAAGATACATACATACCTATAGACAGGTTTGAACATACGTATGGGTGTGGTTATTAATGAGGCCTAATAACTGCTAACCAAAACTCATTCTAAATAATAATAATGTCCTTCAGGCCGAATTTCGGTCACGGCGGCCAATCTTAACGGAGACTGGCCATCTGCGCAGGAGATATTATAGTGCACAAGCGTGTGCGCAAACACAAGTGCACTCTCTGTTCCCTCACTCTCATGATCCGATTGGACGGTACGATATGACCGGAGAGAGACCTGCGCAGGACCAATAGCTTTACGTCCTTTCCAAGGCACGGGGGTGTTCCGGTTCCTAACTCCTGGCTGCTATTAACTTCTTAAAAGAAAAACCCAATAACTTTTTGTTGGCCCGACCCGGGACTCGGGTTCATTCTAAATATTGACATTAAGAATAATTTATTTATAAATAAATGATTTTGACGGAAAGTTGATTTTATATTTTCAACCAATCTTCTATTATTTTCCTAATTTAAAATTCACCTCCCACACTAGGAATATATCCTGTGCCGCGGGGGTTATTACAAACATTCAAACAACAGACAGAAAGAAGACAAAGATCATTCAGACCCGAAACCATAATTTGTGAATAACACAATTTTTTGTCCCGTGTGAAATTCAAACCCACAACTCTCGGCGTTCTGATACTAGTGAGATGAATCTGTTTGCCTAGTAGCAATAGGACCTTTATTACATACAACATTGCTGGCGAAATGGCTATGTAATATACCTCTACAAACTGCCCGGACGTCCTAGTAGTTTAAGTGGTTGGCTCGTCACTGCCGCCGCGCCGAGAGTTGTAGGTTCGATCCCCATACGGGACAAAAATTTGTGATCCACAAATAATTGTTCCGAGTCTGGGTGTTCTTTGTGTCTGTTATTTGAATGTATGTTAACTCCGCCTGCGATAAAGGAATTATTCCTAGTTCGGGAATTGTCTTTATTAAAATTAAAAAAATAGATATTGAAATTGAACCCATAAAACTCAGTGCATCCATGAAGTGGCATTAGGAATTATCCCTATATTGTGACAGACTTTACGCACATCCAAATAATACAGAAAAAGAAGCAATTGAGAATCACATAAATATTTACCTCACATGGGGATTGAACCTTACAGCACGAGGCGTAGATACAACGACGAGATGATCACTACGGCACATGTGCAGACGTCTATTTTTCAATTTTGCCTCAGCTTAATATAGTAACGCTACTTTCAGATACCGAACACTATATCAGATGACAGTAACCATAGTGTAAAAGCCAATTATGGTAACGATATTACTATAACAAACTAATACTGCCTACCGTCACTCTTGATTAAAAGCGTGATGGATGACAGTATTGTTTCTTTTTAATTTATCTCAGAAAACTACATAGCAACATTTTTATTTGATAAGGTTTAATGAGATGGTTAAAATATTGTAGGTTAGAATGAGCATCTTCGTTTTGCTATAAGGATGTTGTAGTGGTTCATACTGGTAACTCATCTTTACCACTGCATAGAATACGGTTCGATTCTTATAAGAACAAAGTAGTTGTATCATCTGAATCTGAAAGCAGCGATAGCTCAGTGGGGAGACCAACAGACTGCAATGCAGTGGGTCTCGGGTTCGAACCCTTGTCGCGCACCTCTGACTTTCGGAAGTTATATGACTTTTCGAAATTATGTGCGTATTAATTGACAATTATCGCCTGCTCCGTGCCTCGGAGAGCACGTTAAGCCGTCGGTCCCGGCTGCCATGAACATCTATGGCAGTCGTTATTGGGAGAGTGTCAACACAAAAGATCCCACTGGGTCGAAGTGTCGCCGGTCTGCACTGACTGGCCCCCACATAAGATACATACATACATCATCTGAATTGCTTCTGTAGCAAAGCGGTGGAGAATGAGCCTTGTATATAACCTGGGCACGGGCCTTTTCTTGGTGTGAGAAGAGTTTGCCCAAAGTCTACCGTGCTGGCCCATTGCAGGTTGACAGACTCCACATATAGTCGAGAACATTAGTAGAACTCGCTGACGTGCAGATTTCCTTACGATGTTTTTTCTGCACAGTTAAAGTGAGCGATAATTAACATTAATTCGTACATGACTGCGATAAGTCAGATGTGCCTCACTTGGGATGGAACCCAAGATATCTGCGTGGCAATCTAACGGTATTCCACCAGTCTACCGTAATAGCCAATAAATCATTAATACATTCTTTTAATTAATTAATTTTAGATTGCTTCCGTATCATTACCTTACTCATTCGAATATTTATTGATTATCGCACATTATTCTGTGCTAGCAACATATACCGACAGAATTTAAAGATACCTACTAGACATGTTGAAAGAATGGAAGACAAAAGATTTACTATGAAAGTATACAAGGCTAATGTGAATGGGGACAACCGGAAGGAGCTCCCTCTTCCGGCCTAGGCGAACGTTTAGTGGCCAAAACGGAGGCATTCTAGAAAAAGGTCAAGCAAGAAGTACTCTACAGACAACCATGTTTGAAAATTGATATGCGAGTAAATGAAACATATATGGGCTTTCTGCAACTTATTAAGGAGCTATCTGTAGATGTTTGCCTAGTGGTCGTTAGACTGCCACGCAGAGGTCTTAAGTTCGATCTCAAGGCACACACCTCTAACTTTTTAAAGTTATGTGCGTATTAAGTAGTTAATTATTGCTCGCTTTAACAACGAAGAAAAACATCTTGAGGCAACCAGCATGTCGGAGAGTTCTCCATAATGTTCTGGAAGACATGTGAAGTCTGTCAACGCGCGTTAAGCCAGCTTAGTGGACTAAGGCCCAACTCTTCTCAAACTTAGGGAAGGTCCGGGTCCAGCATACGGACAGTTTTTATACAGGACTTATATTATTATTACATCTATATATTAATACGTGAGCCAAAAACTATGTAACCCTTTTTACGAAAATTGCGCTGACGGAGGAGTATGAAATTTGGCACAGTTAAAGTTTATATAGAGAAGAAGTGGCATATCCTAATATTTTTATAAAATATGCATTAGAAATACATTAAATTAATGAAAAAACACTACACGCACACAACTATGCATTTGTCACACGCAGTCAAATCGTGTTCGTAGTATTTCGGTATTTTTCCTCTAACGTCGTACAATTTCTTCGTAACTTTGGTTACAAATACCTTATTTATATGTAATAAAGAAAAAGAAAACAAAGTAACAAGCTTAGAAATATCATCAATGAAAAAGTATAGTTAAGTAAATAATCATTTGTTTTAACAATATAGGTAAATTAATCTGTGTAGCCTTGGCGAAATCTAAATGATTATAAGGGTAAAGTTATAGGCAATAAAACCTTGAAAACGATCAAACTTAAAATTTAAATCAGTTTTGGTCGAATTTTGACCACTAGGCGACCGCTAGTAGGCTTAATTTGTAAAACTAACTGGCTGCATGCGTCATCAGCCCAATAACCTTTCAATTTTAAACCTCAACAAAAAAGAAAACATTATAAATATTAAAAAGTTGTAAGTACATTATTATAGTTTCCTTAAAACATGGAATCGAACGTCATGTAACATACAATACGACATATCACCATGGCAACCTATAGGGAACACTGTGGGGGGCTTTCACCTTTGGGGTGAAAATCTTTTTAACGTCTTACACTAAGGGTCAATGTATTGGTAACTGCTTTATGATTATTTTGGGGTTCAGTGCCGTGTTGTGTAATATTAAGACATTGGATGTGTGATTGGATGGCTCTTCTTCCCTTGTCTTGTAATGCAAGTGTGTTGTTGAGTGGACTGTCCAGCATTGAGTAGTACAAAGTGTATTTGGATGTTTTTGTTAACAATTTCCAAATAGCGAAATCGTATTTGATACGCTTCTGCCTTCCCCACTGTGAAAACAAAGATGTAATACTATGAATGGATTGCTGGCTATTTAGTCTGTATGTTAATGGTATATACGAAGAATCAATCAAGAACATATTAATATGAAACAATTTCTAAATTAAATCTTTAATATAAAAATCAATTGCTGTTCGTTTGTCTCGCTAAAACTCGAGAACGGCTGGGCCGATATAGCTGATTTTGGTTTTGAAATGTTTGTCGTAGTCCAGAGTAGATTTAAACGGTGAGAAAATATAGAAAAATTCGTTAGGATAGGTGATACGAAGTACACAGGGTCACCTAGTACATAATATATTAGGACCACTGTAACATAATATGCATTATAAAGAAGATAGAAACAATATTTTTGTTATTAAAAAACCTTTCAAAGGGTGCATTTGCAAACTCCGACTGCAACTAGGAATTTGGCATATTTAGAAAAAAAAACAAGTATTTTTATTTATTGAATTTAGTTCTATATGGACAGTAACATATGGCATAATGACTACAATACCTAATACATTTAAATGAATTGTATAATACTAACATTATAATTTGATGGCGATTTAAAAGAGTGGCCTTGAGTTTCTTGCAGGTATCTTCTCATAGGCTTAACCTTTTGCCTGAACCTTGCAACTAACATAAATGTAAATTTAGTAAATGTAATAAACTCACTAACCCCTTTGACGTTTAGTAGTGTTACTTTGTGACCTAAATGAATAAATGATTTTCGACTTTTTGAGTTTGACTTTGACTTGACAGAAAACCCAATACCCTACCCGAGATGTGAACCGACACAAGACCTCGTGCACAGCAGTCGAATTCACTACCATTGTGCCACTGATATATTCGAAGATATGAGACGGCAACCATTTTAGTCTTCCCGTGACCACGGCTGCTGAAAAGCAACCGAAACGTCGGACAAAGTCTAAATCTAAATAGATGAATAATTTTAATACTTAAACAGTTTCAAAATCTTTTAAAAGTAGTATTTCGAAACAAACTGCGATATTATCTGTATAAAGTAGTTTAATTTCAGTCATACAATTTTCATGTACGTTAGACAATATTATATGCAAAGCAAATAACAAAATGTACAGAACCATTAACCAAAAATAAATTAATATATTCATTAACGATGTAAAGTACAACACTTTTGCATGAACAGTTCGGTATCCGGCGATAAATTAATGGGTTTAGCAACACGCTAGGAATAATGTCAAGTTTATCGGACCTAGGTCCCAACTTAAGTATTAAGTTACCTAACAGAACTTTGAACCTGACATCAATAAATTCAAAGTCTAGGGTACATTATTTAATACATAACTTCTAGTCTAAAACGGCAAATTATTAAAACATGCTATTAGTCACAGTTTTGCTTTTTAATTCTTACTAGATATTGCCCGTGGCTTCACTCGCGTAAATGTAGTTTAGATAAAATGTACCTCATATCCTTTTTTGTACCCCTGACAACGTATATGCGAAATTTTATCATGATCGGTCGAGTAGGTAAGGCGTGAAAGCGTAACAAACAAACTCACATTCGCATTTATAATATTACTTAGGATTAGGATTTTCTTCTAGCTGGCTCTTGCGATTTACCCACGTTTATGATGCCTGCTTCGTTACCGTTGTTAGTAGCCTAATGTTATACTAGCCCATAGGCCCATAGGCAGAAGTACCATAGTACTTCTGGATAAAGTAGCTATCTATTGGTGAAAGAATTATTTAAATCGGTCTTGTAGTTTTTGTGCTTATTCATTACAAACAACAATAAAAACGTAAAATATTACAAATCTTTCTTCTTTATTAATTATTATAATTAGGTATAGATTCTACTTCGTACATTGTTCCGGAACAAATCCATGTTATTCTATGGTTGGACACCTAGATCAGATTCACCAAACCAATAAACACACTGTCGCATCTATAGTGATAGTAATTACTAGCCTTGCCTGCGAGTTTACTCGCGTGGATTCCAGTTCGTGCTCGATGTTATATAGGTACACATGGCTACACATCCAGACACCCTACATACGCATAACTACGCTACATACAAAATAGAGATTTTCGGAAAGGGACTGTGCACAGTGGTGTCGATGTGGTGGTAAGGATAGAGCGCCGCGTCACGTCCAGCGTGAATGAAACAAAATAACAAAAATATAACGCACTCTCTCGCACGATTCGCAGCGTTCAACTTCTAATAGCTCAAATTCCAAACAGTCTTGGTTGATGTGTCGGTGTGTGTACTATATCTCTGGTTTAACTGCACGGAATTTGTTTACTAATCCTGGATTTGATGGCCGGCTTGGCCAAAGAAATGTGTTATTGTATTTTTGCAGTGGTGGTGTAGACGACTTGTGTCTTAGTTGCGATTCTTTTAAATTGTTATAGGGCTTTTTGCCTAGAAATTATTAGTAGCAGTCTGAAGTAACCGGACAAGGTGCCAGTAGGCTTGCTACCAATTGAGATTCATTATTTGTTCTGTGCTTGCCACAAATAGGTGTAATAATACCTCTGTCTTCCAAATCGGAAAGCTTAATAAAATTATGTGTATGCATTTTTAGTAGTAGGTAGGTTTAGTACAACCGATTCTGCAATCGAACTTGGTAGACGCAGAGTTCAGTCACACATGCGCCTACACCACTGATAAATGACGAAGAGGTTTTTGTATTATCCTCGCTACTACCACTGCACTAAATATTGTGGGTTCAATCCCCTCCCGGGTATCAAAATTGTGATCCGCAAATAGTTGTGGCGAATTTTAATGTTTTGTGTCCGTTGGTTGAAATAGATGTACAAATTATTTAAAGAACGGGATCTGTCTTAACACACATATGGAGGTGTTTCGTGCCCTAAGTACATAAAGTCGTTTGTCCTGCGCTTGATGTTTCTTCGGTCATGTCGGATTGTCGCCACATTGAACTATGAGAGTAATAGAATAGAGAGTGCAGTCGTGTTAGCACACACACTTGTGCCCTCTAATATTAACTGTATAGATGATTAGTCTCCAAATTCGATCCGAGACATGGGATAGAACACTACAGACTCAGTAGCGCAACTGTAGTGAATGTTACGAGCTCGATTTGCGGTTAACGCAAACTGTTTTTTATTATAGTAGGACTAGGTGTGTTTAATACAATACTTGATCTATAGTCTATCAAGATTGACCGCTGTGACAAAAAAGCGGCGTGGAACACATGAAAAGAAGATCAATATCAGTCCATAAACTGTTACAATAATGGCACGAGCTTCTTCTGAGTGTGAGAAGGATTAGGCCACAATCTACGACGCTGGCACGGTGCGGGCTGGCAGACATTACATAATTTCGAAAAAAATTAAATGTCTCGCAGACATGCTGCTTTTCCTCGTGATGTTTACCTTCACTGTTTAAGCAGGCAATAATTGACTATTAATTACGCACATAACTTCAAAAATCTTCAGTCCTCTTCAGTCCAACGTTCTCCCGCTAAGCAGAAGAATAAAAGAACAAGAATAAAATCCTTTCTTTCTTCTTCACACAGGCCTTTATTTAAGTCCCCATAGCTCGTTAGTACAATCATTCAACGGTCGATAAAGTGGTAATATTGCAGTCATTTACCTCTGTGATTACGTACTTCGGTGAATGTCATTAATCAAGTGTCGAACCCACGTGAGAACTAATCGTACGTTATATAGTCACGGTCTATTTCCTACTGTTTGGGCCCAAGTACTTCCGAGTATACTTTAATCGTCATTCAAATGGATCGATGCTAAGGACGATGCTTAGAAAGCAAGTTTTCAAAATTTGTGTTTTTGAATTGAAAATTCTTTGGATTGGCTCGATGGCGTAGCCGTAGTGAATGTGATTTATGTGCATGAGGTCTCTGGTTCGATGGCTGGCGAGGACAAAATGTTACAGGATTTTTATGCCTTCATATTCTCAGTAGCAATACTGTCTATGAGGTCTCGAGTTTAATGCTCGTTTCAGGCAAATTATTTTGGATTTTTCGGTCAAGGAATTCTTAGTAACAACGCGGTATTTAGATGTACCTGGTTGACGGCAGTTGGCCCCTACATCCTAAAACCATAGATTACGAAATATGGGTTTGATACAGCTCTAACGGCAATAAGCTTGCCTCCTTAGTACTTAGTATGATTTTAAAACTATGAAACGATAACTGGCGAAATGTGAGTATAATACACCTTCAGTAGCGTTACTTGATTTCCAGAATAAGGCAAGCTCGTTTAAATATTTAGCAGTAAATTATCTGAACACCATTTTCTTTCCTATATATTGTGTAACCCGCACAACATATCTGCCAACCTACACTGGACCAGCGTGGTGGACTATAGCCTAACCCTTCTTACACTGAGAAGAGGCTCGTGCCCAGCAGTGGGACAGTTTAATACAGAGCTGATATTATTGTCACGTGCATTATGTGAATCAGCTCACAAAATCATACTGAAGGTTTCGTAATTGTAGATCGACCACAATAAACCATTATATATTCTGAATAAAACATTTTCTTAAGCCATGGTTTTGGATTGTTATGATGGTACCACTGTCTGAAGAATATTCGTGTCTTACTGACATTGTAACGCCTGCCTAAGAAGATTTGTTTAGATTCCCTGCTCACCACAGAAATACAACATAATCATGTTTCATTCGACTGATTATCAGATGTGTATGATAGTTTCTTATTTAGGATTTCAACTCCTAGACTAGGCATCAAGCCCTGCGTCGAGAGGGACTTTACAAACATACAATTAACGGGCACTATACTCAGGCCCTTGTAGATCACACAAATCATTGTTCCGTGTGGGATTCGAAGCCACAGCACTCAGCGCGGCGGCAGCGGCAAGGTGACCGCTTTCTCACTACGCTATACGAAAATTTAGCTTACTTTTCAATTAGCATAATACGTCTAGCTCTATTATCAACACGTCCATTGTCTGTCAAAAGCTAAACCTAAAAATGATTCAAAGAAATTAAAACCAACTCGACAAGTGGAGGCCAAAAAAGGCAGCGCCCTAATAACTATTTTCAATTGAATAAATTCTATGAACAGTCGCAAATTCCTGCCGTCCTTGGTGCGAAGTGGTGGTGAGTGGTGGTGGGTGGTGACCACTCTTTGTGCGTAGTGTTGTGGTGCCGTTGTCATGGTAACGGCGCAATGAGTGGCAAGCCGTGCCATGCTTGATAGCTATGACCTATGACCGGACGCTCGAAAACAAAATAAATGTATTCATTTAGATTTTTCTTTATCTTAATAGATATTTCTAGTTGCTTTTCCTAATTAAGGATCATCTCTGTGTCGTTGAGACTTTACAAACAACAGAATACAAAGTCCCGAAACACAGTTTTCCTGTTTGGGGATTAAAGCCACAACACTTTACGCAGCCGCTAGTTGCAATGGGCATGATGACTTAACGACTTTAGTCTGTCTTTTAAATTAGCAAACAATATTGGACACGTATTTTTTTTGATCCCATAAACTAATAACAACGTTGATACAACGCGTTTAAATTTCATTTTACGTCACTTGTTGGTACACACGGCTACACATCAAGTTAGACACCCTATATACGCATAACTACGCTACATGCAAAATAGAGAATTGTTGGAAAGGGACAGTGCATAGTGGTGTCGATGTAATGGTAAGGATAGAGCGTAACAAAAATATAACGCACTCTCTCGCACGATTCGAACTTCTCATAGTTCAAAGTGCAAACAGTGTACAAATAAAAAAAACCGTTTCTCACAAACTCCCACTCCCGAACTTGCGCTATATCTTAGTCAATTTTTATTGTTAGTTAAAACAAAAAAATAGGTGTCCAATATTTCAGAAACATTTATTTTTAACTCTGTCATCATTTCTTCTTGGACTTTTCAATTGGTAAGATCATAAAGGGAAAATACAATGATACAAATGCACAGATGACGCACTAACTAGATTAAGCTAAGATTTGAAACTGTTAATGTCGATCGACGTTTATAGGTGAAGTCAAGCCAACATTTTAATTCTTCGATAGCGAAAGCAAATACATTTTCGTGGACCCGCTTACGAATTGTGAACCCCCATTTTTTTGTCACGCCAACGTAGTCCCCCGTCGAGTCTCCCGTAGACCCCTGGGGGTCCACCTGGACCACTTTGGGAATTACTGCTATAGACGATAAAACGATAAAGAACTTTAATTCAATTAAATGTTTATACTGAAGAATGTTTTATCATCGGTAACAAAGAGGTAGTAAATAATAATTTTTAATAATAATAATTTTTAATAATAATTAATAATTTTTTTAATAATAATAATAATTTATTCAATAATAATAATTTACATTTCATTGGATACATTTATAGCTGAATAATATTACACTATGATATTTTATAATCTAATAAATAGTAAGTACTTAACATATAGCTAAATGAGCCAGTATAGGTTCATTTTACTTTACGATCTAGGTTTTACAAATTAATTGCCTGAACTAGGTTTACACCTGTGTTTCAGGCTATTTTTCTACTCAATAAATATGGATTGCGCCAGTAGAGTAAATGTGCATACGCTTAAAATAAATATTGGTGCAATAATAAAATAACATTGAGGCCACTTGATAGTAATTATTTCATGACTATAAGCAAATTTTCCGTATCGGAGTAGGTCAATGTTTGCAAGTGCCTAGTAACGATTATATTACATTGTTTATAACTTAATTTATATATATCTAATAACTTATTTAATTTATTGTATAAAAAAGGGCCTATGAATAGGAAAAATCTATTTATAAAGGCGTTTTTACCATGAAACTTAGTACAGACTAAATCTTTTCTTCTCTTGTCCAGAGGGAGTGGTTTGAATGGAACTAATGCATGTTGTTTTAGTATGGTGTGCAGAATGAACAATTGACGTACAGTTAGGAGAATGAAATGAAATATTTCTTGTAAGTGATTTATAAAAGTAGCACTATCTCTGGCAGCATTCCCGGTATATGGCAATAGGCTCGCCATCCATCACATAGGTCCTGAAACTTTAGCTTCTTCTTCTTTTTCTTTCCGTGTGGTTAGTGGCCAACCTGTTGTCAAGACTTGTTCAAGCCGCCCATAGACCTCTGACATGGCTTAACGACTGCTGTCAATTTGACAACAACCGGGACCGACTTTTTACGTGCTCTCCGAAGCACGGAGACGCTCAGATGAAATACCACTAAACGGTCACCCATCTATTTTTTTTTTTTTTTTTTTTTTTTATCGTGGGGGAATGCTTGATGCATACCCCTCCGCGGGGGCGGGCGGAGGGGTTATGTCGGACTCGCCGGGGTAAAAGAAAGATGTTGAAAAGATGAAGTACCTCCCGGAATACCGACTAAACCTACCACGGTGTTCCTCGACAAAACCACTATCGACGGGGCCGCGCGAATCACTTTCGCATGCGGTCGCGACCCCGCCGAGGTTTCGGCCCGCCGTATGAAACGGCAGGCCACTACACGAAAGACCTACCCTATTGGCACTTCTACACTCCCTACTGTCCCCCCTAGAGGGGAGACGGACTCGACACAGAGGCGCGCGTGGGAACACGCACGCCGCCTCTCGGACCTGGTGCTGAACGGATGGCGGGCAGGCCCACAAAGCCCGCCACCCCCAGGTCAAACCTCAGGGTGGCTGGAGGTCGTCCCGCGCCCTCCGGCGCCCGGCTCTGCGGTTGGGGAGAGGGTTCAAACGCTCCCTCTCCCGCTCCGCCGCCTCCTTGATGGAAATGACTTCCTCGCAGAAGGAGACGACGGCATTCCACGACCTCTCACTCTGGACCATAGACTGAACTACGGCCGAGAGCGAGAGGGCAACCAATCCGACTGCCGCGATCAACTCACGGCGCTGCGATGCCCAGGCGGGGCAAACCGCCAAAGTGTGCAGCGCCGTGTCCTCAACAACGTCGCGGCAGTCGCCGCAGTGGTGACAACCGGGCGTCTCTTGCCGGCGTATGCGACACAGGAACTGGCCAAAACAACCGTGGCCAGTCATTACCTGTGTCAGCCGGAAGGTGAGGGCGCCATGGCGCCTCTCCAGCCACTCCTCAAACACGGGACTTACCGCCACGATCGTGGCGTGCCCGACCCATCTATAGACTGACCGCACCCAACGTTGCTTAACCTCGCTAATCGTTTACCGATCAGTGAATGCAACTGGCTATGAGCGCCTCAAAAACTTTACCTGACAAAATATTTATTTAATACACCTATGCCTACCTGTCGTGGATATAAGCCTGAGAATATGCACGTCTTAAAACATTACGACATTAGTGCAGTCTATGTCGTAATGTCGAATGGAGTAGTAGATTCAATGGTCGCCTCACTAATGCCCCTGCGCCGAGCACTGTGTGTTCAATTCCCACAAGGGAAAAAAATGTGGGTTCCACATATTTGTACATATGTTCCACATAGTTGTTTCGTGATTCTTTCTTTGTTTGAGAGTTTGTGAAGTCACCTTGCCGTTGTCACCGAATTCTGGTGATACTAACGCCCCACGTGGGACAAAAAATTGTATGTTCCTCAAACAATTGTGCCGAGTTTGGATGTTATTTATGTCCGTTATTTAATTGTTTGTAAAGATCCTAGGATTTATTCCTAATGCGAGAATTGTCTATTTCAAGAACAATAATTATAGGAGATGATAGTGTAACGGGATATAAAATGGCTTTTATTACAATTCTGCTGTCACGTATATTTGTAATGACGTGTTGCACGTACGTGGCAGTTATATGACCAACAATATAATAATGATAACAGTTTACGATGTACCATAACATTCCATTGAATCAATATACTTTTAGTATTATGTAGTTCTCTGGTAATACTGCCGTGAAATCTAGTTACAGAAAAAAGAGTCAAAATATTGACGGTTCCTACAGCAAGCAGCTATTTTGCCTTATATAACTATTTGTTTTAAAAGAGACAACTACCACACTTGGAATCCTTCCCCCATCCTGCGTTGCGGGATACATATGAACAACGAACACAAAAAACACCCAGACTCGACGTCGATGGTGATAGCGAGCTGACCACTTTTAAAACTATAGTCTTCTTCTTCTCTCTTAGCCTTTATTATTCCCTAGTCACTTGGGATCGGCTTTTCTGGTCTAACCGGATTTGACTGGATATCAGTTTTTACACGGAGCGGCTGCCACCTGACCTCCGCAACCCAAAGGCTAACGATACCCGAAGGCTAGACCAGTGTCAGGATATTAGAGGGTACTGACTTTCCCAATAACGACCGCCATAGATGTTCATGGCAGCCGGGACCAACGGCTTAACGTGCTCTCCGAGGCACGGAGCAGGCGATAATTGTGAATTAATACGCACATAATTTCGAAAAGTCATATAACTTCCGAAAGTTAGAGGTGCGCGACGTGGGTTCGAACCCGAGACTGTCTGCATTGCAGTCTGTTGGTCTCCCCACTGAGCTATCGCTGCTATTATATTATATATATTTTAAAACTATAGTCTATCCCAATAGAATTTGAGAAAAAGGTAAACAGCTTGTAGTGACTTTTAACATAAAATAATAATAATATTCTATCACATACACACAACACCATCTAGCCCAAACTAAGCAGAGCTTGTACTATGGGTACTAGACAATGGATAATGATACATATATACTTTTTTTTTTGTAAATACTTACATTGTATACATAGAAACACCTAGACCAAGACCAACATCCATGTTCATGCACGCAAATGTTTAATTTGTGCGGGAATCGAACCCGCGACCTCAGGCGTGGCAGTCGGTTACACTTACCACTACGCCATTGAAGCCGACATTTTTTTGGAAAATAAATTTATGGATATTTATCAAAAGGACTTATTGTATTTACTAACTACTTTTCAAAGAGAGTTTGAATTTTCTAAATGACTTTATATTTAATTAGGCATGAAACGATTGTTTACATAAAATATTAATTCTATTGGGACAGATTATACTACGCACTACTATGTATAGTGCAGTCAGCTATTCGATGATGATAAACAAGCATATGACGCGCCTGGTAAATGGTTACTGTCAAGTATGATCTGCGGTCATCTCTTATCATCAGGTGCTCAGCTGGACTCTATATGTATCTTTTTTGTAAGATTGCTACCGCACCAGGCCTATTGCCTGTTCACGGGAGACTGTACAAACATTCAAACAACGGACACAAAGAACACATAGACTTGAAACCGCCATTTGTGGATCACACAATATGTTTTCCTCTGTGGGATTCGTAACCTCATCACTTGGCCTAACCCACTACACCAATCGTGCATTGAAACTGACCCATTCTTATTCTTCTCATTTCTGGGCACGGGTCACAGTATATCAAATAAAGCTATAGATCACCGTTCACGTTGAACTCCCAAACATGTAGATTTACTCACGATATTTTCCTTAACCGTTAAGCGAGCGGTAATTAACTGTTTAATATGAACATAACTTTGAAAAGTCAGAAGTGAGTACCTTAGTACCTGAGACCTCTGCATGGCAGTCCAACGGTTTCCCATAAGGCTATCGCTGCTTAGTAACCATTACTTAGACATTTTGTTTGGGAGTTAAACATCATCAGATGTATGCGTTATATTGTAAATTAGACGTGCCCGCTGTTTCACCCGCGTTTATAGTTACTCCGTCGCTCCCGTGTGTCGCAGCATGATGTTATATCATATATAACATCATGCTGCTGTGTGTTTGATGCTGCAGCTATCAAACACTAAAATAATTTTTCAATTCGGACCAGTAGTTCTTGAGATTAGCGCGTTCAACCTAACAAACAAATTCTTCAGCTTTATAATATTAGTATAGATTAATAGTCCGTTCGTAATACCGTCGTCGGTAGCGCAGTGGGAGCGAATGCTATTGCTGTGCGTGAGGGTCTAGGTTTAATTCCGAGTCGACCAAAGTGTTATTGTGTTTTAATAAGATATGCATTGTTTGTTTGGAATCTAAATTTAGGTGTAATATTCATCAATCATCCGCTAATTCCTTTGGGAATTAGGCGTGAGACCATCAGAGATATACTAGTGTTAATAATTAAACTTAATATAAATATTTTAATCCACTTTGTGGGCGACAGTACAGCCTTAAGCACAATACTTTCGCTTGTATACTACTGAACTCATAAATTACAAGCTGTATAAGTATCCAACTTCATACACATCAATATATTTGAGGTTGTTATTTTTAGCCACTGATGAACCTTAATGTGTAAAGAATGAGTGATCCTGAACACACCACATAAGACGTATCGAGGTCCCAAAATAAAAATATATAAAGAAATGTTTCCCAGTTAGTATTTATGAATATAAAATATACTCCTTCTGGATATTAATAGCAATAATCTCGTGTCTACACGAGATAAATAACGTGTTATGTCGTAATATGTCGTTCTGACACATATTTTATAATTTTGAATTTATCTATAACGAAGACGGTATAAAGTATTTTCATTGAAATTAAACTGCTATATATGGATTTTATCGCGTTGTTTATTTGACACTTTATTACAAAATTTTGAAAATTGTTACACTACTACTACTATTAAACTTTAGTAATTTTTAAGCAAATTAATTTTTTTTTGGTTTAAGAACTTTATTCTCATAAGAATTACAATAATTCACTTACTGAGAATCCATATTTACAATAAATGAGCGTACAGAAAAATAGACGAAAGTAAAACTTTATATAAACATAAAGTGGGTAAACTTATAATTTTATGTTAAACGTATCACTGTCAACATCACCAACCAAGCAAACACGGATCCAAAGTAACAAACACAAATACAGCTAGATGTGGCTATCATGGCAATGAAAGCAGGAGGTTTAGATATATACATATATATAATATATAGTTTTTTTTTATTTTTTCTGTATGTTATTAGTATATACATATATGTGAGTGCTGGCATGTAATATATAACACATATACGTATATATATCCACATAAATAAATATACGTTTTTTTTTTTTATTTTTTTTTTTTTTTATTTTACTCTAAATATTCTAATGATTTATATTTATGTATATATTGTAGTTATTTCGAAGTTTGTTTCGGGTTTTTTTTTTTTCTTTTTTTTTTTTTTTTTAAATTAAAATTATACAACTAATTATATGCAATAGATATATGTGTCCTGAGCATGTTTTTAAAACTGTACATACTTGTCGCTTCTTTAACTTGTACCGGTAGTTTATTTATTATATGTATATTTGAACACCCTCGTATTCTATATTCCGTTTCCCGTAATTCGTTCTTGGTCGACGCGCTACTAAGTAATTTCCGTTGCGTAATTTTATCTTTTGTGTTTGTTGCTTTTTAGTAAAACTTAGAGTCGTGTGAATGGTTTTGTTTAGTATTTTCCTTATAAGTATGCACGTATAGTATACATAAGATTGTGTGATGTTCATTATGTTAGTTTCATTATATATTTTTTGAGTTGAAGTTCGGAATTTATAATTAAATAATATTTTAACAAGTTTATTTTGGGCCTTTTGTATTATTTCTAAATTGGATTTTGCTGCAGTCCCCCATATTTCAATTAAATAGTCAATGTGGGGCTTAATTAATGAGTTATATATTATGTAACGAACTTTTCGAGGATTACATTTTCTAATACTGTGGAGAGCTCCTATAAGAGATATTAATTTGGCTCTTATTTTCTCAATATGTGGTTTCCAAGTTAGGTAATTATCCAAAATAATACCTAGATATTTTTCTTTGTTTTTCCTTTGAATAATTTGATTATTTATTTTAAGTTGAATACTATCAGTTATATTTTTGTTTTTTGGAGCAAATATTACATAATTTGTTTTAGTAGTATTAATAGTTAATAAATTTGTTTGGAACCATTTGTTTAGCGAGTCTAAGTCTTTCTGAACGTCTTGTATCATACCATCAACTGACCTGCCGAAATAGAAAATAGTAGTATCATCAGCGTAAAGTGAAATATCTCCTGTTAGGTTTATTTGACATATATTATTGATGTAGATAAGGAACAAAAGCGGTCCTAAAATTGAACCCTGTGGCACACCGAATGTGACAGGGCGGGGACCACTCTGACGATTACCTATTCTTACAATTTGCTTTCGATTATGCAGATATGATTTGAAAATATCGAGTGCCTTGCCAGTGATACCTATATGAGATAACTTTCGAATTAATATATCTAGGCTAACTGTGTCGAAGGCTTTCTTGAGGTCGATGAAAATACCTAGGGCGACTTGTTTTTGATCAATTTTGTTTTTAATTTTGGTTATAAGGTCAATGGCTGCCGAGAGAGTATTTGAGCGTGGTCTGAATCCGTATTGTTTAGGATAAAGGAAATTTATTGATTTGAGATATAATTCTAATCGAAAAGTATTGTTTTGCTATCGACATAATTATGGCTTTATCTACAATGTCTTGGGGATGCTGTTCTAATGAGGAATCTGAGGAATTTGAACAGTTTATTAACTGTATTCGTTGCAACAAATCTTATCATTTCCTTTGCTTGTCAATACCGGAAATTCCTACTGATTGCGAGGTCTATCGTCAATGGAAGTGCCCGGGATGTATGATCCTACACTCGAAAACAATTACGAAAGATTGCACGCCTATTCGCAATGTTTCTACTACGCGAGGTAATAAGAGGCAAGCGCTAAACTCACCTCCACAGCCTACTGCTATTACCGCAGAGAGCGTGCGTTGTATTGTTCAAGATGTAGTCAAGGCTGAGTTTGCTACCTTTTTTGAGAAGATAAATAGTGCAATTATTAACACGATCAACCGAGAACTTGTACCAATAAAAAATGATATAGAGGAACTAAAAACATCACTCACTTTTCATACAAGGGAATTTGATGAACTTCATTCAGAACACGTCAAGGCTAAAAGCAGCATGAATAATCTGAGCGAAGAGAATCGTCAGCTGAAAAATACAGTTTCGGAGTTAAGTCAAAGATTAAATTATTTAGAGCAACACGCACGGTCAAATAACATAGAAATACAGTGTTTACCGGAAAATACAAAAGAAAACCTATTTACCATCGTTAAACAGCTGGGGTCAGTGGTCGGCTGTGAAATTAGAGATAGTGATATTCTGCACTCCACTCGCATAGCCAAACTAAACACAAGCAATACCCGCCCTCGGTCTATTGTCGTTCAGCTAGCAACGCCAAGGATACGAGATCAGCTCCTTGCTGCTGTAATAGAATATAACAAGAAACATATGGATAATAAACTGAATACTGCTGATTTTGGACTCGCTGGCAATAGATTACCAGTGTTCGTCGTCGAACATTTATCACCGGCCAACAAAGCGCTCCATGCTGCAGCGCGACTTAGAGCGAGGGAGAGGGGATACAAGTACGTTTGGGTGAGAAGCGGTAGAATTTTTGTTAAAAAGAACGATGATGCGGATCATGTTTTCATAAAAAATTTAGACGCAGTAAATAAGATTGTGTAAATTTCCTTTTTATCTATTTCGTGAATATTTATTATAATTATGCCAAGATATTTTAATTGTTCATTTATAAAAATTCAGTAACTTGCAAATCTACTACCAAAACAGTCGTGGTCTTAGAACTAAAACACACACAATTTATCGTAATATATCTTGTAATAATTATGACGTAATTATTTTAACAGAAACCTGGCTTAATGACTCAGTATTGAGTGGTGAATTATTTGATAATAGATATGTCGTCTACAGAAGAGATAGACATACATCTCCTTTACATTGTACTAGAGACGGTGGTGGCGTTTTGATTGCGATAAAGAAAACTTTAAGATCTAAGCGTATCGAAGGTTGGGAAAGTGTTTGTGAGGACCTTTGGGTAGTTATAGATATACCGGGAGGGCGTACAGTGCAAAAAGTGATTATTTGCGCTTTATACTTACCACCACCAGTAAGTCGCTCTTCTTTAGAAATATTTATCGATCAATGTAATGCAGCTTTCGAGCAAATGACAGACAGCGAAGTATGTATTGTTGGAGATTTCAATTTAAATAATATTGACTGGCAATTAGTTAAAAATACATCTTGTTATAAAAGTCCCTCCACCACATGTGAAATACTATTGGACTTTACTTATATCAACAGGCTTAATCAATATAATTCTGTGCTGAACACTGGTGGTAGGATTTTGGATCTTGTACTTTGTACTTTACCTTCTTGTACTGTAAATGTGTGTTTAAACCCTTTAAGTAACGTTGATCATTACCACCCTCCTTTGGAAATTGTTATCGCTCTGCCAAAGGATGCAAAGTTACCATATAACAATGTAAATGCAAGATCTAATTTTCATAAAGGCGACTATACATCGATTTGCACATTTTTGCGTGAACAGGATTGGTACCAATTATTCGAGGGGCTAAGTGATGTGAATGAAATGCTGGACGTTTTCTACCAAATTCTTAACTCCGCTATAGTCAAATTCATACCATTCCAAGTACCTAAAGTTAATAAATATCCTCCATGGTTCAACAATAGATTAATTAAAATGTTACGACAAAAAAACAAACTTAGGAAGCGATATAAAAAATATAATAACCCGTTAGACGCACTGGAACTAAAATATATCAGCAAACATTGTGACCATTTGGCGACCAAATGTTATAATAGCTATACGAAATTTCTAGAAGATAGACTTGTGAAAAATCCTAAGCTGTTCTGGACATATGTAAAAGCCAAAAGAGGTGGATTAAGCGCATATCCTAGGTCGATGACAAATGGACTAGTTACTTCAAATGATGGTACCGAGATATGTGAGTTGTTCGCTAGTCACTTTGCCTCCGTCTATAGTGATGATCATAATGTCGGTAACAATTACAGTTCAGAATACTTACAAAACCTAGACAAATATAGCTTATGTTTAAATAGTTACTTTATTAATCACAAGAGTTTACTTACAAAATTAAAAAATATCGATATTAAGAAGGGCGCTGGGCCTGACGGCATACCGCCTATCTTTATATCAGCTTGTTCTACGGAATTAGTTTGTCCACTTATCCTCATATATAATAAATCTCTATCTTCTGGTGTATTTCCCATGAAATGGAAAACGGCAAAAGTGGTGCCAATATATAAATCAGACAACATTGAAAACATTTGTAATTATAGACCTATCTCAATTTTATCGTCATTTGCCAAAATTTTCGAAGCGCTTTTGTGTCCATACATTCAAAACCACTTAAAACTATATCTGAGTAACTATCAGCATGGATTTGTTGGTCTTAGATCCACAAGTACAAATCTCGTCCCTTTTACAGAATTTTTGATAAAAACGGTAGACTCAGGTCATGAAGCTGATGTCATATATACGGATTTCAGTAAGGCATTTGACAGGGTGCCACATTCAATACTGATTTCCAAACTGCGCGCATATGGGATTGCAGGCACTTTACTCGAATGGTTGGCGTCATATTTGCAAAATAGGATTTTTTTGTGGTTGTAACTGGGCATCAGTCATCGATCAAACACATTTCATCAGGAGTTCCTCAAGGCTCCCATTTAGGTCCCATATTGTTTAATTTTTTCATAAATGATGTCTCGAATTGTTTCCAGTTCTCGGATGTTTATATGTATGCTGATGATTTAAAGTTTGTACGTAAAGTTGATTCAAATAAAGATGCCATACTTTTACAAGAAGACCTGAACAGACTTATACTTTGGTGTAGAAACAACTATATGCTTCTAAATTGCAATAAATGTTATCATGTAAAATTCACGCGAAAACACAATCAATTAAAATCTAATTATTACATAAACCAGAGTAAAATAAAAGAGGTAGAAACAATTCGGGACCTTGGGGTGTTATATGATAAAAAATTATCTTTTGAGCCACACCTTGATAACATTAACAAAAAAGCATCAAAAATGTTAGGTTTCGTTCTACGATATTGTAAAACGTTGCGCAATAATAACACCAAGGTTCTACTTTATAACACTTTAATCCGTAGCTTATTGGAGTACTGCAGCGTAGTCTGGCGACCACATTATGCGATCCACTCATTACGCCTTGAACGTATTCAGAAACGGTTCCTATGGCATTTGGCGTTCTCCAATGGAATAACAAAAAAAAAACGCTCTTACGATTCTAGATTAAAGCACTTCGGCATTCATTCTTTAGCAAATCGCAGAAGTATTTATGACGCAATGTTTGCTATTAAAATCCTCAAGCAGCAAATTGACTGCCCACAGTTGTTGGCCCTTTTTAAATTTCGCGTTCCTGCTAGATTGCCACGCAAACCAATCACACCACTCTGTCCACCGTTAAGAAGAACAGTTCTTGGTGCTAATTCTCCTTACGCAAGAATGTGTAAGGAATTGAATGGTTTGAGCGACCTAATAGATCTGCATTTTTTTAGTATTAGGACAATAAAGTCCATATTTCTTAAAGCAACGGATTTAAAAACACAATAAATATAAATATATTATGTAAGCAGTATATGTATGTACAACTACGAGTAAGATAAAGATAAGTTTCAAACACTTTCTTGTATGCTCAAGCGGTGTTTACCTATAAGTGATTGTTGCATTGTCGCTTGTATTTTAGACTAGTTTAATTTTAAGTATTAATGTAAACAATTGTTGGTGAACCATAATAAATAAATAAATAAATAAATTATAAAGAATTTTCTCAAAAATTTTCGAGATCACTGGTAGCACAGATATTGGGCGGTAATTACACGGATCAGATTTACTTCCCGATTTATAGAGTGGAATTACCTTGGCAATTTTTAGATCGTCAGGAAATATGCCTCGTTCAAAACTATGGTTAATACAGTTTGTTAGTTCGACAGCAATGGTCTCTTTTAAACACTTTATGGATTTAGTACTAATGCCATCAATGCCAGAACTGCAATTTAAATCTAAATTATCAATAATTTTAATTACTTCGTCCGTGGTTGCAAGCGTAATACACTTTAATTCCATTTTGCCACTTGTTTCAGGTCCATCAGGGTTTGCTTCCGAGTTGTCGGTAATCAGATTAGCTAAGGACGAACCAATAGTCGCGAAGTAGGCGTTAAAGCTTTCACATATTTCATTTTGATCTGTAATTATTAAATTATTATTAAACTATTTAGATTTAATTTATTTTTACACTTTCCCCGACGTTTCGGTTGCTTTTCAGCAGCCATGGTCACGGGGAGACTAAGATGGCAGTTGTCTCAATGTTCCAGTGTAGTTATTTCAAAGTACCCGAACATAATTTAATCATTGGTGTTTCTATTTACGCAGAATGAGCTCAAAGTATCATGAAGTATAGCTGTGGTTTGCTTCTTCTTGGGTTTGACTATTTTTATTACTGGATCCCAAGCTGGTGGTACATTCCAACCATCTTCTCTATTAAAATTAGGATGTCTTTTGATTTCAATAGCCTCGCCAAGCATCCTTGGTAGGAATCGGTGTTCTTTAGCGAGAATCTGTGGTTTGTCAAATCTCAGGTAGTGGTTGGTCCCCTGTTGCACATGTTCACACACAGCAGACTTCAACGAGCGTTAGTGTTTTACATCAGCTATGTGTTCTTTTATGCGGGTGCCTATGTTTCTCTTGGTTTAGCAGTTTAATTTCAATGAATACTATTCGCGTAAATAGAAGACAATATTAAGTATTTTAATTTATATTTATTTTAGGAACCCAACAGCTCTATTGAAAGGTGTTCCAGGATTATCTGTTCCTTGTGGGACATTCTGTATATAAAAATTCAGCTTCCGTTTGAGTCCGCAATATTCGAAAATGAGTCGATGAATTAATTTGAAATTTTTATTCAACGTTGCATTTATAGTTTATAAGATTATAGTCTTTAAGAATACTTGTCTAAAAAACACAAATAATAAATAATATGAGACACAAACGGATATATACCATCATATAACGGAATAGATAGGTACCATCATATTATTCTAAGATGTACCTAGCCAGAGTTGGAAGACCTACATATATTTCGGTACCCCGCTACCTATAGATACAACCATTCAAGGCACATTTTGAAATTTTCTATAGCTATTAATAATTGCCTAACATTGACATTACATTAAACTTAGACAGTCGAGAGATCAGTGAACTTTAATCTGTAAAACATCTGATCTACAAATTAGTATAACACACACCAAGAGCAGTGCCGACTGCCCAGTGACACACAGCTAAAATCGATATATTAATGCATGAACTGGAAACTTCATACCCTTTATTAAGTATTGGGCGCACGCATGATTGTGGGATTTGGCATAGGTAGTTGAAGTTAATATGGTGAAGAAGAATTAAAATGCAAAACATTGTAAAAATGATTATTTTCATCATAGTTACGGTGCATTTTGATCACTTCACGACTACTTGTTTCAATTAACGTGTGTGAAATAGTAAACCTATCTTCTGTCTTAGCCTTTATTATTCCCAAGTCACTTGAGGTCGGCTTTTCTGGTCTAACCGGATTTGACTGGATATCAGTTTTTACACGGAGCGGCTGCTACCTGACCTCCGCAACCCGAAGGCTAATGATACCCTAAGGCTAGACCAGTGTCAGGATATTAGAGGGTACTGACTTTCCCAATAACGACTGCCATAGATGTTCATGGCAGCCGGGACCGACGGCTTAACGTGCTCTCCGAGGCACGGAGCAGGCGATAATTGTCAATCAATCAAAAAAATAATATGTGTTTACCACTAACGTGGTAATTAATGACACAGTCCGTTTCATTGTAAATAATTCAAGTTAATGTAACTGCAGTCTTCTGTAGAGTGTGCGTCGCTGGCGGTGTGTGAATGCGGCTGCTGTGCACGTGGTCTCGGGTTCGAATCCAGGGTCGGGTCAGCAAAATGTTATTGAATTTTTCTGTCAAAAAATTCTTAATAGCAGTTAGGAAGTTGGCGGCGTTGAGCACCTTCGTGCCTCGGACAGCTCGTAAAACCGTTAGGTTTATAAGACTTTTGTTTCCGCACACACTTGTATAATATCGTCTGTGCAGCTGACCAGTCTCAGTTATGTTTGGCCACCGCGATCGACTTGTAGATGAGATCTCGGGTAGGTTGGACAAAGTGTAATTACATTTTTCTGTCAACGATATGTACGGTCTTTGGAACTGTGTCAGGTAGACGACAATAGGCTTGCTCGTATTACGTGAAACTTAAAACCTTAACTGGTGACAAATTATGGATGTAATACAAAGTTGTAAAAATCTCATAAAACTTACATAGGGATGTAACATCTATAAGTTTAAAATTATATTTTACTAGATTTTATTAGCGATAGCTCAGTGGGGAGACTTACAGACTGCAATGCAGAGGGTCTAGGGTTCGAACCCACGCTGTGCACCTCAGACTTTCGGAAGTAAATGACTTTTTGAAAAAATGTGCGTATTGATTGACAATTATCGCCTGCTCCGTGCCTCGGAGAGCACGTTAAGCCGTCTGTCCCGGCTGCACAGTATACTAAGAACAGTAGTTTATCTAAAACCGCTCGGCGAGTTATTAGCCTACTCTTGCGTTGACGCTTAAGGTTGTCACTTTTATTTTAGTTAAATATTATTTGCGTATTATGAGCAGCACTATGTTTTTATTTATATAATATAATGTGTATTACATAATATAAAGTGAGAGCAGGCGAACGCGAGCGGGCGTGCAGCTTAGGTACTTGAACGCGCCCGATCACACGACACACTCACGGTACGGCCCATGTTGCCGCCACAGTATTCCGCCGTATATTATGCTAATGTGTGCGTGGCAGCGCGTGCGTACACGGCGCCGCACGCACACATTCAAACCGGCAGCGGCACATTTTTATGCAGATGACTTATTGTTCTTAGTATACTGTGCCGGCTGCCATGAACATCTATGGCAGTCGTTATTGGGAAAGTCAGTACCCTCTAATATCCTGACACATCTAGCCTTAGGGTATCGTTAGCCTTCGGGTTGCGGAGGTCAGGTGGCAGCCGCTCCGTGTAAAAACTAATATCCAGTCAAATTCGGTTGGACTAGAAAAAGCCGACCCCAAGTGACATGGGAATAATAAAAACTAGATTTCGCCCTTGGCTTCGTTTGCGTTAATCAAGAAAATTTTGTCAATAAATATCTATCCCTTGGAAACCGTATATTTTATATTATACTGATATATATATTTCTTATACAAATATTTTATATTTTCCTGAATTAAAGGTACTCTATGTTCTGTACCCCCGACAACGTGTATGCGAAATTTCTTGCTGATCAGTCAAGTAGTTAAGGCGTACAAGCGTAACAAACGAACTTACACATACGTGTAATGTAGTACATGTATGTGTCTAGTGCAGTATATTTATAATATTAGTTTAGAAGTTAGTATATTATTTAGATAAAAAAAATTTTTTTAATTATTCGATACCTGTTACTCGTTTCGTTTTTATTGGTTCAGTATAGCTGTCGATTAGGTGGAAGGAGTACTATTGCCTAAGATACATGCGTCAAGCCTAGGTTCAAATGATATTTGTAAACTAGATTCAAGCAATTATGTGTGTGTATGTGGTAGAATATTATATAGAATATAAATTTTCTGAGAAATATATTATATTCATATTATTTCAGATATTTTCAGGAGCAACTCTGCCTTAGGAGCTGGAACAGTGGTCCGTTACTATTGTTCACGACTACAGTTTCTGTTAACACCTCACAGAATACGTAAGTACTATTTAACAGTTGCCGCTAAATGACATAATATTAATAATAATAATAATAATAATATAATATTCTATCACATACACACTACACCATCTAGCCCAAACTAAGCAGAGCTTGTACTATGGGTTCTAGACAATGAATAAACATACATATATACTTCTTTTTGTAAATACATACATATTATACATAGAAACACCCAGACCAAGACAAACATCCATGTTTATGCACACAAATGTTTGACTTGTGCGGGAATCGAACCCGCGACCTCAGGCGTGGCAGTCGGTTACACTAACCACTACACCATATGTGGGCAGTGGCAATTGCGACCACTTAAACCACTAAGCCAGTGGTGCAGTCATCATGTATCATGAAAAGAATATGAGTGAATCATGAAAAGAATATGATTATCATGCATATATAGATTCACGTCTGTTTCCCAGAGGGCAAGGCAGAGACTACGGACTTCCATTTGCTACGATCTAGACACACTTCTCTGGCTTCATTCATTTTCATCACATTCCTCATATACGCTCACCGGTTTAAGGTGCTCTTAACCTCTTAACCAGAACGTCTCCGATCTGATCGAGAAACGTTCGCCTAGGTCTTCCTCTTGCGACTGTTCTATTTACACTAGCCTTAAAAAATTTCTTAGTCAGTCTTTCCATAGTTAAAATACAAGTGTGTTGCGTGGATGTCCTTTGTGTCCGATATTTGAATGTTTGTAAAGTTCCCCGCGACAATTGTGTCAACTGACAAACGCGACAGAGTTGTCTTTCATAAATACAAAAAAAACGCAGCGCCTCATCTCTTTAACCAACAAAAATAATAATTAACTAAAGACTGCAAGATTTCCTCACAGATTCATCAAAATACGATACTCATATCACCGTAAGCGGTATAAACGTATATCTTATCTCAAAGATTTATTTTTAATTACCTTAATACGCAGGTACTCTAATTAAAGCTAAATAAATGACTATATAGGTAATCTCACGAACTATTCGTCGTGGAGACAACACGGATACTTGTCGTACAGTATGACAAAGATATGTTAAATATTTAAATATTTTATTCATGACGGTCGACAGAGAACATTTAGCACTCTCTGACAAATTAAAGTGCTAATGGGTAAAGTAGGAAGTTCATTTAGACAACGTCAGAAGGCGACCGCCTAAAACGACGTAGTTCTTATATAAAATATATTTAAATATAATATAACTTTTTGGATGGAGTTTCATTTTGTTGTATTTTAACATTTCAAAGTGTGGTATAGTTCAAGTGTCATGTGATTACAGGAGAAATGTAGTGCATTTCTGACCAAGGTTTGTATTTTATATAATATATTAAATAATAAATCTTTATTTGCATTAAACATGGTTTGAAAAGTTATAAATACGTGATTTGTGTTCCACATGCTTTGCCATACAATAGGCGTGCAATTTTTCAATGTTACAGTGCTTACATATGATTATGTAAAATACTACTAAATACTACCTTTGTAACTTTTGAAATAGTGTGGAGTACTAATGTATTCCACACTATTTGTATATTATGTACTAAACTATTGCCTTTACCAATCTTATCTTATCTTATGTGGGGGCCAGTCAGTGCAGACCGGCGACACTTCGACCCAGTGGGATCTTTTGTATCGACACCCTCCCAATAACGACTGCCATAGATGTTCATGGCAGCCGAGACCGACGGCGACGACCTCTCCGAGGCATAGAGCAGGCGATAATTGTCAATCAATACACAAACAATTTCGAAAAGTCATATAACTTCCGAAAGTAATAGGTGCGCGACGTGGGTTCGAACCCGAGACCCTCTGCATTGCAGTCTGTTGGTCTCCCCACTGAGCTATCGCTTAAAAGTGTTTATAAATCTTGTGAGGGTTAACTCTTGTTTAGTTGATTTATATGTCACTCGCGGCTTTCCTTGTATGCCATCAAAACGTAACTTATCTTACTCAGTAATAGTGTGAAAGAGTTTTCAGAATCGATTGGATAGTTCTAGAGACTATATAAGTATCAGTAAATAATTGTTACCTATATAGCTGTGATTAACCAAATTGTAATCGTTATAGGTAACCACAGCACAAATTTGCCTAGTATGGGACCAAAGGATATTGCAAACATATTGTATTGTAATTAGTTATAAATATTTAATTTATTATTTTTAGCTTCTTATGTACAGAAAAACAATTTTTTAAATAGCAGCGATAGCTCGTTGGGGGAGACCAACAGACTGCAATGCAGAGGGTCTCGGGTTCGAACCCACGTCGCATACCTCTGACTTTCGGAAGTTATATGACTTTTTGAAATTATGTGCGTATTGATTGACAATTATCGCCTGCTCCGTGCCTCGGAGAGCACGTTAAGCCGTTGGTCCCGGCTGCCATGAACATCTATGGCTGTCGTTATTGGGAAAGTCAGTACCCTCTAATATCCTGACACTGGTCTAGCCTTAGGGTATCGTTAGCCTTTGAGTTGCGGAGGTCAGGTGGCAGCCGCTCCGTGTAAAAACTCATATCCAGTCAAATCCGGTTAGACCAGAAAAGCCGACTCCAAGTGACTTGGAAATAATAAAGGCTAAGAGAGAAGATGTACAGAAAAACAAATGTGTTTATAATATCCTATAGTATAGACGCACAGTAAAAAGTTATTTACTTATTGATACGGTCCCGTTTTGCAATTCAATTCACAGATTGAGCACATTGTTATTGGAATGCTTCCTTTGGCGCACGGAGTCTGGGATCGGTAGGCGACAGACATGTCGTTGTTTAGGTGGGTCTAGCTACAATAAACGGGTAAATTAAATTGAATTAGGCGTTGCTCGGCGACAATAAAAAAAAATTGGATAAGAGAAACCTTACGCACCCTCGGATTGCCCACGCAACTATTGCAATAGAAAAAGGTTGACAATATTTAATGAATGAGATTCACTCGTTGCCAAACTGTCCTAAGGATGCCTCTGAGGCGAAAAACGTGTCGACGCATATTTTGTGTATGAAGCAGAATACTGCAACTGTCCCTATCCAGAGGAGTTCGCTATTGTCAACCTTTTACAATTGCAAAAATTGTGATAGGCAATCCGAGAGAGCGTTGCGGATTCCTCACTTCCCACTGTTTTGTTAGAATAAATGGGGGTATAAACTGTTGTGCTGGGCAACACTTTGGGCAAAGCATCACTTGCAAAATGCAAAAGCATCAGTTTGGGGATAAAATTATTATTATAGGCGCGAGTTTTTACCAACGTGTAATCAATTTATATATCTAATAGCCATAGAAAATCACTTCTCACCTCTAATAGTACAATGATTCTTTATATAGGTATACATCTCTCTAATAGAAAAGTGATGTGCTACCACCTTTGGGGACCAATGATAGCATGCATAGGTAGGTCTATAGAGATACCTGTAGATGTTGACGATGCTAACGGTAGAAACGCCTCCGTACTTTTGTTGACTTTGGTTATTTTTGACGCCAGTGGTAATCTTTGTTACGAGCAACCATACTTAACGGTAACCAATTGCCATTTCCATTTTGGTGAAGTATGACGCTCGCTATCTTATCATATAAAAAATTCTTTCAAAAATATTGGGGAAGACTATGTTTGTATGCATGTAAACACATGTTTATTGCATCTCGATACTAGTAGTTTAGTGGGAGACCGTAGAACTGTCACGCATGTCAATCCCGAGGCACATTCCTTTGACATTTCGAAGCTATGTGTGTATTAAATGGCTAATTATCGCTCGCTTTAACCGCGAAAGAAAACAGCGTAAAGAAACCTGTGATAGTTCTATATAAAGTTCACAAAGATATGTAAAGTCTCCCAACCCGCACTGGGCCAACCAGTAGGCTATGCACTAATCATTCTTATACCGAGAAGAGGCTCAAGTCCAGCAGAGAGAAAGTTTAAAAAAAAGGAATAATATCATTAAGTATATGTAGATATTTCAGACATAGCTAATTATATTTAATTTAATATGTCTACTTGTTGTAATCAATTTAATTAAAATATTAAAATAGAAAGAAATTCCATTAGTTGTAGTGATTTTATCGCAGTTTATTTAGTTTTACGGGTTTAATTAAATATTAATAATATCATGTATATAACGATAACATACGCATAATGATATACCTACATAGATTCTATCATACATGGTTAAATGTAAGGAAAAACAAATAACTGCACCGATAGCGTAATGGTTATGTGGTCACCTTGCCATTTCCACTCCGCCATTTGTTGCGCGTTTGGGACTATAGTTTATGTTTATTTTCTGCGTAAATAGAAACACCAATGCTTAAATTATGTTCGGGTACTTTGAAATAACGACACTGGAACATTGAGAAAACTACCATCTTAGTCTCTCCGTGACCATGGCGGCTGAAAAGCAACCGAAACGTCGGGGAAAGTGTAAACATAAATATAAATAGTTTCAATAGTTTTAATAATTTAATTAGCTTAAAAATTAGTAAAGTTTAATTGTATCTAGTAGTAGTGTAACAGTTTCAAAATTTTGTAATAAAGTGTAAAATAAATAACGCGATATAATCCGTATATAGTAGTTTAATTTCAATGAATAACATTCGCGTAAACAGAAGACAATATTAAATGATTTGTGAGTTCACAAATAGTTGTTCCAAGTTCTGATTGTTCTACCTCCGCATCTTAACAAACTTTCAAACAACTGACAACTGTGTCACAGAGAACACCCAGACTCCAAACAATTATTTGTGTATCACACAAATATTTGTTCGCTTGGCGCAGTGCCTGTGGCAAGGTGACTAGTTTAACCACCATCTTTTTTCCGCAAAAAAGAGCCCATTCCAACTAGCTCCAACTTTCCGAGATGTATCCCTGCCGATAACTAATCGCCTTGAGCTTCTGGGTATGACATTGACTCCAACCCTTAACTTTGGCTCCTATATTGAGGCAAGAGCCCAACTAGCTGCCAAAAAGCTGGGCATCCTCAGTAAGGTGAGGCAGTATTTCATGGCGGAACATTTGCTTAATTTGTACCAAGCACAGGTTCGGTCCTGCATGGAGTACTGTTCTCACCTCTGGGATGGCTCTGCAAAATATCAGCTGGAGGCTTTGGAGTCAATTGAGCGGAAGGCCAGGAGACTTACCGGCGATGACCAATTGGTCACGACTTCACACGACACGACTCCAAAGCTTGGAGCATCGTCGTAAGGTTGCTAGTCTCTCGGTTTTCTATCGGATACATTTCGGAGAGTGTGCAGAGGAACTGCATAATTTGATTCCTCTTTCCCCATTCTACCATCGGACGACCAGACAATCAGGCCAGCGACACAGGTACATGGTGGATATACCACATTTACGCACGAAGCGATTTGCTTTCAATTTTATAATGCGTACCGCTAAGGAGTGGAATTCGCTACCTAAGTCTGTGTTTCCCGATGAGTACAATCTGGGTGTCTTCAAGTCGCGAGTGAATATGTATCTTCTAGGCAAGCGTGCTCCATCGTCGACTGCATCTACACTTAAGATCAGGTGAGATCGCGGTCAAACGCAAGCCTATTAGAGTACAAAAAAAAAAAAAATACACTCGTCGAGAGCAGCCGCCTCTACCATAAAAGATATTAGGGTCTTACATTTAATGTTGACTCTCTCTTTGGGGTAACTCGACGGAAAAAAAAATCAGCATTCAAATCTCAAAAAAGATGTTCACGGGCGATGTTTAGACTTGAGAAGACCGATAGCTGCGTGCCCTATTTCAAAAATTACAAAATGTTAACTTTACCTTGCTTGTACACATTAGAAGTAGCTGTGTTTGTTAAGTTGAACCCGCATTACTATAAGCGTCGAGCCGACGAATTTCCACGCAATAGACGCGACAATAGTCAACTTTGTCTCCAATCCGCTAAGACGACCCTGATGCGCAAAAGTGTGTATGGCACCAATTATTTATAACAAAGTACCAAAAAGTTGGAAGGAACTGCCTCAATCTATGTTTAAAAATAAACTTCGTACTTTTTTACCGCCAGAGCATATTATAGCGTGACTGAGTTCCTTAATGAAAAATAATTTGTATTGACATAATTAAATGTATTTAGACCTGTATAATAATGCTGATTAATCTTATAATTTAAATATAAATTAATTAAATTTAAATAATTTAGACAAGAAAATAATATATTGTTACATGTATCTTTTTTTTTATCATTTTATAATCTAATTATTTTGCACGTCATACTGTGACAAACATGTCTGCACTTAATTTATTTTGTCATCATGTATGTATGCACTTTCTTTCTATGTACACTCACATGTTTATGCAAATAAAGCTTATCTTATCTTATCTAAGGCTAAAATAGAAAAAAGCAATACCATATACAGCAGCATGAATCAAGAAACCGAAAGTCACATCGACGTATTGCCTACATTGCAACCGAACAGAATTTAGTCAGATTAACTATCAGATTACCTTACTTGGTATGTTTAAGGCCATAGTCAAAGGTCATAAGAATAAACAGTAATGTATTGTAAACTATTTATGAGGCGAACAGTCATTAATATCGTCGCGTACTTAGGCATTCCGTAAAATCCACAGCGAGTACACAGTAGTGAAAAATCTGACATACTGTGTCAAAGTCAAAGTCAAAAATCATTTTTTAATTTAGGTCACAAAGTAACACTTATGAACGTCAAAATATATAGGTTAGTGAGTTTACTAAGTTACTGAAGCTACATTTAGGTTAGTTGATAGGTTCAGGTTACCAAGGATACCAAGTTTTGAATAACTATGGCTGCAGAATAAATGAGTGAATGACACTAAACTACCAGTATAATAGTATAGTAGACGTTTCTAAATTATGTAAAAACGTGTCAAATAAACAACGCGATAGAATCCGTATATAGTCGTTTAATTTCAACTAAACTACTACTAAATAGCTGGAATAATAAGGATAAAATTTCTTGGGTGTGTTTGAGCTGATCCTTGGATGGCTTAGATTCACACTTCGCCTCAGGTCCAATTGTGAATCTAAGCCATCCAATGATCAGTTCCAAGGTTGCGTTCCGGTTGCAAGCCAATTTGTATACGTTGTTCTGGCAGAACAACGCATACAACTAGAAAATACCATGATTTGAAAAACTAAGCCTCAAAAATAAAAATATTTCGTGCCAAAACTTCAAGGGAAGCAAAATATTAAAAACTAGATGACCCGGTGTACTTCGTATCACCTATCCTAACGATTTTTTCTATATTTTCGCACCGTTTAAACCTTCCCTGGACTACGACAAACGTTTCAACACCAAAATCAGCTAAATCGGCCCAGCCGTTCTCGAGTTTTAGCGAGACAAACGACCAGCAATTGATTTATATATATATAGATATAACTATCACGAAGTTTCTTTCGTTTTTCTTACTTTCGAGCCTGCTTCCGTTGTTCAGACTGCTTTAAGGTACCCTACCTTAAGAAAATTAAAAAGTAATGTGCCATGCCGTGATGCCAAACGAATTTTTTAAATAAATGTGATTATACAGATACGACTAGCTCTAACAATCGACTCAATACTTCGGCATGTACGTATACGTTACATGGTAGTCGTCACAATATACCCTAAAACTCACATAACTATACCAGCGACGCATAACAACATTAAAAAGAAACAAAGCAACATATGTATTTATTTCTTTTTACATTTTACAAAATGTTACATCATTATAATATGAGCACACAATTCTGTCACATGTTGTACACCTGCGTATTTTTATTATTTCAAACTCAATTTACAATACCAGTGTTCTAAAGCTAATATTTACGACACAACCTATACTTACATTACAAATGCGAAAGTTATCTGTCTGTCATGTTTACTTACTTTTTAAAGAAAATATTACCAGCGATTTGGGTAGCTAAGCTAGAACGCTTGCATTAGGAGTGGGTTCACGCTGCAAATCCAATGCCTTTCATTGGGCTGTTATTACTGCTAAATCGCGGTACGGATATTCGCTATTACTAATATGTAATTGCTGTTAACAGCGCATGGTCTCCTCAAGGAGTCTGAAAACGCTATTTAACGCAGGAACACACCTTGACGTCGCTTTAATGCAATCCTTTGCAAAGCAGAGGTAATTCTTAGGTAGGGAATCTTAGTCATGGATCTCACAAAACGAGGGATTAAGGTAGTCATACCGCCTTTACCCAACTCTAGCAAATAATCTATATATATAAAACTCTTCCGTTACTGAGTGACTGACAGACAACGCACAGCCGAAACTACTGAACGCAAGAAGCTGAAATTTGGCATGTATGTTCCTTGGAGAGTGTAGGGGAGCACTAAGAGAGGATTTTTGGAAATTCCACCCCGAAGGGGGTGAAAGGATTGAAACCCGATATTCACACGGGAACGGGACTTACGCGGGTGAAACCGCGGGTAAACTACTAGTATAATATATAATAATATCAGCCCTGTTTTAAACTGTCCTACTGTTGGGCACGAGCCTCTTCTCAATGAGAGAACACACACGCAGTCCACTACGAGGACCGAGTGCGGGTTGGCAGACTCCACATATCTTCGAGAACATTAAGAGAAGTAATCATGGAGGTTTATCTGTTCTAAGTATTAAAATGATTAGGTTAGACTGACACGCTCGCCTAGTGCGATTTAGCTGATTTTATAATTACATATTTGTGTGTAATGGGAAAACCTGAAACACAGGTCTAAACCTAGTTCAGGCAACCACTTTATTAAACCTAGCGCTTGAAATTAAATTAGAATGCACAATGTCGGCCGATTAAAGTATATGTAAAACATGTACCAGATTAAGGATAATTATAATTTATTGTAGTATAATATTATTTTAGACTAATAACAAAAATGTATACCCATGTATTATTATTGAAAAATTATTATTATTAATGGAGAATTCGTAAACATGCAGATTTCCTTACCACGTAGTCGTAAGCGAAGTTAATAAATTATTCAATACACACATTCGAAAAGTCAAAAGTGCGTACTTTGGCATCGAGCTTAAGAACTTTATGAAATAAGTTTATGAAAATAATAATCTCCGGTACATTCATATTGGCACAAAATCTTGGCTTACTTCACTAAGACACACTATTATATGTTTAATATACTCACTCAATACTAACATACCTACAAACTGCTTTAGCGAGCTCATCCACAATATGCAAGTAAAAACTACCCTATTCTCTTATCAGTCTTCATTGAGGGCATGACGATGAGATGGTTCTCGCTGAATTAACACAGGTTAATAAGGTTTGCCTTATTTTAGACACTATTACCTACAAATTTATTTTTTAAGACAGCTCTCTCTTTATTTATAATACCTGTGTCACAGGGGACTTTACAAACTCTCAAACAACGGATACAAAGAACACCCAGTTTCAGAACAACCATTAATTGTGGATAACACAAAAATTTTTGGTCCGTCTGGGAATCGGACCCCCAACACTGAGTATAGTGGCAGTCGCTAAGCGACCTCTTAAGCCAGTACGCTATCCGTGCAGTCGATTAGCTATGTCTGCAGTTACCAATTTTATCTTGTTAATTCTTATTTACACTTAAGTACGCCGAGATTTATTATAATATTATTCTTATGCTAAATTAACATAAAGACTCGAAAATCAGCTTATTATGTGAATTCGTCCAGCTAGAGTCTGATTTGTTCAAATATAATACAATACAAATCCGTAATAAAAGTATTTTGTATATTACGCCCATAAATCAGTTCAACGAAGTTTTTAAACGTATTTTGACTTTCGCGACTTTGTGTACAATAGCACCTACTTAATAGAGTAGTTTTAGACAACAGGTTGAAATGTCGGGCAATTATTAGCCTACAGGGAGACCGTTGGACTGCCACGCAGTGGTCTCGAGTTCGATCCCTAGACACGCATCTCTGACTTTTCGAAGTTATGTGCGTATCAAATAGTTAATCATCGCTTGCTTTAACGCTAAAGGAAAACATCGTGAGGAAACCTGCATGTCTAAGAGTTCTCAATAATGTTCTCAAATATATGTGAAGTCTGCCAACCCGCGCTGGGCCAGCTTGGTGGACTATGGCCTAACCCTTCTCACACTGAGAAGAGGCCCGTGCCCAGCAGTGGGACAGTTTAATACAGGGCTGATATTATTATTATATTAACCTTTTAATAATATATAATAAAACCAACGTGGCTTAGACCCGTTTTCTAATATATATGTTTTCAGTTACAAGTAATATGGGACGAGCCTATTATCGTTTACCCTTCACAGCTCCAGACTACGAAGTCTGGAGCTGTGAAGGGTAGACGACAATAGGCTTTCAGGAATTTCAGAATTCATTGAATTGTGTTTCTGTTAAATATGTTTCTGTGAATTCAATAATCGTTCAAACAATAATATTCTAAATATAAAACATTTTCAGCGAAATGAAATTCTCTTAAAATTTCTGTCTGCGAATGAAGGGAACACCGCTTTGTTTGTTTGAGCGGCACGCAAAACCATTAAACGGATTTAAAAGCAGCTTTCATAATCTGGACGTTTGGCTAGACGTTTAGCATGAGCTGATACTGAGAATTTCAAGCCTGTTAAAAAAAGCCTTACGTATTTAATCTACCTCTAAAATAGACTACTTGCCTATTGTAAGTAACAGAGAACAAAGACAGCAAATTTTATTAGAGAAATTCATAACCATCATCATCATTCTAACTGTTCTAAGACAGAATAAATGATTCTATCTTCAGGTGCACCTGCTTCTTCGTTATTTAAAATCATTTATTCTCTCTTACATGCGGCGTATAGTCGAACCCAACGCAAACATGAAGTCACGTAAAGAATGGCGTATGGCTCTTTCTATTATGTGTTCGAATCCGTGCGTTGGAGCGTTCGCTTGGCGAGTATTGTTAGTTTGCTATAAATGCAGGTCTCACTGATGTTACAATCATTTTTGACGAGCTCCCCGCTGACTGGGACGACATGGGCAACGCAGAAAATGGCAAAGGTAAGTCCAGTTCTTACATTATTTCTATAGACATATCTCAAAATCTTCACTAAAACAACTGTGTTACCGCAAGAGATACATACTCGGAAAAGATAATTAAGTGCATAGCTCAAATCATCATTAAATCGTTTAAGTGAATAGTATTCAAGAAAAATAATATAAAATAAAGTTTAAATTCCGAAAATAATCTTGTTCATGATATACCTACAGTAAATAATTGTATGGTAATAAATGTACAATAGAACATTTTTTATCGTTAAAATAAATATGACAGAATTTGACATCGTATATTATAGGTTTTATTTACGATTAGATTACTAATAACGAATCGCGTTAAGGGTCATAAATATTGTGTCTTAAATCACTTATACACAATCTAGAACGTGGCATTGTCCTTTGATATCTTTTTATCAGATCTCTTTTGTTAAATATCATTAAAATATAGGTATCTATTCTATTCTCTATTCATTATATTATAAACCTATGCGCACTGCGATTTTAATTGCGCGGTTTTACAACCGCAACCTTAGGATTTTACACACATTACCTTCTGAAATCATCATGGTTGAAATAGGACCGTTAAATGAAATCATACCGCAACATTTAATATAAAGAGAGTTTAAAATGCAATATTGTAGTTGTTATCATAAGCGTTAATTTCAGATTGCACTTTTGTAAACTTGCTCCAATAAATTTATTTTATAAATCCTATTCAACCACCACAATCTTTTAATCGTATTGTGTATAATAAAAACAAGCAAATGTATCCCATTAAAAGATTTTACAAAATGCGCAAATCGAAGTGTGTATTTTACATAATAGTTTGTTATTGTTCTACCATAGCGAAAGAACCAGAAGTGGTCACCGTCGAAACCAATGTCCAGAAGAATGAAGGAACAGAAGCAGACGAGACGAAGGTCGGTGAGGAGGAGCCAGCGAAAAACAAATGCCTGTCATGCATGAAGGCCCTGTTTGTCATCCTTGGCATACTGGCAGTGGTTAGTGCATTATATTTCCTTAAAAATATATGCAGACGTCATTGCATACATGTAGTTTTTTTTTCACAATTTTGAATAAGGCGTTAGTATACCGGTTGCCAGATAAAATCAAATTAAAAATGTCATTATTTCTAGACAAAATACAAACAAATAAGGAAACAAAAAGGTATAGGCGTGCCAAAACAATACTATCTATTTATTAAAAAAATTATCCCCGCTAGTCCCTACTATATTCCCTACTATATGTATAGATAGCTGTCACTTTTACTCTTGTAGTTATCCCTTCTTTCAACATAAATACTCTTTAGTAAAACGTGCAGTTTTATGCAGCGAGACCGAATTTTTCGCGCCATTTTATATGCATGTAACATCTATAGTTCTATAGATCTATAGTTTATAATATTATTGTAATCGGGGCTTCTTGAATTGTCAGTCAGTTATTGTCCTCAACTTTGCCGTGCCTATTTATATAATGTACAGTTGTTTTCCCCCTAGATATTGTATTTGAATGTGTCACAAAAAATGACAGATGCATCCGAATGAATATTTCGTTTGGATCTTCCCAACTTTTTGTGTGACGTTAACAACTTTGGATGTCATCCTTGATTTTGGCACCCTTTAAATGGCAAAAATCACTTTTACGTTTGTTATTGTAGATTGACAATTTATAATTGTGTTTGGCAAATAACCATGAACCAAATGCGCAATGCTAATGCCTTTTATGATGTCAAATGCGCACAATGATTTAGTGCAGGCCACAGATTAGATATTGATTCTTATATTGTGTTTTACCAGCTATTATCGAACCGCTATGGTATTTTATCAAAGCTATTTTATATGCATTTGCGTTTAGGATTACAAAGATACTACTAGCATGTAAATGTGGCATAGTTTTAATATGTAGACTGGTGTCTTCAAAATGGCAGCATAACCAAAATTCGACCGCTTGTTATGTACAGAACTGTCAAGTCAGTCAAGCTTGGCACTACATAGTTATGTTGGTATTCATTTCGAATACCTATCAATAGCTACGATGTTATTAGCACTTATATTCATGCATATTTCATGCATGTATTTTAATGTCCTCCGCTGCTGCACAAATTACAGATAGAATTCATTCTTCATAAGATCCGTAAAGTGTTACAATAAATTGGTTGACTTATTCACTATTAAGCCGCATATATTTAATCAAATACAGAAAGACTTCTTCTCCCTTAGCCTTTATTATTCCCAAATCCCTTGGGGTCGGCTTTTCTAGTCTAACCGGATTTGACTGGATATCAGTTTTTACACGGAGCGGCTGCCACCTGACCTCCGCAACCCAAAGGCTAACAATACCCTAAGGCTAGACGAGTGTCAGGATATTAGAGGGTACTGACTTTCCCAGTAACGACTGCCATAGATGTTCATCGCAGCCGGGACCGACGGCTTAACGTGCTCTCCGAGGCACGGAGCAGGCGATAATTGTCAATCAAATCAAAATCAAATCAAATACAGAAAGTATTTGATCTAATAAACATCGATCGATAAAACATTGGTTTGAACTGGTTCAATAACTGTTTATATTGCACTTCATGACATATTATTATGTGTGATGTAGTATTATTGCAATATATTTTTTTTATACAAGCATGTTTTTCATTTTTATTTAAATGCGATATCATATAATTGGTAACTAGTTATATTATTTTTTTTATCCTTTAGTTATTTTCCGACTAAAATAAGAGAAAAATGCTGATGGTATTCAAAATAAATATAATTATACATATTTATGGCTGTATGTATACCGCTCATCATATCCATCTTTTCCGCAACAGCGTTATATTATTAGACATGCAGATTTTTGTGATTTAAACTATTATTTATATTATAATCAATGATAACCACAAATAAGAGCTACTGATTAGGTGACAAGTACCTACGACGTCATTTCTACCGCGATGACAGAACTATAAAATATGTGATTTTACGGACTAATACTGTATAAAGGTTTGACTGTATAAAATTTTATTATAATGTAAACGTCTCAAATATGATTTTATCAAGAAGTTAGAGATGATTTTAATAAAAATATCCACAGATTAACTGAGAAAGTCACATGACGCTATCCGAAGCAATATTGCACTTAACTTATTCTTTATAACTTATGACGTATTATGACGCATTAAAATAATATAGTTTATATAGCCTCGTAAAACTTATACGCGTGTTGTAAACTGAGTCTACGCATCAACGTAAGCTACCTAAGCTATTATACAAAGCGCATTGCATAGCTATGATGCAATAGGCGGTATACGCACATTATTTAAAGGTGTCTTGGTCGGTGACCCTACAAATAAAGAGTAATTTAAATAATTAAAATCATTTTATAAAGAAGTTACTATAGTCAATTTAATACAACAAAATCAAAAGGTATACAAACGGTTCATTGACATGACCATAGACATTTTAGCGATGTCATATTGTAGCGTCAATTGTAAATCAATTAATTACCTAATCGAATCATTCGATTTGATGCAGCGAAAGACTTAGAAATGACATAAACACTGATACAATTATATCTTACCGCGCTTTAATTGTGGCCATTCGATATCCGCAGTTGACCAAACAGAATAGGTATAGTAGATATACAGTAAAAAAACATTTGCAAGGTACATAATTTTATATTGTTAAAAAAGTAACCTAAGGAGGAATTTAAAATTTAAATTAATCTGTCAATAATAATTACTAATTATTAGTAATTATTATTGACAGATTAATTTAAATTTTAAATTCCTCTTAATACCGTGTATTTTATTGCAAATTAATTTTAACTTTCTTTTTGTTGAACAAATTTCGATTAACTAATCAATAACTAAAAATTTTACGACATAAATGATTTTTAACAATAGTAAACATAGATAACACAGAAAGTTGTAAACCTCATTTCCAGAAACTAAAAATACTTACCGTTCCTTGTATGTATATTCTCGAAACATGTAAATTTGTCAGACAACACAAACATTATTACACAAGAAGGGAAGATTTAAATATAAAATATACACTTAGACACAAAAATAGACTAAACTTACCAACGTCCAGATTACAAATGCATGCATCAAGTCCCTACGTCATGTCCATAAAAATATATAATAAATTAAAAATGAAGAAAAATTTAGTACATTTATCAACAAAATAAAAGACTTTTTAATACAAAAATGTTATTATGATATAAACGAATATTTAAACGATAAATTTTAATAGTTCTAATTATGTAAAGTATATTTAGAAAATAAGTTTAATACTTACTTTATAACAAATTAATAATAAACTATAATAGAATATTAATTATAATACGTAAGAAATTAAATAATTAGGTATCTTCTAAGCTCTAAAATTTATTTCAATATGCTATAAGATAAGATAATAGAATGTTCATTCTTCTCTCCTAATTTTGCCGTGCCCGACGGGGTCCATAATTGTTCTCTCTACATTTATAAGACCTGTATTATACATTATGGAGTGCAATAAACGAATTGAATTGAATTGAATTGAATTTTTTGTCGTACAGCCTTATGCAATCATAAATTATAGATATTTTTTCAACTGACAAATAACCTCACTTTTCGTGTTAGATTATTCAAATCAAATAATTATTTATTAATCAAACGCCAATTGTTGGAAAATACACTAAAATATTACGTGAAAAGGTTGAAAATATGGATTAATGTGTTACTTATTCCATTTAGTATAATTATGTGATAAATTTAACAAATTTAACATCAATTTGGTTTGTATACATTTCCATCCTAACGGATTGAAGTCGACCATAGATATGTATACCTATTGATTTATTTAAACTGTAAAAACGCTTGTGCTGGCAATATGGCCTCGAGTTGTCAATTGATGTAACACGTTTTTAATCCAACATTGAACTGCAATCACAGAAAACGTTTACAAACTGGGTGACGTCAAAATAAATGTAGCCAATTACAACTGTTTTCGATCACGTGGATCCGAATTAAAATAGAGTACGTTTACTTTGGGTTTTTGGTAGAAACAATTAATATTTTTTTTAAATAATATATTATTGCAAATTGTTTTAAAATCCATATTTATTTTTCATACTCCTAAATAGCCTATTGTCAATGACGAATACTTACTGTCCTACTAACTTCATTAACTTACTTTTAAAACCTGACTTGCTTGATTCTGAAATCCAAAGCATTATTTATTGTGATACTTCACTTTACCAACTAAATACGTAATTTCATATACTGTGTTTCCAGATAGTCGCTACAGCCCTGATGATAGTAACTGTATTGACCAGCATAGCGACGAGAGCATACGACGCAGACCAGTCGAGCAGAATAGCAGCCATGGTGCTTCTAGCAGTAACGGCAGCAGTCACTATCTGCATGGTCATCTATTTGGAAGTCGCCACTTTCAAGAAGCATAACAGGGCCGTATTAGGGGTAAGATCTTTTGGATTATTACTAAAATAAGAGCAGATCTACTAATGATAAGCGGTAATTACCGCACATGGCTGTTTCGTTGGTATTGTAGAAGAAAGTCGAAGGAAACAAGACTAAACCTACCGTAAACTATACAAAGTTAATTGAAAAATTGATAATAATAATATAGTATAATAATATAATTTTCTATCACACCATCATCTAGCCCAAACTAAGCAGAGCTTGTACTATGGGTGCTAGACAATGGATAGACATACATGTTCATGCATACAAATGTTTGACTTGTGCGGGAATCGAACTCGTGACCTCAGGTGTGGCAGTCGGTTACACTAACCACTACACCATCGAGGCCAACGAATACAACATTTACGTTTAAAAATACATTACGTGCATTAAGACTACACACGGTTACAAGGAAAAGCAAAGGAAAGCAGCGAGGTGGGTGTGTTGTGCGGGAATCGTGGCACTCACAATTTTGAACTTGCTTTAAATATGGTTTTTGGAGAAGTATTGAATTTTGTAAAAGTGGTAACAAAATTTTAGTTAAGCATAATGTAAAGAAGACGTGGGTTAATATGGGTTGTATTTCCTATTTAACCTGTCGGTTCTTAGACATACATACATACATAGATTCACGCCTGTTTCCCAGAGAGGTAGGCAGAGACTACGGATTTCCATTTGCTACGATCCTGACACACTTCTCTGGCTTCATTCACTTTTATCACGTTCCTCATACATGCCCGTCGGTTCAAGGTGCTCTTAACCTGGCCTTTGTCCAGAACGCCTCCTATCTGATCGAGAAACGTTCGAATAGGTCTTCCTCTTGCGACTGTTCCATTCACACTAGCCTTATAAACTTTCTTAGTCTGTCTTTCCTCGTCCATTCTTTCTACATGCCCAAACCAGCTTAACATACCCTTTTCTATTCTTGTCACTATATCCACTTTCATGTCGCATCTCTCTCTAATCACACTATTCCTTATTCTATCTTTCACGGTTCTTAGAATGCCAGATATAATAAAAAGCTATTGTGTCTGGGCGTTGGTGTGCCACTGCGGCTCAAATGGTTAAGGCTGTATAGATAGCAAACAAGCACCCGTGTTGTATGATGGAAAGTAGTTACCGTATCCTATGTGTACTTGCCACAGCGAGGACATTAATCACACGTTGCTACCTAATCTGAAAAGGATAGAGCGACTGTGAATAAGGTTTTTGGTTTTCATGCTCTTCACGTAGGCTCTGTACTTTACCCATTTCGCCTCGTATTACTGCTATTTCTGGCGCATACCCTATAAAAATTCAAAGCTTCGTGGCACACATGTCTTCAGTCCATGACAACCACGTCCACGTCCCATGAAAACTTTGCTTAGCTCCAATATCACTATCTATGGTGAATCATCAACAGGGATTGAGTATATATGTACATACTATACATGGAGGTCATTTTTTTTTATGCAGCTTATGTGGCAATCTTTTATACAGCCCACCTGATGGTAAGTGGTAACCGTAGCCTATGGACGCATGCAACACCAAAGGCACCACTTGCGCGTTGCCGACCCTTTAGGAAAGGAAATGGGGAGGAGAAGGAGCGGGAAGGGGGAAAGAGGGTGATTGGGCCTCCGGCACTCTTATTCACCGAACGAAACACAACAGTAGGAATACTGCTATTTCACGTCGATATTCTGTGAGATGGTAGTCCTTCCCCGGTCGAGCCGGCCCATTCATGCTGAAATCAGCGAGGTTCTACTACTCAAAATACTACGACTGCACCGATGGTATGGTGGTTTACGTGTTTGCCTCGCCGCTACATCACATTTTACAGTAGATTTGAACCTCACATAAGATAAAAGATTGTGTCATCATCAAATTGCTGTTCCGAGTCTGGGTGCCCTTTGTGTCCGTTGTTTGTATATTTATAAACTTCCGAATGAAAATTAATCCTAATGCATGAGAAGCCTGTAAAAAATATTTACATATACAGGTTGTCCCTGAAGTCGGCGTCAAGTCGGAATCTGGTAACAGTCTAAGTTATTATAGCTATCAGAAACATTTAAAAAATCTAAGTTATGTAATATTGTCTTCTGTTTACGAAAATCATTTATTGAAATTAAACTACTATACGTATTTTAAAAATACTTATATATATAAGTTACGTATTTTAAAAAGCACAGACATTTAAAAAAAATCTACATCTTGTGACGGTCTTTTCACTCCTGTTACGTCAGATATTTACCTTTTGTTTTTTGTTTTGTAATTTAAACTCTTATAATCGAAAAAAATCGAAAGTTTAAAGAAGGATTATACCCACACCCTGTATATCGTCGACGCAGCAGTGGTATATTATACGTATACAATAAACAACGCATAGTATCTCGTTTTATTATACAGGGTGTCCCAAAAATCAACGTCAAGCCGAAAACGGATGACGGGCCAAGGGATGGTGGTTCTCAAAAAAATATGAAAAAAAAATTTTTTGCTGCACTCTAAAAATTATAGCCATTTAAAAAAAAATGAGAAAATTAACACCTTGTTATGATTTTTCAAGTACTATGACTACAAAATGTTTACTTAGCTTAATTATTTTAGTGAGGATTTGTTACTGAATAATGCTAGTATACATTACAATTCAAAATTTGAACACAACTATCTTCATTTCAGAGGAAATATCCCTAATATGCCCAAACATGTACTCAAAATTATTACATTATTCAACTTTAAATGGCCGTGCTGAAAAAAAAATGTACTACGCCATTTCAGCACGTGGCATCAAAAGATGGCGCATTTAATGGGCTTTCTAAAATGCTATAACACTTACTACATTTTATCCTAATTATGGATTTTTTTTCTAAAACAACTTGGATTTATGCTTCTAATGCGATGCATATTTTATTTAAAGCTTACTTAAATTAAAGTAAGACAGTACAAGTTTGGGTGAAACAGATTAGGACGCCACTTCAACGTGTGAGAGTGAAAGAGATAGCAAGCCTGAGCATCATCAACAGCACGAGTTAGAGTGAAACGGAGAGAGACGCCACTTCAACGTGTTAGTGAGAGTGTGAGTGAAAGAGATAGCAAGCCTTAGCATCATCTACGGCATGAGTTAGAATGAGACGGATAGAGACGCCACGAGTGAAAAAGATAGCAAGACCGGATCATCTGCGCACGAACTGCAATACTTCAGTACGTTACGTTATTTCGTTTACTGCGCATCGTTCTGTATTCCTTCGTGTCGTTTTCGTACTTACTAACTTTGGCTTTGCTTATTGGACTTGATTACGTGCTACTTGGATTTGATTTGTGATTTGACCGTTTGTGACTAACTTGGCTTTCTTTTGGACTATCGTCATCGCTGACCGTGTAATTGTGTGTATTCTATGATCGCCACCATGCCGCTTCGATACACAGCACAGGAGTATGCAAACATGCATCTCATTTATGGAGAGTGCAGGTGCAACGCTAATGCTGCAGCTCGACTCTATCGTGAGAGATACCCCAATTCTGAGCGTCATCCGGATCATAGAGTATTTATTAATCTGCACCGATCACTCTCAGAAGGCCGATTTCCTAATCAAATGTTCAGTACAGGAAGATCCAGCATTCCATACGAGGAAGAAGTTTTAGCAGCAGTCGCAGAAGACACGAGTGTCTCAGTACGTGGACTTGAGACAAGCATAGGAGTGCCGAAGAGTACAGCACACCGGATTTTGCAGCAAAACCAGCTCCACCCGTACCATGTGCAACGAGTTCAATCTTTATCACCTCAAGATTATCCTGCAAGGGTTGCGTTTTGTGAAACGATGTTACAAAGACACCGAGAAGACCCCCACTTCCTGGATAAAGTACTCTGGACGGATGAGTCAACTTTTAAGAAAGATGGCTACTTAAATCTACATAATGTGCATGAGTGGCACGTGGAAAACCCACATTTAATGCGAGAAGATCGGTCACAATATCGCTTCAAAGTAAACATGTGGACCGGTATTCTGAACGGTAGAATTATTGGACCTTTCGAACTCCCAGACACCTTAACCAGTGAGGCTTATTTAGACTTTTTACAAAATCATCTACCAGATTTATTGGAAGACGTGCCACTCAACATTTACGTAGGTATGTGGCTCCAACAAGATGGCTGCCCTGCGCACTATGCTCGCTCAGTAAGGGAATTTCTTAACCAAGTATATCCGGATAGGTGGATCGGTCGGTCTGGTACGATCTCGTGGCCGGCCCGATCACCAGACTTAAACCCCATTGATTTCTTTTACTGGGGAGCAGTGAAGGATCAAGTTTACTCTAAGCCTATCGCAAACGTAGAGGAACTGCGCCAAAGAATTGCGGGGGCCGCTGAATACATCAATTCAAGAAGTTTTGCTCGTAAAATAAAGCGTTCGTTTTTAAAGAGATGTAGGGCATGCATTGAAGCTGAAGGCAAACAATTTGAATATTTATTGTAACAAAATAAAATGAACTGTTGATTTGAATGGTTGAATTTTTATTTCAAATTGAACACATAATGATTCACAATGACCAAAGGAATCTAATATGGTTTATCAATAAATTAGGTATTTGCCCTATTCACAGTAGCTTCGCAAAACAGTGTCACTAGTAGTTTTTACCTGACTGCCATAAAAGAGGGTTATGTATAACACTAATTTGTTTCTTAGAGGGAAACTAGATGTCATTACCAACATTTTTGAGTAAAACAAAAAAGGTTAGACCCGAGTTGTTTTAGAAAAAAAATCCATAATTAGGATAAAATGTAGTAAGTGTTATAGCATTTTAGAAAGCCCATTAAATGCGCCATCTTTTGATGCCACGTGCTGAAATGGTGTAGTACATTTTTTTTTCAGCACGGCCATTTAAAGTTGAATAATGTAATAATTTTGAGTACATGTTTGGGCATATTAGGGATATTTCCTCTGAAATGAAGATAGTTGTGTTCAAATTTTGAATTGTAATGTATACTAGCATTATTCAGTAACAAATCCTCACTAAAATAATTAAGCTAAGTAAACATTTTGTAGTCATAGTACTTGAAAAATCATAACAAGGTGTTAATTTTCTCATTTTTTTTTAAATGGCTATAATTTTTAGAGTGCAGCAAAAAATTTTTTTTTCATATTTTTTTGAGAACCACCATCCCTTGGCCCGTCATCCGTTTTCGGCTTGACGTTGATTTTTGGGACACCCTGTATATCTTGTACTGCTAGGAGAAGTCAAAGGTCTCGAGTTCATACACTTACATCTGACATTTTTAATATATGTGGCTATTAAACATTTTATTGCAGCTCGCTTTGTTTTAACTTGTTGAAGTATTTCTTAGCTCTTTGTATAGAGAGGTAGCTTCGGCCTAGGGGACAATTATGATCAGTTCTCAATTGAGAAAAAGGGGAATACACAATACTTACTGATCATTGCCCAAAAATATCTTGTTATCTTTCGTGCTTTTGTTTTATTTTTTTTTCTTACCATTAAGGTGTCAAAGATACAAATACCAGCAACAAAAGTCGATTGACATAATTATGTCAGATTCCGATTGCCTCCATGCTACAAAATTATATCATTATTTAAGCTTTTATAGCAGCAATTATTAAAAGATACTTGATATAATCACAATTTAAAATACAAAATAGTAATTAGTATGTTTAATAAAAAAATCTTCTTCTTCTTCTTCTTATTTATCTCCATATCTGTCTGTCTAGTGCCATTTCTTGCATTTCTCTGTACGACATGACACCTAACTTTGCCCTGATCTGACTAATGTAACTTATTCTTGGCCTCCCTCTTCCGCGCATTCCTTCTACCTTCCCTCAATGATGTTTTTAATAAAAGTGTCATGTCGTAAGAGATGGCCAAACATTTTATGTCTTCTAGCTGCTATAGAGTTAAGTAGCGTTCTGGTTCCATTGATCTTTACCAAGGCGTCCTCGTTCCTAACCATTTCTGTCCAGCTAATCTTTTCCATTCGTCTCCAGCACCACATCTGGAACGCCTCTAAAATTTCTCTATCCTAAATAATAAAAAAATACAATGACAAATTTGTTAAATATTAACTGTACGTTGTTACCGTAACCTATGCTAGCCAGTAGATAATATCAGAAATAACAAGAGCACTGCACCGCGAAAACTATTAAAAAAAGAGTTTAAAGAAAAGGAATATTGTAGTCCATTAACTGTTTGCCCTATCCAATAGTCGAACCCGAGGCCCCATGCACAGTCACTACTAATGCCACCAACAATCAAACAAAATAACAATAAAACAAAATCCACAACTTTAAGCTCAAATTCAATTGGAACAGACAGTAAGATGGCTGCCAACCAATAATTGACGTAACACGCGTCTATCGAAACGCAATAAGAAAAGTCATTTATGTAGGTTTTTATAACTTAAGTCCGATAATGCAGGTATTACGATTAGAACAATACACCAAACGTCGACGAACAACAATATGTCATTAATATTTTACAACTTAGATGTATAGCGAGGAGTGTTCAAAGATTTCAAGTAGCAAGATACAATGTCAGCTGGCCGGCCATTACAATTTTTTATAATGGCCATGTAAGCAAGCATACAATCCGCCTGATGGTAAACGATTACTGATGCCTTTATACGCTTACAATACCATCAACAGCTCAGTAAGCCGTCCACAGCTAGATACAGGCCTCCCCTAAGATTTTCCACACAGACCGACCTTGAGCCGCCCGCTTCCAACCCCTTCCCGTGACCGTCGATACATCTTGTTGGTGGCGTGGCCGCCACTCCAGATCGTTTCTGCCCCAACGGCTAATTCTGCGAGCCATCTGCCCACAGCCACTTCTACTGGGTTTTCCAGAGAACTACGTCGGCAGCTATAGCCATCCCATCGGACTGTGAGAGTGGAGAACAGAATAATAATAATAATAAATAATAATAAATTTAATTATCAGACACTTACAGTTTACAAAATTAGATTACAGCGAATTATATATAGGTACGTTTGGAACAGTAATCTGTATACAATATTAAAAAACTCTGCCTCTTAAACTAGGAATATCCTGTATCTTAAGAGACAGCGTTTGGCCAATTAATTTAAAATGTTACACATGTGAACTTGGTCAACTGTCAGTGTTTTGGTAAGATAAGATAAGATAAGATAGTTTATTTCGCAAACATGGGTACAGTACATGATCTTAAATAAAATTATACAGGTTCAGCCATATTTTACCATTAGGCATGCGAAAGGTACAATACCAACAACATAAATTAAGATTACACACATACACAAATTCGACACAAAAGTGTTTACATTTAAAAATATTCAAACAAATACATTCCCTTTTTCTGCAAAAAAGGGAATGTATTTGTTTGAATATTTTTATTTTGGTGTTTCTTTTTATTTAAAAGCTAGCCTAAAAACAATTTAAAACAATTTAAAACGAATGGAGTTGTGTTATATTAATGTAGAGGGTTGCTGGTAAGTATAGATAATCTTTACATAATGACATGTGTACACAGAAAGTGTACTTATGTTTGCACAGTCTTGCGCACTATACTATCTTCTGACCAGGCTAGTCTTCGTTAAGATCGGGAACTGTGGCTAAATTGAGATGTGGAGAATATTAGTTTCCAAAAATGTAACTATAATATTATCAACGGTAAAATCAAGAGGATGTCAAGCATTACAATTAAATTGTTAAGCGTGCGTGATATGTCAGCTGGATATTGAACTTGAATATATTAAGATTCAAGGCTAAGCAGCGGCCTTGGTCCCCTATTTGTGGAACCCGCTACGTATTTTGGATTATTTTCGGACTTAACTTAATAATATTATTTTCGCCGTATTTGTAGTTCTTTTTAGGGTGCCGTACCTCAAAAGGAAAAAACGGAACCCTTATAGGATCACTTTGTTGTCCGTCCGTCCGTCCGTCTGACTGTCTGTCTGTCTGTCAAGACCCTTTATCTCGGGAACGCGTGGAGGTATCGAGTTGAAATTAAAACAATATACTCAGGTCTACAGTCCCTTGAAGCTGTGAAAATTCAAACTTCTAAGATAACGTTAAAAAAAGATACGGTTTATGCCGCAAAAAACGTATATTTAGACACTCTCAAGGGAATCACAATTTATAGGGTATTTTCCGTTGACCTAGAACTATGAAATTTGGCAAGTAATACCGTCTTATACTACAAGTATAGGAAAAAATCTGAAAACTCTACATTTGTAATTAAATCATAAAAAATAAGGAACAGCGGTCAAAATTTTGAATTGAAATAACCGTGTCATGTGGGGTATCGTGTGAAACTTGAAAGGGCTTCATTGGCAGAAGCATAAACAGATTTTTAATTATTTTATGATGTATAGTTTTCGATTTATGACGAAGAATGGGAAAAAAACCTTTTTCATTTTTTATAAGTATAGGTAGGTACCTAATAATACCTACAAATTTGTTCGGAACCCTCGGTGGGCGATTCCGACTCGCACTTGTCCGGTTTTTTATTCCAGATAAGGTATACCTAAATCCACCTTCTTAAAGAGTTGGAGGAAACATTGATATGGCTTATAATTGAGCTCACTGCTGGGCACGAGCCTAAAAAAGAACTGTTTGGAAGCATTGAAAATTGACATAACCTAAACATTACATTTATGTGAGAGAAATCAAGGACAAAATGTAGTAGATATACAATAAACCACATTCAGTAAATAATATGAATTGTTTACCCAAAAATTATGAATATTTTAGGCGCCAACAAATCACGATGTCTGGTGAAACACACTCCGTTCGCGTAATCGGTTGAAACAATCATTAACAACTGCGAGCCCTTCGACTCGTGCACCTGTCTATGATTCGTCACCAACACACGATTAATAATAATGTAATGTCTCAATTGATTCCAGACTGCCGTGGTGATTCTAATCCTAGCGATCGTGCAGGGGCTGATCGGCGGCATCTCAGTAAACGTACAGACAAACGACGAGGCCAAACTCCTCAAGTCTCTTGCAGACTCCTTCAAACAAGCCAGAGAAGACGTATCGAGGCACTACAAACTGTGGTCTATGACACAATATGATGTAAGATAATCTTTACTACTAATATTATTCATAAGGGCTAGACATCAATACTCTGGTCGGACCTACGAAAAGTTAGAAATTGATTTCTGGTATCTAGAAATGTCCAATAGCAGCCTGGGGTTAGGACGATGGCAGTGTTGCGTACCCACTGCATCAGCAGGCACGTAAAGCCGTAGGTTCTGCACGTAATCTTTCTCTGGTCTTGTCGGTCTGACGTTCCATCGGACTGTAAATGATAGAGGGTGAGCCTATTGCTCAATGGTACGATCCCAAAAGCCGTGAAAAGCGGGCTGCTAAAAAAATGTTGTCAGAGAAATCCAGTCATACTTTCTCGGACCCAGAAATCAGAGCTGAAGTCTCATGGCGTCGACTTAACACATTTACTGCTTTGCGACAGACACAATAGAAGATTTATCATATGTGAGCACCAAGGACTGTCTTTTTAACAAAATAACATGTTTTTCAGCTGAGCTGTTGCGGAGTATACGGCCCCGAAGACTACAGAACCCAAAAACAGCCATACTACTTTCCACCGGACGTGCCAATATCCTGCTGTCCCACTTACGACCCTGACCGCTCTGATCTGGTGCAGGAGAGAGAGCGAGAGCTTTGTAAAGCGAAGAAAACCTACTACAATTCTGGTTGCAAAGAACTGGTACTCTTGGTCTTCAACGAAACCGCCACTATCGTACTGACTGTCAACGTGATGCTGATTGTAGCTGAGGTTAGTAGACTGAGTTAATCACGCTCATATACTCAATGGGAGGTGACTCATGAACATTTAACCAGCTATGTACAGATTGTTTGACTGTCCCAGTGGCACAGCTACTGTGCATGAAGTCTTGAGGGTCGGATCAACGAAAAGTTTTTCTGACGAGAAATTTTCAGTAGCAGAAGCAGTTCGGATTAGCTTATTGGTCGTTTTCACGTATCTGTCCGCAAAAATAGCAGTAAACGCCACCCTACATAATTTTTTTTCGGTGTCGGTGCGCATACGTCCATATAATTTGAGTGCGAAACTAACCGAACTGAAAAAGTAGTTGTGCGGATCGACAGTCTCCGGAGTCCGGAGTTACAAAGTTGGTAGTGTTGCACACCTCCATGTCTTGGAAAGCATGTAAAGCCGCTGATCATTTCATTGATTTATTCAAAAGCAATTTACATTGAGTGTGAGTGTTGAGTTACCTATAATTAACTTGTAGCCTCATATTTGAGAGTCTTACAGCAGTCATGTAAGAATTGTAACTATAATGTCATAATATTACTGTCCGTTATTTAAAAAGCCTTTGATATGCAGTCCCATTACTTGACAATGGACACCGGGCTTTACTGATCTTACAATTCCAACTAGCGCCACTAGCGGCCATATTTATGAACTAAATTATATAGTAAGAATGTATCCCACAAAAATCCAAACATTCACTCTCTAAAATCTAAATCTATTATAAAATCATTGTTGTTGATAATTTAGAAATAAAAAAGCTTTAGTGACAGATAAAAACATAGCTAGGATTTTCATTACTTATTTCGGCCACTTGTATACTTTAACGTCAAATCCTTTTTTACAGATTCTCTTGCTGGTCACTGGTTTTATATTATCTAAGAAACTCGCTAGAAATCAGAATAACCAAGTATCACCAAAATGAAGTAAAAGAAAAAAGATAATGCATCGAATTCGTCGGAAGAGATCTCAGTTAGCTTAAAACACAAGTTGCCAAGAAAATACTCTAGACGGCGTTGTACTTAATTGATTACGATAGGTACAATAAAAATTATAAGTTTATAACAGTATCTCATCCGTTGTTTGATAAATTATAAACATAATCCATTGTTTTCACATAGATATGACGAAAAACTTAGTACTACCTTATTTATTTGAATATTGGTAAATATTCTGTATTTACTTGTATTCGACACCAAAACAGACAATATTTTAGTACCTACAGTATAATATTATTTATCTATGACCAGATTTGTATAACTGGTACTTACCAAAAGTGAATTTTAGATAAAATATTTGTAAATAATGTTAGTAATTAAAAAATAAACTCTCACTATGTATGGATGTACGTTTGTACGTTGAATGTGTATGTTCCTATAGTCATATTATAATTTTACAAAAAAAATAAAGAATGATAAGACCAACCTATATAGTACGTATTTTATTTGCCTAATGCCATCTATAGATCTAATGTCACACTATTACTAACACAGAACATATTTTCTACTTACTTACACCTTAATGTTTTTAGATATATCCGCTAGATGGCGCTTGTACAAATTAATTAAATTAAACAATCTCCTTAACTTTTGATATGTAGGTGATATAAAAAATAGCAAGCTAAAGATTTTAGAAATAAAATAAAACAATCAAATGTAATATTTATTAAATATTAAAATATTTCAGCTATAATATAAATATTAAATTCAAGGGACTTGAATTTAATTTTCTTTCTTCATCTTATCTTTTTGGTTATTGGTGTGCAGCAAAGATATAAAAGAAAATACCATGTTTTCATATAAATACCAAAAGCAAAATATAACATACATATAAAAAACATTATATCTATTTTAAGTTTATTATTTTGGTTATTGTATGTTTAAAATAGTAATAATAATAGGTAATTAAATAACAACAAATAAAAATTATTGAACATCCAACTTAATAATTTATTAATATATATTTAAACATATCAACAATTACGATTTATACAGTCAAGCATCGGTGGTTCAGTGGTAGAATGCTCGCCTGCCACGCGGGCGGCCCGGGTTCGATTCCCGGCCGATGCAATATGTTTTTTGAACCTTGATTTTATAATTAGTTCATATCGTTAATTGCCGCGCATTGTTAGACTTTAATTACGCGATCAAATGGTAAAAATTAATTAAGTACGATTTTATTACGGATTGTGTAACACATTACAGGCATATCAAACGTTAGTTAAGCTCTTCGAGAATAGAATTCGCTCTGTGGACTAATATACGATAAGAGATAATGAATTCGTGTATAAAAATTATATGTTTCATAGTAAACGTGTTTAGTTATTTTAGTGTTGTGACAACGGGCAAGTATTAATCTTTCATATTATAAAGATAGATATATGCTAGAATATAGCAGAAGACCGTTGGACTGTCACGTAGAGGTCTCGATTTCGATCCCAAGGCACGCACCTCTTACTTTTTGAAGTTATATGCCTTTTACAGAATATCGACGTGAAATAGCAGTATTCCTACTGTTGTGTTTCGTTCGGTGAGTGAGAGTGCCGGAAGCCCAATCACCCTCTTTTCCCCTTCCCCATCCTTCTCCTTCCCACTTCCTTTCCTAAAGGGTTCGCAACGCGCAAGTGATATCTCTGGTGTTGCAGGCGTCCATAGGCTACGGTGACCACTTACCATCAGGCGGGCCGTAAGCTTGTTTGCCAAAGGAGTCGAATAAAAAAACCAAAAAAAAAATTAAGTATTTAAATATCGCTTGCTTTAACGATGAATGTCTGAGAATTCTCTATGATGTTTCCGAAGCCATGCGAAGTCTGCCAGCCCGTACTGGGCCAGCGTGGTGGACTATGGCATAACCCTTCCCACACAGAAGAGGCCGTGACTAGCAGGGGGACGGTTTATATATTGACGCCTGAGGTCACGGGTTCGATTCCCGCACAAGTCAAACAATTGTGTGCATGGACATGAATGTTTGTTGAAATTAAACTGCTATATACGGATTTTATCGCGTTGTTTATTTGACACTTTATTACAATATTTTGAAAATTTTTAGACTACTACTACTATTAAACTTTACTAATTTTTAAGCTAATTAAATTATTATTAAACTATTTAGATTTAATTTATTTTTACACTTTCCCCGACGTTTCGGTTGCTTTTCAGCAGCCATGGTCACGGGGAGACTAAGATGGCAGTTGTCTCAATGTTCCAGTGTAGTTATTTCAAAGTACCCGAACATAATTTAATCATTGGTGTTTCTATTTACGCAGAATGAGCTCAAAGTATCATGAAGTCTAGCTGTGGTTTGCTTCTTCTTGGGTTTGACTATTTTTATTACTGGATCCCAAGCTGGTGGTACATTCCAACCATCTTCTCTATTAAAATTAGGATGTTTTTTGATTTCAATAGCCTCGCGAAGCATCCTTGGTAGGAATCGGTGTTCTTTAGCGAGAATCTGTGGTTTGTCAAATCTCAGGTAGTGGTTGGTCCCCTGTTGCACATGTTCACACACAGCAGACTTCAACGAGCGTTGGTGTTTTACATCAGCTATGTGTTCTTTTATGCGGGTGCCTATGTTTCTCTTGGTTTGACCAATGTATGAGAGTCCGCAGTCACAATCTATTTTATAGACCCCTGCATCTTGTAAAGGTAGTTGGCACTTGACGGATGGTAAAAATTGACTTATCTTCGTTGGCGGCTTGAAGTATGTGTTGATTGAAGCTTGCTTCAAGATGTAGCCAATCTTATCAGTGACACCCCTTACATAAGGCAGTATAGCAGGCTGGCGCTCGACTGTGGCTGGCTTTTCTCGGGATCTGTTTTCAAAATTTTGTTTCAAATTTTCAAAATTTTGTAATAAAGTGTCAAATAAACAACGCGATAAAATCCGTATATAGCAGTTTAATTTCAATGAATAATATTCGCGTAAATAGAAGACAATATTATGAATGTTTGTCTTGGTCAGGGTGTTACTATATACTATATGTAGGTATTTACAAAATCTTTTTTTTTCTATTGTCTAGTACCCATAGTACAAGCTCTGTTTAGTTTTGGCTAGATGGTGTTGTGTTGTGTGTATGTGATAGAATATATATACAGGGGCTGCTATTATTATATATACTGTTTATATATTATATACCAAAATATTAGCTAGTGGAGTACCGTAGTCACTACCTTTGCCTCCTGGAAAACGTGTCTTTACGAATGTATGTATGTATGATAAAGAGGTTAAGTTTATAAGTATGTATATCAGAGGTAATCTCAAAAACTACTGATCCGATATTGAAACGTTCCTTACAGCACAGATAATATGATACTATACTAGTACTTACAGTTTGGAAGCTATTTTTAAGGAACAAATGTCATGATTTACACATACATAGTATGTGTTCTTATAACATTCATAGGATTACAATGAAATTTTTTCTGTAATTGAAATTTGTTGATTTTAGCATATTGTGGTTTTCACTGACATGATTTTTCCCTTCTATAATCTTTAGATAAATCTTTATTTAACAAGTTTCCTTAGGCCACTTCCGTTTTTAATCTTTATGCAAATATAGTTTTTATGCAAATATGGTGGCAAACAGCCATACAGCTCACCTGATGGTAAGTGGTCATTGTAGCCTATGGACCTGCAACACCAGAGGCATCACTTGCGCGTTGCTGACCCTTTGGGAAATGAAGTGGGAAGGAGAAGGAGCGGAAAGAGAGAATAGGGTGATTGGGCCGCCGGCACTCACTCACTGAACGAAACACAACAGTAGGAATTTTGCTATTTCACGTCGATGTTCTGTGAGAGGGTAGTCCTTTTCCGATCGAGCCGCCCATTCATGCTGAAATCGGCGAGGCTATTCTTCTCATATATTACTATTTATAACTCGATTATTACTATAGTAAACTGTCTAAATAAGAATACTAATATTCTACCTAATATATTCTACCACATACACACAACACTATCTAGCCCAAACTAAGCAGAGCTTGTACTATGGGTACTAGACAATGGATAAACATACATATATACTTTGTTTTTTTGTAAATACATACATATTATACATAGAAACACCCAGACCAAGACAAACATCCATGTTCATGCACACAAATGTTTGACTTGTGCGGGAATCGAACCCGCGACCTTAGGCGTGGCAGTCGGTTACACTAACCACTACGCCACCGAGGCCGACAATAAAATTGTAACCTGTCGATGTCTGCACATAGGAAATATTTAAAAATCTAATTAAACATTATGAGATCTATGTATAGAAGCCAAAATAAGTATTTTAGAATTTTGTTTGTTTGAACGAACGAACGAACGTATTACAGCATAGAATTGAATACGGTTTTCACGGCTAAACCTTTTACTAGAGATCAAACTTAACATGTTCATCAAAAAACAAAATAACATCCAAACTCGCTCAATAGCGCAGCGGCAGTGAATACTGTGCATGCTCATAACCAAGCTCGGAAAGTTAATGGTGTTAAATAATAATTACCAATTACAGTGGCTCCCGGATTCTGCCAGGAACCACTCAACCGAAGCGACTGCGGCGTCAAACCAACTGCTGTGGTAACGTACTGGAAGCCAGGATCTCGCTGCGAAGTAGACGAGTGGCGTGGCTGTCCAACTTACAATAAGTTTGAGAACGAGTACGAATGTTCCATGCTTTGTATCTTTAGAATGACCATCCCTATTGAGGAAAAGCCTGAACCAGAGGTCGTGGTCAATGGTAAGCATCTTTAGTTCAAATATGGTGTGATGACAGAAGTTATGTTTGCGGCGGTTTAACCTGTCAAGTCTTGGAATGCCAGACATAATTGAAAATCTATTGTATCTGGCTACCGGTTTGCCTCTGCTATTAGATAAGTTAATAATGGCACGAGAACAGGTGCCGAGGTCGATTTCTGGGTTTGACAACGAGTGTCGCATTTGGAAATTCTCTCAGCAGTCTGGATATATTCCCGGTTGACAGAAACTCGTCCCTATAACTTTAGACTTAAATACATTCCTGGCGAAATAAACATGTAAATTATGCCTCTGCTTACCTAAATAGAGTTTTGACTTAATCTAATGCATTTATGTGTACCTGAATCTTCCAGAATGCGAAGCCACTTTCAACGATAGCAAATGTAACGACTTAGAAAATACGGTGTACACTTACACAAATGGTGAATGCGTGCAGAAGACTTGGCGAGGATGCAAGACCCGTAACAAGTTCGAAGACGAAGCAGAATGTGCTAATACCTGCGTAGAAGGAGGCTGGAAAGAGCAATTAGAAGAAATGACCTTAGAAGAATTGAAAGTTATAGACGATATAATTGAAGAGATAGCCATAACTGAACCGCCGACTACCGAAGCTATTACTGATGAGCCCACTACCACTACTGTAGGGACTGAGGCGTCAACCTTAGAAACTACAACTGCAGAAGAGCCCGTGGAAACGACCACAGTAGCATACTCTTCTGAGGAGGAGTCAGAGGAGGGAGGAGAACATGAAACTGTTGATTTTGCTTAAGTGTTGTATAGGAGTCGGAAATTATCTTAAATTTAATTAGCGATTAATAAGGCTTGGACATACAATCAAGAGGTAGGTTTGATTGCCACACATTGCACCACCAAGGTGAGCCCAAGGTTTTTTTAAACCACGGTGTGCGATATTTCCGGCGATCCACCCACCAGCAAAAGCACCCAAGCTTGGCTTAAAACATTAAAGCTTAGATTCACATTATAGTACTTAGTAGTTCCAGCATTCCAGATGGTGCAGATCAGCAGAATCCAATGCAGGATGAAAGTTTGTCTGCATGGGTGGCTACTAGTATTTAAGTGGTCACGTTGACACTGTCGCTACGCTGAGCGTGTTGTTTTAATACCATAGGGGACATTTTGGTGATACAAGCATTCAGTTGGAATGGTTAATAGAAACACTTTTAATCTGCTATATAAATAGCTAGTAAGTTGAATAAATAAAGATAATAAAACTGTATAAGTAAGAGAAACAGAAGAGTTATTTAATAAAAAAGTAGTAATTAATCATTATTTATGTAAATAAAATATTTTTATTTCTGTAGCAAATAGTCAAAATGTGGTGGTAATCTATAAAATAGCCTTTTTATGGGTACCTATTTTAGAAATTAAAATTATTATTTTCTTCTTCTATTTTATGACTCCTGTATTAATACAGTTATTATTTCAAATTATTGTTAAGTCTGAGTAAACGCTGTATATATTTTATTAATAACATTAATTAATAATTTGGCACCAATTATTTTTTTACAATTTGAGTTCATAGTTGTGTCGTTCATGTCTTCCCAGCTACGATATTTTAGTTCGACACTATTATATGCGTGTTGCCATTGTTAATAATTTTAAGTTAAGCATGTCCTGTGAAATATCATCAAATCTGTTCATGTCCTTAAAATGTTGATGAATTAGTTTATATAAAAACGTTGTGCTTTTTCATAGTTACTGATTGTCTTCATATAAAAAGGCAGTTACATCATGTTCCTGTTTAGGTAGGTATCTGTCCGAATGTAGTTGTATTCATTTTTATTTATTATGCTATGAAAGAATCAATCCTTTTCTTATAAAGAATTTTACCCTTACACCAGCATTTGTAAGACGAGTCTGGGCAAACGAATTGAATACTTGCAATAAATTTACCGTATTGGTTTAATAGTGCTCACCTCTGGGGTCGATCCCCACACGGGAAAAAAACATTAGTTGGTCCACAATTAGTCGTTCTGTAACCGAGTGTATTTTATAAGTAAGAAGTCTCAATTAAAAAGAAGCGTACGTTTTTAAATACACTTCTTAATTTATATATATAAGTTACTTGCAATATGTTGCGAAATAATAAAGTCAATGGTTATAAATCCTTTTATTGCACTTTGTAGTTTGTCTTATCAAACGCAGTTTATTTTGATTATAACCTGTGTATGTATGCGTTTCTGCTGCACACCCTGTACCACGGCATTTACTCCTTTAGCACTCTGTTTTCCCTAGCACTAGAATCCTGTATTTAATTAGAATTTAATTACATAGAAACATAATTATGTTTAGTGTTAGTACCAACATCCAATTCGGCTTAGTACAATGTTAACATGACACGGCAAGGGATTCTTATTCGAAGATTAGAAGTAGGTATAGCTTAATAGTACGACAATAAAATTGAAATTTCATTGATGATCGTCGTAGGTACAAAAAGAAAGAAGCGATATAGGTAAGTATACTATCGATCTAAGCCATTAGTTTCCAAAGTGGTCCGTCCAGGTGGACCCTCAGGTGTCTACGGGAGACGCGACAGGGGTCTACGTTGGCGTGACAAAAAAATGGGGGTTCACAAGTCGTAAGCGGAGGTCCACGAAAATTTATTTCCGCGACTTTTACGTAAAAACCTGCATATTACATATTCAGTACCAGTGGTCTCGAACCTATGGACATACCGGCAGATTTCAAAAAAAAGAAAAAGTTCAGCCCGCCTGTCGTGGTGGCAGGTTCAGTCCCGATCTAAGCAGACATGCTGTGTCTGCAGCCTTCGGCGTCCCTTGAAACGCTTCCGTAGCGTTCGGGATGCCGAAGCGAGGATGCTTGGCAGTGCCTGTGCCTCGCGTTGTATGTTACTCAATACTCAATACTCAATACATTTATATATATGTTCACATTTCTGCATATCTAACAATAAAAAAGAAACTATTACTTTATTTAATTATTGGCTCTTGAAATTATTATCCTTTGATTGATAGTACTTTTTACCTAATATTGTGTTTTCATAGATTTTATTTGATAGATTAATCGACAAGCTACGAATATTACAAATGGGCAAGTTGGTAAAGATGTTTCGGGATTTTGATTTATTTATTCTGAAAAAGAACAGGTACAGTTCACTTAGGTATATTAAGATTCTATATAATTTATTTGTGCTATAAAATATATGTTTGTTTTTTTTTTTATTTAACTATCGTAGCAAACAAGCACACGGCCCACCTGACGATAAGTGGTCACCATAGCCTATAGACGCCTGCAATACCAGAGGTATCACTTGCGCGAGGAAAAAAGGAAGTGGGAAGGAGAAGGAGCGGGATGGGAGAAAGAGGGTGATAGGGCCTCCGGCACTCTCACTCACCAAACGAAACACAACAGTAGGAACACTGCTATTTTATGTCAATATTCTGTGAGAGGGTAGTACTTCCCCGGTCGAGCCGGCCCATTCATGCTGAAATCAGCGAGGCTCTACTACTACTGATGTTTTTATATTTGTTACTCAATAACACGTGAACTGTTCTACGGATTTATATGAAACTTAACTTAACTCATACCGATAGACCATGTCTTTGTGTGTCATGTGTTAACATGGGATAATTACATTTTTGGTGAACTGCAGGTCACAAGTACTAACTAAAATTATAAACTAGATTTTGCCCGGGTCTTCCCTCGCGTAAATGAAGGTTAGGTTAGATTAGCAACAGTACTTTTTCTGGATAAGAGGTACCTTATGTCCTTGTCTGTTCTTCAACTACGTGTATGCAAATTTTCATGATGATCGGTGTGGTATTTAAGGCGTGGAAGCGTAACATGTAGTCAGGGGTACAGAAAAGGACATTGAGGATACTTCATCCAGGAAAATGTACTGTTTCCAAGGGATAGAAGTTTATTGATAAAATTTACTTTAACGCAGGTGAAGCAGCGGGCAAGATCTAGTACTTTAAGTTATTGTATTGTTCTTCAGAGCTCTTTAGACTACCATAAACCCATTTGAACTCTCTCTACTGCATTCGACACCCAAGATTTTAAACAATACACCGAGTAGCGGCCCTTAATTGTAAAGGATCCGATCCTTGATATCGATAAATGATCGAATGCCGATAATATCGAATAGCATCGTGATCTCGATCAGTTGCACTCGGTAATTGACGTGATAAAGGAGGTCCAGTCGACATATTTATTCGTTTTGATTATCTGTTTGTTGCTAGACGTAAATAGGGGAGGCCATGAGACGCACTTTTGCTAAGTACTGCCATTTTATAAGCAACTGTATACAGAAACTGTTCTTTTTACTGTGAACTGTATACAGAAACTGCTCGTTGTATTTGTCATATTTTTAAAGATCGATGAACATAAAGATGTTTTTATAATAGAGAAACCATAAAGTCGGCCTCGATGGCGTAGTGGTTAGTGTAACCGACTGCCACGCCTGAGGTCGCGGGTTCGATTCCCGCACAAGTCAAACATTTGTGTGCATGAACATGGCTGTTTGTCTTGGTCTGGGTGTTTCTATGTATAATATGTACGCATTTACAAAAAAAAAAAGTATATAAGTATGTTTATCCATTGTCTAGTACCCATAGTACAAGCTCTGCTTAGTTTGGGCTAGACGGTGTTGTGTGTATGTGGTAGAATATTATTATTATATTATAAATACAAATCACTAACACTTGCCATACATTCTAACTAATATTCTAAATGCGAATGTCCGTTTGTTTATTACGCTTAACAACTTGACCGTTCTTCATACAATTTAGCATACACGTTGTCAGGGGTAAAGATAAGGACATATTATATCCAGAAAAAAGTAGTATTCCAGAGGGATAGCTAGAAGAAAATACCAATATTTTGTACCAAGCACAGGTTCGATCCTGCATGGAGTACTGTTCTCACCTTTGGGATGGCTCTGCAAAATATCAGCTGCAGGCTTTGGAGTCAATTGACTGGAAGGGCAGGAGAATTATCGGTGATGACCAAATGGTCAACACACGACTGCCAATCTCTCGGTTTTCTATCGGATACATTTCGGAGAGTGTGCAGAGGAACTGCATGATTTGATTCCTCCTTCCCCATTCTACCATCGGACGACCAGACAATCAGACCAGCGACACAGGTACATGGTGAATATACAACATTTACGCACGAAGCGCTTTGCTACCACTTTTATAATACGTACCGCTAAGGAGTGGAATTCGCTACCTAAGTCTGTGTTTCCCGATGAGTACAATCTGAGTGTTTTCAAGTCGCGAGTGAATAGGTATCTTTTAGGCAAGCGTGCTCCATCGTCGACTGCATCTTCACTTAAGATCAGATGAGATCGCGATCAAACGCAAGCCTATAACAGTACGAAAAAATAAAATAAAAACATCTAAATATTTTATTATTAATTAGATTCAACTTTTTAATTATGTTGTGAATTCAAAAATTATGAGCGATTTGTTGCGTTCGAATCTGAAGCAATAGCTTGCAGTTATTTTGGTTTACATGTCTGTACCGACACCACACAAGCAGCAAAGTTTGGAAGAGATTTACGACTAATAAATCTGGTTTTGTGCAGGATCTGAAACGCTACAAGGCCATTGGGAAAGAAGTCGTGGTCACGAAAAATTTATGTAGAAATCCAAAAAATATTTAGGTATATGGAAATTTCAGTGTAATCCTATATGGAGGCCCGGGACTAAAGTCACTTAGCAGTGCATTAAGTCCGGTGAAGCCCATGTTGCAGGTGGGTTACGGTTACGGCTATTTTCTGTCAGTTATGTCAAACGTTTTTTTACTTACTTGATCATCATGATATTTTGCATAGGTACACGTTGTTAGGGGTACAGAAAGGGAAATGGGATACTTTTCATCCAGAAAAAAAGTATTGTGTCTGAGGGATAGTTAGTGAAGACTAAAAATACATTTTAAACTGTCTCTAGTGCTAATTCTGAACGTTGAGCTATTAGTGTTCAGTTTTACGTCCCCTATCAAAGGGGAACGCCGAATGAAGTTCAAGGTCAGCCTACCCCATTTGTAAAGGGGTTATAATAGATGTTTGTGAGGGGTGATTATTAACGATACGTGCTTTTAAAAATAACACATGTAATGATATGCATAGCATTTCTCTGTAAGGTATTTTTTGTAATATGTGTCAAATATTTTTTACTAACTGTGCCGAGTAGCGTGGTTTTAGATACCTGCCTACATCCTACCTTCATATATTTATTAAGGTAGGAAAAATACCGCTGGGCACAAGCATCTTAGTGTAGTGATAATAAAAAATCAGGAAATCGTGCCTCAGGATGGAACTCGAGATCTCTGAGTGGAACTCCAACGGTCGACCATAAGGCTATCGCTGCTTTTTCTATTTTAGGAAATAGGCAATAAAATACACACATATATTTTGATCTGAATGTTGAAAATGATAATTGACAACCTGTACAGCTGGACTCGAATCTGTGACTCTGATAAACCGTATCGTTGCCCTATAAATAAACCATTCATCTACTATGTCAAGGATAGAAAGTTTGCGTCTTAAGAAGCATCTAAGGCAGGAGCGCCATAACATTCTAATAAAGAAGCTGGTTAAAATGTAGCAACCAGTACCACTATTTTTTTTAGTGAGAAAGGAAGCGAGACACAAGTAGGCATAAAGGCATTACTTTCAGCCGCCGCATCCGCCGCGATACAGGGCTGGCGTTAGTGCAGGAGTAGTCTTTCTAAAGAAGACGGTGACTAAAAGCATTGGAACAAATGCGCAAAAATACCTAGACTCGGAACTACTATAATTATACAACTCTATTCCTACACAGGACAAACAGTTGGTAATGACAAGTTGTCCACTTAAATCATTGTGCTATCCGTGCACTCAAATTACTATGTTCGGTAAATTTACACAAACCCAATCTTACACCCAGTTTCTGAAAGATTAATCAACGATTTATCAAATCAAATTTATATCAAGTGATTTGATTGGTTGTTACTAATGCAGTCAGCCAACCTCAATAGTTGGCATAAATTTGACCGGCTGTTGTACATTTCTGTGTTGATCTAGCTTTTAGGAACCGAGGTCTTTAAGTGACCACGGCTGCATAAAACTCATTGGTATAACTAGATACCTTTAACCTATCTATTGTTAGAATGTCAGTCAATTTAGAATTCTTTTTCCATCTCAAATTACATTGTACGCCATACGATGAACAATTAAAAACCAATTGGCCGTCGTCGGCGTCCGCTGTTGCTCGATAGGTAAAGCAGGCACACACTAAAAACAAGATGGCAGTCTTACGAAATATTGTCACAAGTGTTTTAGTTAAAAACATATTTTAAAATTATTCTCATCCAGTCTTAGAAACTTAATATACAGTTACCATAGTATAAATAAAATTCCTACATAACCTGTGTGTATGTATTGACACAGTTGCGATGCGGCATATCTACTAACATACATAGTATTTACACTCTATACAGCCACTTTTTGAAAGGAAGTGAATATCGTATATACGAATATACGTATTTGGTTACTTCAATAAGACCATAGCTAAGTAGACGTTTCATGTGACGTAATGGTAGTTATTTTTACATTAAGTTAATAATTAAGATATTATTCTATTAAGATAGATATGCCGTCGTCATTAAATCATTCTGATAAATATAAAACTAAAAAATAAACATTACGTAAGGGATAGGCAATAAAGGTTATTGTCATTTACTAGGCATATTACAGCCTAAATGTACTGGCTTCTGAGGATTTTACAACAGAAAATGAAATGTATTGAAATTAAACAAAGAACTACTCATATACCTACACCAGTGTTTTTTTTTTTTTTTTTTTTTTTTACCTGGGGGAATGCTTGATGCATACCCCTCCGCGGGGGCGGGCGGAGGGGTTATGTCGGACTCGCCGGGGTAAAAGAAAGATGTTAAGAAGAAAATGTACCTCCCGGGATACCGACTAAACCTACCACGGTGTTCCTCGACAAAACCACTATCGACGGGGCCGCGCGAATCACTTTCGCATGCGGTCGCGACCCCGCCGAGGTTTCGGCCCGCCGTATGAAACGGCAGGCCACTACACAAAAGACCTACCCAAAGGCACTCCTCACAAATTATCCCTACTGTCCCCCCTAGAGGGGAGACGGACTCGAAACAACAGAGGCGCGCGTGGGAACACGCACGCCGCCTCTCGGACCTGGTGCTGAACGGATGGCGGGCAGGCCCACAAAGCCCGCCACCCCCAGGTCAAACCTCAGGGTGGCTGGAGGTCATCTCGCGTCCTCCGGCGCCCGGCTCTGCGGTTGGGGAGAGGGTTCAAACGCTCCCTCTCCCGCTCCGCCGCCTCCTTGATGGAAATGACTTCCTCACAAAAGGAGGTGACGGCGTTCCACGACCTCTCACTCCGGACCATAGACTGAACTACGGCCGGGAGCGAGAGGGCAACCAATCCGACTGCCGCGATCAACTCACGGCGCTGCGATGCCCAGGCGGGGCAAACCGCCAAAGTGTGCAGCGCCGTGTCCTCAACAAACACCAGTGTTACCATATTAAAGTTAACATTGTGTAATAAGTTTTTGTCTGCAATCGTCTTTAAATGTTTGTTGTAATTTAATTTGTGTTTATTTATTTATTTATATATTTTATTTATTTAATTAGGTACACCAACAGCATACATATTTTAAAATCAAAATAAAAGGGACATGGAAACGGTCTGATACATATGCCAATTACAGGTATACACAACATTTACCACTGAAGCACACAGTTATTATAATATTACAAATTTAGATAAGATAAAAACTACTAAAATATAAAAAAATATAAAACAAAACAATAACAAAATTATATAAAAATTGTTTAAAACTTAATTCTATAAAGACAAACTTGTTTTGGACAATATTACACGTCTGTATTTAGCGAGCGGGTCACAAAACACATGTGTTGCTTAAGTAGATTAATTACTTTTAAGTATGTAGTTTTATTTTTTTTAGCTGTTTATAAAAACTTATTTTTGGCCTTATTTATGTTGTTCATTTTTATTACTGTATCTGATAACAGTAAGTTGCCGATGTACCAAAAAATAAAAAAAATACTTAGATTTCATTCGATCGATCGCGATTTATTTTAAAGCACTACTTATTTTATTACTATCAATTAAAATTTACATTTTCTCTGACGTTTCGGTTGCTTTCCACCAGCTTTGATTACGGGGAGACTAAAATGTTGGTCATCTCATTGTCTTGATATGTCGAACATAATATAATTTTTGATGTTCCTGTTTACACAGAATGAGCTCAAAGTAACATGCAGTCTATTGTAACACGTAGCTGCATCTTTACAGTACATAACCTAATTACTAAAATTTGTATAAGATAAAAGCTTAATAATAACCCATAACTAAACTATTATTTGGGTAATAATAATTAAGTAGGTAAATACTTAATGTTTTTAGATAACATTATCCCTAAATTAGTAGGTAGATATCATTTCATACGCATTCCAGTAGATGTTGGCTTACATACACGTATTTTGAAACACCTTTACACGTTGCCTGAAACAGCTTCTAATTTTCTAAGGACATTGCTAAACATAAACAACACAAATTCAGAAGTTGAAAGGTCACCGAAAGATGGCGCCAAAATGCAGTACATACAAGATGGCGACGAACGAACAGCTGATCGACCGCACCTGACGCGGATCGGTCGTCGTACTAGTCAAATGAATGACTCACTCAGTCACTCAGTTGCGGCAAGACCGACTCGGTGAAGCGTCGTGCGAATTGTTAATTTATCTCTAAAACGAATGACAACGATGTTTCATTCATAAACAAATCTCCACGAGTTCCTTAGGACGAGTGTTGGATTGCGTAACTGACTATAATACTACATGTTGTTATGGAATAATATTGATTTGGAGATGTTCCCGAAGTGGGCCAGTATATTCAGTCACTGTGTCTAGGTCAGGCGGTTTCGGTTGATGTTTATCTATTTTATCGTGTGGTGCAATTATTATGTGTGATTGTTTATTGAAAGGAAGTCGTTGACTCGTTATCAGCAAAGCTATAAGCTACCGTGCAGTGATTGTTATTGTTTTGTGGTGTGGATAAAACAATGTTTGGCGTGTTTATGAAGCGTTGGAAGCCTAAAAGGTAGGATTGTTGATGTTATATTCGCGTAGGTTAAGGAAACTGTATATTATTCTATTTTAAATATATGCTTGCAGAAAATGTACTTTTATTTACCAGCAAATTTAAATAATTTATATAATAAACTCAGAATGTTGTAACGCTTCCTGCGTTACAACATTCTGAGTTTTTGTACCTAAATTCGGGTACGTTTTGGCACGTATTTATACTGTTCTGTTGACAACTAAATAAAAGAAAAACAGACATAAATAAAGAATACACTAAAATGTAAGGATAGAAGCAGTGGACGTCCTCAATTTTCTATTATTGCGTTTTACATAAGAACTTCCATTTCTATAGATCTATTAACGGCATCGTGAGAAGAAATGTCGTTATGTAAGTTCGTAAGCCTATTTGATTTACGATGTGCATCATTTTATTTCTATTATAGATAGGTAGATATGAAATTAGCATTTAATGATACAAAGTAAATAAACTGAAGTTTCTTTTATGTTCTCATACGTTTCTTTATTGCTAATAAGTATCAGGCTTTAGTGTTATCCATCGAATGGATGTTTGTAGGTAATATTAGAGGTTATTCGCACTGCGAGCGGAGAAAGACAAAGACGGACACGTAGGTAGGTACGATAACTGAAATACCTAAATGTATGTAGGTATATATTCAGTAACTTCAGTAAACACACTAACTGAACTTTGAAGTTTATAAGTGTTATTATGCAACCTAAATAAATAAATAATAATGTGACTAAGTATATTCGTTTAAGTATAATATCACCTATTGTCTTACGTGTACGCGAATGTTATAGATTGGTATATTCAAATTAAACTAGGCTGTATACGGAATTAAGCACCCGAAAAAGTAAATATATTATACTAGCTTCTGCCCGCGGCTTCGCTCGCGTAAAAGTAGGTTAGATTATGTTAGTAAGATAAGTTTTCAAATAAAATACAGCCTATGTTACTCGGTGATAAATTGATAATATAGCGTTATAATGGAAAAACAGTTGAGTAGTTTTTGAGTGAAATCGTTACAAACAAACAAACAAAAAGTCTAATCTTTCCTGTATAGAATTAGAATTAGTATACATTGTCTGACGTTTACGCGAATGTTATATGTACATTAAAATTAAACTTTAAACTCATTCTGCGTAAATAGAAACACCAATAATTAAATTATGTTCAGGTACCTACTTTGAAATAACTACACATCAAGACGGGTTAGTCCCATTCGCCAACGATAGGACACTTTCCAAAAAAATATCCCTTTCGCCACCTCCCCAAAAAAAACAGATATCCCATTCCTATTTTTATATATTGTTTATTTTCTTGTCTTTTTCTATTTTTATTTCTAAAACCAATATCCCATTCGTCACTGGAGGCGTGACCTGCGGTGGCGAATGGGATAATTTTTTTTTGGAAAATGTCCCATTCTCCACCGGTGGGGACAATGCTGGGGGTGGCGAATGGGACTAATCCATCATGACAGTAAGACAACCTAAAAAAATCCAAAATTAAATCCAAATAGTTTTCATAATTTAAATAGCTGAAATGGAAGTAAGGTGAGAACAGTACTCCACGCAAGGGCGAACTTGTGCCTTATACAATAGGCACAGCTGCCCAGGCGCGAAGAACCGCCTCACCCTGTTCAGAACTCCGAGTTTTCGCGAAGCATGCTTAGTGACGCTCTCGATGTAGGTTTTGGGATTAAGGGAGCGGCAAAGATCCATACCTAAGATGGAGAGGCTATCACGTATCACCAGTGGAGTATTCTTCAGAGAAGGGAGGGGAAGGAACGGTTTTTGGTTGGTTTTAGTTGGTGCCCAATAAACGACAATAGAGATAGATATATCCGACAAAATGGGCAAAACGAAAACTATTTTAGGTTTCAAGTTGGGCCTAGATATACAAACGATTAAAAAAAATGTATTTGCTATGAGGCGATTCAAGTGAATAGAATATATTCTGTCGTCAGTAGCTTTCTCACACGTTGGCACATGCACCTTAATCTTTTAAATATCATGATTACTTACTTTTGCTTACAAACATTTTAATATTCCATTCAATACTTCACCGGTATTAAAATACAGTTAATCAAGAATACAGACACAAAATTGTAAAACTGCCTTTCATTAGCCAATATTTAAAGACATGGCGGCTAATACCCCGCATTTATCTTCCAAACTTGCATATGCAATACGATATGTAGGTAATTTGCTTGTATGACTTGCATTAACGTTTTTTACCGGGTGTCGAACCCGATACTTGCACATTAGCTGACTCAGCCGTCAGCAAAAACTGCACTTAGTAATGTTATGTATGGATATCCTTTGTGTACTTGGCTTACAATAAGCCACATACATACTTAACTAATTTTACTTAAATAATATTAGTATTTATACAAAAAATATTTTTGTTTATTACGTTTTACGGTTAAATTGCTGAACCGATTTTGATGTACTACCGTGTAAGTGTCGTTGCTTAGTTTGCGTTCGATTGGGAACACTAGTTTCGATGCCCGTGTTAAAAGAATGTCGTTGGAATTTTCTGTTAAGAAATTATTCGTGGCAGTATTGAATCTGAAAATATGCCTAGTACCTGAACGGCAATAAGATGTCTATTATGTAGGAACTAAAACTGAACTGTGACAATGAGGGTCTCATTGGGATGGCTCCGCGCAGTATTTGCTGGACGCTCTCGAAAAGCACCAAATGTAAGTGCTGTTAATGATTCACTCGCGCAAGTCTTGGACTGGTTTACGACGAATAATTTACTATTAAACTCTAAAAAAACTAAATGTATCAAGTTTACATTGCCAAATGTAAAGAGTCCTAACGTGAATATAAATATTAATGATCAAATTATTACAGTTTAATACGGGGCTGATATTATATATATTATTAAGTTATTATTGTAATTATCTTTAGTTTTTTTATAGTCAGTAGTATATGGCATAATGGCTGCAACACCTTGTTAATCTGAGTTGTAAAATACTGAAATTATAATTAATTGGCAATTTAAAAGAGTGGCCGCGAGTTTCTTGCAGTATTCTTCTCATAGGCTCAACTCTTTGCCTGAACCTACCAACTAACCTAAATGTAGCTTCAGTAACTTAGTAAACTCACTAACCTATATATTTTGACGTTCATAAGTGTTACTTTGTAACTTAAATGAATAAATGATTTTTTACTTTGAGTTTGACAGGTTACAGCGGCGGGCTGTCCGTGTCATCGGAGATCCAGAGGTCACGAGTTCACTGGAACCTCTGTAACTCCGTAGGAACATTGCCTCATTGGCATGTTTCTACAGAATATACCATGGCGACCGCTCTGAAGAGTTATTCCACCTTATCCCGCCCTCCCCTTTCCTGTCCAGAATAACGCGTGCTGGGCTCTGATGCCATCCTTACACGGTAGAGTCGACTAGAGTGCGTACCAACAAGTTTGGGTCCTCATACCTCTGCCGAACGATCAAGGCATGGAATTCTCTGCCAAGGCACGTGTTTCCTTCTTCCTTCAATCCTGGGTCCTTTAAGCGAGGCGTGAAAAAACACCTTCTTAGCACGTCAAAGTAGAGACCTCAACATCGCCTCGGCTGCTATGAGAACGGTGTGGAGGCCACTGCTCTTAGACACACGACTGCTTACCATCAGACGGAACATGATTATTTTGGCGAGCAAAATTTAAAAAAAAATACCTGTCTAGACTCCGTACTGGTACCTACTTTATTGTCAGAAAAACCTAATTGCACTTCGTACGACTTGGTAAGCGAAACTATAACTACGCCACCGCTGTCCTGCCGTCTGTCCGTGTCTGTCAGCGGGCTGTATCACACAAACCGTAATACGTAGAGTTGAAATTTTCACAGAAAGCTTTCCTGTTTTTTAAATAGATGTATTTTAAAAAAAAAGAAGTCTTTCTCTCCCCTGCGACACTGAAATTATCGATAGTGCGGGAGTTGTCCCGCACTATGGATAATTCCTGTGTCGCGGGGGACTTTACAAACATTCAAACAACAAACACAATAACACCCAGACTCGGTACAACCATTTGTGACTCACACAATCTTTTGTCCCGTGTTGGATTCGAACCCACAACACTCGTCGTTGTAGCGATCACTTAAACTATTACACCATCCGTGCAGTTGTGTATGTGTATTTTTACATACATACATACATACATAAATTCACGCCTGTTTCCCAGAGGGGTAGGCAGAGACTACGGATTTCCATTTGCTACGATCCTGACACACTTCTCTGGCTTCATTCACTTTCATCACATTCCTCATACACGCCCGTCGGTTCAAGGTGCTCTTAAGCTGGCCTTTGTCCAGAACGCCTCCGATCTGATCAAGAAACATAAAACAAACAAACATGTATGTGTATTTTTAATGCCGCTATAACAACAAATTTGCAATACAGTGTTATATTTTATAAGATGTTACGGAACCCTTCGTGTGCGAATCTGACTTGCAGTTGTCTGGTTTTACAAAATAGATAGTGTTATGTGCTGGGTTCGACAGATAAGAATGCAAACAATATTACCGACTAAAACACGTTTTATTCAAACACACAATTAAATTTAAAACACAACAAACACTATACCACACTTTTTCACTGTACTGCTTCAAACTCCGTAGTATTTCCGCTTCCGTTCGCTTCGATGAACACTTGACCGCTTACGATTGTAAACTGACTTAGCGGTGCGCGTGCGCCCTATTTATACGCGGGTAAAGCGCTTCTAGAGCTTTCTAGCAACGCCACTCCCGGTATGTAAACAGTACGATGATTCGAGAAAGTACCAGCGTCTTCTCTATGATTCTCGTAAGCATACCTACTACGTAGTTCCGTAAGATGTCAATAGATGGCGGTGTAAATTATTAGACGGAACTGCTGAGTCTTTCCCACAATGCCGAGAGATGTCACTGGGCGTAACAATAGTAATAGAGAATAGAGATAGTAGGAATTTACAAAATTACTAGATTTCGCTCGCGTAAATGTAGCTTAGGTTAGCAACTGTCCTTTTTTCTGGACATAAAATACCCTATATCCTATTCTGTACTCCTGACAACGTGTATGCGAAATTTCACGACGCGCGATCGGTCGAGTAGTTAAGGCGTGAAAGCGTAACAAACAAACTCACATTCGCATTTATAATATAGAAAGGACTAGCTACGATTTTATGCTTGTGAGTAGGTATAAAAACAATCCGTAGCCGTGTTTTGCGCAGACTGCACACAATCTTCGTTAACAGGAAGTGATTAGGAGTTGTTCATCGTCTAGACTGTGCATGCAAATAGAAAAGATAACAGGTCGAAGACATTACACATAGTGCTACCTAAAAGCTATGAAGTACATACTTTCCAAATATGTATATAACATAATCCCTGTATATAAACTGTCTCACTGTTGGGCACGGGCCTCTTCTCAGTGTGATAAGGGTTACGCCATACCCGCTAGCCCAGTGCTGATTGGCAGACTCCACATATCTTCGAGAACATTATGGAAAACTTTCAGAGACGCTGGTTTTCTCAGAGTCCGTTGACGCCCTTAAGCTCAAAAGCCTTAAAAGTATCCTGTTTTAATTTAGGATATTGTCTAATAGTGTAACCATAGTGTCCATATTGGAGTAGTAGCAGCGATAGCTCAATGGGGAGACCAACAGACTGCAATGTAGAGGGTCTCGGGTTCGAACCCACGTCGCGCACCTCTGACTTTCGAAAGTTATATGACTTTTCGAAATTATGTGCGTATTGACTGACAACTATCGCCTGCTCCGTGCCTCGGAGAGCTAGTTAAGCCGTCGGTCCCGGCTGCCAGGAACATCTATGGCAGTTGTTATTGGAAAGTTAGTGCCCTATAATATCCTGACACTGGTCTAGCCTTAGGGTATCGTTAGCCTTCGGGTTCCGGAGGTCAGGTGGCAGCCGCTCCGTGTAAAAACTGATATCCAACCAAATCCGGTTAGACCAGAAAAGCCGACCCCAAGTGGCTTGGGAATAATAAAGGCTAGGGAGAAGAAGTGTCCATATTGGACTAATTTCGCCTGCACTAACACCACTGCAATACCTATGTAGCTTAGGTTCAGTACTGGTGACCATGAAAAAGCCGAGCTTTGACACTCGTAAAGTCCTGGTGCAAGTGAACCTATCTTGGTACCCGCAATGAATTCTATTGGAAGTATATAGTAGAAGTTCGATCCTAAGGCACACCTCTAATTTTTCCGAAGTTATATGCATATTCAATATGTTGTCGTTAGTGTAACCGACTGCCACGCCTGAGGTCGCGGGTTCGATTCCCGCACAAGTCAAACATTTGTGTGCATGAACATGGATATTTGTCTTGGTCTGGGTGTTTCTATGTATAATATGTAGATGTATTTACAATAAAAAAGTATATATGTATGTTTATCCATTGTCTAGTACCCATAGTACAAGCTCTGCTTAGTTTGGGCTAGATGGCGTTGTGTAAAAAAAAGAACCTCGCTCACTTTAACGGTGAAGGTCAACATCGTGAGAAATCCTGCATTTCTGGGTGTTCTGCTATTCACCATACTGTTCTCGAAGATAATGTTAGTATGTGAATTGTGCCAACCCGCACTGGGCAAGCGTGGTGGACTATGGCCTACCTTTCTCATACTGAGAAGACGCCTGTGCTCAGCTGAGGGACACTTAATTATATACAGAACTGAAATTATTTTAATAAAAAACAACATACACACACACATACACAACGCACACACACAAACACAATTTTTGTAAGTTCCTATATTTATTTTCTTTATTACCTATTATTTATATCTGTAAACTATATTAAATAAATAATTTTGTTGTTACAAATTAAGAAACCAGCTTATATCCAAAATAAACCGTCATTTCAATATATTTTTATTTAATGGGCGAATGAATGGAAATGAATGGTCATCCTCCTGTTTCTTGCCTGATTCTTCCCATAAGAGCTCTACTCTTGAACAGGCTATTTTACCATATTAAATTATTACCTTTTTTTTAAAGACGACTGCTCTGCTCCCGCCCTTGGAGTAATTCTTGTGTCGCGAGGAACTTTACAAACATTTAAACAACGGACATAAAGCACATCCAGACTCAAAACAACCATTTGTGGATCACACAAATTTTTGTCCCGTTTGGGTTTCGAACCCACAACACTTGGTGCAGTGGCAGTGTCGAGGCGGCCACTAAAACTACTAGGCCAACCGTGCAAACCTGTTTAGATATAGGTATTATATTTTTAGGAATTGTTCCTAATGCGTACGGTATACTCCGTCCGCATATATAAAAAAATATTATCAGTGTCCACTGTACTTTTAATTAATCTTATGATTGATGTCATAATACTGACGTTATGACCCTTTTGTGTCATGTAGCGCCCCACCCAAAACATTTTGTTCAATTAATGTAGGTATTAAAAGCACTATTATGTAGTACATCGTTTATTTTCGGTATTTTAATTGAACTTAACTGAAATTGTGTATTGTCACGCTTTTGTTGTAGGTGTGTTAAAGTGTCTATGGTATAAACATGCGACCAATTAAACGACCAAGTGCGATGTGTAATAATGATTATAATAATAAATTTATTTGCATAAAATGTGGTGGATACAAAGATGACAAAAAAACAAAGATCACAAAACACATTTCTCCATAATACAATAGTATAATAGCATGCAAATGTTAAATGAGTACAATTTATAGTATTAAAGGTTTCATTTACACAATTTAATATTTTTATTTACACAATGTATTTCTAAAATGATAAGACTGCGAGGCAAATTTTTTTAGAAATTCATTTACAGGGTAAAATCTTTCTTCAGTCAGCCATTTTTTTAGTGCGGGGCAAAATTTATTGTATTGTAGTTTGACTATATGTTTAGGTCTTCTTCTCTCTTAGCCTTTATTATTCCCATGTCACTTGGGGTCGGCTTTTCTAGTCTAACCGGATTTGACTGGATATCAGATTTTACACGGAGCGGCTGCCACCTGACCTCCGCAACCCGAATACCCGATACCCTAAGGCTAGACCAGTGTCAGGATATTAGAGGGTACTGACTTTCGCAATAACGATAATTGTCAATCAATACGCACATCATTTCGAAAAGTCATATAACTTCCGAAACTCAGAGGTGCGCGACGTGGGTTCGAACCCGAGACCCTCTGCATTGCAGTCTGTTGGTCTAAAAACTTGTGTAAAATTTAGCATACACGTTGTCAGGATTACAGAAAAGGACACAGGCTACCTATCATCCAGAAAAAAGTACTGTTCCCAAGGGATACAAAAGCTAGATATACATAAGTATTAAGCGATGGGTCCCTGACCATACAGACAATGTATCGCGCTTTGTAAAACTTAATTCGAAATATTACTCGAATGCATCACTATCGCACACTAAGGGTTCTGTACTGAACACAGTGCGCATTTTTACGGCACCTCGTATATAAATCTTCTGGACAATTTGTCTAGCTGATAACAGATGGTCCTCGGTGTTGGATGAGATAAGGCTGTGCCTGTACTGTATTAGACAATTTTTAAATGAAAATTCGGTTCTACTAAGTATTTCCGTCGTTTTGGAGCATTAGTTCCCAAAGTGGTCCATGTGGACCCCAGGGGTCTACGGGAGACTCGACGGAGGTCTACGTTGGCGTGACAAAAAAATGGAGGTCCACAATTCGTATGCGGGGGTCCACGAAAATTTATTTGCTTTTGATAATGAAGAACTAGAATGTTGACTTGAGACTTCACTCTAGGCAGATAATATTTTAAGAAGCTCAGCGGCTGTTACTCGAGGGAATTTCTAAAAAAGAAAGTCAATCCGCCTACCGTAGTAGAATCAATACCGAGAATTAAAAAAAAAAAGCCAGGTCATTCTTCACCAATATAGATACGAATGCTAAGGAATATGGTAGAAATCCATAAGCCACAGCTTTAGAGGATACAAGTCTAAATAAGCCTATTGACGTTTATTGGCTCCATTTCCAGACTCTGTGTTGCAACTGAATATTTCTATATAATTTAGCTTGACCCAAGAATCGATCCCAAGACCCCATGTACAATTAGAACAGAAGAGGCAATCCATAAAATAATACTTACTAATATTATAAATATGAAAGTTTGAGTATGGATGTTTGTTACTCTTTCACGTAAAATCTACTGAACCGATTGCGATGAAACTTGGTATGTAGATAGCTAGATAGCTTTTTATCCCGATATTCCCACGGCAATGGGACTAATGCGGGTGAAACCGCGGAGAAAAACTTGTAATACAGTAAATTATATTATGCCTTTCGCTGAGCCACGAACATTTTACTAGTATTACAGCCTATCGCATAATGATTTCCATATTAGATTTCTATCGAAACGACAATGTTATTCGTTTATTATCATATTGATTTGTAGTCCATTGTTAAGTATATTAGAAAGCTGATTTATATCTATGGACAAATGGAAGATTTAAGAGTTTCGTTATAAGTATTGCTTCTATGAAAGTACGTAAATCAAATACGTAAAATTAGCCGATTGTGATTCGAGTACACAAGAAATAAGGCTGCATCTATCCGATTCGATATTTTCAAATATCGGAACTCGAGTGTTATCTGACTATCTTTCGGATTAATATTTTGGAGTATTGTTTAAATAACATTAGAAATGATATCATGATAATCGTATTGATAATAAACTTGGAACGGATTGCCTGGTTGATATGTCAACCAGGCAATCCGTTTCTAGTTTATCATCCTATAACAAATAGTATATATGTTATAGGATTTCCTGATAAGGCATTCTCTGTAACTACAGAGATTAGTATAGTAGAAAGTATTTATAGACAAGTCTCGTTTATTTATGAAGTTTATATGATCTTTGAAATTGAGGTACAATATATAAGTTCAGAAAACCCAGTTTAACATTTTTGAGTTGATATACTAAAGTGAAAAATTACTCATATAGAACTTTGTTGTCTCTTAATCAGTTTACATAATATTGTCTTCTGTTTACGCGAATATTATTATTTGAAATTAAGCTATTCTATACGGCTTTTATCGCATTGTTTATTTGACACTTTATTACAAAATTTTGAAAATCTTACACTACTACTACTATTAAACTTTATTAATTTTGAAACTAATTAAATTATTATTATAACTATTTATATTTAATTTTAATCAGTTTGTTGAGATTCTTTTGTATGTACCTATTAGAAATCCTATTGATAATTATTAATGTTATGCGTACGTAACTAGGTATGTCTAGTACAAAACATCGATCGTTGAGTACCGTGGCGCCAAACACATTATCAGTCGAAGCATACAGCTTGATAACAAATAGATAACTGACAGCCGTACCACAGAAAACGTAGATACAGAATGCCGTCTCTAAACAAATTGTAAGAACAGCAGCCATTAGACAGCTTTGTAAATACAGCGCTTTCAGTAAGTGTGGTACTTTTTAGAGATTGAAAAAACTCTTATAAAACGTCTTTGTCCGTCCGTCCGTCTGTTATACAACTTTCAACTCAAAAACCATAAGAGCTAGAGACTCGCGATCAGCGCCATTCGACTCAGCATAGTCTATATACCCCCAAAATGACTATGATCTTTGACCTCTGACCACGGTGTGTGACCATCAAGGTCACGTGGTATCACGTGACCTTTGCATATTACTTGAACCATTTTTTCGAACTCGATTTACGGCAATTCATTGCCGATTCTCACTTGTTATTTTTTTAAATTCATCTTGTGCTCCATGTAGGGCACTACACGTCACAAAAGGGTAATAGGTAATGTGACTATCATGACATTATCTTAAGATTAATTAGAAGTATGTATGACACTTATGTTGTTGTATGTTACGTTATGGCAACCGTTAGTGAGTTTTTATAAAATATTATATTTATAAACATTATATTATGGCGCTTGTCGGCCTCGATGGCGTAGTGGTTAGTGTAACCGACTGCCACGCCCGAGGTCGCGGGTTCGATTCCCGCACTAGTCAAACATTTGTGTGCATGAACATGGATGTTTGTCTTGGTCTGGGTGTTTCTATGTACAATATGTATGTATTTACAAAAAAAAAAAAAACGTATATATGTATGTTTATCCATTGTCTAGAACCCATAGTACAAGCTCTGCTTAGTTTGGGCTAGATGGTGTTGTGTGTATGTGGTAGAATATTATTATTATTATTATTATTAATTTATTTATTCTTCATGTTATATCTATTTTAATTTATATTTTTATATATTAATTTATATATGTATGTTATATGCTTATCAATTATAATTTATATAAGTAATATATATCTTACGTAGTTTTGTGTTTTGTGTTTGTAAATTATTAAAGGTAGCTGATGTACGTCCGGGCGTCACTTGGGGTTACCAAATAATATCAGGGTTGGTTTGAGGTATCAACCGCAAACCAACAATAAACCTGAGTGGTAACCTCATTTTTCATGATATATGTACTTTTTTTTTGTTTTGTTTTCTGTGTTCTAATATTTGTACTAGATCGTGTACCTACATGTATTTTGAAAAATAAATGTTTTCTTTACTTTACTTACACTGATAAGCAGCAATAGTCTAATAGGAGAACCGTTGGACTGCCACGCAGAGGTTTCTTGTTCAATCCCAAGGCGCGAATGACTGACTTTTCGAAGATATGTGCATATTCATTAGTTAATTATCGCTCGCTTTTACAGTAAAGGAAATCATCATGAGGAAACCTGCATAACTGAGAGGTGTCCATAATGTTCTCAAAGATATGTGAAATCTTCCAACTCGCTCTAGGCCAGCGTGGTGGAATATAGCCTAATCCTTCTCACACTGAGATTTAATATTATTTTTTAAAAAGGTCTTAAGACCCGCGACACAAGAATTACACCTAGCCTGGATTAATCCAGGCTAGGTGTAATTCTTGTGTCGCGGGTGACTTAACAAACATACAAACAACGCACACAGAGAACACCGAGACTTGATACAACTATTTGTGAATCACACCATTTATTGTCCCGTGTGAGGATCAAAACATAAGGCGCATTGGCAGATGCAATAAAAATGTATAAACACAGAAAAATTATCTTCTGTAGTGTTTCAAACCCTCAACACCTGAGACTGCGGCAGTGGAGAGAAGAGCTCAAATTCATGCATTCAAAAACCTGCCGACCAATTTAATCCAAGTTTGCTGTGTGCATCGCGCTACAATATGTGCCATTCGATGTCTATATGTTTTGTGGCAGTACTAACTAAACACTAAACAACCCACATGCCTACCGACATCCGATGCGTATATGTACACATTCTGATAGAATACATTATCTTTGCGATAGAGAGTCTAATATTATTTACTAAAGGGTTTAGCACTTGACATTACACGACGATAACAAAACGTTATCTTACATCTTCATATACTATATCGCTAGCTTTTGCCCGCAGCTTCGCGCGCTCGGAGACAGTATTTTTGCTGGATGATAAGTATCTTATGTACACCTCGTATATGCGAAGTTTTATGGTAATCAGTCAAGTAGTTCACGCGTAAAGGGGACCAAACAAACTCATGAAATAACTCTAGGATTCTTCTGTACCAGCTTATATCACTGAACTCCTAAACGGCTGAACCGATTTCGATGTAATTGTTTGTGTGCATTTGTGTGGCACCCTGTATGGTTTAGATTCACAATTTGACCCGGTAAGTAGCGCTGCGATTGGATTATAATCACTTTGAATTGAAGTAAAAAATTCTATAGGATTGTTTACTTTAATTCAACGTTCGGGCAGTATATTGTCTATCGGATCTGCTAGATTTTTATAAAACTCAGATAATACGCTCATGCGGGACGTGACAAAAATACACGGCGATGATATGGACACTTTTATGTCACGACAAACATGTCCTACAGAATAGTATATAACAGTTTGTTGTAAGTTGCGTGCCAATAAGTCTGACGTTTTTTACTATTATGATGGTGAACAAGCATACTTTCTGTGTGATGGTAAGCGGTTAACGTAGACTATGGATGCTTGCAATACTAGAGGTAGCACTTGTGCGTCTACCCTAGGTATTAAAGAAGTGATGAAAGGAAGGGAACAGCAGAGATAGGTGAATAAGGCGCCAGAACTGGTACTTGTGTATTACACCAACATTTAACCAGCTATGATTTAGGTATGTCATGCCAGGGGCCGAGTCTATTGGTCGCTTTGCCAGACTCCGTGCTGTTACTGTTAAGAATTACACGAAATCCCAATTTTCCAACCCTTCAAACGTGACATTGGAACTCAAACATAACTTTGAACTGCAACCAAGCACATATTTTTTTCCGGAGTAGTAGTAAGTATATATTAAGCCGCCAGTGTTACAAATTAAAAACCGTTGCTATGCCGAGCTGGCCGTGTGCTGTCATGGTCCATGAGCACACAATGACACCCGGGTTCATAGCACCGTGGTTACGCTAATGTAAATACCATTTTATTATTAACATCTTACTAATATCATAAATGTAAAAGTTACTATTAATGTGCAACTACCTACTTATTAAAGACCCAGCTAACGAACTACAAGAAAATTCATGAGGGGTTTATGACTGCCTGATGGTCTCATGTTTCATTTCTGACTTAAGCATAATGCTGATGGATTGTGTCCTCCAGACCGATTTTGGTCACGGCGGCCAATCTTAACGGAGACTGGCCATCTACGCAGGAGATATTATAGTGCACAAACGTGTGCGCAAACACAAGTGCACTTTCTGTTCCCTAACTCTCATGATGCGATGGGACGGTAATCCGACGCGACCGGAGAGAGATCAGGCGCTGGACCAACGGCTTTACGTGCTTTCCGAGGCAAGGGGGTGTCCAACACCGCCAACTTCCTAACTCCGAGCTGTTAACTGGTGTTAACTGTTAACAAAAAGTTATTGGGTTTTCTTAACAGAAAACCCAATAACTTTTTGTTGGCCTGACCCGGGATTCGAACCCGAGACCCCATGCACAGCAGTCGCATTCACTACCGCTGCGTCACGGAGTCTGACGGATTATTCTGTAGGTAAATATATTCTCAGTAGTAACACTAAGCCTGAAGAGTAGCGATAGCTCAGTGGGGAGACCAACAGACTGCAATGCAGAGGGTCTCGGGTTCGAACCCACGTCGCGCACCTCTGACTTTCGGAAGTTATATGACTTTTCGAAATTATGTGCGTATTGATTGACAATTATCGTCTGCTCCGTGCCTCGGAGAGCACGTTAAGCCGTCGGTCCCGGCTGCCATGAACCTCTATGAACGTCTATGTAATGGCAGTCGTTATTGGGAGAGTGACGACACAAAAGATCCCACTGGGTCGAAGTGTCGCCGGTCTGTACTGACTGGCCCCCACATAAGATAAGATACGATAACACGACGCCCGACACTGGATAATTTTGCGCAACAAAATTATGTATAAATAAATGTGTTAATTATTATTATTATGTCAACATATAAACTACTCTACTAATCGCCATTAAAGGGAACTGTCCACTTTGTATGAGTGTTTTGGCATGGAATGGACAGTCACTGAACACACACAGAATAATAATTATATATTAATTTAGAAGCATTAACCAGTAGAAATCAGAAAAATAACAAAGTTTTGTGTTTTTGTGTTCCTGATTCGTTTCTTGTGGTGGTTTATATAAAGGTATTTGAAATAACAAATTCTTTTATTATTCTGATTCATATGTTACTAAAATGTTATCTAGGAACTGGGCTGGTGGATTTAAACTTCCCAACTCAAAAACCAAATAATTGTCATTATATGGGCGCAGTAACCTACTGTCCGTCGACCCACCATGCAGTATAATTGTTTTTATGTATGAATTCTGTTCACGCTAAGCCGATAATGAACAGTTTCCTTTCGCATACACGTTGGCATTGGTATAGCAAAAGGACATAGACTGCCTTTTATCTACAAAAAAAGGACTGTTCCTGAGGGAAAAAAATATTGACATAGGTAATCTAAATTTACGCGAGCGCAGACACGGGTATAATCTAGTAAAATACTTTTAATATAATTCTACTCTATAAGTTATGTAATCTGTAATATAAGACACATTCTAATTTAACTCTTTTTATTTAATACAATGGTAGGCGTTCGAAAGGTTTAACTAAAAAAAGCAACCAAAACCATAACTAATTATTCGAATATTTTTAATTTGACAACGTTATTAAGTTCTTTTTATTTTATCAACCCGTCACCGCGGGCCCACGGTCTTACCGACCGACGCAATCTATTTTTCTAGTGCTGCCCTCTGGCAGAGACCACCTGCAGTGATTTTAATTGGAAATTGGCCCTCTATTTGTAATGCTCACAGCCTTATATTATTGGCTATAGTGCATGGTGGGTGGGCACCCTACACCGCTTGTTTTCCCTTTTAATGTGTGCATGCTCTATTTTGGTGTTCGTAAGTATTTATTTGTGGTCTCGCGAAATAATTACTTTTGGTCCGCATTTGTTCTTTGATTGGTATTTCATAACTATTCATGAGAATAGGAACGTGCTGTTGCTTATTAATACTATTTAAATAGTCGGCAACGACTACATTTGGCGTATATGTAGGGGTTTGCACTCTAGTTTACTTCTTTCTGTGTGAGCTACAGTATGCAATATTCGGTTTTTCTGCCGGAACCTTGCTAAGAGCTTGAGGGTTAGTGTTGCTGGCAAAACGTTAGAGTAGTATACTTCTACATACATTTAGAAATATACAGGCGTAATGGTATGATATGTGTAACATTCCAACGCCACTGTGATCACAGGTGACCACAAACAATAGGTTTTCTATTGAGGCAGCTGCACTCTAGTCAACGTATAAACAAAAGCATGATATTTATTTGGGTATCATTATTTTTTTTAATATTTGGAAGTCATTGACACTTTTTATTTCATTTCACAAAAGAATATGAAAAGCCTCTAATAAAAAAGCTATTTTATAAACATAAAATGTTTTTGAAATGGAACATTCTTATCTTTTTTAATACCAGCGCGAAGACGCTTCTGGAAATAAAATATATTTCTTTTGAAATTATTATACACGTATAACGACATTTTCATTTTATACCCTCAAACTTATTTGCTCATAAAGAACTTACAGTTTATTTAATAAGGAATCTCAGTTGTAAAATGTACTTTATCTTTATTATAATCTGGCCCAGGGGTAGCCAGGATCCGTAGCCTTTTTAGTCTGTTACAAGCTTGCATGATTGCTCCTTAGCCTCGGGGTAATAGGCATGGATATTCTCTTTAAACAAAATGCAATGGCGCAGTTTAATAAATAGTTCATTTACAATCCTTCGTGCAGTGATTGAGAAATACGAAGTAAAGAACAAAGGTGCCCATGAGTATTTTAGGGTTACAAATTTTGTGATTGTAATAGAACTTTTTGCTCGCGGCTCTGTCTATATTTAGATTTAAAACTTAGTTTTTTTGCTGTTCTAGCGGAAGTTATACAACCGCTTTGTCTTTTATAAGTAATTTTAAATTGGATTCATAGACGCCATGTTCTACGTCGTAATTATATATGTATATCTAAATTAATATTATAACGAGTCAAGATTTGTATGTTTGTAATAAATAAAGGCAAAAATGACTGGACCAATTTCAAACATTCTTTCACCATTGGAAAGCTACTTTATTCAGAAGTAACAATGGTTATGTAACATCACGCTACGAGCCACAGGAGCATAGCAGTCATCATAACCGTGAGTGAAACTGTGAGGGAGAGCTAGCTAATTAAATAATAATTTATTCAAATTATTTACTAGAAATAGAGTAAAATAGTTAATATCAATAATTATATAAATAAACCATTTAAAACCATTTAAACCATTTATTTTCGTTACACATATATACAAAAATTACATATTTATAGAATTAAGACAGCATTTACAAGGTTACACATACAAAATAAATATAAACTGGAATAGGTACATGCATAACAAAGGGCTTCAGCTCAGTATTTGCTGCGCACATGCACAGCATCTATATATAATCTATAATATTACGAAATGTTGGTCTTAAATCTATCTATCATGGATTTAGTTGAAAACCAGCGCCAGGTTTCCTTAGCCTGGCATATGCTGAACTAGGTCCCATTTGGAAAAATTTATTATATTTTTTTATTTTACTTGTTATTATTATATATTTCATTTTGTGAAATAATACATTTTCTTTCTTCTTTCTTTCTAAATAATTGAGCTATTTGGCTCTTTAGACTGGCTAAGTTGTATCTCTTTTCTATTTAATTACTAACTTATTAGACCTATTGCCTCGGTAGCAGTGAATGCGATTGCTGCTCATGACGGTCCGGGTCTGAGAAAAGATAATCTTTCAAATTGGGTACAATCTGGCTAGCCAAGTACCTGCACATCAAAAGAAATTTGTAGTCAAACAACCATGATTTCTTGCGGTGTGTAGGCATTTGTTAGGGATGTCTTATCAGCAGGGGTCTTAAGTAGCTGACAAAGTGGTATTGTGTCGAAGATATTGGATGTATTAGAGGATTTTTTTATAGAACTCTCAGTAGAACCACGGAGTTTGAAATTGTACCGGGTAGACAGCAATAAGCTCGTCCTCTATTACGTAGCACTTAAAACTATAGACGCTTTTTTATTTTATAGAGCCCTGTGTCGAGGGGCCTTTCTCAAGAACACAATTAACGGACACAAAGCATATTAAGATTCAGAACAATCATTTGCAGATCATCCTAATTATTTGTCCTTGTGGGAATTGAACCCACTCAGGGTAGCGGTTACGCCATCTCTGCACTCAAATCGTTGTTGCGATTCCACGTGCTTTTTATGTCCGTTGTTTTAATGCGACTCGGACGCGATAATCGTAGTGCGGGAGTGATCTTTGCAAGTTTAACAAAAGATATACAGATGTAATTTACTATATTATCAGAAAATTAAAAAAAGAAGCAGCGATAGCTCAGTGGGGAGACCAACAGACTGCAATGCAGAGGGTCTCGGGTTCGAACCCACGTCGCGCACCTCTGAGTTTCGGAAGTTATATGACTTTTCGAAATTATGTGCGTATTGATTGACAATTATCGCCTACTCCCTGCCTCGGAGAGCACGTTAAGCCGTCGGTCCCGGCTGCCATGAACATCTATGCCAGTCGTTATTGGGAAAGTCAGTTCCCCCTAATATCCTGACACTGGTCTAGCCTTAGGGTATCGTTAGCCTTCGGGTTGCGGATGTCAGGTGGCAGCCGCTCCGTGTAAAAACTGATATCCAGTCAAATCCGGTTAGACTAGAAAAAGCCGACCCCAAGTGACTTGGGAATAATAAAGGCTAAGGGAAAAGAAGATCAGAAAATTCTTCGTACAATTTTTGATATTTGATGAAATATAAAATATCCCTAGATAATACTTATTGCGCATCAAATAAACAAATACAACATAATAAATACACAAATTATTTACAAAAAATATTCACTAAACCGAAAATAAAACAACAAAATTAAAAAGCGTCATAATATTCCTCCGCGTCGTGGTCAATTGACAACGTTCCCAGAAGACTGACAGCATTGCCACGTTAAATGGCAATACTTATTCTTTGTGCAAAGAAAATACCAGCCCTTAGCTAGGTCTCTAAACAGACCTAGCACTTGGACCCCGTGGCCCCAGCGTTTCGACATCAAACTGCTCAAATATGTACACACCAATAAGGTGTGTAATATTTGCGCCGTTTGAGCGACTCCGCTGATGCAGCAGCAGTACCAGCCGCTGTGCTAGAAAGATATGATGGCGCAAGGGTGTCGACACAAGTTGCGTCCCACACCAAACGCCTACCCATTTTCCATGGCAGTATTGACATACCATCTGGTCTTACCCCTTAGTTAATTGAAAATACTAATTACCTCTTATACCTTCTGACTTCTTCTGTGACTTATACCTTCCTAAACAACTTTTACTCTACCACTTTCCATAATTCAAGGCGTTGTGCAGGGGCGCCTGCAATTAAAAAATTGTATAAATATGTTTTTTGAAAATTACTAAGATTTTTAAATGAAGTAGAATAAAATTAAACACGGATAATAGAATCTTAATATTTTTCATTCTACCCTATATATGACCACATTATACTGATACACGAGTCTCGTTATATACTAAGTAAAAGATAGAGTCACATGCATTGTTTGCAGTTCATTGTGCCAACATTAATTTATTATGGTTGTTAGTTAAATAACCGTGACACAAATGATCGTATAAACTATAAACCAACAAGTTTAATAGATAGGTATTACGTAAACATTCTATTTGTTGAGCTTTTTACATTGCTTCCGATCTTACTACCTCGGTAGCGCAGCGGCAGTTAATGCGACGGCTGCTAAGGGTTCGATACCCACATGAGACAAAATTTGTGTGATCCATAAACAGTTGTTGCGAATGTAGGTGTTCTTTGTGTCCGTTGTTTGTAAAGTTCCTCGTGACACAGGAATTATACCTAGTGAGAGAATTTCGTTTTTGGAAGAGATATCTTAACAGCATGTTAACTAACTAATTGAAATTAAACTACTATATACTGATTTTATCGCGTTGTTTATTTGACACTTTATTACATAATTTTGAAAACTGTTACACTACTACTACTATTAAACTTAACAAATTTTTAAGCTAATTAAAATAGGTCACAGGTGGCCATGGCTGCTGAAAAGCAACCGAAACGTCAGGGAAAGTGTAAAATTAAATTAAATCTAAATAGTTTTAATAGTTTTAATAATAATTTAATTAGCTTAAAAATTAGTAAAATTTAATAGTAGTAGTAGTGTAACAGTTTCTAAATTATGTAATAAAGTGGCAAATAAACAACGCGATAAAATCCGTATATAGTAGTTTAATTACAATGAATAATATTCGCGTAAACAGAAGACAATATCCTAACTAATATTATAAATGCGAATGTGAGTTTATTTGTAACGCTTTCACGCCATAACTACTCGACCGATCAGCACGAAATTTCGCATACTCGTTGTCAGGGGTACAAAAAAGGACATAGGATACCTTTTATCCTGAAAAATCATAACCTACATTAAGACGAGCGAAGCCGCGGGCAAAATCTAGTATTATATAAAAACCATATTTATTTTACGGTAAGGAATCTGTTTTGTTGACCGGTTGTCAATTTAACCTTTTAAACATTATGTCATAATCATTTTCGATGGAAGCCTTCTAATCGCTTCTAATAAATATATTTGTTTACGAAATCACCCATAAAGATGATGTCATACATCTGTTTTTGACAAAAACAGACAATCTTGACTTCTTTAAAGTATGTATTTAAGTTTATTAGTAATGTGTTGTATTACAACTCTGTCTATGCAAGAGACTTTGTAGCTGTATTGTAGTGCCTTCGTGAAACAGTGGTAGTAATGTGACCGCTGTGTGGTCTCGGGACCAATTCTTGGGTCGGATAAAGTATTGTGGTTTTTCGCTCAAGAAGTTGTCAGCCCAACCTAAAATGCTTGTTACTGTAAAAAGCATTTTCAAAGTCTGTGCGGCTACTGAGAATTTCAATCCTACCTTTACACTTTCACGTTTGTACTTCGTAGTAGTAAACTGTGAAGATGGGATTCAAAGCCACGAACTCTTCATCAGCAGTGGTATGCCAAAGGTATATACATATATTGGATTAGCCTTCTTCTGATATTGCAGTTTTGTGGGTTAGTTCCTCACACGGGTCAAAAAATTGTGTTGTCCACAAATAGGTGTTCCGAATCTCGGTGAACTTTGACCTAATATACGTTTTATAGGCTAAAGGATAGCATAGGTTTTTTAGAACGGCAATATTGGTTCCTGTGGTTCTTCGAGCTACGTAACTGATCCCACGATCAAGACTAGTAAAACACAGCGTCTCTACTATCTATCGTAGCATGATCGCATATTTCAAGGCAAATGGGTATTTTTATTACCGTACCGTACTGTATTATGTTAAGTGTTGCTATTTTACATGCTTATACTCAATTATATAACTAAATTAGTTGCATTACCGCTTTTATTATTTAGATTATTATACGATTGGTATAAAGTAGCAATACGTTTTATGGGAGACCGTTGTACTGCCACTCTGAGCTGTCCCACTAGCCTCTTTTCAGTGTGAGAAGAGATAGGCCATAGTCTATTACGGATTGGCAGACATCACACATCTTTAAGAACGTTATAGAAATCTCTCAGAAATGCAGGTTTGCTCATGACGTTTTCCTACACCGTTAGAGCAAGTTACAAAAACTATTTACATAGGTACACGTACCTTACGTAAAAATCTCAAGTGCCTTGCCATCGAACTTGAGACTTCTGCGAGGCAGTCCAGCGGTCTCTCTCTAGTCGCCGTTCGTTGAATTAATACTATTGTTCAATTTTGTGTATTTTCATACAATTGGTATAACTTACGTAAGGTTTAATTTTAATTTGTCCCCTAATGGCAATGGCTTGCTATTCTGCCGGTATCAGTGGAGCGGAACGTCGTAACTGGTTCGGTTAAATAAGGATAAAAAACCATTATCCATCTTTGGAACAAATTGTCTAAAGTTACTTAGCAACGAAGCATTGAATTACTCTATGATCATTTGTAGAACATGCTAGAATTCGACTATCATGGCTTAAGACTGCGCCGAGCGTAAGACAGATAATGACAGAGCTCGTGCGGCGAATATTCAAATCGGCGCGCGGCCGCCATAGTAAAAATGTATGGAGGATTTGAAGTGCTTTTTTGTTAAATATGTATCTTTATTGTCAACCAATAACTTAAATATTTGGGACGGACAAATTGTAATATAACTCTTTATGTTTCGTTTAAGTGTAAAATAGGATAGGTTTCTACTGTTATAATCTAAAAATCACGTAACACGAGCTTATGTTTCTGCATTTTTCGTGCAAATTTACGTAATTTTGTAGGCGAAAATATTAACCATTTTAAATTTTTTACACGAAGTAACTGTAAACACATTCATTGTTATGGTAAATGTATATTTTATATTTGTATTAATCAAAAAGTGTTGATTTTATTCACTTAACTGTGGCCGCCTGTTTTGGCACATTTGACACGGCGCAGTCTTAAATACACGACGCGTATAGTATATGAAAGTTGAGGAGCGTAGACTGTATGCATCGTGTTTACGACGCAAGAAGCGCAAGTAGCCCACGCCAGTTATGCGCGCGAGCTACTTGCGCGTCTACAAGTAACTGAAGCAAGTATGTTCTTGCATCAGTTACTTGTATTGTTTATAAGCATTTTTAATACAGTATAGAAACGAATTTCTCAAAATATGCGCAGTTTGGCTGGTTATGCTTCCCTACTCCAAAATGAAATAGCACCCAGATAACCTTGTGTAGTGTAATTGCGGTGTGTTTAATTCCTTAGGAATGTGTTGTCAGCAGGGATCCCAATATATTATTCCTTGCATTAGCAATGCAAGTATACTAGCGTATACTCTTCTTTTTACAGAGGCAACTTGCAAGCATTGCTTCTGAAATTGCATGCGCGCGCCTACGGCCGAAATTATTAATTGTCAATCGAGAAATTAATGTGTCTGTGTGAGAGCTGGCGACGACAGATCATCTGTGATCTGTCGTCGCCAGTTGTAGTAAGCTGGACATCTTATCAAATTTGTGCCTTAATTCTGTAGCAATAAGTAGTATAATACATTGTTGACTAAAATGATTTTTACATATTTACGTATATAGTAGGATTTCCGTGGGACAGTTTCCTCATTATTCCATGTGTGGCAACTGGCAATACGTACAAATCTCTATACTCAAGGCAAGCCTAAGTAAATATGTAAGTAAACAAATATAGTCAAAAGGTATGTAGTGATGTGATCCTAATAAAAATCGATGTGTTTTTAGTCGATTTATTGTTATATAAATCAGTCAAATCTCGATATTCTCTTCTAAATAAACGGTTAATCGAAATTGACTTTAACCCGATTTTAACCTGAAGAAGGATCGATAACACTAAGAGTTTATCCTGCTCAACCCAGTGGTAAAAAAACAAATAAGAAAGAACATGATAGAATAAATAAAACATTATGTATAATCGATTATACGGTGTACGGAATACTCTTCACCGTGCTTTTACCAGGGATGCAAAGAGTAATGTTGTTCATGTCGATAGATAGGCAGGGCGCAGTTGAACTCTGGCTGCATGTTCATATTTATAATATAGCCTGTGTAGTTTTCACTCACGCCCTTGTATTGTATAGAATATGATGTGCGAGATGTTTTAGTCGTGTAGCGTGCTCTATACCAATTATAATAAATAATAATATCAGCCCTGTATTAAACTGTCCCACTGCTGGGCATAGGCCTCTTCTCAGTATGAAAAGGATTAGCATATTCCGCCACGCTAGCCCGGTGCAGATTGGCAGACTTCACATATCTTTGAGAACATTATGGAAAACTCTCAGACGTGCACGTTTCCTCACGATATTTTCCTTCACCGTTGAAGCTCACGATAATTAACGATTTAATACGCAAAACTTCGAAAAGTCAGAGATGCGCGCTTTGCGATCGAACTCCAAACCTTTGCGTGGCAGTCCAACGGTCTCCCACAAGGCTATCGCTGCTATCTATATCAAGTACCTATTCGAAAATATAAATCAATTAAATAAAATCGAATACTTTTAATCGATATTTCTAATATGTAATTACTATTTACCACATCCTTAGAAGGAAGGGAATGTGTACGGCCTCAACATGCCGCCGTTGGTCACGAATCACGATTGCCACGCTAGAGCTCTACGAACTACTATCAATAGTATCTTGCCTTATCGGTCGGCTTCCCACTGACGTGGCTTCATCAATATTTATATAGAGCAAGTGTAATATGTGACTGCCTTGATGGAGCAGCGGGAATGTATGCTGTGCTGGTCTTAGGTTTAATTCCTGAACCTTCGGTTTCAACTAAGAAATTAGCACGCATTTTGGAACTGTGCCCAAAAAACGGCTATAATGTGGGTAAAATAAACCTCTGCCTAGCCCTAGCTTCGGGGATATACGCGTGTGACTCGACAAGCGTACACTATAGATAAACTCTTTATTGCTGTTTGTATATTCGGTAATAGACTTAATTTCCTTAATTTTCAAGTCTGTTTCGATTTCCCGGTCGCGCAGCGTAGGTTCTTTGCCAGATGTTCTTTGTCTATAATCTGTAATTATTCCGGCACACGGCAATAGATTTTTGCCCTTACGTAAGACGGTAGACGTACTGTACTGTAGGTATGATCAATCTCTGCCTAGCCTTTGGGGATATATTAAGCGAGATCCAATGCTCGATAATAAAGTCTGCCATGTTAAAAATATGCCCCATAGCTAAGCACGGATCTCTTATCAGTATGAGAAGTGTTACTTCGTAGTCCTGGTGGATAAGGAAGAAACGACAATAAAGGTGAAGTCTCTCAACCCGCAATGATTCATTGCGGGTTGGCATACTGCATGCAGTTTTTCGACGACGTTATTGAGAACTCTCGCAGTTTTCTCTGAATATGTGTTCCGACAACTTCAAAGTGACTGTTTATCGACTATTGAATACGCACCTAACATTGAAATTTCGGCGATTGCGTTGGGATTGAACTCGAGGCCTCTATATGGCGGTCCAGCAATACTAATTATAAGACTGCTGCAATGCTGCTATAGGTATATGACGTCATGCTTGTATTTAAAGTCCAACTTCACCAAGTAGTGTAATAACCGCAGCAATCTGTTTATTGATTTTATTGGAACCGCAGTCCGTGACCTTGGCAAAGATGTTTTCCGACCAACTGTGTTTAATGTTACCTACATTTCGACGGTGTAGTGTCAATATGTAATAAGTAGTTATAGGATATATATATTATAATAATATATAATAATATTCTACCACATACACACAACACCATCTAGCCCAAACTAAGCAGAGCTTGTACTATGGGTACTAGACAATGGATAAACATATATATATACTTTTTTTGTAAATACATACATATTATACACAGAAACACCCAGACCAAGACAAACATCCATGTTCATGCACACAAATGTTTGACTTGTGCGGGAATCGAACCCGCGACCTTAAGCGTGGCAGTCGGTTACACTAACCACAACGCCATCGAGGCCGTCATTACATATATTTTCTTTTTTTTTATTTTTTTTTATTTTAGCAGACAACCTTCGCACTTGTAATGATTCCTATATCGCGGGGGACTTTACAGACATTCAGAGAACGTACACAAAGAACATCCACACTCAACAAGCATTTGTGGTTAAACAAATTTTTGTCCCGTGTGGTGGTGTGGTGAGGCGATCACCTAAACCGCTACGCCATTCGTGCAGTTGCTATTTGTACAATAAAAAACTATGAAGTTACAGGACGCAAAAAATAAGGTGTATTTCTATAGTTTTTAACATTTGAATCAAAAAGTTACTTAACTCTTTTGATCGTGATAATAACTTCATACATATATTTCAGGATACATATAAACGTAGATAGAATATGCAATAAAGTGAAAAGTTTTAGTTATTGGATGGATATACATGTTACGGCTAATAGCCGAAATACGGCTACACCTAGTTTTAGCCGGCTAAACTCAAAAGTAACCTAACATAACCTAACCGCATGTGGCCGGCTGCACCTAGTTGTAGCCGGCTAATCTTAAGTTTATGTTCACACCCACCTTTAGCCGTAACATACATACTTCACCGTCGAATTCATTTATAACAAGAGCAAGTCGGCTGTTCAATACAACGTGCCAGAAAGTGGCCATTTACAAAAAAAAAGTATCTATGTATGTTTATCCATTGTCTAGAAACCATAGTACAAGCTCTGCTTAGTTTGGGCTAGATGGTGTTGTGTGTATGTGGTAGAATATTATTATTATTATTATTATTATTGATCTTTTCTCGACGAGTAATAATAAATTTCCCCACTGAGCTATCGCTGCTTTTAAAAGCAGCGATAGCTCAGTGGCGAGACCAACAGACTGCAATGCAGAGGGTCTCGGGTTCGAACCCACGTCGCGCACCTCTAACTTTCGGAAGTTATATGACTTTTCGAAATTATGTGCGTATTGATTGACAATTATCGCCTGCTCCGTGCCTCGGAGAGCACGTTAAGCCGTCGGTCCCGCTGCCATGAACATCTGTGGCAGTCGTTATTGGGAGAGTGTCGACACAAAAGATCCCACTGGGTCGAAGTGTCGCCGGTCTGCAGTGACTGGCCCCCCCAGATAAGATAAGACTGCTCCTCTTATTTTAACGTGTTTAGAGAAGACGGTTATACTGGATCGTTGGACGACTCGCGTCTTGAATATAGAAACGGCCCGGTTCCTATCTTTTACGTTTTACCTACGGACAGTTTATTTTGACACATATTCTATTAAAAATATAATCAGTATCTAAAAAAACTATTTATTGAATATAGGACCTTAGGTTACCCGTCCAAGTTGTCCTGTCGATACTCCATACTTAAGTAAGCATTAAGTTGATAACTTCACATTAAACATTCTTTATCGTACTACCTTAACCTGATCTAGTTTGACCGGATAAAACACTATAGCCTCGCCATTTAGATTAGAATATCCAAAGAGGATACACAATGTGATTATAACTGTTATTTATAGCAGTTATATATAACAGTTACCGTTGTAAAAGCTTCAATCAACAACCAATAATATCTGTGATCAGAACCAACAATTGTTCGTGTAATTGGTCTATCTAATTAGTGTTTCCTGTGTCTTAACATCCACCTGCCGTATTATAATTCTGGCTGGACCGCTTGTTAGTGCAAGCTTGATAAAGTGTCTATTACTGCAAGGAATTGTAAGTCGAACTCGAAATTACTACGATAAATTGTCTCTTGGTGATAACGTCTCGCATGAGGATATCTGTACAGGAAACTCGACAATCATCATGAAATTTCGTATACACGTTGGGAGGGGGGGGGGGGGGGGTACAGAATAGGACATAGAGTTCATTTATCCAGAAAAAGTACTGTTACTGACCTAACCGACATTTAAGCGACTTCGCACGCGAGCAAAATCTCATCATCATCAGGCTATAATAATTCACTGCTGGACATAGCCCTCCCCTAATGAGCGCCATAGCGCCCTGTCTTCAGCTTGCCGCATCCAGCATCTGCCTGCAGTCTTTCGCAGATCGTCATCCCACCTGGTCGGAGGGCGTCCTACACTACGTTTACCGAGTCGCGGTTTCCACTCAAGAACACGTTTACCCCAGCGGTTGTCGGTTCTTCGCGCGATATGGCCAGCCCACTGCCGCTTCAGCTTGCTATTTCTCTGAGCTATGTCGATGACTTTGGTTCTAAAAAATCATCTAAAAAGCAAAATCTACTCCTAACTAATTATAAATGTAAATGTGCGTTTGTATGTTTGTTACGCTTTCACGCCTTAACTACTCAGCGATCATCATAAAATTTTGCATACACGTAGTCAGGGAGATAGAGGAGACATTGGGTACCTATCACCAAGGAAAAGTACTTCTTCTTCTTCTTTTCTTCTTCTTTTCGTGTGGTTAGTGGCCAACCTGTTTTCAAGAATTGTTCAAGCCGCCCGTAGGCCCCTGACATGGCTTAACGACTGCTGTCAATTTGACAACAACCGGGACCGACTTTTACGTGCCCTCCGAAGCACGGAGACGCTCAGATCAAGTACCACTAAGCGGTATAGATGGGTATCTATAGAATGACCGCACCCAACGTTGCTTAACCTCGCTAATCGTTTACCGATTACTGATTGCAACTGACTATGAGAGTACTGTCCTGGAGAAATAGAAATTTATTGGAAAATCTGGATTAACGCGAGCGAAGCCGCGGGCAATATGTAGTTATGCACATATACATACAGTAACGCGATTCTTTCTCCGAAGAAGTAGATCAATGTGTTACACCTATATTTAATAAACTATGATTTTGGGTACCAAGTAATATTTTATCACGTGACCTGGTCAGAGGTCATAGTCTTTTTGGGGTTTTATCGACTATGCTGAGTCGAATGGCGTTGACCGCGAGTCTCTAGCTCTTACGGTTCTTGAGTTGAATGTTGTATAACAGACGGACAAAGCTGTTGTATAAGAGTTTTTCGAACTCTAAAGTTATCTTCATAGTGTATCCTTTTTAGGAAAGTAAGGGAACAGGAATGACGCTGAATAAGGCAGTTTCACCATTCCTGTTACCTTTTCACCGTAGCGGTTTGGCTCATGACCATGAGCAGCACGGACCGCTTACCATGCTGTGGGCTGTTGTCTCATCTGTCATCACCAGCGAAAAAAACTCAAGGATATACCTACGCATAGTACAACATTACCAACAAACGAAAAACATCGCACTTCTATGATAATTCGCATTGTCAGTTCTTTTTTAAATGTTTTTTTTTTTTGATAAAGGCAACACTTGTCCGTATGTCACAGACGAAATTAACAACACAAAAACCTTGGCATCACAAGTAGTTAGAACTAATGTTTGAACTCTACGAAGTACGAAAACAAGTGAGTATTAGTATGCTAAATACTCTATTAAGTATATGAAAGATCTTATTTTCTATACATTAAGGTTGAAATTAGCTTGATTTTATATTGTTTGACCGTGGCTTTGACGTAATTAGATGGCTTGGTTAGAGCCAGGGTTGTCACTTACCGGAGTCAAAAGAAATGAAGGGTAGAAAGCTATAATATCATATTGAAACATAAAATTTTGTATTATACAACATTATATAATATTTTCAGGTAGTTTTTACTATTGTAATAGCAATACTGGAACTGTATTTGTTATGTCTGACAAGAATCCCAAATATTTGTATTTATTATACATATTTCTATCTGACCTCTCGGTGAAGTCCATTTAAAATGTCTTTTATGATAATTTTCTTGAATTTTTTATGAAATCGTAAATCCGCATACAAGCTATTTTATTTTGTTTTTACTCACTACATCAAAATTAGGTAGACATTATTCTATTCTATCTTATACTTCTATATTCTAAGCACATTCTTAACCTAAAAGGCTTGATGGATAATAATAATTTTTCATAAATTAGTTGTCATTACATTCGATTTAATTGAGGAAGTCCCAAATGATATTCTTGGTAAAAGTATTAATTTACATTTTGACAACCCTGACGCATGAAAACGGGAACGGCTAGTATAAACTCGAGAGCATCGCACTAAGAAAAAGCGTTTTTCATATTATAATTAATGTATTTTTATTGTAATGAGATTTCGTCACACGCTTTTAAAGTAACACACCGTTGATGTGGCATAACATTTGCATTTATTAAGTTTATGTGTCGCTGTAGGCTTTCACGGTCACATGCAACCAAACGAATGAGTATGTACGCTTTTTGAACAAGCATTATTACGCTTGGAATATTTCCATTGCTGTGCTCTTTGTATATGAATACGATCACTAGTTACAGGGAGCTTCTTATACAAATAGTATTAGTATTTTAAGAGGAATAACATGTAGTACGTACTTCTTTAAACTAAATCAGCCTGGCTAGAATACTTTTATTCTATAGAAGATCTTAGTCAAATCATTCTGTTTTGCTTCTGTCTCAATAGTGTGTCTAAGCTCTTTAAGGAGGTATCTTGAACAGTGGACCAGTAATCTTTTTATCTCTTGCGCTGACAACTTTTTTGTGATCGTTGGGCATTGCGCGTATGATACTCTTATGCCTGTTTTCACCAACAGATAAGTATCCCCCTCAGCAGCTTTTAGGGAACCCCTAACAAAAAATTTGTTTTCACCAACGTTTAGGTGTCACTTAAGTCTCTAAAGCAGCTCTTATATTTAAGGGCCCGATTGTTGGCTCCTTAAACTACTCTTATGCTTAGGTAACAGAATATTGTTTATTCATACGCGACATACGAGTATTTTCTATCATGGAAAATGATTAATAGAGAGCATGGCAAGTATGGCACTTTATAGAGAGTCTAGAAGCTATTGAGACTCTAGAGAACATTCAGCAAATAGTAAAAAGACCACGCATTGATTGTGAAAGAATCAACCACTTCGATAAATACGACGATGTCGACTTTTTCATAAGATATAAGTTATCTAAACAGAGTGTTCTATACTTATTAGAAAAATTGAGCATCTTTTAGAATTCAAAGATAACAAAAGATGTAAGCTTTAATTAACACGAATCGGAGTTCCAAATAATCACACGACGACGTATGTTAAGAAATGATAAGGTTTTTCATTCATTTGCCAAAAAAAGCAAAGGAACACGGGTCTTACAGCCTATACGCATTCACCAAAAATTTTTTTATTTTTAAATTAAACTGAATAAAGATCAAAATATGTAAAAAAGTATGTTTTTTTAATATATTAATACTGTTAATACCATTCATTTGAAAAGAAATATAGAAATTTTCATCTTATCGATAAAACATCGATGTCAGAAGCGTGACTTTAGAAAAAGTTAAATGTCACTTACTTAGGGAATTCCTTCGTAGGTGATACCTAGTATGGTGAAATTGAATTTAGGTAAGTATTCGATTAAGGGATGCCCCTAGCTTAAAAGACACTTACTTAGGTGGAGCTTAGGGGCCTGTTGGTGAAAACGGGCATTAGTTAATAGGTCTATTCCACAACTTTTTTAGTATTAAAAGAACTATTTCGTAATGGATATTAACGCGATCATGCATAATGTTTAACTTATTAATTCTTGACGTTTTGACCAGATTTGAGTTTACACCGGCTATGGTCACAGGTTGACTGTTAATACCCTTTGTGAATTATATGTATGTATATAACGCGAAAATTTATGTTATTTAAAAAACTACATATCAGTACCTACTCTCAAAAAATTTTTCTAGGTCTTCACAATAGTCCCTACATTGATCGTGGTAAAGCCATTGAACTACCATTACCATATACCATACTTCCAGAATTTCAAAATCTTTGCATAACGTGTGCGAATTATAGCAAAGCGTTGGATTTGCACAACACGTGCTCACGCGCGTCTCAACACAATGAACACTCACATACTTTTTGTGCCGTGAAACGGAGCGAGAAACATTTTCTCTTTTTAGAAAAACTATGAGCATTTGTGGTAATTAAATGGGTATCTCGTTTACAACTTGTCGCCGTTAAAGATGTTCGTTGTTTGTTATGAAAGTCAGGCTTTCGTTTTATCCTATTACTCATACCCTCTAGCAAAATCAGTTGTAGCTTTACCAACGCAAGGCACAATATCACTATTAATCCCGAGCCGAATATCCACGTTGAAGAAATATAATAAAATTTTGTATTGGTGCGATTGACTATAGGAGGACTATAGACTTGGCATCAGCCCAATTGCCAATTGAAAAGAGTGCCTATAAGTTCCTTGCCTGCTTCTTTTTATGAAGGATCTATTCTGAATTGGCTTTTTTACTATTCAATTATTTCGTCTTCACTTTTGTTATTTCCGATCTGGGTAGACATAATATTTAAATCACTATAATGATTTTTAAAAGACAATATTCCGTACTAGCCCTGACGCCTGTATTGCGGGGCCTTTAGAAACATTCAAACAACGAACACGAAGGAATACCATACATGGAACAACTAACGGGTGGTTAAATTTTAAGGGCCGATGTTGATTTTGAATAAAACACAAATTATTTAGGCAATTATTGTCATTGCTTTTTATTATGATAATATTGGTATGGTTCAATTATGTATGGAACACGTTTAGGTGTGGTTCACATTCAACATCGGCCCTTAAAATTTAACCACCCGTTATTTGTGGATCACACAAATTTTTGGCTCGTGTGTGATTCGAACCTACAAAACTCGGCGCATTGTCAGTGACAAGGCAACCATTTTAACCATTACGGTATATTATAGAAACATATTAATATTGGCTTTTAATTTCAATCGAACTATGAATCGCACATTTATAAAACTATTGCTAACTACCTAATTATTACCAAGCGACTATATGGCAAAATTGTTAGCTATTTCAATGAAGGGTTATTCCACCCCGTTATTGGCTTCCTGGTTGGTCAGCGGTGGGCAACCGTGGGCAACCGACCGTGGTGGTAGCTGAAGCATAACCGAGATCGACTGCCAACGGGACCGCTTATTGTTTTAAATGATAACGTTTTTATAATAGTTTTTATAGTAACTGTTGATAGATACTTTTACTATCGATATTTTGCAATCTCAGACATTTTATTTGCTTTATTATATTGTTTTATTACAAATAAGCTTATGCCAGTAAACCACATAACGCCGTACATTTCCAGAGTGGTATGCAGAGGTGCAATGCGTAACAAATATTTAGATTAATATCTGTACTAATATTATAAAGAAGAAAGATTAGATTTTTTTGTTTGTTTGAAATGGGTTAACTCAAAAACAACTTAATGATTTTAAAAATTCTTTAACCATTACGTAGTTGTATTATCACCGTACTCATAGTTCACTCTCACTACATAGGATATATTTTATTTTAAAAAGGTACTGTTAATAAAATAACTTAACCTACTTTTACGCAAATAAAGCCGTAGGCAAAAACTTTTGTTTAATAAACTCTTTCGTTGCCAAAAAGTATTGAAGAGAACGCCCGGGTCCCACGACATGGCTGTACCTATCCAGAGGCATTCGGTATCGTCAACCTTTTTTTATTGCAATAGTTGGGGTGGACAATCCGAGGGTGCGTGGCGGGTTCCTGTCTTACCAATATATTGGGCCTACTTAGTCGGATGTTAGAGTCACAAAAGATTTTTATTAATTGGGAGTTTTTATCGGAATAGTTTGTAATGACAATGAGATTCAATAGAAACAGTGGATTGAGTGTTACGAGTATCAATACAGATTCGAATATTAAAATTATTTTTCTGCAATCCGTAGATACCAGATATTATGTGTAATTGTGTATGATGATTTTTTTGTAATCTTAAGGTATAACGAGTTTTATCATGCGGGAGTTGATACGTATATGCAATATTATTTAAATATGAGTAATTTTATTTGAAATACATACATAAAAAGATAGCAAAAAATTGTTATAAAATATATTTGTTATTTTATCATAATTAACTTGTTTAAAGCCACAGTAGTTGATAATTACAAAATTAAATAGTAAAATGCTCAAAAAGTATATTCCGATACCGGGAATCGAACCCGAGCCTCCTGGGTGAGAGCCAGGTATCCTAGCCACTAGACCATATCGGATGTTACTTACAATGTTGAAATACGGTATTATAATTTCGAGACTATATACTACTTATATATTTTTATTATCCGTTTGATAATGTAAACTTGTGGTTATTGTCGATTAATATATTTATTTATGACTTGTTTTACAAGTTTATTAATATAATCGAAGATATTTTTAATTCCTTGGATTACGTCATCGGCTCCGTGGCTTAACTTTGAGAATGCTTGCGATATTCCGAGTTTGATTTCCAAGTCGGGCATAGCGTTCTTCTCTTCTATATTAATATTGGATATATATCCAATGGACGGTAATATTGCTTGCTTTACGGCAGTTGACAGTTTACTCTTCATAGTCTATATGACCTGAAACTGAAAGTACAGCCATCAGTATTATCAAACATATCATGACACCACTGCTTACCACATCGCTTATAAAATACAAGCGAGAATGTATGTCATCTTGTAATTACATTATTTATTTTTATTCAAGCACGAATATCTATTGCTTCAGTGGCGCATGCGACTAAGCCAATGAATATTGAATCTCATTTTAGATTTAAATCGTGATTGAGTTTTTCTGTCAAGAAATTTACAGCACTTCTCGGAGTCTAGAACTGCGTCCCATAGCCGGTAGGTTGCTCACAGGCATTGTAAGTTACAACCTGCTTTATAACACTATATTATGGTATTATACCTATCAGGGATATTAGCATGCGACTATCTTCGAATCTTCCGTGATCTATCTTATTTATTAAACTAATATAGATTATTGGTACATAGCTAAATATCAAGTGGAGCAAGTGAAAGAGTTTGTATATTTGGGTACTTTGTTTACAAGGGATAGTAATCATAAGGGAGATATTGAAAGGAGAACGATTGCTGGCAACAAAGTGAATGGAGCTCTACGCGCTTTTATGAACAGTCGAAATGTATCCGAAAAGGCACGTTTTGCTGTTCATATAGGACTATTAGTGCCCACACTTATGTATGGAAGTGAAAGTTGGGTATGGCAAAAGAAGCATGAGAGCAGAATAAATGCTGTAGAAATGAGAGCACTGAGAAATATATGTGGTGTGACTCTGAAAGATAGAATAAGGAATAGTGTGATTAGAGAGAGATGCGGCATGAAAGTGGATATAGTGACAAGAATAGAAAAAGGTATGTTAAGTTGGTTCGGGCATGTAGAAAGAATGGACGAGGAAAACCTGACTAAGAAAAGAAGTTCATAAGGCTAGTGTGAATGGAACAGTCGCAAGAGAAAGACCTAGGCGAACGTTTCTCGATCAGATCGGAGGCGTTCTGGATAATGGTCAGGTTAAGAGCACCTTGAACCGACGGGCGTGTATGAGGAATGTGATGAAATTGAATGAAGCCAGAAAAGTGTGTCAGGATCGTAGCAAATAGAAATCCGTAGTCTCTGCCCACCCCTCTGGGAAACAGACGTGAATCTATGTATGTATGTATGTAGCTAAATACCAACAATATATAGGGGCCTATGTCAATGTCTTGTCTTTATAGGGGCCTAGCTCTACTGAATTTTTTTTTTGTTATCTCAATCTAAAAGAAATAATATTGTCTGAATGTAGTAACCGAATGTAATAATGAACTAGCTTGTGCCCGCGGCTTTGTACGCGTGGAATTTGGAAGTTGGCGCTTATTTTATGAACTTTCTTTCCTTGAAAGTAAGAAGAAGCTGATCTACACACATAATATTTGAAGCGGGGTATAAAGTTAAAAAATGCACCAGGTTTATTTTTGAAATCTGGTGCAATACAAATATGAATACCGCATTCAATGTCGTGCAGTAGTTTTTGCGTGATGTGCGTACCATACGACAGACTATTCTAAAAATATTGGTTTTGCTTTTAAGAAGTTTCACATATTTTTATGAAATATCTCCTATGTACAGACAACGATCAGATACATATTTATTAAACTCGTAAATGATTTATTAACCAGTTAAGACAAATATGTTACAAACAAACGTCGGCCCCGATGGCGTAGTGGTTAGTATAACCGACTACCACGCCTGAGGTCGCGGGTTCGATTCTCGCACAAGTCAAACATTTGTGTGCATGAACATGGATGTTTATCTTGGTCTGGGTGTTTCTATGTATAATATATATGTATTTACAAAAAAAAAGTATATAAGTATGTTTATCCATTGTCTAGTACCCATAGTACAAGCTCTGCTTAGTTTAGGCTAGATGGTGTTGTGTGTATGTGGTAGAATATTATTATTATTATTATTATTATTATTATTAAAGGTAACATATTATGTACCATACCTAAATATTTATGGTAAATTTCGTAGGTTTCTGGTACTTAATTTACACGTGTAAACATAATTAAGTGGACATAATATGCGTAATGGCGGCACGCTGTGTTTAGCCAACACGTGTCACGCTAGTTAAATTTAACTGTCGTATGTTTATAGGTGATGTTTCCTACTGACCCGAATGAGTTGTCACTGTTACTCACAGATTTGGATGCTGTGTGACCGTGTGCACTCGAGATCACCATATGTTTAGAAATTATTGAGCTATATTTAGAAATTATAAATTATTATCTAATATTATATTTAATTGTAAAATTTCGTGACAATTTGGGAATGTCTGTTACTTAAGCTCTGTAAACTGCTGAACGGTTTTCTATTAAATTTGGTACATAGATAGACCATTGACTTAAACTGTCTTACGCTTACGCGAATGTTATACATGCGTAAACGTAAATAACGCAATATTAAAATCATAAAATGTAAACCAGATTATAGTTTTTCTTAAATAATGAACTTTTAAAGCAATGAATTTTGAAGCAATGTTGCGAGTGCTGCCCAACTATTTCGCCTCGCGAGGGATCAGAAGAAATACGTGGAGCTGGTTGCCAACCTTCGCTAGTCGGAGAGGCACTTGAAGAAGAAGAAGAAATCAATGACCTATGGTCTTTTCGTTTATGTGGTCACCTCGCCATTGCCACTGCATCGAGAATTGCGGGTTCGATCTCCACACGGTACAAAATTGTGTGTTCAGCAAATAGTTGTTCCAAGTCTGAGTGTCCTCAGTATTTATTGTCTAAATGTTTGTTAAGTGTCATTAATTATTCATTAATATGTGCTTTAAAAACGAAAATCCTACTAATATTATAAATGTGAATGCTTGTGAGCATGGATGTATAGATGTTTGTTACTCTTTCACGTAAAATCTACTGAACCGATTGCGATGAAACTTCGTATGTAGATAGCTGGAGACCTGGATTCACACATAGTTTACATTTTATCCCGATATTCCCACGGCAACGTGGGACTTACGCGGGTGAAACCGCGGGGAAAAACTAGTATAATATGTAATCGGGTTTCTAGAATCTTAAGTTCTCAAAGCTGATCCATTGTCCAGTTTAAAGGTAGCATATCCAGTCCCTTTGACCATTTCCATGGTACCTTATTTAGGTCATATCTAGGACATTTACATAACGAACCACCTGTCCCGTTAGAAGCGGATCGCCTGGTCACGTGGCGTGCACAAACAGCTGTAGTATTTCACCTAGACTTGTGTAGGCGGGCCAACCTGTTACGTATTATCATAAATGCACAGGTGGCGTAGTGGTTTAAATGGTCGCCTGCGCACTGCTACTGCGTCGAGTGCTGTGGGTTCGATCCCTGAATGAGACAAAATTAGTCTGGTCTACAAAACTTGTTTATTAAGTAATTAAGTTGTTTGAATGTTTGTAAAGTCCCCGCGATACAGTATTTAGTGAGTCCCAACGCCTCCTGCATATTTCTTTTTCAAGAATAAACAATAAATGTATGTATTTCAGACGCTAAGGTTATTAATACTGTTTAAATTTAAATGTTTTTAATATGTTCATACAGGGGTAGGCAGAAGGTCGCACGTAATTGAGTGTGAGGCTGTTGCCGTTTACCGAGCGTATCTACAGATATCGCACAGTTACTGAAAAACCTACAAGTACGATTCAGGGATCAAACCCGGGACCACGCGATTGCATACAAACATAGCAGGCATAGTCACGGGGAGACTCTAGTCTCCCCGTGTTCGTGGCTGCTTCAAAGCAACCGAAACGTCGGGAAAGTGTACACCTAAATCGAAATAGTTCATTAATTGATATAGTAGTCAAGTATAATAGTATTACCTAGTTGTAACGGCAACAATAAACAAATGAGAAACGGCAATGAATTGAGGTAAATCTTAGAGTTCGAAAAAATGGTTCAAGTAATATGCAAAGGTCACGTGATACCACGTTACCTTGAGGTCAGAGGTCAAAGGCCATAGTCATTTCGGGGGTATATCGACTATGCTGGGTCGAATGGCGTTGACCGCGAGTCTCTAGCTCTTACGGTTCGTGAGTTGAAAGTTGTAGAACAGACGGACGGACGGACGGGCAAAGCTGTTGTATAAGAGTTTCTTCGAACTCTAAAAAAGGAAAATCTTATAATAGAAATAATTCCTGTGCTGCAGGCGGTTTTACAAAATTGTAAATGTGTTTATAATAACTTTCTGGATTACATAAATGTATATCTCGTTTAGAGATGACTGCGACAACCATTGGCGATTAGGCTCTAGTGGTTATCTTGCCACTACCACGCCAAATGGTGTGAGTTTCATTCCTATATCAGGCAAAAAATTGTGTAATCCACAAATAGTAGTTGCTCGAAATCAGGATGTTCTTTGTGTTCATGGTTTTAAATTGCGGGAAGCCGCCCGCAGCACTAGAATTATTCCTGTTATGGGATTTGGCCAAATGTTATTATTGAGAATTGCCTGGCAAAACACCTCAATAGCGCTTTGCTTGTGGAATGGGGAATCGGATCGGGTTTGCGCGTATGTTTGCGTGCAATCCGATAAACCTGTGTTTGATACCCGAAACAATAGTCGTGCTAAGAGGGTTTCCTGATAAGTATAACTCTGCCTAGCTTTACAGCGATGAACTTCCGTGATGATATACTCGCAGTTGATGTGATGCAAATGATCGGCTCATCTGTCTGATGCGATGACCTTATTGTCTTCAATTCAGTAAATTGGTACTATTTGGACCTCCCACTCGTCGGCCGGCGCCCGCTCGCGTTGGGAACGACGTTTTAAGTGATAGCCCCTCTCTTATCTTATGTACAATGAGATATATTACACCAATTTCATTGTTCTAGAAAGAAATTGAAGTGATGTATTGTTGGATTTAGGGTTAGGTATACTAAGTATTTTTGGCGAATATTCTATCATCTCTGATCACATCGGAGACGTTCTGAAGAAGGACACAAAAAGTACCGTTCCTGGAGGTTGGAAAATTTACATAAACTACATTTACGCGATCGGAACCACGTACAAAATCTAATAAAATAATAAATAAAAATTAAATAATATATTATTTTAAGTTCTATCTAATGTGTGAGGTTGGTTTTACATTAAGAAAATGTTGAGTAGCCACATAGACTGTAGATCCTGATCGACGGTAAAAGGCTTGGTTCAATTACTTGAGATAGTAAAATGTTGGCGGTATATAATTGTAATACGTCTGCCTACCCCTTTGGGGCATATACATATAAACATGAATACAAATTCTAACTAACATTATTAATGCGAATGTATGTTTGTTTGTTTGTTACGCTTTCACGCCTTAACTAATTGACCGATCATCATGTAATTTCTCATATATATACCTACCTACGTTATTAGGGAACAGAAAATGATATAAGGTACCTTTCATCCAGAAATGTTACCATTTAACGTGGGGGAATGCATTGACGCATACCTCTCCGCGGGTTAGGAGAGCGGAGAGATTATGTCGGGCTCACCCGGTAAAAGATGGAACGTCCCGGGTACTACCGACTAAACCTACCACGGAGTGTCAACTTGCTGCCTTGAATATTCTAATATTCTAATATTCTACCACATACACACAACACCATCTAGCCCAAACTAAGCAGAGCTTGTACTATGGGTACTAGACAATGGATAAACATACTTATATACTTGTTTTTTTGTAAATACATACATATTATACATAGAAAAACCCAGACCAAGACAAACATCCATGTTCATGCACACAAAAGTTTGACTTGTGCGGAAATCGAACCCGCGACCTCAGGCGTGGCAGTCGGTTACACTAACCACTACGCCATCGAGGTCGTGAGTGGGTGGCTGAAAATGAAACTTACTAACCTAACCTTACCTACATTTACGCGAGCAAAGCCGCAGACAAAATCTAGTATATGTACATATATCTGTTTATGTAATAAGAGGCATAAAATATTGTTAGTATCAAGTAAACAGGAAGAAGCGATAGCAGCAATAAATAAACGGCCATATTACATATTAAGCAAATGTCGATGTTTTACCACGTTTGTTCTATTTGAAACGTTATAATGTTTACGCATTTCTATCAAAAGTGCGCACTCGACAAAACTAGCTTTCTAAAGGTAGACTCTCATTTATTGCAGCTGTACGTTATTTGCCTCAATTCTTTTAAAACATACTTCAATCTAAGAGTTCTCTATAAGTATAGAAAAATAACGTAAGAAAACCTTTAAAATCTGGCAATGGTAAAATGACAGATAAGATACTCCGTTGTGACACAACCACTATGCAATTGGAAGCTTCTGAGGGAGATAGCACAGCCGTCACTTTTTCTGATACCGTATAATATATCTTACAGCCTACATTCCCGAAGATAGGCAGAAGAGTCCCTATTACATTCGCATTGCGTTTTTACGTTCTAAGCTATGTAATACGGGGCGAGCGTACTGCCGTCTACTTGCCACAATATATGAACAAGCTCCTTCATCCTGCAACCAACTTTAGAAATTGCTTCTATAAAAAGATTTATTTTAAACGCCATTTACTGTTAGGTAAACAATATGCAAAATTAAACATAGGCATACCATATTGAAATCGTTAACATCATTGGTTCGTAAAGTCAGGAGGGACCATGACGCAGAAGCGAATCGATAGACCCTCAAGGCTAACTGCAAGGTTACGAAAGGAAGAGCCCTGTCGTTGTCAAATACAAAAGGGGAAAAATATATTTCCCTAAAAATGTGTACACTTCTTGGATACATCAATTAACTGTACAGTAACTGTATCAATAATAATTATCATAACCCTAATTACTATTATAAACGCAAAATGTCAGTTTGTTTATTACGCTTTCACGCCTTAACTACTCGACCGGTCATCAAGAAATTTCGCATATAGGTACGTTATCAGCAGCAAAGTACATAGAGTATATTTACTACGAAGCCAGGAGCAAAAGCAAATAAGAATGAAAAATTATAAAAAGAATATTGAAACGAGCTTGTTCGAGGAGTACAGCTCTTCTGAGAAGAATCAAGCAAGAAACTCATGGCCACTCTTTTAAATTGCCAATTGTTTACAATGTGATTCCTACAAATCAATTTATTTATTTATTTTTCTTATATGAGTTGCAGTATGTGGTTGTTATATTGGTTTATTACGTAAAGCTTCAATGTTTGACAAATCTGAGAAACATTATTAGTCCTAACTAATATTATAAATGCGAATGTGAGTTCGTTTGTTTGTTTGTTACGCTTTCACGCCTCAACTACTCCACCGATTATCATGCAATTTAGTATACACGTTGTCAGGGGCACAAAAAAGGGCATAGGCTACCTTTCATCCAGAAAAAAGTATTGTTACTGACCTAACCTAATCTACATTTACGCGAGTGAAGTCGCGGGCAAAATCTAGTAACAAATAAAGTGATAACATATTCATTATTGACTTAATCATATGATTAGAAAGAGCGTGGAGTGTTGTCAATAATTTGGTTGTACGAATGAGCTTGGTGAAGAATTACTTTTATATTCTCTACAGGAAGTCGGTGTAGGAGTAGGAACACTATAATTGCGTTTCGTCCGATTACTGTTAAGAAAGAGTAAAGGCTTATATACCTCTCTTTCCTTTTTCTATTCTTTTATCTCAGATAATCAGGCGCAGGAGCAAAGGTTTCACGTGCTTTCCGAGGCATAGGGGAGTGCCGCCAACGTCCTACAAATCCGGGCTGTTATTTAGAAGAAGGTAGAAACACCAAATAGATTGTATTCGGGCCTAATTCGAGAAGTCTAGGGTTTGTACCATAGACAGCAGTCGCATTAAGAACCGCTGTGCTACCAAGGCATTTATTTTATTTAGTATTATTTCTTGCGCCAGTCGATATTCTTTCCGTAGTAGGATCAGTTACATGAAATAAATTGGGACTTGCCAATTCCAGTCGAAAATTACGTAAAAGACGGCAGGTGAAACAGATAAAAACAAAGAAGGATATTGCAAATGGCCGCCTCAATGGCGTTCAGTTTATTGCCCTAAAGGACCAGCCATTAAAATAAAAGTAACTGTACAATAAAACCTGATCCGTTTATTATTCGCAATTAATTATAAATTTAATAAATACATCCACCTGTTTTTTTTACAATCTCTAAAATCATGGTGTTATTTGAAACCAATAGTATATCAGACAGTTCAATAAAAATACATACTTAATTCTATAGAAATAGAGTCGATATTAGTTTGCACGAAGTTAGTTTTGTTATTCCAAATTTGTGGCAAAGCCGAATCCCAGCCACTCACTTCGATTAAATTTTCGCTTCACGAATCGCTTTGAGTGGTATTTTGTAAATGCACGCAACACATTGAATGTTATAGGTTAATTTGAAACGATCGCTCGCCAAATTGAGCTGTCATGGAACGTGCGTAAACTGACAGCTCCTGTCATGAGTCTTTGATCGCTGGGTTCGTGTATTGATTTGTGTGAGACTTGATGACTAACAGATGGAGAACGTTTGTGAGAAATTACTGTGATTCGATTCATCTGTTCTCTGTGAAATAATTATTCGTACCTCGATAGTATTTTATTTTTCGTAAAATATTATAGTTTTAGCATAAGCCCAGTTGACGAACTATCCCACGAACATGAGCCGCTATGTAATCATTATCAATACGAATAGGCGAATATACAACATACTGGACTTATACAGGTATAAACGTCACACATGAAAGCATACGAAGTTCGATACATAATCAATTACTTAACTCATATAATTATAGCTTAAAATTAAAAGGGCGCATTATGATGCAAACTTACAATGTCTGACTTGACAATCTGTCAGTTTCTACACTGGCCCTTGGATACTATGTACTTGTTTTGGGTAATACAAACCTGATATTACCTCTTGCTCAAGATTAACTAGTTGGTTTGAATCGTGACTATTCAATCACAGATAAGGCAAAATGCTATTCGTTTTTTTTCTGTAAAGAAAACCTATCTCAGACTAAAGCTATTTATGTACTATGGGCAATAGTCGACTTGTCATCTATTACATGTAACCTAAACAATTGACTATGAGAAATCTATTTGTGCTTTTAGTGGCCTAGTTCTTAGGGATCTATGAGCTCTATTACTCTCCGGCAGGAATAATGGATCTCCATTCGCAAAAAAAAAGATCTAAAAAGAAAGGAAGGAAGTCACGCTCGCATTAAATGCAGTACATAAATGCACGGCGGCGCGACAGTTTTCATGCCCTGTGAAGCAGTCCGACCATGAAAGAGTGACTCCATCATACCGAAGATTTCAGTTAAAGAACTTTAAACTTTTTGCATGATATGGCTTCACATAGACCTTTAAAAAGCGGTGTGTTATCAGTTGAGGTCCAGTTTAGATTCTACGCTGGCGATACAGCGATTCTTTATATAGGGTCAGCAACGCGCGTGTGATATCATAATCACAAGTCTATAGCACAGAATAAAGAATCAAATAAGCCCTTCTATCAGTTCATATTTTGCTGGATGTCCTATAGCTCATTAACACTTGGTCGTCTGCTGACTTCAAAATATATCTTCCTCGTGTTGAAGGTGGGGAAGTCGAAGCATTGCTTACACAGAAACAATCCTGACTTGAACTTAGTGGTATTAGACTGAAAACCAAATCATCGAAAGATGTGGCATTTATATATGATCGTTGGATGACAGTCGACGAGCAGTCGAAGTCATCCTGTCGACCTAGTGTTAGTGTACCATTAGTAAACACAAGTTACATTTGTGAAACAATAGCGACGGTAGACGTGCATTACAGTATATCAACATTATCCTAATCTTTCCATCAGGCTAACCAGACAGGTGTTGCTTCACAGTACGTTCCGCGCTGTAGAGATTTAGTACGAACTTTGTGGCGAAACACCTTAGTTATACCGCTTTTGAGACCCCTCAGAAATAAGGTACACGTTATGTATTTAGTAACTATTTAATTTATTCAGCCAATATTATAAATGTAGAAGATTAGATATCATCTAATGAATTGCATCTGAACTAGTAAATAAATTTGGATATTTAATATAGAAATGGCTTGAAGCCTGAAGGAAGAGGAGCATACCTCTTCCTTCAAGCTACTTAAAAATATAGAATGCGATTAAGTTTAGCTGTCTTCTTCTTCATCCTAACCAGTACCTAATGCCCGGTTCCTATATCAAGAAACGAGTCGTTTTAGCTACGGACAGTAAAATGTTGGTATCATTCATAGAGTATGTCATATTCTATGAATGATACCAACATTTTACTGTCCGTGACTAATAAACTCGTTTCTTGATATAGGACCCGGACCTTGCTCGCATTGGATTAGACTAATCTTTCTTGATACAATTCAATATGAGATTTTCCAGCAATTGAAATTAATTTTACTTGGATGGCTCATCAGAAAATGAGCTCATCAAGCACGCTTCGATGAGTATTCTTAAATAAAGAAGAATACTTAAAAATGTCTGCTCATAGTAACTGTCTTGCTAGCTAATACTTGCTTATGATAGAAATAATAATGATACGAATCATCCCTTGGTTGCACTGACGATATACGTGAACCAGGACCAGTTCTGAAATGAAATGAGAACCAATTCTGATCGTCCGCCACTTATGGAAGCTTCTGGTCGTCTCCAACGATAGTCAAGATTTACGACAGTAGCATATATTCTCTGCTTAACAATACGAAATGAAAACAAATATTGATTAAATCAGTACATACCTTGTGAGCTAAGTTTATATTAAGCCTATAATATCTACGTATCATGTTTAATGCATACTAGCTAATTTATTATAAGCCGCAATAAGCAAGTACGCCTTAGACTAAACAATAATATATCTGCAAGTTTCTGTTTTACTGCGTTCACACGTTGCAGTTTTCACTAAAGAAGTTGCAAAATTTTATGCGATTTGATACATCCAAGTAATATACTTTTCTTACTTTCATTTCATTAGCGACATGAGGCACTGCCACTGTGTCGAGTGTCATGGGTTCGGTCACCACAGTACAAAATAAAACATAATAGGTAATGTGTGATCCACTAAGTTGTTCTGAGTCCGGGTGTCCGTTGTGTGCACGATTTGAATGTTTGCTGTAACCTGCGACAGGTGCAGTAGTTTTCTTCTTAAAAATCTTACAGAACTTCTTAAGAAGACGTAGTGTTGCCAGCAAAGCAGAAGCAACTAGAAGTCTTTGTTCTGTGCGCTGGCAACAAAGTCAATTTGTCGCCAACTTTAAAATTCAATACTTATCAACCAAAACTCTGTCACAGTGATATTATGTAATTTTTTAAGCATTTCCCAACCAATAACATAGTTTATATTTAAACATTAGTTTTATTTCGAAGTATTGTATATTATAACCAGCTTATACGTTAGACTGTAAAGTTTTATATGATAGTCAAAATTACTTTAGCCTGACCGACTGTAACAAAGGGGATGTCATTGTCGCAAAGTATACTTAAAAAGTTTAAAAACCCTAACCCGACTATGTAAAAAAGGGGTCTAAAAAGGACGAATCTAAAATTTATATAGCCTATGTCACCCGGGCCATTATTACGAATCTATTGACACCTCATTCATTAAAATCGGTTCAGTAGTTTAGGCGCTACGGTGGAACATACAAACATACATACCCAGACTGCCAAAATGATTACCCTTTTGGCTTCGGCGTAGTCGGGTAAAAAGTACTTGACACAAAGAGCACTGGTATTGCTGACAACACGGCAGCATCTCAGCAATAGATACTTTCGTAACCTTACTTAGGATCTTAATGTTAGTTAGCTCTAATTTACTAAAAGGAAGAGAAATTTATGCAGTCCTGGTTCAGTTTGGACAGTAGTTAGTAGGCTTTTTAGTTTTATAATGGTCTCAAAAGTAGCACGGTATTTGAAATAATAATGCTCATAAGACATTTATTAGCTCAAATTCAACTAAGTGAGGTCTGAAAGTAAAGATAGCAAAATGTACTAGTTACTCATCCGAGATATACAGGCCTGGAAATATCTAAATATGTAGTTCAAACATTCTTCCGCTAGAGGCGCTGTTAAATTTATGGAAAGGCGTCGTCATGTCAACTACGTCATCGAGACGTATAAAATCTTTAACTCACTGATATCGGATGTCTACGCTCGAACTATATATATACGCATCTCTATATACGTCATAAATAAAAGATAACAATCTATGAATGTAGTACATTTTTAAGGGAAAACGCCATCTAGTGGTTAAATTCGTCACTAAACGAATTAAGGTCGTCAGTCACCATTAAAAGTTTCTATAGGCGACAAATGTGATGGGTTTTCAACTAATACCCGTGTTATTAGAGTATATTTAAATAATACAGTAGTGAGCAGTAAAAATGCCCGTTCGTATTTGTTGAATCCAATCGGTTTATATTTTACGAGGCTAATCAATTACCGAACAAAATTATATTCAACTTAGAATAAAGGTGTATAAGATTGAATTTAGGATAGACTGCTTTAATTTTACTGTTTCCAAAAGGTCGAGTGAACGAAGATTCTAATTTAATAGAATTCTTTGATGTTTGCCTTACTAACTGTATAATCATGAATATTTATGAATTTTTATAAATAGTACCATTAAATTAAGAAATTTATGGTAAGAATGTTATTTCTTGACATATTGATGTTTGTTTAAAATTTAAAATGCCAAAAAGATATATGCATCGGCCGGGAATCGAACCCGGGCCGCCCGCGTGGCAGGCGAGCATTCTACCACTGAACCACCGATGCTGTTGTAAGTTAAGTTTAATTTATAATTTACTATCATATTGGAGCTTATCAGAATGGTTCGATGTTTGAGCGCATAAAAAAAAAGGTAACAGCGGTAAATCTGTCTGTAATCTTATCATTGGCCACGCTTCTATTGTAAAAGTTGAAGCGTTCTAAATTCTGATGTGATTTATGATATTGACGATTTATTGCGATTTGTGGTATGCCTAATAAAATAAATATAGCATTTTTTTGCTTTTATTTGCCAACGCCGATATATTCTTTTGTGGTGTAATGATATTTACTCGTTGCAAATAATATATTTTTATGTCAGAAAATTGAACCGGTGTTTTATTTTATAGCAGCTGTTTAATTGTTACAAAACATAAAAGAATATTTATACGCTATTTTTATGAAAACTATCTAGATATCTCCTGTTTTGTACGATATGTTAGAAATTAAAAACATTGAAACGAACACAGTGCACATAGAATCGGTATATCTTATGGGTCACTCATTTTTTTGTCTGTTATAACTTATAAGGTTCGTACCAAAAATATATGTACCTATATGGCGTTTTAGCAGTGGTTAGGTGACCAGTTAACATAGTGTAGCAGAGCCTCGCTGATTTCAGCATGAATGGGCCGGCTCGACCGGGGAAGGACTACCCTCTCACAGAATATCGACCTGAAATAGTAGTATTCCTACTGTTGTTTCGTTCGGTGAGTGAGAGTGCCGGAGGCCCAATCACCCTCTTTCCCCCTGCCCGCTCCTTCTCCTTCCCGCTTTCTTTTATTCCTAAACGGTCAGCAACGCGCAAGTGATGCCTCTGGCGTTGCAGGCGTCCATAGGCTACGGTGACCACTTACCATCAGGTGGGCCGTATGCTTGTTTGCCACCTTGGAGGTATAAAAAAAATGTACTTAACTGCTGTCCCTTTTCTTTTTACTTTATACGATAGAGACAATAATATAATGTTGGTTAGGAAAATTTCTACGATATCTACTGAATACTATAAATTAGGTACATGTATACATATTTATTTTTATATTTATATATAACAGTTAATCATTTAACATAACGTAACAATAATATATAACCGTGCCTATCCGTGAAGGGGTAAGTAGAAAATACACCAGCATTTTGCCAACTATGCTTTAAGCAATTTAAATAGGAAAGCGATATGCTTGCTTTAACGATGAAAAAAAATATCGTTTGAAAACCCGCATGTCACATGTGTGAAGAGCGTAATCCATATTGTTTTCAAAAATATGTGAAGTCTGCTAAGCGTGGAGGACTATGGCCTATGCCTTCTCACACTGAGAACAGGTTCTTGCCCAGCAGTGGGACAGTTTATATACAGGACTGGTATTATACTAATATTTTTCGCCTAATTGTGAGGTGTGTGGAATCATTGAAGATGTCCAACACTTGCTAGCTGAGTGTGAGATATATCAGAGGCAGAGAAACTCATTTGTGCAATTATTTGAAATAAATATAAAAGATATTGGAGCATTATCAAACGTTTTAGCTGAACCTACATCAAAACCAGCTGTAGCTATTTATAACATGTTTTTGCACAAATGATTTCTATTTCTGATAGTTAGATTAGTATAGGGAACGATGGGGCTGACATTTTATTGTTAAAATAAAAAGCCCTAAAAATAAAAAAGATAAAAATATATAATATTTTTTTTTATTATTTATAACTATAACTTTAAGTATCACGTAACGGGACGAGCCTATTAATTATTTTTTAATAATAACAATTTGCCCGAACGTGTATCGAACGTGCGACCACATGCAAAGCAATCGCATGCACTACAATCACCCAGTGCCATCGAAAGAACATAAAAAAAAGATTACAACTTTGTCAGATCTGGGCCTCAAACCCGAGACTTCATTACAGGCAGCAAACATAAACGCTACCTTACACCACGGCGCCAACAAGCCAGTTATAACAACTAACACAAAGATATAAAGTACACTAAAGATATAACCACCATTTTTATTTTCTCCGGTTGTTAGTCGTGATCGCTTCCAATTGTCTGTAATGAGCACTCGTGACCGAGCGAGCGTCGAACCTAGGCCCGGTGTCACGTCACTGTGCCATAACAGCTAAATTGTTTGGAATTATGGCTGTTTGCTTACTTGATTATACGTTGTCTGTTTGTTCTTGAAAGTGATTTGTTGGTATATTCGTTTGAGGTCTTCGATCAACGTTCTTAAGATATAGGGTCTATTAAGTACAGGGTCTTTACCTACTTGAGGCATTGTTATTGTACGCGAAAATAGGATAGCAGCAATTAAGTGTGTTGTTTCGTTTTTGTGCATGCTATATTAATGATTTAGTAATAGCTGTGTATTTCAATGTAGTTATGGTAATACGGCCATAGTTACAATCTTTTGCCGGGTTATAAATTAATTATATGTATGTGTATTCTATGGCGCAGCGGTAGTGAAGACAACTGCTGTGCTAAAGGACTCGGGTTCGATTCTCGGCTAGGCCTAAGTACTATAAGATTCAAGAAATTCTTAACAGCAATTGAAGTTTGCAATTACGTTTGGTAGACGGTAATAGGCTTGCTTCTAATATATAGAACCTTAAACAATGGCTGTTGAAATGAGTAATACACAGCTGCTTATCCTTTAGGCGTGATACGATTCCCTTCTATTTAACTTTGTACTGCCTAGGTTCGACAACGTGCCAGTGAAATCTCTGGTGCATAATTTCTTTTGTCTCAGAGAGCTAATACAACTGGTCGAAATAGAGTTCCGATCTGGTCGTAATATACATTAAACTGCACAGACTGACTGACTGAACATTACATAAAATTCTCAGATATGCATGCATGTTTCCTCAGGATGTTTTTCTTGATCATTAAAGCAAGCGATTATTATCTATAATATTCTATAAATACATATATGCGGCAATAAGTGGGACTCTCGGAAAGTTTCGTGAACATAAACAAGTGCTTTATAGGTAATTTTTTTTATTTTATTTTTTTTCAAAGTACTTTCGATCTGCCTCTATACAAAGTGCCTCTGAACCCGTTTTTGAAACACTTTTCCCAGTCCGCCACAGACACCATGTCGTACAGCCTGCTTGAACGCTGACAGCGCATCTTTCGGCGACAAATTGTATCCCGTTGAGCAGATTTTTTATTTTCGTTAATAAAAATAAGTCACACTGTGTTAGGTTAGGGCTGTAAGGAGGGTGACCCAGCAGTTTGACCGGTGTGCTGTCCAGGATGTCCCTCGTTTTGAGCGCGGTGTGCGCGGGCGCGTTGTCGTGGTGGAGCAGTAGCCCGCGGAGCCCTGTGTTTGGTCACTTGTTGCTCACAACAACTCAGACTTCTGTCAAGCATTTAATAGTATACCATTCGGCGTTGATGCTTCTTTGGTTTCGTAAAGTAATTGACACGAAATAACCAGTCAAATTGAAAAGCTTGCGACCAAGATCTGCTCCCCGCTTCTAGATCGCTTCACTTTAGTAGGCGTTGATTCGTTTTGAGATACCAAACCGTCGACTGACGCTTCATTTCTGTCCAGGACTAATCACTCAGACCTGTAATGATGTCGAAAACACGCCGAGACGAGCCTGCTCCAAATTTTTAATCATATCACGGCGCAATTCCACCCAAGCCTGCTTCTGAGCATCGGTGGGGTTGTGCGGCACCCAGCGTGAAATTATCCTCCTCACGCGAAGATGCTCGTGTAGAATCTCGTGAAGGCTTCCCGATACAATTTGCAGTATGTGTTGAATCTCCAGATACGTAACTCGTCTATTGTCTTGGAGTAAATTTTTTACTGCTAGCACGTTGTTTTCCTTAACAGCCGTCAAAGGGCGACCACTTCTTTATTCATCCCCCGAAGCTAGTCCGCCGCGCTTGAATTCGCTATACCAACGATACACGGTTGCCTTGGAAAGGCCTTCAACCATGAATGCAATTTGAAGTCTATCCTACGATTCGTCCGGTTTCAGGCGACTCTTGAAAATCATAGAGCGAAAATGTGCCCGGCGCAGATCCATTTTTCAATGAGACACGATAATTTAAATTAGCTTGCAAAAAATGTACAGGGAAGTTTTAAAATTGGAACGTACAAATTTTTGTTAATAAATAATTATATTTTCAAAATAGATTATAACTGGCCAGTCTCTCAAACTTTTTTTCGCAATACTTTCTAAGTGGCCTGGTATATCGCACTCGAGGCCTCTACCTATCACTAGACTATCGATGCTATGTTGATGAACCAATCCAAATGTGTGAAAACGTGTCGAAACTCCTCGTGAATTCAGCAAAGTCTCTCTACAAAGTACATAATACATTGAAATAAAATCTCTACATTTGAAATAGAATCTTATGAACAAATTAAAGACATAAAATTAGGTTTAAAATCCGCCGCAGCGGCGGAGTGGTTCGTACCCAAGCGAGTTGCATTAAACTTATATTCGAGGACGAACTAGGAACGTTGCAAATGCAGGGCTGACATCTCACTACATAAATTGTACACATTATGTTTGTTTATTTAGAATATAATTAATTTTATTTGCATTGATTGTAGGTGAAAAGAAGCATGAAAGCAGAATAAATAAAAAGCGCTGAAAAACATAAGTATGTCGTGTGACCCTGAAAGATAGAATAAGGAATAGTGTGATTAGAGCATTATATCTACTTTTCTTCTACTTTCATGCCGCATCTCTGCGGCATGAAAGTGGATATAGTGACAAGAATAGAAAAGAGTATATTAAGCTAGTTTGGGCATGTAGAAAGAATAGACGAGAAAAGACTGACTAAGAAAGTTTATAAGGCTAGTGTGAATGGAACAGTCGCATGGGGAAGACCTAGGCTAACGTTTCTCGATCAGGTCGGAGACGTTCCAGGGACAAAGGCCAGGTTAAGAGCACCTTAAACCGGCGAACGTGTATGAGGAATGTGATGAAATTGAATGAAGCCAGATAAGTGTGTCAGGATCGTAGCAAATGGAAATCCGTAGTCTCTGCCTACCCCTCTGGGAAACGGGCGTGAATCTATGTATGTATGTATGTTTGTAGGTACATGAAATATAGATGTCAACAAGTTTTCTGATCCTTATACGATCTACCTTGAATAGGCATGCAGTCATTTAGATAATAGATTGAAATGCATCAAGATTTAGCAATAATTAAACAAAATAATCAAATTCGAAATCAATTAACAAACAAGTGGAACAGTAACACAGCAGTATTTAGAACTAGACTATCCCGCAAGTTCATGTAGATTCATATTCGCTTGCGATGTTTATTTACAGGCTTCGTTTCAGTACGAGAAAGGTACAGCCATAGTCCACCACGCTAGCCAGCAACTTGGCCGACTTCACATATCTGCAAGAACATGATGGAGATTGGAGAACTCTCAGACATACAGATACGATGTCACGATGATTTACCTCGCCGTAAAAGCGAACGATAATTTACTATTTTAAACGCACATTACTTTGAAAAATCAGATGTGCGTGATATTGTTTTCTGTTTACGCGAATATTATTCATTGAAATTAAACTACTATATACGGATTTTATCGCGTTGATTATTTGACACTTTATTACATAATTTTGAAAACTGTTACACTACTACAACTATTAAACTTTATTAATTTTTAAGCTAATTAAATTATTATTAAAACTATTAAAACGGGGAGACCCGTGATCATGGCTGCTAAAAAGCAACCGAAACAACAAAAAAGTGTGAACTTAAATTTAAATAGTTTTAATAGTTTTATTAATAATTTAATTAGCTTAAAAATTAGTAAAGTTTGATAGTAGTAGTAGTAGTGTAACAGTTTTCAAAATTATGTAATAAAGTGTCAAATAATCAACGCGATAAAATCCGTATATAGTAGTTTAATTTCAACAGATGTGCGTGCTTTGGCATCGAACTCAACGCCTCTGCGTGGCAGAGGAACTTCCTCCCACTAGGCTTAACTTGGGCTTACGGGGACTCACGTATTGAAAACATAATTAAGGCAAATATTAATTAATAATCTAATAAAACATACATAGCTTCACACCTGTCACACAGAGGGTAGACAGATACCTACAAATTTTCACTTATTACAACCCTAACACACCTTTTGCTTCATTCCTATAATAATAATAACCATAACCAGAACGTTTCCAAAACGTCGCTCAAAATGCCCGTCCCCTGATTTCACAGATCAAACGCGTAACGGAAAATCACTAAGTTATGCAGTGCCATCCCTAAATCTTATTTAATCCCTCCCACGGAAGCCTCCTCGTGACCCAGTTTCCTTCAGAAAATATTACCGTTATTCCCTCTACATTTTATATTTTTACTTCCTTAATAAAATCGTAGAGGTACGGTACATTTCGATTTAGTAAGTTTAGACAGTATATTTGTTGCGAGAATATTTTAAAGTAGGTTTTGCCCGCGGCTGAGCTCGCGTTAATGCACATTCACATCCTACCTAAAACAGATAATGTTTAAATATATAAAATATTAGTAATTGTTATAAAATGTTGACTACACGGATGGCCTAGTGATTGAAGTGGTCGGGCACGTCACGATCGTGGCGGTAAGTACCGTTTTTGAGGAGTAGCTGAAAAGACAGCATGGCGCCCTCACCTACCACAGACACTGACATAGGTAATGACTGGCCACGGTTGTTTTGGCCAGTTGTTTTAATGTATGTAAAGTTCCCTGAAATAGACAATTAAAAATTACTTTGTTTTGATCCGGGGAAAGGGCTCATGGGTCTTGTCCTTAGCCTTTTATTATTAAACATTTGTGTGCATGAACATGGATGTTTGTCTTGGTCTGGGTGTTTCTATGTATAATATGTATGTATGTATTTCCAAAAAATAAAGTATCTATGTATGTTTATCCATTGTCTAGAACCCATAGTACAAGCTCTGCTTAGTTTGGGCTAGATGGTGTTGTGTGTATGTGGTAGAATATTATTATATTATTATTATTATATTATATTCCCAAGTCACTTGGGGTCGGCTTTTCTGGTCTAACCGGATTTGACTGGATATCAGTTTTTACACGGAGCGGCTGCCAACTGACCTCCGTAACCCGAAGACTAACGATACCCTAAGGCTAACGATACCCTAAGGCTAGACCAGTGACAGGATATTTTTTTTTTTTTTTTTTAAGGCACCCGTCTTCGCAAGGTGTTATGCACATTCCTCTGACATGGCGATCAGAGCCCTTTTTACCGTTTTATGTATTACAAAAAATACTTTTATTACAAATTGCTTAGCTAAATACATAATTTTATATATCTAATCTTATTCTATGCTATATTCTATATATTTTACAAAATATATATATATAACATTTCTTACACTATTATTTATATCTTACTTGTATAGTTCTTATAAAATCTACTTATATATTTAACATATTCACATTTATTTAACATTACTCTATTAACAACTCGATTACACCCTATTTCTATTGTAAGCAATTTTTACAATGACGTGTGCAAACTCATAGAACTCCTTGGTATAATCTTTAATTAACGTTGGTAAATTCACGGTTTCCACTCTTATTCCCGTCCTTATCTCTAGCTCCAACCTATCCCTGCCATGTATTGGGCAGTTCACCAGCAGGTGTTGGACCGTCTCCTCGACGCCCGGCTCACAGGCGCACGATGCGTCCTCCTTACACTTGAAACGCGTCAAGTATCCGGAGAGCCCACCGTGCCCCGTTAGCAGCTGGGTCGTGATGCCGGCGACCTTCATCTTAAGGACGATGCTGTACGCCGCCACCGCGCACGGGAAAAACAGCTTGGTGACGGAGGCGGTCTCGCCCTCTCTATACCTCTCGTTCCACTCGCCAAGCGAAGCCTGATGCAGACTTCGCTTTGCGAATGAAACGGGGTACAGACCGTAGTCCGGTGCCTTCTTCAACCTCAGAGCCGCCTCCTTGGCGAGCTCGTCAGCCCGCTCATTGCCCTCCAGTCCTGCGTGGGCCTTGACCCAGAACAAGGATATATCCTTGCCCTGGGCCATGCCTTGCCGAATGGCTTTTCTGGCCTCCACCGCCAGGGGATGGAGGGCATTACGGTTAATTACCGTCAGGAGAGCGGCTCTGCTGTCGCTGAAGATACCAAACGTGGACGCACCTCGCCTGAGGATCTCACTGGCCGCTTTGCATATTGAGTGTCAGGATATTATAGGGTACTGACTTTCTCAATAACGACTGCCATAGATGTTTACGGCAGCCGGGACCGACGGCTTAACGTGCTCTCCGAGGCACGGACCAGGCGATAATTGTCAATCAATACGCACATAATTTCGAAGTCATATAACTTTCGAAAGTCAGAGGTGCGTGACGTGGGTTCGAACCTGAGATCCTCTGCATTGTAGTCTGTTGGTCTCCCCACTGAGCTAATGAAGCTCTAAATATGACCTTACCTTTTTGTTACATGCTGTATATACTGTTTAACTGCCTATTTTAAGTCAGTCCTGAACAGATTGTACTCAGGTTTTGGATAAATAACTTAGGAAGCGGTTTTAGTGTATGGAGAAGGTTTAGCCTATGCAATTGAAATGGCTCAGCATTATTTATATTAAGCCACGCTTACCTCAAACATAGTGTCGTCAATTTTTATTTATGTATTTATTTAAATGTTGTAACACTTTTATTATGATATCTTTAAAGTTGGTCTTAATAACCTTCCTGACATACACACCGCATACTTCTTTCTTTTTACTTTTCTTTCTAAGCTGTGCAGTGGCTGCTTTAAAAGGTTACGCAACCAACTAAAATCTTATTTATTGCATATTTTTTTGTATTGTTGTTGTAATCACTGGTGGTCCTAAATAAATTAACAAGTGAGAATCGGCAATGAATTACCGTAAATCTTAGAGTTCGAAAAAATGGTTCAAGTAATATGCAAAGGTCACGTAATACCACGTGCCCTTGAGGTCAGAGGTCAAAGTTCATAGTAATTTCGGGGGTGTATCGACTATGCTGAGTCTAATGGCGTAGACCGCGAGTCTCTAGCTCTTACGGTTCTTGAGTTAAAAGTTGTATAAAAGACAGACGGACGGACGGACAAAGCTGTTGTATAAGAGTTTTCTCGAACTTTAAAAAACTAATCTCTGCAGACTGCTTTAATAATGTTCGCAGTTACAGCTTACGAGTGTTTCATGTTTTCATGATACCAGAAATATAAATCAAAACTATACATAAAATTGTCTTACGTTTATTCAATTGAATTGTTTATTAACACCTTTATGAGAATCATTTTTTAAAACGGGGAGGCTCTCCCCTTTAACTTGTAACCGAAACATCGGGAAACATGTAAATTAAATGATATATAGTTGTGATAATTTTAAATAGCTAAAAGTGTTAATAAACATTGCGATAAAATCTGCATAAAGCAGTTAAATTTCAATGTACTTAAAACATGATAATTGTCCCTAAGTGGTGCACTGTAAGTAATCTATATTATAATTACCATAAAAATGCATGGAACATATAATAATTTCCTCAATCCTTCACCTACATTCACATATCAGTAAATAAATAGGTTACACACTGTAAAACTCATATTACCACTAGACAATTTCAAAACATGTTATCTAAGTAGTAAGTACATTGAATGTTATGTGTGTATAACCAATAACGTAAGCAAACAAATAATGCCATGTAGTACTTTCAAAGTTGTAACATCGCATTTCCATGGTATTGCAAGTGTTGGTAAATGGTACCCATAGTGGATGCGTTGCCAATCGCTGAACATTTATGGCAATAAAATTTCGTAACCGATTTCCGACTTTAACTGAACATTATAAGGTACATATTGATTTGTAGTTTTTGTAGTATGAACTGCAATATATTCTGTGGGTTGTAAAAACGTGTGGAAATGAATGCCTAGCTTCGACTTGCCATGGTTTTTGAGATTAGTCAAGTTTGAAGTGTTCTGAGCAAGTTGCGATACTTTATGTGTTAGGCGATACAGTTCTCACGGATGCCTTTGTGTTTGTGATTTATTTAAGAAAGGTATCTACTGGTGTTGGTATATACAATATAGATATTATGTATAAAAACCTACAGTGGTTTAATCGGTCTGACATTCGTTTAAATCTGAGTAGAAATGCAAAGGGACTCGACTCGATTGTCGAAGACAATTGAAACCTCTTAATCTATTGCTGAAATCATTGTGAGTTGCAAGTAAATTACTTCACTAGTTTTTGTCAGCGGCTTTGAACGCATAAATACTATAGGAACGTATGTCAGTATAAAAATACCCCATGTTTTGAGGATAGCACATCTAGGTGCCAAGTTTTAGTAGAGCCTCGCTGATTTCAGTCGGCTCGACCGGGGAAGGACTACCCTCTCACAGAATATCGACGTGAAATAGCAGTATTTCTACTGTTGTATTTCGTTCGGTGAGTGATAGTGCCGGAGGCCCAATCACCCTCTTTCCCCCTTCCCACTCCTTCTCCTTCCCACTTCCTCTTTCCCCGAAGGGTCGGCAACGCGCAAGTGATTCCCCTGGTGTTGCAGGCGTCCATAGGTTGCGGTGACCACTTACCATCAGGTAGGCCGTATGCTTCTTTGCCACCTTAGTTGTATAAAATATCATAACAATCCTTTTAACTGTTCACATTTGATTGAGTACCTAACAAACATATTTCGAAACTTCAGTTTCACATTAATAATATTAGTAGGTTTATTTTTATATTTATTAATAATATTAGTAGGTTTATTCAGTTTCACATTAATAATATTAGTTTATTTATTTTGTTTCCAAATGAGCATTCCAAACTCCTAAATATATTGTCATCCCTCTTTCAATAACAACGTAACCCAAACACTCCTTTAATTTTCACAAAGGAAAACATCCGCAATTGGCAACGTTTTTACAGTGAGATTGCGAATGTGGCCGTATCCCTCGGGTACAGAAATTGTGTTATCGGGCAGGACGTGCTTCGAATCCAGGACTATTGATTGTTTATTTGTTACACTCAATATACAGGCTATGCTAGAAATTTTGCATGCCGTTTGCTCTTTTCGTATTGCTGGAAAAAAGGAAAATTGAATTTACCATATGAACATTTTCGGGGCTTTTATTAAATAAGAAATATACATGTACCTACCTATAGATTCATCGTTGTAGGGGAGAATCAGATTATGGGTTTGACTTGTCTTTTGTTGTTATAATGTTTGTTGTAATGAAAATACAATTGTTTTGTACGTTGACTTCGTTTATTCTGCTGCGAAATAGACGTGTCTTTATGATGTACGAGGTTTTGCCCGTAAAAGCAGGTTAGGTTATGTTAGTTACAGTATTTTTAAAATAAAATATAGCTTATGTTGGCGGTGATAATATAGTTTTCTAATGGTGATATATTTTTTTAAATTGGTTGATTAGTCTTTGAGTTCCTTACAAAGAACAAACAAAACAAGTGAAATTTATTTTTCTATTACGTTATTGACAGTAACAGCACAGAATCAAAAATATCTTTAGAATTTCATGATACCCTATTTAGCCAAGTTGTGTCTGCAGAAATATTGATTACGGTTATAAGTGATTGATGAATTACCAGATCGATTACATTACCGGAATAAACTGAGCTGGGCTTTTACGCTAAAGACATAAAGCAATTTTATTATTATTAGAAGAAATCGCATGACGAATATATACATTATTCAAATCTGAATTGTTTATATGCCAGCTGTTTCAATCGCGTTAATAAAACCAAAATAAAGTACATCAATTGAAAAAATATTTATTCATTTCGATCACAAAGGCAACACTTATGAACTTGTATAATATGTAGATATTTACAAAAAAGAAGTATATATGTATGTTTATCCATTGTCTAAAACCCATAGTACAAGCTCTGCTTTGTTTGGGCTAGATGGTGTTGTGTGTATGTGGTAGAATATTATTATATATTATTATATTATATTGCTTAATAGTTTAGCTGTTAGCGAGTCTATTAAAACTACGTTCATGACATATGCTTGGCAACAGTCAACATAAAAAAATACCGTTATTTTCTTTTTTTGCCACTCATTAATTGTAAGTATGTAATTATTTCCTTATTCAATTCTCCAAGAAAGTTAACAAACAATCAAATTATACAAACGCTAAGTTTGATTCTACCAAGCGTCTCGAATTTTCCCAGACTTTCTAAAGACGAGGTTGGTTTAGTTTTTGTAGGCACAGGTAACTTTGCCGACAGCCTGTCTGACGCTGACGTAGGCAACAACGCAACGCGATATTTTTCTCACGACTACCTTTTTTGCCTCCATTTTATACGAATTCAGGTTACTAAGCACAATTTTTATGGCTCATGTGTCTCTCATACTACTTAAGTTATTTTTATGGCCTACTACATTTTGCCCGCGGTTTCGCGCGTGGTAATCTAAATTTTGCAATTAAATTTCTATCCCTTGGAATCAGTAGGTACCTTTTTTCTAGATGAAAGGTACCCTTTGTCCCCTGTACTTTGTACTGTTTTCCTGTACCCCTGACATAATCGCATTAATTAGGATTTTAGTTTGTAAGTGATTAAATAGTAAAGAATGGCATATGCATATTAAGCTCGTTTGATAGTCTTGCGCTGAAATGTCTGGGTATGATAGAGTGATTATATGTTTTGTGAGGTAAAGTCAAAATCTTTCTTGAGAAATTTAATACATCCAGTATGTGTGAGTTCTCCATAGTGTTCCTAATCGTACTAGATATCTAACGTCATGTTTTCTGCGATAAGAAACTGTTTAATTTCACTTCATTTAGAAAACAGAGATTATCATGCCATCGAACGATTTTTTAATTAAATGTACAATCGTAATTATATCGGCATATTCTACAACTGTATTACTTTTCTTACCACCAGCCAGTGTGCAGTAATTTCGACTGGCATCAATAAAAAGAATATTGTAACAGTGATTCTGTTACAATATTCTTTATATAAATATCTATTTATCTACTAACTATCTTATCTTTTGTTCCAGGTATGGTGTACGCGTAGATGTATGGCGTATTTGAAACAGCAAAACAAAAGCCACGCGTACCCGCCAATCTGATATCATAACGGGGATGCCATGAAATTGCCTACATTCGTGCAACTATGAACTTGCGCACGCGCACAGCCGGCGGCGCGACGGGGTTGCTATTACGAAAATGTCAGGTGTTGCCAGCACACACCACAATTTCCTGGAACAGAACTTAAAAGCCTGTGTTTTGCAAAATTGTTTACTTTTAATCCTTTTGCGAAAAGTAATAGGCGGCGAGAATTTTATTAAATTCTGCAGCGGTATTTAAAGGTGGATGTTTTTGTATAATTTTGGTGGAATTTAAGCCTGATTTATTGCGTCATTTAGACCCGAGTGACATTTTTGTAGCAATACCGTTTTTATTTCAAACAGTAAGAACTTACTGAATACTGTGGTCACCTCACTTTAAATGGTGTTTAAATAATGGACTTATTGAAATATATAGTTTTATTTTCATATATATTATCACAATCGTTACATTTTAAATTTGTAACATTTCCATTCAAACGTACTTAAGTAAATATTTTTTCGGCTATTGGATGATCATTTCTATTAATAAAATATTATTTATCGTCTTAAGTATGACCACGCATTCTTGTTACACACAGGTAGGAAATATTCCTTTACTATAGTTAATTTCATTAGTTACGAATCGTTCGAGTTGCGGCGAATTGATTACAACGCTTCAAACATTTTATGTATGTTACATAACAAAACTTTTTTATAATATTGTCTTCTGTTTACGCGAATATTATTCATTGAAATTAAACTACTATATACGGATTTTATCTCGTTGTTTATTTGACACTTTATTACATAATTTTAAAAACTGTTACATTACTACTACTATTAAACTTTACTCATTTTTAAGCTAATTCAATTATTATTAAATCTATTAAAAATATTTAGATTCTCTCTCTCGTATTCTCGACGTTTCGGTTGCTTTCCAGCAGTCTCACCATGGCTGCTGAAAACCAACCGAAACGTCGAGAAAATATACTTTTTTTTTGTAAATACATTCTGATTATGCATAGAAACACCTAGAACAAGACAAACAACCATGTTGATGCACACAAATGTTTGACTTGTGCGGGAATCGATCCCGCGACCTCAGACGTGGCAGTCGGTTACACTAACCACTACGCCATCGAGGCCTATTTTAATATTCAATACAAACTTTTAAATAATAATAAATAATAATAAAATATTTATTTCAAAAAAGTTACAATTAGCATGAACACAGTACATAATATATCATGAGACAAGTTATACAGAATTTGTTGAACTCTGGTACCCAATGTAAGATTTAACTTGTGTTTTGGGTACCAGGTCTCCCGCAGTATTACATTTAGTTAATAGTTACAAAATATATTAGGTGTTCTTGTGAGCAGCTATAAAAATATGTGCAAGTACGCAAGGTGTGTGTGTGTGTGTATGTGGATGTGTGTGTGTGTGTATGTGGATGTGTGTGTGTATGTGTGCGTGTGTGTGTATGTGGGTGTGTGTGTGTGTATGGGGGTGTGTGTGTGTGGGTGTGTGTGTGTGTCGGTGTGTGTGTATGTTGTGTTAGATGTTACAACTTTTATTTATACTATTGTACAGGTGGCAGCCAATAACATTAAAATGACCACAATTTCTAATTTGTAAACACCTACTTAAATCATACTTCAAAATACTTTACATAACATTGGAAGAACCTTGAGCTAAACAGACCTAAGAATTCACCCGAATTTTGTAGATCAAACATCAGATTGCCAGACACCATACGTTACAAAGAAGAGTCCAAATATTTGAACCTAGTTATAAACATTGAAACAAAACAGTAAAGTTACTAAATCTGTGTTTACAGTCGATCTCGTGTGTTGAGTGAGTACACTAAGTATTAGGTACCGGCATTGTAATGGATGGGAAAGATGGAAGACAATCAATTTTCTGAAGGATTTGATATTGAAAAAAATTTATATTTTTATTTGCTGAGACACGTGTACATAATTAAAACATTGATAAGATGCTTATTATAGATGTCACATAATAATTTGTTTCAACATGTCTGACCATTGCTGGCTTACAAATATCAAAGATTAATCATGAATTACATAAATTTTTAATAATTAATCAACTAGTTTAATAACAAAATGTAAATAAAATATTATATTTAAACAAACAAATCAGAAATATTTATTTTTTATTAGATATACTGTATTTGAAGAGTTGACACACCTACATTTCATGTGTTGACGTTACCTAGAAATAGGAATATATTTATCTTTTACGTCTTTAAAAATAAGAATTCAATTCTAAAGTTGTCCGGATCGTGTCCTTTACCTAAAGAAGTGCTTGGCAAAATGCCCCTGTACTTTATTTATTCTTTCACTCAATTTTAAAACTCGTCGAGAAAGATCACCTGTCAAATGCATTGGACAAGGATACCCTGGATCCTTTTTCCTTCCGCTGGCATTGGGACGACTTTTCCCTCTGTGAATACTACTTACTATATTAATGCATATACATTTATATAATTGTATCAAGGCTGTCTTTGGATCTATCTGGAAGATATCGCCGAAAACACGAGTTGGTATCGACGATTAAGGGGGGTCTAAAACCAAAATATTCATGATCATTACCAGCCTTTTTATACTGGTATCAAACATAAACTACTGAAAGGTTACATTGATGCGGTTAAACTTAAAATTTCAGCCACGTATCGAACTGTAGATATGTAAATGACGTCGCAATCAAACTTACTTCATCTGTCTATGTAGACAAAGTCGCGAGCAAAAGCTAGCAACTGATATAAAGATATGTTAACATTGAGTTTCACCAATCACAGAATGAACGCTCTTGCTAATACAATTACATCTCAGTTCTATGAACAAGTACTTTACTAACGAAGATATAAATCAATGCAGTAATAAAAAGCTTTCACGAAGGTGAAATTGAAAAGTGATGTTCGGTTAAAAACAAATCATATATCTATGTAGCGATACATTGATTGGTGTTTATTAAATCGCTCGCGTGAAGTAACTATTAGCTGGGTTCAAGGTTGTGTTCCTGATACGTTCAAGGTAACGCTATGTGTGGCTACGTGAATATTTGTTCATCTTTCCTTGTATTGTTTTAATAAATTGTATCCAGTTTTGTCGCATATCGATTCTCGCCTGTTTTATACCTGTAGGAGTTAAGAAAGATGTATCAGGGTCACATTTCTTTAACCATTTTTTTATTGCAATGTCGTATGAATCTATGCGGCACTCTTCTAGACTGTATGTTGCTTCTAAGTATTACTATATAAAAAAAACTTATAACTCTTCGCTTGGCCCGAGAGAATCAAGCGCGAGACTTCACTATGGCAAATATAAGCGCAAACTTAGACTATGGGACCAACGAGGCACTCAGGTTTAGTGATACGTATTCGAATACAGCTCTGCACTATGCGATACCTACTTTGTATTGTTAAGAATAGCGAATAAACGTTCATTCATTCATTCATTCATTTTGAAAAAGACAACTACCGCTCTTGGAATAATTTCTGTGTCGCGGTGAACTTTACAAACATTAAAATAGCCGACACAAAGAACATCCAGACTCAAAACAAACATGTGTGGATCACAAAAAGTTTTGTCCCGTGTGGGATTCGAACAACATTTGGCAGAATGGTAGTTGCCAAGCGACCATCTAAACCACTAACGCCATCTGTGCAGTCACTTGTCTTTAGTATTGTCAGAACATTCAAATATGAACGCCATTTGTAATTTTAGTTAGTAGTAGTACTTGATATCTCAATGCTAATTGAGAATGCTTTTTGGCGTCTAGAGTATTGGAAGCCAGCCATTTTAATTTCCAAAATAAGTCTAACCAGTTTCTTAGTTTACATAATTCACTAACTACGTCTAGAACAAGCTTAACTTGAACACACTGTTCGGAGATTTGAAATTTACTCCTACAATTCTCTGTATCCATAAAGCCTCCTTGGTTTTGCTTTCAAAGTAAGTATTAAGGCTTCGCTTACTTTGTAGATTACGTCGCCACGATTGCTAAACCTTTAAAGCGGCATTGCAAGCGGCAATATTACATAGTTACTGGTAACTAAACACCGATGACAGCATTGGCAGCCTTAACTATTAAAGATTATCACTGAGTTGGCAAACATTGTATAATTGTTTATTTATAGACCTCTTCTAATTCAAGTGGCGTGAGTATGCGCTTATCTTGTCAAGTGGTCTTATTCAGTTTTCAGAACGGGTAATGTTAAGTTTTCTATCGGGAAATTTACTCCTAAATTTTCCAGAGCTATTTCTAGCAGATAGGCTCGCTTCGTATTCGTACCGAAGCTTAGTTGGCGAAGTATGGGTGATTGTGTATTAATTTCGGGGTTTCTAGTAGCGTAGAAAATTGTTCTACGATGTGATTCAAATTCGTCACGACAACTTAAATCCTAGAATAACTGTGAGGTATATACTAGGGTACACTTTGAAGGTGTGTTCGTATTTTTTGGGTTTTAAGTGGTGACCATGAAATTTAGAAAACACAGTATTAAGAATATATGATTGGAATTTATTACGTTACATCATACATATACGAGTATGTTATATATACAACAACATAAAGCTGATTGCGCCGACGCCACAAGATTAGCTTTCATATGCTGACATTTCTTATTGCATCGCTACACTAGTTTCTTTATACAAATAGGTATGTATGATAATATTTATAAAGTAATATTGTCTTCTGTTTACGCGAATGTTATTCATTGAAATTAAACTACTATATACTAGACAGCTAGACTTCATGATACTCTGAGCTCATTCTGCGTAAATAGAAACACCAATGGTTAAATTATGTTCGGGTACTTTGAAATAACGACACTGGAACATTGAGACAACTACCATCTTAGTCTCCCCGTGACCATGCCTGCTGAAAAGCAACCGAAACGTCGGGGAAAGTGTAAACTTAAATATAAATAGTTTTAATAAATTAATTAGCTTAAAAATTAGTCAAGTTCAATAGTATCTAATAGTAGTGTGACAGTTTCAAAATTTTTTAATAACGTGTAAAATAAGTAACGCGATAAAATCCGTATATAGTAGTTTAATTTCAATTTATAAAGTATTTAGCCAAAGTACCGCACAGTTCAATTTCGCTTTAATTTCAGCAGTCCGTTGAGATAAGTGGCTCCATCTAACGACAAATCGCAGCCAAATAACCTTATGATAATAATAATAATAATAATAATAATATTCTATCACATACACACAACACCATCTAGCCCAAACTAAGCAGAGCTTGTACTATGGGTACTGGACAATGGATAAACATACATACTTATATACTTTTTTTTTGTAAATACATACATATTATACATAGAAACACCCAGACCAAGACAAACATCCATGTTCATGCACACAAATGTTTGACTTGTGCGGGAATCGAACGATGTGGCCCCTATGTTGAGACTTTCCGTCTAGTCTACGGTAACCGTTTACTTTGTGAGCCATATGTTTATTTACTACCTCAGTTGTATTAAAATTAAGGTACCGAAAGAAAAAGAGCAATAAGTAAATTTCAATAATTGGTGTTCCACCTAATCGTTGACACAGAAATCTTCTAATTAGGCAATCAGTATCGTAACTTGTTACAATAAACTTCTAATCACAACTCGATACGATTGTGAATCGAATTTCGCACGGTTTTCGAATATGTAACCCCAGGTAGCATATAATGCCGGGTGCACACCAAACCAACAAAGGCGAGCGAGTATACGTGGATGATTTATAGAACGAAAATGAACATACATATGTATTGTGTGAGAGATCCTCACGTTCAAATTAGCTCTGCTAAACCTTGTGTTGGTCCTGCAGTTCCAATATAGAAGGTGGAAGTAGTAACAGGCCCTTCGAGCGTTTCAAGTTTTCTTATCCAAGATGGACATATTTGTTTATCGACATGTCTCTCCATATAATATTTGCTGAAAAGTCTCGAACGCCAACGATGTACTTGCCAAATTGTATGAGATTGTCAAGATTTATGAAAGCTTATGGTATTCCAACTGTGCTTTGCCGCGTGTGGGTACGTCAATCTCATCATATTGTGTATATATGTTTTAATTACGATTTTTTTCTAATGCTTGGAGTAGTATATTTAAGTGAGATAGTGGAATATTGTAAATCTTTATAAACTAACTAGCTGACCCGCGCAACTTTGTCTGGTTGATATAAGAGAATTTTCCCCGTTTTTGCAACATTTTTCATTGAGCTCCGCTCCTATTGGTCGTACCGTGATGTTATATAGCCTATAGCCTTCCTCGGTAAATGGGCTATCATACACTAAAATAATTTTTGAATTCGAACTAGTAGTTCCTGAGATTAACGCGTACAACTAAACAAACAAACTCTTCAGCTTTATAATATTAGTATAGATGATTTAGGAGCCACGTCTTTCAACAGCCTATTTAGTCGTAGCGGCACACCGGTGACCAGACACAATTTTTAATTATGTCTGGTATTCTAAGACTATAGATTAATTGCTAAACATTTGATATGTTTTACTATGAATAAAAAGTTTATTTACATATTTTATTTTCTTTTACCACAGCGTTGTGTGTTCGTTCGAGTTCCACCGCTAGGTCTGAACCCGGCATTACATATCCTGGGAACGGAAGTAGGTCACGTGCGGTGTTGCCATGTCATTTATATTGTGGAATAAGGAAGCATGACAAGGGAAATATGAAAGCAGGATAAATATGTGTATTTATAGAAAATTGCTTTGTTGGTCATGTGGCATGACGCAGCGTTTTTGTTTGAAGCTGATCGTCACGTTAGGCCTTTATCTGGATGCCCTTTTCGGGCAGTGTGATTAGATTTTCTATTAGAGAATTTTTAGTACCAGCACGCATCTTTCCTCTCTCTTACTACATGGCAACTGTATGACTGATGAACTACCGGTTGAACACCGGTGAAATATCATCAGACACTTAACCTAACCTCTAAGTCATCCAAAATTTTTTCGTGCCTCAAATACTTACTGGACACACGAATAAATGTGTAAGTCGTGCATGGATACGAGTCTAGGTCTTAATTGTGAAAATATGTGGTATTTCACTTTGGCTTGTTATACGTAGATTTGCTTTTTTATTGCAAAATATCACTTTATTAAAAACGATACTGCGACATAAAATACCAGTTTTTAAGTAAATATGACCATTATGACGATATCCACAGGGATTATCATGTCGTAAAATTAAGTTTGACCATCTCGCCTCATTCACAAGAGCCGTAAAAAGATATATCGAATACAATGTTGTTTTTCAGACACTGTCTGTTGTGTGGATATTGAGTCTATTTTAGCCAATTCAGTCGCGTGAGGACACATTAAATGCTACTTTGTATGTTATTACACTTTTTTACGATACTGAATGGATATTGAGAGTGCAGGCATTATACCTTGGGAGTACAAGCAAGGTATTTAATATATTTATACTATAGCGTCCTCAGGTGTATGTTAGATATCTTTTTTTTTTATCAAATGCTGCTTGTGTCCTCTTGATTGTTAGGGGCAAGGGGCAGCACACAAAGACTATGGTTTTTCTGTGTGCTAAGTTTCAAAATGCTACTATATACGGATTTTATCGCGTTATTTATTTGACACTTTTGTTAGAAAATTTAAAATTTACTATCAATATTTTTAAATAGATTTAATTAATTCAATAATTTTAATATTAAAAAAGGAATTATCTTGACTAATTACTCCTTTTTCGGTCGCATGACTTATTTTTTGTCTGTGCTAATTCAACCGTGACGTTCACGGTTAAGAGGGGACTACTGAGTATTCGCGATTCGGGCCATTCGAGCGCGGACCAGTGAGTCGACTAGTTGTGTGCTAAGTTGAGTGTGATCCAGAAGGACCAACTGTAAGTCATTTGATTAAATTAATTTTGATCCTTTTAAATACCCTGCTAAATATTTTACTGCGGCTGTTATTTAACTTTAAAAGCGATTCACTTAATCAGTTATGTAATTACATATTCTATAATTTTAATATAGTGTGCCATATTCCTCTGAAAGCATACTGTTTATGTAATATACAAGCAATATCTGATTATAACCTGATAGTTAAATGTACTTATGGTTGTTTCATTTTCTTAAATATAACCTGATATTTAAGTACATCTACCTGTGTTTCATTTCCTATATATCCGTAAATTTGTAGTTGTCCTAATAACAATGAAATCTAGCTTCTATTAGTATAATATCTTAACAATTCAGAAGTGGGATGTTTCAACGCCTGCCTATAAAATATACATAACCTTATTGTTTGCACCTTCACATAATTTACCGCTCGAGTTCAATAGCGGCCGCAGATTAAATAAAATAGGTTATAGGTTATAAATGGAATGATTTGTTTCACTGTGCACGCATTATTTATGTTTAGATTGCAATGTTGTAACGTATGCATATGTTTATTTCGTCCTAGTCCTTGTTTAGCTACGGTCACTTTGTGGGAACGTGGGCACTGTTAGTGGGAGGGCTTGTATATTTTGCCGGGGCTACTCTCCGGGGTATGCAATGCTTTCCTATGGTGTGTATGACTTTTCCTACGATATCGTTTGGCCGTGGCTACTCGATGGACTCACGGGCAAGTTGATAATGATGTGGGCGTGATGCAAGTGCGATTGAAATAAGTTATTTATCTTAATTACGGGGTGCTCTTGCGAATACTTTGCCATGGCTACTCTATGGAGGTATATGCAGATGCACTACAGTGATCGGAAGTCCGCGCCAATCCTGCTGGAGTTATTACTCCCCGGATGGGTGAGGATATTCTGTTGAATATCAGTTGCACTCTTTGGATGAACAAGATATTTGTCAAAGTTGTTTGCTCTACTGGAGCATATGCATTCAATTATCTATGTATATTGCCGTTTAATGCTTCCAAAGCCGCACACATTAGATATGGTGTCACGCAGTGAATTAAATCTTATATTTGTATTACCTACATTGTAACTAAATACGTAAATTACTTTTGTATGGTATTTAAAATGAATAACTATGTTTATACTTGGCTGAATATTTTATTTATTTCATTTGTTTTACGAAATGCTCTTCAGATATGGACACTTAACTGTAATATTGGTTCACAGTGCCTATTCTGTGTGCCTATAAGAAACGCTTCATGCTATGCATTTTTTTAATGTATTCTAATGATTTCCTTATTTTCCTTTATTCTCCCTATTCCCGACTTGACTTCAGACTTGACAATAATACATCTATATTGCAACAATGTCTGATAGGGATGGTTATACACCTCCACATACAGCTGAGCGTAGGAGTAGATCTATGAAAAGGAAAACGCAGGGTCATTCTCGAAGGGCCAAACGGGCCCGAGCGCGTACGCGATCAACCACACATAATGACACCACTGACAGCTCAACATCGAGCTTCTCTAATACCGAATGTTCGAAACGTAGGCACAGTTCATTAAAGCAGAAAGGACATTCTCGTATTTTTCGATCCAATAGGCATTCACGCAGTACAGATTCACAATCTTTGAAGTTGTACAAGAGACGTTCGCGTTCATGTCTCCGTAGGTACAAGAAGCGCTCTCGGCGAGAAAACACCCCGAGAAGCAAGAGACGACATGATAGCAGAAGTTCTCTAACGAGTACGAGAACATCCAGTTCTTCTGGATCAGACAGCAGTAGGGGTAGATCACGCCAACGTAGTACACGACGAACGTTAAGCGTTAAACACAGTAAAACAAGAAAAGTTGATGTCATGGCGAAATTAATTGACGCAATCAATAAACGCGATCAAAGTTCGTTCATAGGTGCTAAAGACGTTATACCAAAGTTCGATCCGGGACAAAAGAATCAAACTATGATGTCATGGCTAAAGAAAGTTAACGAGACTGCTCATATATATAATTGGACTGATAAAGAAATTATTTATAATACATTACCTAAATTAACTGGTCTTGCACGTAAATGGTATGAGGGCTTATCATCTGTTAAGCTTAACTGGAAGGAATGGCAGGCAAAGTTATTAAAAAACTTTCCTGATACCCGAAATTATGCAGATAAACTTATCGAAATGTTAGATAGGAAGAGTAAAAGGGACGAGACTCTAGAAGAGTATTTTTACGATAAGGCTAAGCTCGTAAATCATTGTAGAATAAGGGCAAAAATGCAGTAGATTGTATTGTGCAAGGTATATATGATAATAACATCCGTCTTAATGCACTGGGTTCTGATTTTAAACGACCTAGTAGACTAATTAAGTATTTACGCAGTGTTTCTAGAAAAAGTATTAAAGAGGTTAAGAAAAACCCTATACAATTTAAAGAGGGCACAAGAAACAATAAAAACCCTCAATTTAAAGTAAATTGTTATAATTGTTCTGAGCCTGGGCACACTGTACCAAAATGCCCAAAACCATTACAAAAATGTACGAAATGTAATAGAATGGGACATATAGCAGAATATTGTAAGCGCGACGCAGATAAGGATAAGGATAGAAATACTTCGAATCATGTTAATAAGGTACAGCTAATCGAATTTGGTAAACCTACTAGAAATATTTATAATAAGAATATTACAATAAACGGCATACAAAAAACTGCATTTGTTGATTTCGGTAGCGAGTGCACGCTTATCAAATAGATACAGCAAATGATTTAAAACTAGATGTCTTAACAGAGGGATTACCTCTTTTAAAAGGTTTTGAAGTGAAGGTGTTGTAAGTAACGAGTTTATTAACTCTGACCTACTTATTGGTCAGAATCTTACTGAATTGCCTGAGGTGAAAGTTTACAAAACTAGTAATAGTTTGATGCTTTATTCAGAGACGGCCGAAGCAGCGAAATCAGAAGTCTTTGTTAAGTCAGATGTAGAGATTAGTGGAGTAGTAGGAGTAGATATTTATTTAAGAAGTAACCACACAGGTCTGATATATTTACCAGGAAATACTAGTTTTAAGACTGGTGAAGAAATAATAATTCCTCACGGTCTATTTGTAATTACGAATGGGTCAGGTAAAATATTAGTTATTAATCTCTCCGGAAATAAACTAACATTAAACAAGGGGAAGCTTATCGCAAGAGCTAATTTGTTACCAATCTCACTTGACATGTATGGTGATTTCCAAAAGACTGAAAGAATAGGCGTCTACAAACTGACGATTGATAAACCTATAGACGACGGTCCTAGATCTTTGACACTAGACATGCTAAAGATAGGTTCTGAGACTACGAATGAACAGAAACAACGACTATTAACCTTAGTTAATGAATACCGCGACTGTTTTGCTTTAAATGTGAGTGAGCTGGGAACATCTACTATTTCAGAAATGCACATTACACTCAGTGATGACTCCCCAGTCTCTTATAAGCCTTATAGATTACCATATAGCGAACGGATGGTAGTTCAAAGACTTGTCAACGAGCTCCTTGATAGCAAAATTGTGAGAGAATCTAATTCCTCATATGCAAGCCCGATCGTTTTAGTTAAAAAAAAGAACAACGATTATCGGTTATGTGTAGACTATAGGGCGCTCAATAAAAAGACTGTAAAGGATTCATACCCTATGCCAGTCATAGATGACCAATTGGACAGACTTAATGGCAAAAGACTGTTTACAAGTTTAGACCTGAAATCAGGCTACTATCAAATTCCAATGGAAGAAGATTCGATACATTTAACTGCTTTTGTGACTCCCGATGGTCATTTTGAATATACAAGAATGCCGTTCGGATTGGTTAACGCGCCGGCGGTTTTTCAACATATGATTAATAAAGCCTTGGGAAAAGATAGATTCGACCTAGCCTTACCTTACATGGACGATATACTGTCCCCTTCGACTGATGTAGATGACGGTCTGGAAAAATTGGCAAGAATCTTTAGCTTCCTTCGAAAAGCCGGTTTAACTTTAAATATTGAGAAATGTTATTTCTTTGAAACAAGGCTAGACTATTTAGGCTATGAAATTTCTAAAGAGGGCCTTAAGCCTGGTAGTAGGAAGACTGAGGCTGTGGCCTTGTTCCCGACGCCAAGCAATGTCCATCAAGTCCGCCAATTTGTTGGTCTTGCTATTTTCTTTAGACGATTTGTACCCAATTTTGCAAGTATCGCCAAACCTTTAACCTCCTTGACAAAAGCAAACACTCCTTGGGTTTGGGGCAGCCCCCAAGAAGAAGCATTTAACATAATTAAAACTAAACTAACCGAACGTCCCATATTGGCTCTATACGAACCAACTTATATAACTGAAGTACATTGTGACGCTAGCAAATTAGGATTGGGCGGAATTCTGTTACAAAAATCTGATGAACGATCTCCCCCTAAACCCGTGGCATACTTCAGCAAACAAACCACTAAAGATGAAGAATACTTACATTCTTACGAATTGGAGACTCTTGCTGTCGTTCTATCACTCAAGAAATTCCGTATTTATTTAATTGGCATACCCTTCAAAGTGTATACAGACTGCAACGCTCTCAGGACCACCTTAACTAAGCGAGATCTAGTACCCCGAATAGCACGTTGGTGGTTACTACTGCAAGAATATGACTATACTATCGAATATAGACCAGGTGAAAACATGAAACATGTCGACGCATTAAGCCGAAACCCATTAGATATGCAGGATTTCCAGGAATTATTAGACTCTAGAGAGTATGAAATAATGAATATTAGTGCAACTGATTGGCTACAAACAGTTCAAATGTCCGACCCTAAACTACAACATATCAAATTGATCTTGCAGAGTAACAGTAAAGATGTTAAAGATATTTTCACAAACTTTGTCCTCCAAGATGACAAAATTTATAGAATAGTAGGAGATCAAAAGAAATGGGTAGTGCCTAATGGGGCACGGTGGCGTATTTGCCAGTTATGTCATGACGAGATGGGGCATTTTGGAGTAGAAAAGACGTTTGATAAAATAAAACAAGATTATTGGTTTCCAAAGATGAAACGTTTCGTTCGCAAGTATGTAGAAGCATGTATTAATTGTGCTTACAATAAAGCATCTTCAAATAAACCTACTGGTTACCTACATCCAATACCCAAAGGGAATGTCCCATTTCACACTCTTCATATGGACCATCTGGGGCCATTCGTAAGGAGCAAAAAGGGGAACTCTTATATACTGGGCATCATTGATGGGTTCAGTAAGTTTATCTTTATTCGACCAGCAAAAGATGTAAAAACTAAAACCACTGTTAAAATACTGCAGGATATATTTGATGTGATAGGTAGCCCGAATGTTATTATCACCGATCGTGGCACTAGTTTTACTTCTGCGGCATTCACAAGCTTTGTAAAATCCATAGGTGCCAGACACGTACTAAACGCTGTAGCGACACCGCGAGCTAACGGGCAGATTGAACGATATAATCGTACAATCCTTGACTCTTTAGCAGCGACCAATTTTGACCAAGATGAACGGGACTGGGATGTTAGAGTAGGTAAATTGCAATGGAGCTTAAATAACACGGTCAACAAAACTACGGGTAAATCACCGTCTGAGATAGTGTTCGGGCGCCGTACAATATGTCCCGGGGAGGGTCCTATTTTAGTTGAACTTACTGACTCAATAAATACATCTTAAGCGGGTCCAACACGGGATGTGATACGAACAGAGGCTAAGGAAAACATAGAAAAGAGTCAAGAGTACATGAAGAAAAGATTTGACAACAGTAGGGCTCCTACAAAATATTTTGCAATGGCTGATTTAGTGATGATTCCCAATCACCACAACCCAACTGATGGCAAAAGTAAAAAGTTATGTCTAAAATTTAGGGGTCCTCTTAAAATTACGGCTGTTTTAGACAATGACCGCTATGAAGTATCTAGCATTAAAGGTCACTCAAAACGTAAATACAAAAGTATTTATCCAGCAGACCAGTTAAAACGATGGATAACTTTTGCACCTAGTAATGACACCGATGATGAAGACGACGACGTTACAGCTAGTACTAAAGATACTGACACCGAAGACAATGACATTACCAATAACATAAATGACGGAGATAATGACCGCCCTGATTCAAACTAAGAATATTTTTGCTATATATCTGTTACATATTGCCTAAGACTTTATTAAAACTTTATTCTTAAACTCGGACGGTTAAACATGACAATCTTCACTTTCCTTTCCAAATCTCTCCCAGTTTTGATTACAGAAATGACCCGACGTGATCGTCGGGTTGCATTCAGCCGTTACGGGCACTGCTCGTCAGTGTCTCCATAAAATGAACCGAGACCGAAGTACAAACGGTAGCTAGTAACAGTAGCAGATTCCGGAGTACAAGCGGTGTTCATATTGTTCCAGTAAAATGAACCGAGACCGAAGTACAAACGGTAGCTAGTAACAGTAGCATATTCCGGAGTACAAGCGGTGTTCATATTGTTCCAGTAAAATGAACCGAGACCGAAGTACAAACGGTAGCTAGTAACAGTAGCAGATTCCGGAGTACAAGCGGTGTTCATATTGTTTCAGTAAAATGAACCGAGACCGAAGTACAAACGGTAGCTAGTAACAGTAGCATATTCCGGAGTACAAGCGGTGTTCATATTTTTCTAATAAAGTGAACCGAGGCCGAAGTACAAGCGGTAGTCAGTAACAATGACAGATTCCGAAGTACAAGCGGTGTTCACATCCTCTAATTCGATATCCAAGTGTAAACTGAGCAATAACAATTATGGTTCCCGGACGACCAGTGTTTACTGATATTCTTACTAATATCACTATACCTAGTTATCTTGAAACTAACGTTTTATAAAATCGCTGTATAAAACTCATATGAGTAGTATTTCTTTACAGTACAATTAATTTAGACAACGAAGTACCTACCTATAATCTTCGCTCTAAGCACAATCGAACTTACATATATTTACATGTATTTTATGTTTCAGGTTCCTACATATACAGAACCACGCTAATTGTAATAACCATAATGATTGAAGAACAGGCGTGCATGTATGAATAAGAAACAATTCGAATATAATTTATACATTTACATCTTAGTTAAGCTACTTATAATCTTTATTTCCTATAAATCAGTGTTATATATTTATAGTTATATAGTATTTAGTTGTAGTATTATTTAGTGTTTAGTTGTAGTGTACTTATTTAGTTAATTATGTATCTCGATTACCTACTTGAAAGTTTTGTATAAGCTTTTTTTTTTTTTTTGTAGACTGTTAGTACCAATATGGCCTAGTAATGTAATGTACTCATACTATCTTTCCTTTCTCTCGAATGTACGACTCGTTCTTTTTGTATAGAGACATACAAAAGTGCTCGAATGGCCGGAAAGAAATGGGGTCATTCCTTTCTCAGGACAGCCGTCTGTTAGAAAATTTAAAATTTACTATCAATATTTTTAAATAGATTTAATTAATTCAATAATTTTAATATTAAAAAAGGAATTATCTTGACTAATTACTCCTTTTTCGGTCGCATGACTTATTTTTTGTCTGTGCTAATTCAACCGTGACGTTCACGGTTAAGAGGGGACTACTGAGTATTCGCGATTCGGGCCATTCGAGCGCGGACCAGTGAGTCGACTAGTTGTGTGCAAAGTTGAGTGTGATCCAGAAGGACCAACTGTAAGTCATTTGATTAAATTAATTTTGATCCTTTTAAATACCCTGCTAAATATTTTACTGCGGCTGTTATTTAACTTTAAAAGCGATTCACTTAATCAGTTATGTAATTACGTATTCTATAATTTTAATATAGTGTGCCATATTCCTCTGAAAGCATACTGTTTATGTAATATACAAGCAATATCTGATTATAACCTGATAGTTAAATGTACTTATGGTTGTTTCATTTTCTTAAATATAACCTGATATTTAAGTACATCTACCTGTGTTTCATTTCCTATATATCCGTAAATTTGTAGTTGTCCTAATAACAATGAAATCTAGCTTCTATTAGTATAATATCTTAACACTTTATTACAAAATTTTGAATATTGTTACACTACTTCTACTATTAAACTTTACTAATTTTTAAGCTAATTTAATTATTATTAAAACTATTTAGATTTAATTTAATTTTACACTTTCCCTGACGTTTCGGTTGCTTTTCAGCAGCCATGGTCACGGGGAGACTAAGATTGTAATTGTCTCAATGTTCCAGTGTAGTTATTTCAAAGTACCCGAACATAAGTTAATCATTGGTGTTTCTATTTACGCAGAATGAGCTCAAAGTATCATGAAGTCTAGCTGTGGTTTGCTTCTTAGTTAGTTAGTTAGTTTAAATTCAATGAATAATATTCGCGTAAACAGAAGACAATATTATTTCAAAATGCTTTTTAGCACATGATTAATTTTTGGCTTTTGTGGCACAAATATCTAAAAATACACTATGTGGAAAAGAAAAGAAATAAGCCAGATGTGGAAATGACTGTAGAACGGGGTCATTTTCTGACGTTCTGAAGAAAAGAGATTCAGAATATTTTACTATATTGATGAACGTGTATAAATAAATTGTTTAGAGTGAATGGAAGAGAGGCAAATACCTGGATTGTAGCAAGTTAATATCCGTATCCTCAGTCTAATGCAAGAGTTGCAGTGAAACAATAATGATATATTTTTATTTACTTTTAACAGTTCTAATCACACCCGCACCTCCACTACTTTAAAACCTGTGTAGCCAGGTTTAGCAAAACAAAACATTGAGATTTGACACTCATCAAGTCCTGGAGAAAGTTAAATTGCCATGGAACACGCAACTAATTTAATCAGAAATAGGAGTAGGTAGTATAATTAGTAAATAAGTATTCCAGTGTTCGATAATAATAATAATAATAATATTCTACCACACACACAACACCATCTAGCCCAAACTAAGCAGACCTTGTACTATGGGTACTAAACAATGGATAAACATACATATATACATTTTTTTTGTAAATTCATACATATTATACATAGAAACATCCAGACCAAGACAAACATCCATGTTCACGCACACAAATGTATGACTTGTGCGGGAATCGAACCCGCGACCTCAGGCGTGGCAGTCGGTTACACTAACCACTACGCCATCGATATTCGACCGTATTTTCTATTTTATAAATTATAAATTCTATATTTCTTCTCCATATAAACTTTAATTTTTACATATTATTGTAAAGCGATAGCCTAGTGGGAAACCGTTGGACTGCCACGCAGAGGTCTCGAGTTCGAACCCAAGGCGCGCATCTCTGACTTTTCGAAGTTATATGCGTATTAAATAGTTAATTATCGTGGGGGACCCTGCATGTCTGAGAGTTCTCCATAATGTTCTCGAAGATATGTGAAGTCTGCCAACCCGCATTGGACCAGCGTGGTGGACTATGGCCTAAACCTTCTCACAGTGAGAAGAGGCCGGTGCCCAGCACTGGGACAGTTTAATACAGGGCTGATATTATTACTATTTATTTTATATATATAGATATAAATCATCGCAATATGATTAAAAAAGGGGTGCAGAGTTTTCTCTTCACGTATTATGGCTGTTTCTTTAAATGATATTCAGCATAAAGTTATAATCGTACATCTCATGTAAAAGTCCTTAAAATCATCTAATAATTGATAATGTGTAATTTTGACAATGTCCATCCTCGGGAATAGTACTTTTTGTAGATGAAAGGTACTGTTCCCGAGGAATATGCCTATTATGTACCCCTGACAGCGTGAATGCGAAATTACATGATGGTTGGTCGAGTAGATAAGGCGTAACAAACAAACTTACATTCGAATTTATGATAATAGTAAAGATGTCAATAAGTGATTTCTGATTATTATCAACATATAGATGATTCACATACAACCTCCTTTAAATAAACTTTTAAACGGTTCAACTAGTTAGGTACCCTTGCAGTTGAAGTAAGTAAGTTGTCAGTTTAATTGAACGCACGCCAATAACAATCACTTTTTATTGCCTTTATAAGAAAGCTGCCTTGATGAAGTAACGATAGCGGAAATTATTACTTACTGTATACCAGGTCTCGGGTTCGACGCCCAGTTTGGATATAGTATTATTAGGTTTATTGTTATGAAATTTATAGCAACCCTAATTTCTTCTTCTCCCTAGCCTTTATTATTCCCAAGTCACTTGGAATTGGATTTGACTGGATATCAGTTTTTACACGGAGCGGCTGCCACCTGACCTCCGCAATCCGAAGGCTAACAATACCCTAAGGCTAGACCAGTGTCAGGACATTATAGGGCACTGACTTCCCAATAACGACTGCCAGATGTTCACGGCAGCCGGGACAGTCGGCTTAACGTGCTCTCCGAGGCACGGAGCAGGCGATAGTTGTCAATCAATTAGCAGATAATTTCGAAAAGTTATATAACTTCCGAAAGTCAGAGGTGCGCGTCGTGGGTTCGAACCCGAGACTCTCTGCATTGCAGTCTGTTGGCTCCCCACTGAGCTATCGCTGCAGCAACCCTTACTAATATTATAATTGCGAATGTGAGTTTGTTTGATAGTTTCATGAAATTTCGCATTTTGTTAGGGGATCAGAAAAGGACAAAGTGTTTTCATCTAACAAAAATTACTGTTACTACCCTAACCTAACCTACCATTTACGCGAGTGAATCTGCGGGAAAAATCTAGTATAATATATAATAGGACGATCTTCTTTTATATATGACTAGATGTTCCCGCAGTTTCACCCGAGTTTATCGTTCCTGCGCCGCCCCCATGGGTCGTGGCGTGATGTTGTATAGCCTATAGCCTTCCTCGATAAATTGGCTATCCAACACTAAAAGAATATTTCAAGTCGAACCAGTAGTTCCTGAGATTAGCGCGTTCACAAACAAACAAACTCTTCAGCTTTATAATATTAGTATAGATTTGAAACCATAATTCGTGAAATGTGGGTGTAATACTTCTCTGCTTGTCCCCTTAGACTATGTAGGAATGTAAGAAAAAGATTCAGTTAGATAACAAAGAATTTGATAACTTACAGATTCGATACTTATGTGTTGTTATACAGTTCGAACAAAATCACCTGTCTAAACGAATTTGGAACCGAAACGGCATAAAAAATTGGTTCACGACAACCCTACTCATCATTTCACAAGTACCCCTGGGATGAGTGCTGATAGATCCAGTTCACGAATACTTTGAAAGTAGGCCACGAGTTTATCTTATATTTCCCTTGTCCATAGAGACCTTGGTATCTTATATGTACGGTTTTATCGAAAAAGGATTGATGGGACCAGTTTCCATCTCCATTTATGTCATAAATTCCTCATTCATGTATCGTAAGACATTTATTACTGTTAGCAATTATATTTCTATTTTGTTTACAAATATCAGAATATAAACTAAATTAATTAGAGTTCCCTAATAGTCGAATCAATAAATTATATCGATTACCAGTTCAAAAGTAATAACTATAAATTACTAAAACAAAATATACGTTTGCCATAATTTTCTTCCTACATCTGGCAAACTAGAGGCAATGACACTATCCCATTCAGGCTAACAACTAGCAAGTTTAACCAGCTACCACGCAAAGCGGTTGACATCTAAAATTTATTAATACAAAGCCGGGATATACACCAGCTGCATATTGCAATGCAACCGGGAGCCATGAGCCAGTCAGTCGCCGTGCATCGCTTGCGCGCGTCGCACGTGAGCGCTCTGTGTTATCGAAACATATAAAAAAGATTTTTGTCTCTATTCCGTTTAGTATTCAAAAATCGAAAGCTAACATATCAAATGTAACATCGACTAAAAACATTTATGTGTATTCGAAATAGTGAATAGTTTGTTAGTAAACAGTGTATTTAAAATAGGAATGCTTATTTTTAACGTTGTTGATTATGTAGTTTCTACTTTCGTTTGTGTTAAAATAAACTAAAAATTGTCGGTACAAAATGTGTGTGTATATTCGCGTGTTGTGAACCGTAGTGTTGTGTTGTGTACGTTGTGTAGTGATGTGAATGAAGTTGGAGTCTAACACTAACAACATGTTTGGAGTATTCATTAGAAGGTGGAAACCTAAAAGGTGGGTGTTCGATTTTTAAATTACTTAGGAACAGCTTGATGTCGGTAGTTATAAAATGTTCAATGATATTTCACCGTGTGTTAGCTCGTTTTGTATTATAAAAATGTGACAGTTTAGTGGTATTGAAATCAAATGCAAATAAGTCTCGATTCTACTACAATAAAAATTTACAATAATATTGAATATTCATTAATTGTGATAAATGTCGTTTGCGTTACTTATGTTTTATGTATTTTTAATTTTACTGTAACTTAGTTGCCGTAATGTGCGTTTTATGAATTAATAACACAGTTCTGCCTAATTCCTTGGTATTGCTAATCTGTTAGGATAATGTAGGTATACCTATATGTACATACTTGTATTACGTAGGGTAGGTATGTACATTTGTATTATATTGCTCGTTAAATTCGTACCTACGCTATTTTACGACAGAACATAACATCACTCACAGATGTTACGTTTAGGCGCGTTTGTGCTGGTAAATTCAAATCTAGAATTAGTTTAAATTTCGATTTAACTTGACATCAAGAACACAATAGTCGGTACTGGCATCTTTCTATTCGAAAATTGAATTGATTAAAAACTAACTAGTCGTGAATATGTGGTTATGAGATCTGTGTTTCTAAATAACATAAAAAAATTAAATTACCAGGATTGTTATTGAATAGTATATATTAAATAATATTATGTACATAATATATTGTTTACTACGTGTACATATACCATCTAACAAATAATGAATGAGTAGTCTTATAGGTAATATCAAAGCAATATTACAAACCTATTTACCTACCTATATTCCAGGAAGAATATGTACTAGACAGGTAGTAAGTACTTAAGATTATTATGACTAATTGTCTGTTTGCTTGATAGGCACGTTATTAAAACGATGCAGTGAATTACTTCCGATTTGTTTATAGGTTAGTAACTGATCTATTTATATCTCAGAAAAGATGATACAAAGATAACGAACTACCAGCGTCTACCGAGATAAAAAGTTTCCTCAAAGGCTATAAAATTAAGTACCTTTACATATCTCGGCAATCAAATCCTCACGATTTTAAATATAAGATAAAGAATATTGTTTCCTTACGACTCTTACTAGACGGTTCTATTAAACCAACGAATCAGTTAGATATTTACCAAATGAAATGAAAGCAAGACACTAATCTTGAACAGAAATCATCTAATTTCGTTACGCTAGCATAGCTTAGGTATCTGAATACATACTAAGAAGATATCAAACCAAATATTACTACTATTACTTACTCTTTAGTAGAGAATACCTCTTTATTGATCTTGTTAATTATCACATTACGATATAGCCGAAGACACTTCACACGTCACCAACTAAAGTTAGCTCCTACATAATAGAGAGTGATGCTACTGTTTACCTCCAATTAATTTGCTCTTAGAAAGTATCCTATTCACAAAAATGTTACCTGAAGCTTCATAATCGCCAGTTGTAACAATGATTCATTACGCTACAGAAGCTGGGAATATTTTATCCTCTCCCACCTGGAAAGAAACATTCTGCGATTAACCTTAAAAAAATCTAAACGCGAAATGATTGGTCGTGGTAGCTGTATTCTAAGAAATTATTCAATTACATGCCCGTGGCAAATGATTACCATCGCAACGTGTGCGACGGGTACACTCCACATCAGAAAAAAAAAATGCCGCTGTAGAACGTTATCTGCTGAAATTTTGACCCGTCGAAAAAGGCATTTAACGATGCTTCCTGGTTAATCAACACGGGATTTATATTAACCTCTTTGGTTTCAAGCGTAAGTTGTCGGTTACCATCAGTCATATGCCATTGGTTTTGTGGTATCAAGAATAGTTAGGCATGTTACCTCGCAGTTTGTTCTGAAACGATATCAGATCATATTCCCCAGAGTCTATTCGACGTATAAGGAAATAATCTCGATAGCGCTACAAAGATGACCTCCGATCTCGACACCATTGTGGTCTGGGACCTAGAGCTATATTTTATATTGTAGTGTATACTTGTAAACATGGCCTAGTTAGGACTACAGGCGACAACCTACGCGGGGTTAGGAAGGCCAGATTTAGTAAACCGCGGCTTTTGTACGTAGATTGAACTAAGGTGAGGTTGAGCAGCGATAGCTCAGTGGGGAGACCAACAGACTGTAATGCAAAGGGTCTCGGGTTCGAACCCACGTCGCGCACATCTGACTTTCGGAAGTTATATGACTTTTCGAAATTATGTGCGTATTGATTGACAATTATCGCCTGCTCCGTGCCTCTGAGAGCACGTTAAGCCGTCGGTCCCGGCTGCCATGAACATCTATGGCAGTCGTTATTGGGAGAGTGTCGACACAAAAGATCCCAATGGGTCGAAGTGTCGCCGGTCTTCACTGACTGGCCCCCACATAAGATAAGGTGAGGTTGGTGGAACGCTCGGTGTATATTAAATCCTAGAGTATTAAGTCGATGGCTAAAACAGAAAACGGCCAATAAGAGATGGATGGCTCAGATAGCTAAGAATAGTAATAGTGGAAAATAATATATACTGCACCGATCTTGAATATGCATGCCGATTGATTGACTGGATGGTAGATTGCTTTTGATTCTGCTTTCTAAGATGAGTAGCGGCTTGCCTGTTTTTTTGGCGTTGCTCCAGTAATGCTAAGGAAACAGAACCATATCTGTGAGCAGCTTCGCCACTGTCAATGACGAGAGCTGTGGGTTTGATATTTGGGACAAAAATTTGGTTGAGTCACAAATGGTTGAGACTGGGTGTTCTTTACCACGCAAAGACAGGCAGGTTATATGCCTGGTATATGAGATGCCTTATTACAATTAAATAAGTACCTAAACCAAAAATAATGATGTCTACCGCTGATTAGTTTCCATATTAATAATTTAAATGACTGGTTTCATGGGCCGTATCAGAATAAATGCACAGCAATTTGCTATGTAAATTGGTAGTGTAGCTGTAAGACTTCTTAGTCTCTCCTTTTGTCCAACCAAATCTCCATGTCTTGGTCGAATAAAATATTATTGGGTTTTCTGTATGGTTACTTTTTCTTTTGATATATCTTTTAGTATTGTTATCATCTATAATGTATGTGCGTCACGGATTTTGAGTTTGTACAACCGAACACAGACTTGTCACTCATTACGTGGCATCATGGCCTAATTTTTCGTTTATTGATTTGTACATGCGACATACATGATAAGTAGTTTAATTGCACTTCACTTGCACTTCTGCTTTATTCTTTTGAACGTAATTGTGATGATATAAGTATGACTTTCACAAGTCTTTGCAATTTAATTCAGTCTACTGCAGTACATTTTATTGAGTATTCAGTATTGTGAGCTCTCATATCGCGTTTCAAAACATCCTGCCTCAGCTTGTATGGCCTCCCACGGGCTCTATAAAAGATAACATTAATATAAAACGTCTTATTAAATGTAGACGTCAACGATTTTGAGTTTTAGTGACAAAAGTGTTTACAGTTTCTGAAGAAGTTGAGATGGTTGTCACTCAATCACGATGATAATCCGCTTGGAGCTGATTTGAATGTAATTTGGTACACCGATAGATTGTGTCTTAGATTAACATGCTTTATATCCTAAAGCTTTGTAGGCAATAGCGCCGGCAAAAAGTCTTTTAATTATAATGTTTATTATTGTACCAACACTTGCCAATGACAATGACAATGATTAAAGACAAAAAATTGCGATAAATGCAGGTGATATAAGTATTGAGAAGTATATGTTATATCATGTTATGTAATACATTGATATGACTGCTATGTAAAAAAAAACAAGACTCTAAGAATCGAGAACGGTATAGTAAGATGATTTTGGCATTGCAAAAATAGTACATGATTCAAGATGCTCAATATTTCAACTACAGAAATATTTCTCATGCTAATGTAATTAACAGCCAAATACAAGAGATCTAAGAGACTAAGGGCTTGTCCCACCACTTACAAATAGCATTTATCTATAAGATAAAACTCTCGCTATCTCTCTTCTTTAACCTAACAAGAGTGAGACAGCATGCGATTATATTATCTTTCGGATATTTATTTTTTAGTTGTGGGACTGGCCGTAAGAATATCCTTAACTGACAAATGTGCATGAAGATTGATATGGTAGTAGATAAATGAAGAAAGAGATATTACAAAAATAATTTCTTATAATCGGATTAATAGTTCAACTGTTATTGTTAGGCTCTCATAGGCCGCTCATAGGCAGTAGCACTCACTGATAGGTAAACGATTAGCGAGGTTAAGCAATGTTGGGTGCGGTCAGTCTATAGATGGGTGACTGCTTAGTGGTATTGCATCTGAGCGTCTCCGTGCTTCGGAGGGCACGGAGGCAAGTCGATCCCGGTTGTTGTCAAATTGCCAGCAGTCGTTAAGCCATGTCAGAGGCCTACGGGCGGCCTGAACAACTCTTGACAACAGGTTGGCCACTAAAGACACGAAAAAGAAAAAAAAGAAGATTGTTAGTAAAAATCATTTGAAGTCACATGCCAGCGTCGCAGTAACCGGCAAGGCAGGCTTACCGTAAAATACGTATTATGAGTACTATAACTAATAATCGCACACATTTTATCTATAAACTTTTCTAGGAATGCCATAAAATGTTTGACTGAATCATACTCGTACCTTCTTTAAATCGCAATTGTGCAACAATAGTACGATAAAATGTATCGACTAATTCCTAAGCATCAAAAGAATAAAAGCATTTTTCATAAGCAATGGAGAAATATTAAATATAATATCACATATTGTGCTCAGACTATTTCAAAGCGCACTGTTTTTACAGTACGAGTCCGCAGTCACATTATTGTGTTAATTTACCGGCCATTTTGTTTTTTCTGTCAAACCAGTTGGCGCGGGAAATAAGAAAAAAGAATTTCCTTTGCCACTCATAGAGGTATGAAAATAGTTTATGGTTTTATTTTTCTTTTATGTTAAATTACTTGTTTTAAAGACTTAGTGGTTAGGCTTGCATTTGTGTTTATTGCTGCGCGTGAGTTCGATCTTGGCTCGAGTAATAGTGTTATCGGATTTTCTGTCAGGTAGTTCACCTTAGCAACAAAGAGATTAAATTGAGACTCCTTAGATCTTAAACAAAGCCGGTGAAATATGCATGTATATCTTTGCTGCACTCCTATATAATAAAATATACAAAAAAATAAATTTGTTTGCTGATATACAACGAGCAAACTATTAAACTGATTCTAAAAATCTTTCACTAATACATAGCTTCATTCTCCTTACGTAACATAAGGCATATTTTTATGACACATACATGAGGAAAGTCGCTGGCCTAAGCTAGCCAGCTGATATATTATGTATACTTATATTTAAATGTGTTTGTTCATCATGTATATGACGCGGCAGATCTGAGGAGGTGATTGATCTCTGCAGTTATTTATTCAAGTTTTTGTTGTGATATCACGATCTTTATCAATTTTTTTTATAATAGACGTTGATTAGTTCATCCGGCGTTGCTTATCTTTATACCGGTTGCTAGGTGAATATAGACCTAAGTTATTTAAGTGTAATATTTCTTAATACGCGTGTTGCCACCCGTTTAACAGATATATTGAACTCTTACTGGTGTTTGTACATGATGCAAGTTCTGGCGTAGGCTATACAATGCATGTTCCTGCACAGGCCATACGGTGCAAGTTTTGGCTCAGGTTACACGACGCAAGTTGTGTCGAAGTCTACACGACGCGAGTTCTGGCGCGGGCTACACGACGCAAGTTCATGTACAGGTTACACACGCGAGATGTTTGCGCGGGTGCATACCTAATTTAATTATTCACATTGCCGAGCTACCGCCATACCGTACCAGAGACAAAAGTAAAAAGTCAAGAGAATTCAAAGTCAAAGTCAAAATTAATAAATGATTATTCATTTAGGTCAAAAACTAACACTAATAAATCTTAATTTTATAAGTTAGTGAGTAAAGTGAAGTTACTAAATTTACATTTAGGTTTGTTGCACGTGGTTTTGGATACTCTAAAATAGGGTTTGCGCAATGAACCTATTGCGTGGCAGTGGCACACCGGCGGCCAGGCACAATAGGTTTTCAATTATATCTGGTATTCCAACAACTGATAGGTTAAATAACATGAGGATAACATTATCTTTCAATGCAAAACAAGTGGTGTCCAATTCCGATAACCTCTCGCCGTATTTTATATATTCCTAGATTTTGCCGCATTGCTCGCGTAAATGTAAGCCAGGTTAGATTAGTAACAGTACTTTTCCGGGATGAAAGGTATCCTATGTATTTTTTATTCCCTTGACAACGTATATACGAATTTGATAATGGTCGGTCAAGTAGCTAAGGCGTGAAAGCGTAACAAACAAACAAACTCACATTCACATTTATAATAATAGTTAGGATTCTTGATTTTCTGGCGTACGACAAAGTCAAATAATAATAATAATATATTCTACCACATACACACAACACCATCTAGCCCAAACTAAGCAGAGCTTGTACTATGGGTACTAGACAATGGATAAACATAAATATATACTTTTTTTGTAAATATATATTATACATAGAAACACTCAGACCAAGACAAACATCCATGTTCATGCACACAAATGTTTGACTTGTGCGGGAATCGAACACGCGACCTCAGGCGTGGTAGTCGGTTACACAAACCACTACGCCATCGAAGCCAACTAAATGACTATCTTCTCCCTAGCCTTTATTATTCCCAAGTTACTTAGGGTCGGCTTTTCTGGTCTAACGGGATTTGACTGGATATCAGTTTATACACGGAGCGGCTGCCACTTGACCTCCGCAACCCGAAGGCTAACGATACCTCAAGGCTAGACCAGTATCAGGATATTTAGGGCACTGACTTCCTAATAACGACTGCCATAGATGTTCATGGCAGCCGGGACCGACGGCTTAATGTGCTCTCCGAGGCACGGAGCAGGGGATAATTGTCAATCAATTCGCACATAATTTCGAAAAGTCATATAACTTCCGAAAGTCAGAGGTGCGCGACGTGGGTTCGAACCCGAGACCCTCTGCATTGCAGTCTTTTGGTCTCTCCACTGAGCTATTGCTGCTATTAGCCAACTAAATGACTATATATTGTTAAAATAGCTTATTTATATTGGTTATTACATAATTTTATATGATTAACAAAGGTAATGCAACTCACCGTGAAGATTATTAGTGACGTAGACAGGGGGAACCCTGCAAACTCTACAAACTTGGTCGCCGGGTAAAACGACAGATGGTTGATTAAATTAGATTTACTGAGAGTGATTGTGTACACGTTACAATATTGTTTGCCATGCGTAACCACAAATGTACATGTCTTACTAAAAATATAAATCTACAGTCAAAACCGGATATAACGACATTGAAGGGACCATAATATAACTTCGGACGTTATGTCCGATTGTTGTTATAAGCGATATACACAAATCTGTGGTCATATTCATTGTCATATGTATGTTTAGAATTTTAAATATGTACTTATGGGTATAGGTTATTCTTAAGAACTTGTTTTCAAATAAAATGTCGGAAAAAGAAGTTTTTCTGAAAAACGTATATTATAAGTTATTTTTCGAGTACAGCTTATACTACACTTAATATATATATATATATACCAAGTGTAGTTTATAAGCTGTACTCGATTTAAAATATTCCTTCATAGTCTGGAATAAGTTAAATATTAATAATTAAATTGTTCGTATTGTTTCGCTTATGCTGGAACAAGTAAAACGGTTGGTCGCTAAAGCCGATGAATATCGATATGGTTTCGTCGTTTTAAGCGATATGTCGCTGTATCCGATGTTGTTATTTAATGATTATTCAATCTATACTAATATTATAAACAAAAGAGTTTTGTTTGTTTGTTTGAACGCGCTAATCTCAGGAACCACTGGTTCGAATTGAAAAAGTCTTTCAGTGTTGGATAGCCCATTTATCGAGGAAGGCTGTAAGCTATATAACATCACGCTCCGACCAAAAGGAGCGGAGCAGCAATGAAAAATGTTGCAAAAACGGGGGAAATTCTCTTATATGAAGCAGATGAAATTGCGCGGGTCAGCTAGATGTTTATATAGGGATTCAGCGATCCGTTGTTATAAACGATGTCGTTATATTCGGTTTCGCCTGTACTAGGTTTTGCTCGCGGCTTCGCGTAAAAGTAGGTTAGGTTATGTTAGTAACAGTACTTTAAAAAACGTATATTGCCTATGTTAGCCGATGATAATACAGCTTTCTAACGGTGAAGTCAACTTGAGTAGTTTTTGTGGTAAATTTTCCAAACTATTCCGATCAATATAACCTGCTATAATGAAGTGCATAGTATGAACTATGTATGTAAATATACATATGTTCTTTGGGATGAACTATTCTCTACGCAAACCAAGTCACAGCAAATACTTAGCTATACATATATTATAAAGAGGGAAAATTTGAATTTTTGTTTGCTTGTAAAAATTGGCTCCAAAACTACTCAATCGATGTAAAAAAAAAAACTCCGTTATAAAGTTAGATTATCACCGTAGTAGAACCTCGCTGTTTTCAGCATGAATGGGCCGGCTCGACCGGGGAAGGACTACCCTCTCACAGAATATCGACGTGAAATAGTAGTATTCCTACTGTTGTGTTTCGTTCGGCGAGTGAGATTGCCGGAAGCTTAATCACCCCTTCCCTCTTCCCGCCCCTTCTCCTTCCCTATTTCTTTTTCTCTTCTGCCGTTCCTAAAGGGTCGGCAACACGCAAGTGATGCCTTTGGTGTTGCAGGCGTCCATAGGCTAAGGTGACCACTTACCATCAGGTGGGCCGGATGCTTCCTTGCCAGTAAAGTCGTATAGAAAAAAAAGTGTAACACAGTCTTTTTACATAATATTGTCTTCTGTTTACGCGAATGTTATTCATTGAATGAAATTAAACTACTATATACGGATTTTATCGCGTTGTTTATTTGACACTTTATTACATAATTTTGAAAATTGTTACACTACTTCTACTATTAAACTTTACAAATTTTTAAGCTAATTAAATTATTATTAAAACTATTTAGATTTACATAATATTGTCTTCTATTTACGCGAATATTATTCATTGAAATTAAACTGCTATATACGGATTTTATCGCGTTGTTTATTTGACACTTTATTACAAAATTTTGAAAATTTTTACACTACTAAGTACTACTATTAAACTTTACTAATTTTTAAGCTAATTAAATTATTATTAAACTATTTAGATTTAATTTATTTTTACACTTTCCCCGACGTTTCGGTTGCTTTTCAGCAGCCATGGTCACGGGGAGACTAAGATGGCAGTTGTCTCAATGTTCCAGTGTAGTTATTTCAAAGTACCCGAACATAATTTAATCATTGGTGTTTCTATTTACGCAGAATGAGCTCAAAGTATCATGAAGTCTAGCTGTGGTTTGCTTCTTCTTGGGTTTGACTATTTTTATTACTGGATCCCAAGCTGGTGGTACATTCCAACCATCTTCTCTATTAAAATTAGGATGTTTTTTGATTTCAATAGCCTCGCGAAGCATCCTTGGTAGGAATCGGTGTTCTTTAGCGAGAATCTGTGGTTTGTCAAATCTCAGGTAGTGGTTGGTCCCCTGTTGCACATGTTCACACACAGCAGACTTCAACGAGCGTTGGTGTTTTACATCAGCTATGTGTTCTTTTATGCGGGTGCCTATGTTTCTCTTGGTTTGACCAATGTATGAGAGTCCGCAGTCACAATCTATTTTATAGACCCCTGCATCTTGTAAAGGTAGTTGGCACTTGACGGATGGTAAAAATTGACTTATCTTCGTTGGCGGCTTGAAGTATGTGTTGATTGAAGCTCGCTTCAAGATGTAGCCAATCTTGTCAGTGACACCCCTTACATAAGGCAGTATAGCAGGCTGGCGCTCGACTGTGGCTGGCTTTTCTCGGGATCTGTGACAGCGGCGCGGCTGTTGGAGCTTGTTGTCTTGCAGTACTTGCTTGACATGTTGAAGCTCGGCGTCCAGGTGTTTCTTGTCACAGATCCCATGGGCTCTCTGAAACAAAGACATTCCCACGGTAGCTAACTGTTTAGGATGGTGGTGAGATTCACCGTTTAAGTACCTATTTGTATGGGTCTTTTTCCTATATACAGTGTGGCTCAAAGTATGATCAGGATTCCTGATGACAAGTACATCTAAGAAAGCTAATGAATTATTTGCCTCTAATTCCATAGTAAATTGGATGTTATTATTAATGGAATTAAGATGTTCTAGGAATACACTTGCACTATTTAGATTTAATTTAATTTTACACTTTCCCCGACGTTTCGGTTGCTTTTCAGCAGCCATGGTCACGGGGAGACTAAGATGGTAGTTGTCTCAATGTTCCAGTGTAGTTATTTCAAAGTACCCGAACATAATTTAATCATTGGTGTTTCTATTTACGCAGAATAAGCTCAAACTTCAGTTACACACAGTCTTTTTGTTAAAATAGTACTGTGAAGCCGCGGTCAAAAGCTAGTGTTTATATAAAACTTTATGGCACAAAATGTCTTCGCACATTTACTGTTTATAGCTAGCCGCTAACTTAGTCTGGTTAAGTCGGCCTACATTGTTGTCATTCATTAAAGCAGTTTCGTGCCGCTCAGGTTGAATTAACTTAATTAGTTATAAAGTAAAATACGTAGTTCTCTTATATTTTACTAGATGTGCCCACGGTTTCACCCGCGTTTATGATAACTGCGCCGTCCCCGAGGGTCGTAGCGTGATATTGTAAGCTAAAGAGTTTGTTTGTTTATTTGGTTGAACGCGCTAATCTCGGAAACTACTGGTTCGAATTGAAAAATTATTTTAGTGTTGGATAGCCTATTTATCGAGGAAGGCTATAGGCGAGCTTACTCTTTTGCATTTTTCGTGCAAATTTATGTAGTTTTGTAGACGAAAATATTAATTACTTTAAGTTTTTACACGGAGTAATAGTAAACACATTAATTGTCATGGTAAATGTATATTTTATATTTGTATTAAACAAAAAGTGTTGATTTTATTCACTTAACTGTGACCTGTTCTGGCACATTTCGCTCGGCGCAGTCCTAAAGCAAAAGATAATTAACTATTTAATACGCACATAATTTCAAAAAGAGAGATGGTTCCCTGGGATCGAACTCGAGATCTCTGCGTGGCAATCCAACGGTCTCCCACTAGGATATTCCTGCTGTTTGGATCTTGGATCTATGTATGTATTAAATGATGACTGGATTCGTGCCTTGAGCTCTCTCTTGCTTCCTTCACCCTCATCATATTATGCATAGATGCTCATTGTCTTACAGCATTTTTTTGTGTTTATGGATACTCATATATGCCCGCGGCTTTGCCCGCATGAATCCCACAGGATATATGAATAATCTTATATGTGAATCCGATACATGGTCTATCTTTATGGTAAGTTTTATCTTAATCCTTTCAACGGTTCATGCGTGAGTGACTACAAACATCTAGCTAGACAAACTTTCCCATTTATAATATAATTTTGATTAATATGCGATAGCTCAGTGGGGAGACCAACAGACTGCAATGCAGAGGGTCTCGGGTTCGAACCCACGTCGCGCACCTCTGACTTTCGGAAGTTATATAACTTTTCGAACTTATGTGCGTATTCATTGAAATTAAACTTGAGACAACTGCCATCTTAGTCTCCCCGTGACCATGGCTGCTGAAAAGCAACCGAAACGTCGGGGAAAGTGTAAAAATAAGTTAAATCTAAATAGTTTTAATAATAATTTAATTAGCTTAAAAATTAGTAAAGTTTAATAGTAGTAGTAGTGTAACAATTTTCAAAATTTTGTAATAAAGTGTCAAATAAACAACGCGATAAAATCCGTATATAGCAGTTTAATTTCAATGAATAATATTCGCGTAAATAGAAGACAATATTATGTGCGTATTGATTGACAATTATCGCCTGCTCCGTGCCTCGGAGAGCACGTTAAGCCGTCGGTCCCGGCTGCCATGAACATCTATGGCAGTCGTTATTGGGAGAGTGTCGACACAAAAGACCCCACTGGGTCAAAGTGTCGCCGGTCTGCATTGACTGGCCCCCGCATAAGATACATACATACATGATTAATATGCCCGAACTGCTGAACCGATATTAATTGACTTTAATTTTAAAAAGCCTAATGCCTTTAATAAATTGCGTTCTTTTAATGAACAATCGACGCTTTCGTCAGAACATGGCGCGGATGCAGCCAAAACTTTAGTCACGTGACATGAATTAATTACCGCCGGAGAAGAATGTCTGGGATAAAGGCCAAATGTAGATATTGCTGCGTAAGAGTTTCAAAATAAATTGTATATTGTAACAAAGCGAATAGAAAGCACCGATATTATTTTATTTTAATATTAGCGGGTCCGTCAGAAGCTATGCCCAAACATTGGCTTTAAATAAAAAATGGCCAAGGAGTCTCTTAGCAGGATAAAGGTCAAAAAAAAAAAATTATGAGAAGTATCGTTTCGCACAATTCGTGCAGGCAGACTCGTGCGAGACAATTAATAAGCCAGAAACGACCCTGTCTGAAAAAAAAAGGTGTGCGAATCAACACCTAAGAATATTACTTAATTTTGTAAAAATTTCGTTTCGCACAATTCGTGTGAAACAACCACTTAGCCAAGAAATATAATACGACACAGAGCGTTGCTTTGTCTTGTACCTATTACAATTATATGTTGGTGTATAAAACAACATTTCACCAAAGGTATTGTAGTCTTACCAATGTCCCCATCGGGTAGGCAAGAGGCCTTCCCTTAGTGCGGTTACATAGGTGTAAAGCTATGTATGAACGTCCCTTCCTATTATTCGGGCTTATTCGCGATCAATCGGATGAATGGTATACGAATGTATACGTTACAATCAAACATAAATTCATTTTTTTATCAGCTGGTCTATTGGCTATTTCACATAACAAGGACTATACTGCCGTCATAAGGAAATAGACGTAGCTTTATTATTTTTTTGTAATTGAATATTTTACGTAACTGGAATCAGTAAATAGAAGCATCTGCCTGTTTATTTTTATAAAATATTAGATGACCCGGTGTACTTCGTATCACCTATCCTAACAAATTTTCTATATTTTCTCACCATTTAAACCTTCCCTGGACTACTACAAACATTTCAAAACCAAAATCAGCTAAATCGGCCCAGCCGTTCTCGAGTTTTAGCGAGACAAACGAACAGCAATTGATTTTTATATATATAGATTTGTTTTGTCAAAGACTTCTTTTTCTTGTGACATAGACATAAGACATAGTATATACATGTAGGCTAGGATATAGACATATAGGCTGTCCTTATACAGCTTTCAGGTTATATGCGTATAACTTTTCATCGAAATCGGTTCGTTGGGTTATAAGAAAGAAATATAACAAACAAACAGATTTATTTTCACATTAATATAGATAATATTATATGTAGGTATATAAATGTCAAAATCGGTAAGTTAAGTTGCACAGTTTTGGGTCGCAGCAAAGTTCTCACCCACATACAGCAAAGTGAGCCATTTATAGCTTAGTTTCAATAGAGTAAATTTTATATTGCATGCATAATTAAATAACACAACAGGTCATATAATATTAAACTGTTTGAAACTTGTGCAAAAGATAAATTCAAGAAATTATTGGTTTGGGTCACATGTGACCCATTTGCTTGGGTCACAATAGAAAGAGTGAACCTATTGTTACGACCAACGTGAAATTGTTTATTTATTACCAACATTTTCCTTCAATGAAACAACTTTATTACTTACTAAACAACATAATTGCCGCTATAAATAAGTAATTACACGCCTCGATGGCGTAGTGATTAGTGTAACCGACTGCCACGCTTGAGGTTGCGGGTTCGATTCCCGCACAAGTCAAACATTTGTGTGCATGAACATGGATTTTTGACTTGGTCTGGGTGTTTCTATGCATAATATGTAAGTATTTACAAAAAAAAAGGATATATATGTATGTTTATCCATTGTCTAGTACCCATAGTACAAGCTCTGCTTAGTTTGGGCTAGATGGTGTCGTGTGTATGTGTAGAATATTATTATTATTATTAGTAGTAGTGATGGGAATAATTCAATGTTATTAATTATTATTCAAATGTTATACACATGCACAGGTAACATTCTTTTATTGTATTATTATTAGGTCAAATCGTTAGGTACATAATCCGAACGTCAAAACCCAAAGAAATTATAAATGCCTTCAAAAATAAATGTCTAATGACAGAAAAGAGATGGACGATACGAACTGTGACGTAACAGCAATATAAAAGCTGTCGAGGGACATAGCGAAATATCCCCACTACAGGATTTTCTTATGTAATAATAACATACAGAAATACAGAAATACATACCACTAGCCGAGGAAATCAAACAAATGTGGCACCAAGATATTGTTAAAATCATCCCCGTCATCATTTCTTCGACTGGTATCGTACCAAAAAATCGAAGTGTAGCACTAAAACAGCTAGACCTCCATGAAAACACATTCACACCACTTCAAAAATCTTTAGTAATAGACACCTGCTCCATAGTTCGCCGTTTCTTAAACCCTAATAATAATAACAATAATAAAATTAATAATTTATTTTCATAAAACATGGTATTTAGTGGTGTTACAATATTATATATAGTACAAGCATGTTTTGCTAGAATATAGCATACAAAATTTTAATTATGCGTACAAAACCATTAAGCACATTTTTTTTATCCAAAAATTTATTTACCTCGTAAAAGTTGGATAAACTTAGACAAGTATAAAACCTTTTCTTAAAAAATCCGAAGTCAAGCTGCTTAAAGTGATTCGATAGTTTATTATAGATACGCACACACATAGCAAGCCAGCTTTTGTTGTACTTGGTTAGTCTCGGTATGTCACTTAAGACCAATTTAAAAGGATCTCGTCTATTTCTAGAATGTACCTCATCTGCTGTTTTAAACAACTCTTTGTTCTTATATACAAACATACATACAGCCTTGGCCAAAAGTATTAGGCACCCTATAAATTACTGCATATTTCAGGCTTAGAGAGAAATAAAACTAATTATAATGATTAAAGTACTTTATTTCCATTAGAATATTGTAAAAACATCAATATTTTGTTGGGCCACCCTTTGATTTTATGACAGCAGCAACTCTGTGGGGCATACTACGTACAAGTTTCGCACATTCCTCTGGAGAAATTGCATCCCATTCTTGCACTAACGCGTTTTTTAAAGCAGTTTTTGATGTTATCGAGTGCTCTTTTATTTTTCTCTTCAAAATACTCCACAAATGTTCAATAGGATTTAGATCCGGGGACTGGGCAGGCCAATCTAACAGATCAATACAATTTTCAGTAAACCAGCGCATCGTAGTAGCTGACTTGTGACACGGAGCATTGTCTTGTTGGAATTTCACACCATTTAAGTTAGTGTCACCAAAAATACACGAAAGTGAAGGTACGAGAGCAGTTTCCAGTACATTAATGTATTTTTCACTGTTCATGCGACCTTCGCAAACAAACATTTTGCCGACTCCATCCGCAGCCATGCAACCCCAAATCATTACACTGCCTCCGCCGTGTTTTATGGTTGGTACTACGCAATCTGGGTGATATTCTTCGCCTTTGCGTCGCCTCACAAACGTCACACCTGGTGTTCCAAATACCTGTAGATTCCAAAAAAAAGCACACATTACAAACTTTTATAACATTTGAGTTTGAAGACAAACACAACAATGATCGTTGTAATTGTGGTATAGACTTCACTAAAAAAACTTACCTCAAAGTTTGATTCGTCAGACCAGAGCACATTAGACCAATCCTCTTCTGTGAAATGTTGGTGTCTCAGAGCCCAATCAGGTCGTTTTCTTTTATTGTCTGCGGATAGCCACGGCTTCTTCCTAGCTTTGCAACCTTTTAAGCCGGCTTCTACTAGCCTTCGTCTTGCAGTTCGTGCGCTTATGGGATGTCCAGTCTCTTCAGTTAAAGCCACAGCAAGCTCCGAAGAAGTTTTTTTTCTATCTTTCACAGACTCTCGGATAAGTTTTCTGTCCTGACGGCTAGTAGTCAGGCGTTTTCTGCCTGTTCTTGGTTTATTTGCATGAGAGCCAGTCTCAACAAAACGTTTGATAGCAGATTGAACGGCGCATCGCGAACATTTCACCAACTTCGCGATTTCTTTTTGAGTCATGCCTTGCTCATGTAAAAGTTGAATTTTTACACGATTTTCAATACTAATTTCGTTTCGTTTTGGCATTTTCAAATGAATTTCTTCTCAATTAATTCACAAAACCACAAATGCACTGTCTTTACACTAAGACTTCCAAATGGTAACTGACGAAACATTAAAAATAAATTTTGGAAAAAATAAAATTTTATTATTGACGCACCAGATGTTTTACAACTGCTTAAAAAATGCCGCCTATTGTCTTAAATAGTGTTTTATGACACCGGTATCGCAGTTCTATAGAATATTGTTTAATTGTTCAAATAGCACAGGTGTGTGATAACTATATTAGGGGTGCCTAATACTTTTGGCCAAGGCTGTATATACGAACCCTCAGACTCTACAACACAGGACACATCAACACACAGATCTTGTACACCACACAACACAGCATAACACTATAAACCAGTACACAAGGACCAGGATACTTGGTATGAACCCGTACCTGTTTCTAAAAACCGACCATTGGTCGAGAAAGTAATAAAATTACACATAATAATAATAATATTCTATCACATAGGTACACACAATACGCGATAGCTCAGTGGGGAGACCAACAGACTGCAATGCAGAGGGTCTAGGGTTCGAACCCACGTCGCGCACATCTGACTTTCGGAAGTTATATGACTTTTCGAAATGATGTGCGTATTGATTGACAATTATCGCCTGCTCCGTGCCTCAGAGAGCACGTTAAGCCGTCGGTCCCGGCTGCCATGAACATCTATGGCAGTCGTTATTGGGAAGTCAGTGCCCTATAATATCCTGACACTGGTCTAGCCTTAGGGTATCGTTAGCCTTCGGGTTGCGGAGGTCAGGTGGCAGCCGCTCTGTGTAAAAACTGATATCCAGTCAAATCCGGTTAGAACAGAAACGCCGACCCCAAGTGACTTGGGAATAATAATGGCTAGGGGGAAGAAGACATAGGTACACACAACACCATCTAGCCCAAACTAAGCAGAGCTTGTACTATGGGTACTGGACAATGGATATACATACATGTATACTTTTTTTAAATACACACATATTATACATAGAAACACCCAGACCAAGACAAACATCCATGTCCATGCCCACAAATGTTTGACTTGTGCGGAATCGAACCCGCGACCTCAGGCGTGGCAGTCGGTTACACTAACCACTACGCCATCGAGGCCGCCAATTGAAATTGAATTACTTTTGATTTAAAGATTTCTTTCGATTGCTTTTTGCTCTTATGTGTAAGATAATAAACGAAATTTAACAGACAACTACCATATTATGCACATTTCGATACCTACTTTGCATGGACAAAGGCATAGTGCAATACGTATTAAAAGTGTTGCCATATATTCGAATTTATAATATTGTCTTACCTTTTACGCGAATGCTAAATTGCAATTTTATAGCGGTTTATTTAAAAATACTACTTTTAATAATATTGTTTTACGTTTACGCGAAAATGATACATTGTAATTAAGCTACTTTATATTGATTTCATCACGGTTCATTTAAAAAACACTATTGAATATAAATGGATTTCGATTTTTACTTCGCGTGATTACGAAAGCTGCACAATACTTTTTTATAGTGTTGTTAATATGGCTCCAATCCTAACTAATATTATAAATGCGAATATAAGTTTGTTCGTTACGCTTTCACGCCTTAAGAGAAGACACAATAGCTGTTTTCCCATACAAATGTAGTTCCCTGTTTCCTCCCTGGATAATGCCAGTTGAGCATAATTTTTTTTATCCCAAGAAATGTGTGGCTTCTATTGATTGGCATGTCTCTATCTTTTCCTTCTTTTTCATAAATTAATTATTAAAAGAGACATTAGCTTTCAAAAACCTGAAAAATAGGCCAAATTTTGCGCTGTATTCAAAGAGCTAGAAAACCAATTTAACTAGATAATATAGAAAAAATAAAACATAGAAACACGGCCAAAGCCTTTATTTAATTTTTATGAAAATAATAGTCAAATCGGTCAAGTTTTGGAGAAGGAATCAGGGGACTGCGAAACGTTGATTTTGTGTACTTTTAATAGGTATTTTCGGTCCAAGCTGCAGTTGTCTCTATCGCGCTCTGCGGGCACTGCGCGACGGCAATAAATTTTATAAATACCTATTTTTCAATTCTCTCGCCCTTAGTGTTTCCTCTTAACTACTCGACCGAGTATCACGAAACTTCGCATACACGTTGTTAGGGGTACAGAAAAGAATATTGTTCATAAGAGATACAAATTTATTGACATAACGAAAGTGAAGCCGCGGGTAAAATCTAGACGAATATAATTCCGATTTGATGCATAAGGCATATCGCTAAAAATAAGAAAAATAAATGAACCAATATTATTCTTGTCGTATCCAAACGATATAGTCACAATCGGAAAATTTCGTGGTAGTGTCGCCCGACCGCCCACAGCTTTAGGGCCACCATAATTATTTCATAAACGATTGCCATGACCAATCGTAAAATAATATTGATTACAAATCAAAACGTGCCTACGCATCGTACGTTTATATCGTGACTGTACCATAAAACTGACAGTACCTACACTATACACGACGTGTCAAAATTATACGACATTCGGAAACAGTAATCAGTTGGTGGCAGTTTTGTAATGATGTGACATTTCCTGTATTACATAATATTTGGCAGGGCTTGAATAGGCCCTTATTGTTATTTATATTAAATTTTAGTATGCAAGATAGTCGATGGCGACGTGTAAGACCTAAACGAAGAAGGCTGGATGACTCTATAAAGGACTGGCAGGTAACAAAAACGGAGCAATTTGGAAATGCAAGGGCCTTTATACGGCATTAGGACATCCCAACAGGCTAATGAAAAACACTTAATGTCCTGATATTTGCATATAATATAAATTGGAAAGTATGTTTGTTGGTTTATGACAAACCGCAGCAACAGATCGATGATTGAGATCGGGTGTTTTTTCTTAGAGGATAGTTCATAAACCGAAGAGTATCATAAGATCTATTTTATTCTGAAAATATGAAGATGAAAGATTCTCTAGGGTAGTTATTTGTCCTTGAAATCACGGCAGCAAAGTATTAGTAGAAAATTATATATTATGTTAAAGTTCATGGTAAAATGCCTCTGTTCTTATATGTAGATTTATGCCTGCCGAATACTCCCATTAGAAGATCAAGATCGATAAAGCTAAAAATATCGTAATACAATTTATGGAAAAAACAATACAGTGTGTCTCAAAACATAGTGTTACTTGACACTATTTTGCACCCTTCACACCTACCAAAAAAGTTTGGATGAAATGTACTACATGCACATCTGTATAACTACAAAAAATCACAATACACATATGAGAATGACTCAAATACCTCTAAGGATGACTCTCTACTTTTAGACTTCTACTTGACTTATTTTTTGGCAATCTTTGTATGGTCAGAGGCTTATTCTGGTTGTAATCTGTCCGGTTCAACCAATCAGGAGATTCAGGCATACAATCCTGGCTGTTCTACCTTTTGATACTGCAAAGTAAATAATAAATGTGTAGTACGGAATCCAAGCTTCTCTAACTTGTATACATATAACTATGTAAATAAAAAATAATTAAATACATCGTGAAAAACCCAATAGTAATTAGCGAAAGTTTTACTACATATTCTTAATATAACCGGTTAAATTGAGATTTAATATGAATGAAATCTCTTCGCGTAAGTACTTACGGTAAAACCGGTCCGATTATACCGGTTGCGGCTGCCTAATGCTCAGTAATACAATATTATTAAGACTTGTCACTTGTCCAATAACTATTTAAAATTTATTGTGAATAAACAAATGGCCGTGCCGTTTCTGTCTGCCGATATTTGAAAGCGGATGAAAGTTGTATTATGTTTATTTATGTATTAAATGTCCCACGCGGTTTAACTCACGTTTAAGATTACTGATCAGCTCCTGTGGCTTGCTGTAGTTTTTTGTAGTCAGGCGCAAGTGTGCAGTAGCGCCGCGCGGCAGTCGTCTTCCCGCAACCACTCAGTTAGGTCGTAGCTCAATAAGTATTTATATTATTTACATCTGTTACCAGTGAATATATATCCATACAGTATATCATCAAGTTATTTCATTTGACCAACGGAACCCATACTTATCTGGTTACCCCTACACGTGGTGTTATATAGCCTATAAACTACCTCAAAAATTGGGCTATCAAATGCAAAAAGATATTAGCACGTTCAAATAATATTGTCGGCCTCGATGGCGTACTGGTTAGTGTAACCGACTGCCACGCCTGAGGTCGCGGGTTCGATCCCCGCACAAGTCAAACATTTGTGTGCATGAACATGGATGTTTGTCTTGGTCTGGGTGTTTCTATGTCTAATACGTATGTTTTATAAAAAAAAAGTATATATGTATGTTTATCCATTGTCTAGTACCCATAGTACAAGCTCTGCTTAGTTTGGGTTAGATGGTGTTGTGTGTATGTGGTAGAATATTATTATATTATATTAAATATTGTAGTTCTATAATATTAGGTATATCCAATCTAATACAATAACCTCGCTGGTGCAGCGGTAAATTAGATACCGGTATGGGATTTGATTCCCTCGTAGGGCGAAGCGACGTTGGGTTTCGCTATATTAAAAAAAATCAGTAGCGGCATTCGATACAGAATATTTTTTAATCATATGAGCTTTCTTACTATGAATTTCTTCCTCATTAAAGTGAGCGATATTTAGGTATTAATACACACATAATCTCGAAAACTACAATGATGCATCTGTCACATTTTTCGTAGCGAGACTTAATTATGATCAGTCAAGTAGTTAAGCCATGAATTCGTAAAATTAAACATATATTCGCATTTATAATATTAAATTAGTATCGTAAGTCTAATGGCCCCTTCATAGAGGTTGTTTGTTAAATCTGATTGAACTTATGTTTGCTGTCCGTGAGTGATGTAGGTATATTGTTATCTAAACTAACCCCTTATCATAACTGTTATCGGTCAACTATTAAAATAAATAACCTAGTTAGAACTATTTTTATACATTAGGTACTAGCTGACCCGCGCAACTTCTGCTTCATATAAGATAATTGCCCCCGTTTTTGCATCATTTTTCATTGCTGCTCCGCTCCTATTGGTCGTAGCGTCATGTTATATAGCCTATAGCCTTCCTCGATAAACGGGCTATCTAACACGAAAATAATTTTTCAATTCGAACCAGTAGTTCCTGAGATTAGCGCGTTCAACCAACCAAACAAACAAACTCTTCAGCTTTATAATATTAGTATAGATACATACTGTTCGGATGGCGTAGTGGTTTAATGGTCGCCTCGCATTGCCGCGAGTGTTTTGGAATCGATCCCTACACGGGACAAATGCTGAAATATTTGTTCCGAGTCTGGATGTTCTTTATGTCTGTTGTTTGAATGATTGTAGAGTCCTCCGCAAGACATGAATTATTCCATAACATATTCCAAGTGCATGTCTTTGTTTTGTCATAAAGAATAATGAAGAAGCAACTCACCTGTTTTATCCTCAACGAGGTTCATAGTGTAACGGTAAATACTTATTGTTGTATAAGTAATTGTTTTCAAATATTCATAATGTCGGCCTCGATGGCGTAGTGGTTAGTGTAACCAACTGCCACGCCTGATGTCGCGGGTTCGATTCCCGCACAAGTCAAACATTTGTGTGCATGAACATGGATGTTTGTCTTGGTCTGGGTGTTTCTATGTATAATACGTATGTATTTACAAAAATAAGTATATATGTATGTTTGTCCATTGTCTAATACCCATAGCACAAGCACTGCTTAGTTTGGGCTAGATGGTGTTGTGTGTATGTGGTATAATATTATATTATATGGTAGAATATTATATTAATATGATATTATAATTTACGGTACTTTTAACATTTTTATTTCAAAACACGATTTATAAAACTTTGCTCGATAGGAATCAGCTGCAAAATTACTTCTGATATTTGATTAAAGACGTCATTTCTACTTCATTTAATAGTATAGATTATTTACTATATCACAAATAAAAGGCTATGAGCCCGTACGCCCCTTGACTTTCGCTCCTTTCGCTCCTATTTTTGGGTGGATTTTAAGAAGAAACCTAACAAATACTTGCTAAGGGCGAACCTTAAGGGGCGAACGGGCTCGTAACTAAATAAAGTACCTAGATGTTAAAGCTATTCATTTTCAGGAACAGATTTTGTTAAGCCTAAACAGATACTGAGAAAGAATTTAGCCTGGTAAAAGCCTACGGAAGTCGCAGGTTACAGCTAGTATAGTATAATAATAATATATATTGTTTATTTCTCTCAAAAAGGTACTTTGGTATTCTTATATTTATAGGTACAGCAAAAACAGAACCTTGTTGAGAGCTGGAGTCTGAGCTAGGTCCGAAACCTGTGTGACAGATCTCCAGTCCTCGCCACTGAACACTACAAAAGTTAGCTTAGTAGCTACACCTATCAAACAGTGTCACACAAACAATAATATAGACTATATAGACAATAGTATATATAGACTCACAGCCGTAGACAGAGGTGTTTTACCCCCACATTTTGTAATATATGTTTTTGGTGAATTATGCATGAGCTGCTATACAATATCCTAACAGGAAACCTAATAACACTTTGTCCAACTTGGGACTCAAACCCGCGAACTCACTATCATCCGCTAACTTATAAGACCACCGAGTATATATATATGATAATAAATGAACTGAATAACTAATTAACATAGCTGCAGTGAGACCGAGAACCGAACCGTGTATAACTCGCGGACGCAGCGATGAGGGACCACACAGTGTGTAACTCGATCATGTGGGCTCATTGCCGATGTCCGTTATGTGACTTAACTTAGTTAAGTACTGCATTTTCTCTCGGACTAACGGTGAACACTGGCTTTATGTCATCTATATATTATTTATTGGTAATTCATCTGGATTATGGGGTATATAACGCATAGAATAGATAATTGGCTCGGCAGCGTATTCGTACTGAATGTGATGATTGTGTATGGCTTCTGAGACTCGCTGTTCGGGTAAATTGTTGTTGGGTTTGTCTGACATGGAAATCTTGTAGACGCCTATAGGCTTGTTCTCTATAACGTGGTATCTAAAACTATAGTTGCCGGATTGTGAGTGTATTCACTTTTGCCTGCGCTTTCGAAGATATACATAGGTTTAAGACTATAGATGACTTTTTTATTGTAACACCACTCCCGCATCAGAAATAAATCCTGTGTCGCGGGCAACTTAAAAAGCATTCAAACAACGGACACAAAGAACACCCTAACTCGGCACAACTATTTTTGGATAACACCATTTTTCCCATGTTGGGATCGAACCTATAACACTTATAAAAGCGGCAGTGGTGATGAATACGCCATCCGTGCATCTGTCATGTATGTGGAATGCATTATATTGTGGAGAAACAGGGTGTGATGTCCCTCCAACACAAAAGGAGGATCCTCCGACCAGGCTGGTTGATCGTGCCTGGGGAGCCGCGGCCCAACTGTTGATGTCGGGAGCTTGTATATATAGTTAATCGCTGTGTAAACTCCGCTTGCGCGATGCAGGATTGTGACGTCATTTGAGCGTATTTAGCGCCATCTGTTAGATGTAGGCGGAACTTCTTCGTCTATGCGGAGCCGCCACAATATAATCATTAAAGACAAATAATCGTTATCTGACTGATATCTGCTAATACTCTCATGCTTTTCGCCAGCGCTTGAGATGACAGGTCTCCTAAGGGTAGCACAACGTTTGAACTATTTAGATACAATTTTCCGGTTCGTATTAACGTATCTTAGGGACTCTAAAGATATTAAATATCATACAAGGAACGCTCAGATCATACACACCATTCTCCAGAGGGATATAACACCCACATTTACACACATGGGGAGCGATCAATTGCAATCTACCGAGCTCTTTGCGGAATACCTATTAGGGAAACTATAATGCTTTGTTTCATACAAAATATTATTGAGATTTTCTGTACTAAATTCAGTACAAGAATCGGTTGCTTATGTTGTAGGCTGCAAATAAAGCGCAAATTACATCCACGCACCGAAGAGGCAGTCCAATATGCTACTTATCTTTTTTTCCATTCTCAATGCACTAAGTGATAAATAATTTGTTTCTTTTACCTTTTACTCCAAAAGCGGTACATAAAAAGCCTTTAATATACATTTACTGAACAAGAATACCTTTAAAACTTTTTTGCAACGGTTATACAAATCTGTTCTTGTGTACATGTAAACGATATTTTTCCTTTAAGTCGTTAATTTCGTATTCGATGGCCATTAATTCGGCTTCGGATGTCGAGTGGTCAGATGGTGCACGTTCGTTCAATCGATATGTATCGATAAAATTTATCGAAGTAGATAAACTCCGATTATACGGTTCGCTAAATTGTCTATTGTAAATCCTATTATTATGATGAGTTATTGATGTTTTCGTTGTTTGAGATAAAATGTATATTTTTGTATTGTTTTTGCTATGGTCGCAAATAGGTGTACAGTGTGCTTGATGGTAAGCGCTTACGGTGACCAATGATCGATTAAAATAGTGCAGGATTTGATTTCGAATCGGCGGTATGGTATGACTCCAGAACTTTTACTTTGTCGTTTTTGCTTCGTCAGCAACTCTCTAATGATGTCACTTTACTTGTTAGGGCGGGCGCAATGCCTTTATATAATCCCAAAACCTTTTTTGAATGGCAGATCCAGAATCCTAACTAATAATTTTAAATGAAATGCGAGTTTGTTGTTTGTTACGCTTTCACGCCTGAAATTTTAGACCGGTCATCATGCTATTTTGCATACACGTTGTCAGGGGTACGGAAAAAGACAGAGTACCTTTTATCCGCAGGAATAGTACTGTTCCCAGCCGAAGCTGCGGGCAAAAGCTAGTATATAATAGTTAAAGGAGACAATCAAACAGCTTGACTGATGAGTAGCAGTTACAATGGCCTTTGAACACTGACAGCATCAGTCACTCACATCCAGTTTCCGAAAGGTTTATCAACGACGTGTCAAAGTTAAACTCATGTCACATGATTAGCTATTGCTAATATAGTCAACCAATCACAGCAGATGACATGAAGATAAATGAGCAATTAACGATTATTTGTGTTGATCTGCTTTGTTGAAACCGGGTGTTTCTACTTAAGCCTTTATTTATTTTTCAATATTCCCACATTACAATCTCATAGGGAAACATTGCGGAGCTATCTATCTATTAATGTCAATTGCGCTATTAATAGCACAGCAATTCCTAGCGGGTATTCTATACAATTTCTTACTGATTCTTCAAAACACATTAGCAGACAACCAATAGTTATCTTAATGCCATCTAATAGACGATTCGAGCAGTTATTGCTCTTAAATGGATGTGTCTGTTGGAAATGATAGGTGCCGGTGAAACTTAGAAAGTAACACGCATCATTTACTTAAGAGCTTGGGAGTGGAGGAGATGTCGTGGTATTAGCTATGTATTACATACGAAGGGCCAGGTAAAGGCATAGGTTATTTAAATATAGTATGCATATATGTATGTATGTTCTCGAAAATTTTACGTTAAGAAAACCGGTGTAAAAACTTTGTGTTGTGTTTCGTCGAGTGAGTGAGGGTACTGGATGCCCAACCCGCCCCCCTTCTGTGGATGGGGAGGGGTAAAATTTAAAAGGCCGGCAATGCACTTGTGACTGATCTGATGTTGTGGATGTCCATGGGCGGCGGTAATCGCTTACCATCAGGCCATCCGTCTTCTAGTTTGCCACCTACACCATAAAAAGAAAATTGTACTGAAAACTGTATGTTTGTAAAAACTTGCAGAAGTGACCCTTTGTTCCCAAAGGTGCAATATGATAATGATTTAACAATACTGTTACCAATCTGGGACAAGAACCCGAGATGTTACGATAAATGGTTGTTGGGATGTTACGGTTAACTAATCTTAGATACACTTTTACAGAAGTAAGAAAAACAAAAAAAAAATTCAGAACAAGCTACCCGTAGATTACCTACATTTTTTGTCGTCCGGGCACCGAACCCATAACGCAAGTTAGGTGATGATATATCACTGCGCCATCGAAGCATACAATTCTATCACACAATGACAGTTTGACCCACATACATATAAAAAAACCTATTAATAAAATTGTCCAAATCACAAAAGGCGCGTTTTTCAAGCGATATCAATAAATCTTTTACAGCGGTTACTATTATGTTATTTTTTTACTAGTTACGAACGGTACACAAAAAACTCATTGTGTCTATCATCTTAAATTATTCATTCATCTGGTGCGGTACAACTAATAGTAATAGTATTGCCATATTATTTGAAATCCTGGGAAAGTATTTTTTATTGTCCTGTCTCTATGAATAATTCCAATGATGACTTACAAACATTCATGATCGGAAATACAAAAGAGTAATGGTCACTACAGGAAAGTATGGGCAAATATAAATGCGTGGCTGGGACGGGGGAAAACAACCTTAGACAAGGTAATATTAAGATATCTAGGTAAGCAAGAAAATATGTACACTATTTTACTAAAACATTTACAAGTGAAATAAAATACATTAAGCATAACTGTAATATAAAATTTTTAGATAGAAACAAATATATTAATCCTAGTTTAGTCAGTTTTAGGTATAAAAAAGTTAGTTCTTTGGATATAGAAAAAATAATAAATAAAATAAGAGTTAAAGATGTAAAATATTTATGTAAAACTTTGAGCCCAATATTAGCCAATTTTGTCAATATGTGTATAAGTCAAACTGTCTATCCGGATCAATTGAAATATGCAATTATACGACCTATATACGTCTGGGAATCACCTGGAATATACGAACTATAGACCTATTGCAATACTCCCAGTTGTTGATGAAATTGTAGAAAAAGTAATTGTCGGTCAAGTAAATAAGTTTTTAGAATGTCATAACATCTTGTCGGACGTACAGTACGGCTTCAAAAAGGGTCGCAGTACAGCCACGGCACTGACTCGGTTTGCGGACTATGTCAACGAGAGTCTCAACTCAGGTAAGCAGGTTCTAGCACTTTTTATAGATTATAAAAAAGCTTTCGATACGCTGGACCACAATTTGTTGCTTCAAGCTATGGAGGAGTGCGGTATTCGTGGACCCACGAACGATTGGTTCAAAAACTATCTTACCAACAGAAAGATTCGTACGGAGGTAAATGGAGTCGCGAGGGAAGAGTCTCTCGTTGATCATGGTGTGCCGACCGGGTCAGTGTTTGGGCCGGTTGGCTACATAATGCACGTGAACAGTGTTACTGATATTGTAAACAAGTGCCGAATGTATATGTATGCAGATGACATGTGCTCACTATGTGCATCTAAAGATGTATCCGAGGCCAAAGCAAATATACAAAGTGACTTTGAAAGTATAACGCAGTGGGCTCACGACAATGGCATTATTTTAAATTTAGTTAAAACTAAATACATGCATATACATTCGCCCTACAATTAGTGTGCTAAATCTATTAATAAAAGCGAAATAATAATTATAGGCCACACATATGATTGTTTACATAGCAATAAGATAAACTGCCGCTGTACTAACATAGAATCAGTTAATACATATACATATTTAGGACTGACTGTAGATAGAAATTTCAACTGGAAACCACATGTTAATAACGTCTGCGAGAGGCTTAGATCAGTACTAGGTAAATTTTACCATCTGAAGAACATTATTAACAAACATACAATGTTAATGGTTTATTATGCTCTTGCAGACTCAATACTCAGCTACGGTCTTAGTGTATATGGACGTACATTTACAACATACACTAGAAATATAAAATGTATTCAAACGAGACTTATTAAATATTTAGTTAGTGAAAAAGTAAAATCAATGTGCAATAAAGACTATGAAAAACTGTATCCTGTAATATGTAAAATATTACCGGTAGATTTAAAAGTAAATTTCTTAATAGCCATGGAACATTATTATACAGATGATTATGAAGTTAGGATTGATAACCCATATAACACAAGAAATGTAAGGTAAGGAAAGCTGCTAAAACCAAAAATTAAAAACTATTATGGAGCGAGAATGACTGAATATCTAGTCCCAAAAATATATAACGAGATAGAATTATTAAGAACACAACCTAAAATAAGTAAAACATTGTTAAAAGCAAAGCTAAAGAGTCTACTGCTTAGCGTTGTTGACATTACTATTAGTGAGGTCCACTCGCGCGATGCAGTCGATACAAAAAATTTGTATTGTATTGTATTGTAGATATATATCTAATAATAATTAGTTTTCTCATTTCATCTCGCCAACAAGCTGTGTAGCTTGGCGAGCAAATTTATATGTTGTACTATTATTATTACAAGTGAATAAATGACTAAAAAAACTACTATGTTTCGTGTGGGCATCAAACCCAAGCACATGGCGCATTAGCAATGGCGCGGCGACCGCGAAACGCGGCTGCGTCACCTGTGCAGTCAGTAGACATTTAATGGCTTTGATTTGTATTTGGCTGACTGGTCCTATATTTAGCTTTTTTGTATTGTAGAGTAGTAATTGTCTCCTACTGTGTGCGATCCCCATACGAGACAATTAGTTTTGTAATTTACAAATAGTTGAGCTGAGTCGCAGCATACTTTGTGCTCGTTTTTTAATACATTTAAAGTATAATCCGTAGTGTAATAATAATTAAATCATAAAACAAAAAAAAAATAGGAGAGAACTTTTTGACTGCACAGGTATGACATTGGTTTATGTGGTCACCTTGCCAGTAGGCTGTGTTCATATCCCATAAATTATTTAGTGTTTAAATACATTGTTTAAACGCCATTTAAGTTGCCCACGATACAGAAACCACTCCTGATGCAGAAATGTCTCTAAAAATAATGATAGAGTAATCAAACCTCGTGTGTATCAATATTGACAGCCTGATCATTTTAACCACTGCGCTACTTCTACTTCGTTGATTGTATAATATCATTATGTATTATGCATAAGCAATATTGAAACATTTAAGCCATGAATATAATTGTAACGTAAACCGATAGCAGTGTCACAATCACTGCCACATTTGACCTTGTGATATTAATTAGTGCATGCGATATAGCAGGCAGCATGCCGGTGTGACTATTATGACACTGGTGTTATATTACACGCTTATTTGGATGTTTGGATGGCACTGATTATAAATATCTTTTATTAGACAGGTAGCCTTGTAGACCATAGGACTATTATGCAGAGGTTTCGAGTTCAAGCCCTTCTGACTTTTCAATGTTATGTCAAAATTTAATAGCAGTGCCGCAGTGGTAACAGTTATATGCGACTGCACTGTATTAGGTCTCAGAAGTGATTCTAGAGTCAGGCAAGGAGTTTTTAAGCTTTACTGACAAGAAATTATCAGGAGCAGCATGGAGTCTCTAATTGTGACGATAAACGACAATAGCCTCGCTCCTTATTAAGCGAAATGTGGATGTAACATACTTGGCCATCCTTCTGTGATAATTGTAACAATCAGAAGGTAGCATTGATTTCTAAGATACAGGTCCACACCCGGTTTAGAAGTCAGTGTCGCCAGTTTGTAAATTTATACCTGAAGTCCTATATTTTGTACCTAGATTAAGTGTAATCTTATGGAGTATTAAAATATATTTTTTTGTTATACACTCTTACATTTTGGTGCTTCTGACTAATTTGATTAAAAAGCTGGACAAGTTTGAAACCAAGGAACAAAGACACATTAGGGAAAAAAGTCGTAGGAAATATTTGACTAGCATTGTTCAGACTAAATTGAACGTCGTGCAGCACAGTTCTGCAGTCCAGTAAGCATCTTTAATAAACTGCCAGTGGAGATGAAAGGTATTTACTGCGTAAATAGATTTATAAATAAGCTTAGGGCATTTCTTTTGGAAAAGAGCTACTATAGCATAAAGGAATTTCGGTGCGATAACTTGTCTAATATATAATGTTTATCTTGGTTTTATCATAATTTACATCCATCATTTTCTTTTATATATCCATGCTGACATTAATAATTAATTTAACTGATGACATAACATAAAACAATTTAGTGTGATTTTATATTACTGCTATAATAATATCTTATTTAATAAATATTATTATAGAAGAATTAATTTAAGCAGCGATAGCTCAGTGGGGAGACCAACAGACTGCAACGCAGAGGGTCTCAGGTTCGAACCCACGTCGCGCACCTCTGACTTTCGGAAGTTATATGAGTTTTCTAAATTATGTGCGTATTGATTGACAATTATCGCCTGCTCCGTGCCTCGGAGAGCACGTTAAGCCGTCGGTCCCGGCTGCTATGAACATCTATGGCAGTCGTTATTGGGAAAGTCAGTACCCTCTAATATCCTGACAGTGGTCTAGCTTTAGGGTATCGTTAGCCTTCGGGTTGCGGAGGTCAGGTGGCAGCCGCTCCGTGTAAAAACTGATATCCAGTCAAATCCGGTTAGACCAGAAAAGCCGACCCCAAGTGACTTGGGAATAATAAAGGCTAAGGGAGAAGAAGAATAATATCTTATTTATATTGTAAGTATTCCATTTTGAGTTAATTGTATGTTTTTAATATTATTTCATATGTGCACATTTAATATGTAAGTTTAAAATGCTACACAAAGTTTTTTGTATTGAATAAATGACTAATGACTAATAATGACTAATACACCAGTCCTCTTACCTCCTAAGAAAATTATTGATTTATTATAGGTCTTGAGCGGTGGGTACTGCTAACCATCACAGACGCCGATGGCTCGTTCTCTAACAGGATCTGAGAAAAATAAACAGTCCTAAGTCGCAGTATGTATATAATTTATTTCAAGACTGTCACGATAGTATATGCAAGGCTTAGTTATTCCAAAACTGAATACATGAGCTCGTTATCTCGTCCCGTCCAAGTTCCATTTGTAATGGGGTCACTAATGGACGTTCGAATGGGTCAGCTCTTAGCTAAATTGATTCTGATAGGACACAGGCCCAATCAAGGACCCTATTGAAGGGGTTTTGATATACGACTATATAAATTTACATTATGGTTTTGCATGTCAGACATGGTATTTGGTGTGTATATGTAAGATTAGTTGACCTATGGTTAGGCCTCCTAAGGTTAAGCGTATAGCATCCACATTTTGCTAGCCATGTTTTTAATTTCCAAATAATACAGGGTATCAGTCTATCCGACACATTTCCAGACTCGAAACTGAGAATACCTTAACCAAATACCTAACAGCCAACAGGGGCATGCACCACAGGCGATTGCTCGCAAACTTATATAGCACGAGATCTATGAAGCAGCCACTACGCATTTATTTATTCTTAATTGATATTTACATTTACTAAAAATGTATATCTCAGCTTCGCGAAATCCATTGTAATATAATAATTGCGAAATAGGAACCCATCAATACTCTCCGCTTACCCACCCCAACTATTGACAATACCCAACGCCTCAGATGGTGGACAGCTGCGTAGTGGGATCCGGGCGCGCTCTAACTTGCAATTTTTCGCTACGAACACAAATTATTATTTGACACGTGTTTCGACTCTGCGCGAGGCATGTACAAGACAGTTTAGCATTAAATAAGCCTAGGTTCCTTTTTATTTAGTTATTAGCTGCAAGATAATAACTAAGCAAACATGAGTATATAATAAAAATCTTACAGTACGCTCAACTAATTACTTAGGTATAACTGCCGATAACGTGCAAATCATTTAACCAGAAGTAGCACATCACAACAGACTGACATAAAGATACTTTATTCATTAAACTTAGCCATTCTATTAGTTACTATGGAGTTTTTATCATCTCTGATCTTGAACAAAAAATCTATAAAAGGTTTTCATTTCGCTATGGACCTATAGAGTATAAGAAATCGATTTAGCTGACGATGAGTCATGATATAACCAAAATAAAAAGCTCTCGCTTTCAAAGCAAACTAGAAAGAACAGCGTATCTAAATAAAATGGGATTATAAGAGCGGCGTGCGAAAACTCTCTAGCTAATAACTAGTCAAAAATAACAGTTGTTTCGTTACTGTTATTTGCACAATTGACTACACAACTCGGTTCAGTTTGTACAAGAGTTTGTAGGTTAATACTTTTTAGGTCAGTGCGAAAAATGTTTTAGTATCTCAATTTAAAATACGTTTACAGGTATAGCCGTGACTGAAACGATTTCTTTGCGATATCAACTAGATACAACTTTTTGAAGTCAAAGCGTATGACGTACCTAATTATAGATATGAATTTAGCAAAAAATAAATATGTTTCTCTCACACTTGTAGCATTTAAAGCCTAATGAAAAGATCATCGGAATGATACAAAGAGTTCTCAAGTTCCATTGCATGGCATTTTCTAACATATATACGTATTCAATAGTTAATATCGTACACAATGTTTTGTGAGGAAACCTGTGTCTGAGAGTTCTATGAATACCATTATATCATTATGTAATATCTTTGTTTTCCAAGGTTTGTGAATACTGCTAACTCGTAAGTGGTGAGTGGTAGTGATCACTGGTCAACTATAGACATGAGGAGGTTAAGCACATCTTCATGCTGAGATAAGGCCTGAACCCACGAGGGATTCACTATTTTGAATACTTCAAAATGTCTCAAGCTGAATGAGAATAACAGACAGAGCCGGGCAATAAAAATCACAGGCATGTAGAAATCCTTACCACCTACTAATTTCCCTAGTGTAAAATAACATAACTAGTCACTGCTTGACACAGCAACAAAGGCTATAAAATATGAATACCACACACTGATGCACTAAATTCTAATTGAACTCACCACTGCATCTAAAACTCATGTATGTATTTTAGTTGATCTGGGAATTCACTGTCCTCAACTGTACTTATATGGTCGCGATACAATAGGGCTGCCAATAGTATTTTCATTACACATTATAATACAAAGTCTCCCGCCGCGTCTGTGTGTCTGTTCGCATTAATTTAAAAAACTACTGGACGGATTTTCATGCGATTTCACATATAGTCAGGGTGATTAATGAGGAAGCTTTAGGCGAATAATGTTTTATGGTTTTGTCTTACCCGTGCGAAATCGGGGCGGGTCGCTAGAATGGAATATGTATTTTGAAAATAAGTCCATCGCTAAAGAAGCAAGTAGACCACTAGATTTCTTACTGGCAGTACAAAGCCTTTTAAAGGAAGTCTACAAACCATAGCAAAAGGTACAGGAATACTAGAATGCGGTGCGGTTATCCAGTTAAGCTGCTTCAGGTTCTGGCTATTCATATTTGCCCTGCCCATCTTTTCAAAGAAGCAATCAGTTAACAATGGTGGTTGGTAATTTGGCATTTACATCGAATAGGTTAAATTATGTATAACATTTATTTTTTAAGAAGTCATGTACATCAAGGAGGCGGCGGAGCGGGAGAGTGAGTGCTTAAATCCTCTCCCCAACCGCAGAACTGGGCGCCGGAGGGCGCGAGATGACCTCCAGCCACCCTGAGGTTTGACCTGGGGGTGGTGGGCTGCGTGGGCCTGCCTGCCACCCGATCAGCACCAGGTCCGAGAGGCGGCGTGCGTGTTCCCACGCGCGCCTCTGAGTCGTGTTTTTGTCCCCCTACAAGGGGACAGTAGAGGGTCTTTTAAGGAGTGGCCTGCCGTTTCACACGGCGGGCCGAAACCTCGGCGGGGTCGCGATTGCATGTGAAAGCGATTCGCGCGGCCCCGCCGTCTATGGTTATGTCGAGGAACACCGTGGTAGGTTTATAGCAGCGATAGCTTAGTGGGGAGACCAACAGACTGCAATGCAGAGGGTCTCGGGTTCGAACCCACGTCGCGCATCTCTGACTTTCGGAAAGTTATATGACTTTTCGAAATTATGTGCGTATTGATTGACAATTATCGCCTGCTCCGTGCCTCGGAGAGCACGTTAAGCCGTCGGTCCCGGCTGCCATGAACATCTATGGCAGTCGTTATTGGGAAAGTCAGTACCCTCTAATATCCTGACACTGGTCTAGCCTTAGGGTATCGTTAGCCTTCGGGTTGCGGAGGTCGGGTGGCAGCCGCTCCGTGTAAAAACTGATATCCAGTCAAATCCGGTTAGACCAGAAAAGCCGACCCCAAGTGACTTGGGAATAATAAAGGCTAAGAGAGAAGAAGACCGTGGTAGGTTTAGTCGGTATTACCGGGGTATCTCTCCCCGGTGAGCCCGACATAACCTCTCCGTCGCCCCGCGGAGAGGTATGCGTCAAAGCATTTCCCTAAGCAAATAAAAAAAAAAAAAAAATAACTTTTATTTTGTTTTTTGATGTTATTAAGTTTGGTTAGGTGTTGTTTACTGACTATTGTTACTTTTTTTTTTCGGTATTGTTTATCAAGGCAAAAATAGTGATTACAATTTTTGTATTTTCATAGATAACCAGCAATTGGGTTACAAATTTTCAGTTAAGCTAGAATGCTTGTACTAAACATGGGTGTGTTGGTAGTACAAAGAGGGGGTTTTTAAACCAACAGCCTCTCGATAGCAATTCTAATAATTTATCCCAGTGGATAAGCCATTGGAATTGCGATCTCATAGCCCAAAGGCTACCGGTTATTACTTTATTGGTTAGTTTATATTTAAATTAGAAATAAATATGTATTTATTATTCTGATTGCTAGTGATTAGCTGCTATTAAGAATAATTCAGTTTCAATAATTCTCTCCAAAAATTTTCCCTTAGGACTGTTGGTTCAATTGGAAAGTTCCACTGATGGGTCCAACGGGATTTCCGAATCCTTTTGTCTCCACTACTTAGTGTAAGTGGGTCCAACAGGATTTTAACGGTACGATCTTAATTAAATGAATATGCGATCACATTGAAAGTATGTCCATTCAAATTAAAGTGAATCGTGTATTTATGATTTAAAACGTTGTCAACCCTAACTGTACAATATGTAGAATACAGTGTTTGGTAATCCATTCCCCGTTGTTATTACCAGCTAACCCGTTCTAGTTTAATTATATTTTACAATTTCTATCTCGTTTTATTTAACTGAAACTAATTAATAAAATTATTATCCTCGCCCATTTTGCATTTTCAATTGTTCATTTTCATAGAATGAGGTACACTCGGGCACAGCTGGTGAAGCTAGATTAATATATCTATTAAAAAAATAAACCACATCATAAAACTTTTATCGCGTGGTTTTTGGAATTTCTAGATGTGTTTATTATGTGTGAAATGTTGATCGTATGACAATTTTACACGTACAGGCAATCTTGAGGCCGTAGATTTAATTTTTGGATCCGAGTGTAAAAGTATTCTACAGAAAAATCCAATAACAGTGACGTATTGCGTATAATTATGCGTCTATTGGCGTTTACCGACATCGTTCGTGTCCGTGCTGTTACCAACCAGTCTACTGATGTATGCCGTAGGGTACATCAGTAGACTGGATGGGATCAGAGTCTAGCTGGGATCTGGCTGGCTGGCTTGGATAGGAGCAAAATCTAGTAGTTGGTATATATATTAGTTTCTATGGACACTAATATAATAGTAAACTAGATTTTGCTCGCGGCGTCGCTTGCGTAAATGTAGATTATGACAATTTTCTATCCCATGGGAATAGTTCTTTTTGTGGATAAAAGGTGCCCTATGTCCTTTTCTCAACCCCTGGCAGCGTAGGTATATGCGAAATTTCATGATGATCGGTCGAGTAGTTAAGGCTTAGAAGCGTAACAAGCAAACAAACTCACATTCGCATTTATAATAGTCGTAATATTAGGTTAGGATATTATGAAAGAACGCAATAAAAAATGTTGAGGCGCAATATTATGTTTAAAAAGGAACATAAATCTAGGATAGTATGTCAATTTGTCGATCCCGTTACGGAGTCTTGAGAAACATGCAAATGACAGTAATTATACGCAATTATAAACGAAACAATCCACCAACAATCTGGCTTCAGTTAACGGTAACTCAACAAAAAATGAAGTTTATTTAAACACTGCTCAGACAGGGGATAATTCCTATACTTACAGGTGTAAGTATAGAATCCTTTGGTATATATATATATATATAGTTATACAACAAATGAGTTTGCGTTAGAGGGCTGCATTGCCTGATCTAAAGTGACGGTGCGATCGACGATCGAGCACGTTTTCCCAACAACAACCTATACAATCGAGCCTTGAAGGCAGTCGGATTGTACCTAACTGGAAATACAAACGCCGGTAAGGATTTCCAGACCATTGGCGTACCGCATAACACTTAAATGTCCTGGACCTTGTGCGTATGGGTAGTGTGTTCACCATATAAGGATAACGCATCTCCGAGCAAGACTGATCGTCTTACAATGTAATAGACTTGCAGGAATTAAACTGTTCAATTTTGTTACCGGGATTTTTTTAAATTGATGGTTGGTCAGAGACGGCCTGGTCTGCCGAAATATAATTTTTAATTTATTTATTGGATGTTATTTTCATCACTACTTAATATTGTAGTATTAGACAACGCGATTAAGTATTTAAAGGTAATAAATACCTATTGATTGCCCGACGCTTTGACCGACTTGCATCGATCGTAGTCAACTCATGACCACGATTGATTCAAATTGTGCAAAGGATAGAATTGATAAAAAAACTCTGTCTATATAATTTTGTACAAATACTTCCTAACGTGTTTTTAATTTAACTAGCGATCGCCTAGTGTTCAAAATTCGACCATAATTATTGATTTAAATTTTAGTTTGATCGTTATTAAGGTTTTATTGTCTATAATTTTAGCCTTATAATGACATTTCATTTAAATTTCGCCAAGGCTATGCAGGTTATTTTACCTATATTTTTCAAACAAATTATTATTTACTTTTAAGTTTTAACTATACTCTTTCCTTGACGATATTCCTAAGCTTTTTTTCTTTATTACATATAAATAAGGTATATGTACCTAACCATAGTTACGAAGAATTGTACGACGTCAAACGGACAATGTCGAAATACTACGAACGCAATTCGACTGCGTGTATCAAATGCATGGTTGTGTGCGTGTCGTATTTTTTCATTAATTTAATGTATTTTTAATGCATATTAAAAAATATTAGGATTCGCCACTCCTTCTCCATATAAATTTCAACTGTGCCAAATTTCATACTCCACCGTCTGCGCAATTTTCGTAAAAAGGGGTACAAAGTTTTTCTTAACATTTCTCATCAAACATCTTACTGGACACCATAATAAAAGAGGTAATACATACTATTTTGCTGTACACCAAACAAAGTAAATAAACATACAGCAAGCCTGCTGTCAGGCAATTACCGTGGCCTGTGATAGCTTGCAATACAAGAGGTTGTAGGTCACCCTGAAGTAAGAATCAAAGTTGGGATAAAATAAAGTAATGGGAGAGGTAGGTATGGGAACCTTCGAAACTACCTATTACTTACTAGCTGCTACCCGCGACTTCGTCTGCGTAGAAATGAACAAGATAGGCTTTGTTCAGTACGCAGAGATTTTCTAAATTAAATGTAGCCTAAGTAGCCTTGTAACATCAGCTATTTGCCTGTGAAAATCCTGTTTAAATCGGTCTAGCTGTTTCAGATATTAGTCGAAATAAACAGAAAGATTTATAAAGATTCATAAAAAAATGATTTATTAATATAAGTACCAATTTAATTCAAAGTAAATTTATTCAGATTAGGTTACAAGGTAACAATTATGAATGTCAAAGTTACACTAATTTTTTTTTGTCAATTTACATATACAGCCACGTTCAGCAAAGCAAGGGTGTAGGGCTCATGAGAAGAACGGGCAAGAAACTCATGGCCACTTTTTTTACCTTATATACTTTCATATGCATTTAGTAAAAAGCTGTTATTATGAACAGACATTTTAATTTTATTTATTTGTATAGATATATAGATTGGGAGAAACCCAGTTAGTGTTCCCCGAATAATTCGGCTTATTCGTACTGTTACCAAATAATTGACAACAACAGGCTTTTACACTCAAAGTATGTATTGAGCCCTAGTTCTGCGTCTATGAGTTTTGTGCTCTAGTATTCAACAATTTTGCGCTATTTTTTACTAAAACGCCGTATCTTTAACCCCAGGCGTCTTCCTGCTATTAAAGATAATATACAATCAATATTATTTGTAGAACTCTGTCGAGAACTGTACCCAACGTACGTTAATTCGCTGGTAATTGCATTCACATAACATTTATTCATTGAAACATAACATTATAATAAAATATCTCAATAAAATGGCGTAACAAGCTCGTTGGAGTTCCGCCAACTTCAAACTTCACACTTGCCACCAATTTGCGATGAACTCTACAGCTCTAAAGAGATGAAGAATTTTTCTAAACGCTTTATTCGTTTCGGAGTTCAAGTTATATAGGGATTTCGTCGCTCTAGTTCTAGTTTGTTTTTAGATAGCGAATCCATTTGATATAGCCTCTTTGTATGAACTGGGTTGATGATAGACTTTGCTTGTTATTGATGGTTTGTTCCGTCTGAACTGTTTTACTTTGTCTGAATAGGTGAGCTTTTGTGGTAGAACACCTAGTCTTAACTTATTAGTCGTTCGACTATTTTGCTCTTGATCGACTAATGTGGACGCTGCCGTCGATATTCAAGACATTCGATATTGTGTCATACTTTCGCTTTAAAACCTGAACGTACATTTCTTTAACATTTTTTCTGATTCATAAGAAAGTCGATAACTAGATTGCTACATAGTGAAATAAATGGCGCCCGTTAGAAAGTATCCTTCCTAGCGGTGACATTTTTATCAGTGTTTTCTCGTATGTCTTTGTAGTACTTTTTTTTTAATGAGCGTACATTTATCGTACATTTTTTTGATGTGCGTCTGAATTCCGTACGATGCCATGTCACCAGAAAGTATGACACTCGATATTCGAGACAATCGGTGTCGTAATCTGGGTAATTGAGGCATTAGGTAAGTTGATAACATTATGTCCTGTTTTTGTAAAATGTAATAGGACAGCTTTATTATGTTTCAACTGGCACGGATTTATTACTGCCTACTAATAATTTTATATTATGATAGTATTGTTGCATATAATAACACGTTGTAGCTTTGATCAAAGTATATAATTACGATGTTTAATTATTAAGATAATAATGCATATTTATCATCTTAATAATTAAACATCGTATTTATATACTTATAATTACATTTATTGTTATTAGAGTCTATTAAATAGGTTAGTAGTTAATTATCGCTCGGTTTAATGGTGAAGGAAAACATCGTGAGAAAACCTGTATGTCTGGATGTTTTATGATATACTCAAGTATAATAATATAGGAAGTCTGCCAACTCGCACAGAGCTAACGTGGCTCTCGGGCTAAGCACGGGCCCTCCTCAGTGTGAGAAAAGTACTTTTAGGCCCGTGGTTAGCCCTTTTGTAGCTATATTGTAGAGGCGTGTTTAGAGATAGCAGCGATAGCTCAGTGGGGAGACCAACAGACTGCAATGCAGAGGGTCTCGGGTTCGAACCCACGTCGCGCACCTCTGACTTTCGGAAGTTATATGACTTTTCGAAATTATGTGCGTATTGATTGACAATTATCGCCTGCTCCGTCCCTCGGAGAGCACGTTAAGCCGTCGGTCCCGGCTGCTATGAACATCTATGGCAGTCGTTATTGGGAAAGTCAGTACCCTCTAATATCCTGACACTGGTCTAGCCTTAGGGTATCGTTAGCCTTTGGGTTGCGGAGGTCAGGTGGCAGCCGCTTCGTGTAAAAACTGATATCCAGTCAAATCCGGTTAGATTAGAAAAGCCGACCCCAAGTGACTTGGGAATAATAAAGGCTAAGGGAGAAGATTGTAGAGGCGTGGTTAGCAGTAAGACAAGTGATAAACTGGATTAATGTTATTAATTTAAATATAAATTCTTTATTTCTCATAGATAAACAGGTAAACTTCTTTGAAATTAAACTACTATATACGGATTTTATCGCGTTGTTTATTTGACACTATATTACATATGCTGCTGAAAAGCAACCGAAACGTCGGGGAAAGTGTAAAATTAAATCAAATCTAAATAGTTTTAATAACAATATAATTAGCTTAAAAATTAGTAAAGTTTAATAGTAATAGTACTGTAAAAAAATTATGTAATATAGTGTCAAATAAACAACGCGATAAAATCCGTATATAGTAGTTTAATTTCAATGAATAATATTCGCGTAAACAGAAGACAATATTAGGTAAACTTCTGTTGTGGGAGAATGTTAATACCTTATTTAACTGTAAATGGATAATAATAATAATAGTTTGAATTGGACAAATGGGTTAGGCAAAGTATTTAGCAATACGGCGTCTAAAACTGACCGGTACACAGCAATACGTTCACCCACTTTCAAGTAAAACTTTTGCAAATAGCTGCCGAAATTCGACGAAATAAAATTAAGCTGCTAGGTATAAAAAAAATGTTGTAAATCATCGCATTAACATTTTATTGAGACTTACCAAAGGCTAATCAATATTACAAGACAAAATTACATAAATCTACTGAGATAGGCATCGTTAATTATAGAAAGTTTATCTATGACGTAATGACTAAGCGAATATCGAAGTCTCGAATATGACCTTTTAGCAGTAGTCTGTTAGTCTTACAAAATATTGGCATAATGGTTTTGTGCGTTTGCCTATTATAACCTCAAGATGAGATACAAATGCGTTATTTCCAAACGACTGGATCATACGTGTGATGTAATGATAAAGGAGTCTGCTCACTACCCCGTCTCATACCATGACCGTGCTAGGAACGTGTCGGGCAAAAAAATATTCTTTGTAAGGAAATTTATAAGACTATGCCCACTAGACCGTTCCGTCACCGACCAGCAGTTCCTATAGCAGGGGGTATCGTGTTGTTTTTCGTGTCTGATACGTTCCTAGCACGGTCATGGTATGAGGCGGTGTAGTGGCAGACTCCTTTAAAAGGAATATCATATGACTGCACAAATGGCGTAGTCGTTTATGTGGTCGTCTCGCTACTGCTACTACGCTACGTGTAGTGGGTGGTTCGAATCCCACACAGGACAACAATTTGTGTATTCCGCAAAAAATTGTGCCGAGATTGGGTGTTCTTGGTGTCTGTTGTTTGAATGTTTGTAAGGAACCCCGCGACACAGGAATTATTCGTAATGCGGGAACAACCTTATTTTTTTATATATCATTTCTGTAGCTTTTCTGCTAATAGGATTTCACTTTATGAAGATCTCGGGGTCAGTTCAGTCTCTTATTGTGCATAACAGCAACACGCTTAGAGTTGCACAGAATACATACATACAGATCGCCGGCTTAATACAGCACTCGAAAATTTACACACTCACACGGATATCCGTACTGTGATTTTGGATCGGTCGAATGTTTAATCGGTGCACTGAGGTGCTCTCCTCCAGCCAAGAGAAGCGAGGATTAGATGGGACAAATTTAAAATTGTACGCCTTAATTTAATATTTTTAATGCGTCTTTGGTAGATATTGTAAATAGACATAATGTGCGGGATGAGAATTGAAACATTTGGTTATATGTGTAATATTGAACTGTATTGCTACGCAAACAGGCTATTTAATAATTTTCTAGATCTCGGGTTCAGTTCAGTCTCTTATTGTGCATAACAGCAACACGCTTAGAGTTGCACAGAATACATAGATACAGATCGCCGGCTTAATACAGCACTCGATAATTTACACACTCACACGGATATCCGTACTGTGATTTTGGATCGGTCGAATGTTTAATCGGTGCACTGAGGTGCTCTCCTCCAGCCAAGAGAAGCGAGGATTAGATGGGACAAATTTAAAATTGTACGCCTTAATTTAATATTTTTAATGCGTCTTTGGTAGATATTGTACATAGACATAATGTGCGGGATGAGAATTGAAACATTTGGTTATATGTGTAATATTGAACTGTATTGCTACGCAAACAGGCTATTTAATAATTTTTTAGATCTCGGGTTCAGATCAGTCTCTTATTGTGCATAACAGCAACACGCTTAGAGTTGCACAGAATACATACATACAGATCGCCGGCTTAATACAGCACTCGAAAAATTACACACTCACACGGATATCCGTACTGTGATTTTGGATCGGTCGAATGTTTAATCGGTGCACTGAGGTGCTCTCCTCCAGCCAAGAGAAGCGAGGATTAGATGGGACAAATTTAAAACTGTACGCCTTAATTTAATATTTTTAATGCGTCTTTGGTAGATATTGTATATAGACATAATGTGCGGGATGAGAATTGAAACATTTGGTTATATATGTAATATTGAACCGTATTGCTACGCAAACAGGCTATTTAATAATTTTCCAAAGAAAATATTGTTTTTGTGATGGCCTTTCATACATCGCGATATCCAGAGAGGCGTTAGTTTTAAAGTTTGACACTTTAAGTATACTTATCTAAATCAATAAAATTATTAGAAACGACAAATTAAAAAAAAAACGAAGCGCAGCGATAGCTCAGTGGGGAGACCAATAGACTGCAATGCAGAGGGTCTCGGGTTCGAACCCACGTCGCGCACCTCTGACTTTCGGAAGTTATATGACTTCGAAATTATGTGCGTATTGATTGACAATTATCGCCTGCTCCGTGCCTCGGAGAGCACGTTAAGCCGTTGGTCCCGGCTGCCATAAACATCTATGGCAGTCGTTATTGGGAAAGTCAGTACCCTCTAATATCCTGACACTGGTCTAGCCTTAGGGTATCGTTAGCCTTCGGGTTGCGGAGGTCAGGTGGCAGCTGCTCCGTGTAAAAAACTGATATCCAGTCAAATCCGGTTAGACCAGAAAAGCCGACCCCAAGTGACTTGGGAATAATAAAGGCTAAGAGAGAAGATTAGATACGACAAATTATAAGATAGAATTTAGATAGTTTGTCTTACAATTTGGCGACCCGAAAACTCTACTGTGTATAGTCATTCCTAATGATATAAGTCTGCGTAAGTATATTTTTGCGCGCGTTATATTGAGCATCTATGTATGATTGATTTCAATCAGTCATACATAGATACTCAATATAACGCAACGTAATAGGTAGGTACAGAAGTTCACGTCTGTACCTATTTCTTCTGTGCCCCCAATGCAGTAAGCATTCATAAGCTACAATAATAACTTATCAACAACCAAGTCATACGCCACCGGTATAAAAAAACAAAGGCTGCATTATACATTGAACGTTTTATTTTTTATCAAAGTTCATTTACCTGTTAGCAGCCAGCGATCGATCGTTACTTAACCAGTGTGCAATGTTAGACATAATTTAGCCTAGATACCTATTAGACTTATTTGCATAGACTGCGCTTTTGATATCGTGTGTGCTGAATGTCTGGTATTTTTGTGTGCGTACATTCTCTTTTTGTTACGTCATGGTGAATTGATTTAGTTTATTTTCAATCGTTTGATTGATTATAGTTACTGTTTATGTCCGTAGATGTGTTATAAACCGATATTTCGCCGGCTTTGTTCTTGATTCTATGTTATAAATCGAGCCTATTTAAAAGCGATCTGTAAGGGGTAAGCAGTTATGGTGGCCTATTTATAATATCAGGTGTAACAAAACCTTACTAAAATCAACATCGACTTGCTAAGTGTAATTTTTGAAAGAATTCCATGTTAGCTGTTGTCGTATACTGACCATGTTACTGCAAATTTTCTAATATATATAAGATAAAGTTAATAACAATTTGCTAATAACTCGTGCACTGCCCACACCAAGGAAAATGGTATAAAGATGCGATTACAGCATGGGAAAGGTCGGCTTAATCTTCTTTTAACTGCATATGTGTAAGTCTCAAAATCTCTTAAATGCCAGTCGAAACGCTGAAACGGTGTTTTACTGGACTTCCGCCGGTTTCTTGTATGGTAGGCTTGGACTTCCCCCTAACATGCTAGCTTATTATTAGCATTATAAAATAATTTCAATTTAAAATACGTTTGTGTAAAGAATTGTGTTATCCGCGCAATGTTTTGTCCCGAACGGGTAATGAACAGTCAATACTCGGCGCATTTGTGATTAGTGAGCTGACCACTCAACCACAGTGCCGTTTCCATCATTTAATATTAAATAAGTTATACATAGTCATGTTATAGAGAATCCCGTGACAAGTGAACTAATCTACTTTAATATTTTATAGCGCATCTTATATACGACTAGTAGTTTTCCCGCGGTTTCACCCGCGTAAGTCCCGTTCCCGTGTGAATATCGGGTTTCACCTCTTTTACCCCCCTTCAGGGTGGAATTTCCAAAAATCCTCTCTTAGTGCTCCCCTACACTCTCCAAGGAACATACATGCCAAATTTCAGCTTCTTGCGTTCAGTAGTTTCGACTGTGCGTTGTCTGTCAGTCACTCAGTAACGGAAGAGTTTTATATATACATATAGATTTCAGAGTATGTTCGCGTCGTAAAAACTATATCGTTTTTATGACTAAATCGGCAGATTATAATACTGTAGGTACATTTATAACAATGTTATATTCTTACATCACGCCTGTTACGTTTTAGGGGTAAATAGAGAGTGAAACAACGACTTTTTGAAGTATGATTATTTGGTATACATATGTCTTCCCATTCGAGAAATAAAACCAGTCTCTTTGATTGATGACTAGAGTTTCCGTATCTAAAAATCTGCTTAATTAAAAGTATGCTTCGTTAAGTATGCACTGATGATATGTCTGTGCTATTCAAAGTCAAAAATCTTTATTTCCATAAAAATGTGTAAATACTTCTTGGACACGTCAATTAACTAAGTACTTAATATATTAATAAAAAAAAAGAAGGGAAAATGAAATTGCTTTGAAAAAAGCCTGTTCGAGGTGTAAAGCTCCTATAAGAAGAAGCTCCAGACAAGTAAGTCATGGCCACTCTTCATTCCCCAAATCTTTACAATAATATTTCTTAACAATACAAAACATTTTCTAAATTTATTTTTCTACATGACTTAGATTTGGATATTCAATACCCATACACCTGCCCATACACACAAACACGTTAGTGAGCTCATCCATTCTACACAAATAAAATTTTGACAAATACGTTGACAAATTACATGAGACAAATTTCTTGAATCGTTATTTTGTCACACGAGACAAACTCGAATCAAGTGTTAATACTACTATTATTGATTTTTGTTATGTATGTTTGTATGACAAAGATAGCATTAAACTTACTCCAAGAACTTCATCATCATCATCATCAGGCTATAATAGTCCACTGCTGGACATAGCCCTCCCCTAATGAGCGCCATAGCGCCCTGTCTTCGGCTTGCCGAGCCTCATGTTAATGCCCTTTTATTGTAAAAATTCATTATTTGTACATACACTAGCTTTTGATCACGGCTTCACTTGCGTAAAAGTAAGTTAAATTATGTTAGAAACAACACTTTTATAAAAATAGCCTATGTCACTCGGTTATAAATTATAATATAGCTTTCCAATGGAGAAAGATTTTTAAAATCGGTTGAGTATGAGTTAAACCCTTACAAACAAACATAATATTAAAACTTTCCTCTTTATAATATTGGTATAGATAATTCTGAAGTCTAAGGCATGTCACTGCTATGACTAATCTTAAAGAATATGCAAGCGCGATGCTGTTATAAAATGGCTATTAAAAACCTGACCTAAATGTTTCAAACACAAGCTTAATAACGGATGTTTCAACGTTCAATGTTACACAATCAAACAAAGAATCTAGCATTATAACACATTGATTTACAATTGTAGCACACGTGCCAGCCTTGGCATTGAACAGCATCGAACTTGAACCAGACGCGAGCCAAAACTGTACATGAATACAGCTATACATCGTGTAAACATTAGATGTGGTCGTATTTGAGCTGTATTATTTGAACTTACTAATATAGTATCTGTATCTGTATCGTATGTGGGGGCCATTCAGTGCAGACCGGCGACACTTCGACCCAGTGGGATCTTTTGTGTCGACACTCTCCCAATAACGACTAATATAGTAAATATTCTTTTTTTTTTTTAAATAATGTTGCACTATCATTTCACCTGAATTGCGAAGGATTTTACAAAGATTCGAATAATGGACACAAAGAACACGCAAACTTGGAACACCATTTGTGGATTACACATTTTTTTGTCCCGTGTGAGATTCGCACCCCACACTCCACGTGATGGCAGTAACGAGGTGACTATTTAAACGATTACGCCATTTGTGCTGTCAACTAGTCAACCTAACTAAGTCTAATTTATAACCTGACCTATTACTAAACACCATAGAGTTAAAACATATTCCTTGTAGATAACAGCATAACAAAAGCGGTAACCATACTATTTAAAATGCTAACTTATAAGTCGATATAATCAGTGGATAAGATAACTGCTCTTCATGCTTAATACAATACTAGGTAACGGGTCTTACTCGAAGTATTTATAAGGTAATAAGTCAGTCCGTGACCACGACCGACGCAAGTCGATCGAAACGTCGGGCAATCAATAGGTGTTTATTGCCTTTTAAATACTTCATCGCAAGTAATACCCGTTGCCTGGTATTGTATTAGGTATGTGTATTAGGCAGTGGTCTCCTTCTGCGAAGCTGTCATGGTGCAGAAGGAGACCGCGAAGAGGGTCAGGCAGAACTACCTCCTCGCTGACCCTCTCCGGCGCAGACGGACGGGAGCGAGGAGGAGGCGATTTGCCTGCCTTCTCGCTCCTGTATAGTGGAGTCACTGGTACAGAGTCAGGGGGACTCTCTACCGGCTTGCACGGCCCCACACGTCTGGGGATGGCCTTGGTGAGCAGGGCCACCTCTCCACACGTGCTAAGGCCCAGTCGCCGTCAGCCGTGCCAACCGCTGGGGCGGGATGGTGATTACTAACGCGACCCTATCCCGCCCCACCCCGTCGGCGGAGGGACTGCTCACACCAGGTTTTTAGTGTGTATACCGATCCCCTTTAGGGGTGGAGAATCTCACATAACCACCCTTCTCCTCCCGGGGGAGGGCGAATCCATAAAGGATTTTCTTGGGTCAAAAACAAAGGTATGTGTACAAATCGCGAAAGTATAAGAACGTTTACTCTTTTTATTTCTTAATTTCTACAGCAATTATGCGTGAATTAAGAAGGACTTTACAAACATTTAAATATCGAACACAAGAAACACACAAACCCGGAATACCATTTGTGGAATACATATTTTTTGTCCCGTGTGTGATTCGAACTCAACACTTGGTCGGCGTAGTGGCACTACGCCATCTGCGCTGTCAACTTATCATGCTGACAAAATGAGACTCACTTATAACCTTACCTATTGTTGAACACGGGCCTCTTAGCAAGAAAGGGTTAACCATAGTCCACCACCCTTGCAGACAAAAGCGACAGCTATACAATAAAATATTATATTGGCTAATTATTAAATTAAGAGGTTCGAATCTCATCACTTACCCTGTCAACGTGAACCCACTCCTATCTCAAAAAATAAGGCTTAGCTGGACGGGTTGATAAGAATATCAGTATATGTAAACCAAAATACAAGAAATTGAATTAATTTTCTTCAGAAAGATTTCGCGGTTCACCTTTCTGATACACGATGCATGTCTAGACAAAGTCACGATTCGTACTGACATCGCTACAGTCATCGGTTCAGTTACCCAGTTATACTAAACAATCAACGTTCTGTTCATCACTATTGGCCATTGTTGGGTCAAATCATTTGTATCAAATCTTTGTTCAAAGTTGGCCGAAATCTTCGCTATTATTTTATCTGACAATAGAATTAAAAGTAACGGTTTTCTTATCTGTCTGTCTTCGGTTAATTTTTGTCTGATGAACCTAATTTACGTTTACATTTTGATAGTAGGTATTTGATGATATATGATTTGTATAGTACTTACCTATTTATTTCATTTATTTTATTTATGGAAAACTTACAGCTAATAAATACAGTTAGAATATTCATAGCTAAACATGGCCAATTATAAGTTTTCACAAATATATCATTTTATTATGTAACTTAACCTTTAGGTAACGTAAGCACACCTAAACAATTAGGAAACAAAATTATATACTATACATATCATAAAAAACCGGCCAAGTGTGAGTCAGACTCGCGCACGAAGGGTTCCGTACCATTATCTATAAAAACGGCAAAACAATCACGTTTGTTGTATGGGAGCCCCCTTAAATATTTATTTTATTTAGATTTTTATTTTTTGTTGTTACAGCGTCAACAGAAATACATCATGTGTAAAAATTTCAACTGTCTAACTATCACAGTTCACGAGATACAGCCTGGTGACAGACGGACAGACAGACGGACGGACAGCGGAGTCTTAGTAATAGGGTCCCGTTTTAACCTTTGGGTATGGGACCCTAAAAAGAAGCGATTGTTGCCGCGTTGGTGACCAAAATCTGATCACTGAGGGTGCTTTTTATTTTCGCGACACTGGTGGTGAAAAGGTCGATATCTACATCCTGGCATGTCATGTTGTACATTCGACTCGCCCTAATCAAATATGAATTTAATTATATATAGCGGCATAGTATGTATCGCATAAAACTTGGGCAATGTAATGCAAAAAGATTTTTTGATTAGGAGGGTAGATAATGGAAAGTAGAACCGTACATGTTGTTCTATTGAATAGTGTATTTGGGCTACAGGACACAAAATCAGCTTTCAATTTAAAGGCAATGCGCGAGTCCTGGCGACCTTTTAAATAGGACGAATCCACATTGTAGCAATACATAGCTTATGGTAAATGTTTACCGAAAAGTGACGTATGCTTGTAAGCCTTAAGACCTTATGTGATACCAGATAGACCATAAAAAACTGCCAGGGTATCACACATTTCTTTATCTAATTACTAAACCTTACACTTAAAGGTTAAGGATTAGTTTGCCATTCAACCCATTACGCCATTCGTCCAGTCAATATGATTATAATTCCCCATTAGCAGTCGTCAGCATTACGTTACATGACAAGTCTTAGCCAATCCTGCCTGGTAAATAATCTCAAGACGAACAACAATTCGCTATAACATAAAGCCTACACTTATCTAATACTTATATAATACAAGATTTGCTTGAAAATAACCAGTTTTGCAACTCTATTGGACATAATTAATAATGCCATCGGGTTTATAAATCAATAATCGTTTAAGCTATAGTGGTTTGACTGCTGGATTTAGTGAGAGTGAAATTTCTTCATAGGACCACACCTCTATTTAAAAAGATTCGTTTGATAAGCCTCGTTGGTTTCATATCATTTACGCTTGAGTTTGATTCCCGAGTTGGGTAACGGCAATATTTTAACCGCTTCAGCTTTAAAAAACGTTCCTTTTTAAACATAACTAGCGCAATGTGAGGTGTAATACTTTGTCTTTCTAATTATCGATTAATAAATAAGATCTTCAAAATAAACGTCATAGAATTCCATATTGAGCAGATAGCTTCGAGTTTTATACATGTACTGTATCTTATATTTTCATCAACGAGCTTTTTAGACATTATAAATACAGATGATATGTTTCATTTAAAAGCTTTAAAGCCTTTATCGTATCTAAGTCCAATCTTGTACTATATTGAAGTTCGTTTTTGAATATCAACCCAGTAGCCTGTTTTCCAAAACTTATTTAGACTTTTCGAAGTTATATACAGGGATCTAAGGCGTATTTTTGTATTTCCTCTTCGTGCATAACCGTATATCAGGGATACTCGCACACAATTTATTGTAATTGCCAAACCTTGCCGTGAGCTTGCATCCATTAAGGATCTCGATAAAAAATGATATGCAAAAACCGTAACAGACGATCACACTTTAAACATTAACACTTTATAATTTACGACACGCCGGCGGGTCACCATAACAGTTTTTAAATTTCATAACATATGTATCTAATATTTAACACTCTAAAATTATACTAAACCCTATATTATATAATTCTATATGTTTGCGGTACAACCATAAAGTAGTTAAGTGGTTCTTTGAGCGAATCATAAATTACGGTGGCAAGCACCGCGTGTGACGTAAATTAAAAAGTTGTTAAACGAAACGGCACGTGGAAGCGACCCGAGGCCTGTGTCCTCTGTAATACGACAATTGGTGTTTCTGAACTTGGCGTCGGCCAAGTTCACTACAGTTTTTATATCGCTCGCTACAAATAATGGTAACTTCGTTGAAGGTCCCTTAATATTGCAACAATTCTTCATAGCTATGAAAATGAACCTATAAAAGCATACAGTTCTCAATAAGCGAAGTTGAGCAATTCATTAAGGCAATGGCGATAGCCATAATAATTTTTAAGCTTGCAAGTTGATCTAGTTACGCTTATATTACTCTCGTAGTAATTTCAACATAAAACTAATTTCAAGCGCAAGGGCTAAGCTTAATTAGAAAGCTATAGTTTCACGATATTATTTTCTAGTAATATTAATATAATAGGCCACAGTCCAACCTTTGCTTAACTTAGACCAGCCTTACTTGGGAAGCATCGCAGCATATGAATGATCTAATAGCATAGTGACGTGCTTCTGCGGTGAGAAGAAATGCCAAAACCACTTAAGTGTATGTTATTGGTATTTTGCGTCGACAGCACAGCAATTTTTTCTCTTGTGTTCAACGTTGACGTTGACAAAACAATTGCTCCAAACTGCCATAGGTCATGGTAACCTGATCATGAGTGCGTTAGGATCGGCGCAGTATGTCTTCTTCTTCCAAATATTTTTATCAGTCGTCATCTCATCATTAACTCCTCCATCTTTCCTCTGGTTTTATTGTACCTTTCCGTCTATATAGATTTATATTCATAGCCTTTCAACACATGCGTTTCATCGCTTTTCATAATATGGTCATACCAACTCCAAAGACTCCCTTTTAAGTTTTAAACCTCCTCTGACAAACACATCAAAGACCCCGACAATTTCTAAAGCGCTACCTTAGTGCTTTACATACATACATAGACTCACGCCTGTTTCCCAGAGGGGTAGGCAGAGACTACGGATTTTCATTTGCTACGATCCTGAAACACTTCTCTGGCTTCATTCACTTTCATCACATTCCTCATACACGCCCATCGGTTCAAGGTGCTCTTAACCTGGCCTTTGTCCAGAACGCCTCCGATCTGATCGAGAAACGTTCGCCTAGGTCTTCCTCTTGCGACTGTTCCATTCACACTAGCCTTATAAACTTTCTTAGGCAGTCTTTCCTCGTCCATTCTTTCTACATGCCCAAACCAGCTTAACATACCCTTTTCTATTCTTGTCACTATATCCACTACATAGTGCTTTAAATGTTGTAAAAGACCAAATAAAATTTTCTTTTGCGGTGAACAAAAATATTTATTTCAATACACTTTCTCGTGCCGCTGAAACAATTGGACACACACGCTTCCCATCCTAAAATACCGTGAAAGTTTCACAAGCTGATTTACAGACGCCAAACAGAAACTTCACAGAGTCCAGATCAGTATTGCGTAATTACATATACAAATGTAACAAGCCAGGATTTGTTTGAGGCAGTGTTTGGATGTTACGCTGATGGCTTTGATTGGATATGTTGCCAGTTTATTAGATGGAGTACGCTTTATTGAATTTTATTAAAGTATATTAAAATATAGTTTAGAATTAAATAATAGCATTTTGATTCATTTTTGGCCTAATAGTATCGTTGCTTTAGGGGGATCGTTGGTCCAGTGTTATCATTGGTCTAGTGGTATCGTTGTATCAGTGCTACCTAACAGTACTATGTGCAACGATACCGGTGGACGTTAGGCTACCAGCATCGTTGATGCAGTTGCATACTTTTAGTGTATTGTTGGTGCATTGCCGTTGTCGGTCCAGTAGTATCGTGAGCCCAGAGCCCAGTTTTGTTGGTCCAGTGGTTGGTCCACGGTATCGTTGGATTAGTGGCATCGTTGATTCAGTGGTATCCTTTGTCGTTGTTGTTTCAGCGATATCGTGGGCCAAGCGGTACCATTTGCCTAGTAGTATCTTTTGTCCACTGGTATCGTTGTTTTAGTAGTATGGATAGTCCAGTGACATTGTTAGTCTAGTAGTGTCCTTAAATACAGAACCATCATTGGTCCAGTCCGGCGGTCTAGTTGTGTTATTGGCCCAGTGACATAAAAATACGAGCACTTAGTCGAAAGTTTCAACAGTTCTTCTTGGAACACATTTCATTCCTAGAGCGGGATCTAAGGCTGGATCTGATAGATGGCCATGTGCCCTCACCCTATTTCAAGAAACCTCACCTCAACTCGTGAAAGAACATTGGTCAACTCTCATAAATTTTTTTGATAACATCATTTTATTGCGTCAATGCATGAAAAATATTTCAAAATATAGGGTTTAAATTCCTGAACAATTTTGTGTTCAGGATCACCATAAAATGAAGTCAGGAATTAAAGATATTGCAATTTGAAGTTTGGAGGTTATACCCCAATTCTCGTCAACTACAGATTTTAGATCATACAGTAAATCTTTTCTAAGTTAAATAAACTGCAACTACATAATGTACCAACACACGCTGGGTTATTTGTTTATAATAATAATAATAATAATATTCTACCACATACACACAACACCATCTAGCCCAATCTTAGCAGAGCTTGTACTATGGATAAACATACATATATACTTTTTTTGTAAATACATACATATTATACATAGAAACACCCAGACCAAGACAAACAGCCATATTCATGCACACAAATGTTTGACTTGTGCGGGAATCGAACTCGCGACCTCAGGCGTGGCAGTCGGTTACACTAACCACTACGCCATCGAGGCCGATAATATTATTATTAGGTAGGTATAAGCCACAGATCAGGTGAAATAGCCAATGGACTTCAATGCGCGTTAAAATCAGGGCAGGTGATTCCACGCCGAAGTATTATATGTACTCACGCTAAATGTTTAAGAGGAAAAATGTTCGAAACCGCCAGGTTCACGAGCAATTTGGTTCAAACGTGAAAGAGAGAATCCCAAAGAAAAATAAATAAATACTTACTTACTTACTTACTTACTTACTTACAAAGTGCTCTACTACCTTGCTGGTTTCAGTATAAATGGGCCAGCTCAACTAGAGTAGTAACAGCCTCGCACAGAATACTGAAGTAAACTAAAAGCAAGTATTCCTTTTGTCTCGCGTTTCAGTAAATGAGGCCCAAACTCTTTCCTCATCTTTGCCTCCATAAATAAAATATCCGTTGACGCTTGACTATTTTAGAAGCAATTAGTTCGCCAATGTTTTTGGATGTCACAAATTCGTTAGTCTTCCGTTAAACAGGCGATGTCCTATGTTACATTATGGCCAAACTTATTTTAATATATGGCCACGTATATTTAGTATACGATGCTTGGGTGAAAGGCAATCATACTTACCCTATACATGATGTAAAATAAATTATCGTTATTTTATTGATAGCGATATTTAAAACCTCGTTTGGCATAAAGTTAACTTCATAGTTAACAAAGTTGCATGTTCTTAAATATATACTACTAATTAGAATTTATGTACATACGAGTTGTTACCCGCGTCATCGCTCGTGTGAATTCCATGGGAACGCAGTAAAGTATCTTATGATTTAAAGCCAGGACATGGTTTATTTGTTTACCAAGGTTTCATCCAAATCCTATCAATGCATGTTGTAGTAACAAACATTGGAACATCTTCACAAATTTTAACATTTATAATATGAATATGACCTGAATGATCTTTAAACCACTTACTTTGACATCAGTGATGATCATTGCCGCTGAATAAATATTGTTTTATAGAGATTGTTAAATAAATCACTTTTAACGTTTCTTCCTTCGTACATCCTAACTAATATCACACATCGATGCAGTTATGGCCAGAGATTACGATATTTTAAAATACTATCTTTATCCAACCGTCGTAAACTGCATGATATGCTTTTTCTTCACAAGTTAGCAAATAATATTATTGATTGCAGTGATATATTGAGTCGCCTATTACTATCAGTTCCTCACAGACCTCCACGGTACCCCATCACGAAAACATTTAACAAACCGGCATTGAGAACAAATGTTGGCCTAAATTCGCCTTTGGTGCGTATGGGCGCTGAATATAACGCTTTTAATGCTAAGCTCGACAACATGGACATCTTTCACAATTCCCATTCGAGTTTCAAACTTAAAATATTGAAATCCTTCGCATAATTTGCCCACTATTAATTTAACCATTTTTATGTTTAAATTGTTCGACAATTGTAATTCCGTGTTACTGTTTTAAATCTGTTATATTTGTTGTTTAATTTTAATTAATGTTTTAATTTATTGTTGTAATTATTTGTCTCAATTTTAATTTTTATATTTCATTTTAATTTATATTTCATTTTCAATTTTATGTTTTGATTTTATGTTTTGATTTTATGTTTTAATTTTAAGTTTTAATGTTATATTTTAATTTTATGATTCAATTTTGATTTTATGTTTAATATCTGTATATATTTGTACTAATATTATTGTATGCTGTGCATGCCTGTCACAGGTGTACATACAAGAACCAAATTCAATTTATAAAATATTCTGTCTATATTGTGTATGTATACTGTTGGCGTGTCTAATAAAAAAAAAAAAAAAAAAAAAAAAAAAATATTAAATTGCGAACGTGAGTGTGTTTGTTTGTTACGCTTTCAGGCCTTAACTAATCATCATGAAATTTCGGGAGACAGAAAATTACATAGAGTACCTTTCATTCAGAAAAAAGTACTGTTACTAACTTAACCTAACCTATATTTACGCAAGGGAAACCGCGAGTAAAATCTAATATACATATTTATAATTGCACATTATGCATTTATTAAAAAGAAGTAAAAAGTGTTCGAGTTAGATGTGGTTACCTATAACAGAATGAGCAAGACGCATTAATTAAAAATATTTATCCATAAAATATTAGACTTGTGCTTCCAAATGAAACTTAACGTGGGAGAGCCACGCTTCAGCACGAATGGCCGGCTCGGCCGGAGGAATACCTCGGCCTCACAGAAAACCGGCGTGAAATAGCGCTTGCGTTGTGTTTCGTCGAGTGAGTGAGAGTATTAGAGGCCCAACCCTTCCCTCTCCTGGAAGTGGGGGGCAATTTAAAAGGCTCGAAACGCCCTTGTGACTCCTCTGGTGTTGCGGGTGTCCATGGGCGGCGGTAATCGCTTACCATCAGGCGATACGTCAGCTCGTTTGCCTACTACATAATAAAAAAAAAGAAAATTGAAAACAGTTGTAATTATAGTGTACTCCAGTCAGGAGTTAAGTTTCGTTAGTTTTTTATTAGCATAGTTAGATAGACTACATACAATAATACAAATAATACATACTACGTTCCGTGCGGTGATCGAACCCACTACAAAGGCTTGACAAAGTGACCACTGTCTTCATACCCTCATTTTCTCGCCCCACTTGGCATCTAAAACGAGTACGCAAGTAAATCTCATCAAATAAAACAATCGATATCAATTAAACAATCATTGTATCCGATCACGTACAATAACAGACAAGTATTCTATAAATACTCGCTCGTTCCTTGTTTGTGACGTCATACATCATACTGCGCAAGCGCCTGATTTATTACATGTTTTCGAATACCTACGCGCATGCACTATACTGCGCGTACTATGTTATTTATATAGTAATTATTCTTCTTTTTGTAGTGTTTACTAGGAACTGTAATTGTTTACCCTTGAGCTGGTAAAACAACGACGACACAAGTTGTTATCGTAAGCTACTAGACTAAGAGATAGCCTGATGTATTTTTCTTATGGTAAATAGGGTCCTTGTGAGCTACTTATGCCTTATCCTTATGGACTGTCATGGCCATAGCAAGAGGCACAGCGGGGACTCTACTTGCTCGCTGAAGCTCAAACGACCCTGAATCCTTTTCTCAGAAAAAGGATGGCATTGAAATTAAAATACGATTTTATCGCAGTTTATTTTGCGTCAGTTTTTTAATTTTTATATTTACTCTACTCTGATGTTTTGGTTGCTTGAAGTATTGAAGATTAAGTTATTCCAAAATACCTGATGATTATTTTATTATTAATGTCTCTGTATCTTGAAGTTTATCTGTCTTACTAGCACTAAATATTAGGTATACGTAATGTTAAATAGTAAAAAAAAAAAATTTAAGTTCTTTTTTCTTAACATATAGGTACCTACTAATATTTTTGGGCAAAGATCTCCCCTTATTTTCTACAAAAGTCGCTATCTAGAGCTTTGGTCTATCCAGATCATCGCGCCAGCGTTTCCTTGGCCTACCCTGTTGACGGCGTCTCTCTGGTGTCCACTCCGTTGTTATATATTCGTACGCATGTATGTATAATGATTTTGTGGGTGCCTTCTGCAGATATACCTCGCCCAGTACCTTCAACCTAGTCAATATCGGTATCTACTGATAATTGAATCGGTACTTCAGTAGGTATCGATATAGTTGGATCGTAAGGTTTCAATCGTAAGGCTTAGATTCCATTATTAGTAAATATCAGAATTCAGGACCTTACAATCATAAAGTTGAGAACACATGAGAGAGTAATATAGACATAGAGCGCTCTTCATTGCGTTGTTGGATGGAGTAATAGTGACGTCACACGTGTTTATGAATTAGAGTGTTTATTTTAGAGGATGGTGTTATAAATTAGCTATTCTTGTTCAATTGTGTTGTTGTGTTTAGATTTATTATACAAAGATACAGTAACAAATGTTGGACATGATGTGCTAAAATGGTTTTGGCATTTGGAATAAAAGTATTAAAGAAATATAGATTGACCAAGACGCAATGGTATTTTACACAGAAAAGAGAAGAGAAATTATCAACACTAGTGCAGCTATTAATAATAAAATAAGTGTTGGCATCAAATTTAGGATGGCCGTTTCTATAAAAAAACAATAATAATAATAATATTCTACCACATACACACAACACCATCTAGCCCAAACTAAGCAGAGCTTGTACTATGGGTTCTAGACAATGGATAAACATACTTATATACTTCTTTTTTGTAAATACATACATTTTATACATAGAAACACCCAGACCAAGACAAACAGCCATGTTCGTGCACACAAATGTTTGATTTGCGCGGGAATCGAACCCGCGACCTCAAGCGTGGCAGTCGGTTACACTAACCATTACGCCATCGAGGCCGACAATAATCAAGTTCTAGATATCCCTCGGGAACAGTATCTTTCTGAATGAAAGATACTCTATGTCCTTTTCTGTAATCCAGATTACATGTATGCGAAACTGCATGATGATCGGTCGAGTAGTTGAGACGTAGAAGCGTAACAAACAAACTCACATTCGCAATTATAATATAGTACAGATAAAATATAATCACCGAGACAGTAAAAAAAAGTGTGGACAGATAATAATAATATTAATAATATTCTATCACATACACACAACACCATCTAGCCCAAACTAAGCAGAGCTTGTACTATGGGTACAAGACAATGGATAAACATACATATATACTTTTTTTTTGTAAATACATACGTATTATACATAGAAACACCCAGACCAAGACAAACATCCATGTTCATGCACACAAATATTTGACTTGTGCGGAAATCGAACCCGCGACCTCAGGCGTGGCAGTCGGTTATACTAACCACTACGCCATAGAGTCGTCAAAGATGAAAATGAAGACCTTAGGGAAGATTGCCTGTTTAAATTTAAGACATTTCGGTGAATAGACAAGTTACGAGTGCCATAAACTAAAGAGAGTCAATTAAGAATGTTATGATAATCCATGAAGTAACGGACATAATTATATATTTGAATCTGACCTAATAGTTTATCTTTATATGTCGTTAATGATATCTATATTTTCTTTTTACTATCTTGTTATAAATAAGTAATTTTTAATATTTATGGAACTGATTCATATATACTTACATAGATTCCCGCCTGTTTCTCAGAGGGGTAGGCAGAGACTACGGATTTCCATTTGCTACGATCCTGACACACTTCTCTGGCTTCATTCACTTTCATTACATTCCTCATACACGCCCGTCGGTTTAAGGTGCTCTTAACCTGACCTTTGTCCAGAACGCCTCCGAAACGTTCGCCTAGGTCTTCCTCTTGCGACTGTTCCATTCACACTAGCCTTATAAACTTTCTTAGTCAGTCTTTCCTCGTCCATTATTTCTACATGCCCAAACCAGCTTAACATACCCTTTTCTATTCTTGTCACTATATCCACTTTCATGCCGCATCTCTCTCTAATCACACTATTCCTTATTCTATCTTTCAGAGTCACACCACATGTATTTCTCAGCGCTCTCATTTCTACAGCATTTATTCTGCTCTCATGCTTCTTTTGCCATACCCAACTTTCACTTCCATACATAAATGTGGGCACTAATAGTCCTCTATGAACAGCCAAACATGCCTTTTCGGAAATATTTCGACTATTCATAAAAGTGCGTAGAGCTCCATTCACTTTGTTGCCCGCAATCGTTCTCCTTTCAATATCTCCCTCATGTTTACCATCCCTTGTAAACAAAGTACCCAAATATACAAACTCTTTCACTTGGTCTACTTTTTCTCCATCAATCATAATATTACACATCGTCACGCACTCTTCCTTTTCAAATACCATTACTTTCGTCAACTGATTCAATTACTTTTTATTTGCAGGTAATGCAAAGTCTTCAATCATAGCGAGAAACAACACTAGTCGCATCGACGCAGCGTCTTTCGTAAGTGTTATAGACAGATTCAATTTCAAGGCAGCGTCACGAAAGGGCGTATACAATATACGACGGATAAACAGGCTGTGAAGGTAATAGGGTCTCATTGTTACAATTTGACAACGTCACTCTAATAAATAATAATAATAATATTCTATCACATACACACAACCCCATCTAGCCCAAACTAAGCAGAGCTTGTACTATGAAGAAACATACATATGTATATAATTTTTTTTTTTTATATGTCTACGTATTATACATAGAAACACCCAGACCAAGAGAAACATGCATGTTCACGCACACAAATGTTTGACTTGTGCGGGAATCGAACCCGCGACCTCAGGAGTGGCAGTCGGTTACACTAACCACTACACCATCGAGGTCGTCAAATATATAAATAATAAATAAAAATAAAATCTTCTCTCTTAGCCTTTATTATTCCCAAGTCACTTGGGGTCGGTTTTTTTTTTTAATTTTTTTTTATTAAAATTTAATTTAAATTGAATGAAAATAAAATAAAAAAATAAAATAAAAAAAACGTACCTGTACGGTGTTACGCACAACTTTATTCGAGACTCGATTGTTATTCGAATGCAATTATTCGCAACAATAATATCTACAATCAATTTATAATTCTAGTATAAAGTCACAGTAAACATAATATCTACTACTTCGGATGTTGATAATGAAACGCACCCACGACACGACCTTGCCGATTAGCGAATTCATTATCATGCGCTTGACTCACTGAACTTATGACATTATCTTAACGATTTATATTCATATTTTATCTTTTAAGTATTATATACCGACTTGTATTATGTATGTACCTAATTCTTCTTTATTGTATAGAGGCCGTCCTCGCTAATTATCTAAGGTAAAAAATTTATTAAGAGTACACAAATTGAAACAAAACATTAAAGTTTAAATCACATTCCACATAAAATTTAAATCCATTCAAATCCAAATTAAATCCTATAAGGACAGCGCAATGATAATTATTGTAATATTTTATAACAAAAGCATATATATGTTACGGCTAAAGGTGGGTGTGAACATAAACTTAAGATTAGCCGGCTACAACTAGGTGCAGCCGGCCACATGCGGTTAGGTTATGTTAGGTTACTTTTGAGTTTAGCCGGCTAAAACTAGGTGTAGCCGTACTTCGGCTATTAGCCGTAACATATACATGTCATTTTATTATTCGTATATATTTTTATACAATTTGTGTAACAAAAAAGCACACGGTCGACTTGATAGTAAGTGGTTACCGTTTTGGTGACCGAACTGGTATCCGAACCGGTTATCGCAGCAGTTTCCGTAGTATTCAAGAATGCTCTCCACATAAGGAGTATCGTTGCGGAACTTAGAAATAAGAGTTTCTGAGTTTATATAAGCAGCTTTTACATCTTGTGCTATTGCGATGTGAAGGCTTCCAAGACTCTTTAAGAGAAGCTATCTTTGTAAGCAATCAGACCAAAATGTTGTACAATTAGAAACGAGTGTTTATAGGATACAGTAACCGCTTACCTTCATCATAATCATCACCATTGATTATTGATCATTATTATCCCTTGTATTACAATCGTCTAGTCTGCGGTAACCAATTACAATTTCTTCTTCTCTCTTAGCCTTTATTATTCCCAAGTCACTTGGGGTCGGCTTTTCTAGTCTAACCGGCTTTGACTGAATATCAGTTTTTAAACGGAGCGGCTGCCACCTGACTTCCGCAACCCGAAAGCTAACGATACCCTAAGGCTAGGCCAGTGTCAGGATATTAGAGGGTACTGACTTTCTCAATAACGACTGCCAGATGTTCATGGCAGCCGGGACCTACGGCTTAACGTGCTCTCCGAGGCACGGAGCAGGCGATAGTTGTCAATCAATACGCACATAATTCCGAAAAGTCATATAACTTCCGAAAGTCAGAGGTGCGCGACGTGGGTTCGAACCCGAGACCCTCTGCATTGCAGTCTGTTGATCTCCCCACTGAGCTATCGCTACTTCCACCAACCAATTACAATTTGAATAATATAATATAAGCATAATAACACGCAACCCACAACCCGTATGTATTTAACCATATTACCAGTAAAAAAAAACTCATTTGACAGTCGGCTTTAGTATCTAATTGTACAACACTATCCTTAGTATTAATTTGGCAACAGCCCTACATATATTTTATCAACATTACAACACAATATCAAAACCAGGTAAACAAAATAGACAAACTTGATAAACAAAAGGGCTTTACGTCAGTCATATTGTTAGTACGAACACACAAACATATAGTCATCTCTTTTGTACACAAACAATGTACATACATACAATGTTATCGTGAATAAGACAAACAGACAAGTAGATTGAAGTAGTACGCTTAGATCATAATTAAACGTGAATTCGTACAAGGCAAGCGGTACAATTAGTGCCAAATTATTCAGCATATATGAATTGGTAACGTGGCCGAGATGATTAACACTGTTGCTTAATTATAACAATTATATAGCTATAAGGAATTTGGTTGCTAGCAAAATATTGTTTTCTTTCTTGCATACAATCCCCATTCTAGAAAAATCCCCGAAATACAGAATCCCCGTATCGTAAGCATCTTTAGAAGAGTTTAATTAAGAACAGATACCAAAAATATCTAAGCTTAAATTCTCGATATTTATACCCAATTTCTAATCAACGATATCTTTATCTATTATATTATATACGGGCGCCAGTCCGTGCAGACCGGCGACACTTCGACTCTGTGGGATCTTTTGTGTCGGACCCAAGATCTATCCTTTAGCTATCTCCTTATGAATGTACTGCATCAGCCGCAGCGTACACTTCAGAGGGAGAAGTCTGAAGTCTTCGCGGTTTGGATATGCCAATCCCATCAGACCTATTCTCAATCCAGCCGCAGACAGCGCGTCACATTCACACAGTAGGTGCGATATGGACTCGTCCTGTTCAACACAGGCTCTACAGATCAAATCAACGATATATTATTATTATCAAAATCAAACTAATTTCAAGTGATTTGATAGGCTTTTGCTAATTTAGTAAGCCAATCCTAGAAGTTAATATTTGATAGGCATTCAACAAAATGTATTGATCTACCTTTCAAAAACCAGGAGTAAGCGCTTTGGCAGTACCGGAGTGATGTCTTTAACCAGCGCCTAAAATTAAGTTTTTTTGTCAAGAAACTCGCTGTAGTAGGACGGAATCTGAAAATGTGTTTGGTAAACTTCAATAGGTTCGGCCCTATTACGTGGGAACTAAAACAAAAAATAATAAGTATTAGTGCGTTTAGAAGCGATTACGACCCACGTAGCAGTACCACTGGCAGTACTTCACTGCCGACGTCATTTGGTTGTCAAAGCTTACGCTCGAATGAGAATAAATTATACGTATCGCGTTGCCATTTTTAAATCGATGACATAAGCTTAGCCTTACGATGATCAGCCCGGTGTTTTTGTAATATTAGTAGATGATCACATACTTCTGCGGTACATAATTTGAAAACGGATTTTAATGCTATCACGCCCAGTGTATAAATACCTTTTTGAAAGGCTTGATGTTTTGATCAGGTTGCACTGCAAGCCGACTGATAATCAGGGTAACTTCCAAAATTGTAGCTGGCTAAATGAGACCATACACCTCTCCTTTTATCATGAGTACGTTTAGCATAGTTTGTATGGTTAATATGACTGTATTTTGCTTACTCAATTTAACCTCACAGTTAATTATCATTGTGAATTCAGAACTGTTATCATTGTCAACTGAATGGCCTAGTCATTGTTTGTTGTTGTAACAATGTGTGGGTTGCATTGATTACCTACGGACTTGTACGCTCCAATGTAAATTAACCCAGATTGTTTTGATTGTGGTTTATATAGCTTATGTATTAGGCCGGTTTGTTATTACTATAGTATATTTGTTTGGCCTGCGGTCGTACTCCGGGGTTGGCAAATCGTCAGTAGCAGTACAGTAGCTTAGAATATGCTTGGTAGATGGTGGATCTCGCTTCCTATTTTGTGGGATATAAAAGATATCTAGATGACTGTAGACGTATTTCATGTCCTTGTATTTTGATAAGAGTAATTAAATTAATTTGACTCGAGTCTAGCGAGACCTATGTTTTTTTTTATACAACTAAGGTGGCAAACAACCATACGGCCCACCTGATGGTAAGTGATCACCGCAGCCTATGAACGCCTACTATACCAGAAGCATTATATGCGCGTTGCCGACCCTTTAGGAAAAAAAGGAAGTGGGAAGGACAAGGAGCGGGAAGGGGTAAAGAGGGTAATTGGGCCTCCGGCACTCTCACTCACCAAACGAAACAACAGTAGGAACACTGCTCTTTCACGTCGATATTCTGTGACAGGGTAGTCTTTACCGGGTCGAGCCGGCACATTCATGCTGAAATCAGCGAGGTTCTACTACGCCCTACACAATTTAGGTTACTAGAGAACTACGTAACTACAACATGGGGTTCTTCATTGACTTCACAGGCTTCCATAGGCGATATTTTATTAAAAACAACATCTGTCTACTCCTAGTAAGATATATAAGCGTGTTTTTATAAAATGAACTTCACCGCAATTCGTAACCGCTTTTAAAATGTTACATTCATTGCTCAACATTTCTGAAAGGAAAATATTTTCCGAAACCTTTTATTTGTTCTTCCTTTAAAAAATCTTTGCTCCAGTCGTAAAACAATGCGGGTGCTAGGGTTGTCTGTTTAGGGGATAATATTTTTTTTATTCGTTTATGGAAATCCAGCTTTCGTATGTTTGTGGACACAAACATACGAAAGCTGGATTTCCATAAACGAAACTCGAAAAGTAAATTAATAATTGACTTGTAACTTTAACACAATGTTTAATCTATATATAACAATATTTTTATTAACATTTTATCCCGAAAATCCTACGGGAACTGAACATTAACTATATTAGACTGAGCCACTGCGAAGCGTGGCAGGGGTAAGCTAGCGAAGATAAAACTTTTATTAAATAGTTTAGGATTAACAAATTTATTTATATCAGGTAGATAGGACGCGATAACTCAGTGGGAAGATCAACAGACTGCAATGCAATATCGGGTTCGAACCCACGTCGCGCACCTCTGACTTTCGGAAGTTATATGACTTTTCGAAATTATGTGCGTATTGATTGACAATTATCGCCTGCTCCGTGCCTCGGAGAGCACGTTAAGCCGTCGCTCCCGGCTGCCATGAACATCTATGGCAGTCGTTATTGAGAAGTCAGTGCCCTATAATATCCTGACACTTGTCTAGCCTTAGGGTATCGTTAGCCTTCGGGTTGCGGAGGTCAGTTGGCAGCCGCTCTGTGTAAAAACTGATATCAGACCAGAAAAGCCGACATCAAATAGCTTGGGAATAATAAAGGCTAGGGAGAAGAGAAGAGGTAGATAGGGCCCACCTGTATCCGGGGTTATCGCTTGAAGTGATTACCTTGATGCCCGTTTGTTAATGTTCTACCACCACATGAAGAGCCTACATCATACAGAAGAACTCAGCCATAACCTACTTTGTGTTGCTATGGCAAAGAGCGGTTGCCGGGCTCCACAGAAACTCTTTTAAAGAAAGTATTTTGTATTACTACAGGTACTTACATACATATGATAGTCAGAATAATTGAAGTATAATATTGTCTTCTATTTACGCGAATATTATTCATTGAAATTAAACTGCTATATACGGATTTTATCGCGTTGTTTGTTTGACACTTTATTATGATTGGATTTGTTTGAAGTATCTCTTATTTAGGAATGCTTACCCGTTAGGAGTGTTTATCACTTCTTCTTTTTGTTTTGTTATTTATCAATAGTTGACGACAGTAACACATTTAGTGTAGTATATGTTTAAAATAGGTATTTGTTATAATAAACTTCTACGTTGGGGATGACAACCCTAACGGTACTTGTTCAGATTGATTCTGCGGTTACCATGGAGATTGGATTCCAGATGAAACACTGGGCCAGACATATTTTTCATTCATTGTGAAATTCAAAATTATTTTCGTTGGCAACAGATTGGTTTGGCAATTTTTTTGTTGTGTAAAACATTGACATCTGTTTTGGTAAATTGAATTAAATTCAATCTCTCTCTTGGTTTAAATAATACATAAATATATAACACATAGATAACATCTTTATCTGTTTGTTTGTAGACTAACGATTTTTGTATTCCTATTGAACATTTTGTAACAAGAAAATCCTAATAACACTTTGCTCAAACCGAGAATCAAACCCGGTAAGTCACAATAATTTGCAAAAATAAGTGAAAGCTAATATATCACGGGGCTGGGTACATCTTTTCTGTGGATTTAGCAACTGACTTTCGTTATTTTGAACTATATTTTTCAACGCTGTATACAAATTAAACTACTATATACGGACTTTATCGCGTTATTTATTTGACACTTTATTACATAATTTTGAAATCTGTATACAAAGTTATATTTTGCTATATAAACATTTATTGGCAAATATTGCTTTAAAAAATATTTGTAACTGCTTAAATTACATTAATTATAACTATTTTCGTAGAAAAGCATATATTTTGGCGGCACTATGACTGCCAGACGGCGTGTCTCATCATTAGTAATAGGCATGCCAAACAGCACGTGTGGCAGGTGTGCCAGATTATGCCAGGAATGCCAACCTTACATCATTAAGTTGCTATGACATTTATGTATATTTCTACTAACAGATTCACTCGGCGAAAGATCTATTTATTTAAGATCTGCATATTATTTGACTGCATGAATTATGTAGTGGTTTCGTACATATGTTTAAGACAAATACTGTCTTTAAAAAACTATCTTGAGATCTCGAGTTTAAGGCCACAGCCTTATACAATTATTATTTCGCGCTGTAAAGGTTAAGGACATTCTGAAGTAAATATAATAATTATAAGCAAGTAGTCGCTCAGTAGCCGAAATTCTACCGTAATTCATAAATTATTTATTTTTGAAAATGAAAATGAAAATGAAAATGAAAAAGTTTATTTACCAACATAAACATACAGTACACAAACAATTAAATTATTTAAATGGAGGTGGTAAAATAGGCATCTGCGTCAGCTATTGTTGCAGTTTAACTGCAACGCTGGTATTCTCGCAGGCCTTACATAAAATAAAAGCCTTAAGATTAAAATTTCTTAAAATTATATGATTACATTATAAATTATATATAAATATACCTAATAATATTATAATTTTAAATATAATATAACAACAACATGCAAATACAGAATAAATAATAATAATATATAGATAATAATTATAAATATTTATTACCGCATCTTGTAAAACGAGGTTTACGAACGCAGCATACATGCCAGACTGACATCTGTCAATGTCAACAACGTCAACAGTTACCACGATAGACATAATAATTAAAATTATCAACATTGCAAGCGGCTTGGGTTATAATGACCTAATAGTACACAATTACAGAGTAAAGAATATACTAATACGATACAAAAGTACACATGGTTCCTTACAAAATTGAGAAAGATGCGCATGCGCAAATTAAAACTAAATAATATCGAAATAATACAACAACAAATAGTGGCGTATTGCACTTTATGTAAGTAAATAAAAAATAAAAAATAAATAAAAATAAAAGTACATATTAAATTTATGGAACAGATTTTTGTTTATTTATTAAATATTGTTTTAAATTGTTACGAAATGAACGCAATGATTTTAGATCTCGTATTGGCGGCGGAAGGTTATTCCAACATTGCGTCGCTGCGTATTTGAAACTACCCCTGAAAGCCGTGGTTCTGTGACTTGCAGTGACCAAGAGATGAGACGCCGCCCGTGTGCTGTAGTGATTAATATCACGTGACCACTTTAGCTTATCATAGAGGTAAACTGGTTTTTTGTATTGAACAATACCAAACAGCAATGTCGCCAAATGAAGGTGTCTGCGGGCAGCCATCTTCATCAGATTTCCACTGTTTAAAAATGGAGTGACATGCATGCGAGGTGGAATATTATAACAAAAGCGAGCACATGCGTTCTGTACACGCTGTATCACTTTCTCAGTTCTTTTCAAAATACATGGGCCAAACACAGCATCCGTATAATTAAGTTTGGATAATATGAGAGCCTCACAAAGTTGTAGCCGCACATCAATACTCAGGTGTCGGCGGATTTGGTATAGCAACTTGAGACGGTAGAAACAGTTTTTTACCGCTTGGAGTACATGCGTCTCAAAATGCAGTTCGCCATCCATAACCAAACCCAAGTTTCGAGCCTCAGTAACTTGTTCTATGGGGCAACCATCTACCATGACCATAGGGTTTAAATTCTGTGTCTTTCTAATATGTTGCCTTGAGCCTAATATCAAAAATTTTGATTTCGAGGGGTTAAGTACAAGTGAATTCTTTTTGGCCCAATTAGATATCCCATTCAAATCTACATTCATTTTATTTACAGAATTGTGGCAGTCATTGGGATTAAATGAAATATATAGTTGGAGGTCATCGGCATACATATGATATTGGACATGCTGTATATGGTTGGTAACATCGGCGCTGTACAATAAAAAGAGAAGAGGCCCGAGAACTGATCCCTGAGGGACGCCCCGGGTTACCTGACAGCAAGAAGAATTCGCCTTGTTACCATCTCTGGCATTATCCAGTTGGACAAATTGAGATCTATCAGTTAGATAACTATGAAACCATTTTACTGTTGCCGAGTCACATCCATAATAGGAAAGTTTAGAAAGAAGGAGAGAAATATTTATAGTTTCAAATGCTCGGGAGAAATCAAGCAGAGTTAGTAGAGTAGCCATACCCTTGTCCTTAGCCTTCAAAACATCATCTGTAACATCGAGTAGAGTGGTAGTAGTGCTATGTCCTTTTCTAAACCCAGACTGTCTTTGAGGTATTATGTTATATTTCTCAAGATACTTCCTCAACTGGTTACTGACCACCCTTTCCAGTATTTTTGACAAACAAGGAAGCAAGCTGATAGGCCTAAGATCTTTGGCAACAGTTGGATTAGAAATTTTGGGTATAGGTTTGACTATTGCCGTTTTCCATACATCTGGGAAGGTAGAAGAAGTTATAGATTTGTTGATGATTGCTGTTATGTATGGCAGAGTATGAGGGAGTGTCATCATCAACATTTCTAATGAAATATTGTCAATACCCATAGCATTTGTTTTTAGACTGTTGATATGTGAGCTGACTGCTTGTTCACTAACTGGCTCTAAACCAAAGCTGTCCGTGTGATACCTATTGGTTTCAAAGTATACCAGATCTGATAGAGAAACTGTATTATTACCTGGGATATCTAAAAAGTGCTTATTGAGATCTTCAGGGTTGTCAAGTGCATAAGGCAAGTCATGAATTATTTTTTTATTAATATTGATGGTTGATTTTAAGTTGTGCCATAGTTTCTTAGGATTTTTTATATGTCTGTTTATATAGGTTTTGAAGTAGGCTCTTTTTTCATTTTCAATTGCCCTTGCTACAATGTTTTTCATGTCTTTGTAACTGTTTTTGTGAGTGTCTGTTTTATTTAGTTTATATCTAGTATGGTACTTGTCACGAATTTTCACCATTTGCTTGATTGTGTCTGTAACCCAAGGATAAGACTTCTCTCTAATTAGAACTCTTGTAATTGGTGCATGAGCATTAAACAGAGTAGTGATTAAGGTATTGAAAACTGTCACCATGTCACTCACATTCTCCAAAGTTGCCAGGTATGCCCAATCAAGCCTGCCAAGATCCTCCTCAAAAATGTCTAGCAGTACCCGAGATAAAGGTCTATAAAGAATCCATTGAGGAGAAGGTTTGCTGATTTTGAATGAGCAAGTTACAGACAAAATGGCATGTTGTCCCAACTCAGGCTTAAATGTCACTGACACATTGTGAACCTGTGCATCAGTGCACACAATATCTATCAGTGTCTCACTATGATCTGTGAAATGTGTAGGCTGCTGGATCACTTGGCTTAAACTTGTGTATTGTAAAAAACTATTTAATAATATAGTGCTGTTATCATTGCTCTTGAGACAATTAATATTAAAATCACCTAGGAGGATAATTTTATCTGCCATATGAAACGAAGTGAGGGATGCCGTGATTGCATCTAAGAAAATGTTGATATCTAACCATGGTGGTCTGTATGCTGTACCTATGATAACTGTTTGTGAGTTGACATTGAATTTAAGCCACATTTGCTCAACGTTTGAGGAGACTGGATGGACCATGGTTTGAACTCTGAGATCACGACGCACATAGAATCCGACACCTCCGCCTCTACCTCCTCGTATTCTCGACGGTCTTGGTACGTGTCTGAGGCGATAATTAGGGACTGTAGGCGCTCGACCCTCCTCTCCATCCCGCAGCCAAGTCTCATTAATGGCCATTACGTCTACTGCAAGTTCATCCATTGCCAACAAGAATTCATCATGACGTGTTCCCAATGATCCAGCATTGAATAAACCCACCTTTAAATATTTACCCCTATCCATTGCTATACTTAAAAAATATTCTTACCATACTATAAAGTAGTTTATCAAGGCTTGGCAGGAATACACAATTTATGTAAATATATGTCAGTGTAAATATCTTTAACTTATTTTTATCTGTGTAGTTTTATATTGTAGCTTTCTGTACTCCTTCTCCATATAAACCTTAAGACTGCGCCGAGGGTAAGACAGATACTACAGAGCTCGTGTGGCGCATATTCAAATCGGCGCGCGGCCGCCATAGAGAAATTGTATGGAGGATTTGAAGTGCTTTTTTGATAAATATGTATCTTTATTGTCAACCAATAACTTAAATATTTGGGACGGACAAATTGTAATATAAATATTTATGTTTCGTTTAAGCTGTAAAATAGGATAGATTTCTACTGTTATAATCTAAAAATCACGTAACACGAGCTTACATTTTTTCATTACTCGTGTAAATTTACGTAATTTTGTAGACGAAAAAATTAATTATTTTAAGTTTTTTACATGAAGTAATTGTAAACACGTTCATTGTTATGGTAAATGTATATTTATATTTGTATTAAACAAAAAGTATTGATTTTATTCACTTAACTGTGACCGCCTGTTTTGGCATATTTCGCTCGGCGCAGTATTAACTGTACAAAATCTCACCGCCTCCGTGCGTGTAATCTATGTATATATTAATATGTATTTCGACATTGTTCGTCTGACGTCGCACAATTTTTTGTTACTACGGTTACCTATATTTATTTATATGTAATAGAGAAAAACAGAAAACATACTAGCAAGCTTAGGAACTTTGGTCGAATTTCGACCACTTGGCGGCCGCTAGTATGCTTCACAAGGCATACGACGATTTCTTTCCCGTAATACGGACGACTCGATGGCGTAGTGGTTAGTGTAACCGACTGCCACGCCTGAGGTCGCGGGTTCGATTCCCGCACAACTCAAACATTTGTGTGCATGAACATGGATGTTTGTCTTGGTCTGGGTGTTTCTATGTATAATATGTATGTATTTACAAAAAAAAAAGAAGTATATATGTATGTTTATCCATTGTCTAGTACCCATAGTAAAGCTCTGCTTAGTTTGGGCTAGATGGTGTTGTGTGTATGTGGTAGCAAATTATTATATTATTATTATACACATCAAGTCTCACGCCTACAGGCCAGAAGGGGTTAGGCTAAGGTATATTAAGGTAGAATATTATTATTATTATTATTATTATTAATAATAGGTATATAAATTACTCAAATGCCTAGTATAGTCTGAATTTGGAATTATTCAGCGTTAAAGAGTGAACATAAAACCGACCGCCTGCCTCAGTGGCGTAGCGTTGATGAATGTGACTGCTGAAATCGTCGGTTTGATTGCCAAATTGGGCAGTGGTATTCGATATTAGTCAATTCTCAGTTGCAACTCGGCATCTAAAACTGTGCCTTGTAGACGGCAATCAGCTCGCCCCTTTTTACTTGGAATCTAAAAACATAGTTTGCGAAATATGGGTGATATACATCTCTGCCAACCCCTACGAAGATAAAGGTCTGAGACTACGTATATCCTAATCCTAACTAATATTATAAATGCGAATGTGAGTTTGTTTGTTACACTTTCACGCCCTAACTGCTTGACCGATTATCAAGAAATTTTACATACACGTTGTCAGAGCTAAGGAAAATGACAGAGTATTTTTCATCCAGAGAAAACATACTGTTCCCGAGGGATGGACATTTAATGACATAATCTAGATTAACCTAATCATAACTAATATTATAAATGTGAATGTGAGTTTGTTTGTTACGCTTTCACGCCTTAACTACTCGATCGATTATCATGAAATTTCGCATACCTACACGTTGTCAGAGCCAAACCAAAGGACATAGGGTATCTTACATCCAGGGAATAAGAACTGTTCCCGAGGGATATATCATATTACTAGATGTACCCGCGGTTTCACTTGCGGTTATGGTTACTGCGCGACACCCGTGGGTCGTAGCGTGATGTTATATAGCCTATAGCATTCCTCGATAAATAGGCAATCCAACACTGAAATAATTTTTCAATTTGAACCAGTATTTCCTGGGATTAGCGCGTTCAACCAAACTAACAAACAAACAAACTCTTGAGCTTTATAATAGTAGTATAGATTTATTGATATAATCTAGATTAACGCGAGCGAAGCCACGGGCAAAATCTAGTATACTTATAATACACTAGCTGATCCGCGCAACTTCGTCTGCTTCACATAAGATCATTTTACCCGTTTCTGCAACATTTTTCATTGCTGCTCCGCTCCTATTGGTCGTAGCGTGATGTAATATAGCCTATAGCCTTCCTCGATAAATGGGCTATCCAACACTAAAATAATTTTTCAATTCGGATTAGTAGTTTCTGAGATTAGCGCGTACAAACAAACAAACAAATAAACTCAGCTAATTAGATATCAGCAATCATACAATGTTTATTAAATATTTACAATAAGCATAATTAATAAGTGCGTCAGTAGTATCTGTAACTTGTTTAGGTCAGGGGTCAAGCCCGTGCGTAGCTTAACAGACTGAATAATTATTTATGAATTATTATTGTAAACATTACTGCAATGTTTTCAATAATTATATCACTACCGCTTTTACGCTTATCTGAATGTTCTAGCATGTGTGGTAACATCTAGCGGTCAGATTCTTTCAGCCTTTCAATTAGTGAACTTCAATTAGAAGTCTAGAAGGATCTGACCTACGATTTGCGCTTAAATCTCTTAAGGCATTAGCTAGGATGCACCGTTTTTGGCAGTTTCGCCTGTTATGATTTTAGGCAATAATAATATTAGACCATTAGTTCCCAAAGTGGTCCAGGTAGACCTCCAGGGGTCCACGGTAGACACGACGGGTATCAAAGATGGCGTGACAAAAAAATTAGGTCCATAATTCGTAAAGCTCAGCGACTGTTACTTGTAAAAACCTGCATATTCAGTACCATTGGTCTCGAACCTACCGAATTATTAAAAAGAAAATGTCAGCACGTAGAGATTTGATAAAAAAATAATTGCATGAACTTCTTCACAATGTAAATACGAATGTCAAGGAATATGGTAGAAATGTACCTGCAAGGGGTCCACCGGAACCTGCTACATTTTGAAAGTGGTCTATGAGAAAAAAAGTCTGGTAACCCTTATATTAGACGAACCTATGGTCGTATTTTGTAACCTTTGTCGGCCTCGATGGCGTAGTGGTTAGTGTAACCGACTGCCACGCCTGAGGTCGCGGGTTCGATCCCCGCACAAGTCAAACGTTTGTGTGCATGAACATGGATGTTTGTCTTGGTCTGGGTGTTTCTATGTATAATATGTATGTATTTACTAAAAAAAAGTATATATGTATGTTTATCCATTGTCTAGTACCCATAGTACAAGCTCTGCTTAGTTTGGGCTAGATGGTGTTGTGTGTATGTGGTAGAATATTATTATATATTATTATTATATGATTATTATATGCTGGGTACATTTCCAGACCACGTTCTGGAACCGGGCGAGCATAATTTCTTGTTCGACCCGGGAATAGAAGGAACCGAAGCCTTTTAAGCCTTTGGCTACCATTCTTTGTTTGTCCAACCAAGTACAAAAAGCAATGGCGACCAAATACATCCATATTATGCTAGAGTTATTTTTTGTTCATTTCATTGCTTTCAAATCAAATCATAAAAAAATAAATCCTACCCGCCGATACTTTAGAATATCTTCTCTCTTAGCCTTTATTATTCCCAAGTCACTTGGGGTCGGCTTTTCTGGTCTAACCGGATTTGACTGGATATCAGTTTTTACACGGAGCGGCTGCCACCTGACCTCCGCAACCCGAAGGCTAACGATACCCTAAGGCTAGACCAGTGTTAGGATATTACAGGGTACTGACTTTCCCAATAACGACTGCCATAGATGTTCATGGCAGCCGGGACCGACGGCTTAACGTGCTCTCCGAGGTACGGAGCAGGCGTTAATTGTCAATCAATACGCACATAATTTCGAAAAGTCATATAACTTCCGAAAGTCAGAGGTGCGCGACGTGGGCTCGAACCCGAGACCTGCATTGCAGGCTGTTGGTCTCCCCACTGCCGATACTTTAGAATATAATCACTGAAAATCCAAGAAACTGGCCAATCTTTGGATTCTAACTCTCTAATTCTCTAATTCTAACAAGTATATAAGAACCATATGGTTACCTATTTCGGAGAGCAATAAGCACTCAGTTTGATAGACCATTTAAACACTGTTTACCCACAAATAAATTATAGTCGTAATAAATAATGGTACACAACCGAGAATCAAAGCGGATATCACCATAAAGTTGATATATCTTACGACATTTGGAACATCCACTGGCCGTTTATAATATTATGGTGGCCGTTAAAACAACAATCACTTCCCTAGACTGGATGGCGCGGGCTTGTGCCTGTATTCAACAGTTTTGATACTTTAAAGAGAGCTTTGTTTTAAGTCTGGCAATGTATTGTATAGATACCCTTATCTCCTATTGAAACCTAAACATAGCTGGTAAAGTATGGGTGCTCTAGACTGGTAGGCGTCGATATCAGATCTCAATACGTCAAGTTATATCTGATCTAAGTGACCTAATGTTATCTGCTAACGGTGAGTAGAAATTCGAGAGTTCTTTAAGAAGATGCTATGCTTTCAGTAAAGATCATAGTGGTTTTTGTCTCACATCCTCACAGCGTAGCTTATGCTTTTCTATAGGGTCAGCAATGTATGCCGATGTTGCAAACTTAAGATATGTATATCATACGATTATTTCTTACTATCACGGGGACTGTATACCTATTGGAAGGTAAACGACATCGACTGGCAAAAAGGGTACATGCCAGACAGGTGATACTGCGGATATTTTAAATATGTACATACAGGTATGTCCGTTTTTTGAGGGATAGAGATAACAACATTTCACTTTCTATGATCCTGTTATATGTCTCTTGCTTGATTCACGTTAAAATATTATTGCCAAAAGTATCAAAACGGTAGATCGTGGTATATGCGCACACGCATCACGGCTTGCGACATCGGGCGGGTCCATTGAGAGCGCGCGTGGGCGTCACTCGCTGTTGTGATAGTAAATATTACAGGGTTACCACATCATCGCTCTATTGTGTACCTAATTTATTGGAGAAGAAATATTGCCAGATAACAACTGTTTATGTTTTGTTTTCTTTTTAGGTATTAATTTATTGTAATAGATAGTACTTTGTTTGAGAATTGTAAATATAAATTGAACTTATTTATCTGTAATTGTATAGTTTAATTTTAATGTATAACATTCGCGTAAACATAAGACAATATTATGTATAGTTTGACTTATTGAGTCGCCGCGACACACTGGTGGCTAGACACAATAGGTTTTCAATCATTTCTGGCATTACAACAATTGGAATAATGTAATGTACAAAGAAGAATATGCCCTAATATGTAAACGGCTCTACATATAAACTAATCTTTAAATTAAAAGTCGAATATAAACTACACACATCTAGAGCTATCTTAAAATAGCTACTCTGAACTCGGTTATGTATTATACTGATCTAGTATAGCGCTTCGAACGACAGTGCGAAAAAAATTCCTACTTAAAAATGAGACAAAGTCCAAAGTAAAATTTTGAAGGTGAGAAAACCTTAAGTAGAAAGATTATACTGAAACCTATTAAATAGTGTTCCAAGCATGTCCATCAATATAATAATATAACATCGATGTCTGTATGTATGCTTTTCTATACCATCCAGTTATGGCAAGATTCTGGCAAAGAGTATTCGAAAGATTGAAAGAGGGTTGATACATAGAGTTAATTAAGGTAAAACGAGATAAAAACATAGAAAACTAGAATGCTTGTAGCGGTTATAAAAGCCACTAAAAAAGTTGTTGTCGGCCATATACCAAGCATTTTACTACGTTGTAACTATGTCAACACTTAACCTACATTATGTAAATATACTGGGTGTGGGACTGTGGACTTTTGAATAACTTTCATGAGTGGCATTCATATTTATTAAGCTACTAATATATACACGGACATGGTAGAAACAAAAATATATATTGCTGCGAGATGCAGGCGAGCTATCAGTCCGTCTGATAGTTAGTGGTAACCTTTGCTTATAGTCTTCGGGAATGTCAGGGGTACGTTCTAACCGCTGTATATTATGATAGCATTACTCTCTGTGACCATCAATTATAGATGGACAAGTCATAGTGCTCAGGAGACACGGCGGCAAAGATCCCATTTCAAAGCCTATAACTTATAAAGTACGTGGTAGATTTAATTTGAAAGCACGCTGTATTGGATGAGAAGGTTTTCAGTTAGAACGCATTAATGCTGCTGTATTTGCAATGGCATCTATGAAATTCAATCGGCCAATCAGCTTTTGCAGTTATTAAAGGGCGACAGGTCTCATCCAAGTTACTCCATTAGCCAGTCTAAAAGGTTCCACACAAGGTTTTCCAAATTTAAAGACACTTGACTTGACATTAAGTTTTTGTCTGGTTAAATCACGAACCTGCATCATTCAACAGAATACTTATATAGATAGCGTAGTGCTTATTTATTTATTTTAGGAAAGCTTACAGTCTAATAAGTTCATTTGATCACCTACAATTAAGGTACACATCGCATCCTTAATAAAACAGAGACTTATCTCAGTATTTTGGATTAAACAAATTTGAACTCTATTGCAAATATTTAACACAAATATAATATTAGAATTTAACATATACAATTAGAGTTCAAATTGCCTTACTTTCAAATTTCGAGTTAAGTCGCTGTTTTATTAAGATTGCGACATGTTGCTAATTACAAGCTTTCACATAATAATTTGTACACCACTTGTATAACTACTCTGATTTCCTATGTAATTCATATCTTCGTTATCGTATCTTCAACTAAACAAATGGGAAATAAGAAAGAACACACATAAATAATAATAACAAAAAAACAAGAAACATAAAAAGTAATAATAATTCATACACGTCAGCTAGAAAAACACATCGTTATATAAAGATTACACGAGACCAAAAAAAAATATCAATTACTCTATAAAGAAATCTTTAACAACTTTATTTTTAATGGAGTTCGAACTTGTACAAAATAAGTCAATTTCCAATTTCGATGAAATCTTGTTAAAACTCATTGCACTCCGCGAAAAGAAAGTATTTTCACTCACTATAGAAGTGAGTGAAAATGGGACTACTAACAAAGGACGTTCTCTGAAACCCAATTGATCAGTGCGTAGTGTTATATTTGATAGATGTTCAGGACAATCAATGGAAACATATATCACTAATATTTCGCCTATATTCAAGTGGTAGGAAATGGTATTTCTTGCATCGGTTGAGGTAATCAGTTGTATATTGATGTGCTTTGTCACCGATATATCGTAAAAATTTTCTTTGTGTACCTTCAATGCGAGTTATATAAACTTGATATTGCGGATTCCAAACTTGCGAGGCATACTCGACGTGTTGGATATAGGATGTTTTAAGTAGTCACGACTTGTTATGCGCAGGATAAAACTGGGTTGTACAGATAATCCAGATTCTTCCTGCGCGAAAGAGTAAGTAGGACGCGCGGCAAGTATTAGCAACATAATTCCTTCAATACTTAGCGATAATGTAAATTCATACCATCGATTATGACTGCACGAATGCCGTAGTAGTTTAGTCACAGCGCCGAGTGAGTGATGTGTGTTCAAATCCCAGAAGGGACAAAAAAAAATCCGAGTCTGGATGTTGTTTCGAGTCTGGATGTTGTTTGTGTCCGTTGTTCAAATGCTTGTAAAGACCCCCGCGACACAGAAATTATTCCTAATGCACAAACTTTTTAAAAATAAAAAAGTGGTAATGGAATAAATAGGAAAGCGACTCTGTTCGTTACTTATCACATACCTGGTGAACTGATTTCGTTAGAAATTGGTCTGTTAACAGCTTGAACCATGGAAAATAAAATGAGCTGCTTTAAATAAATGCAGTCGTGTTACCTCACGGATAATACCGTTGGTATTATTATTATATTGGTTGGGATAAACGCATCTAAGAATCATAACATTATAGTGTAAACAAAAGTTACTTAGATTCTTAATCCGACATTTATAATATAATATATTCAATAAATTGCAAATATTATTCAATAGACGGGCGTGGGTGTCGCAACACTCGCAACTAATCGAATGTTTCATAACAATACATGCGTCAATAACCCATCAGATAAACGTTCTGGGTCTGGGTCATACTGAGACTACACACCCGTCGTGTTCTGTGGATTAAGACTAAATCAAAATATATCACCCACAGATAGTTGCTCCGAGCATTGCGCGACACAGGGATTAATTATTTAGTGCATAAGATGTGACCGAAATATAATTATGTCAGTTTTGTGATATAAATGTAACTTCTTTTTAACCGACTGCCTTCAAATAAAGACAATGATTCGGCTTTTTGTAATTATGCTTATGTTTTAGGCACGCTTCTAAACAACTTGATGGCATTTATAAATAAGCCGTCCATTAGATTTGTCTTATAGAGACGCTGTAGAGTTCTGCGCTACGCTACGCCTGTTTCCTACCTTCGCGGTAAAACAATTAAAACTTATGAACGTCGTTTAGTGGTTATTGAGTATACTGAAGTAACATTCAGTTTAGTTGCTCATTTCAGGCTGTATTCACAATATAACTAGTTTACGTAATTTTGGCATTCATAAGTGCATGTAATCAAAATTTATTTATGTTTTATTACTATATTTATGCATATTTATCGTAAAATTATTGGTTTTCCTTCCATCGTCTTCAAGCCCTATACAAGAAATTGTCTGGAAGCTCCGTCTGTGATTTCTAACATTTAAGATTTTTATCGAAACGTGGAGTAATTTCGCGTGGGTGGTATACTAACGAGGTTGTCGGTCAATATCGCAGTTTTATATTTTTATTATGTGTGTTTAGCATTTGCTATGGGAACTTAAATGTTTATTGAAATAACAAAAGTGATTTGATGGTCGATCGAGTGTTATTGGAGATGAAAGTGACAGGCGGATTGAGTAAATATTATGAGTTGTATCACTCTTCAGAAGTTAGGGTCATCTAGTTTGTGATTACAAATTATTTTATACTTTATAGTTAATTTAAACCAGTGACGTTGGCTTTTTTAGGTGATACTTTAATATTAATAATATTCTACCACATACACACAACACCATCTAGCCCAAACTAAGCAGAGCTTGTACTATGGGTACTAGACAATGGATAAACATACATATAAAGGTAAATAAGCATAAGCTACATCAGGCTACATCTTGAAGCTCGCTTCAAGATGTAGCCAATCTTGTCAGTGACACCCCTTACATAAGGCAGTATAGCAGGCTGGCGCTCGACTGTGGCTGGCTTTTGTGCAACAGGGGACCAACCACTACATGAGATTTGACAAACCACAGATTCTCGCTAAAGAACACAGATTCCTACCAAGGATGCTTCCGCGAGGCTATTGAAATCAAAAAACATCCTAATTTCAATAGAGAAGATGGTTGGAATGTACCACCAACTTGGGATCCAGTCATTTAAATAGTCAAACCCAAGAAGAAACAAACCAGTGATTAAATTATGTTCGGGTACTTTGAAATAACAACACTGGAACATTGAGACAACTACCATCTTAGTCTTCCCGTGACCATGGCTGCTGAAAAGCAACCGAAAAGTCGGGGAAAGTGTAAACTTAAATATAAATAGTTTTAATAGTTTTAATAATTTAATTAACTTAAAAATTAGTAAAATTTAATAGTATCTAGTAGTAGTGTAACAGTTTCAAAATTTTGTATTAAAGTGTAAAATAAATAACGCGATAAAATCCGTATATTAATGTTTCAACGTTCATATTACCTATTACTCTTTCGAGTACAAGTACATCTGATTGTTCGTCAAATTAGACCAGCTTAACGAAACTGGCTTACCTCGAGGCGACTGACCCCTAAGTATATAGTATATAGTAGTTTAATTTCAATATAGAGGTAAACTTTTTTTTGCAAATATATATACATATATTATACATAGAAACACCTAGACCAAGACTTTAATTGCACACAAATGTTTGACTTTTAGCGTGGCAGTCGGTAACACTAACTAACCATTATGTCATCGAGGCCGTCAACTTTGGAACAGTGATTGGTTATTGATTGGTGGCCAGATTTCTATCTGGGTATGAAATATCATTAGATCTGTCTCTACCTGACTCTAGATTGCTCGATATTGAAGTGGATAAGCAACAAAAAAGGGGCAAGCCTGTTGATGTATATACCGGGCACGGTTTCAGACTACGAGCTGAGAAATGACAATGTCATAATCCTAAAGACAATTTACCTAACCAAAGCAGTGTGTGCAATAAATATTTAAAGAAATCGTGTTTCGATGGCGCAGCGATAGTAAATGTGTGGAGGAGGTCTCGGCTTCGATTGCCGTACAGGCAAAGCATTATTAAGTTATTCTCTCAAGAAATTCTTAGTAACACGGAGTCTAGCACTGAGTCTAATAGACGGCAAAATGTTTGCACACTGGCAATCATTACTTTTTTTTAAATATAATGTTAAAGGCTTGCCTTTGACCACGATCTCACCTGATGTTAAGTGAAGATGCAGTCGACGATGGAGCACGCTTGCCTAGAAGATATCTATCTATTCACTCGCGAGTTGAAGACACACGGATTGTACTCATCGGGAAACATTATAAAATTGGAAGCAAAGCGCTTCGTGCGTAAATGTGGTATATCCACCATGTACCTGTGCCGCTGGTCTATTTGTCTAGTCGTTTGACTGACTTTGAACTATTAGAAGTTAAACGCTGCGAATTGTGCGAGAGAGTGCGTTATATTTTTGTTGCGCTCTATCCTTATCATTATATCAACACCACTATGCACTGTCCCTTTCCGACAATTCTCTATTTTGTATGTAGCGTAGTTTAGCGTATATAGGGTGTCTAACTTGATGTGTAGCCGTGTGTAGATTCGCGTCTGTATATTCTTCCAAAGAGTAGGCAATGTTTTATTACTACCTTTTACCATTTATATTTCACGCTCCACGTAATA